>OX638141.1:3028774-4301266 GCA_951805005.1 Othius punctulatus | reverse complement strand
TTCCGTATTATCATTATTATATTTAAGCTAAGTTTTAGGTATTTTAATTTCAAAATTTCAATTAGTATGCGACAGTGGCATATGAAACTTTTACAAATTTGGATAGTTTCAGTAGAAAATATGATAGATTTGTCATATAAAAAAATTGAAATAATTTCACAACGAAACCTGAAAAGATCTAAAGAGATACAGATACAGCTAAAAATGTACAAATTTAGACGATTTTGTGTGAAAATTTGTAAAAATTTCACCTCT
Source organism: Othius punctulatus (assembly GCA_951805005.1). Classification (NCBI taxonomy): domain Eukaryota; kingdom Metazoa; phylum Arthropoda; class Insecta; order Coleoptera; family Staphylinidae; genus Othius; species Othius punctulatus. The sequence goes on along the minus strand of OX638141.1, from coordinate 4,301,011 downwards.
GAGAGTCAAAATCCAACATATTTTCCACAGTAGTCCTGTGGAAAATATGTTGTATTTTGACTTTCGGAGCTAAAATTTTTACAAATTTTCACAGGACTGCTGTGGTAAATATGTTGGATTTTGACTCTCGGAGCTGGCATGTTAATTTTTCAGTGTTTCTAACTGATTATCAACAATTTTTGATTATTTGATCAAAAGTGCAATATCAGAATACATAATTTAGATATGTTCAGTCTTGTTACTTTTTCAAGTACTTATTATAGAATGTTAGTAGAATTTCAACATTTTTGAACAACACTCACAATTTCACATAAAAAAGTTGGATTTCTTGGAATTTTGCATAGTTTATTTATTTTTTTAAGAAGTAGTGATGGAATTTTAGTGGAATTTTAATGTTTTTGAAGTCACAAATTAAGAAAATTTGACTTCTTAAATTTCATTTCTTGGAATTTTGCACAGGTTGTTTATTTTTTTAAGTAGTTTTGATGTGATTTTAGTAGAATTTAAACATTTTTGACAGAGACACTTTTTCTTGACATTTCTACTTTTTGCAGAGAATTTTTCAGTGTTTTCGACTGATACTGGAAATAATTGAAATCTAGTCACTGACATTTTGTAGTACTGACTTTGAATTTGTTCATAATTTTGTTGAATGTTTCATTATTTTTGATGACTTTGATTATGCATACTTATACATATATCTATACTATATTATTTTCATTTATTATATACATTATGTGCACATTTAAATGTACACATTTGGACGATTTTGTGTGAAAATTTGTAAAAATTTCAGCTCCGAGAGTCAAAATCCAACATATTCTCCACAGTAGTCCTGTGAAAATTTGTAAATATTTTAGCTCCGAGAGTCAAAATACAACATATTTTCCACGGACTACAGTGGAAAATATGTTGGATTTTGACTCTCGGAGCTGAAATTTTTACAAATTTTCACACAAAATCGTCCAAATTTGTACATTTTTCGCTGTATCTGTATCTTTTTAGCTATTTTCCACAGGACTACTGTGGAAAATATGTAGGATTTTGACTCTCGGGGCTGAATTTTTTAACAAATTTTCACACAAAATCGTCCAAATTTGTACATTTTTAGCTGTGTCTGTATGTTTTTAGCTTCTTTCCATAGGAGTACTATGGAAAATATGTTGGATTTTGACTCTCGGAGCTAAAATTTGTACAAATTTTCACACAAAATCGTCCAAATTTGTACATTTTTAGCTGTGTCTGTATGGTTTTAGTTATTTTCCACAGGACCACTGTGGAAAATATGTTGGATTTTGACTCTCGGGGCTGAATTTTTTTACAAATTTTCACACAAAATCGTCCAAATTTGTACATTTTTAGCTGTGACTGTATGTATTTAGCTATTTTCCATAGGACTACTATGGACAATATGTTGGATTTTGACTCTCGGAGCTGAAATTTTTACAAATTTTCTAACAAAATCGTCCAAATTTGTATATATTTAGCTGTATCTGTATCCTTTTAGCTATTTTCTACAGGATTACTATGGAAAATATGTTGGATTTTGAGTCTCGGAGCTAAAATTTTTGCAATTTTTCACACAAAATCGTCAAAATTTGTACATTTTTAGCTGTATCTGTATCTTTTTAGCTATTTTCCATAGGACTACTATGGAAAATATGTTAGATTTTGACTCTCTGAGCTGAAATTTTTACAAATTTTCACACAAAATCGTCCAAATTTGTACATATTTAGATATTTTCAGGTTTAGTTGTGAAATTGTTTAATGTTTAATTTTCAGTTAAAATTGTTAAAATTTACCTGTTAAGATAAGGGCAATTTTAATTGAAAATAAATTAATAATATTACTAGTAATCAATCTATTTATAATGTACATCAAATAACATAAACTATATGTAATCTAAATAACATGACAATGTAATGCATTTACATTGGCATCTCCGACGTTTGCCGATATGTTTCATGCAATGTGACACGGTTTAGCTTTTAGATCTGCCCTATTTTCGCGCGTACATATTTCATTCATAATGTTCTTAATCTTCCCTAATTCATTTGTAAACTAATTCGCGCACGCATCGAATATAAATTGGGCTCATAAATACCGCAGGCCAATAAATTAAAACAGAACTGCTGTAATCGTCGCAATTTAAATAAAATTTTATCACCCCGCGATCCGAAGGTGAGTTTCCCACGCACTCGGGCTTAGCGCTGTTCAATTGTTTCCGGCAAACTTTCAATAATTAAACGTGTAAACTGTAAGACGATTACCCTCCTAGATGGGATTCGTGTTTGAGGGGTGTGGGGGGCATGGGGGGCCACGGGGGGCGTAAGCCGCCCCCCATGCGCTGCTCCCCGGCAATTTGAATATATATTGAAATTCGCGTCGACAATAGACGTAATGGCGGTCGGATGTATCAGAGATGAAATGTGACCGGGCATGGGCCGGCGAGGGGGCCGCAAGGGGGCCGCAGGCGGGGGCTTCAGCCCCCGCCCTGGCGCCCCATTCGCATCGTCCCGTAACTCGATAAGAGTGCGCCTTCGCTGCATTGTGCAGCCTCCCCCGGGGGCTGCGCACGGGGTAATTGGTAATTACGGGTATTGCACGGGGGGCCGCACCCCCACCGCAAAAAGGGCTGGCCGCCCGCAGCAGCTGCGGGGTAGAATTACGATACACCCCCGCAGTTCAAACAACTCCGTTCCTCGCGGATAATAAGCAGTGCAGGACTTACGTATAAGCTACACAAGCTATAACTTAGGGGCCCCACTTTCATTGGGCCCCAAAAAAAATTGTCCGAGTGAGAAATTGTCATATATACTGCAGCATTATTTGTCCCAATGCCGCACGTCAATGCCTGATGTTGATTACAATAAGAGCAGATATAGAAGAAGACATGTCAATGATGATGAAGATGATGCTGTAGAGAACCTTGAGCAGTTCAGAATCAAAACATTTATACTTCTGATGAATGCATTAGAGTAAATCCAGGCACATAGGGCATCAGCATATAATGATGCTGCAAAAAAAGTTTTCATTCTTAACAAAATTATAACCTATAGAAGAAGAGATTCGTGAAGGAGTTAGTCTTTATGACAAACATATCCTGAAGATGTGGACATGAATCTTCAGACAAAATTCAGACATCATTCAGACATAGTCAAGCCTATGGTTCAGCGGAACATGATAGTCTGAAACATCAGGATCTGTTAAGGGTAATATCTAAGGATCTTTTCCAATCAGTATTTCCTAATGTAGAAGCAATTTTGAGATTGTTTCTTACTATGATGGTTGCAAATTGCTCTGGAGAAAGATCTTTGTCTGAGCTGAAGGGGAAAAAATGAATTTAGAACAACAATGACTCGAGATAAATTATATTCACTCAGTATCAAGTACATAGAAAGTCACAAATTAAGCAGTTTATCATTTGATGATGTCATCGGTAACTTTGCTCTGGCAAAGGCAAGAAAGAAAATATTTTAGTTCAATATAATTCATTAATCCTTATAACATGTTTCAAGATACTTAGCCTTTGTAAATTGTGCCTTTTAAAAAAACTTTTGTTTCTTTTTACCAGAGTTTGCATTTTTATGTTTCTTAGGAATAAAAATTATTTTAAGTTAAAGATTTATTAAGATTTATCAAGAGATTAGATAATAAGTCTTTGTAAATTGTGCCTTTTAAAAGAACCTTTGTTTCTTTTTACCAGAATTTGCATTTTTAAGTTTGTTATAAGTAATGTTATATATATATATTATATATATATTATATATATATTATATATATATTATATATATATTATATATATTATATTATATATGTTCATGTGTATGTTCAAAGACCCGGAACATGTTCAAATATATTATATATATATATATATATATATATATATATATATATATATATATAAGGTTTTAATGTAAGCCTTAACCTCATGCTGTATGTAATAGCTGCTTAGCCATTAGTTGAATACCTCAGGGTAGATGTCTAATTGATGTAGTGGAGATAATAAAAAAAAAGTTTGTTATGAATAAAAATTAATTTAAGTTAATGATTTATTATTATATTATTATATTATATTATATTATTATTATTATATTATATTATTTCACTATCAATATACTTATTAACTTTATTTCAGTTTAACCCTCTAGGTATCCGAAAATCAAATTTGGCACTGACACATAATATCTGGACTTTAAAGGGCCCCATATCTCAAACAGCCTTATCAAGTCTAAATCCGGCCCTGATAATAAGATAAGGTGAAAAATCCCCTTTTGGCTGATTTTGCCGGATTCACGCGCCGCCACTGATTGCGCCGGTGTTTATTTAAGGTCTCGTTTAATTCCGTCCCCTGAAATAAAAAAAAAGTTTTCGCCGGAACGTAGGGGGAGTCTCTCGCATTATTATCGCAATTATCTTTGCGCATAAATCCGCGGACGCAAATCTTACTTAGAAAACGAAGAAACTGAAGCGAAAAAGAGCAATTACACGGAGTTCTGTTGGAACTTGTACAAACTCCGCGAATTCGCGGAATAATATAAACATTACTTTACACAAAATTCATTTTGTTCGCTTAAACTAGTTTCTCGTGCACGCTGAGTCTAATTAACAATGTATAATTAAAATATAAAAACGAATCTAATATATATATATATATATATATATATATATATATATATATCAAACTTCAAACTTCAAACTTCTTTTATTGGACATGAATTACATGTGAGGTCAAGATAATATAAATTAGGAAAATACTACATTTTATGTAGAAAAAAATCCTGTACTGAATAGAAAGCATGCCCTTTTATGAGCACATGTAAATGTTCCATTACGGGCAAATGATTAAAGTATACCTGTAAATAATTAAACATTTGAAATAGTACCAGTTACAAAATATCTACACATACGAATTTTTGCAATGAGCCATGCTTCTATCTTCTACAATATGCAAATAAGTTTAAGGTCCTATTTTATTCATAAGCAAAGTTATGATTTTTTTTTCTTTTAATTCAAATGAAAAGTATTATTTTTGTAAATTTAATTTACAATCGACAGAATAGTTTCTATTTCATTAATAAAATAAATTATGTTTTTTTTTAATTCTAAGAAAAATTATTAATTTTTTGTTAATTTAATTTACAATCGAATGACATGATTTTAATGAGAATTTTGTGTTTTGATTAGTTTTTTGCATTTTTATATTTCTAAGGAAAGTATAGATGTAAATTAAATTTACAATCGACAGAATAGTTTCTATTTCATTAATAAAAGAAATTATGATTTTTTTTTAATTCTAATGAAAATTATTAATTTTTTGTAAATTTAATTTACAATTGACATGACATAATTTTAATGAGAATTTTGTGTTTTGATTAATTTTTGCAATTTTTTATTTGTGAGAAAAATATAGATGTAGTAAAATTTTGGTATTTATAATAAGCTTTTCATAATATCTAATGAAAATTTTGAAATCTATAATGAAAAGTCCGTAATTTCCAACGAAGTTTATTTTCATTAAATTTTCTACAAATAACAGGCTGTAAACATTTTACCAACTTAATACAAATTTAGCAAATGCAAATGACGTTTTGCATTGTATAGTGATATTTTTGCAGTTTACAATAAAATTTTCATAAAGCTATTGCAAGTTTGTAATTCAGAACGATAAATGATGAAAGTCACAACAAAAATTACATTATTCCAATAAAACTTATTTATTAGTTGTTGATTGTATCCTAATTTCATTGAAATATTGTAATTACAATTTTAAAAAATGCATTTCTTTTAATTCTAAAGAAAATTATTAAATTTTTGTAAATTTAATTTACAATTGACATGACATAATTTTAATGAGAATTTTGTGTTTTGAGTAGCTTTTTGCAATTTTTTATTATTTGTAACGAAATATAGAATTTTGGTATTTATAATAAGATTTTCATAATTTCTAATGAAAATTTTGTAATCTATAATGAAAAGTCCGTAATTTCCAACGAAGTTTATTTTCATTAAATATTCTACAAATAACAGGCTATAAACATTTTACCAACTTAATACAAATTTAGCAAATACAAATGACATTTTGCATTGTATAGTGATATTTTTGCAGTTTACAATAAAATTTTCATAATCGCTGCTGAAATTTTGTAATTTATAATACGAATGTTGAAATTACCAATGATATTTTACATTTTATAGAGAAATTTATTAATTTACAATATTTTTTTTATAAAGCTATTGCAATTTTATAATTTAGCCTGATGAATGATGAAAGTCACAATGAAAATTATATAATTCCACTATAACTTGTTTATTAGTTGATGATTGTTTTCTAATTCCATTGAAATATAGTATTTACAATAAAACATTTGCAATTTTCACTACAATTCCAATTCAGTTCCAATACAGTTCCAATTTAAATTCAACAGTTTAGAAATTGTACAAAATTTGGGTAATTTACTACTAATATTCCATAATTTCTATTGAAACATTGAAATCCATCATCAAAATTTCGTAATATTCATCATATTATTACTATTTATGGGGTTTTCGAAGAAATGTTTGTAATTTGTTGTTAAAATGACAAATCTTGCAAATGCAAATGACATTTTGCATTTCATAGTGAAATTTTTGCAATTTGCAATCAAATTTTCATAAACGTTGCTGAAATGTTGTAATTTATAATACGAATGTTGAAATTACCAATGATATTTTACATTTTATAGTGAAATATATCAATTTACAATAAAATTTTCGTAAAGCTATTGCATTTTTTTAATTTAGAATGATGAATGATGAAAGTCACAACGAAAATTATATAATTCCAATATAACTTGTTTATTAGTTGATGATTGTATTTTAATTCCATTGCAATATTGTATTTAAAATAAAGATTTTGCAATGTTCACTACATTTTTCAATTTAAATTCAACATTTTACAAATTCTAGAATTTGTAATAAATTTTTTATAAAGCTATTGGAATTTTGCAATTTAGAATGATGAATGATGAAAATCGCTACGAAAATTACATAATTCCAATGAAACTTATTTATTAGTTAGCTTTGTTAGCTTTGCTAAACAAAGCTTTAATGATTTTTTTTTAAATATCAAAATACTAAAATTATCCGGAATGTAATCAAAATAATCAAAGTAATCAAAATAGCAAAGTCCATCAGATGGTTTAAAAATTGGAAATAATAACCAATGTAAGAAATTGCTAAAATTTTATTCTATACATATTAAGTCGATAAAGTCTATGAAAAGTTTCAGTACTAAATAAAAATTTCTGAGACACAACAGATTTGCAAAAGTGAACATAAAAATGTAACCAAACTAAATAAAAAAAATCATAACTACATAAAATTTACACAAAAATAATGTTTTTTGTTATAAATGCATATAAGTAATCCTGACAACTTTCTAGATTTAAAAATGAAATCCTTTGGATAAGATCCGCGGGCCTTAGTTTGGACATTTCTACTTTAGGCAATCCTTTATCCTTGACTGGCGCTAAAACTCAACTATTTTTTAATCAGCTTCATTTACGCTCCGTGCAATCCGAGTTAACGATAAAACACCCTCTTAAGATCCCATTGTCTTCGCAAATCAATATAAACTTGAGGAAGACAGTGCGACAGAAAAAAAAAACGAGATCCTCTCCGTGCCTCTTTAATTACATCCCGGCGCCTCAATTTTTAAACGGCGAACACTCCTTCCGGTAATAAGAGAGTGGAGGGTGGTTTTAATCAAACTTTTGAATGCGCCCGGTTGCGTAAGAAACTCGGGTGTAAATTAGTAGAGAAGACAAAAAAAAAACAGGAATCCATCGCTGAAATTGTTCTTGCGAAAACTGTCTGCCAGATAGGGGTTAAATCGGATGATAACGGGACGGTCTAGTGCAGTTTTGCCCTCGTGTAATGTTGTTATTATCTCACCCCGTTGCACCTCGGAGACGGCCTTCTAGATCCGTATGCGGCTAATGTAAGCCGCGGGTATAAGTTTTAATTAGTTTCGCAGTCATTGATTAACGGTTTTCGGCGATATTCACTGGCGTGACTGAGGATAATGCGCCTTTGTTTGATAACTTTTATATCCTCATATAATCGCGTTCCTGTTTCTAAACTGCACTGTAAAAGCATAAAACTGCAATTACAGAGATTATATGTCTAAAAAAATTAAATAATAAAAAAAATTTAAATGTTATTTTCAACATTACTACATAAAAAAATTAAATTACAAAATATTAATCGAAACCCAAAATCGTCATCTGAATTGTACGATTTATTTTGAAAATAATAATAATGATAATGTTTATTCGCGGGAGAACCTACATAATATTAAAGTAAATAAATAAATATAATAACTTACTAAATTATAATGAATTTGCGATTATTTTATTAAAAGTACACAATTTGCATTATAAATTCCAAAACTCAAAGGAAATAACAAACTGTCATGATAAATGATAGAATTGAGTTGGAAATTATGAAATTCTTATTGTAAATAACAAAATATTAATTATAAATTTCAATGTTTCATTAGAACCTGAAATTTTGAGCATAAATTATAAAGAATTTATCTTCAAAGCATATAACTCACCAAGTTATTAATATTCTGTCAGAAATTTGCAAAACTTTGAATAGAAAATACAAAATTAGTTACTACAAATAGAAAATATGAAATTTTCGCTGCAAATGACAAATTTTGAATGCAAATTTTTTACATTTTCCGTACAAATTAAGAACTTTAATTACAAATTGCAAGTTCATCATATCACAAATTGCTTAATTAAATGATATCATTTCGCTTGTAAATTACAATGAATGTTGCGTTTCTATAGAAAATTACAAAATTTCCATTAGATTTTTATTAATATAATTAACAAAATTTTCATAAACTGAAAGATCAATGGAACCTGCGAGTTTTTTATTGGAAATTATAACATCTTACTCCAGAAATAATATTCCTTGCAAAGTTATTAATGATTTTATAAAAATTTCCATAAAATATAACGGAAGGTGTAACTTATTGGTGTTGATTATGAATTTAAAAGAAATCAAACTTTTTATATGCTTATGCTATTCTTCGCTCTTTTTACACTTTCGTCATTTTAACTACAAATTACAAAAATTTCTTTGACTGCCTCATAAAAAGTAATTACATTATGATGAATATTACGAAATTTTGATGATGAATTTCAATATTTCAATAGATATTATAGAATATTAATTGTAAATTACAAAAATTTTGGTAAACTTGTAAAATGTTGAATTTAAAATGGAACATTGTAGTGAATATTGCAATATATTTATTAGAACTACAATAATTCAATGGAATTAGAAAACAATCGTCAACTAATAAATAAGTTTTATTGGAATTATGGAATATTTGTTGTGACTTTCATCATTCATAATTCTAAATTACAAAATTGCAATAGCTTCTTAAAGATTTTATTGTAAATTGATAAATTTCATTATTAAATGTAAAATATTATTGGCACTTTCTACATTCGTATTATAAATTACAACGTTTCAGCAGCGACTATGAAAATGTTAATGTAAATTGCCAAAAAATCACTATGAAATGCAAAATGTCATTTGCATTTGCAAAATTTTTATTGAGTTGTTAAAATGTTTAACGTTGTGTGTAGAAAATTTAATGAAATTTGTAAAAATTACACAGTTTTCGTTGCAGATGACAAATTTTGAATGAATTTTTTCAGCATTTTCCTACAAATGGTGGTAGGGAAGGTGTAATATTATTGGTGTTGATTATAAAATTTAAAAAATTCAACAAAAACTATGACATTATCGTCATTTTAACTACAAATTACAAAAATATCTTCGAAAACCCCATAAATAGTAACAACATTATGATGAATATTACGAAATTTTGATGAAGGAGTTCAATATTTAAATAAAAACTAAAGAATATTAATTGTAAATTATGAAAATTTTGCAAAATTTGTAAATTGTTGAATTTAAAATGGAACATTGTAGTGAAAATGGCCAAAAAGTTATTATAAATACAATATTTCAATAGAATTATTAAACAATCACTAACTAATAAAGTAGTTATGATGAAATTTTAGTAGAATTTCAAGATTTTTAAACAACACTCACAATTTTACATAGAAAAGTTAGATTTCTTGGAATTTCGCACAGTTTTGTTATTTTTTAAAGTAGTTTAGATGAGATCTTAGTATAATTTTAACATTTTTGAACAACAGTTATAGTTTTACATAGAAAAGTTGGTATTGTGGGAATTTTGTAACTGTTTTGTTAATTTTTTTTTTAGGAAATTTATATGGAATTTGAGTAGTATTTTAACATTTTTGAATAACACTCACAATTTTACATAGAAAAGTTGGATTTCTTAGAAATTTGCACCGTTTTGTTTATTTTTTAAGTAGTTTTGATGTGATTTTAGCAGAATTTTAACATTTTTGAATAACACTCACAATTTTACATAGAAAAGTTGGATTTCTTAGAAATTTGCACCGTTTTCTTTATTTTTTAAGTATTTATGAAGGAATTTTAGTAGAATTTTAACATTTTTGAACAACACTTATAATGTTACATCGAAAAGTTGGATATATTGGAAGTTTACACTGTTTGGTTAACTTTTGAAGTATTTCTGATGGAATTTTAAAAATTTTGAACAGTCACAGTTTTACATTGAAAATTGGATTTCTTGGAATTTTGCACAATTTTGTTAATTTGTTAAGTGGTTTTAATGAAATTTTAGTATAATTTAAAAACTTTTGAATAAAAGTCACAGTTTTGCATAAAAAAGGTTAATTTCTCTGAATTTTGCAAAGTTTTGTTATTTCTTAAGTAGTTTTGATAAGATTTTAGCAGAATTTTAACATTTTTTAATAACACTCACAATTTCATATAGAAAAGTTGGATTTTTTTAGAAATTTACACCGTTTTGTTTACTTTTTATACATTTTTGATGGAATTTTAGATAGAAAAGTTTAATATCTTGGAATTTTGCACAGTTCTGTTATTTTTTGAAGTATTTTGGCTTATATTATTTAACTATTTATAGAGATTTTTTCAATAGCTGTAAGCAACAACAATAAATTTTCAAAAATTTGAGAAAGCTATACCTAGTATAGCTATACCTAAGTATAGTAATACCTAACCTAACCTAAACTAACCTAACGTAACTTACTGTTTATTTTCTAACTTATTTAATACTGAAACTTTGTCAAATTTTCAGAAGAATTAGCTTCAGGTATAATGAACACAAATGTAATATTAAATATAAAATAAATAAATTTTCTAAATTTTCAGTAATAGCTATACCTAAACTAATCTATCCTGACCTAACCTAACTAAATTTTTATTTTCTCTCATATTTAGTACTGAATCTTTGTCAAATTTTCAGGAGAATTAGCTTCAGGTATAATGAACACAAATCTAATATTACATATACAATAAATAAATGTTCTAAAATTTCAGTAGAAGCTATACCTAAACCTAACCTAAGCTAACGTACTTATTATTTTCTCAAAAATTTAATACTGAAACTTTGTCAAATTTTCAGGAATATTTACTTAAGGTATACTGAACACAAATCTAATATTAAATATACAATATATAAATTAAATTGTATGAGGAAGTGGTTACTTCTTGGTGAAACATTTTGATTAGGTTAATAAACAAAACACTTGGCAAAGTTAAAGCAATACTATAATACTTGTGAAACTTTACCAAGTGTTTTCTTTATTAACTTAATATATGAATTTTCAAAAATTTCAGTAATAGCTATACCTAACCTAACCTAACGTAATCTAACCTAGCCTCTATTTGATTTTCTCTCTTATTTAGTACTGAAACTTTGTCACATTTTCTAAAGAATTTGCTTCAGGTTTACTGAACACACATCTAATATTAAATATACAATAAATAAATTTTGAAGCTATATCTAACCTAACCTAACCTTCTCAGTAAACAGGTTTAGAAATTGGTGTAACGAGATCTATGCATCTATAAAATTTACGGTAGAAAATTAAACGTGGAAAATTTATCCCACAGAATTAAATGCGGGAAAATTCGTCGCAAGAAAAACTCATCGCGATTTAATTTACAGAGTAATGAATGGCAAATAATAAGGTCCTGCGGCTCCCTGTGTACGTACGTAGTGGGTAGTCCCTTTCAGGCGCTAAAATAAATAGGGCAGCAAAATTAAAAAATAATAAACTCGAAGGGACACAGAGAATTATGCGTAGGGCGTGACTTTAATCTGAAATGTAAACCTGTTTTTAAGAATGAAGCACGAATTAAATATTTGCGTTGTTTTTAAAGCTGTTATTTAATCTCCATGGTCCATATTCTCAAATGTAAATAATATTAATTGATAATAATAATAAATTTATTAATATGTGCCACCATACATTTTATCTTTATAAGGTTATACCATTGATTATAATATGATGATTATATATAATATAATAATAATATTGAATATTTAGTAACAAGTAACAAGTAAACTTGTTTTTAAGAATTGAGCACGAATTAATTATTTGCTTTGTTTTCAAAGCTGTTATTTAATCTCCATGGTCCATATTCTCAAATGTAAATAATATTTATTGCTAATAATAATAAATTTATTACTATGTGTCACCATACATTTTATCATTATAAAGTTATATCATTGATTATAATATAATAATAATATTGAATATAATGGGTATTATAATCAATGGTTATACTATTATATATTATAGAGGGAATGTTATCATCTAAGAAAGTAATAAAACTTAAAACTATAATACATACAGTATATACAGAAAACGAAATCAAAATCATAATTTTATAATCATTATTTGAATATAGGGGCACACATGTTTATGATTGGTTGCTCTATATAATTTTATTCTATTCGAGAGGGTTTAAAATTTAAATGTATTTTCTAGAGATGAATTTTCCTCTCGCTGAATTTTCTTATGATGGATTTTCTGTGATGAATTTTCTGTAAAACCTCATACGTGACGTATTGTAAATGATAAAACGAATATTGTCTGTTCATGCCACTTTTACTATTCAATTGCTTACGTTCAATTCCCTTTGCTCCTCGGGGCAACGAAGCCAAGCATATGCTGCATGTAACGGAGCTCGCCTCTATTATATTCATAATTTACAAGTGTCAGCCTTAATATTATTTATCATTTACCATGGAACACCATAATATGCAATAATGTGCCATAATTATCATAATTAGCTATGTATTATGAAAACAATAGTAGTGAGGAACTTAATAGAAATGAATAACAAAACTTTTCTAGGTACGTTATTACATTCCAAATGTGTGATCATTAAATATTTACAATTATACAATATGATTTGGAATGAAATTAAAATTAAGTATATACGTGCGTTAGTGTTCCTAAATTACAGGTACAAATATAATTTTATTCACAATAATAGTTATTAAATAGGCGACCTTAATTTTTGTATCGACCGACAATATTTATCATATATAGAATCAATAAATTTTATTATTAATAACGTGCTAATGATACTAATTTATTTATTTCTGTACTCATTAATAACGTGGTAAACAAACAGGGCATTTTTTAAACGGCAATTAGGAGGCATAATTATCATAAATTTGTATTATTTTTTTAATTTTTATTAATTACATTGAAGCTAAAAAAAACGTTAATCAACAATAATAAAAATATGTATTAGCAGAAAAAGCTACCATAATATACACAAAAAATATATAAATATAAAAAATAACAAAATAAAAATAACTGAAATGGTAAAATATTTTTTACACTACAATCGTTTACTGCAATTTGATTTAAAACGTAATTAAATAAAATAATAATATATTTATTGTAGTAGACTTACTATACTAGTATTACAGAGTCAGTACATTGTACTCATAGAGTTAGTATTAAAAACATTCCATTAAAACTAGGTACTTACTAATTAAACTATCAAAATTTGTACAATTTTCACCTTCACCTGAACAAATCTGTCAAATTCTGCGTTCCACTTATTAAATTTACAATTAAACATCTCAAAATCTAATTTTCTACTTCACTGGCCAAATCTGTCAAATTTTCTACTTCACCTGGCCAAATCTGTCAAATATCATGAGGTCTAACATCATAATTGGGCAGTAAAAATCTGCCCACTATGCAACTGCTAATGTTAAAATTTGCCAAAAACTTACAAATTTTTAGCTGTCAAATTTTATATAATTTATATAGATAATTGTGGGACACCTTGTATAGTATTGATTCTACCGAACTGGATGTATTATTGACATATACAGGTAATCTGAGAGTTTATGTAATTGCGAATATTTTTAAAACAAGAAAGACAATTAAAACGTTTTAACGTTAATATTTATGGTTGCGAATGGATTAAAATAATTATATTATACGAATAAAATTATCAATATATTTCTTTAGTACTTCATAAATTATTTGTTTATTGAGGTATAATCTACTTGGAGATTTTCCTGGAGCTTGAATTTTGCGTCAGTATTTTTTCGTCGCTCTGTTATCGGCTTATGCCAATATTGACATTTATCTGTTGATGCGAGCAGGATAATGATTTGTTTTTTGCCTTTACTTCCGACGGCTCGTTTCATATTTTCTCTTCTTCGTTTTCGGGGTATTAGCCTTTGCTAGAATAATGTCCCTTTTCGCGCATTATTTGCTAAACGTCTCTCTCATATTTAATAACAGATACGTTGCTATGAAATAAATAAAAACGATATTAATTTCGGACATATAAGCAAATAACGAATTTCTTATAGTTTATTGGTTTGATGGGGCTAATTTGTAAAAATAAAATGACCCATTGAAAATTAAAATGGGGCAAGTTCATTTTTATTTAAATTGAGAAAAGTCCAAAAATATACAAGGAACAACATTCCTTGTGTATTTCTACATTTATCTGAATTTAAAAAAAAGACATATCCCAATTTGATTTTCAACCAGAATCAAAAATTCATTCAAAACTTTTATTGACTTATCAGGAAGAAGGTGTTTATTTACATAGTATGATAAGATAAGATAAGATAGTCTAAACGTTAATAAACTGCCCACAAAAAAATTTTTTACACAGGTCAACTACTTAAGAAATTTTGCGGTGAATTCTATGCATTATATTCAATGAAATTTGCTTTAGTAGGAGATTGAAAAAAAAATATATGAAAATGCAAAATTCCATGAAAATCTCGAATGACATTAATCGAAAATTACATGAAAATCCATTAATTAGATATACCGTGAAAAATTCGTAACATGTGGATGACAATTATTCGAATATTACAGAACTTTCTATCTTCTAAATCAAATATTTCGCAAGATTCTATATTCCAATTTATGGATCTAAACCAGAAGAAAAATCCAAATAAATTAATAATCATTTAAATGTACGCAATTCGATAACAATTTAATAATATTTTGATCCAGTCTAGCATAAAAGTGCAAACAATTGAAAATTATATAGTTTTTGGTATTTGGTTGCAAAGTATTAGCATCAATACCAGTGATCACTGACCAGTGATCAGTGATCAATGATCTGTAACCACTGGTAAGTGATCAGTGATCAGTGATCAGTGACCTGTGATCAGTAATCAATTATCAGTAACCAGTGGTAAGTGATCAGCGATCAGTGATAAGTGACCAGTGATCAGTGATCAGTGACAAGTGATCGGTGACTAGTGATCAGTGACCAGTGAACACTGAACAGTCCCAAATTCCCATAATTGTGTCAAATCAATTGCATACATATTTATTGCACAATAAAAGGGATTCATTTTTTTTAACAAAGTACTAACTTTTTTATTTAATGTTTCATCTTCATTTATTAAATGTTAAATGAAAAATTCATAACATGTGAATGACAATTTTTCGAAAATTACAGAACTTTATATCTGCTAAATCAAAGATTTAACAAGATTCTAAATGCCAATTGATGAATCTAAACCAGCAGAAAAATACAAATAAATTGATAATCATTTAAATATTCGATATTCGTTAACAATTTAATAATATTTTGATGTAGTCCAGCATAAAAGTGCAAACAATTGAAAATTATATAGTTTTTGGTATTTGATAGCAAAGTATTAGCATCAATACCAGTGATCACTGACCATTGATCAGTGATCAATTATCAGTAACCAGTGGTAAGTCATCAGTGATCAGTAAACAGTGATGAGTGACCAGTGAACACTGAACTAAATTCCCATAATTGTCTCAAATCAATTGAATACATTTTTATTGCAAAATAAAAGGGATTCATTTTTTTTTAACAAATTACTAACTTTTTTATTTAAAGTGATTAGTGGTAAGTGATCAGTAATGAGTGACCAGTAATCAGTGATCAGTGACAAGTGATCGGTGACTAGCGATCAGTGATCTGTGACAAGTGATCGGTGACTAGCGATCAGTGACCAGTGAACACTGAACAGTCCCAAATTCCCATAACTGTCTCAAATCAATTGAATACATATTTATTGAAAATAAAAGAGATTAATTTTTTTTAACAAATTTCTATTAAATATTAAATGAAAAATTCATAACATGTAGATGACAATTATCCGAAAATTACAAAACTTTTATTTCTTCTAAATCAAAGATATCACAAGATTCTAAATTCCAATTTATGAATCTAAACCAGCAGAAAAATACATTTAAATTGATAATTATTTAAATATACGAAATTCGATAACAATTTAATAATATTTTAATTTAGTCCAGCATGAAAGTGAAAACAATTGAAAATTATATAGTTTTTGGTATTTGGTAGCAAAGTATTAGCATCAATACCAGTGATCAGTGATCAATTATCAGTAACCAGTGGTAAGTGCTCAGTGATCAGTGATGAGTGACCAGTGATCAGTGACAAGTGATCGGTGACTAGTGATCAGTGACCACTAAACACTGAACAGTCCCTAATTCCCATAATAGTCTCAAATCAATTGAGTACATATTTATTGCAAAATAAAAGGGATTCACTTTTTTAAATAAATTAGTAACTGTTTTATTTAATGTTTCATCTTCATTTATTACATGTTAAATGAAAAATTCATAACATGCGAATGACAATTATTCGAAAATTACAGAACTTTCTATTTTCTAATCAAAGATTTCACAAGATTCTAAATTCAAATTTATGAATCTAAACCAGCAGAAAAATACAAATAAATTGGTAATTGTTTAAATATACAAAATTCGATAACAATTTAATAATATTTTAATCTAATCCAGCATAAAAGTGCAAACAATTGAAAATTATATAGTTTTTGGTATTTGATAGCAAAGTATTAGCATCAATACCTGTGATCACTGACCATTGATCAGTGATCAATTATGAGTAACAAGTGTTAAGTCATCAGTGATCAGTAAACAGTGATGAGTGACCAGTGATTAGTGACAAGTGATTGGTCACTAGTGATCAGTGACCAGTGAACACTGAACTAAATTCCCATAATTGTCTCAAATGAATTGAATACATTTTTATTGCAAAATAAAAGGGATTCATGTTTTTTTAACAAATTACTAACTTTTTTATTTAATGTTTCATCTTCATTTATTAAGTGTTAAATGAAAAATTCATAACATGCGAATGACAATTATTCGAAAATTACAGAACTTTCTATCTTCTAAATCAAAGAGTTTACAAGATTCTAAATTCCAATTGATGAATCTAAACCTGCAGAAAAATACAAATAAATTGATAATCATTTAAATATTCGATATTCGTTAACAATTTAATAATATTTTGATGTATTCCAGCATAAAACTGCAAACAATTGAAAATTATATAGTTTTTGGTATTTGGTAGCAAAGTATTAGCATCAATACCAGTGATCACTGATCAATTATCAGTAACCAGTGGCATCAATACCAGTGATCACTGACCAGTGATCACTGATCAATTATCAGTAACCAGTGGTAAGTGATCAGTGATCAGTGAACAGTGATAAGTGACCAGTGGTCAGTGATCAGTGACAAGTGATCGGTGACTAGTGATCAGTGACCAGTGAACACTGAACAGTCTCAAATTCCCATAATTGTATCAAATCAATTGAGTACATATTTATTGCAAAATAAAAGGGATTCATTTTTTTTTAACAAATTACTAACTTTTTTATTTAATGTTTCATCTTCATTTATTGAATGTTAAATGAAAAATTCATAACGTGTGAATGACAATTATTCGAAAATTGCAGAACTTTTCTATCTTCCAAATCAAAGATTTCACAAGATTCTAAATTCTAATTTATGAATGTAAACCATCAGAAAAATACAAATAAATTGATAATCATTTAAATATACGCAAATTGTTAACAATTTCATAATATTTTAATCTAGTGCAGCATAAAAGTGCAAACTATTGAAAATTATATAGTTTTTGGTATTTCGTTGCAAAGTATTAGCATCAATACCAGTGATCACTTACCAGTGATCAGTGATCAATTGAAGTGGTAAGTGAGTGGTAAGTGATCAGTGATCAGTGGTCAGTGATCAGTGATGAGTGACCAGTGATCAGTGATCAGTGAACACTGAACAGTCCCAAATTCCCATAATTGTCTCAAATCAATTCAATACATATTTATTGCAAAATAAAAGGGATAATTTTGTTTTACAACATTCGAACATTTTTATTTAATGTTTCATTTTCATTTATTAAATGTTATATGAAAAATTTATAACATGTGAATGACAATTATTCGAAAATTACAGAACTTTCTATCTTCTGAATCACAGATTTCACAAGATTCTAAATCCCAATTTATGAATGTAAACCAGCAGAAAAATACAAATAAATTAATAATCATTTAAATATACAAAATTCGATAACAATTTACTAATATTTTAATCTAGTCCGCCATAATAGTGCAAACAATTGAAAAAGTGTTTGGTATATCAATACCAGTGATCACTGACCAGTGATCGGTGATCAATTATCTGTAACCAGTGATAAGTGATCAGTGATCATCAGTGATGAGTGACCAGTGATCAATTATCAGTGAACACTGAACAGTCCCAAATTCTCTTAATTGTATGAAATCAATTGAATTCATATTTAATGCAAAATAAAAGGGATGAATTTTTTTTTACAACTTTCTAACATTTTTATTTGATGTTTCATCTTCATTTGTTAAATGTTAGATGAAAAATACATAACATGTGATTGACAATTATTCGAAAATTACAGAAGTTTCTATCTTCTAAATCAAATATTTCCCAAGATTCAAAATTCCAATTTATGAATGTAAACCAGCAGAAACATACAAATAAATGAATAATTATTTAAATATACGAAATTCGATAATATTTTAATAATATTTTAATCTAGTCCAGCATAAAACTGCAAACAATTGAAAATTATATAGTTTTTGGTATTTGGTAGCAAAGTATTAGCATCAATACCAGTGATCACTGATCAATTATCAGTAACCAGTGGCATCAATACCAGTGATCACTGACCAGTGATCACTGATCAATTATCAGTAACCAGTGGTAAGTGATCGGTGATCAGTGAACCGTGATGAGTGACTTGTGGTCAGTGATCAGTGACAAGTGATCGGTGACTAGTGATCAGTGACCAGTGAACACTGAACAGTCTCAAATTCCCATAATTGTATCAAAGCAATTGAGTACATATTTATTGCAAAATAAAAGGGATTCATTTTTTTTTAACAAATTACTAACTTTTTTATTTAATGTTTCATCTTCATTTATTGAATGTTAAATGAAAAATTCATCAACATGTGAATAACAATTATTCGAAAATTACAGAAGTTTTCTATCTTCCAAATCAAAGATTTCACAAGATTCTAAATTCCAATTTATGAATGTAAACCATCAGAAAAATACAAATAAATTGATAATCATTTAAATATACGAAAATTGTTAACAATTTAATAATATTTTAATCTAGTGCAGCATAAAAGTGCAAACTATTGAAAATTATATAGTTTTTGGTATTTCGTTGCAAAGTATTAGCATCAATACCAGTGATCACTGATCAATTATCAGTAACCAGTGGCATCAATACCAGTGATCACTGACCAGTGATCACTGATCAATTATCAGTAACCAGTGGTAAGTGATCAGTGATCAGTGAACAGTGATAAGTGACCAGTGGTCAGTGATCAGTGACAAGTGATCGGTGACTAGTGATCAGTGACCAGTGAACACTGAACAGTCTCAAATTCCCATAATTGTCTCAAATCAATTGCATACATATTTATTGCAAAATAAAAGGGATAATTTTTTTTACAAATTTCTAACTTTTTTATTTAATGTTTCATTTTCATTTATTGAATGTTAAATGAAAAATTCATCAACATGTGAATAACAATTATTCGAAAATTACAGAAGTTTCTATCTTCTAAATCAAAGATTTCACAAGATTCTAAATTCCAATTTATGAATCTGAACCAGCAGAAAAATACAAATAAATTGATAATCATTTAAATATACAAAATTCGTTAACAACTTAATAATATTTTAATCTAGTCCTGCATAAAAGTGCAAACAATTGAAAATTATATAGTTTTTGGTATTTGGTAGCAAAGTATTGGCATCAATACCAATGATCACTGACCAGTGATCAGTGATCAATTATCAGTAACCACTGGTAAGTGATCAGTGATTAGTGATGATTGAGCAGTGATCATTGATCAGTGACAAGTGATCGGTGACTAGGGATCAGTGACCAGTGAACACTGAACCGTTCCAAATTCCCATAATTGTCTCAAATCAATTGAATACATTTTTATTGCAAAATAAAAGGGATTAATTTTATTTAACAAATTACTAACTTTTTTATTTAATGTTTCATCTTCATTTATTAAATGTTATATGAAAAATTCATAACATATGGATGACAATTATTCGAAAATTACAGAAGTTTCTATCTTCTAAATCAAAGATTTCACAAGATTCTAAATTCCAATTTATAAATCTAAACCAGCAGAAAATACAAATAAATATACAAATAAACTGATAATCATTTAAATGTACGAAATTCGAAAACAATATATTATTATTTTAATCTAATCCAGCATAAAAATGCAAAGAATTGAAAATTATATAGTTTTTAAAACATGCTGTATAGTATTCAATAAAAATTGCTAGTAGATCGAAAATTTTGCAATCTAAGCCAGCAGAAAAATACAAATTAATTGATAATCATTTAAATATACAAAATTCGATAACAACTTAATAATATTTTAATCTAGTCCTGCATAAAAGTGCAAACAATTGAAAATTATATAGTTGTTGGTATTTGGTAGCAAAGTATTGGCATCAATACCAGTGATCACTGACCAGTGATCGGTGATCAATTATCAGTAACCACTGGTAAGTGATCAGTGATTAGTGATGATTGAGCAGTGATCATTGATCAGTGACAAGTGATCGGTGACTAGGGATCAGTGACCAGTGAACACTGAACCGTTCCAAATTCCCATTATTGTCTCAACTCAATTGAATACATATTTATTGCAAAATAAAATGGATTAATTTTTTTTACAAATTACTAACTTTTTTATTTAATGTTTCATCTTCATTTATTAAATGTTAAATGAAAAATTCATAACATGTGAATGACAATTATTCGAAAATTACAGAACTTTCTATCTTCTGAATCAAAGATTTCACAAGATTCTAAATCCCAATTTATGAATGTAAACCAGCAGAAAAATACAAATAAATTAATAATCATTTAAATATACAAAATTCGATAACAATTTACTAATATTTTAATCTAGTCCGCCATAATAGTGCAAACAATTGAAAATTATATAGTGTTTGGTATATCAATACCAGTGATCACTCACCAGTGATCGGTGATCAATTATCAGTAACCAGTGATAAGTGATCAGTGATCATCAGTGATGAGTGACCAGTGATCAATGATCAGTGAACACTGAACAGTCCCAAATTCTCTTAATTGTATGAAATCAATTGAATTCATATTTAATGCAAAATAAAAGGGATGAATTTTTTTTTACAACTTTCTATTCTATTTTTATTTGATGTTTCATCTTCATTTGTTAAATGTTAGATGAAAAATACATAACATGTGATTGACAATTATTCGAAAATTACAGAAGTTTCTATCTTCTAAATCAAATATTTCCCAAGATTCAAAATTCCAATTTATGAATGTAAACCACCAGAAACATACAAATAAATGAATAATTATTTAAATATACGAAATTCGATAATATTTTAATAATATTTTAATATAGTCCAGCATAAAACTGCAAACAATTGAAAATTATATAGTTTTTGGTATTTGGTAGCAAAGTATTAGCATCAATACCAGTGATCACTGATCAATTATCAGTAACCAGTGGCATCAATACCAGTGATCCCTGACCAGTGATCACTGATCAATTATCCAGTGTTAAGTGATCAGTGATCAGTGAACAGTGATGAGTGACCTGTGGTCAGTGATCAGTGACAAGTGATGGGTGACTAGTGATCAGTGACCAGTGAACACTGAACAGTCCCAAATTCCCATAATTGTCTCAAATCAATTCAATAAATATTTATTGCAAAATAAAAGGGATTTTTTTTTTAACAAATTACTAACTCTTTTATTTAATGTTTCATCTTCATTTATTGAATGTTAAATGAAAAATTCATAATATATGGATGAGAATTATTCGAAAATTACAGAACTTTCTATCTTCTAAATCAAATATATCCCAAGATTCTAAATTCATTTTTTATTTAATGTTTCATCTTCATTTATTAAATGTTAAATGAAAAATTTATAACATGTGAATGACAATTATTCGAAAATTACAGAACTTTCTATCTTCTGAATCAAAGATTTCACAAGATTCTAAATTCCAATTTATGAATGTAAACCAGCAGAAACATACAAATAAATTGGTAATCATTTAAATATACGAAATTCGTTAACAATTTAATAATATTTTAATCGAGTCCAGCATAAAAGTGCAAACAATTGAAAATTATATAGTTTTTGAAACATCCTGTATAGTATTCAATGAAAACTGCTAGTAGTTCGAAAATTTTGCAATCTAAACTAGCATAAAAATACAAATAAATTGATAATAATTTAAATATACGAAATTCGATAACAATTTAATAATATTTTAATCTAGTCCAGCATAAAAGTGGAAATAATTGAAAATTATATAGTTTTGGGTATTTGGTAGCAAAGTATTTGCATCAATACCAGTGATCACTGACCATTGATCAGTGATCAATTATCAGTAATCAGTGGTAAGTCATCAGTGATCAGTAAACAGTGATGAGTGACCAGTGATTAGTGACAAGTGATTGGTCACTAGTGATCAGTGACCAGTGAACACTGAACTAAATTCCCATAATTGTCTCAAATCAATTGAATACATTTTTATTGCAAAATAAAAGGGATTCATTTTTTTTAACAAATTACTAACTTTTTTATTTAATGTTTCATCTTCATTTATTAAATGTTAAATGAAAAATTCATAACATATGAATGACAATTATTCGAAAATTACAGAACTTTCTATCTTCTAAATCAAAGATTTCACAAGATTCTAAATTCCAATTTGTGAATCTAAACCAGCAGACAAATATAAATTAATTAATAATCATTTAAATATACAAAATTCGATAACAATTTACTAATATTTTAATCTAGTCCGCCATAATAGTGCAAACAATTGAAAATTATATAGTGTTTGGTATATCAATACCAGTGATCACTGACCAGTGATCGGTGATCAATTATCAGTAATCAGTGATAAGTGATCAGTGATCATCAGTGATGAGTGACCAGTGATCAATGATCAGTGAACACTGAACAGTCCCAAATTCCCTTAATTGTCTCAAATCAATTGAATTCATATTTAATGCAAAATAAAAGGGATGAATTTTTTTTTACAACTTTCTAACATTTTTATTTGATGTTTCATCTTCATTTGTTAAATGTTAGATGAAAAATACATAACATGTGATTGACAATTATTCGAAAATTACAGAAATTTCTATCTTCTAAATCAAATATTTCCCAAGATTCAAAATTCCAATTTATGAATGTAAACCAGCAGAAACATACAAATAAATGAATAATTATTTAAATATACGAAATTCGATAATATTTTAATAATATTTTAATCTAGTCCAGCATAAAACTGCAAACAATTGAAAATTATATAGTTTTTGGTATTTGGTAGCAAAGTATTAGCATCAATACCAGTGATCACTGATCAATTATCAGTAACCAGTGGCATCAATACCAGTGATCACTGACCAGTGATCACTGATCAATTATCCAGTGTTAAGTGATCAGTGATCAGTGAACAGTGATGAGTGACCTGTGGTCAGTGATCAGTGACAAGTGATGGGTGACTAGTGATCAGTGACCAGTGAACACTGAACAGTCCCAAATTTCCATAATTGTCTCAAATCAATTCAATACATATTTATTGCAAAATAAAAGGGATTTTTTTTTTTTAACAAATTACTAACTTTTTATTTAATGTTTCATCTTCATTTATTGAATGTTAAATGAAAAATTCATAATATATGGATGAGAATTATTCGAAAATTACAGAACTTTCTATCTTCTAAATATAATATATCCCAAGATTCTAAATTCATTTTTTATTTAATGTTTCATTTTCATTTATTAAATGCTAAATGAAAAATTCATAACGTGTGAATGACAACTATTCGAAAATTACAGAGGTTTCTATCTTCTAAATCAAAGATTTCACAAGATTCTAAATTCCAATTTATGAATCTAAACCAGCAGAAAAATACAAATAAATTGATAATCATTTGAATATACGAAATTCGTTAACAATAATAATAATATTTATTAGCAGAAAGCTACATACATATTCCAAAAACGAAATACAAATCAAATAAATAACAACAAAACATAAAATTAAAACACAAATAGCAAAAAAAAAATTTCACCCTACAATTTTTAGCGCTATTTACAGGCCTATTTGACAAACATACTCCCTCATATTTGCTTTAAACAGATGAATATTAGATTCATCCCTTATTTCACACGGCATCCCATTGTATATTGTAACATCCTGTATAGTATTCAATAAAATTTGCTAGTAGATCGAAAATTGTGTAAAAAGGCAAAATTTCAACATAATATCTAATGATATGAATTGAAAATTAGATGAGAAAATCCACGAATCCGATATTCAGTGAAAAGTTTATAACATAGTGGACTCCAATTATTCGAAAATTCCATAAATTTTCCTTCATGTAAATGAAAGATCTTACAAAGATTTTATATTCCTGAATTTACCTGCACAAAAATCCAAATAAATTGAAACATCAAATCTTTCTACGAAAATATGAATATTTCTGTGAAAAGTGCAATGATAACTATAAATGTTTCAGCTGAACTATTTATTTCAAAATTTAATGTCAAAATTTCAATGATAATAACATTATAAAATTTTATAAAGTTTGATGACACTATAAAAATTTTATTCGTTGCCAAATTTTGAATAAATTCTATCAAATTTTCGATTATTTCTGTGAAATTTATAACAATTATTGTATAAAAGTTTTAATGATTCATGCTGCATTTAATTAATTATATCCGTCATTATTTTATATTCTATTTATGTCAAAATTTCATTTAGTCTGACAAAATTTTAAAAATCATTGTACAATTCCTATTCCAATCCTAATGGAATTCCAGAGAAGGAATTTCGTCATTCTTGTTATTTGTATATCCAGACTTGATTATTAGGGTACCAATACGTACAAAGTTCTTGACTAAAACATAATAATAATAATAGTAGTAATAATAGTATTCTTTATTCAAAACTTTCGATTATTTCTGTGAAATTTATAACAATTATTGTATTAATGTTTTAATGATTCATGCTGCATTTAATTAATTATATTGGTCATAATTGTATTTTCTATTTATGTCAAAATTTCATTTAGACTGACAATATTTAAAAAAACATTGTAAAATTCCTAATCCAATCCCATTGGAATTCCAAAGAAGGAATTTCGTCATTCTTGTTATATGTATATCCAGATTATTAGGGTGCCAATACGTACAAAGTTCTTGACTAAAAAATAATAATAATAATAGTAGTAATAATACTATTCTTTATTCAAAACTTTCGATTATTTCTGTGAAATTTATAACAATTATTGTATAAAAGTTCTAATGATTCGAGCTGCATTAATTAATTATATCCATCATAATTTTATTTTCTATTTATGTCAAAATTTCATTTAGTTTGACAAAATTTTAAAAATCATTGTAAAATTTCCAATTCCTATCCTAATGGAATTCCAAAGAAGGAATTTCGTCATTCTTGTTATTTGTATATCCAGACTTGATTATTAGGGTGCCAATACGTACAAAGTTCTTGCCTAAAAAAAAATAATAATAATAATAATAGTAATAATAGTATTCTTTATTCAAAACTTTCGATTATTTCTGTGAAATTTATAACAATTATTGTATAAAAGTTTTAATGATTCGAGCTGCATTAATTAATTATATCCATCATAAATTTATTTTCTATTTATGTCAAAATTTCATTTAGTCTGAAAAATTTTTAAAAAACATAGTTAAATTTCCAATTCCTATTCCAATCCCAATGGAATTCCAAAGGAGGAATTTCGTCATTCTTGTTATTTGTATATCCAGATTATTAGGGTGCCAATGCGTACAATGTTCTTGAAAAAAAAAATTGTAGTAATAATAGTATTCTTTATTCAATACTCAATTATTGCTTGCACAGAAAGAGGTTTGACAGGGTCAACAATTACAGATTAAAATACAAAATTACAAATAATTCATTACAGATAAGATGCTCATTACAAATTACAAATTAAAAATTACAAATTTGTAGATAATAAACGATAGTCATTTAAAAATAGATTTGACTGCGTCAACAATTACAGATAAAAATACAAAATTACAAATAATTTATTACAGATAAGATGCTCATTACAAATTACAAATTAAAAATTACAAATTTGTAGATAATAAACGATAGTCATTTAAAAATAGATTTGACTGCGTCAACAATTACAGATAAAAATACAAAATTACAAATAATTCATTACAGATAACATGCTCATTAAAAATTACAAATTAAAAATTACAAATGTGTAGATAATAATCGATAGTTATTTAAAAACTATTGATTTTATTAACACTGGAGGCTTTTACTTCGTGATACATTATGTATAAATACATAATGCATTATTTATTTAAAAACTATTGATTGCAAGCGATAGTTTAAATTATCTATACTATCAATGGTGCTGTTGATATTTCTCGACTACTATGTAGAAGTAAAGATGAAAACAAACTTGTCAAGAATAAGATATAGTATAGTAGTTTCGAGTAGAGCTGACAATGGCTCATATCTGAATATTGCCGCAATTCGACATAAGTTTCATATTTCATTTCACTCTATTACATTTACATTTACTTGCGAGTAAGCATATAAAATGCGATGTTTTGCTTGAAAATGCATGAGCCATTGTCAGCTCTCGTCGGGCTGACTATATTTATTAATAATTGCAAAATTATGTGGGAGCCAATGCATGTTTTATTTGCGCATAATATTTTATATGCGTTTTAAAAATAATTCTGCGCTATCTGCTGGAAATGAAAAATATATGTACGACCAGATGTAGGGGATTGATGGCACAATCCCTCGTATCATTTTAAAGCACATGCACAAAGAAATAAAGTAAGCACATTAAAATGCTGCAATAAAACCTCTGCAGCGGGCGAATCTCCGGGCGATAAAGTTTAAAAACCACCCCCACGTCAACGCATCAAATCGCCCCCATGTACAATAACCCTGCTCGTTGTCGATTGAAACAAAAGCCAATATTAAAAATTCCCAGCCACCCCCCGTCATCCACGAGACAGCGCCATGGAAACGGCTGCGTCGTCTGCGCTTCCATCCCCCATACTCCACTTAACGATAAAACGTGCAAATATTTATCCCCGTTCGGACCGTTGCGAGGGAGAAAATGGACCATGGCCATGAACGGCCTGGGGGTGTTAACGCTGACTGGGACTAATAAGGACTACATAGTCGGCACTAAAGCTAAAGCTGCTCTTCGGAAATTCGCGAGCTGTTCACGCTCTGGTGGACCAAAGCATCTATTGGGGATGACTTCGGATGCTGGGGGTGGTGAGGGTGGCGGCTCAAGAGGCGGCGGCGGCGGCGGCTACTTGTGGAGCTCATGCTGCATTTATGAATCAATCCGGGCAATCGGTGGGTAATGGCTTGCTTCCCTAATAATAGACGAGTTTGATCTGATAATTTGGCGATTAATATTGCACGCCAATTATTTGATCGATTATAAGGCCTCAATGCTTGAGAAGCTGTTTGCATATTGGAATCAATGTGTCCGGTAATGATGCAGTAGATCAGTGGTCACCAAACTTCAAGCCAAATCCGACCATCGAGAAGATTCAGTTTGGCCAGCCAATGTCTGTGCATCGTTACTGCTTAACTTAACATAGTATAATTGATCTTACTGCTTAATCTCTAACACCTATACAGTATGTTTGATTTATTGTGACACAGCAAATATTTCTGTCATTAGTACAGATAGAAAAAAAAGTTGAAGAAAGAGTTTTAGTACTGTTTGTCGTCTATTTAATCCTAATTTCAGAAGAACAATTGAAAATCAAATAAACACGTGAAAGCTATAAGCTTAATTTTTTTAATGGAACACCCTGTATATTTTGGTTATTTCTAATAGGCAATAACATTAGCTATATAATGATACAACATAAGTACCCCTTTATTATACAAATTGCCAATAAAAAGGTTATTTTGCTACAATTATCCACTCATATTTTCTTTTCGGGGCCTAAACCCCTAAAACCCACTAATATTCGTCTGTGGCCCTTCTACCAAAATGTTTGGGGGCTCCTGCAGTAAATCAATAAATGTGCAGACGGATAATAATTAAATCAGTGAGCAACAGTGTTGCTTGTTATAGTAATCCTATACAAATCTGCATTTAAGCGATTGCCTTTAATTACAGCCTCAATCAGAACTTGAACTCGATCTGTTAATTCATTCAATAAGTTTCGGAACTAATATTATCCGCAAATTTTGACTAAATACAATTTGAGTAATTTACAATTAATAAATGTATTCTGAAATGTTAATCTTTTACGTAGTACAATTAACACAAAATATTACCTCTACATGAGTATTTTATACGAATTGATATTGCAAAAGTTATAATTGTTGTTATATTAAATTATTACAAAAAGTAATATGCTTAATATTTTTTGATTTTTTTTTTCAAACATTGATGATAGTAGATAAAACAACAAGAGTTCCACTTCACCCCCCGCGAAGATTTCGATTAATTTAATCCGCGGTTTGATTCGCGGATTAATCAATTACCGCGGGCGGTAACAATGGGTTGATTGTGGAAATTGCGAGTAATTTAATCACAATTGCAGGATAAAAATAGAATAAATTAATCGAAATCTTCGCGGGGGGTGCAGTGGAACTCTTGCTGTTTTATCTACTGATGATTATCTATAATTTGCATAATTCGTAAATTTTGACTAAATACAATTTGAGTAATTTACAATTAATAAGTGAATTATGAAATGTTATACTTTTATGTAGTACAATTAACATAAAATATTACCTCTACATGAGTATTTTATACGAATTGATATTGCAAAAATTATTGTTGTTGTTATATTAAATTATTACAAAAAGTAATATACTTAATATGTTTTGAATTTTTTTTCAAACATTGATGATAGTAGATAAAACAACAAGAGTTCCACTTCACCCCCCGCGAAGATTTCGATTAATTTAATCCGCGGTTTGATTCGCGGAGTAATCAATTACCGCGGGCGGTAACAATGGGTTGATTGTGGAAATTGCGAGTAATTTAATCACAATTGCAGGATAAAAATAGAATAAATTAATCGAAATCTTCGCGGGGGGTGCAGTGGAACTCTTGCTGTTTTATCTACTGATGATTATCTATAATTTGCATAATTCGTAAATTTTGACTAAATACAATTTGAGTAATTTACAATTAATAAGTGAATTATGAAATGTTATACTTTTATGTAGTACAATTAACATAAAATATTACCTCTACATGAGTATTTTATACGAATTGATATTGCAAAAATTATTGTTGTTGTTATATTAAATTATTACAAAAAGTAATATACTTAATATGTTTTGAATTTTTTTTCAAACATTGATGATAGTAGATAAAACAACAAGAGTTCCACTTCACCCCCCGCGAAGATTTCGATTAATTTAATCCGCGGTTTGATTCGCGGAGTAATCAATTACCGCGGGCGGTAAAAATGGGTTGATTGTAGAAATTGCGAGTAATTTAATCACAATTGCAGGATAACAATAGAATAAATTAATCGAAATCTTCGCGGGGGGTGCAGTGGAATTCTTGCTGTTTTATCTACTGATGATTATCTATAATTTGCATAATTCGTAAATTTTGACTAAATACAATTTGAGTAATTTACAATTAATTAGTGAATTATGAAATGTTATACTTTTATGTAGTACAATTAACACAAAATATTACCTCTACATGAGTATTTTATACGAATTGATATTGCAGAAATTATAATTGTTGTTATATTAAATTATTACAAAAAGTAATATACTTAATATTTTTTGTTTTTTATTTCAAACATTGATGATAGTAGATAAAACAACAAGAGTTCCACTTCACCCCCCGCGAAGATTTCGATTAATTTAATCCGCGGTTTGATTCGCGAATTAATTAATTACCGCGGGCGGTAAAAATGGGTTGATTGTAGAAATTGCGAGTAATTTAATCACAATTGCAGGATAACAATAGAATAAATTAATCGAAATCTTCGCGGGGGGTGCAGTGGAACTCTTGCTGTTTTATCTACTGATGATTATCTATAATTTGCATAATTCGTAAATTTTGACTAAATACAATTTGAGTAATTTACAATTAATTAGTGAATTATGAAATGTTATACTTTTACGTAGTACAATTAACACAAAATATTACCTCTACATGAATATTTTAAACGAATTGATATTGCACAAATTATAAATGTTGTTATATTAAATTATTACAAAAAGTAATATACTTAATATTTTTTGTTTTTTTTTCAAACATTGATGATAGTAGATAAAACAACAAGAGTTCCACTTCACCCCCCGCGAAGATTTCGATTAATTTAATCCGCGGTTTGATTCGCGGATTAATTAATTACCGCGGGCGGTAAAAATGTGTTGATTGTGGAAATTGCGAGTAATTTAATCACAATTGCAGGATAAAAATAGAATAAATTAATTGAAATCTTCGCGGGGGGTGCAGTGAAACTCTTGCTGTTTTATCTACTGATGATTATCTATAATTTGCATAATTCGTAAATTTTGACTAAATACAATTTGAGTAATTTACAGTAAATAAGTGAATTATGAAATGTTATACTTTTATGTAGTGCAATTAATACAAAATATTACCTCTACGTGAATATTTTAAACGAATTGATATTGCACAAATTATATTAAATTATTACAAAAAGTAATATGCTTAATATTTTTGGATTTTTTTTAAACCTTGTTGATTATCTATAATTTTTATACAAAAATATTGTTAATCGTCTGTTATATTCTGCAAACACGCCACAATGCATAATCCGTGATCCATGCTATAATGATGGAGCTGTTATTAATGGCAGTAATTAGGTGAAATCTACACGACGATTTCTAATTAGCGAAATTACAGCGTTCAGCGGTGACAAAAAAATCAAGAGATAATTGCCAAATTTAATCTTCAATTAGTTCTATACGCGAAGACTGCAATTACTTCTTACTTTCACTTGGGAACATCCACTCAGTTAGAATTGTATGGTTTGGATCACACGTAAAATAATGAGTTATATTTCTATACAATGAATTACATGAGCAATTCACACATGTCACATTAAATCAGAGACTATTGCCACATTTTCTTTATAATCTAATCGAGTTATGAATGAAGTTTAAAACTTGCAAGCATGATTATTTTAATCATGTGAAATTTGGGGTTTCCAGCAGGTTGATACGCAATTTCCTTAGTACTTACACTGCATATTCTCAATGCGCAATGCAATTCTGTAGCTTTCCATTTGCACTAAATCCTCAGTTCCTTGCCTCACATAAATGTTAATTTCAATGTGCTCGGTACAAAGTGTCAAAGCTGCATTAACAATTTTTCATTCATCAAATAATCATATCATACCACAAACGTGAGGTGCATTTTTGAGTGCAAATTTTGTTTAATAAAATTTATAGAGCAACAGTATTCGTAGAATATTAAGTAGAATTTTCTTAATCTCTTTCTCGATTATTTTTATGTTGTGTTGCAGTTTTTCCCCTGTTTCTGCAATTATAGGGAATAATAGGAATAGAATAATAAGAATAATTTATTTACGTGCTATTACATAAAGTTTACACAAATTAGAACACATAAAATGTGGACACAATTAACATAAAGTCGCAATACATCAATAAAGATTTGGTACTAACATAGAGGAAAAAAAAAAAAAAAGAGGTATCAATTGGAGCAGTATTTGGTTATGATATCGCATTGGTATTGGCAAGAAACTCCTGCCAAGAGAAAAATGCGTTTTCTGTTAATTTTTTTTAAATATTTAGTTTAAAAATTGTCATGTCATCCGCGTAAAGTAGTTCTGCTATTTCTGTTATCTTTAAGGTGCTCGAAAAATATTCGTTCTCATATTGAATATTGCAATATTCATTATTCATTACTTGAAAACATCAAGAATTCCTGTGGTTTCCCTTTGATATGGTTTCAAACGCATAAAAATTCATCGAAAATCAGATACATTCGTAGTCAATACATAAATTATTTTTAGTATGTATGCTACGCTTCCTGTATTTTCTGTGTAATTTCCTTTTTTTTTGTATCTATTCGTGAGTTACGTCCGCCTCTGGAGATACTTGGACCACCGCGAATTTATCGTTATCGCCAGTGCTGTGGACTCTGAATTTTTAATGGTCCACTTTCCCTGTACTCGATACACACCGAATTTCTAATGGCAACCCAATGCATTATTCAGATTTAATTAAACAACGTCCAACGAGCGAAAGAGACTGAAGGCTGCGTGAAAATTAATCCATAAGCATAATTGATAACATAAGATGAGGTAATAAAGAAAGAAATTTGGCTTACTTTCTAGATATACTTGTTTTTGTACCATAAATAAGCGCCATCTATCTCTATGGTAATAAAGAAGGATATCTGGCTAACTTTCCAGATGTACTTGTTTTTGTACCATAAATAAGCGCCATCTAAGTCTGGGGTAATAAAGAAGGAAATTTGGCTTACTTTCCAGGTGCACTGGTTTTTGTACCATAAATAAGCGCCATCTAGCGGATGGAAATGGCGATTTGGGCGGTATAATTTGAAACACTCTGTATATTGGGTGTAATTGTTATACTCTCTTGTTTTCTGTAATATAACAATAGTAGGGAATTAAAGGGGATTTTAAGCGCGAAGCTTCCGTAAGGATTTACATTGATTTCCGGTCGGCTCGGTTTAAGTTTGGGGGGCAAGGGGATTTTCCTCCATAAGCGGTAGTGAGTGCGAGTGAGATTTCGAGGCAATGAAAGAGTGGGATGTGAGATGTACATAACGTTTTGTAAAATAAGGGATAGATAAATGGTGACATACCACGCAATATATGCGAGACGGATAATTTGTCTGCTCATCAAAAACGAGGGGTTATGTGAGAGCGAGTGAGACGTGTTGACAAGTGAGATGAAAAATAATGAGATAAGCGTGCATAAGCAAAGGTTTACGTTAACCTATTTCGTAGAAATTTGTACGTAGACACAGTATATTTGGTATTTTTCTATATTCGTGAAGAGAAAAACAAATGCTATCAAATTTGTTAATAGAAAAAATTAGATTACCATTAAAAAAATACTAATGACGTCATTTTCAAAAAGTGACGCATCACAAAAAACAATTGAAACTGTCAAATTGTGGCAAATAATTAAGCATCAAACTTTCGTTCAAAACTATTTTTCTACAAATAATAATAAAGGCTCCAGAGAGGAGGTTCCTTACTTTATACTCACCCTGTATAATAACTATTTCAGCATAGTATGAAATAATGTTAATAAAAATTTCAATTATGTTTTAAAATTCTAATCATTTTAGCGAATTTTCGATTATTGCTCCCAAATTGTTAGTCATATTAAACATCCATTATTGTGCAAATATTTATTAAGTGCTGTCAAATTTCATAAGTTTATCAAAATTTCCACTATCCCATCAAAATTTCATTGATTATTATAACATTTGGCAACAATCGAATTAATTCTACAACATTTCAAATATTCTGTCAAAATTTCAATTATTCTGTTTTAGTTTCAATAATGAAAACCGGAAATAGGTTTGCTCCAATCAGATTTGTGATTTCACCAGTAACTTCGAAAATATTACAGAAATTTCAAGTTCCAAAAATTATACTTAGTTTTTCAATTACTTTAAGTCAGAACTTCAAGTTTTATACTAATAATTCAATTGTTTAGTCAAAATTTCAATAATTCAGTCATTATTTCAAAATTTAAGATAATGTTTCAATTATTTTTTTGTCAAAATTTCAAATATTTATACCAACAATTCAATTGTTTAGTAAAAAGTTTATTAGTTTATCGAAATTTTTAGTATTCCATCAAAATTTCATTGATTATTAAAACATTTGGCAACAATCGAGTTAATTCTACAACATTTCAAATATTCTGTCAAAATTTGAATTATTCTGTTATAGTTTCAATGATGAAAACCGGAAATAGGTTTGCTCCAATTAAATTTGTGATTTCACCAGTAACTTCGAAAATATTACAGAAATTTCAAGTTCCAATAATTATACTCAGTTTTTCAATTACTTTATGTCAAAACTTCAAGTTTTATACTAATAATTCAATTGTTTAGTCAAAATTTCAATAATTCAGTCATTATTTCAAAATTAAACATAATGTTTCAATGATTTTTTTATCAAAATTTCAAATATTTATAGCAACAATTCAATTGTTTAGTATAACGTTTATAAGTAATTCTACAACATTTCAAATATTCTGTCAAAATTTCAATTATTCTGTTATAGTTTCAATGATGAAAACCGGAAATAGGTTTCCTCCAATCAAATTTGTGATTTCACCAGTAACTTCGAAAATATTACAGAAATTTCAAGTTCCAATAATTATACTCAGTTTTTCAATTACTTTATGTCAAAACTTCAAGTTTTATACTAATAATTCAATTGTTTAGTCAAAATTTCAATAATTCAGTTATTATTTCAAAATTAAAGATAATTTTTCAATGATTTTTTAATCAAACTTTCAAATATTTATACCAACAATTCAATTGTTTAGTAAAACGTTTATAAGTTTATCAAAATTTCCACTATTTCATCAAAATTTCATTGATTATTTAAACATTTTGCAACAATCGAGTTAATTCTACAACATTTCAAATAGGTATTCTGTCAAAATTTCAATTATTCTCTTATAGTTAGTTTCAATGATGAAAACCGGAAATACGTTTGCTCCAATTAAATTTGTGATTTCACCAGTAACTTCGAAAATATTACTGATATTTCAAATTCCAATAATTATACTCAGTTTTTCAATTACTCCATGTCAAAAGTTCAAGTTTTGTACTAATAATTCAATTGTTTAGTCAAAATTTCAATAATTCAGTCATTATTTCAAAATTTAAGATAATGTTTCAATTTTTGTTTTCAAATTTTCAAATATTTATACCAACAATTTAATTATTTAGTAAAAAGTTTATAAGTTTATCAGAATTTCCCCTATTCCATCAAAATTTCATTGGTTATTAAAACATTTGTCAATAATCGAATTAATTCTTCAAATTTCAATTATTCTGTTAAAATTTCAATTATTCTGTCAATATTTCATTTTTTATTTCAAAATATTCGTCAATTGTTTGTCCATAATATTATTGTATTGTATTGTATTATTGTATTATGTATTATGTCCATAATAGGACACACTTGGATTTGTAATCAGAAAATTTGAATAAGGAACACACAGATTTTTAATTGATGATAAAATCAAGACTATGACAAGAGTATACCTACACCCACTTCTTCGATTTTTTTCCAAAATTTATTCGAATCAAAACCAATTCAAATTTTTCAAAATTAATGATAAAAGTACCTATGTCTATAATAAGAGTAAACTGCGTCTAATAAGTAAATAAGAGTAAACTCCAATAACTCGTCTTTTCAATCTTAATGTGTCTGCTGCAATAAAAGCCAAATACCGAGAATACACTTTAAAACAGATTTGGGGTTCGACGCTGTGGAATAGCGCCGAAATATACTACTATCTGATTTTTTCTAAAATATTGCGAATCAAGATCATTTTTTGACAAATTTTCACTCGTTCACATATATTTTTGAAAATGGACAATAAAAACAAAACCATGATAAAAGTTACCTTCTTCGGTTTTTTTTCAAAATCTTTTCAAATTTAGATCTTTTTTCAAGTAAGTTATAAATGTTACACACCCACGAATATAAAATCCGGAAATTTGAATCAGAAACACACAAACATTGTTTTCATAAATGATCATAAAAATATGATACAATACAATACAATATAATATAACAATACGTGGCAAACGTTAATAAATCTATTGTATTGTATTGTATTATTTTGATAAAAGCACCTATTTCTTCAAGTTTTGTTTCAAAATCTTTTTTAAATCTTGATTATTTTCTATCAAATTTAATAATAATAATAATAATAATAATCTTTCTACGTCGTCAGTTTTAAAAATTTAAAAACATGATACAATACAATATAATACAATTCTTGTACTTCTTTTTTTATTTTGCTCAATTTTTTTCTCCTGCCTTTATTGCGACTTTTTCTCCCATTGATATGTTACGTTATCTTCATCATCCTGTTGGGTTAATTCTTTGAAATATTGTCTTCATCTATCCATTATCTTTCTTCATTCGTGATTATTGTTCCATTTCCATCTTTTATTTTCGTTATGTTGTGTTTTTTTTGTTTTTGTTTTATGTTATTGGCTTTGTTTTGTTTCTCTTTTCTTTGTATTTTTCGTAGTCTTTTATTTTTGTTTTTGTAGGTATCTTTTCCATTTGTCTGTTTTTTTTATCTCCTTTTTGACTTCCTCTGTGAACCAGTTTATCTTTTTCATTTCCCTGTTTCCAATTTTTGTTGTTCCGCAGGCCTCCTTTGGCGCTTCTAGTAAATTTCTTTTGAATGTTTCCTATTCTCCTTCTATGTTTAGCTTTATTTCGCTCTCTCTGAATTTATGTTGTAGTACCTCTTTGTATTTCTCTTGTGTTTGTTTTTCTTAATCTGTAGGATTTTATCTTTCCTTTGACTCTTATCCTCCCCTTGTCTGTTTTTTGTCTGTTATCTGGGTATACTTATATTTAAATGCTTGAAGCTATTTATATATTTATTCTCTATATATATATACAATCGTACTTGTAAGTGTGTATGTATACTATTACTGGGGTACGTGATAAGGGGTGATTATGTCGTTCGACAGTCATTACGTAGGAACCGATACGAGCGGTTGCGTTAATTTCGACTAATTTTCCACAGAGTAGAATCATCGACGTGCTCTGTGTGTGTATGTGTGTATTTCTGGGGCGGCAGTGCATCTGTATTTGCGTGTGTGTATCCTGTCAACGGGGCTAATCTACCCTCTGCGATCGTGTGTTTACCCTGCGATGTGGAGCCATGATCGGTGTTTGGTGGAAACAAACAACGCCTGATTTGTTTCACAATAGGATAGATATGAGTGATGATAAATACTCTTCTACCTTGAAATAACATCAAATCCTACAAAAAATGATACTAGCAATGATCAAGTAATATTTAAGTTTTGAAGAATAAAACAATTTAACTGATTCCTTGAAAATTGATTTTTTTGATTCATCTGTATCGTACTGTATTTCTTCTTCCTTGTGGGTTCTAGTTTATGTCTATTTCTATTCATCTGGTGTCATTTGTCCTCTTTATGTGTCCATATGTGTCCATGTGTTATGTCTCTCTCTTTATGTGTCCGTATAATTGTATTTCTTCTTCCTGGTGGGTTCCAGTAACTGACTATTTCTATTCATCTGGTGCCATTTACCCTTTTTATGTGTCCCAATTGTAATTATTTTATTGTGTGAATTCATTTATGTGATTCGTTCCTATCCACAAAATGCATTGGTAGACACAAATGCTAATGAATTTCTACGCAGTGATGACATGTGTGAAAAGACCTTCTCCGCACAATTTGAAGATTTGAAGTCAATACTTTGTAACTCCAACACTAGTATTACTAATTAACTCTCAACTCAGTTTTCAAAATAAAATAAATCAGTCAAAGTCAAACAATATAATAAAGATTCGATATAATAAAGATAATATTTCATGAAATTTTCATGTTCATGTTTCATTTCATGAAACATGATACAATGTATTTTTTAAATTTCTAACAGATCAATTTTTGTTATTTATTCCGTATTTTCTGATCCACTTAGAAATTTCGATACTTGTCAGTGCAGAACGTTATATGCTTTATTTTTTCACTTATTTAATACTGAAACTTTGTCAAATTTTCAGTAGAATTAGTTTCAGATGTACTCTACACGAATCTAATATCAAATTTGCAAATAATAAATTTTCAGAAATTTCAGTAGTACCTAACCCATACTTGTCACTGCAGAATGTTATAAGCTTGATTTTTGCACTTATTTAAAACTGAAACTTTGTCAAATTTTCAGAAGAATTAGTTTCAGGTGTACTGTATACAAATCTAATATCAAATTTGGGAATAATAAATTTTCAGAAATTTCAGTAATAGCTAACACATACTTGTCAATTGAGAAAGTTAAGTGTGTGATTTTCTTCCTTATTTATTATTGAAACTTTGTCAAATTTTCAGTAGAATTAGTTTCAGGCGTACTGTATACGAATCTAATATCAAATTTGCAAATAATAAGTTTTCAGAAATTTCAGTAGTACCGAACCCATACTTGTCAGTGCGGAACGTTATATGTTTGATTTTTTTACTTATTTAATATTGAAATTTTATCAAATTTTCAGTAGAATTAGTTTCAGGTGTACTGTACACGAATCTAATATCAAATTTGCAAATAATAATTTTTCAGAAATTTCAGTAGTACCTAACCCATATTTGTCATTGCAGAACGTTATATGCTTGATTTTTTCACTTATTTTATACTGAAACTTTATCAAATTTTCAGTAGAATTAGTTGTAGGTGTACTGTACACGAATCTAATATCAAATGTGCATATAATAAATTTTCAGAAATTTCAGTAATGGCTAACACATACTTGTCATTTGAGAAAGTTAAGTGTTTGATTTTCTTCCTTATTCAATACTGAAACTATGTCAAATTTTCAGTAGAATTAGTTTCAGGTGTATTGTAGACGAATCAAATCAAATCAAATTTGCAAATAATAAATTTTCAGAAATTTCAGTAGTACCTAACCCATATTTGTCATTGCAGAACGTTATATGCTTGATTTTTTCACTTATTTTATACTGAAACTTTATCAAATTTTCAGTAGAATTAGTTTCATGTGTACTGTACACGAATCTAATATCAAATTTTCAAGTAATAAATTTTCAGAAATTTCAGTAATAGCTAACACATACTTGTCATTTGAGAAAGTTAAGTGTTTGATTTTCTTCCTTATTCAATACTGAAACTTTGTCAAATTTTCAGTAGAATTAGTTTCAGGTGTATTGTAGACGAATCTAATATCAAATTTGCAAATAATAAATTTTCAGAAATTTCAGTAGTACCTAACCCATATTTGTCATTGCAGAACGTTATATGCTTGATTTTTTCACTTATTTTATACTGAAACTTTATCAAATTTTCAGTAGAATTAGTTTCATGTGTACTGTACACGAATCTTATATCAAATTTGCAAATTATAAATTTTCAGAAATTTCAGTAGTACCTAACCCATACTTGTCAATGCAGAACGTTATATGCTTTATTTTTTCACTTACTTCATACTAAAACTTTGTCAAATTTTAAGTAGATGTAGTTTCGGGTGTACAGTACACGAATTTAATATCAAATTTGCAAATAATAAGTTTTCAGAAATTTCAGTAATAGCTAACACATACTTGTCAATTGAGAAAGTTTAGTATTTGATTTTCTTCCTTCTTTAATACTGAAACTTTGTCAAATTTTCAGTAGAATAAGTTTCATGTGTACTGTACACGAATCTAATATCAAATTTTCAAATAATAAATTTTCATAAGTTTCAGTAATAGCTAACACATACTTGTCAATTGAGAAAGTTAAGTCTTTGATTTTCGTCCGTATTTAATACTGAAACTTTGTCATATTTTCTGTAGAATTAGTTTGAGGTGTACTGTACACGAATCTAATATCAAATTAGCAAATAATTAATTTTCAGAAATTTCAGTACTACCTAACCCTTACTTGTCAATTGAGAAAGTTAAGTGTTTGATTTTCTTCCTTATTTAATACTGAAACTTTGTCAAATTTTTAGTAGAATTAGTTTCAGATGTACTGAATACGAATCTAATATCAAATTTGCAAATAATATATTTTCAGAAATTTCAGTAATAGCTAACCTATACTTATCAATTGAGAAAGTTAAGTGTTTGATTTTCTTCCTTATTTAATACTGTAACTTTGTCAAATTTTCAGTAGAATTAGTTTTTGGTGTACTGTACACGAATCTCATATTAAATTTGCAAATAATAAATTTTCAGAAATTTCAGTAAAAGCTAATACATACTTGTCAATTAAGAAAGTTAAGTGTTTGATTTTCTTCCTTATTTAATACAGAAACTTTGTAAAATTTTCAGTAGAATTAGTTTCAGGTGTACTGTACACGAATCTAATATCAAATTTGCAAATATTAAATTTTCAGAAATTTCAGTAATAGCTAACACATACTTGTCAAGTAAGAAAGTTAAGTGTTTGATTTTCTTCCTTATTTAATACTGAAACTTTGTCAGATTTTCAGTAGAATTAGTTTCAGGTGTAGTGTACACGAATCTAGTATCAAATTTGCAAATAATAAATTTTCAGAAATTTCAGTAGTACCTAACCCATACTTGACAATGCAGAGCGTTATATGCTTGATTTTTTCACTTATTTAATACTGAAACTTTGTCAAATTTGCAGTAGAATTAGTTTCAGGTGTACTGTACACGAATCTTATATCAAATTTGCAAATTATAAATTTTCAGAAATTTCAGTAGTACCTAACCCATACTTGTCAATGCAGAACGTTATATGCTTGATTTTTTGACTTACTTCATACTAAAACTTTGTCAAATTTTAAGTAGATGTAGTTTCGGGTGTACAGTACACGAATTTAATATCAAATTTGCAAATAATAAGTTTTCAGAAATTTCAGTAATAGCTAACACATACTTGTCAATTGAGAAAGTTTAGTATTTGATTTTCTTCCTTCTTTAATACTGAAACTTTGTCAAATTTTTAGTAGAATTAGTTTCAGATATACTGAATACGAATCTAATATCAAATTTGCAAATAATATATTTTCAGAAATTTCAGTAATAGCTAACCTATACTTATCAATTGAGAAAGTTAAGTGTTTGATTTTCTTCCTTATTTAATACTGTAACTTTGTCAGATTTTCAGTAGAATTAGTTTCAGGTATACTGTACACGAATCTAATATCAAATTTTCAAATAATAAATTTTCAGAAATTTCAGTAATAGCTAACACATACTTGTCAAGTAAGAAAGTTAAGTGTTTGATTTTCTTCCTTATTTATTATTGAAACTTTGTCAAATTTTCAGTAGAATTAGTTTCAGGTGTACTGTATACGAATCTAATATCAAATTTGCAAATAATAAGTTTTCAGAAATTTCAGTAGTACCGAACCCATACTTGTCAGTGCGGAACGTTATATGCTTGATTTTTTTACTTATTTAATATTGAAATTTTATCAAATTTTCAGTAGAATTAGTTTCAGGTGTATTGTATACGAATCTAATATCAAATTTGCAAATAATAAATTTTCAGAAATTTCAGTAGTACCTAACCCATATTTGTCATTGCAGAACGTTATATGCTTGATTTTTTCACTTATTTTATACTGAAACTTTATCAAATTTTCAGTAGAATTAGTTTTAGGTGTACTGTACACGAATCTAATATCAAATGTGCATATAATAAATTTTCAGAAATTTCAGTAATGGCTAACACATACTTGTCAATTGAGAAAGTTAAATGTTTGATTTTCTTCCTTAATTAATACTGAAACTTTATCAAATTTTCAGTAGAATTAGTTTCAGGTGTACTGTACACGAATCTAATATCAAATTTAAACAATAAATTTTCAGAAATTTCAGTAATGGCTAACCCATACTTGTCAGTGCAGAACGTTATATGCTTGATTTTCTTCCTTATTTAATACTGAAACTTTGTCAAATTTTCAGTGGAATTAGCTTAAGGTGTACTGCATACGAGTCTTATATCAAATTTGCAAATAATAAATTTTCAGAAATTTCAGTAAAAGCCAATACATACTTGTCAATTAAGAAAGTTAAGTGTTTGATCTTCTTCCTTATTTAATACTGAACCTTTGTCAAATTTTTAGTAGAATTAGTTTCAGGTGTACTGTATACGAATCTAATATCAAATTTGCAAATAATAAATTTTCAGAAGTTTCAGTAATAGCTAACCCATAGGTGTCGATGCAGAAAGCTATATGTTTGATTTTCTGCCTTATTTATTACTGAAACTTTGTCAAATTTTGAGTAGAATTAGTTTCAGGTGTACTGTATACGAATGTAATATCAAATTTGCAAATAATAAATTTTCAGAAATTTCAGTAATAGCTAACACATACTTGTCAATTGAGAAAGTTATGTGTTTGATTTACTGCCTTATTTAATACTGAAACTTTGTCAAATTTTCAGGAGAATTAGTTTTAGGTGTACTGTATACGAATCTAAATGATATTATTCAACTGGTGCATGACTAATGTTAATATCAAACACAAAAAAAGGCCTATAATTAGTTTGATTGTATTTGTAGCAATTTCCATTATAATCATTGAAATCAGCTAGTAATCCAGCGTGACCTAATTTCATTTCGATAATTTTAATATCAATTCAACACCGTTAGCCGCACGCACCCCACGCATACATATTCAACGTAGAAAGAGAAACTGAGGGGGTGCGAGAGACACGCGCCCCCACGGAAATTTCCTCGCACGTATTACATATGAAATATATTTTCTTTCGGGCCCTTCCTTTACGCCGAGGGGCGCCTCTTCGCCACTTCCTTTGCAGCCCCCGCACCTTATGCGTGTGCGTGCCTGAATTTCCACCCCCTCGATGGGGATTAGGTTAAGGAAAACTTAAAAGGGCGACATTCCGCGCCGGATGAACCATGAAGGCAATTAACGTGTGAGTTAAGTCATAATGACCTCGGCGTGTGTGAATACGTGGGGGGTTGGGGGTGAAATTTGTTAATTAGCCCCGAGATTGCGCCGCGGGATTGAATTGGACAATTTAACAAAGTCGTTTGCGCTGCACTCTTCCACTTAATCTATGCGAAGCTCGACGTGCTTCTGCACCGCAAGTATGTATTTTAATAATAATGAGGGCGGTTCAAACTTCGCAGAGCTCTCCTAGATGCACTGTGCACAGGGGAGTTTCGATCCTTTTAGAGCTCAGAAGTTAATGTTTAAAACCAATGAACGCGAGCAGTAAATTACGCCGCATGCCATCACATAAGCGCAGAGTGGTTTCAATGTATATTTTTTTAAATGCTTACGGTTTATGCAAAAAATCCCACTTGAGCCATATGCAATTGGGCACACATACAGCTAGTGTGGGTACCACTTGGCGAAACATGGTGAATCAAAAGGTAAATTTGGGTCAGATTCTACGTCAAATAATGACAGTAACCAATTACACCATAAGTGAAGTAGTAGTAGGGATTATTATTATTATTATTAAATTAAATAATTGGTTAAAGCTTCACGAATACGTATGGTGCCCATATGCACATTATACAGTGCAGCAGGAATGGACTGGCCTTGAGAAAAATGCGGAAAATCCTACTTGTATACACTTT
Organism: Othius punctulatus; assembly: GCA_951805005.1. Lineage (NCBI taxonomy): Eukaryota > Metazoa > Arthropoda > Insecta > Coleoptera > Staphylinidae > Othius > Othius punctulatus. The sequence goes on along the minus strand of OX638141.1, from coordinate 4,256,808 downwards.
GTATACAAATTGGGCAAAATGTGCAAAATCCCACTTGGCTCGTATACAATTGGGCAATTTGGGCCATATATAAATAAGTATGTACCATTAGGGTGGTATAGGTATAGTGCTCATATGCACATTATACAGTACTGCAGGAATGGGAATGAGGAAAATGCGAAAAATACCACTTGTATATATTTTGTATACAAATTGGGCAAAATGTGGAAAATCCCACTTGGGTCGTACACAATTGGGCAATTTGGGCCATATATAAATAGGTATGTACCATTTGGGTGGTATAGGTATAGTGCCCATATGCACATTATACAGTACAGCAGGGATGGCCATGAGGAAAATGCGGAAAATCCCATTTGTACACATTTTGTATACAAATTGGGTAAAATGTGGAAAATCCCACTTGGGTCGTATACAATTGGGCAATTTGAGCCGTATATAAATAAGTATGTACATTTAGGGTTGTATAGGTATTGTGCCCATATGAACATTATACAGTACAGCAGAGATGTCCAGGAGTAAAGTGCGGAAAATGGCACTTGTATACATTTTGTATACAAATTGAGCATAATCCCACTTGAGCCATATGCAATTAGGCAAATTGGACCCTATATAAATAAGTATGTACCATTAGGGTGGTATAGGTATTGTGCCCATATGCACATTATACAGTACAGCAGGGATGGCCTTGAGAAATATGCGGAAAATCCTACTTGTATACATTTTGTATATAAATTGGGCAAAATGTGGAAAATCCCACTTGGCTCGTATACAATTGGGGCATTTTGGACCAATTAAGTATGTACCATTAGGGTTGTACAGGTATAGTGCACATATGCACATTATGCAGTACAGCAGGGATGGCGATGAGGAAAATACAGAAAATCCCATTTGTATACATTTTGTATACAAATTGGGCAAAATGTGGAAAATTCCACTTGGGTCGTCTACAACTGCGCAATTTTGGCCATATGCACATTATACAGTACAGTGGGATGGCCATGAGGAAAATGCGGAAAATCCCACTTGTATACATTTTGTATACATATTGGGCAAAATGTGGAAAATCCCACTTGGCTTGTATACAATTGGGCAATTTGGGCCATATATAAATAAGTATGTACGATTAGGGTGGTATAGGTATAGTGCACACATGCACATTATACAGTACAGCAGGGATGGCCATGAGGAAAATGCGGAAAATCAAACTTGTAAACATTTTGTATACAAATTGGACAAAATATGGAAAATCCCATTTGAGCAGTATGCAATTGGGCAAATTGGGCCATATATAAGTGAACTTTAAATACGTATGTACGATTAGGGTGGTATAGATATAGTGCCTATATGCACATTATACAATACAGCAGGGATGGTCATGTGGAAAATGCGGAAAATCCCACTTGTATACATTTTGCATACAAATTGGGCAAAATGTGGAAAATCCCACTTGAGCCGTACACTATTGGGCTATATATAAATATTTATGTGGAAAATCCCACTTGGCTCTTATACAATTGGGCAAATTGGGAAATATATAAATAAGTATGTACCATTAGGGTGGTTCTTAATAAAAAAAGGTAGGGACGCTCCCTAGACTGGCTCTAATTAAGAAACAAAGAAATTACGTGTTTAAGAATTTGCGACATATTCACAACAAACTAAATAAATCTGGCTTGAAATCACTAAACTTCAAAACAAATCACCATTTCTTACTATCACTATATTCTTCTCTTTCTAAATTACAATATTTCTGCAAAAATTATTATAAATGACAAGTATTTACTGAAAATTACAACATTTTCATTAAAAATGACAAAATATTCATTAAAAATTACAGAATTTACATTAAAAATTACAAATATGACATTTTCATGCAAATTAATTATTTTTATTATTAAAAATCACTGCATTTTAAAACAAATCACTAAATTTCTGGAGAAATTATGATATTTCTGGACAAACTATGATATATTAATATCAAAATACTTGTTGAAAATTTCAGAGTTCTCGTTAAAAACAATTAAATTTGTTTGGAACTTGCAAAATTGCATTATTTTATTAGAAATTTCATAATACTTATTGCAATTTTGGACTTTACCCTAAAACAATAATTCAAATACATTTTTCAACGAAAATTTAATTTCCGGTGAATTATTGTTGAAAGAATTTACTTAAAATTACAAAATTTTCATTAGAAATTATAAATACTTAATAATTTTTAACATTTACACAGCAAGCTAAAAAAAATCAGATTCGGATAGGAAAAACAAATAATCATTAATTGAAAATGATCAAATTAGAACTATTTTTTTTAAATTTTCAACGATTGCATAATATTTATTTATGGGAATTTTAGACTAGAACAATAATTTAAATATCTTTTCAACGAATATTAAATTTCCTGAGAATTATTGTTGAAAGTATTAACTTAAAATTACAAAATTTTCATTACTAATTGCAAATATTAAAAAAATGCAATATTTAGACATCAAACTAAATATAAAACTGATTAGAAATCATTACATTTCAGGAGAAATTATGAAATTTCTTCACAAATTATTCTTGTTAAAATGATTTAATTTCTCAAGAAATTGCAAATCTTATTAGAAAATCTACAAATCCGTTAGAAATTACATCATTTCATTAAAAATTGCATATATTTATTTGCTTTGCATTGAGAGTTTATCCAAAGCGATAATTCATCATTAACTGAAAATGATCAATTTAGAAATAACATTTTCAAGTTTTTAATGAATGATGAATTGTCGTCTAAATTTAAATAAATATTGTGCGATTACAAAAATTTGAAAACCACCATAATTTTATTATAAACTAGAATATTATTTGTTATTTGTTAAAGTACTTTCTGGTATCTTCTAGTATTTATTTATTTATTTTCCCCTAATAGTTTCAGCTTAATATTCAGCCATCATCAGGTTTTTTTTGTAAATTAAATTATATTTTTCAAGATTATTCACACTGATACGACACAAAAAGTCAAACATAATCTTGAAAAATATAATTTAATTTACAAAATTGGCTGATGATGGCTGAATATTGAGCTGAAACTATACAAATTTTGATGGTAGCACTCAAATTTGAAGGTTTGAAGCACACAATTTGGCAGATTTTGATAGTTGCAGTAATAAACTGTTCAGATTTTCACATATGATGCAATCTGATTGAGAGTGGCAAAAAAATATAACACACTTCAGTTGTTAGATTTATTGTTAGAGTAAATATGAATGTGAGGTTCAATATCTAACAGATTTAGACAGGTGATTTTAAAAATTTGACAAATTTTCAGAAGGAAAATAGGTCAGAATAGGGTCTACTGTATAAACATACTAAAATTTAAATTACTTTGAATAGTCGATGTAACTTTTTATGTATTTGTTTTTATGAACCTTGTCTGAAAGTGATTCAGCTTTTCCTGAATTCAATATTAGTTTTTTCTGAAATTGACTTTACTTTGGTGAAATGGAAGTTGAAAAGTTGGAGATAATATTTTATTTGAGCTTGCAGCACTCGTTCCAACCAATTAGCATTAACTTCTGCGTTATTATTAATATCTCCGGGAACCTCGTACGTATTTTCAGCCCTATTTACAAGCAGAAAACGTCGCTTTTAATGTACCTGTTTAATATTCAGCGCCGGCCAATTACTCCATCGGAAACATTTTAATGCGTTCCACTGCTGTGTTACTTTAATTAACTCCATCGATTCCCCTTTGTTTACGTTCGATACACGCGACGGCTGCTAAACGTGCAGCTATTGACAATTTAATATACGCTAATTAACGAGGGAAATATGATAAATTCAGATTCGCAATTATTTGTGTTCGGTAAACAACGCACGATTGTAATTGAATACGCTGTGTGTGATCACTAGTTGTGTATGTGCATGGATTTCGTTGTTCGTCAGGCTTTAAGTATATTTTGAAAAATTTTCAATTATTTTGCTTTTGCGTGTAAATTATCACATGAAATGCGATATTACGAAAACAAAAGCATGGTTATTAATACCAACCGTGTATGGAATAAACAAACATGACGTCAAATTTCAAATTTTAATCGAAGATTATTTAACAAAGTATCTGCAAATATCGCACATTATCACATTTTTATAGAGACTCAACTATCATTTTTCTGCTAATCGCTTTTTTTCCGATATATAAACTAAAAACTTATAACTTATAAACTAATAAATAAAATTTAAAAAAACAATAGATTTGAGATTCATCCATCAGGGAATCTTGGCAAGTATGCACGTATTGTTGCTAAGCAAATAATAGTATATAACGCCATTAGGCCGATATGTAATATAAACCTCGGCTGCGCTCCGCTCCGCCTCGGTTTACAAACTTCAACCCGCGCCTGTTATTTGCATATCGGCCGTATGTTGTTCGATACTTTTTGTGATACCTAAATTACAAAAACTGGTCAATTAATCAATATTAAATTTCAAAATTAATAAACTAGTTATCCAGGCGCAATTTGATACCATAGCAACATCAATGGTTCATATACAAACAAACAAATCAAAGTGAAATTAGAAAAATAATGTCAGATGTGCAAAGTTCTTCGTTTTGTGGTATCCCCGAAGATGTACTAAATGAAGCAAATGCTGCCACAATCGATTTACTTCCCCAAAAAAGCAGCAGCAGGTATGAGAAAGAATAAGAAGACTTTATTGCTTGGCGGAACAACAGAGGGGTTGACAGGGTGACTGAAGAGGTTTTGCTGTGCTACGTATCAGCGCTGAGCAAAAATTTTGCACCGAACAGTTTATGGACTAAATTCTCAATGCTGAAAATATCCTTTAAGCTACATGAAAATATTGACATTTCTGGGTTAGTACCTATTAACACTTCGAATTACTTATTAGTAAAAGTTATTCTTGATTCAGATATGGAAAAGTTTTTATGTTCCTGAGGCGGAAATCTGAATGTTACAAACCAAAGAAGGCAAAAATACTAACAACACGGCAGATTACAAGATTCCTTCAAGAAGCAGACGACGATAATTTTTTGCTAGAGAAGGTCATTTTAGTATTTGGAATTTTTGTGCCTGTCGTCGACAAGAACTCTTGAAGCTACAAACAAACCACATTGAAGATACTGGTAGATTCTTAATCGTTATACTGGAAGACACAAAAAACAAGTCTAGTATAAAATTTATTATCACAGAAGATGACACTCCCTTCAAAGTCTGTACTTTATACAGAATATATGCAGCGCTTCGACCAGACGGTGTTCAAAGTCAACGCGTGTTTGTAGATTACAGGAAAGGTAAATGCACAAAACAGCTAGTGTTGTGCATCGGGCATAGTGTCCTGGTAAATGCAGGAATTCACAAAATTGGAGGAGTTCCCTGAAAGATTGCAGAGTTTTTAAAATTGGAGGACTATAAAAATTATACGCGACATTGCTTTAGAAGGTCATCGGCCACAATGCTAGTTGAAAATGGAGGAGATCTGCTTACTTTAAAAAAATTCGGCGGTTGGAAATCTACGACAGTTGCTGAACAGTATGTTGAGGAATCAGTTAGCAAGAAAGTCAAAATATCGAAGCAACTTTTTATCAGTAATAAGGAAAACGAGACGTCTAACATTGTGTCAACGTCAGAACCTTCTAACAATAAAGCTGCAACTGCAAGATTAAATGAAATGGAAAAAAATATGATTTCGGGAAACACTAGTTGTGTTTTTAATTTTTCTAGTTATTCCCACACAAACTAATTATCTTATTTAATTTTTGTTGTTTTTCTTGTGCCAAAACCAAATAAATTTTATAAATTTGCGTTGTCATTTAAATAACGTCCACCGCCGTTATTATAACGGCCAAGGCCTTTACGCCTGTCATATCGATCAAGCAGACAGTACTGATAAATGTCAATAACACAGAGGTATTACAAAAAATCATTAAAGACGTAGTGAAAGGATTAACATGCATAAAAGCGAATCTGATAAAAATTAATCACATAACCGAAAAACCTTGAGATTTCAGTAAAACCTAACCCATACTAGTCAGTGCAGAACGTTATATTTTTGATTTTCTCACTTATTTAATACTGAAACTTTATCAACTTTACAGGAGAATTAGCTTAATGTGTACTAAAGACAAATCTAATATTAAATATGCAATTAATAAATTTTCAGATATTTCAGTAATAGCATTGATTGCGGAAAGTTATGTACTTGACTTTATCACATATTTAATACTGAAACTTTGTCAAATTTTCAGAAAAAATAGTTTCAGTTGTACTAAATACAAATCTGATATTAAATATTCAGATAATACATTTTCAGAAATTTCAGTAAAAGCTAACTAGACCATGTTATTGCAGAAAGTAATATCATCGATTTTCTCACATATTTAATACTGAAACTTTGTCAAATTTTCAGGATAATTAGTATCAGGTGTATTAAATACAGATCTGATAATAAATAAGCAAATAATAAATTTTCAAAAATTTCAGCAATAGATAACTAGTACTTGTTAATGCACTATGTTATACTTTTGATTTTCTCTCTTATTAAATACTGAAACTTTGTCAAATTTTCAGGAGAATTAGTTTCAGGTGTACTAAACACAAATCCGACATTAAATTTGCTAATCACACTTTTTCAGAAATTTTAGTCATAGCTAATTAGTACTTGTCAATGCAGAAAGTTATGTCCTTGATTTTGTCAATTATTTAATACTGAAACTTTGTCAAATTTTGAGGAAAATTAGTTTCAGGTATACTTAATACAAATCTTATATGAAATGTGCAAATACTAAATTTTCAGAAATTTCAGTAATAGCTAACTAGTACTTGTCAATGCAGAAAGTTATATCCTCGATTTTCTCACTTATTTAATACTGAACTATTGTCAGATTTTCAGGAGAATTAGTTTCAGGTGTACTAAACAAAAATCTGACATTAAATATGTTAATAATAAATTTTCAGAAATTTCAGTAATAGCTTACTTGTACTTGTAAATGCAGAAAGTTATACTTTTGATTTTCTCACTTATTTTATACTGAAACTTTGTCAAATTTTAGGGAGAATTAGTGTCAGGTATACTAAACACAAATCCGATATTAAATATGCAAATAATAATTTTTCAGAAGTATCAGTGATAGCTAACTAGTACTTGTCAATGCAGAAAATAATATCCTTGATTTTCTCACTTATTTAATGTTGAAACTTTGTCAAATTTTCAGGAGAATTAGTTTTATATGTACTTAACATAAATCTGATATTAAATATGCAAATAATAAATTTTCAGATATTTCAGTTATAGCTAACTAGTACTTGTAAATGTACAAAGTTGTACTTTTGATTTTCTCACTTATTTAATACTGAAACTTTGTCAAATCTTTAGGAGAAATAGTTTCTGGTATACTAAACACATATCTGATATTAAATAGGCAGATTTAAAAAAATCTGAATTTTCAGTAATAGCTAACTAGTACTTGTCATTATATAAAGGTATATCCTCGATTTTCTCCCTTATTTAATACTGAAACTTTGTCAAATTTTCAGGAGAAATAGTTATTAAACACAAATTTAATAATAAATGTGCAATTTATAAATGTTCAGATATTTCAGTAATAGCTAACTAGTACTTATCAATGCAGAAAGTTATGTCGTCGATTTTCTCACTTATTTAATACTGAAACTTTGTCAAATTTTTAAAAGAATTAGTTTCAGGTGTACTAAATACATTTTTAAAATTAAATGTGCAGTTAATAAATTTTCAAAAATGTCTATCATAGCTAACTAGTACTTGTCAATGCAGAAAGTTATATCTTTGATTTTCTCGCTTTTATAATTAAAAAACTTTGTCAAATTTTCAGGAGAGTTAGTTTTAGGTATACTAAACACAAATCTGACATTAAATATGTAAATAATAAATTTTCAGAAATTTCAGTAATAGCTAACTAGTAGTTGTTAAAGCAGAAAATTATATCCTCGGTTTTCTCACTTAATTAATGCTGAAACTTTGTCAATTTTTCAGGAGCATTACATTTAGGTGTACTAAAAACAAATCTGATATCAAATATGCAAATAATGAATTTTCAGAAATTTCAGTAAGACGTAACTAGTACTTGTCAATGCAGACACTTATATCCTTGATTTTCTCACTTATTTAATATTAAAACTTTGTCAAATTTTCAGGGAAATTAGTTTCAGGTATACTTAACATAAATCTGATATTAAATATCCAAATAATAAATTTTCATAAATTTCAGTAATAGCTGACTAGTACTTGTAAATGTAGAAAGTTGTACTTTTGATTTTTCTACTTATTTAATACTGAAACATTGTCAAATTTTCAGGAGAATTAGTTTCAGGTGTACTAAATAAAAATCTAATATTAAATGTGCAAATAATAAATTTTTAGAACCTTCGGTAATGGCTAAGTAGTACTTGTAAATGCATAAAGTTATGTCCTTCATTTTCTCACTTATTTAATACTGAAACTTTGTCAAATTTGCAGGATAATTAGTCTCAGGTGTACTTAACACAAATCTGACATTAACTATGCAAATAATAAATTTTCTGAAATTGTAGTAAAAGCTGACTAGTACTTGTCAGTGGAGAAAGTTATATCCTCGATTTTCTCACTTATTTAATACTGAAACTTTGTCAAATCTTTAGGAGAAATAGTTTTAGGTATACTAAACACATATCTGATATTAAATATGCAAATTAAAAAAAATCTGAAATTTCAGTAATAGCTAACTAGTACTTGTCATTATATCAAGGTATATCCTAGATTTTCTCCCTTATTTAATACTGAAACTTTGTCAACATTTAAGGAGAATTACTTTTAGGTGTACTCAATATAAATCTGATATTAAATATGCAAATAATAAATTTTCATAAATTTCAGTAATAGCTAACTAGTACTTGTAAATGCAGAAAGTTATAGTTTTGATTTTCTCACTTATTTAATACTGAAACGTTGTCAAATTTTCAGGAGAATTAGTTTTGGGTGTACTAAATGCAGACCTAATATTAAATGTGCAATTAATAAATGTTCAGAAATTTCAGTAATACCTAAGTAGTATTTGTCATTGCAGAAAGCTATATCTTCAACTTTTTCTCCTATTTAATTCTGAAACTTTGTCAAAATTTGAGGAAAGTTAGGTTTAGGTGTACTTAATACGAATCATATATTAAATTTGCAAATATTATTTTTTTAGAAATTTCAGTAATAGCTAACTAGTACTTGGCAATGCAGAAAGTTATATCGTCGATTTTATCACTTATTTATTACTGAAACTTTGTCAAATTTTCAGGAGAAATAGATTCAGGTGTACTAAACACATATCTAATATTAAATATGCTAATTTTAAATTTTCAGAAATTTCAGCAATACTTAACTAGTACTTGGCATTACAGAAAGTTATATCCACGATTTTCTCATTTATTTAATACTATTAAACACAAATATAATATTGAATATGAAAATAATAAATTTTCGGAAATTTAAAGTTATATCCTCGATTTTCTCACTTATTTGATATTGAAACTCTGTCATATTTTCAGGAGAAATAGTTTCAGGTGTACTTATCACAAATCTGATATTAAATATGCAAAATAAAACGTTGCAGAAATTTCAGTAATAGCTAATTAGTACTCGTCATTGCAGAAAGTTATATCCTCCATTTTATCACTTATTTAAAACTGAAACTTTGTTAAATTTTCAGGAGAATTATTTTCAGGTGTATTAAACACAAATCTGATATTAAATATGCAAATAATAAATTTTCAGAACTCGATTTTTCAGTAACCTCGATTTTTTCACTTATTTAATACTGACACTTTGTCAAATTTTCAGCAGAATAAGTTTTAGGTGTACTAAATACAAATCTGATATTAAAAATGCAAATGATAAATTTGTTGAAATTTCAGTAATAGCTACAGTAGTGTACGAATTAATGTGAACAGAGGTGAAATACTTGAAAATACGATTTTATTATGTATATAAGACTACAAATAAGTAATTACATATATTTTAATCGTTATTTTAGTAGGAAATATATCCCCTTTTGGCGGAAATTACTTGTTGTATTCTTTTTGGCATATAATCGACCAGTTTCTTTCAGTTTTCCAGTAATTTGTCATCCCGGAACCATACCCAAATTACAGTTACTATGATTTTCTGCTTTGTTGTAGAATCTACGTTTCGGAGCCTAGCTTTATTGTTGCACGGAGCTGAATCTTGCTGTAAAATTTCTTCAGCGTAAGGAACAACTTTTTCCATATCATGTTAGGCTAGTTCTTTTTCCAATCGTAGCCTTAACTTGACGTCATATTTAATACATAAATTTTCGCCATTTTACCTATTAATAATAATAATCACTTACATAATATACTGTATTTTCATTGGTCAGGATGCGCAGGCTTTATATTGAACTCGATCCGAAGATGGCATTGGCTCCAAATGATTTCCCCACATACAAAGAGTATTCTTTTAGTTTTGTATATTAACTATAATTGGAAGGACTTACCGGGGGAGCAACTCCCCTTCCCCCGCCAGTGCTCTCGCCAACTGGATCGCTAGCACTCACGGCTTCAACCATTATTCTCTACGACTATTGTATTTCACCTTCATGTGCAAAGCAGTGACATACACCTCTTACTAGGACGAACCTCTCTTGTTGCAATTGGGACGAACCTCTCTTGTTGCAATTAGGACGAACCTCTCTTGTTACAATTAGGACGAACCTCTTTTGTTGCAATTAGGACGAACCTCTCTTGTTGCAATTACTAGGACGAACCTCTATCTAATATACATATTGTAGTTTATGTACTGACCTTTAATCCATTCCAACAGCTAATCCATAACCGTCCACATCGCAACACACACCAAAACACCAGATCACACATGCTTTCCCCACAATCAGCACCCAACTTGCATCCACACTCCATAAAAGCACGTAACTCAATGTGCCCTTCGTTCTCGTTCTTAAGCTGAGCGCGTCGCGCCCCGACTTATATAAACAAACAAATGCACATATCCCGCCTCCAATATTAATAATCAATTATTAGCCAATGATACAATTTGATACCTAACAATCATAAACTAATTTTCGATCCAGAAATTCTTTGTACTTGTACTATTCATCATTCCTTCAATAGGCACAAGAGATCCAGGCCCCATGTAGGAGAAACAATCCCAAAACATCTTCTTCAGAGAATGTGCCACTGTCTGATTAATACGAGCGATTCTAAGATTTTAGTTCTGTCATTTTCTGACGTATCATGACCGCTGGGCTAGCACTACAAAGAGTGTCTCATCTGAGAACAATACCTTCCTTAAATTATCTGTAGTCAAAGTTGCATTTTTCTTAGCCCAAAGAGGCCTGTTTTTTATCATTGGAGCAGTTAAGAATTTCTTTTTCTGCGGTCAGATTGCTTCTCTTCCCGATTTCAGAAGTCTTCTGAATCACCAATTTTGACTCCACAGGCAGCCAGATCTTGTTGCAACTCGAAACTAGTTTTTCTAGGCCAAATTTTACTGTTTCTGAGTATAAAAGTTTCATCTCTGGCAGTTGTCTTCCTTTTTCTCCCACACTTGCCTTTTCTCTGAATTTCAACTGATACGGTTTCATTCTTTAGATATAGAATATTGTTCACCGCCCCCAAACTTCCTCCACACTCTTTCGAAATATCGCTTTGTGTCATAGAAGTATACTTCCTTAATGTCACAATCTTCTGACATTTCCTCATCGTAATATCCATTTTATAAAACAATGTGATTCTCGTATTCAAAACTGCATAAAAGCTACACAAATTTCTTGTCTGTGCTTATAAATACTAAAAATATTAATAACAACAACTAATTATACCAAATACACGTTGCTTGTATATGCTTATATTATGCTTGATTTGAGATTATGATAAATAGCATATTACGCGTGACATTTGTGAAATGATAAAGTTGACAACTACAATAAATACAAGAAAATCCATTGTTCACATTAATTCGCATACTACTGTAACTAGTACTTGTCAATGCAGAAAGTTATATCTTGTGTTCGGTTACTTTTGTAATTGATCACATGTGTCGAACTTGAGTAAATATGTAAACAGGCAATGTAAATTTCCAGTTGAAAATTGCGGTGAGAATTTCCACGCGGACAACACGACTATTGCAAGCTAATCGATCATCCCGCTGCGTTATTTACCCGCACAACGGCGCACGGACGGACGGACGGACATATCCGTATAAACGGCAACAAATCACTAGGGCCTAATTGTTATTAATAAAGCGACAAAGGCCCGTCCGATTCGGACGCCGGGAAAAACCGCACAATTGATCGGCGCACACAACGCAATCACTAGCCATCGCCAGACAAGGCAAATTGAACGGCATTATCCGTTAATAATGCGATATTATGTTGTATAATCCATAACACGTGGTCGCATAAGTACTGTTCCAGATAACCGTTGCATATCGTCAAACGCCAATTGTATCGCTAAATATAGATCACCTATGGACACGCTCATCTGTTTGCGGGGGCGGGGGTGCGGTCATTGTTTCCCGACAGGATTAATCATCGGGGGTGGTTTGTGCGGGGGCGGAATGACATGCACGGGAGTTTCCCGACCGGCAGGGCGTACGAGGACTGGAAAAATTTCATTACGCTTTATCGGGAAAAACTATAATCCAATCTCACAAACGCTCCGTCGATTTGCAGTGCGATTCAAAGCGTAAGCATACGTTTTTTAGCCCCTTTTGTGTATCCACTGGCGGATCCACGAAAATATCAAGTACATTGAGATTTTGAGTATCATAGAGTCGCTAGGCAAAAATCTCTATTTAATAGCCCTCTCAAATATGATCACTGTAGAAGTTGTATTCTTACAAAACAAAAAAAAAATAATGTTTTTACTCTTGATTGACTGAAATTTTACCAATTATTACTACATCTCCTGCTCTGGTTTCATCTGATTGAACTTTTCGGTTTTTTCTGTTCTTTTCATCTTCATATTAATTTACTTTCGCTTACATTAGTGCTTAATTTTCATAAGTGTTAAATATTGTTCTTATACATTGTATATTGATAAGGTTGATAGATCGATCTTAGACTATTGTAGCTTATTACTTTATACGTTAGTAGATTATATATAATTGCATGAAGATGATTTCTGATCATCATAATTACACCGAGCAAACTTGCACTTAACGGACTCAGCAATGATAAATCATCCCTGACAATTCCTATTTGTATCGCCAGTGGTACATACTACAAATGGCGAATAATTAATAAGGAAAATTAAAGTACAATTAAGACCGGCGAAACACGCGACTCTCGCAATGCTAAACAATACGTCGCAATTTACTATCTCAAACTTGGCTCGGTGAATAATTCATACTCGCGATAATAAATGCGGATGCAACTTTATTATCATGCAAAACTTCAGAAGTTCACTGCGCCTCCAATAACATTAACCGCAATCCAGTTGTAAGTTGTGTAACTTGGAATTGTTCAGTACGCGCGAGATTCTCGCCAGAGGATTCAATTTGTAGGGTGCATTCGATAATTTCGCATTTGTTAAAAATTTGTAAACAAAAATATTACATTAGTTCCCGCATCAGACAGAATGATGCATCAATAACCGAACACCACACGCAATAATACCAACAACAACAGTATGGAGTACCACCTACGTGTACGCAACCCTCGAAGAACGGCCCAAGTATATGGACACATGCGCATTCTTGACCTTTGCAGGTGCAAATGAAACCTGCGCGTACTACTCACCAGTGTTGACCCTTCTATCTTAATACCTTCCCAACGACAGCACTGTATATACCTGACTCTATCGTAATAGCTGACTACCTCCGTTTCAGAGAGGGTTTACAATCAGCCAGAGTCGGTACTTAACCCCTCCGCAAGAAGCCCTGGCGCGCTGCCGCCCGGGAAAGTGTTAAAGACCAAAAGGCCTCTTTGAGAGCAGCAAACGCACCTCGCATTAGTACCCGCATCAGCCAGAATGATGCATCAATAATCGAACACCACACACAATAATACCATCAACAACAGTATGGAGTACCACCTACGTGTACGCAACCCTCGAAGGACGGCCCAAGAATACGGATGCATGCTCATTCTTGACCTTTGCAGGTGCAAATGAGACCTGCGCGTACTACTTACCAGTGTTGACCCATCGATCATAATACCTTCCCAACGACAGCACTGTATATACCTGACCCTTTCGTAATAGCTGACTACCTCCGTTTCAGAGAGGTTTTAAGATCAGCCAGAGTCGGTACTTAACCCCTCCGCAAGAAGCCCTGTCGCGCTGCCGCCCGGGAAAGTGCTATAGACCAAAGGGCCTCTTTGAAAGCAGCAAACGCACCTCGCATTAGTACCCGCATCAGACAGAATGATGCATTAATAACCGAACACCACACACATTAATACCAACAACAACAGTATGGAGTACCACCTTCGTGTACGCAACCCTCGAAGAACGGCCCAAGTATATGGACACATGTACATTCTTGACCTTTGCAGGTGCAAATGAAACCTGCGCGTACTACTCACCAGTGTTGACCCATCTATCTTAATACCTTCCCAACGACAGCACTGTATATACCTGACCCTTTCGTAATAGCTGACTACCTCCGTTTCAGAGAGGTTTTAAGATCAGCCAGAGTCGGTACTTAACCCCTCCGCAAGAAGCCCTGTCGCGCTGCCGCCCGGGAAAGTGCTATAGACCAAAGGACCTCTTTGAAAGCAGCAAACGCACCTCGCATTAGTACCCGCATCAGACAGAATGATGCATTAATAACCGAACACCACACACATTAATACCTACAACAACAGTATGGAGTACCACCTACGTGTACGCAACCCTCGAAAAACGGCCCTGGTATATGGACACTTTTGCATTCTTGACCTTGAGCAGAAATTGCATTAGTTCCCACATCAGACAGAATGATGCATCAATAACCGAACACCACACACAATAATACCAACAACAACAGTATGGAGTACCACCTAAGTGTACGCCACCCTCGAAAAACGGCCCAGGTATATGGACACTTTTGCATTCTTGACCTTGAGCAGAAAACGCATTAGTTCGCGCATCAGGCAGAATGACGCATCAATAACCGAACACCGCACACAATAATACCAACTACAACAGTATGGAGTACCACCTAAGTGTACGCCACCCTCGAAAAACGGCCCAGGTATATGGACACTTTTGCATTCTTGACCTTGAGCAGAAATTGCATTAGTTCGCGCATCAGGCAGAATGATGCATCAATAACCGAACACCACACACAATAATACCAACAACAACAGTATGGAGTACCACCTACGTGTACGCCACCCTCGAAAAACGGCCCAGGTATATGGACACTTTTGCATTCTTGACCTTGAGCAGAAATTGCATTAGTTCCCACATCAGACAGAATGATGCATCAATAACCGAACACCACACACAATAATACCAACAACAACAGTATGGAGTACCACCTAAGTGTACGCCACCCTCGAAAAACGGCCCAGGTATATGGACACTTTTGCATTCTTGACCTTGAGCAGAAATTGCATTAGTTCGCGCATCAGGCAGAATGACGCATCAATAACCGAACACCGCACACAATAATACCAACTACAACAGTATGGAGTACCACCTAAGTGTACGCAATCCTCGAAAAACGGCGCAGGTATATGGACACTTTTGCATTCTTGACCTTGAGCAGAAATTGCATTAGTTCGCGCATCAGGCAGAATGACGCATCAATAACCGAACACCACACACAATAATACCAACAACGACAGTATGGAGTACCACCTACGTGTACGCCACCCTCGAAAAACGGCCCAGGTATATGGACACTTTTGCATTCTTGACCTTGAGCAGAAATTGCATTAGTTCGCGAATCAGGCAGAATGACGCATCAATAACCGAACACCGCACACAATAATACCAACAACGACAGTATGGAGTACCGCCTACGTGTACGCCACCCTCGAAAAACGGCCCAGGTATATGGACACTTTTGCATTCTTGACCTTGAGCAGAAATTGCATTAGTTCCCACATCAGACAGAATGATGCATCAATAACCGAACACCACACACAATAATACCAACAACGACAGTATGGAGTACCACCTACGTGTACGCCACCCTCGAAAAACGGCCCAGGTATATGGACACTTTTGCATTCTTGACCTTGAGCAGAAATTGCATTAGTTCGCGAATCAGGCAGAATGACGCATCAATAACCGAACACCGCACACAATAATACCAACAACGACAGTATGGAGTACCACCTACGTGTACGCCACCCTCGAAAAACGGCCCAGGTATATGGACACTTTTGCATTCTTGACCTTGAGCAGAAATTGCATTAGTTCGCGCATCAGGCAGAATGACGCATCAATAACCGAACACCGCACACAATAATACCAACTACAACAGTATGGAGTACCACCTACGTGTACGCCACCCTCGAAAAACGGCCCAGGTATATGGACACTTTTGCATTCTTGACCTTGAGCAGAAATTGCATTAGTTCGCGCATCAGGCAGAATGACGCATCAATAACCGAACACCACACACAATAATACCAACAACGACAGTATGGAGTACCACCTACGTGTACGCCACCCTCGAAAAACGGCCCAGGTATATGGACACTTTTGCATTCTTGACCTTGAGCAGAAATTGCATTAGTTCGCGAATCAGGCAGAATGACGCATCAATAACCGAACACCGCACACAATAATACCAACAACGACAGTATGGAGTACCGCCTACGTGTACGCCACCCTCGAAAAACGGCCCAGGTATATGGACACTTTTGCATTCTTGACCTTGAGCAGAAAACGCATTAGTTCCCGCATCAGGCAGAATGATGCATCAATAACCGAACACCACACACAATAATACCAACAGCAACAGTATTGAGTACCACCTAAGTGTACGCAATCCTCGAAAAACGGCCCGGGTATATGGACACTTTTGCATTCTTGACCTTGAGCAGAAAACGCATTAGTTCGCGCATCAGGCAGAATGATGCATCAATAACCGAACACCACACACAATAATACCAACAACAACAGTATGGAGTACCACCTAAGTGTACGCAATCGTCGAAAAACGGCCCAGGTATATGGACACTTTTGCATTCTTGACCTTGAGCAGAAATTGCATTAGTTCGCGCATCAGGCAGAATGACGCGTCAATAAACGAACACCGCATACAATAATACCAACAACAACAGTATGGAGTACCACGTACTTGTACACCACCCTTGAAAAACGGCCCAGGTATATGGACACTTTTGCATTCTTGACCTTGAGCAGAAATTGCATTAGTTCGCGCATCAGGCAGAATGACGCGTCAATAAACGAACACCGCATACAATAATACCAACAACAACAGTATGGAGTACCACGTACTTGTACACCACCCTTGAAAAACGGCCCAGGTATATGGACACTTTTGCATTCTTGACCTTGAGCAGAAATTGCATTAGTTCGCGCATCAGGCAGAATGACGCGTCAATAAACGAACACCGCATACAATAATACCAACAACAACAGTATGGAGTACCACGTACTTGTACACCACCCTTGAAAAACGGCCCAGGTATATGGACACTTTTGCATTCTTGACCTTGAGCAGAAATTGCATTAGTTCGCGCATCAGGCAGAATGACGCGTCAATAAACGAACACCGCATACAATAATACCAACAACAACAGTATGGAGTACCACGTACTTGTACACCACCCTTGAAAAACGGCCCAGGTATATGGACACTTTTGCATTCTTGACCTTGAGCAGAAATTGCATTAGTTCGCGCATCAGGCAGAATGACGCGTCAATAAACGAACACCGCATACAATAATACCAACAACAACAGTATGGAGTACCACGTACTTGTACACCACCCTTGAAAAACGGCCCAGGTATATGGACACTTTTGCATTCTTGACCTTGAGCAGAAATTGCATTAGTTCGCGCATCAGGCAGAATGACGCGTCAATAAACGAACACCGCATACAATAATACCAACAACAACAGTATGGAGTACCACGTACTTGTACACCACCCTTGAAAAACGGCCCAGGTATATGGACACTTTTGCATTCTTGACCTTGAGCAGAAATTGCATTAGTTCGCGCATCAGGCAGAATGACGCGTCAATAAACGAACACCGCATACAATAATACCAACAACAACAGTATGGAGTACCACGTACTTGTACACCACCCTTGAAAAACGGCCCAGGTATATGGACACTTTTGCATTCTTGACCTTGAGCAGAAATTGCATTAGTTCGCGCATCAGGCAGAATGACGCGTCAATAAACGAACACCGCATACAATAATACCAACAACAACAGTATGGAGTACCACGTACTTGTACACCACCCTTGAAAAACGGCCCAGGTATATGGACACTTTTGCATTCTTGACCTTGAGCAGAAATTGCATTAGTTCGCGCATCAGGCAGAATGACGCGTCAATAAACGAACACCGCATACAATAATACCAACAACAACAGTATGGAGTACCACGTACTTGTACACCACCCTTGAAAAACGGCCCAGGTATATGGACACTTTTGCATTCTTGACCTTGAGCAGAAATTGCATTAGTTCGCGCATCAGGCAGAATGACGCGTCAATAAACGAACACCGCATACAATAATACCAACAACAACAGTATGGAGTACCACGTACTTGTACACCACCCTTGAAAAACGGCCCAGGTATATGGACACTTTTGCATTCTTGACCTTGAGCAGAAATTGCATTAGTTCGCGCATCAGGCAGAATGACGCGTCAATAAACGAACACCGCATACAATAATACCAACAACAACAGTATGGAGTACCACGTACTTGTACACCACCCTTGAAAAACGGCCCAGGTATATGGACACTTTTGCATTCTTGACCTTGAGCAGAAATTGCATTAGTTCGCGCATCAGGCAGAATGACGCGTCAATAAACGAACACCGCATACAATAATACCAACAACAACAGTATGGAGTACCACGTACTTGTACACCACCCTTGAAAAACGGCCCAGGTATATGGACACTTTTGCATTCTTGACCTTGAGCAGAAATTGCATTAGTTCGCGCATCAGGCAGAATGACGCGTCAATAAACGAACACCGCATACAATAATACCAACAACAACAGTATGGAGTACCACGTACTTGTACACCACCCTTGAAAAACGGCCCAGGTATATGGACACTTTTGCATTCTTGACCTTGAGCAGAAATTGCATTAGTTCGCGCATCAGGCAGAATGACGCGTCAATAAACGAACACCGCATACAATAATACCAACAACAACAGTATGGAGTACCACGTACTTGTACACCACCCTTGAAAAACGGCCCAGGTATATGGACACTTTTGCATTCTTGACCTTGAGCAGAAATTGCATTAGTTCGCGCATCAGGCAGAATGACGCGTCAATAAACGAACACCGCATACAATAATACCAACAACAACAGTATGGAGTACCACGTACTTGTACACCACCCTTGAAAAACGGCCCAGGTATATGGACACTTTTGCATTCTTGACCTTGAGCAGAAATTGCATTAGTTCGCGCATCAGGCAGAATGACGCATCAATAACCGAACACCACACACAATAATACCAACAACGACAGTATGGAGTACCACCTACGTGTACGCCACCCTCGAAAAACGGCCCAGGTATATGGACACTTTTGCATTCTTGACCTTGAGCAGAAATTGCATTAGTTAGCGCATCAGGCAGAATGACGCATCAATAACCGAACACCACACACAATAATACCAACAACAACAGTATGGAGTACCACTTACGTGTACGCCACCCTCGCAAAACGGCCCAGGTATATGGACACTTTTGCATACTTGACCTTGAGCAGAAAACGCATTAGTTCCCGCATCAGGCAGAATGATGCATCAATAACCGAACACCACACACAATAATACCAACAACAACAGTATGGAGTACCACCTAAGTGTACGCAATCCTCGAAAAACGGCCCAGGTATATGGACACTTGTGTATTCTTGACCTTGAGCAGAAATTGCATTAGTTCGCGCATCAGGCAGAATGGCGCATCAATAAACGAACACCACACACAATAATACCAACAACGACAGTATGGAGTACCACCTACGTGTACGCCACCCTCGAAAAACGGCCCAGGTATATGGACACTTTTGCATTCTTGACCTTGAGCAGAAATTGCATTAGTTAGCGCATCAGGCAGAATGACGCATCAATAACCGAACACCACACACAATAATACCAACAACAACAGTATGGAGTACCACTTACGTGTACGCCACCCTCGAAAAACGGTCCAGGTATATGGACACTTTTGCATTATTGACCTTGAGCAGAAAACGCATTAGTTCCCGCATCAGGCAGAATGATGCATCAATAACCGAACACCACACACAATAATACCAACAACGACAGTATGGAGTACCACCTAAGTGTACGCCACCCTCGAAAAACGGCCCAGGTATATGGACACTTTTGCATTCTTGACCTTGAGCAGAAATTGCATTAGTTCGCGCATCAGGCAGAATGACGCATCAATAACCGAACACCACATACAATAATACCAACAACAACCGTATGGAGTACCACCTACTTGTACGCAACCCTTGAAGGACGTTTTTCGAAAATTTCTACAGGGGAAGAAATAAAGACAGGTCTTAATACTTTATGCGCTCTCTTTATGTAAAATATGTAATGATTTTGGGAAGGGTGTTTTTATTTTTGGGGGAACACGTGTATCCGTGAATGCGGCGTTCAAGCCGCGATTTAGCGAAATTGGGAGCCATACAATTCAACAGAGGGTTCAGTTAAATCTGCCACTCAGAAATGAGAAATGGGAAACTGCGGAATTAGAACGCCGGGCTTCCCCACAGAGCGCGTAAATATGAGTCAACCACTCTTCACACGCCCGATTAACCGCACACCGCATCTAATCGGATTTGCCCCTCATCACCATAAACTGCCACGGTTAACGGGGCACGGAACTTTTCCGTGCCCGGAAAAATCGTACGTACAGCATCGACGGGAATCACTGCATCGCCGCCGAGAATTAGGGGTCGGATTTGTATTAAAACAAACACGAACGGCGGGGTTTTATCGTGCAAATACGCACGCTCGCGAGCGAGCGGCAAAAACAAACAGCGCCCCCGAAAAATAACAATAACAGCGTCGCTCTGTTTGCCCTGATAATAAATAAATTGGCAGCGGGGGCGGCGACCTCCCCCCCACCCCCCACCTACTCCCCCGCATGAAACGAATCGAATATTAAGGGATGCGAAAGAACAATATTATCAGCCTGCATAATTTATCGGGGTTGTTGACGTTCCTCCCTTACAACTCTGTAAATAATTGACAACTTATTTATACACGGGAATGAAATTTCGCCGGGACAATTGTCAACGGCCTCTTACGTACTTTAAAATTTCACAATGTTGCACATCCATAATTCACTGTGGAGAACACATTTTCGTGTAGAATAAATAATTAATATATGTCAGTAGTTCTTTTGCAGACAAATCTGCATTCCAGATAACCTCGGAAAGTTGAACATTCAGAATATTTAAAAATATCATAAAAAGTGTGCATCAAACTGTCGCCCAATGAAACTTATGTATGTTAGACCTAAAAGGTCTGTGAATATACCCTGTAAGTGAATATGTATAAAATTTGGCAATTATTTAACATATTCGGTGGTTGTATGTATGTATGTATGTATGTATGTATGTATGTATGTATGTATGTATGTATGTATGTATGTATATATGTATGTATGTATATATTGTTACGTTTTCGTTGCCTCACGTTCGGGACTCCAAATGTTACGTTTTGTATATTTACTCTGCCTATTTTATTAGTGTTGCGTATTTAAGCATTTACTTGTTTTGTAACTTTTTGTTCTTTCTCTTATCTCAGGTTCAATAGTAGGTTCAATCATAACTAAACAGAGTTTTGTTCCAATACTTTAATCAATTGAAAATAACCAAATATTAAAACGTCTAATATAAACTGAACTAAACAAACAAATCAAAAACAATAGAAAACAAAATTATTAAATAAATAATAAACTATGGCCAACATTAACAAAATAAATCCTATATACACAAGCCAACTTATGTGATAATATGACTCTTGCACTTTACGCAAACTTTCTACTTGCAGTTATCTTCTTGTGGTTCCTTGGTTACGTCGTCCTCTTGTCCCTGCTTTCCCGTCTGATCCGTTGTTGATTCCCACAAAAGTAAACAGCTACTTTTGTGTGCGAAGTTGAGCGGCTTGAAGTCCTGATTTTTGAATATCTCCGTCACGGCTCCTATCTTGTTGAACTCCTCTCCTGGTTGACTGTCTTCTCCCAGCAATATGTCCAATCGTTGAAACCCCGTTAATATTTTGTAATGTATTCTCAACATCTCCACCCGCGATCCACACGCGTCTCTCCCCCTCGTCAAACTCTTTGTTGATTATTTTCGACTTTCCATTATTCAATTCCCCAAGCGTCTATGCACGAAGTCACCTGTCTCCCGTGGTAACCAATCAACAACCTTCATCCGCGGATTGCTTTGTATATTTGTGCATACTTGTTCATATTCACATTTACAATATTTACAATAAATTTTGTTAGCTTGTGCCCTGAAGATTATAATTCTATCTAAAACCTATATAATAATAACAATAAATCTATTCTAATTAATCTAAATAAATACTACAAATACCATCACAATATATATATATATATATATATATATATATATATATATATATGTATGTGTGTATGTATGTATGTATGTATGTATGTATGTATGTATGTATGTATGTATGTATGTATGTATGTATGTATGTATGTGTTCAGCTTGACCTTTTTGTATTAGCCAATGTAAGTATTTTAAGGGTCATGTAATATGTAGTAAATGTGAATGCATGTCAGGGAAAATAATAATTCAAAATCTGTTAACTTGTAGGAGTAGTGAGCTGTCATCATAAAAGAAACAGCATAACACTGAAAAAAAAAATGAGCTAATGTAATTAAATGCGCCCTAACGTTCCTTTTTAACAAGGTACAAAAATTAATGGCCTCATTTGCTTACGCGTATAAATTATCCGGCACGTAGAATATTTTACCATAAATATAATATTACCCGGCAGAAAAGAAAAAAATTAATGATACAATCTCTACGCGTGGCATTACAAGCCTACACGTACTTTCGTACTGGCCCAATGAAAACTCTCACACATACACACCTATGTTCGTACACGGCAACTATTTCGCCAGGTTTCCGCTTTTCCACGTTTTCCGCAGCCAGATGATTAAGAACGGGGGCGCAGAAAACGGCGATAATCGGCCCGGACGCGGAAAAGCGGAAAAGCGGGGGGCCTGCGCCTCGTCTGGCTTTTCCTTATCCTCCCTTATCGTCGCCGACACGAAACGGGCCGTTACCTGCCACCCCCCCCTTTATGGGGCGATTGTGTGTGTTTTAATAATGTCCGAGACGTCGATAAGGCGACAACCGCCTAAGAATCGCCGATAAATCATCACGAAACCCGATGACCTGACTTAAAAGTTTTATTTACAAGAGCACGATGGGCTAACGGGGTGGTTATAAAAATTTTTTTTATGGCTTGCACGATAAATATTTATTTACGCACAACTCTATGTAAACCAGATGTTTACAACGTGGTTGCCATTTCGGAAAGTACAACTTTACAAATTGATAATTATTTATATATATATATATATATTGTGATGGTATTTGTAGTATTTATTTAGATTAATTAGAATAGATTTATTGTTATTATTATATAAGTTTTAGATAGAATTATAATCTTCAGGGCGCAAGCTAACAAAATTTATTGTAAATATTGTAAATGTGAATATGAACAAGTATGCACAAATATACAAAGCAATCCGCGGATGAAGGTTGTTGATTGGTTACCACGGGTGACAGGTGACTTCGTGCATAGACGCTTGGGGAATTAAATAATGGAAAGTCGAAAATAATCAACAAAGAGTTTAACGAGGGAGAGAGACGCGTGTGGATCGCGGGTGGAGATGTTGCGATACTAATACGAATACATTACAAAATATTAACGGGGTTTCAACGATTGGACATATTGCTGGGAGAAGACAGTCAACCAGGAGAGGAGTTCAACAAGATAGGAGCCGTGACGGAGATATTCAAAAATCAGGACTTCAAGCCGCTCAACTTCGCACACAAAAGTAGCTGTTTACTTTTGTGGGAATCAACAACGGATCAGACGGGAAAGCAGGGACAACAGGACGACGTAATCAAGGAACCACAAGAAGATAACTGCAAGTAGAAAGTTTGCGTAAAGTGCAAGAGTCATATTATCACATAAGTTGGCTTGTGTATATAGGATTTATTTTGTTAATGTTGGTCATAGTTTATTATGTATTTAATAATTTAGTTTTCTATTGTTTTTGATTTGTTTGTTTAGTTCAGTTTATATTAGACGTTTTAATATTTGGTTATTTTCAATTCATTAAAGTATTTGAACAAAACTCTATTTAGTTATGATTGAACCTACTATTGAACCTGAGATAAGAGTAAATAAATAAAAACGTAACATTTGGCTTCCGAAAGTAGGGCAATGCAAAAACATTACAATATATATATATATATATATATATATATATATATATATATATATATATATATATATATATATATACATATATACGAAATTCGATAACAATTTAATAATATTTTAATCTAATCCACCATACAAGTGGAAACAATTGAAACTTATATTGTTTTTGACATTGTGCATATTGTGAAACCATAAACATATTGTGAATTCATAAATAGCAACTTTGTGTCACATTCTATCATAGTAGACATCCTGTATAGTATTCAATTAAAATTGATAGTAGATAATTTCCACATTTATATTCATCTCCTCACTAACAAATTACATAAATACTAAATAATGCGATAGCCCAATAAAGATCGATTATATATACTAAATAATTTATACATTCTATAACAATACATATAACACATAACAATAGCTATTTATGGTGGAAGTGAATAAAATTGCTTTATTCACTTGTATCATACACGATTTTTTTCCTATTCATTATCAGAATTGAAGAATTTGAGTGAAGTGTCAAATCGTCAGGTGACAACGAAAATTTCAAGAATAGTGCCAATTTAAGTATTTTTTTACTTTATTCACGTTGTCAATGGTTATAGTGAATAAAGTGAAAATGTAAACATTGTATTCATCTATTCGATTAAAGTATTGTTCCAATGATGAGATTCAATATACATAATCAGCATTTCAATAATGCTAATTAGAAAAATAATTTTAACCTACTTTTTTAACTGAATAAGTCAAAAAAAGACTCCTCGAATGAAAATTCGAAATTTGGGAAATAACACATACCCTAATACATACATTTGCTTACAAAACGCCAGCGATGGTGCCCCATGCTCCTCAAGGAGCTATTTATCCTATAAGTGAATAAAATTGCTTTATTCACTTGCATCATACAAGATTTTTTCCAATTCGTTATCATAATTATAGAATTTGCGTGAAGTATCATAACGTCAGGTGATAACGAGAATTTCAAAAATAGTGCCAATTAAAGTATTTTTTACTTTATTCACGTTGTCAATGGTTATAGTGAATAAAGTGAAAATGTAAACATTGTACCAATCTATTCGATTAAAGTGTTGTTTTAATGATGACATTCATTATAAATAATGAGCATTTCAATATTGCTAATTGGAAAAATAATTTTAACCTACTATTTGAACTGAATAAGTCAAATAAAGGCTCCTCGAATGAAAAATCGAAATTTGGGAAATTACACACACAATAATACATATATTTGCTTACGAAACGCCAGCGATGTTGCCCCATGCTCCTCAAATAACATCAAAACATGATATTCTCTTGTTATGCTCGAAGAGAGAAGAGATTTTTATTATTATTTTTTTATATAAGAGGGAAGTAGATATTATTATTATTATTGTATAGAAGAGGGAAGTAGATATTATGATTATTATTGTATAGAAGAAGGAAGTAGATATTATTACTATTATTGTATAGAAGAGGGAAGTAGATATTATTTTTATTTTTGTATAGAAGAAGGAAGTAGATATTATTATTATTATTGTATAGAAGAGGGAAGTAGATATTATTATTATTATTGTACAGAAGAGGGAAGTAGATTTTATTATTATTATTGTACCGCAGAATAGTCTTTTAAGTGTTCTATGGTTAGCATGATTTCGTATTATTTGTCTTTATCTTCTTTGCATCCTCGTTATCTACATTGGCTATAAGCTTTACTTCCTCGTTATCTCCATTGGCTATAATTCGTTGCTTCTTCGTTTTCTTATTCTTCTTTAAACTATTTTCCATCCACTCCTGAAGAAAAGCTTCTCCTAGTACATGCTTAATTTTTTGCTAAATTTGTTTCAAAATTGGTCGGACTCTTAGCATTAAAAAATATATTTGACAATTTATTGTAATGTTAAATGCAATATTAATATTTTCTTTTTATAGAAGGGTTTTTATCTTGAAACTATCATTTCCAAAAAATGTTTATGATTTAAAGAAACTAATATTTGATGTTGGATCTTTATAAATCAATTTGGATACATGTTTAAATTGGTTTTTGTGGATAACTTATCTATTTGAGTTATGTCATAGCTATTGTTGATTGCTAACGTAATTGATTGCTGTATTACTGAATGTCGGTGATATTCCCATGTGATACTGCCTGTAACTGTAAAAAATTAAAACTATAAAATTCAATACATATCTTTGTATTTTTTATTTATGTGTGGTATGTGATCAACTTTTATCGCGGTTTCCAATATCTTATACAATTTTCTGATTTGTCAATATTTATTTGTACTCACAATTAATATTTTTTTTATAGATTTTATGTAACTTATGTATACCACTATTTATTGTTGAATCTACCTATACACATATGTTATGGTAGTCAATTATTTATACGTTACCCTGTATACCTCTTTTTTCATGACTTGTGTAAACCTATTTATTATTATTATCACAAATCAAAAGTAAGAAATAATCGGATTTTGCTAATTTACTACAAATCACTTAAAAATTTTGATTTTTGTTGGATACTTAGTAACTTTCAATAACAATCCTTGAAGCGTAATGAAGTAATTAGCAATATATATTGTCTGGCTCAAAACAAAAGTAAGAAATCATCGAATTTTGTGCAAAATTTGCTACACATCACTTAAAATTTTGGATACTTGTTTGATACTTGGTAAATAATTTCATTAACAAAACTTAATGTTGTACATTTCTTTGCCGATTTCTTTTTTACATTTTAGATCAATAGTAATAACAGTGAAATTGCGATGATTGTTTCGAATTTTGCCAATTTACTATACTTATCACTTAAATTGTGGATTTTTGGTTGATAATTGGTAAATAATTTCATTAACATAATCTAGTGTTGTACATTTCTGTGCAGTTTTGTTTTTACAATTTGGATTAATATTAATAACAGTAAAATTGCGATGATTTTTTTCTAATTTTGCTACTTTACTACACATCACTTAAAATGTTGGCTATTTGTTTGGAACTTGGTAAATATTTTCTTTAAAAAAACTTAATTTTGGACACTTTGTGCAATTTTTTTTACATTTTCGATCAATACTAATAACGGTAAAATTAACTTTCAATAACAATACTTGATGTGAAATGAAATAACTAACAATATAAATCTCGTCTGTCTCAAAACAAAAGTAAGAAATTGCTGAATTTTGTTAATTAACTTTATATCACTTAAATTTTGGATATTTGGTTGTTACATGGTAAATATTTTCTTTAACATAACTTAATGTTGAACATTTCTGTGCAGATTTTTTATTTACATTTAGGATTAATATCAATAACAGTAAAATTGCGATTATTGTTTCGAAGTTTGCCAAATTTAAAATTTTGAAATATTATGTGATACTTGGCAATTTTCGATAACAATACTTAAGGCGAAATAAAGTAAGTAGCTATATAAAACTAGCCTATCTCAAAAGAAAAGTAAGAAATTATCTAATTTTTTGCAAAATTTGCTACACATAACTTTAAATTTTGGATATTTGTTTGATGATTGGTAAATAATTTCTTTAACCAAACTTAATTGTACATTTCTGTGCAGTTTTGTTTTTACAATTTAGATTAATATTAATAACAGTAAAATTGCGATGATTGTTTCGAATTTTGCAAAATTACTACACATCACTTAAAATTTTGGAATTTTGTTTGATACTTGGTAAATAATTTCATTAATAAAACTTAATGTCGGACACATCTGCGCTTTTTTTTCACATTTCGGATCAATACTAATAACAGTAAAATTACGATGTTTCTTTCGAATTTTGCCAATTTACTACACATCACTTAAAATTTAAGAATTTTGTATGATAGTTGGTAACTTTCAATAACAATACTTGATGTGAAATTAGTAACTAGCAATACTAATCTCGTCTGTCTCAAAACAAAAGTAAGAAATTGTCGACGTTTGTTAATTAACTACACATCACTTAAAATTTGGATTTTTGGTTGATACATGGTAAATATTTTCTTTAACATAACTTAATGTTGTACATTTCTGTACAGATTTTTTATTTACATTTAGGATTAATATCAATAATAGTAAAATGGCGATTATTGTTTCGAAGATTGCCAATTTACAACACTTAAAATTTTGAAATCTTAGTTGATACTTGGTAATTTTCAATAACAATACTTGAGGCGAAATAAAGTAAGTAGCAATATAAAACTCGTCTATCTCAAAACAAAAGTAAGAAATCATCGAATATTTTGCAAAATTTGCTACACATCACTTAAAATTTTGGATATTTGTTTGATACGTGGTAAATAATTTCATTAATAAAACTTAATGTTGGACACTTCTGTACTGATTTTCTTTTACATTTTGGATCAATACTAATATCAGTAAAATTACGGTGATTGTTGCGAATTTTGCCAATTTACTACACATCACTTAAAATTTTGGAATTTGGCGTGATATTTGGTAACTTTCATTAATAATACTTGACGTGAAATGAAGTACCTAGCAATACAAATCTCGTCTGTCTTAAAACCAAAGTTAGAAATCGTCGAATTTTGATAATTAACTACACATCACTTAAAATTTGGATTTTTGGTTGATACATGGTAAATATTTTCGTTAACATAACTTAATGTTGTACATTTCTGTGCAGATTTTTTATTTACATTTAGGATTAATATCAAAAATAGTAAAATTGCGATTATTGTTTCGAAGTTTGCCAAATTTAAAATTTTGAAATATTATGTGATACTTGGCAATTTTCGATAACAATACTTAAGGCGAAATAATGTAAGTAGCAATATAAAACTCGTCTATCTCAAAATAAAAGTAAGAAATCATCGATTTTTTAGCAAAATTTGCTACACATCATTTAAAATTTTGGATATTTGATTGATATTTGGTAAATAATTTCTTCAACAAAACTTAATTGTACATTTCTGCGCAGTTTTGTTAATATTAATAACAGTAAAATTGCGATGATTGTTTCGAATTTTGCCAATTTACTACACTTCACTTAAAATTTTGGATATTTGTTTGGTACTTGGTAAATAATTACTTTAATAAAACTTAATTTTGGACACTTCTGTGCTATTTTTTTTTACATTTTATATATATATATACTATTATATATATATATATATATTTTATATATTTATATATCAGTAAAATTACGATGTTTGTTTCGAATTTAGCCAATTTACTGCACATCACTTAGAATTTTGGAATTTTGTTTGATAGTTGGTAATTTTCATTAACAATACTTGATGTGAAATGAAGTAACTAGCAATATAAATTTCGTCTGTTTCAAAACAAAAGTAAAAATCGTCGAATTTTGTTAATTAACTAGGCATCACTTAAAATTCGGATTTTTGGTTGATACATGGTAAATATTTTCTTTAACATAACTTAATGTTGTACATTTCTGTACAGATTTTTTATTTACATTTAGGATTAATATCAATAATAGTAAAATGGCGATTATTGTTTCGAAGATTGCCAATTTACAACACTTAAAATCTTATTTGATAGTTGGTAATTTTCAATAACAATACTTGACGCGAAATAAAGTAAGTAGCAATATAAAACTCGTCTATCTCAAAACAAAAGTAAGAAATCATCGAATATTTTGCAAAATTTGCTACACATCACTTTAAATTTTGGATATTTGTTTGATACGTGGTAAATAATTTCATTAATAAAACTCAATGTTGGACACTTCTGTACTGATTTTCTTTTACATTTTGGATCAATACTAATATCAGTAAAATTACGGTGATTGTTACGAATTTTGCCAATTTACTACACATCACTTAAAATTTTGGAATTTGGCGTGATATTTGGTAACTTTCATTAATAATACTTGACGTGAAATGAAGTACCTAGCAATACAAATCTCGTCTGTCTTAAAACCAAAGTTAGAAATCGTCGAATTTTGATAATTAACTACACATCACTTAAAATTTGGATTTTTGGTTGATACATGGTAAATAATTTCATTAACATATCTTAATGTTGTACATTTCTGTGCAGATTTTTTATTTACATTTAGGATTAATATCAATAATAGTATAATTGCGATTTTTGTTTCGAAGTTTGCCAATTTACAACACTTAAAATTTTGAAATCTTATTTGATACATGATCATTTTCAATAACAATACTTAAGGCGAAATAAAGTAAGTAGCAATATAAAACTCGTCTGTATCAAAACAAAAGTAAGAAATCATGGGTTTTTTTTCAAAATTTGCTACACGTCACTTAAAATTTTGGATATTTGTTTGATTCTTGGTAAATAATTTCTTTAACAAAACTTAATTGTACATTTCTTTGCAGTTTTGTTTTTACAATTTCAATTAATATTAATAACAGTAAAATTGCAATGATTGTTTAGAATTTTGCTAATTAACTATACTTTAATATAGTTATATTTAACTAAAAATAACTATATTAAGGATTATATCGGATTTCTGAGCAGAATTTTGATTTACATTTAGGATTAATATCAATAATAGTAAAATTTCGATTATTGTTTCAAAGTTTGCCAATTTACAACACTTAAAATTTTTAAATCTTATTTGATACTTGGTAATTTTCAATAACAATACTTGAGGTGAAATAAAGTAGGTTGCAATATATAAGTCATCTATCTTAAAGCAAAAGTAAGGAATCATCGAATTTTGCTAATTAGCTACACATCACGTAAAAGTTTCGATATTTGTTTGATACGTTGTTTGATACGTGGTAAATTCATTTCTCTTCTTCGTTTTCTATTTCATTTGGCTGTGTTTTGTTAATTCTTTAAAGTATTCTTTCCTTTGTCGTATTATTTTCGTTTCGTCTCTGATTATGTTTCCTTTTATGTCTCTTATGTTCATCATGGTATGTTCCTTCTTATGCCTGAGTTGTTTCATTGTGCCATAGAATAGTTTTTGGTTTTCCTTGAAGTTCTCATTCATCTTTTTTTCCGAAATTTGCCCTGGATTTTCTTTGGCTTTATCTCTTGCATTACTTCTGTCCTTGCCTTTTGATATTCTTCATAGTCATCTTTCTTTTTTTTTTTTTTTAAACCTAAATTTTGATATATTTGCACCTTTACTTTTTTACCTCCTATCTCCTCGTCTCGCCATTCTATATTTTCCCCACTTTATTTATTATTCTTTTATAAGGTCTATTAATCTATGTATTACAAGTATTACTACCACTTTCGTGAGATCTTTTTTTCTCCACTACTGCCCAAAACTTCCAGCAGCCTTTTACGTATTCCCCATAAACATAACGAGGTACAAACTTTTACCTGACGGCCCTCTTTTAAAGAGTTCCCCGATGATCGTGTAATTCGCCGGCGACGCGATGCGGCGTTTTATTCGGCATTAATTTTTACGCCCGGCCCTTAAGCACTGCCCGCCCGCCCTTATTTTATTGTAATGAAATTTTTATCATCGCCCCCCAGGTACGTGTACGTCCCAATTTTAGCGGCCTAATGCACCCATACAATATTTTATAGCGAGTAATAAAGCGGACGTGTCGTATTTAGTCCGCCTGAAAAATACACCGCCCGCATGAATATAAATACACCCCCGCAGAGGCACGGAATCGCTCTTTCCCCGCCTGTAATGCAATTTATCTCCCGGCACATATCACCCCCCCCCCCCTCCCAGGGGGAGGGGGGATATGTGTTCAGGCGGGCCCTGAGCCGGCCCTGGAACTGCCGGAATTTAAACGGGGCATTCGTCCTGGGCCCTTCGCACGCAACCCAAAACGGAAGGAGGTCACAGAAAAATGTCATGCGTTACAGAAAATCGATTTCTTCGCGTTAATCGACACATACAAGGTGTCCCAGAACGTAGCATAAATTTGGGAACACGCTAAGAATGGCAAAATGAAATGAAAATGTAAATAACTTTTTTTTATAATCGCTTTTGTTTCCAAGATATAAGACCTTAAAGTGTTACTTAGCAAATCAGTTTTCTTATTAGCATTTCTGCTAGAGTAGACTTGGAAATCTGATATTTTGCGACGAGCCACCCACTATCAATACACACATTCACAAATAATTACATCCATCTCAGTGAACACAGTGCCGTAGAAACAGGGGTTCTTCTATGGTTATTGCTACATAAAAACTTTGAGGTTAGGATTTTTTTAAATCATATACCATTTTTCTGTAAATTAGTTAGGTCATAAAAAAGGTACACTTCTAAACAAAACTCCGAAAATATTAAGCGATTCTGAGATATTCGAGGTTAAACTAGGCAGAACACATAAAATAATAATAAAAAAATGTTGAATCTTTCCGTGTACAGTTTTCTTGCGGCTGCTGAATTTCATTAACATATTTGACACGCTTTTGATAGTATATTCACTGTTGGTGTAATTTTCCATAGTTATTCAAGAAATAATTTACAAATTTACAAATTTTGATAAAAATTTGCAAAAAAATTATTCGAAATTAAATATTGCAGTGAAAATTTTAACATTTTCAGCATGAATTTAAAATTTTAGTAGAACTAACAAAGGATTTACTGGAAATAGTGAAATTTTCATGGAAACTTTTAAAATGCCCATCTAAAAATCATGTTATTATAATTGAATATTAGCAATATAAATTGGAAAGTGCCAAATTTTGATTGGAAATTAAACGTAGCACTGAATTTTTTTACTCGAAATGATGAAATACCATTACGAAAATCGTAATATTTAAAAATATTTTATGTATGTGGTGTCGTTTATATCGCAAGTTATACAAATTTATAAATTACTTATTACGTACTGGAAAATATCAATAATTTTATAAAATAACGAAATATTTATTGTAACTTAAACATTGAAGTGAAAGATATAAAACTGTCAACATCAATTTAAAACTAATACAGGCAATTACTTTTTTTCTTTTTTTTACTGGAAATGATGAAATTATCATTGAAACGTACAAAGTATTCATCGAAAATTATGGAAATGTCATTTAAAATTATTAATATTCATTGGAAGACGCAAAATTTTGTGCTCATCGAAAATGATGTTAAAATTATTGAAAATACGCAATATTCAAGTGCAAAATTTTAATTATAAATTAAAGACAGCACTGAAAATTATAAAATTTTCAGCATGAATTTAGAATCTTGCTGGAAACTGCAAAAGTTTTACTGAAAACTGCAAAATGTTGATTGGCAATGATGAAATTTTCATAAAAACAAAGAAATACTTTGAATCGCACTTTAAATTTACAAATTTTGATAGAAAATTGCAAAAAAAATATTCGATATTAAATATTGCAGTGAAAATTTTAAGACTTTCAGCATAAATTTAAAATTTTAGTGGCAATAACATAGGTTTTAAAGGAAAAAAGTGAAATTTTCATGGAAATTCTTAAAGTGCTTTTACTGGAAATGATGAAATTGTCGCTGAAACGTACAAATAATTCATCCAAAATTATGAAAATGCAATTAAAAATTATTATTATTCTTTGGAAGGTGCAAATTTTTGCTTGGTAATTAAAGGCAGCACTGAAAATTATTACATTTTCAGCATGAATTTAGAATGTGGCTGGAAAGTGCAGAATTTTTACAGAAAACTACAAAATGTTGTTTGGAAATGATGAAATTGTCATAAAAACAAAGAAAAACTTGGAATCGCACTTGAAAATTACAAATTTTGATAAAAAATTGCAAAAAAATATTCGAAATTAAATATTGCAGTAAAAATGTTGATACTTTCAGCATATATTTAAAATTTTAGTGGCAATAACAAAGGTTTTAAAGGTAATTGAATTTTCATGGAAACTCTTAAAGTGCTTTTACTGGAAATGATGAAATTGTCGCTGAAACGTACAAATAATTCATCCAAAATTATGAAAATGCAATTAAAAATTATTATTATTCTTTGGAAGGGGCAAAATTTTGTTTGGAAATTAAAGGCAGCACTGAAAATTATTACATTTTCAGCATGACTTTAGAATGTGGCTGGAACCTGCAAAATTTTTACTGAAAACTACAAAATGTTTTTTGGAAATGATGAAATTGTCATAAAAACAAAGAAATTCAAGAAATTGCACTTGAAAATTATAAATTTAGATAGAAAATTGCAAAAATTTTATTGTAAATTATATATTGCAGGGAAAGTTTTAACATTTTCAGCATAAATTTAAAATTTTAGTGGCAATAACAAAGCTTTTATAGCTAAAAAGTGAAATTTTCATGGAAACTCTTAAAGCGCTTTTACTGGAAATGATGAAATTGTCGCTAAAACGTACAAATAATTCATCCAAAATTATGAAAATGCAATTAAAAATTATTATTATTCTTTGTAAGGTGCAAATTTTTGCTTGGTAATTAAAGGCAGCACTGAAAATTATAAAATTTTCAGCATGAATTTAGAATCTTGCTGGAAACTGCAAAAGTTTTACTGAAAACTACAAAATGTTGTTTGGAAATGATGAAATTGTCATAAAAACAAAGAAAAACCTGGAATCGCACTTGAAAATTACAAATTTTGATAGAAAATTGGAAAAAAAATTATTCGAAATTAAATATTGCAGCGAAATTTTTAAGACTTTCGGCATAAATTTAAAATTTTAGTGGCAATAACAAAGGTTTTATAGGTAAAAAGTGAAATTTTCATGAAAACTCTTTAAGTGCTTTTACTGGAAATGATGAAATTGTCGTTGAAACGTACAAAGAATTCATCCAAAATTATGAAAATGCAATTCAAAATTATAATTATTCTTTGGAAGGTGCAAATTTTTGCTTGGAAATTAAAGGCAGCACTGAAAATTATTACATTTTCAGCATGAATTTAGAATGTGGCTGGAAACTGCAAAATATTTACTGAAAACTACAAAATGTTTTTTGGAAACGATGAAATTGTCATAAAAACGAAGGAATTCAAGAAATTGCACTTGAAAATTATAAATTTTGATAGAAATTTGCAAATATTTTATTGTAAATTAAATATTGCAGTGAAAGTTTTAACAGTTTCAGCATGAATTTAAAATTTTAGTGGCAATAACAAAGTTTTATAGGAAAAAGTGAAATTTTCATGGAAACTCTTCAAGTGCTTTTACTGGAAATGATGAAATTGTCGCTGAAACGTACAAATAATTCATCTAAAATTATGAAAATGTAATTAAAAATTATTATTAATCTTTGGAAGGTGCAAATTTTGGCTTGGAAATTAAAGGCAGCACTGAAAATTATTACATTTTCAGCATGAATTTAGAATGTGGCTGGAAACTGCAGAATTTTTACTGAAAACTACAAAATGTTTTTTGGAAATGATGAAATTGTCATAAAAACAAAGAAAAACTTGGAATCGCACTTGAAAATTATAAATTTAGATAGAAAATTGCAAAATTTTTATTGTAAATTGAATATTGCAGTGAAAGTTTTAACATTTTCAGCATATATTTAAAATTTTAGTGGCAATAACAAAGGTTTTAATGGTAAAAAGTGAAATTTTCATTGAAACTCTTCAAGTGCTTTTACTGGAAATGATAAAATTGTCGCTGAAACGTTCAAAGAATTCATCCAAAATTATGAAAATGCAATTAAAAATTATTATTATTCTTTGGAAGGTGCAAATTTTTGCTTGGAAATTAAAGGCATCACTGAAAATTATTACATTTTCAGCATGACTTTAGAATGTGGCTGGAAACTGCAAAATTTTTACTGAAAACTATAAAATGTTTTTTGGAAATCATGACGTTATCATATCAAAACAAAGAAATTCAAGAAATTGCACTTGAAATTTATAAATTTAGATAGAAAAATGCAAAAATTTTATTGTAAATTGAATATTGCAGTGAAAGTTTTAACATTTTCAGCAAGAATTTAAAATTTTATCGGCAATAACAAAGGTTTTAATGGTAAAAAGTGAAGTTTTCATGGAAACTTTTAAAGTGCTTTTACTGGAAATGATGAAATTGTCGTAGAAACGGACAAGGAATTCTTCCAAAATTATGAAAATGCAATTAAAAATAATTATTATTTTTTGGAAGGTGCATATTTTGGCTTGGAAATTAAAGGGAGCACTGAAAATTATTACATTTTCAGCATGAATTTAGAATTTGGCTGCAAACTGCAAACATTTTACTGAAAACTACAAAATGTTGTTTGGAAATGATGAAATTGTCATAAAAACAAAGAAATTCAAGAAATTGCACTTGAAAATTATAAATTTAGATAGAAAATTGCAAAAAAATTATTTATTTATTTATTTAAAATTATTACATTTTCAGCATGAATTTATAATGTGGCTGGAAACTGCAGAATTTTTACTGAAAACAACAAAATGTTTTTTTGGAAATGATGAAATCGTCATAAAAACAGAGAAATTCAAGAAATTTCACTTGAAAATTATAAATTTAGATAGAAAACTGCAAAAATTTTATAGTAAATTGAATATTGCAGTGAAAGTTTTAACATTAACATTTTCAGCAAGAATTTAAAATTTTAGTGGCAATAATAAAGGTTTTACTGGAAATAGTAAAATTTTCATGGAAACCGTTTTATTTTACTGGAAATGATGAAATTATCATTGAAACGTACGAAGAATTCATCGAAAATTATGAAAATGCAACTAAAAATTATTATTTTTTCTTTGGAAGGTGCAAAAGTTTGCTTGGAAATTAAAGGCAGCACTGAAAATTATAAAATTCTCAGCATGAATTTAGAATGTTGCTGAAGAATGCAAATTTTTTAATGAAGACTACAAAATGTTCACTGGAAACGAATAAATTTTCATAAAAACAATGAAAAACCTGAAATTGCACTTGAAAATTGCAAATTTTGATAGAAAATTGAATTTTTTTTATTGTAAATCTAACATACAGTAAAAATTATCATATTTAAGCATTAACCTTAAATTTATCAGGCAGTTGCATTTTTTTACTGGAAATGATAAAATTTCCATTGGTACTTATAAAAGTTTCTACGAAAATTATGAAATTGCATTTGAAAATTTCCTATTTTCATTGTAAATTGCGAAATTTTGAACTGCGAAACCATTGAAACTCTTACAAGTGCTCATCGAAAATGATGTTGTTATAAATGAAAGCAATATTAGCAATATTCATTTAAAACGGGAAAATTTTGACTGGAAATTAAAGGCGCACTAAAAGTTAAAGGGCAAAATTTTGATTGTAAATTAAACAATACAGTAAACATTATCAAATTTAAGCAATAACTTACTTAACTTAATAACCAATAATGGTGAAATTTCAGTTTGTACTGAAAAATCTTCTTACGAAAATTATGAAACTGAATTTAAAAATTTCAAATTTTCCTTGTAAATTGCGAAATATCTGTTTGCAAAATAAACATTGCAGTGAAGTTATAAAATTGTCAGATTAAATTTAAACAGAGTGTTTTACTCTGTAGGTACTTTAAAACAGTAACTTTAAACAGTACTTTCTAATGTCGATTAATATTATTAAACGATTATGGAGTATTTCTAAGCACATTACATTATTATTAGAATTGTTTTTTTTTATTATTCTGGTATAACCTCGAATATCTCAGAAATCTTGATCCTGATCCTTGATCCTTGATCCTTGATCCTTGATCCTTGATCCTTGATCCTTGATTCAATGATTCCTGATCCTTGACACCCCCAATTACCACCCACGCATCTCTTTCGAGCGTTGTTGGTTTTATGCAGCGATCATTTGCGCATAATTCCATTATTATTACGGAACGCGATAAAGCAAATTACGCGATCCGTTTGATTTATTGTCATTGCCCCTCGCATTCGGTTACGGCCGTTTGTGCCAGTCTATCTATTATTTACACGGCGCGATTGCCGGTTTTAATGGAATATTATTTATTTCGTGCGCAAAACGCGATTTTAATGTGGCCCATAAATATTTTATGCCCTCGAGGACAATATAAACACAACTCGTTCCCTTTTTATCAATACAATCAATCGGAAATACACCCATAAATACACTGCCGGAATCATCAACGTCAATTGGTTTTTATTATTACAGGAATTAATGTGCATTATGAATATGATAGCGTTTAATTTTTTATACAGCTTCAATGTTGAATTATTTGTCCTTACGTTGTTTTCTGTGGTTTCATACATTGAAACTTGATACTCTTGATTGCTTTTATTAAATGCACTTTTATCTTCTTTTCTTTAAGTATTTCCCACACTTTGGGACTCTATCAAATGCCTTTTCTAAGTCCACGAATATCACGTATAGTTTTGTCTTAATATTTTTTCTGTCATCTTTTTAATTGTGAAGATATAGTATTGGGTTGAATGTCCTTTCATGAATCCACTTTGTGACTTTTCCATTGTTTTTTCAATTTCCTTTATTAGTTCGTTCTCTAGTATTGATTCATACAGTTTTGCCACAGCAGGGATATTCTCCTAAAGTTGTTGCAGTTTCTACTGTCCCCTTTTTTATGTATTGGGAAGATCAGTGCTTTTTGCCAGTCTGCTGGTATTTTTCCTGTTTCCCATATTCTATTTGTTAACTGTAGTAGTTGTTGTTTCCCATCGTTTCCTATGTATTTCAGCTGTTCAGATTTGATTTTGTCGTGACCTGGGGTTTTTCCGTTCTTTAACTTCTTTAGTGCGTTTTCAAACTCTTCTTCTCTTATAGATCCCTCTTATTCGTCTGTTTCGTTACTATTTTTTTGTTCCTCTTCATTTTCATTTCCTTCACTGGTTGTCTCTTTTCCAGACAGAAGCTCTTGGAAGTGCTCTTTTCATCTGTTCATGATTTCTTTATCCTCTTTCATTAGTACACCATGTTTATTTTTGAGTAGCTTTAGGTTTGTTTCTTTTTCCTTTCTGCAGCTTTTCAGTGTTCTGTAGAATAGTTTTTGATTTCCTTTCAAATGTTCCTCTAATTTGGTTCCGAAATCCTCCCATTTTCTGTTTTTTTCCTCCCTTATTATTGCTTTTACTTTCTTTCATTGCTGCTTGTATATTTCGTAGTCTTCTTCGTTTTCTGTGCTTAGGTTTTTTTTCCATTTTTGTTCCTTTTTCCTAACTTCTTCCTTCACTTCTTGTATATTTCGATAGATTATAATTTTTTGCATTAAATCGTTTGAATTGTAAAAATAAAATTGTGTGTTACCATAAATTGTATGTTTTGCTACTTCATCAATAACTAAGTGTATGTACTATCCAAACCCCATGAAAACTTCGACGTTTGCACTCCAGTCGAGTTTGTGCGCACGTTATTCGGGCGATTAACGCCCAAAGTGGTGCACACAGGGGGTTGGTTCGCGTGTTTGCGAACGCTTCCCTCTCGCAATCTCGCCCTGGACCCCGCAATTAAGACACTCAATGCCCGCCCGCTCTATTAGGGGCGACTTGGCCCGGGAACATGGGGGCGTGGGGGCCCCAAAGCCGCCGCCAAACTTGGGCCCCCGTGTTGATGTAGTCGCAGCGGACACGTTCATTTGGGTGAATAAATGATGCCTCCGATGGACAGTCCAGCTGATGTGAGTAGTGTCACACAGGTAATGGAAAATGATGGGGGTGTATGTGGGTCAGGTTTTTCTGCTGGCTTCTGCACATCAAGTCAGGGATGAAATTATGAATAGCTTCGTCGTTAAGGAATTAGTCATAAAATAATGTTGCACATTCTTACTGAAGATGTTCGTATGGCGAACGAAATTTACATTTTTACAAACTATAATTTATATATATTTATTATAATATACTACTACTAATAAACTATATTTATTATAATTTACAAACTGTAACAAATGTCTTCTTTGAAAAAGGAAATCTGAGTCTTAATTTACAATAATATAATGGGGCTAAGGTTACAGATTTTTGATAAACACATTTATGCACATTTATACACATTTATTTTATCTTAACACTCCAATACCATAACAGTTGGTAAAGTAGATTTACCATAACTGGAATAATCTTTTGGTCGAGAGCAAATGATTGTTATTCTTTGAGTGTCCGTGTTTTAATTATATTTCACCTTTCACAAGCTCAAACGAACCTAATCTAACGAACCTAATTCTTTTAGTATTTGTTCTTAGGAAGTACTAGATGATGTTTTAATTATTTTATCTTACGTAAGCTATAGGGGTCGAGAAATATCGATAACATTATCGATAGTATCGATAACTCAGACTATCATATGCATTCGATAGCTTTTGAGTGACTATCGAACTATCTTGGTTATTGTCAAAATATTCATTTTTTTTTTTTTAACTCATCACATAGTCATGCAGAATTTGTTTAAATCCACATAATCGTAATACCAGTTATTGTGTTATCCACAATTACTTGCCTCAAACCAAAAGTTATCCATCATTAACATTCTAAGTACAAAAAAACATGAGGCTTTACGTATTTAACACATTTAAATGTGCGTGGTCTGGAAAATAACAATAAGCCTCCACAATACAGTCTTCCATTTTCACACACACAGACACACACACACATAATGAAATAACAAACCGGCACAATGAATAAATAACATTTGGAAATATAAGCGAGTTTTCAGGGGCTCGACAGACTACAAAGCAAATCCTCCAATTTCACCGCTCATTACTTCAATACAGTTGTGTAATTGCCTTCGGGTATCTCAACCGACAAATGAGTTTTTTTGCAGAGTCGGGATTCAATTCGCACGCAATTAGGAATTAGGAAGAAAATATAAAGTGAACTCATTAGAGGCTTCCAGAATCATTAAAGCGTGGCGAGAGTAATAAGAGACGAATAATTTCGTTTTGCAAATGAAAATGAAATGATATTATCATCCCAGTTGTAACGCGATAAGTAACATGAAGTAATATTAAAAAATCTGATGCCAATTACTCAATACTAATGTGGAGAAAATGATAAAAACAATTACTAATATATAGTTGAAATATAAAATTCAAATTAAATATTATTATATATTATTTAATATTTGTGCACTTAAAATTAGATTTTCAAAATTGAGACGACTCTTTGCTGCTTCTCTTGTGCATAAACAATTACTTTAAAAATTTCTAAAACTGTACAGATGATTCAATATTCAGAAATCATTCCTTCACGAGTTGAAAAAATCATAAATTTTATTTAATTTAGTAATATTATCTATTAAAAAAAATAATAATAAAATAGAGGAACAGACAGGAATTATATTGCCAACTCGTATTATCGTGTTGCAAACTATATATACATAGTTTGCATTACATAGACAACATATTCTAGAGCAATGTTTCTTAACCTTTTTTACCCTTACCCTTTTTTTTACCAATGGTCTTTTTTATCAATATATCGATGTGAGCTTAAGTAATACCCCAATATAATCCCCCCCTCACAACATATTATATACCCCCCCCCAACATATTATATACCCCCCCCCCCAATATATTACGTTTCATTTTTAAACTCAAAATTAATTTTACCGTGTACAAATCACAAAACAAATTTATTGCCCGGCGCATCCACCAAAAAATGGTGGAGGCGCGTGGTATAATAATAAATCAAAATTAATTATTAATTTCAAATTTTAGAAAATAATTTACTGATCAAAAATTTTAGCACATGTATTAGGTCAAAAGCATGCCTAGTCAGTTTTCCTGAATTTTTTATAATCTTTTTAAGAATTACGTCGACATAATTAAAAAACTAGTAATATAGTTAATCACAAAATACTTGGATTTTTTTTCCATTTTGTCATATTTTACTAGCCCGAGGAATTTCTGTGCACTGTCCAAATGTGAAATCTGAAAAAAAAACGGACGAAAAATTTTAGCAAATCTATTAGGTCAAAAGCATGCCTAGTCAGATTTCGTGGATTTTTTATAATCTTTTTAAGCATTACATTGACATAATTAAACAACTAGTAATATAGTTAATCACAAAATATTTGGGTTTTTTTCTATTTTGTCATATTTTACTAGCCCAAGGACTTTCTGTGCACTGTTCAAATCTGAAATCTGAAAAAAAAACGGACCAAAAATTTTAGCAAATCTATTAGGTCAAAAGCATGCCTAGTCAGATTTCGTGGATTTTTTATAATCTTTTTAAGAATTACGTCGACATAATTAAACAACTAGTAATATAGTTAATCACAAAATACTTGGGTTTTTTTCTATTTTGTCATATTATACTAGCCCAAGGACTTTCTGTGCACTGTCCAAATCTGAAATCTGAAAAAAACATCTGGACAAAAATTTTAGCAAATCTATTAGGTCAAAAGCATGCCTAGTCAGTTTTCCTGGATTTTTTATAATGTTTTTAAGAATTACGTCGACATAATTAAAAAAACTAGTAATATAGTTAATCACAAAATACTTGGATTTTTTTTTTCATTTTGTCATATTTTACTAGCCCAAGGACTTTCTGTGCACTGTCCAAATCTGAAATTTGAAAAAAAAACGGACCAAAAATTTTAGCAAATCTATTAGGTCAAAAGCATGCCTAGTCAGTTTTCCTGGATTTTTTATAATCTTTTTAAGAATTACGTCGACATAATTAAACAACTAGTAATATAGTTGATCACAAAATACTTGGATTCTTTTCTATTTTGTCATATTTTACTAGCCCAAGGACTTTCTGTGCACTGTCCAAATGTCTGAAATCTGAAAAAAAAAACTGGGCAAAAATGTTAGCAAATCTATTAGGTCAAAAGCATGCCTAGTCAGTTTTCCTGGATTTTTTGTAATCT
Organism: Othius punctulatus; assembly: GCA_951805005.1. Lineage (NCBI taxonomy): Eukaryota > Metazoa > Arthropoda > Insecta > Coleoptera > Staphylinidae > Othius > Othius punctulatus. The sequence goes on along the minus strand of OX638141.1, from coordinate 4,213,527 downwards.
TTTTAAGAATAACGTCGACATAATTAATCAACTAGTAATACAGTTAATCACAAAATACTTGGATTGCTTTCTATTTTGTCATATTTTACTAGCCCAAGGGCTTTCTGTGCACTGTCCAAATCGCGGCGATATCAGTTGAGGCGTTTTCGATCTGGAAATGGTAAACATCACGGAAAAACTGAAAATTAGGAATAATTTTATTTAAAAAAACGTTTCAAAATTTGCTGCAATATCATAAATTCTAATTTGCCACATAATTAATCGTAATAGAACAAAATAAAAGATAATTTCGAATATATCTATGAAAATTGCATAATCAATATCAGAAAATCAAAATGTTTAATGTCCAAATTTTTAAATATTTCCCAAACACTGTGCAATATCGGTGCAGACGATTTCGATTTGGAAATTCATCGAAATACTAAAAAACCCGAAAAGCTGAATATTAGGAATTATTTTGCAAATAAAAGTGTTTCAAAATTTGCTGTAATATTATAAATTCTAATTTGCCACATTAATCGAAATAGTACAAAATAGAAGATAATTTCAACTATTTCAATGAAATAGTTCAATATCAATATCAGAATATCAAAATGTTTAATTAGTTACATCCAAAGTTTAAAACATTTCCGAAAAACTGTGCAACATCAGTTAAGGAGTTTTTGATCAGGAAATTTATCGACATGTTAAAACACAAGAAGAAACTAAAAATTAGGAATTATTTTGTAAACAGAAGGTTTCAAAATTTGCTGTAATATTATAAATTCTAATTTGCCACATTAATCAAAATAAAACAAAACAGAAGATAATTTCAACTATTTCAATTAAATAGTTCAATTCAATATCAGAAAATCAAAATGTTAAATTAGTTGCATCCAAAGTTTAAAAAAAAAATCCAAAAAACTGTGAACATCAGTTGAGGCGTTTTCGATCTGAAAATTCATCGACATGTTAAAAACACGAAAAAACTTAAATATAGGAATTAATTTGGGAAAAAAATGTGTTTCAAAATTTGCTGTAATATTATAAGTTCTAATTTGCCACATTTATCAAAATAGAACAAAATAGAAGGTAATTTCAACTAGTTCAATTAAATAGTTCAATATCAATATCAGAATATCAAATTGTTTAATTAGTTACATCCAAAGTTTAAAAAATTTCCAAAAAACTGTGCAACATCAGTTGAGGCGTTATCGATCTGGAAATTGATCTAAATGATAAAAAAACACCAAAACACTGAAAACTCGGAATTATTTTGTTTAAAAAAAGTTTCAAAATATGCTGCATTATAATAAATACTAATTAGTCACATAATTAATTGAAATATAATAAAATAGAAGATAATTTCGACTATTTCAATTAAAATTGCGAAATCAATATCAGAAAATCAAGATGTTGAATTACTTAAACCCATTTTTTTTATTTCCAAAAAACCTGTGCAGCATCAGTTGAGGCGTTTTCGATCTGGAAATTCATCAAAATGGTAAAACACACGAAAAACTGAATATTATGAAATATTTTGTTTGAAAAAGGTTTCAAAATTTGCTGCAATATCATAAATTCTAATTTGCTACATAATTAATCCAAATAGAACAAAATAAAAGATAATTTCTACTATTTCAATTAAAATTGCATAACCAATATAAAAAAATCAAAATATTTAAATAGTTACGTCCGAATTTTTAAAAATTTACATCAGTTAATGCGATTTCGATCTAGAAATTTATCCAAATGATAAAAAACACGAAGAAACTGAAAATTAAAAAATAATTTTGTTTAAAAAAGGTTTCAAAATTTGCTGCATTATAATAAATACTAATTAGTCACATAACTAATTGAAATATAATAAAATAGAAGATAATTTCGACTATTTCAATTAAAATTGCGAAATCAATATCAGAAAATCAAGATGTTGAATTACTTAAACCTATTTTTTTTTTCCAAAAAACTGTGCAATATCATAAATTGTAAGTTGCCACATAATTAATCCAAATAGAACAAAATGGAAGATAATTTCTACTATTTCAATTAAAATTGCATAACCAATGTCAAAAAATCAAAATGTTTAAATAGTTACGTCCGAATTTTTAAAAACTTCCAAATACTGTTGTGAAATTCATCAAAATGATAAAAAAACATGAAGAAACTGAAAATTAGGAATTATTTTGTTTAAAAAAGGTTTCAAAATTTGCTGCATATCATAAATACTAATCAGTCACATAATTAGTCCAAATATAATAAAATAGAAGATAATTTCGACTATATCAAATAAAATTGCATAATCAATCAAAAAAATGTTTAATTACTTAAACCTTTTTTTTTTATTTCCGAAAAACTGTGCAGCAGTAGTTGAGGCGTTTTCGATCTGGAAATTCATCAAAATGGTAAAACACACGAAAAACTGAAAATTATGAGATATTTTGTTTAAAAAAGGTTTCAAAATTTGCTGCAATATCATAAGTTCTGGAAACGTTTGATAAATTAACTTGCCTGCACTATAGTATATTCTAATTAGCTACATAATTAATCCAAATGAACCATATTGAAGATAATTTCGACTATTTTAATTAAAATTGCATAATCAATATCAGAAAATGAAAATGTTTAATTACCAAAGTCCAGATGTTTAAAAATTCCAAAAAACCTATGCAACATCAGATGAAGCGATTTCGATCTGTAAATTTATCGAAATGGTAAAAAAAACACGAAAAAAATAGCAGGAATTGTTTTCTAAAGTTTCAAAATTAGCTTCATTACCATAAATTCTAATTTACCACATTAATCGAACACAATAGAAGATAATTTCGACTATTCAAATTAAACTTGCATAATAATATTAGAAAGTCAAAATGTCTAATTAGATTAGACCATTTATCGAAATAGTAAAAAAAACACGAAAAAAATTGTAGGAATTGTTTCGTAAAATTTCAAAATTTGCTTCATTACCATAAATTCTAATTTACCACATTACCACAAAATAGAAGATAATTTCGATTATTTCAATTAAACTTGCATAATTAATTTTATAAAATCAAAATATTTAATTAGTCAAGTCAAAATTTTAAATAATTTCCAAAAAACTATGCATAATGTTTAACAAGCTGTTGCTACTACTTCAAGTTCTAGTTTTTAAAACTTTTAAAATTTGAATTACGCCTGGTTAAACTACAAAGGCGACATCAAAAAACAAATGAAAATCATTACTAAATTAATCATTTTTAAATATTTCTTATAATCATTTTCTAAAATAGGAGGCGTGATAAAAATATTATGATAATTTGATAAAAGTTCAAGGTAATAATTTATAACAGTAAATATTGAAAATATGCAAAACGACATATTAAATTGCAGTAGTGCATGCATTCGAAAAATGTGTGACAATTTAAAATTTCTACAGTATCATTCGTCACAATCGTACTTTCTCATAATTATTATCATAAAAGTGAATGCTGTACTTCGATGGCGAAACTGTAATTTCGCATCTAAACTCAAATATAATAAAAAAATAATTAATAAATAAAAAACTAAACTACATTTTTCAACAAGTATACGTTTCTGTTGAGTCATTTTAATGTATGTTTTTACTTTATAAGTTGAAAAAATAGATTGGTTTGTGATTAGACTTTTTATAAGAAAATAATTTTCATGTAGATTCATGTAAATAAAAGGAATTGCTCATTAATATCTTATTACTGTAATTTTCAAATGTGGTATTTCATTGTAATACAAAATGAATTACCCTATATACTTTTAATAGTTTAATTAGTTTCAATTCAATTCAATTCAATTTATTTCTATATTTTTGATGCTATAATTTATTTCTACGTTTAACATGTGCATTTTATTTGTGATAGAAAATATTAATATCCTATTTTGTTATTTAAGCAATTTTATAATGTCATTATGATTTCCTAATATATTCTATAAATTTCATGCCACTTCTATCGGTTTTGTTAAATATATTGTCCTTGTCGAAATTCGATTTTCAATTTCAATTAAGTTTCTTAATCGTATGGAAAGTTATATTTTTGTTTGTAACTTTTAGTACAACTTGCTATACACGTATTCTGTCATTGAATGACACACCACTTGTTGAATATTAAAAAAAACTATTTTTGTTTGGAACTTTTAATATAATGTTCTAGACACGTATATTACATTAAATCAAACACCACTTTATGTATATCAACAAAAAAAAAAAGTTTGAATTTTATGAAAACCTGTTTAGGATTCGCTAGTTTTTTTGTGTGTAAATTTCATGTATTTTTCTATAAATTTTTATAACTTAAATATATTTCTTTTATATATTTTGATATATTGTCTATTACTTACGTTTTGTTTTTATCAAAAAATATCGTACAAAATTTATAGAAATTTTTATAGAGATTGATGAAAAAATTATTTTAAAATTATTAAGAAAAATTTGTATGTAGCATATAATTAAGATACTCGGTTATTATTTATCGAGTTAAGTCCTGCTCTAGCAGAAGGTAATCCTCACATGCGCATGTTCTACCTTCTACCACAATGGTGTAGGTGTGTGGTTTTCTTTTCTCCTTTTTTTCTTCTGTTGCTGATATTCGTTCATGAAGTTCTTCCATTTAGTCCTGTCCTTCGCTAGTTCTCTCGCTATATGTTATGTTATATTTTATTAAGAAGCTGTTTCCATTATTACTTGAGTTCTCATATTAATCACGTACCGCATTAAACTGACGTACCTACTCATGAAATTCAATTTGAACTCATATCGCAAAGTGAATGATGTTAGCTCAGAAATAGATATCGCATTATTATATTATTAATTTATATAATTCCGATATTAATATTACAACAATACACGGCATCAACAATAGATACTTCGGCTGTTATTCTCCGCTGTAGTTGCGTTCATCAAACAATCAGTGTTCACGATGTCTTCGGGATTGCTAGACAACCACTCGGAAATGTAATATTGATCACGCTCCGATGACAAAAGTAGAATGAATGTATAACATAATGCGAGACTTCTGAATACATTACTGAATGTAAACCAAGCTGTAATATGAATAATGGGCAAAGAGCAACGTGAACCGCTTACAAACGTCTGTCACGTGAGACGCCATAACGCTCGGTGTTTGATAAATATTTAACGACATAATTTGTTGGATGGTTCGCGAATGGAAACTCCTTCAGGTATATAAAGCCTGCATAATGTTAATTGGGTTGTAAACTAAATAATAACAGCAGCCTTGGCCCACAAGGAGTGCTGAGATTTTAATGCGATTGTTGCTAGAAGAGCGATTTTTATGCGAATTTAACACACATAAAATATGCCATAAACTTTTTAATGTACAACTATAGCGATGGTTTTCCCTCACAATTAAAGCAGTAATAGTTTGCTTTCAATACTGCAGCTCCAATTCCAGTGTAACTTTCTCAAATCATAATATTTCCCTCCATTTCCTCCAAGAGCAAAAATAATAAGCTTTGAAATCAAGAAATGTTAAATTTATTAAAGGGTGTATGAAGCATTGGTGCTGATACCAATTAAGTTAAATTTATTCTTCGGAAAATTGTGTAATAGGCCCAAATATACGCCCAGTATAATACGCATTTACCCAATAAAGTGACTCATATTTTACAAATCATGAATACAACAAAATTATTAAATTAATTCATTTACAAATAATCCCAGGGTGAAATGTGAGAAATAGCCATCGCCAAAGCGTCGCCAAATATCTCTAGAGCCGAAGCCTGCATATGCACGGTTCTGGAAGATTCCATGTCGTGGTGTCACATAAACAATTTGGGTATCAGCGCCCCTTAGAAACGAGCAAGCTCCAGGCACGTAAAAATCACCTCGAATGGCAACTCTTTAAGTTAAGCGTAAAACTCTGCGCTAAAAACGCATTAATACCACACGCACACTCAAGATTAATAATCACCATGATAACTAAGAGATGGGGGCGAATATTTAGCAGTAGATATGTGAGGGGAGTGGAGATTTGAAGCTGAAAAAACCATTTAAGCACAAGCCACACACGAGCGAGATCAGTAAGTAAGAAAGTTGCGTCGGCCACGGGCAACGCACACGACATTCGCGGTTTTGAGTATATAAATTCACGTCGGGTTATAATTAAATTAACGATTGCATATAACGTTGTAAAAAACGCAAAGTAGAGTAAAAATTTGAATAAATCGAAAAACGTACAATGCTAGGTACAGAGTAATTTAATGTTTTTATTATTAACGATAATATAAAGTTGTTAAACCAGTCTCATTATAAATTCACGGGAGTGCTTATTCCTTTCAATCAACCCTAAGTTACCTATAAATACCAAACACCGATTACCTATTCCTGTCAGTAAACAAATGCGGCTCGTACGCTATTCGTGTTTACGAATCACTAGAGGAACCAATAACAAATGTAATTGACGCCCACCCGCGCACTTCGTTCACACACCTGTTATTGTGAAATCAAATTCCCGCACTAGATTCAAATTGACGGAAAATAGTGTATTTAGCCAACCACAAGTTACCTAGAAAAGCCAAACACCTATTACCTATTCCTATCAGTAAACAAAGGCGGCTCGTACGCTATTCGTGTTTACGAATCACTAGAGGAAGCAATAACAGGTGTAATTGACGCCCACCCGCGCACTTCGTTCACACACCTGTTATTGTGGAATCACCTCCTCCACTAGAATCAAATCGTCGTCAGCATCATAATATTTAAACATATAAACTCATCATACATCGCGCCCGCGATCGCAAACTAACGTGGCTGTATTCACCATAACTATAACAACTAATCAAGGCATTCAGTGTTACCCTCCGACATACATCATCATATTCAAATCAAAATAATTCATAAAAATGATGGCTTCTTCATTTAAATCATAAATGAGCACATAACGTGCATATTATTGGGCAGCTGATTTATAATTGTATAAATAAATAAGTTGGATTAAAAAGATTAATAATTTAAAATCATAATATATACAAATAATGGTTTCTTGATTTCAAATCATAAAACAAGCACATAACGTATCTATTATTGGGCAGAGTAATATAGAATCGTACAAATAAAATAGGCTGGATTAAATCTCAATAATTTGAAGACATAATGATAATTTGTGCTTAAATATCGTAAACAAGAAATAAGTGGAATTATTAAAACCCCGTATAAACAGAGAAAATGATAAACGAGAGAATGAAGCTTGGTATAATCACAAAAGAAGTTATTAATAACCTCCAATGTTCCTAATAATAATATATTATAACATTACATAAACATTTCCGATTGAGGTAGCAGAACTGTTATTTGACACAACTTGTAACATGTCTGACGGTGATGACTACTTGTGACATTGGTGCTTGCTGTGGTCGTGGGTAGAATTACTAATTTACCTCAATCAACGTAAACAATGGGGCTCCAATAATTACATTATTGTGTGGACACCGACACAACCATGAAATTCGGGAAGATCGCGAGATACCTTTAGTAATCATTCATGAATTATTGGGGATATTTCAACATCTTTAAATAGTTCTATTTTTGATCATATCACTTTCCCGTAGTTAAATGGAGTGAAAGGGCATGGTAATAAATGGTCTAAGAAACTAGAGAAGCACGTGCATGTATAACAAACTCTTGGAAATAAACTTCGTAGTCATAACCATTTTCAAACTATCAATTGAATAAATAAGAGAATTTACAAATTCATTAAAAGGTCAACGAAATCTAGAAAATAAATCAACTCTTGTCATAATCGTCAACCTGTTTTTTATTTTCCTGTATGTTACAATTATATAAATTAATTTACATCATCATCAACCTGTGTTTGATTTCCCTGTGTCTTACAATTTCAGCGTGTCTATTATTAAATAAACAAAACAAATCTTTAAATTGGTGCTTTCTTGTATTAATCCATTATTAGTGTACGTTTATTAACACATTACCAATAGCAAAGAACCTTGAGAGTAATCACGGTACTTAAATTAAACGTCACGATGTGTAAGTACTAAATACGATCACAAATCACGAGCCAAAAATAATTAAAACATTATATAATAAATGACGAGCCAAAAATATTTAAAACATTATATAATAAATCATGAGCCAAAATAATCAAGAAATTATATAATAATTTGACGATAAAAACGACGAATAATAAAATAAATATAATAAAATAATATCGGAGCGTTGCAATTGTTATACTCGAGCTTTGTTAGCATACAACGATTATGAGGATTAGTTTTCCTTTACCCTAATCGTATTCGCATGATCATTATTTTACCCAAATGCAGCCACGTTTATTGAAGATCAGAAGAAATGGGAAACGCGATGCAGCCGCATTTTCTTGTTGCAATATTCGAACTTTGTTGCTGCATGGAAATTGGACCCGAAAAACTGCCACACAGATTGACTCGTTCGGCGAACGTATTTTGCCAGAGGCAGTTTTTCCCGTCACATTACAGAGCAGCGCATTTCTCATTAATAACTGCTACTTTAACAACGAAAAATAAAAAGCTCCCTGGAAAAGCTCTCGTTTACTGGCAATATTTCGATCCATGTGGAAGCTGCGGCAATTTCATATTTACTCCCGAAAACATCACGATCGGCATACAGATAACATATGGCAGGCGAAAGTTGTGGATGAAGGATATGTGACGCTTAGAAAATAAAGGAAAAATATATAATATGCTGTTGTGTAACAATGCGAATGAACAAAAAATATACAGGGTCCTGCATTTCATCTCCCGTCTTTTATACCTCAATTACTAATTACACTGGTCTACAAATTAAAATGTATTTTTTCCTTTAACGATAACTTTTTAAGGTTCCACTCTTCCTTGAAGAACTGTATAAGGGCATTTGTGAAAAATTTGTAAAAGAGGAGGATGTTTTCCAAGTAATTTGGGTGCGTAGAATTCAAATTTACCAGCAGAATTGCGCTATCAGGTCTAGTTATTTTTATGTCGCATCGATGGCTCTACTGTAAAGTAATTTGAGGGAAACCCACATATATTCTCTATCTTCATAATAATAGTGCTTAAATATATCAAGTAGATCGTGAATTACTAATTCAAACGATTTCTGCTTTTTTTGTGGTAAACATATGGTTGAAAAATAATTATATGTAATAACAGAAACGTTCAAGTATGCATATGTATCCCTAAAATGAGTGGTTTGTCAATTATTTTGAAAATTCCTTAATTTTAAATTTTTTTGCTGCATTTAATGATATCTGTATACGTAAATCATAACATGCTTAATGCATTTTATGTTTTTTCATCAATATCAATTGTAGTACATTTCTATGTTTATTTTATGTAGAGCTTTACGAATAGTAAATATTTTAATGATGAATTAAATTATTTTTTCCATTTAATAATTTATAGTTATTATTACGTACACGTTATATAAAAATATCAGTTAAGCCCAAAGCGAGATAGCCTCCATTTGATGGCCGACATAAACCTGCCACGTCAGCTGTAACAATTATTTGGCTCCGAATACGCATTCATCATGACATTTCGAAACGACATTAACATTTTAATTCTGCACTGCCATTAAAACCCTTTAGGGCCCTGAGGGAACCATAGACGCCCCGGCCAGGGGTATAAAGCGTTATTTTTTATTACGAGATAAATATCATCAAAAGTGAAAATGAGTTGCTTAAGAGCTTTATTCGATTATAAATGCCAGACGGATTAATTATGTTTTACTTGTGCAAAAAAACTGAGCGTAATTACGAAAATACTACGAATTATAAAGTAATTATTGTATTTATAATTAAATTTTCGCTGTATTGGTTATGCTACCAAAACCATCAAGGATTAGGCCATTGAGCCTAATACAAGTACTACTAAATATAAACTAATTACAATTACAGCTGTACTTATTTTGTATTAACTATACTAATAGCTATACTATAACTATATTGGTTATGCCTCTAAAACCACCAAAGGTTAGGCCATGGAGCCTAATACAAGTACTACTAAATATAAACTAATTACAATTACAGTTGTATTTATTTATATTAACTATTATTTATTTTTACAGTTTTAATCACATTATAATTTATTAAATTAAATTGTATGAGGAAGTGGTTGCTTCTTGGTGAAACATTTTGATTAGGTTAATAAAGAAAAAACTTGGTAAAGTTTCACAAGTTTTATAGAATTGCTCTACAATTATTTAGGCACTGCTGTCATTCTCAAGAGAGATATACCGAATACAAATTCATATTGTATAATTAGTAATGGTGGTGGGATTGCTCGTTCATTCATTACACGGCTTTCCAGGATGCCGTTAAATATTGGCGTATAATTTATAATTATTTTTTCACTAAATTGGTGCATCCTCCACCAAATATTGTAATTACCCAAACCTTTGCGTAGTTAAAATATTTAAATAGTAACCTGATGCTGCGCTGTATTATTAACATTTAAAAAAAACATAATTGTAATTATTTTCAGTGAAGTTTAAAATTAACATAACTGTAATTATTTTCAGTGAAAATTAAAATGAACATAACTGTAATTATTTTCAGTGAAAATTAAAATTAACATAACTGTAATTATTTTCAGTGAAAATTATAATTAACCTTAATATGAGAAACATACGAGAAATAATTGTAATTAGTTAGATCTCCACAAAAAATTAACCCAAGAGAGTATGTAGCCATCAAAATATTATATCTTCCGTCGCTTTCAAGCGAAATATAACAGCAAAAATAATGTACGTGCTATTATAATGTGGCCTAGTTATGAATTTATGATATTTTCAATGTAAATTGTAAAATGTAAAAATGTAAAACAACTAATGGAAGCAGAATAACACTGAAATAGTTAACGATGAGGCGGGGCTTATGAAAGTATTGTAGAAAATAAAATACAGTAGTTGTAGTACTGTATTTCAACAGTATTTGAAGTTATTACAACACTGTATAACAGTATTTCAAAATACAGATATAAAGTTTGCATTATAAATTCCAAAATTCAAAGGAAATTACATGTTGCCATGATAAATGATAGAATTTAGTTGGAAATTATGAAATTCTTATTGTAAATACCAAAATTTTAACTATAAATTTTAATGTTTCATTTTTTTTTTAAATATAACAACTAAATAAATTAAAATGCTATTTTCAACATTATTACTTACAAATTTTAATTTGAAATTGCAAAATATTAATCGAAACGCAACATCGTCATCTGAATTGTACAATTTACATTGACAATAATAATAATAATAATGATTATTAGTGGAAGAACTTATATAATACACACATAAAAAATAAATACAAGAACTTACTAAATTATAATGAATTTGCACTTTTTTTATTGAAAGTACAAAATTTGCATGATAAATTTCTAAACTCAAAGGAAATTACATATTGTCTTGATAAATGATAGAATTTAGTTGAAAAGTATTAAATTCTTATTGTAAATACCAAAATATTAATTATAAATTTCAATGTTTCATTAAAACCTGAAATTTTGAGTATAAATTATAAAGAATTTATCCTCAAAGCATATAACTCACTAAGTTAATCACTTTTGCATTAATATTCTGGCAGAAATTTGCAAAACTTTTAATAGAAAATATAAAATTATTTACAAAATTACACATAAAAATTATGAAATATTCGTTGCAAATGATAAATTTTGAATGCAACTTTTGTACAATTTCCAAAATATTAATTATAAATTTCAATGTTTCATTAAAACTTGAAATTTTGAGCATAAATTATAAATAATGTGTCCTCAAAGCACATAACTCACTAAGTTATTAATATTCTCACAGAAATTTGCAAAACGTTCAATGCAAAATACAAAATTACACATAGAAATTATGAAACTTTCGTTGCAAATCATAAATTTTGGATGCAAATTTTCTACATTTTCCGTACAAATTAGGAAATTTTATTACAAATTGCAAGTTCATCAATCCACAAAATGCTCATTCATATGATATCATTTCGCTTGTAAATTACAATGAATGTTGTATTTCTACTGGAAATTACAAAATTTTCATTAGAATTTTCATATATAGTTACCAAAATTTTCATAAATTGTAAAGTTCAATGGAACCTCAGAGTTTTTTTATTGCTTGTAAAAGTATTGAAGAAAATAAAATACTAAACACTTTTTTCACAAAAAAAAATATTTGTTTTAAAGGAAAGTACAAAGTTTGCCTTATAAATTCCAAAACTCAAAGGAAATTACAAATTGCCTTGATAAATGATAGAATTTAGTTGGAAATTATGAAATTCTTATTGTAAATACCAAAATATTAATTATAAATTTCAATGTTTCATGAAAGTTTCACTTAAAATTTTGAGTATAAATTATAACGAATTTGTCCTCAAAGCATGAGGACAAATCAAGGTGAGGACCCAAAGCTGTGAGTTCCTCACAGAAATTTGCAAAACTGTTAATGTAAAATACAAAATTATTTACAAAATTACACATAGAAATTATGAAATTTTCGTTGCAAATGATAAATTTTTAATGCAAATTTTATACATTTTCCCTACAAATTAAGATATTTTATTACAGAGTGCAAGTTCATCAATCCACAAAATGCTTATTCTTATGATATGATTTTGTAAATTACAATGAATGTTGCATTTTTGTTGGAAATTACAATATTTTCATTAGATTTTTTTAATTTTCTACCGAAATTTTCATAAATTTGATGGTACCTGCGAGTTTTTTTATTGCAAATTATAACAAAATTTATTATAAATACAATATTTCAATGGAATTAGAAAACAATTATCTACTAATAAATAAGTTTTATTGTAATTATGTAATTTTCGTTGTGACTTTCATCATTCATCATTCTAAATTACAAAATTGTCATAGCTGTATGAAACTTTTGTTGTAAATTGATAAATTTTACTATAAAATGTAAAATATCATGGCAATTTCAACATTTGTATTAAAAATTACAACATTTCAGCAGCGATTATGAAAATTTTATTGTAGATTGCAGAAAATTCACTATATATTACAATTAATGTTACATTTCTATTATAAATTACAAAATTTTCATGAGAATTTTTTAATATAATTACTAAAATTTTCATAAATTGTAAAGATCATTGGAACTTGCCAGTCTTTTTATAGGAAATTATAATATCTTTCTCCATAAATAATATTTCTTGCAAAGTTATTAACCATTTCATAGAAATTTGCAAATCATATAAAAGAAGGTGTAAAATTGGTGTTGATTGTAAATTTCAAATAATTCAACAAAAACTATGAAATTTTCGTCATTTTAACCACAAATTACAAAAATTACTTCAAAAATCCCATAAAGAGTAATAACATTATGATGAATATTACGAAATTTTGATGATGGATTTCAATATTTCAATAGAAATTATGGAATTTTAATTGTAAGTTAGAAATGTTCTGTAGTATATGTAAAATGTTGAATTTAAATTGGAATATTGTAGTGAAAATTGCATTTTTTTAAACTATAAATACAATATTTCAATTGAATTAAAAAACAATTATCAACTAATAAAAGAGTTTTATTGGAATTATGTAATTTGCGTTGTGACTTTTATCATGCATCATTCTAAATTACAAATTTGCAATAGCTTTATGAATATTTTATTGCAAATTGATAAATTTCAGTATAAAATGTAAAATATAATTGGCCATTTCAACATTCATATTATAAATTACAATATTTTAGCAGATATTATGTAAATGTTATTCTAATATGCTAAAATTTCACCGTAAAATTCAAAATGTCATTTGCATATGCAAAATTTGTATTAATTTGTTAAAATGTTTATAGCTATTTGTAGAAAATTTAATGGAAATAAACCATATTGTGAATCATATCAAGTTTGTACAGATCATCCATTATAGATATGAATTGTCAAATTCAAGGTCGGCCAAAATGTCACATTGTATAATAATTTTGATAGTGTACTTGTAAAAAAACTAGTAACAAATATGTCATTGATGTCAACATGTGTGTTGACGTTATGGGAACTCAATAAATAATCATATTATCTTTAACTCGGAACGTATTTTTATAAGAAAATAGTGCAAAAAAACTATGCAAAAAATCTAAATAAAAAAGCACCTCAACACCTTTTTTTTTGCATTTTAGTTGGAAAATACGAACTTTTCATAAGAGATTACAAAATATTCATTAGATTTATGATATTCTTATTATTAATACCAAAATTTTAGTACATCTACATTTTCCCTACAAAGTTGGGGAATGTTGCAAAAAGCTAATAAAACTACGAAATTCTCATTAAAACTATGTCATGTCGATTGTAAATTAAATTTACCAAAATTTCATAATTTTTTTTAGAATTTCTTATTATTAACCAAAATTTCATAATATTCATTAGAATTTTTTATTATTAACCAAAATTTTCATATATTACAATGATTAATGGAACCTGCGAATTTTTAGTTGAAAATCATAACGACTATCTACACAAATTATATTCCTCACAAAATTATTAAACATTTCATAAAAATTTGTAAAACATATAAAGGATGGAGTAAAATTGGTGATGATTATAAATTTTAAAAAATTCAACAGTAACTATGAATTTTCTGTCATTTTAAGCACAAATTACAAAATTTACTTCGAAATCCCTATAAATAGTAATAAGTAATAACATTATGATTAAACTTACAAAATTTTGATGATGGATTTCAATATGTCAATAGAAATTTTGGAATAATAATTGTAAATTACAAAAATTCTGTGGAATTTGTAAAATGTTGAATTTAAATTGGAACAATAATAATAATAATAATAATATATTTATTTCAAATTATCTTAAATATGTATATACACCAAAAAATAAAATGAAATGCTTGTCAAATACACTTCCCATTGTAGTGAAAATTGCAATTTTTTTATTATAAATACAATATAACGAGGCGAAATAGCTAGGTAATCACTGTGTTAATACATTAAATCTTTTTTTTTTTATTTTAATAATTATTAATAAACTTGTCGTCGGATCTGGCCGCCCAAAATTCTGCCGGCCCATCATTCGGCCCACCGATTTTTTTTCCATTTTCTCGTATGGCCCATTCGCCCCTGTCTATACAGGTTAAATATCTAATCTATACTGTACGTATACATTATATACATTATATACATTTTATACATTATATACATTATATGTCTGTATACTGTATACTAAGCTACGATGCATGTCTACAGTCGTACTGTAGATGTATAAATACTATTACCAGTATTAACTAATATTTTACTATCGATAGTAAAATAATAACAAATACAAATGCATTGAATTTGAAATTGGCAATTGAATATTTGCGTGCGGTTAGATAGGAGAGTGTTGTGTATTCACATCGAACGCGTCAGTGGATTTAATTGAACGCTTCATGGACGCAATCCATAAAACGTGGTGTGACGATAATTACTCTTTTACTTCAATTAAATCCCGACAAATTGCAATTATCGTTCGTGTCAATCACCCACCCACAATTAGACAATTGTACTCGACACGATGCCAAATGTGTACGAAATCAGTAACACCCATAATTAAGCCCATTCAAACTTAATGGCCTTTTGAGCACGTCGCAATAGTAATAATACGTCAGTTTACTCTGAAAGCAGAAAAAATCACTGAAACTTTATACATAAACATATATATATAAACAATCTTTATTAGGCTATCGACCCCATGGGGTCTTTCCGCCTCATACATAAACATTTATTCAAAACTAGATACATGTGACTTCGGTTGTTTCTGAAATAAGTGATTCATTTGTTTTTTTATGTGAAAAGGGCAACAATTGTATCAAAAACTGGATAAACGTTATTCAAAAAGATTTTTGTTACCCAAATGTCCATTTTTGTCCTTATGTGGTCATCTATAAATAAATACGAATCAGAGTCCAGTAAGTTCTCCTGAAGAAAATCGCATTTCTGCAGAAAAATTAATTTGGTGTTATAAACGTTTTGGTAAACCTGGTTTATGCCATTTTTATGTTACAACACATTCACAAACTTCAAATTGTCGTCGACTTGAACTTTTTGAACTTTGAACTTTTGAAACTTTGTTGAACTTTTAAAGAAATTTAGTAGTCTTGATTGATTCTGAATTTTTTTCTACCAATCAAGTCTTCTGCTCTGGTTTCATCTGACTGGATTTTTCTTTTTTTTCTGTTCGTTTCATCTTCATACTAAGTTATGCTTTCATTGGTGCTCAATTTTCATAAATGTTAAATTTTGTTCTTATACGTTGTATACTGATAGGGTTGATAGATGGATCTCTGACAATTGTAGCTTATTGCTTTATACGTTAAATCGAGATAATATATCTAAGCATAAAATTGATAAAAAAGTCATTTCTCATCTTTGAAGTTGAAGGAGGTTGTGATATGCATTGTTGGAGACATCAGTTTGACAGATGTCATTCTGGCAGACGTGTGTCAGATTGACACACGTCAGTTTGACAGACGTCAGTTTGATTCACTTCTTGTATATGCCTTTTTTCGGTCGTCATTTATTTATTTATTTGTATATCTATTTTTTATTGTGACTTGTGCCTTTGGTATTTTTCCAAAAATTTGCCGTCCCTGGATTTTGCCACCCTGGGCTATAGCCCTCATGCCCCCACCCCGCGGATTTTGCCGTCCTGGGCTATAGCCCTCATGCCCCCAAATTCGTGCTAGTAGCTGCGGGGCTGACGAGCTCCGGAGTTTTCCATTACCGGAGCCTGCGTACACATTCCTTTTAATTATGGAGCACCGGAGTAATGAATTTATTCAATTCGAAGAAAAACGGCGCCGCGAGAGCGGAAAAACGGAGGCCCCCCTAACAATGTGGCTGCCAAGGGGGTTCGCCAGATAATTAATCTCAACAATGTCGGTGATCAAGTTTTGTTGGTGTGTAAGTTCGCGCGCAAGCCGGCCCATTAATAACTAACTAATTGCTAATTGCCAGTCTTCAGTTTTGCAGTTGGGCCGGTTAAGTAATCAAACCGGAGGCTGGCGGATGGAATAAATTATAGAGGTGCTCACAGAAAGCCCCCTTTTGACCCCCTCCGCGTTGCCGGGAAACAGAACAGAGACGAGCTTTCACTCTTGATATTGGACGACACACGCATGATACTTTATTACTTTGGTATTAAAGCGAAGGGAAACTGGTTTAGGTTTATTTTTATTTATTATTGCATTGAATTTGTTCTGGAAAGAGTAAACAAGACATTTGTTTGACGGACATCATTCTGGCAGACGTCAGTTTGACAGACATCAGTGTGACAGACGTCAGTTTGACAGACGTCAGTGTGACAGACGTCAGTTTGACAGACGTCAGTCTGACATACGTCAGTCTGACAGACGTCAGTCAGACTGAAGTCAATCTGACAGACGTCAATCTGACAGCCGTCAGTCTGACAGATGTCAGTCTGACAGACACCAGTCTGACAGACGTCATTCACACAATCTCGAGGGGGGCAAAAAGTAAAGTCAGTTATTTGGTCATTTAGAAAAATAAGTTGATTTATTTGGCAAATAAAGTGGTAACTCTTAAAACTAATAATGAAAAATAAAAATTCTTAAAACTAATAATAAACCAATAATATAAATAAAATATAAATAATATAATATAAAATTATAATAAAATTTATCATTCCTGAGAAAATGTGTTTTGTCTCATAGTTGCCCGCGAAATGAACTCGTTGGCAATGTCGTCAATATTTATTGAGTGCGATAGATCTCGGTGAATATTTAAAAGTGAAATGTGATTTAACCTCTCCAGTCCCATTGTCGATCTTAAATAGGATTTTAAACGTCGAAGACTAGAGAATGTTCTTTCAGCCGTACATGTTATCACAGGTGTAGTTAAAAATATCTTAACAAATTTATGACTTTCCGGCAACATTTCTATGATATGTTGACGACTTTTTAGAAATGTACAGACATCAGTAATTGAATTTAATTTCACTGCTTCAGTCGAAGCCAAATCTAGAAGCATGTCCCTGTGAAGCTTTGATCGCTCTACATTAAAATCTTCTCCATAAAATGTGCAAATCTCATTATCAACTTTTTCAAATTAAACTGTTCCATGTTTATCAAATGTTGTATAGACGCAATTTCGAAGCGATCATCCAGGCTTACAATGACATTATCATCAACTACATAGAAAATTTGTTTATAAAAATCAAACGCATTTAAAAATGAATGCCCTATGGAACCATCATTTAATGGCTTAGGTGAAACTCGTTGTCTTGGTAACTTGATACCGATTAATTTTAATGATTTGGCTGTCACTTATGCATCTTTTTCCATAAGGCTTCATAACCAGTGTCTCTCATTTTTCTTACATTACTCTTCACAGCATCTATTTTCAATTTTGCTTGCTGAATGTTCAGGCACGGTTTCTGCAGTTCTGTATTCAAAATTTCGATTTTTTCTAATATCTTGATAACCATTTTTAAATGAATTAAAGATTTTTGTTGCAGTAGATTTTTTAAATATCCATTGTCCTTTGCACCAGCTTGAGTCTCATCACTATCAGAGACATTTTGTAGAAAGACGATTAATGTTTGGTAATTATCAACAATGCTTTTTAGTGAAGATACCCGCATGCACCATCTAGTCGGACAGAATGAACGCAGAGAACTTTACTCCCATTCTGTATTTAATTTTAATCTCTTAAATATTTCGATTCGTTTTGGCGATTTATTAACAAAATGTATGAGGTCTTTCATAATGCTTAAGAAATTTCGTATTTCCAAAATTTCTTGCATACCATCTGCACTACCAAATTTAATGCATGCGCCATGCAGTGGACAAAAGCGGCTCTATTTTCGGACTGTCGAATTCTAGCTTGCAATCCACTTTTAATTCCACTTACATTCCTGGCACCATCATAACACTGTCCTCTGCAGTTTGCAATTGACAATTCTAGCCTAATCAATACATCATTTGTAACTGAATACAACGTTTCTGAATTCGAGAAAGGTGTCTTATAAAATCCAATGAAATATTCATAGATTTTTAAATTGCTATCTACAATTCTCAAGCATAATGACAGTTGTTCTTTTGATGAAATATCGGTTGTCTCGTCACTTAGAATAGCAAAATAAGTTGCTTCGTTTATAACATGAACTATCATAGAAATAACTTTATTTCCACCTTCTTAGTAAATGACATTTTATAGGGTTATTTTGTTGTAGAAAAGCAGACAGATTGAAAACTAATTCAAATTTTATTACAAACACTTTAAAACTATAATGGATCGGGCTTATAATTATACACATTTATTCATTTTCGAAATTCATTTGTACATTTTCGGCAACCATTTTCTGGTTGTTACTTTCAATTTCCATATTCACGTTTTTGTTAGAAACAGAGAAAGCTGAAGTCGTGACTACAGTCAATGGTGCTTTTTTTTCTTTATTAGAACCCTTCTGATTGCCAGATTGAACCATTTTTGCAATTTTTCTTTTGTTACACATAGATTCAGCAATATAATTTACATTACCGTAACTACGTCTAGCTACAAATTACCCAATGCCCATAATAAATGTCAAGTAATTTGTTTACAAATAGTCAAATGAAGGTGGAAATAAAAGTTTGTACGTGACACGCTTTGCAATTAATCTTTATGGGCGAGCTGGAAGTTTGTGGGGCGAGCGACGCAGGAGCGAGCCCCATAATCCAGTGAGCCTAGTAAAGCACGTAGTAAACTACGTAAATAACTATTACCAGCCATTATAGATAATATTTCAGTTAAAACATCGTGAGAGCACCATTTATAATTGGCACGATTCTACCAGCTATTCAATTCAGGAACATCTTCAGAACGGAGTTTTAGTAAAACTTTGAAATTGGAAGTTTCATCGATATGGCCTCTAATTGCTAACCCCTGTACTGCCAAAATTTGCAAGGTAGAAATATATATTTTTTAAAGCAACTCTTGATTTCTATCCGTTTCGCCATCGATATTTTTTCGTGAATATTTTTCCATGTGGAAAATGAATTGTACCTTTCCATAGCGGATTTGTGTGTAAAGAAAGAAGAATCTTCATGTATTTGAAATTTTTCCAGCGCTTTTTTCCAATTAGAAAATCCGTCATTCACAAACGCATTTATTGATGCTTTATCATGTCTATTCATGGTATTACGTAGAATGTCCACTTCATCACAGAAAATACCTTGTCTCTTCCTGGATTATATTCGATCCACTTATATTAATTTTCCCAGTTAGGGAGAAACTTCCCTTTTCCATGACTGCTAGATGGACACTCGGCTGTAGTGTCTAGATGATTTGATATCATTGGGGATTCTTCTCTAGCTAGTACATTTTCAGAACCGTCTGAAATTTTCCTCTTTTTGACACTTTGCGCCGTTCACGTTAAAGTGTGACAAAAAAAAATTGGAAATTATAATGAAAGAAGCTAATAGCAGTCTAATAGTATATTGTTGCATTAGGAGAAAAAGTTGCACTTTGTGTGGTGAGTCTGTAAGTTTGACGGCCGAACTTGCGAGGCCGGCAAATACAGACGAAGCACACAAACTTGCGTTTTCTCCGAACAAAACATGTTACTTTTTCTTCAAATGCCAGAATATTTTTCTTCAAAATATATTAAAGGAAAAGGTGGAAAATACAAAACGAGCATCATGCCAGCTGTGGTTGCTATGGATGAATTTGTAATTAACAGAACAATTAAAAACTGTCATTTACAGTTGTTAGTTCTTCAAAACTGTGTTATTATGGAGCTCCACGAACCTGCTGAAATAACTCAAATAGCGCAAGCTGCTATACAAGCATTGCTGCATACAAAATCGGCGAGTATATATGAGGTTGCATACCGTAGATTCATTAAATGGTGCGTGGAGTAGTACGTGGACAATTATTCGCATAATGTATTACTTATTACTACTTATTACTACTTATTTTACCGAACTGAAGCAGAAGAACAACATAAAATATTCATCTATGTGGTCTCAATACTCTATGTTACGGACATTATTGAGTATTAAACATGAAGTGGATATTAGTAAATATTTACATCTTCGTGCATTCTTGAAGAAACAAAATTAAGGCTACATACCAAAAAAAAAGGCAAAACTCATAAGTAAAGAAGAAATTGATAATTTCCTGTCTAATGCTCCAGATAGAAAATATTTGGGGATATAGGTAAAATTACTTTATGCCTAAAATTTTGTAATCATGCCTGTTTTTTTTAGGTTATTTTGATATTTGGGATATCTGGTGCCTGTCGGTGTGATGAGCTGGTAAAAATGAAAGTTTACGATATTGAAGACATAACTAATAAAAATCCCTGATAGTAAAACTCCCAAGAAACTATCATTTACTGTCGTTGGCGATGTATTGTAACGTTCCGATATTATTTTATTATATTTATTTTATTATTCGTCGTTTTTATCGTGAAATTGTTATATAATTTCTTGATTATTTTGGCTCGTGATTTATTATATAGTGTTTTAGTTATTTTTGGCTCGTGATTTATTATATAATGTTATAGTTATTTTTGGCTCGTGATTTATTATATAATGTTTTAATTATTTTTGGCTCGTGATTTGTGATGGTATTTAGTACTTACACGTCGTGACGTTTAATTTAACTACCGTGATTACTCTCGAGGTACTTTGCTATTGGTAATGTGTTAATTAACGTACAGTAATAATGGATTAATACAAGAAAGCACCAATTTAAAGATTTGTTTTGTTTATTTAATAATAGACACGCTGAAATTGTAAGACACAGGGAAATAAAACACAGGTTGATGATGATGTAAATTAATTTATATAATAGTAACATCCAGGAAAATAAAACACAGGTTGACGATTATGACATGAATTGATTTATTTTCTAGATTTCGTTGACCTTTAAATGAATTTGTAAATTCTTTTATTTATTCAATTGATAATTTGAAAATGATTATTACTAAGAAGTTTATTTACGAGAGTTTGTTATACATGCACGTGCTTCTCTTAGACCATTTATTACCATGCTCTTTCACTCCATTTAACTACGGGAAAGTGATATGATCAAAAATAGAACTATTTAAAGATGTTGAAATATCCCCAATAATTCATGAATGATTACTAAAGCTATCTCGCGATCTTCCCGAATTTCATGGTTGTGTCGGTGTCCACACAATAATGTAATTATTGGAGCCCCATTGTTTACGTTGATTGAGGTAAATTAGTAATTCTACCCACGACCACAGCAAGCACCAATGTCACAAGTAGTCATCACTGTCAGACATGTTACAAGTCCTGTCAAATAACAGTTCTGCTACCTCAATCGGAAATGTTTATGTAATGTTATAATATATTATTACTAGGAACATTGGAGGTTATTAATAACTTCTCTTGTGATTATACCAAGCTTCATTGTCTCGTTTATCATTTTCTCTGTTTATACGGGGTATTAATAATTCCACTTATTTCTTGTTTATGATATTTAACCATAAATTGTCATTATGTCTTCAAATTATTGAGATTTAATCCAGCCTATTTTATCTGTTAGATTCTAAATTACTTTGCCCAATAATAGGTACGTTATGGGCTTGTTTTATGATTTGAAATAAAGAAACCATTATTTGTATATATTATGGTTTTAAATTATTAAGCTTTTTAATCCAACTTATTTATGTATACAATTATAAATTAGTCTGCCCAATAATATGCACGGTATGTGCTCATTTATGATTTAAAATGAAGAAGCCATCATTTTTATGAATTATTTTGATATGAATATGATGATGTATGTCGGAGGGTAACACTGAATGCCTTGATTAGTTGTTGTAGTTATGGTGAATACAGCCACGTTAGTTTGCGATCGCGGGCGCGATGTATGATGAGTTTATATGTTTAAATGTTATGATGCTGACGACGATTTGATTCTAGTGGAGGAGGTGATTCCACAATAACAGGTGTGTGAACGAAGTGCGCGGGTGGGCGTTAATTACACCTGTTATTGCTTCCTCTGGTGATTCGTAAACACGAATAGCGTTCGAGCCGCCTTTGTTTACTGATAGGAATAGGTAATCGGTATTTGGTATTTATAGGTAACTTAGGGTTGATTGAAAGGAATAAGCACTCCCGTGAATTTATAATGAGACTGGTTTAACAACTTTATATTATCGTTAATAATAAAAACATTAAATTACTCTGTACCTAGACTTGTACGTTTTTCGATTTATTCAAGTTTTTATTCTACTTTGCGTTTTTTACAACGTTATATGCAATCGTTAATTTAATTATAAACCGACGTAAACCGCAACATTCTTACTGATCTCGCTCGTGTGTGGCTTATGCTTAAATAGGTTTTTTCAGCTTCAAATCTCCACTCCCCTCACATATCTACTGCTAAATATTCGCCCCCATCCCTTAGTTATCATGGTGATTATTAATCTTGAGTGTGCGTGTGGTATTAATGCGTTTTTAGCGCAGAGTTTTACACTTAACTTAAAGACTTGCCATTCGAGGCAATGTTATGCCTTCATTCCAGCGCATCGTGGCCGAATCACAATTATACGCAGACCGGAAACGCGTCGACGTTTAAAAAAACGTGTGCGTAGCGGTTGCCTACGTTGACGGTCCGTGAGCGCAATTAAAAATTAAGACAGAATTCGTGGGAGTCAAAACCGACCCGTTACAAACTTTTTATTCTATCTATACTAATAACCAAGTTATTTTCTGTGTCACAATAAATCAAACAGACTGTATATCATTATTTATTTTCACTAATTTGTGGGAACAATATTTTCTCTACGTGAATATTCTGCAAGAATTTTTGATTTAATTAGAATGTATCCAGTTGATGTAGTACGGGACACTGGTGAAGACATCTGGATATCCCCTGGCACATGGGATTCCCCAAGAGGCGATACCAATCTGTTGGCCATTGGCATCGACCAAAGGACCACCGAAATCTCCCTTGCAACTGCCTTGACCTGAAGGAGATCCTGTGCACATATGACCTGAGCCTATGGAGGTAGACCCGATCAACTGGTTGGCACACGTCTCCAAGCTGATGGCTGCTACCCTCATGTACTGGAGTTGGTTGGACATGCTTCCCCACTCGTTGGTTCTTCCCCAACCACTCAACGTAAGGGTCTCACCAACCATGGAATCATGGGACCTCAAAGAAACAGGGCGAACATTGTTACTGAATGATATGCTCGTGGACAGGGTTATGATGGCGATGTCGTGCATTGAGGTTTGAGGGCTGTACTCGAAGTGACTGACTGCTCTGTAGACCTTGTGAGTCTGTCCGACGATGTTGAGCAAAGTTTCTCCAACAACAACAGTCATGGGCATATAGTTTCTATAAGAGAGACATAATTAGATGTTTTTCTTAATGGTAATAAGGGAATTTTGACTTGCCCATAGACACAGTGAGCAGCTGTTAAGATTCTGTTTGCAGAAATAATTGATCCACCACAAATGTGCTGGTTATTCACACGAATGGAAACCTGGTGAGGAAATTGGCCTCTGGATGCAGGCATTCCTCCAACAATACGGTCATCATAATCACTAGGTGCAGCTACAAATTAAATACAATTTATCGGTGTATAATATTCAGCAAATTTAATACAAACATTTTGGGCATCCCAAAATTTAGTTAAAAAAATTAATACTAAATAGAATTTATCAATTGAAAACGAATTATAGGTGTTACAATAATAAATAATAATTTTGTAATAAATGTTCAAAAGATTGCCATAAGGAAAATAAGTGACAATGAAAATGTCTATTATTTTTTTTAATATCTCTTCAAGTAACGACAGGAAAAAATAAATAAGATTTTCGAAAATTTCAATTTAAAAAAAAACTCAGTATACATTGAAATTTGTGTCATTATTTTTATTTATTGTTGTTCCCCATATAATTACTAAATTTTGCCCCAATTTAACCGACTCCATATCTCTTACCATTTCCGATATCCCTATAGTGACTATTCCCTATAGTGATAGTGACAATTAATATGAATAACCCTGTATATTTAAATGAAATGAATACTACATGAGTTCATACTACATATTGAATCATTTTTAAATTTTCAAATTATACGTATTTAAATTGCTCTTAGAAATAACAAATAATATAATAATAGTAATAATAAAAGTAATAATAATGTATTTCTATTTTGACTTACCAAAAGCGCAGGATACAAGTAAAAGTACTGATACAATTTTCTCCATGATTCTGTTATGCCTTGATCATGGATTGTGGCAGTATATATACTAATTTCCTGCAACTGCACCTCGATTTTATCTTTAAATTGAATCAAGATAACAAACAATTAGCATGTAGAAACAGCAGAATTTTGATAATAATTTAATTTTTTAGGTATGATTGTCGCATCAAGTTGTTTTCACTGATAATATTTTTTTCGGAATACTTGACTTATTTTCGGTGCGTAATTCGATTGTTTTTTAATAACAAAATTCCAAGATCACATAATTCACACAATAGGTGTATTTTACATGCATCAAGATACTACACTACAAACAAACAAATTTTGATAATTGCACTTTAATTTTGTTTTGTATGATTGTCGCGTTAAGTTGTTTTTCATTGATAATCATTTTTTTCGGAATACTTGACCTATTTCCGGTGTGTAATTCAATTGTTTTTTTAATGATAACATAATTGCCAAATCGCACAATTCACACAATATGTGTACTTTACATTGATTTGATGATTGATGCTAAATCGCATGTGCTATTTATGGTGTCACAAGGCACACATGTGTGCCACATGTGTCACATGTTTGCAATGATGCAATGATGATTGCTGAGCATTGATGCTTCATTTGATGGTTGATGCTTCATCGGATGTTCTCTCTAATTGTGTGAAAACCCTTTAAAGCAAAGAATGAAAAGTCTTTTAATTTCCAAAGCGTACTTCTCTTGGCGAGTACCATCATTATGTTTCCAATAATTTATTGCTGTTTGCTGATGATTGATGCTTGATTTGATGATTGATGCTACATCGGTTGTACTCTCTAATTGTGTGACAAGGCTTTTAAATAAGTAATGTAAAGTCTTTTAACTTCGAAAGCGTACTACTCTTGCCGAGTACCATCATGATATTTGCAATGATGCAATGATGATTGCTGAGCATTGATACTTCATTTGATGGTTGATGCTTCATCAGATGTTCTCCCTAATTGTGTGAAACCCTTTAAAACAAATAATGAAAAGTCTTTTAATTTCCAAAGCGTACTTCTCTTAGCGAGTACCATCAATATGTTTGCAATAATGCAATGCTGTTTGCTGATGATTGATGCTTGATTTGATGATTGATGCTACATCGGTTGTACTCTCTAATTGTGTGACAAGGCTTTTAAATAAGTAATGTAAAGTTTTTTAACTTCGAAAGCGTACTACTCTTGCCGAGTACCATCATGATGTTTGCAATGATGCTATGATGATTGCTGAGCATTGATGCTTCATTTGATGGTTGATGCTACATCGGATGTTCTCCCTAATTGTGTGTTAACCCTTTAAAACAAAGAATGAAAAGACTTTTAATTCCCAAGGCGTACTCTCTTGGCGAGTATCATCAATATGTTTGCATTAATGCAATGCTGTTTGCTGATGATTGTTGCTTGATTTGATGATTGATGCTACATCGGTTGTGCTCTCTAATTGTGTGACAAGGCTTTTAAGTAAGTAATGTAAAGTCTTTTAACTTCGAAAGCGTACTACTCTTGCCGAGTACCATCATGATGTTTGCAATGATGCAATGATGATTGCTGAGCATTGATGCTTCATTTGATGGTTGATGCTACATTAAATGTTCTCCCTAATTGTGTGAAAACCCTTTAAAACAAAGAATGAAAAGTCTTTTAATTTCCAGGGCGTACTTCTCTTAGCGAGTACCATCAATATGTTTGCAATAAAGCAATGCTGTTTGTTGATGATTGATGCTTGATTTGATGATTGATGCTACATCGGTTGTGCTCTCTAATTGTGTCATAAGGCTTTAAAATAAGTAATGTAAATTCGAAAGCGTACTACTCTTGCCGAGTACCATCATGATGTTTGCAATGATGCAATGATGATTGCTGAGCATTGATGCTTCATTTGATGGTTGATGCTATATCGGATGTTCTCTCTAATTGTGTGAAAACCCTTTAAAACAAAGAATGAAAAGTTTTTTTATTTCCAAAGCGTTCTCTTGGCAATCAATATGTTTGCAATAATGCAATGCTGTTTGCTGATGATTGATGCTAGACTTGATGATTGATGCTACATCGGTTGTGCTCTCTAATTATGTGACAAGGCTTTTAAAGTCTTTTAACTTCGAAAGCGTACTACTCTTGCTGAATACCATCATGATGTTTGCAATGATGCTATGATGATTGCTGAGCATTGATGCTTCATTTTATGGTTGATGCTACATCGGATGTTCTCTCTAATTGTGTGAAAACCCTTTAAAACAAAGAATGAAAAGTCTTTTAATTTCCAAAGCGTACTTCTCTTAGCGAGTACCATCAATATGTTTGCAATAATGCAATGCTGTTTGCTGATGATTGATGCTTGATTTGATGATTGTTGCTACATCGGTTGTGCTCTCTAATTGTGTCATAAGGCTTTAAAATAGGTAATGTAAATTCGAAAGCGTACTACTCTTGCTGAGTACCATCATGATGTTTGCAATGATGCAATGATGATTGCTGAGTATTGATGTTTCATTTGATGGTTGATGCTACATCGAATGTTGTCCCTAATTGTGTGTTAACCCTTTAAAACAAAGAATGAAAAGACTTTTAATTTCCAAGGCGTACTTCTCTTGGCAAGTACCATCAATATGTTGGCAATAATGCAATGCTGTTTGCTGATGATTGATGCTTGATTTGATGATTGATGCTACATCGGTTGTGCTCTCTAATTGTATGACAAGGCTTTTAAATAAGTAATGTAAAGTCTTTTAACTTCGAAAGCGTACTACTCTTGCCGAGTACCATCATGATGTTTGCAATGATGCAATGATGATTGCGGAGCATTGATGCTTCATTTGATGGTTGATGCTACATCGGATGTTCTCTCTAATTGTGTGTTAACCCTTTAAAACAAAGAATGAAAAGTCTTTTAATTTCCAAAGCGTACTTCTCTGGGCGAGTACCATCAATATGTTTGCAATAATGCAATGCTGTTTGTTGATGATTGATGCTTGATTTGATGATTGATGCTACATCAGTTGTGCTCTCTAATTGTGTTACAAGGCTTTTAAATAAGTAATGTAAGGCTTTTAACTTCGAAAGCGTACTACTCTTGCCGAGTTCCATCATGATATTTGCAATGATGCAATGATGATTGCTGAGCATTGATGCTTCATTTGATGGTTGATGCTTCATCGGATGTTCTCCCTAATTGTGTGAAAACCCTTTAAAACAAATAATGGAAAGTCTTTTAATTTCCAAAGCGTACTTCTCTTAGCGAGTACCATCATGATGTTTGCAATAATGCAATGCTGTTTGCTGATGATTGATGCTTGATTTGATGATTGATGCTACATCAGTTGTGCTTTCTAATTGTGTAACAAGGCTTTTAAATAAGTAATGTAAAGTCTTTTAACTTCGAAATCGTACTACTCTTGCGGAGTACCGTCATAATGTTTGCAATGATGCATTGATGATTACTGAGCATTGATGCTTCATTTGATGGTAGATGCTACATCGAATGTTCTCCCTAATTGTGTGTTAACCCTTTAAAACAAAGAATGAAAAGTCTTTTAATCTCCAAAGCGTACTTCTCTTAGCGAGTACCATCAATATGTTTGCAATAATGCAATGCTGGTTGCGGATGATTGATGCTTGATTTGATGATTGATGCTACATCGGTTGTGCTCTCTAATTGTGTGACAAGGCTTTTAAATAAGTAATATAAAGTCTTTTAACTTCGAAAGCGTACTACTCTTGCCGAGTACCATCATGATGTTTGCAATGATGCGATAATGATTGCTGAGCACTGATGCTTCATTTGATGGTAGATGCTACATCGAATGTTCTCCCTAATTGTGTGTTAACCCTTTAAAACAAAGAATGAAAAGTCTTTTAATTTCCAAAGCGTATTTCTCTTGGCGAGTACCATCAATATGTTTGCAATAATGCAATGCTGTTTGTTGATGATTGATGCTTGATTTGATGATTGATGCTACATCAGTTGTGCTTTCTAATTGTGTGACAAGGCTTTTAAATAAGTAATGTAAAGCCTTTTAACTTCGAAAGCGTACTACTCTTGACGAGTACTATTATGATGTTTGCAATGATGCAATGATGATTGCTGAGCATTGATGCTTCATTTGATGGTTGATGCTACATCAGATGTTCCCTCTAATTGCGTGAAAACCCTTTAAAACAAAGAATGAAAAGTCTTTTAATTTCCAAAGCGTACTTCTCTTAGCGAGTACCATCAATATGTTTGCAATAGTGCAATGCTGTTTGCTGATGATTGATGCTAGACTTGATGATTGATGCTACCTCGGTTGTGCTCTCTAATTGTGTGACAAGGCTTTTAAAGTCTTTTAACTTCGAAAGCGTACCACTCTTGCCGAGTACCATCATGATGTTTGCAATGATGCAATGATGATTGCTGAGCATTGATGCTTCATTTGATGGTTGATGCTACATCGGATGTTCTCCCTAATTGTGTGTTAACCCTTTAAAACAAAGAATGAAAAGTCTTTTAATTCCCAAAGCGTACTTCTCTTAGCGAGTACCATCAATATGGTTGCAATAATGCAATGCTGTTTGCTGATGATTGATGCTTGATTTGATGATTAATGCTACATAGGTTGTGCTCTGTAATTGTGTGACAAGGCTTTTAAATAAGTAATGTAAAGCCTTTTAACTTCGAAAGCGTACTACTCTTGCGGAGTACTATTATGATGTTTGCAATGATGCAATGATGATTGCTGAGCATTGATGCTTCATTTGATGGTTGATGCTATATCGGATGTTCTCTCTAATTGTGTGAAAACCCTTTAAAACAAAGAATGAAAAGTCTTTTTATTTCCAAAGCGTTCTCTTGGCGAGTACCATCAATATGTTTGCAATAATGCAATGCTGTTTGCTGATGATTGATGCTAGACTTGATGATTGATGCTACATCGGTTGTGCTCTCTAATTGTGTGACAAGGCTTTTAAAGTCTTTTAACTTCGAAAGCGTACTACTCTTGCCGAGTACCATCATGATGTTTGCAATGATGCAATGATGATTGCTGAGCATTGATGCTTCATTTGATGGTTGATGCTTCATCGGATGTTCTCTCTAATTGTGTGAATACCCTTTAAAACAAAGAATGAATAGTCTTTTAATTTCCAAAGCGTACTTCTCTTGGCGAGTACCATCAATATGTTTGCAATAATGCAATGCTGTTTGCTGATGATTGATGCTTGATTTGATGATTGTTGCTACATCGGTTGTGCCCTCTAATTGTGTGACAAGGCTTTTAAATAAGGTAAAGTCTTTTAACTTCGAAAGCGTACTACTCTTGCCGAGTACCATCATGATGTTTGCAATGATGCGATGATGATTGCTGAGCATTGATGCTTCATTTGATGGTTGATGCTACATCGAATGTTGTCCCTAATTGTGTGTTAACCCTTTAAAACAATGAATGAAAAGTCTTTTAATTTCCAAAGCGTACTTCTCTTAGCGAGTACCATCAATATGTTTGCAATAATGTAATGCTGTTTGCGGATGATTGATGCTTGATTTGATGATTGTTGCTACATCGGTTGTGCTCTCTAATTGTGTGACAAGGCTTTTAAATATGTAATGTAAAGTCTTTTAACTTCGAAAGCGTACTACTCTTGCCGAGTACCATCATGATGTTTGCAATGATGCAATGATGATTGCTGAGCATTGATGCTTCATTTGATGGTTGATGCTACATCAGATGTTCCCTCTAATTGCGTGAAAACCCTTTAAAACAAAGAATGAAAAGTCTTTTAATTTCCAAAGCGTACTTCTCTTAGCGAGTACCATCAATATGGTTGCAACAATGCACTGCTGTTTCCTGATGATTGATGCTACATCAGATGTACGGTGGTGTAAACTTTCGTTCCTTCAAAAAGTTTTTCAAAATTTTATTAATGAAATTCTAGTGTTTTTTCGATATATTCTGCAATTTTAAATAATTTTTAAAAAAGGCTACAGTCCTTTAATTTCCAAAGCGTACTTCTCTTGGCGAGTACTAGCAAGATGTTTGCAATGATGCTATGATGTTTGCTGATGATTGATGCTTGATGCTGTTTGAAATTCTATTCAAATTATACAACGAAAATTCCTGCATCTAATTTATATATGAAAGTAAGTATAACAAACCTTATATCGTTATAAAGAGAAAAAATGTCCATTTTAATAATGTCAAAATCAATTATGACTGCTATTTAAAAAGAGTGAAGTTTGTATTATACCTCAAAATCCAGTGTTTTTTTTCAAAAACAAAAGCATATCTTGGATAGGCTTTTAGAATTTTCGAGGTTTTATGTTTGGATTCCTTATTCTGGATACTCTGTATAGTTAATTATCGTATAGTGTAATTGTTTTATATATCTAATTCAGTTGTAATCAATAACATCAAGGGGCCTCTAAATTGTGATTAAATGGAAAATGTTTTTGCATAAAGCTCCTTTCATACGCACAGCCGTCAAATTGTATCTTTGAGTGAACGACATTTCAATGAAAAGGCAGCACAGTACGCATGAAAAAACACCTTTCTAAATTGCAATACCCATCACCCTCGCACATCTCCGGCCGGAGAAAACAACATAACAGGTTCTCAAAAAGTAATGCAGGCAGATGATCGACTCTCTTTCTCAGTTCCTTTCAATTTTTCGTCCGCCGAAGAGGAGACTGGAGTGGCGCGATAAACATCGCCAGGTGGCCCTTTGATTCGGCAATCTGTTCTTGGGGCCCGCGGGGGGCACCAGGTGCCATGTCTCCACTCTTAGGTCCACTCTTAGGTCCACTGTTAAATTACGGTCACTTTTACGCGCCGTAAGCAAATTACGGGTCCACAAAGGGGGGATTTCGCGGGGGCTTCCGCAGCTATTGTGCGGAGTGGACGGTTCTCTGCGATCATCGCACATCTCTCCTTTTCTCTCATCCGGCGATCGCGAAAAACACGCTATTGTTCGCATCGGGTCCGGGGATTTATGTGTGGGAACGGGAGAGTTCAATAACGTCCGCCTGTGGAGAGGTAAACTGTTGGTTTCGCTTTAAACGCTTCCTAAGTGTTATACAATGTCGCACAATGGGGATAAATATTTTGCTGTCACACGCAGACAATTGCAAGGACCGCATTTTCAATTTCTTACCAGTCCTCGGTGTTGCCTCACTTTTCATTATTTACTTGTGTCGTGAGATGTGTAAAATTACAAAACAAATTAAAAAAAAACATATGCATTATAAAAGATATAAAATGTTAAAATAGCGGAATAGAAGAGATAATGGGAAAAAAATGAGAAAAAAATAAAAACAACAATGGTAAAAGAATAACACAATTATGCATTGGAAACAACCTTGAGATAACAAATACAAAATTCATACACAAAAACATACACAAGTACACAAGGAAACAGCCAAACAGAAACGTGACATCGATAATAGACTACCACCTAATTAATAGAATCAGCTGGAACAAAATAATGAATGTGAGAGTTACAAGGCAAGCTAAAATAGGAAGTGGCCACCACCTACTAAAAATGGACATGAGTTGAAAAAAAAATACAAAAAAAAACAGACAAGAAGAGGATAAAAGTTGAAGAAAAAATAAAACCTCAAGATTAAGAGAAAAACAATCACAAGAGAAATACAAAGAGATACTACAAAACAAATTTCAATTATTAAACGAAATTTCATTTACTTTGAAATTTTCAACTATTCTGTTATAATGTAATGTATTGTTCAAAAATTTCAATTAAACTGTCAAAATTTCAATGATCACTGTAATATTTTTAATTATTTTTCACAACTTATCAATTATTCTGTCAAAATTGATGTATTGTGCCACAATTTTAGTTATAGCTGTCAAAATTTCAATGATCATTGTAATCTTTTTAATTATTTGTCCCAACTTTTCAATTATTCCGTCAAAATTTCAATTATTAAGTCAAAATTTCAATCAATACTGTATCTTTTATCATTTCTGACAGATTTTCATTTATCCTACGAACATTTTTCATTGATCAAAATTTAAATATTTTTATGTAAAAACTTCAATTATTATACGCTATTTCAATTGTTGGTTTCAATTTTCAATGATAACTGTAAGTTTTTAAAATTAATTGTCACATAGTTTAAAGTATTTTATCAAAAATTAATAGATATTTCCAAAATTTCAATTATTACTGCCAAAGTTTCTATGGTTACTGCAAAACATATATTTCTTAAAATCACCAATAATTCTGTCTAAATTTCAATGATATTCATATATTACTGTCAATACAATTAATTTAAATATTACATTTACTGCCAAATTTTTGACCATTCTATGAATATTGCTATGGTTACCGTTTAAGTTTCAAATATGCTGTAAAATTTTCACTTAGAAAGCACTTAGAGTATTTCTGCTACAATTTCAATTATTACTATATTTTTAGTTATTTCTGACAGATTTATAATAATATTTTGAAAATTTCATTGATCACTAGCAAAATTTCACTTTGAAATTTTCAACTATTCTGTTAAATTGTAATGTATTGTTCAAAAATTTCAATTAAACTGTCAAAATTTCAATGATCACTATAATCTTATTAATTATTGTTCACAACTTATCAATTATTCTGTCAAAATTGATGTATTGTGCCACAATTTTAGTTATAGCTGTCAAAATTTCAATAATCATTGTAATGTTTTTAATTATTTGTCCCAACTTTTTAATTATTCCGTCAAAATTTCTATTATTAAGTTCAAATTTCATTCAATACTGTATCTTTTATCATTTCTGACAGATTTTCATTTATCCTACGAACATTTTTCATTGATCAAAATTTAAATATTTTTATGTAAAAACTTCAATTATTATACGCTATTTCAATTGTTGGTCTCAATTTTCAATGATAACTGTAAGTTTTTTAAATTATTTGTCACATAGTTTAAAGTATTTTATCAAAAATTAATAGATATTTCCAAAATTTCAATTATTACTGCCAAAGTTTTTATGGTTGCTGCAAAAAAAAAAAATTCTTAAAATCACCAATAATTCGGTCTAAATTTCAAAGATATTCATATATTACTGTCAATACATTTAATTTAAATATTACATTTACTGCCAAAATTTGAACCATTCTGTGAATATTGCAATGGTTACCGTTTAAGTTTCAAATATGGTGTAAAATTTTCACTTAGAAAGCACTCAGCGTTTTTCTGCTACAATTTCAATTATTACTGTATTTTAGGTTATTTCTGACAAATTTTTAATAAATTTTTGGAAATTTCATTGATCACTAGCAAAATTTCACTTTGAAATTTTCAACTATTCTGTTAAATTGTAATGTATTGTTCAAAAATTTCAATTAAACTGTCAAAATTTCAATGATCACTATAATCTTATTAATTATTGTTCACAACTTATCAATTAGTCTGTCAAAATTGATGTATTGTGCCCCAATTTTAGTTATAGCTGTCAAAATTTCAATAATCATTGTAATGTTTTTAATTATTTGTCCCAACTTTTTAATTATTCCGTCAAAATTTCTATTATTAAGTCAATATTTCAATTAATACTGTATCTTTTATCATTTCTGACAGATTTTCATTTATCCTACGAACATTTTTCATTGATCAAAATTTAAATATTTTTATGTAAAAACTTCAATTATTATACGCTATTTCAATTGTTGGTCTCAATTTTCAATGATAACTGTAAGTTTTTTAAATTAATTGTCACATAGTTTAAAGTATTTTATCAAAAATTAATAGATATTTCCATAATTTCAATTATTACTGCCAAAGTTTTTATGGTTGCTGCAAAAAAAAAATTTCTTAAAATCACCAATAATTCGGTCTAAATTTCAAAGATATTCATATATTACTGTCAATACATTTAATTGAAATATTACATTGACTGCCAAATTTTAAACCATTCTGTGAATATTGCAATGGTTACCGTTTAAGTTTCAAATATGCTGTAAAATTTTCACTTAGAAAGCACTTAGAGTTGTTCTGCTACAATTTCAATTATTACTATATGTTTGGTTATTTCTGACAGATTTTTAATAATTTTTTGAAAATTTCATTGATCACTAGCAAAATTTCACTTTGAAATTGTAATGTATTGTTCAAAAATTTCAATTAAACTGTCAAAATTTCAATGATCACTATAATCTTATTAATTATTGTTCACAACTTATCAATTATTCTGTCAAAATTGATGTATTGTGCCACAATTTTAGTTATAGCTGTCAAAATTTCAATAATCATTGTAATGTTTTTAATTATTTCTCACAACTTTTCAATTATTCCGTCAAAATTTCTATTATTAAGTAAAAATTTCATTCAATACTGTATCTTTTATCATTTCTGACAGATTTTCATTTATCCTACGAACATTTTTCATTGATCAAAATTTAAATATTTTTATGTAAAAACTTCAATTATTATACGCTATTTCAATTGTTGCTCTCAATTTTCAATGATAACTGTAAGTTTTTTAAATTAATTGTCACATAGTTTAAAGTATTTTATCAAAAATTAATAGATATTTTCAAAATTTCAATTATTACAGCCAAAGTTTCTATGGTTACTGCAAAACATATATTTCTTAAAATCGCCAATAATTCTGTCTAAATTTCAATGATATTCATATATTACTGTCATTACATTGAATTTAAATATTACATTTACTGCAAAATTTTTGACCACTCTATGAATATTGCTATGGTTACCGTTTAAGTTTCAAATATGCTGTAAAATTTTCACTTAGAAAGCACTCAGAGTTTTTCTGCTACAATTTCAATTAATACTGTATTTTAGGTTATTTCTGACAAATTTTTAATAAATTTTTCGAAATTTCATTGATCACTAGCAAAATATACTAAATAGAAATATACTAGAAGCGACAAAGGAGACCTGCGGAACAACAAAATTTGGAAACAGGGAAATGAAAAAGACAAACTGGTGGACAGAGGAAGTCAAAAAGGAGATAAAAGACAAAAAAGAGAAACGAAAAAAATACCTACAAACAAAAAATATAGAAGATTATAAACATACAAGGAGAAACAAAAAAAATCAAAAATTCAAAATTCAAATTCAACTCGAAAGTTAGATAGAATAAGGAATAAATAATTAGATAGTATGAATCGGTGGTTAATACTTGGAGAAACATCTTTAAATTAGTATAAATATGTTTGGGTAATTAGTAATAGAGTAGGTAATAATTGAAATTTTGACAATAAAAATTTGAAATTTGTGTAGCATTAAAACTGTGGCATTAATCGCTCCTGTTTTAATAGGAATATTTAAAAAAACACACAGAAATGGTAGAAAAGTTAACAGAACTAATTATTATTATGATGGAAATATATTTAAATATATTGCACATATCTTTGAAATTTATGTAACATTAAAATTGCGGTAATAAGGGCTCCTGTTTTGATAGGAATATTACAAAAAAAAAACAGAAATGGTAGAAACGTTGACAGAACTAATTATAATTTTGATGGAAATATATGAAATATTGATTGAAATCGTAAATATTTTATTACAGATATTTAAATTTTGACCGAAAGCATGAGTATTTTGACAAAATTATTGAAAGTTGTATATAAATACCTGAATCAGGGTATCCTTTACTATCATCTAATATTGCTCATGGAGGTGCCTCTGTTGATTTAGCTATTTTTATATTTGACAGTAGAAATTTTATAGTAATAATTGAAACTTCGATTTTGAAATTTTCAAATTTGCTTAGAATTATCGAAAATTATTAATTGAGTAGTAATAATTAGATTTGGAGTAATAGTGTATTATTGGGTAATTAGTAATAGAGCAGGTAATAATTGAAATTTTGACAATAAAAATTTAAAATTTAGCACTTATCTTTAAAATTTGTCTAACATTAAAACTGTGGTATTAATCATTCCTGTTTTGATAAAAATATTTAAAGGAATAATAAATAAAGAAATATTTTTTAAAAAATACATAAATGTTTGAAAAGTGGACAGAAATAATTATAATTTTTATAGAAATATATAAAAAAATGATTGAAATCGTAAATATTTTATTGTAGATATTGAAATTTTAACTAAATTATCGAATTTCATGATAATATTGAAAATTTTGACAGCAACAATTGCAATTTTAATAAAAATCGTAAATATTTTGATATAGATTTTGAAATTTTGACAGAAATAATCGAAAAACTGATAGTACTAGCAGAAATAAATGAAATTTCTATTTAAAGCAAGACTATTTTGACAAAATTATTGAATTTTTTTATATAAATTACTGAATCAGTGTATCCTCCACTATCTTCTAATATTGCTCGTGGAGGTGCCTCTGTTGACTTAGCTATTTTTATATTTTATATTTTATTATAAAACTAGTAGAAATTTTACAGTAATAATTGAAACTTTGATTTTGAAATTTAGAATATTGCCTTGAATTATCGAAAATTAATAATTGAAACTTTGATTTTGAAATTTAGAAAATTGCATAGAATTATCGAAAATTAATAATTGAAACTTTGATTTTGAAATTTAAAATATTGCCCAGAATTATCGAAAATTAATAATTGAAACTTTAATTTTAAAATTTAGAATATTGCCTAGAATTATCGAATAGTAAACAACAAACTGCGACAATAATAATTCCTTTTTTGATAGGAATATTAAAAACAAATGCAGTAATGATAGTAAATTTGACAGTACTAATTAAAATTTTGATTGAAATCGTAACTATTTTGACATAATTATGGAAATTTTGGCGGAAATATGCGAGTATTTGACAGAAAAAATAAAATTGTAACAAACGTAACTGAAATTTCGATTGAAAGCATACGTATTTTGACATAATTATTGAAATACTATCTGAAATAATTGAATATTTGATAGTAGAAATTTTACAGTAGGAAATAAAAAAAAAAAATTGACAACCCAAATTTAAAATTTTAACACTTATCTATGAAATTTGTCTAAAATTGAAACTGCGACAATAATAATTCCTATTTTGATAAGAATATTAAAAACAAATGCAGTAATGATAGTAAATTTGACAGTAATAAGTAAAATTTTGATTGAAACAGTAACTATTGTGACATTAATATTGAAATTTTGGCGGAAATGAGTAGTTGACAGAAAAAAATTAAATTGTAACAAACATAACTAAAATTTCGATTGAAAGCATACGTATTTTGACATAATTATTGAAATACTATGTGAAATAATTGAATGTTTGAAAGTAATAATTTAAATTTTGGGTAAGAATTTTTTTAAATGTTCATACAATTTAAAATTGGACGAGAGTTAAGACAATAATAATTAAATACTGTACAAAACTGATTGATAATTCGATATCAATGACTGAAATGATTGAAATTTTGATTGAAAGCATAAGCATTTTGACATAATTATAAATATTTTAATAGAAATAACTGAATATTTGATAGTACGAAATAACAGAAACTTTGACAACATAAATTAAAAATGTTAACACTTACTTATGAAATTTGTGTAAAATTAAAACTGCGATAATAATAATTCCTGTTTTGATAGCAATATTAAAAAAAATACAGAAATTATAGTAACTTTGACACTAATAAATAAAATTTTGATTGAAATTGTAACTATTTGGACATTAATATTGAAATTTTTGCGGAAATAAGTAGTTGACAGAAAAAAATAAAATTTTAACAAACGTAACTGAAATTTTGATTGAAAGCATAAATATTTTGAAAAAATTATTGATATTTTTATATAAATAACTGAAACAATATGTTTTTATATATGACAGTAAAAATTCTACAGTAATAATAGAAACTTTGATTTTGAAATTTTGAAATTTGCCTAGAATTATCGAAAATTAATAATTGAGTAGTAATAATTAGATTTGGAGTAATAGTGTATTATTGGGTAATTAGTAATAGAGCCGGTAATAATTGAAATTTTGACAACAAAAATTAAAAATTTAGCACTTATCTTTAAAATTTGTCTAACATTAAAACTGTGGCATTCATCATTCCTGTTTTGATAAAAATATTTAAAGGAATAATAAATAAAGGAATATTTTTTAAAAAATACATAAATGTTTGAAAAGTGGACAGAAATAATTATAATTTTTATAGAAATATATAAAAAAATGATTGAAATCGTAAATATTTTATTGTAGTTATTGAAATTTTAACTAAATTATCGAATTTCGTGATAATATTTAAAATTTTGACAGAAATAATTGAAATTTTAATGAAAATCTTAAATGTTTTGATATAGATTTTGAAATTTTGACAGAAACAATCGAGTAACTGGCAGTACTAGCAGAAATTAATGAAATTTCTATTGAAAGCATGAGTATTTTGACAAAATTATTGAAATTTTAATATAAATAACTGAAGCAGTGTATCCCTCACTATCATCTAATATTGCTTATGGAGGTGCCTCTGTTAATTTAGCAATTTTTATATTTTATATTTTTTTTATAAAACTTGTCGACATTTTACACTAATAATTGAAACTTTGATTTTGAAATTTACAATATTGCCTAGAATTATCGAAAATTAATAATTGAAACTTTGATTTTGGAATTTAAAAAATAGCCTAGAATTATCGAAAATTATTAATTTAAACTTTGATTTTGAAATTTAGAATATTGCTTAGAATTATCGAAGATTAATAATGGAAACTTTGATTTTGAAATTTAGAATATTGCTTAGAATTATCGAAGATTAATAATTGAAACTTTGATTTTGAAATTTAGAATATTGCTTAGAATTATCGAATAGTAAACAGACTCTGACGTCATAACTTCAAAACGGAGAGAGATGGAAAATTGAAATTGGTCTGAAACTATTTGTTTGAAAAAAAAATCATTTTGACCCGTTGAAGCGTTTTTCGAAAATTTATACAGGGGGAAAAAATAAAGCCAGGTCTTAATACTTTATGCGCTCCTGTATAGTGTTTTTACTTGAAATTGAAAATCTACCTACGAAGGGTGTTTATTGCGCTCCATTGTGCGAACGGAATTTTATGACGGGTAATGGGAAGAGAACAGAGTCCAGAGCCGGTATCAGAAATACATACAATGGAGAACCCTTGACCGTAATAAACCCTCATTGCAGGTACATTTTCAATTTCAAGTGAAAACACTATACATATAAATCCCCTAAATCATACATTTGAAATAGTTTCTGCCGTAAGTGATAAATTTCCATCCTCGCCTCCTGTCCAGTTATAAATGTGATCTGGACAATGGCCATCCGCGGGGTTCAACGAATGCCCCAATTAAATTTTACACGTCGCAGGCCAAATTGCAGGTCCGGACCCCGATCGATCGGTCGTTAATACATCAATTTGCGGACCTAGGTATAAACGTGTCTCCTCGTATCTGTGTGCGTTCGAATGCATTACGTTTATCTATAAAGATTAGCCCACCCCAACCCCAACCCCTTTTGGGGGGATGGGGGCTTAACTGATCGCTGTAAAAGTCGGGGTTAATTTATGTCCGCCGGAACGGGGCAAGCGAGCGCCGGTTAATTGGCCGACGAAACGGTCGATTAATCAAAACGCTCCAACGGATCGAACCCCGCCAACACCCACACATGCACACACATACACATTAGAACCGATCGCCGGTTTTATCGTGCCGATAATGGGAGGCAGGCATAGGGAAGATAAAAAATAAATAAAAAAGGCGCGAAACTGGAGGGTGGTAATTGTTATTGAAAGCAACACACGATAATGATAATTCAAGATTACGGCAATTTATTATGCTTTATCGTACATACAGATGTGTGTAAAGTACATTACATTTCTAAATATATGGGAGCTGTAGATGTAATGGTTTTTTTTTTTGTAAGTGCATTGCTGAAATGAAATTAAGATATTTTTTTAACTTACAAGATACGTAAATATAACCCATTAACCAAGTTTTATTGATATGAATTATACAGGGTGTATATTTTTATGTCATTACATGCTTAACCAAAAAACAAACATTTTTTCTAATTACAACTGTAAGAACCTAATAATATTAAAAATCCATAATTTTACGAGTCGGAACAAAACTGCGTAAATATCATAGCAGGCCGCGGCCGACGACGCGTTTCCCAAGCGAGTACATTCATTTTGCTGACTTCGTAGTTTTGGGCAAATGTAAATAAGCACACGATCAAAATGATGACACAGAGAAATAGGTCGTGGGAATACGACGGGAACTCGAAACGGCGATTGCGTAATTCGGTGACACGTATGGGAAGGCGTCAATTTGCAGCGGTAAGCAAAATTATCATAGGACGGGGGAAGAAGAGTAAAAAGTGGGGGACCAGTATACCAGTATAAATAGAAGTGCGGAACTCAAACGGAGCCAGTTAGATGTACCGATCGAGACAGAACGTCACGCTGTCCGACGACGACTCATATACTTTAAACATTAATTCCTCAGGTGAATATATAACACAAGTTTATCAAATGTAATTCACACTAACAATTCTAAAGTAATTTATCCATAATAATGTAACCTATCTAGTGATATTACCGCGCCTTGCCGCTGGTAATGAACGAAGTTTAATAAGGGTATGAAATGTAGGGAGCCTCACGCCACTGCGGAGTTGAACCTAACTGCATTTTATACCTTGTCCTGACAATATTTTCGTACTGACAGGAGAATATTGTAATATGCCTTCCTTTCCTCGTCGCAAACATTTGATAAACAGTGTGGCCTCATTAATCAATCGGTAGTTAAATAAAAAGTTGCGTCAGGGAAACATAACTTAATAATTTCGTATAAACAATTCAATGATATTTGTAATTAAATCTTATAATTAAACTTGCTCAGCCCTCCGATATTCACGAAATCTCAGAATTATGAATGAATGAA
Source organism: Othius punctulatus (assembly GCA_951805005.1). Lineage (NCBI taxonomy): Eukaryota > Metazoa > Arthropoda > Insecta > Coleoptera > Staphylinidae > Othius > Othius punctulatus. Next base: position 4,171,483 of record OX638141.1, on the reverse strand, counting down.
ATGAATGTTTGTATGTGCTTAAGTAGATAGAAAAGTAGAAGTAGAATAGAGCTTTATCATACTAATCTATAATCAATTTTGAATAACAATACCTATTAAAGTTTTTACGATCACATGGCTGATAGTGTTGGTAAACGCGAATACTAGCAATATCTCCGAATAAGGACACATTGGGTGCTTGAAGCACTGGAATCGCTTGAAGTACTTTAATGTGAAGTTATGTGATTCGTTCCTATCCACAAGGTGGCGTTGAAATACATTGGTAGGCACCGTGCTAATGAATTTCTATGCAGTGATGACATGTATCAGATATCCTTCTCGGCACAATTTGAAGATTGTGGTGCATGAAGTCGCTAAGTAACACTTTGTAATTCCAACCGTAGTGTTAATAAGTTACTGTGTTTTCAAAATAAAATAAATCATTCAAATTCAAAGAATATAATAAATTTTCAATAATTATTAAACAAATCTATTCCAAAATTTAAATAAATATAACTAAATAAATAACGTCCAATTAGAGTAACAAAATTGTCTTTTATTTACCTGTCGCTTGCATAACCTTTTAAAATGAATAAATAATATGAAATCCATGTATCTGTGTTTTACTTGCTAACAAAAATTACTAACAGACACATTACCCATAAAACGAACCAAACTGAGTTATCACGATTTTGATTTAAAAATCAAACACAACGTAGAGTACTACCACTAAATCACGAGCCAAATCAATATTACAAATTACGAGAATTTGTAAATCACGAGCCAAATCAATTACTTGAATTATAAGAATTCATGTAATATGCAGTTAAAGAAATTAAATGCATCCAATTGCATTTAAGGATGAATTGCAGTTAAATAAATGCAATGAATAATAAATATTACAAATTATGAGAATTTGTACAACACCTGGGTTAGAACCGTTACACAACCCTTTCGCAATTCGTAACACATTAAAAGTTATATGCAGAATACTCGAGAACTATTAAAATAGCCATTTTAATGAATAAAAATCAAAGGTGACTTTGAAAAACAATTTATACATTTGACAGTTTCGCATATATAACATCGACACTGAAAACCCAACCATCATGTATATCTCAGAAACAGTTGAGTTGCGGACACAAGTTGACTAAGACTTTTTGTCTGACTTGTATTTTTTATAACCCTGTATAGTTTTCACAGAATTTGAGCATCGAACATAGGCTATAGAAAAATTGATTACGCTATGTTCTTATGATATTTTTTTTATTATCCATGATTGCATAATTTAACATTGAGGACACATGTGATTTTTACTTGTTCATTTTTTATTTCTGTAATTTTCTAAACAAAACAATTATTTATCAAAATTTTAGTATTCGCTATTAATATGAAATTTTGAGGACTTGCATTTTCCAGACATTTATAAGTAAGTAACGAACAATATCCATCTCTCGGGCTAACGCCCTCGAGCTGGATTTAATCGTTGTCCGGGCGTAATCATCATAGTAACGCCCTTGGTGCATAAACAGCCATAACGCTTCATTTTTGTAGGTTTATTTGAAATGCGGATTATGTTTGACCCACTCAAATAGCAATTTTGCGCATAACATTATGCGCGGTGAAGTTTTAGTACACAAATTAATTCAATTTGAATAGTATTAAACAACTATTCCGGGCGTAATTAAAACAATGCGAGCAATGCGCAATTAATTATATCAACGCAGTGGCGGAAAGAATTACACACACAAAACACATAATTTAATAAATTCGCAGCTATTTATCGAGCTATTTACAGTAAACCATTTATACTCTAATTTTGCATATTACGCCATGGACATAATTAATTCCTCACAGTAAGAGAGAACTATTCACCGTGTAATTAAAACAATTCAAACATTATTTACACATCCAACCGAAACAATACCGCAATATAAACAATACAGGTAAAAGCCGGCGTCGGACGTAATTACGTATTATTTTTATAAATTAGTTTAAATCGTAAATAATGTAAATATTTTATAAATTCTCATGTTTAGTGATAAATGAGGCCTACATGAAGCAGGTATCATCCAGGCTCATAATGCCCTGCATTATCCATGGTCATCCAGGAATGACAAATGATCATGATTATCCAGGGATGACAAATGATCATGGTTATCCAGGGATGACAAATGATCATGGTCATGAATCATGACCATGAGTAACCTCATCACGATCACAATGACCAAATCACCATGATCACCATGACCATCACAATGATCACATATTGAGAGCGTACTCTCAATATGTGGCTCAAGGACCTTATAAGGGTGCAAAAAGGAAGGCTAAACTAATATGAAAATTTCTACTCCAAGCCGAAAGGATTCATGAAATGACCCAAAGTAAACGTAAATCATATATGAAATATAAACATCTTGTTGAGTTCACTGTTTTTTTTAGATTAATCAACAATTGTTTTGGCCCTGCGACCATTTTCAATGGGAAAATTGGTATGGGAAATGGGAAAATGGTCGCAGTGACGAATCAATTGTTGATAAAACTATTGAAAACAGTGAATTACTGGTTTTTATAGATTAATCAACAATTGTTTCGGCCCTACGACCATTTTCAATGGGAAAATTGGTATGGGAAATGGGAAAATGGTCGCAGTGACGAATCAATTGTAGATAAAACTATTGAAAACAGTGAATTACTATTTTTTATAGATTAATCAACAATTGTTTTGGCCCTGCGAGCATTTTCAATGGGAAAATTGGTATGGGAAATGGGAAAATGGTCGCAGTGACGAATCAGTAGTAGATAAAACTATTGAAAACAGTGAATCTCAATCAGGTATCTTTACTAAATTTTATTAAAAAAAAATTCTCCAAACGGTACCCAACTTAAAATATAAGTACTACCTTAAAGTATTAATAAACTAGTACTAAACTAAATTTAAAGGTACGCCTTAAAATGCAATAATTCCTCGCCAGTCACGAAATTCCATGATAGTCTTCAGAAATACGATAATTAGTTTCACAAGTTTTTTGAATTAATTTAATCAGTAATACAAAAATTGGTGCAATCATTTTTATTGCATCAGGTGCAATAATTTGTATCTTTGCAAACCCAAATTTAAGAAAACCTTAAAACTTTGTTATTCTTCAAAAGTTCCCGACTACCGCAATTTGCCAAATTCTGAAGCGTGCAAAATCTGTTTTCAAAATTTCGAGTTCAACTAACAAAAATTATCTAATAATTACTTCCAGTTTTGAAAGAAAATTTCCAATTTCTGGAAAATTCCAGAAAATTTGTCAAATTTACACGTATGGCAATAATATTTTGAAAATTTCCAGCGGTTCTCTGCCAATAAATATTGTGATTAATTTTGGCATTTTTTTTATATTCGTTGTATTATATACAGGCACATTACAAATGTGTGATAATAAATTATTATTTATTGTGACTTCACTGATACTCTCAAAATATTTTCAACTGTAAGTAAGCAGTTTTTGGCACTAGTTGTAAACATTTCTAAATATATTTAAGTAGCAATGACCAAATCTGCCAAATTTTCCAAACCAAACTCCCCAAATTTGTTAAAATTTCAAGCAAAATCAGGTGGAGCTATAGACAGATTTTGATAGATACAGTTAAAAATTTCATAATTTTAACACTTTATATGAAAAAAATTATATATTTGAGTTCTCTGGTTCACAATAAATTTTGTGTTTAATACACACCTTTTGGATTTTTTTTTGTTTTCGTTATATTATATGTGGCCACATTATAAGTGTGTGATAATAAATTATTATTTATTGTGACTTCAGTGCAACTCTCAAAATATTTTGAACTTCTAAGTTGTTGGCACTAGCTATGAAAATTTTTAACAATATTAAACTCGAAATGACCAAATCTGTTAAATTTTCCAAATCAAACTCCCCAAATTTGTTAAAATATCAATCAAAATCAGGTGGAGCTATTGACAGACTTTGATAGATACAGTTAAAAATTTGATAAATTTTAACAATTTCAATAGAAAATTTGACACATTTGAAGAGTTCTGTGGATTATAATATTTTGAAAATTTTCAGCTGTTCTCTGCCAATAAATATTGTGATTTATAAACACCTTTTGGCATTTTTTTATGTTCGCTGTATTATATGTTGCCACATTATAAGTGTCTGATAATAAATTATTATTTATTGTAACTTCACTGCAACTGTCCAAATATTTTCAACTGTAAGTAAGCAGTTTTTAGCACTAGTTATGAATATTTCTAAAAATATGTAACTCCAAATGACCAAATTTTCCAAATTCTCCAAACCAAACTCCCTAATTTTGTTAAAATTTCAATCAAAATAAGGCTATTAACAGATTTTGATTGATAGTTAAAAATTTGATAAATTGTAACAATTTCAATGGAAAATTTGACATATTTAAAGAGTTCTGTGGAAAATAATATTTTGAAAATTTTCGGCTGTACTCTGCCAATAAATTATATGATTAATGGCATTTTTTGTATTTTCGTTGTATTATATGCGGCCACATTATAAGTGTATGATAATAAATTATTATTTATTGTGACTTCAGTGCCACTCTCAAAATGTTTTCAACTGTAAGTAAGCAGTTTTTAGCACTAGCTATGAATATTTCTAAAAATATGTAACTCCAAATGACCAAATTTTTCAAATTCTCCAAACCAAATTCCCCAAATTTGTTAAAATTTCAATCAAAATGAGGCTATTAACAGATATTGATTGATAGTTAAAAATTTGATAAATTGTAACAATTTCAATGAAAAATTCCACAAACTCCCCAAATTTGTTAAATATTGAATGAAAATCACCTGAAGCCATTGACAGATTTTTATAGACATAGTTAAAAAAATTATAAATTTTAACAATTTCAATAGAAAATTTGTAATATTTGAAGAGTTCTGTAGACAATAAAATTTTGAAAATTTTCAGCTGTTCACCGCAATAAATATTGTGATTAATAAATACCTTAGGGATTTTTTTAATTTTCGTTATATTATATGTGGCCACATTATAAGTGTGTAATAATAAATTATTATTTATTGTAACTTCACTGCAACTGTCAAAATATTTTCAACTGTAAGTTAGCAGTTTTTAGCACTAGTTATGAATATTTCTAAAAATATGTAACTCCAAATGACCAAATTTTCCAAATTCTCCAAACCAAACTCCCTAATTTTGTTAAAATTTCAATCAAAATAAGGCTATTAACAGATTTTGATTGATAGTTAAAAATTTGATAAATTGTAACTATTTCAATGGAAAATTTGACATATTTGAAGAGTTCTGTGGATAATATTTTGAAAATTTTCGGCTGTACTCTGCCAATAAATAATATGATTAATGGCATTTTTTGTATTTTCGTTGTATTATATGTGGCCACATTATAAGTGCGTGATAATAAATTATTATTTATTATGACTTTACTGCAACTCAAAATATTTTGAACTTCTAAGTTGTTGGCACTAGCTATGAAAATTTTTAACAATATTAAACTCGAAATGACCAAATCTGTTAAATTTTCCAAATCAAACTCCCCAAATTTGTTAAAATTTCAATCAAAATCAGCTGGAGTTATTAACATATTTTGATAGATACAGTTAAAACTGTGATAAATTTTAACAATTTCAATAGAAAATTTGACACATTTGAAGAGTTCTGTGGATAATAATATTTTTTTTTAATTTCAGCTGTTCTCTACCAATAAATATTGTGATTAATAAACAGCTTTTGGCATTTTTTTATGTTCGCTGTATTATATGTTGCCACATTATAAGTGTGTGATAATAAATTATTATTTATTGTGACTTCACTGCAACTGTCAAAATGTTTTTAACTGTAAGTAAGCAGTTTTTAGCACTAGCTATGAATATTTCTAAAAATATGTAACTCCAAATGACCAAATTTTCCAAATTCTCCAAACCAAACTCCCCAAATTTGTTAAAATTTTAATCAAAATGAGGCTATTGACAGATTTTGATTGGTAGTTAAAAATTTGATAAATTGTAACAATTTCAATGGAAAATTTGCCATATTTGAAGAGTTCTGTAGATAATAATATTTTGAAAATGTTCGGCTGTACTCTGCCAATAAATGATATGATTAATGGCATTTTTTGTATTTTCGTTGTATTATATGTGGCCACATTATAAGTGTGTGATAATAAATTATTATTTATTGTGACTTAAGTGCAACTCTCAAAATATTTTAAACTGTAAGTTGTTGGTACTAGCTATGAAAATTTCTAACAATATTAAACTCCAAATGACCAAAACTGTTAAATTTTCCAAATCAATCTCCCCAAATTTGTTAAAATTTCAATCAAAATCAGGTGGAGCAATTAACAGACTTTGATAGATACAGTTAAAAATTTGATATATTTTAACAATTTCAATGGAAAATTTAACATATTTGAAGAAAAATATGTTGGATTAAACTCTTCGAGTTGAAAATATTTTAGATTTTCAAACAAAGTTGTACATTTTTTAGCTCCTGTTGTGAAATTATTCCAAATAGTTCATACGATAAATCTATCATATTTTCTATTGCACTTATCGAAATTTGTAAAAATGTTATTTGCGACTATCAAAATCTACAATTTATTTAAAGGAAACAATTGAAATCCGACATTTACAACTGCGCCCATTGCGATTTCCCAAATTCGTTAAATTTGTAAATGAAATGGTTAAAATTTGTCATTTTATTGCTCATTTGATTAGTACTTTATTTCCTTACGATGGATTAAATGATGCCAATGCTACCATTGTATGGTTTTATTGCCGTTTAATGGCAATGTTATCACTACTTCGCGTATATTAATGACAGCAAATGTACGACATTCTCAGATATCTGCAATTTATGTTTCCAATACATTGATCAACACGTAATACAAGCTCCCTATAAAACACGTCATTAACTCGCGCGAAATTCTCCCTCGCAGCCCTTCTATAACGCAAACAGAGCGACTGCAAAAATCCCTTCAACACTATACCAGCGCCAGGCATTAATTAAACTGTTATTTTGATCGGAATTTACGGGCCACATTTTTCGGAATTTGTGACATCAAAGCCGCCGACTATCAATGACGTTAAATGACGCGCGCTTTTGCGGGGTTTAATTAACGCTTCCGGTTTTCGTATTTCCGGCCGGCCTTTCAGCAGTAGTTGCGATGAACATATCAGTGGATTGACGTCAATCAGGAAACGCATTCGAATTCAGGTAGATTTAAATAAGGTGTTATTTGAAAAATTAAAATAAGGTGTTATTTGAAAAATTAAAATAAGGTGTTATTTGAAAAATTAAAATAAGGAGTTATTTGAAAAATTAAAATTTCAATGCAGGCGAGTGGCGAGAAAATGACCGTAAAACGTATGAATAATGAAGTAATATTGTGGTACTTCCAGTTGGTTTGTTTCGTTGTGTTCTCGATTAGTGAGCGCTGACCTGTAAAATATGTATGCTTAATGTTTTACGGCGGATGAAAGAGCGATTTTAATTAATTAAATGTAATTATTTTTATAAAGGCTCCGGATTTTCGTTCAAATTGGGAGTGTGTCTCGAAATTAACGAACACGAATCAGCAAATTTCACGCACGTACTTTTCTTTTTTTTAATAAAAAAATATGTTGTCAAAGGACATAGAATTGAATTTTACACATGAAATACGCGGCGAAATAAAATTTAAATTACTTCGTTGTTTCAGAAACATTAATTAAGGATAATTATTTATTTGATTATATATACATTTCAAGCGGCATGTATAACAATCTACACCTAACTCTACTAAAAATAGTAATTTTAGCATGGGTCTATAAATTACTACTAATACTGTAACGCTCCGATATTATTTTATTATATTTATTTTATTATTCGTCGTTCTTATCGTGAAATTATTATATAATTTCTTGATTATTTTGGCTCGTGATTTATTATATAATGTTTTAATTATCTTTGGCTCGTGATTTATTATATAATGTTTTAATTATTTTTGGCTCGTGATTTGTGATCGTATTTAGTACTTACACGTCGTGACGTTTAATTTAACTACCGTGATTACTCTCAAGGTTCTTTGCTATTGGTAATGTGTTAATTAACGTACACTAATAATGGATTAATACAAGAAAGCACCAATTTAAGGATTTGTTTTGTTTATTTTGTAATAGACACGCTGAAATTGTAAGACACAGGGAAATAAAACACAGGTTGACGATGATGTAAATTAATTTATATAATTGTAACATACAGGAAAATAAAACACAGGTTGACGATTATGACATGAATTGATTTATTTTATATATTTCGTTAACCTTATAAGGAATGTGTAAATTCTTTTATTTATTTAATTGATAGTTTGAAAATGGTTATTACTACGAAGTTTATTTACGAGAGTTGGTATACATGCACGTGCTTCTCTTAGACCATTTATTACCATGCTCTTTCACTCCATTCAACTACAGGAAAGTGATATGATCAAAAATAGAACTATTTAAAGATGTTGGAATATCCCCAATAATTCATGAATGATTACTAAAGGTATCTCGCGATCTTCCCGAATTTCATGGTTGTGTCGGTGTCCACACAATAATGTAATTATTGGAGCACCATTGTTTACGTTGATTGAGGTAAATTAGTAATTCTACCCGCGACCACAGCAAGCACCAATGTCACAAGTAGTCATCACCGTCAGACATGTTACAAGTTGTGTCAAATAACAGTTCTGCTACCTCAATCGGAAATGTTTATGTAATGTTGTAATATATTTTTATTAGGAACATTGGAGGTTATTAATAACTTCTCTTGTGATTATACCAAGCTTCATTCTCTCGTTTATCATTTTCTCTGTTTATACGGGGTTTTAATAATTCCACTTATTTCTTGTTTGCGATATTTCACCATAAATTGTCAATACGTCTTCAAATTATTGAAATTTAATCCAGCCTATTTTATCTGTACGATTCTAAATTACTCTGTCCAATAATATGTACGTTATGTGCTTGTTATATGATTTGAAATAAAGAAACCAGTAGTTTTATACATTATGTTTTTAAATTATTATGATTTAATCCAACTTATTTATTTATACAATTATAAATCACTCTGCCCAATAATATGCCCGTTATGTACTCATTTATGATTTAAAATGAAGAAGCCTTCATTTTTAAGAATTATTTTGATTTGAATATAATGATGTATGTCGGAGGGTAACACTGAATGCCTTGATTAGTTGTTATAGTTATGGTGAATACAGCCACGTTAGTTTGCGATCGCGGGCGCGATGTATGATGAGTTTATATGTTTAAATGTTATGATGCTGACGACGATTTGATTCTAGTGGAGGAGGTGATTTCACAATAACAGGTGTGTGAACGAAGTGCGCGGGTGGGCGTCAATTACACCTGTTATTGCTTCCTCTAGTGATTCGTGAACAAGAATAGCGTACGAGCCGCCTTTGTTTACTGACAGGAATAGGTAATCGGTGTTTGGTATTTATAGGTAACTTAGGGTTGATTGAAAGGAATAAGCACTCCCGTGAATTTATAATGAGACTGGTTTAACAACTTTATATTATCGTTAATAATGAAAACATTAAATTACTCTGTACCTAGAATTGTACGTTTTTTGATTTATTCAAATTTTTACTCTAATTTGCGTTTTTTACAACGTTATATGCAATCGTTAATTTAATTATAAACTAACGTGAATTTATATACTCAAAACCGCGAATGTCGTGTGCGTTGCCCGTGGCCGACGCAACTTTCTTACTCATCTCGCTCGTGTGTGGCTTGGGCTTAAATAGATTTTTTCCAGCTTCAAATCTCCACTCCTCTCACATATCTGCTGCTAAATATTCGCCCCCATCCCTTAGTTATCATGGTGATTATTAATCTTGAGTGTGCGTGTGGTATTAATGCGTTTTTAGCGCAGAGTTTTACACTTAACTTAAAGAGTTGCCATTCGAGGTGATTTTTACGTGCCTGGCGCTTGCTCGTTTCTAAGGGGCGCCCAAATTGTTTATGTGACACCACAATATGGAATCTTCCAGAACCGTGCATATGCAGGCCCCGGCTCTTGAGATATTTGGCGACGCTCTGGCGCGACTTGCGATGGCAATTTATCACATTTCACCCTGGGATTATTTGTAAAAGAGTTAATTTAATAATTTTGTTGTATTCATGATTTTTAAAATACGAGTCACTTTATTGCGTAAATGCGTATTATACTGGGCGTATATTTGGGCCTATTACAATACTAGCAAGAAATAAGAAAGAATGGACTAAATTTGTATATGAGATTAGTTTTAAAATGTAACAAAATATAAAACATCCCTACACCATTCTTTAGTAAAAGGGAAAATGATTTTATATTTGTATTAACAAATTCATTAAATATGCGTATCGATTAAAGAAGTTCCCATCGCTCCAGAATACGGCGAGCAATTAAACAATTCCAATTCCTGAGACAATGGAAGTGACGAGCTATTAAATACTTATCTCGTGAAAAAGTTTCGCTCCCCAATTTTTAATTCAGTTACTCGACCCCCGAACTTCCTCAGATAGGAGCGTGTAAGCGATTTCCTCCCGACATAAATTCCTAACTTAACCAAATTTGTTGGGAAACTTGGACCCCCCATTTTCTCGCCCCCCAACCCCCAACCAACGGTGCATTTGCCCCTCTGCATCGCTGCAATCCGCAAGAAAGAGACAAACGCAAAACCTTGATATCTGCGCGCAATTAAACGTCCAAAAGGAAAAAGTTTAAGCGAGGCGACAGGTGCAAGCCGCGATTTACCTGCCGAACAGGTGCACATTGGGCGCATTAAAAATCAATTAGCACACATCGCCGCTTAAAAATGGTGTAATGTGCACACCATTAGCGAGCCTCCATATGATTCCAGTTCATGGCATTGAAAATGTGCGCACTTTTTAGTGCCGGCTTTAAGTAAGTAGGATAACAGGATTTTTGCCCCCACAGTGACCATCAGCTCTTAATCATCTGCAATTCCATCGGAATTACCGGATTTCTTCTGCGAATTGTCGATTAAATGAAATGTGTGTCTGGAGAACGGTATTACGCGAATGCGAGTCCAATTATAGAAAGTGCAGTGCCGTTGAAGTACTAGTGGTGCATTTGGAAAATGAGACGCTCAATAAGACGCAATTACTCCCCGATATAATTAATATGCATCACCGCATAATCATTTTAATATAATTGCAAATGCATTTGAAGGTATAGTCGACCCAAAAATCTAAGAATATTACGACTTTGACTTTTAAGTATTTTATGGGGGGTTTATTTGGTGTTGCCATAAAATCATAAAAGTCCTGCTAATATTATTCAGTTATCTAGGGTTGCCCGGCTGTCTTTCTGGTATTGACGACGGCGTGCGATTCTTCCGTCTTGACCATCCGTTTGCTTTATGGTGACCCTAAATTAAACCCCGAATATAACTATTAAGAAGTCAAAGTCATAATATTCTTAGATCTTTGGGTCAAGTATATTTGTAAGAACCGGTACTATGATATATTTTGTATTTTCGCCCTATTAACATTTTCGACACCAATAAAAGTCCAAAATTTGACGCTTGAATAGACACTGTTAAATGTACACGGCGTAATTAACCAGCACGTGTTCTGCTCACCGTTCCACCTTCGCTCCTTCCGTTTCGCTTGTGCTCCCTTCGTTTTTCCATACATTTTCTTGCCCAAGTTCTTCATCTCGGCGTCGAAGCGACGAATATCTCTTGAGTAAACAAAGAGTTATCCATGGTAGGTTCCGCTCCATCCTCTGGAACTCGTGGTTTGCGGGAACACGAGAACGTGCCTCTTTTTACCACCGGCATTCTCTTTTTGCGGCCGTCCTTCCATCATCCGCGCATAAATCTCTTCCGCGTTGCTCTTGTCAATCACTGCCGAGGCTTTTTTTTCGTGCTTTTTTTAATAGGGCGTCGATCACAAAGCGCGTCCGAGGGGCAGGTCCATGTGGGCGGAAGAATTGCGGTTGATTGACGCGCTCGGAAAAGAACTTTGTGTATTACAATTTGTTAATGGAGGAGCCGAGCCGGTGTTCGTGCTTCCTATGATATCCAAATGACTCTTCTGACGTACGTATATCGGAAGTTGAGGGATTATATGCCTCAGTTATGAAGACTAAAATGCTACCACGGCTTTTACGTAAATAGTAGAAAAAACGGCAGACACTCATCGATTAACTACATTGTGCTGCTGCCTGCTCGTACTTCCAATTTCATTCAATATTTAATTAAGATATGTTTGAGACAATCTAGTTTGTATCTATGGTATAATCACAGATTGAATATAAGTTTAAATTGATGATACACATGAAATGACCCACGACAGACCATGTTTTATTTAGCTAAACAACGCGTAGGTGGGCCAGGTGTTATTTGCTGAAAATTCGTTCGTATTAACAAATAAATAAGATCCGCATTCCGGCGTAAAAATACGTAAACAGACTCGTGGGGGGCCACAGACCCCTAAACCAGTCCGGGAGAATTCTATCAACAATGGGGACAATAAAAGCCATTAACTTGAGGATAACAAGAGTTTACTGGTCTGGCGGAAATGTCAACAGTTCATGGAAATATAAATTACTCGAGACCAGACAGGGGATGTGCCACTGACCGACAGTGAGCGATTCCGGGGAGTTCAAAACCGAAAGTATAATATTACGGCCCATAGAATCATTAACTTAAGTACCATAAAAACAGCGCCAGATACATGCACGTGTACCGAAATTCTTAGAACGGGGGCCATTTGGCCTGGATAACTCACACCACGAAGGGACATGATTTGTATTGGTAGCAAACACAAATCCGCCAGCAAAAGATCGAGTGGCGTCAACATGTGGAAGAAATTATTGCGCAGGCATCGAAAAAGGCACTTAGCCAGGACGAGTAGACCACCGTGGAAGATCGGGGATGGCAGTGTTTGGGCCCGGGGCTCGGGGAAAATGGGGAGGTAAACATATCAGAATCTGCGAAAGCAGGGGGGAGGGCACTTAGTGCTCGACGGCCGAGGGCACGAGACAAATCGCGAGAGTGTAAACGGGGGCGCAATTAGTATAAACAGTCAGGGAAATTGATAATTCAATTAGGGCAGTATTGAACCAGTTAGATATTTTCGGGGAGACCGCGAAGTAATTAAAACAATACCAAGCGCAAGGGCCACCACGACATCAATACGGCTATCCAGTCGGCGAGAGATAGGAAGGGTTAATGAGTGAGCACTGAAGCAATTGATGATCGAGTAACGCGAATCAAACTGCCAATTTCGAAGGGCACTGCGAAATATTTAGCAGACAAGTCATTACGCGTGTCAAGTAAATTAACTCGGCAATCCGCCGGAAAATATCCTGTGACAAAATTACGAAAGAACAAAACGCCCAAACTGCCGCAAAGGTGTGTGATCCTCTTCGTAATGAGAGCGGTTTGTGGGTTTCGCGACGCACTTTGAAACAGAAGGGCGCGCTAGAAGCATACTACAAAATCGCTCTTACCCGTTGGTATGTGCGAACCGACCACATTCATCAATCTCATACGATAACATGTATGTTTCTCTTCGTAATTAGAGCGATCTGTGGGATTTGTTAACATTAAATTTATTTAAACAACATTATAGTGCAAAAATTCCACCAACGTTCTAGAATATCTATTGAAAAGTATGATTACTTGTAAAGTTCATTGTATTGGTAATGTGTTGGTTAGTTAACGCGACTGATAACCTATACTGGTTAACTCGAAAAGTTGAACATTCAGAATATTTAATAATATCATAAAAAGTGTGCATCAAACTGTCGCCCAATGAAACTTATGTATGTTAGACCTAAAGGGTCTGTAAATATACCCTATAAGTGACACTTACAGAGCAATATGCCGCTGCAGGATAGTAAATTAACCCTGAATATTTTCAAAAATCCGATCAACTCGGAAACTCGATTTTCTCACTTATTTGAGGACCTACTCGTAGTCAAATTTTCAGAGAATTTACCTTTAGGCGTACTGTACACAGATCCCTCATAAAATTATTCAAATTTCCTTCAGATAAATTTTCAGAAATTTCAGTGACAAGTAACTAATACTAGTCAACTCAGAAAGTTAATCACTCAATTTTCTTACTTAATTGAGACATACTTGTGCTAAAACTTTCACAGAATATATCTTCAGGTATACTGTATATAGATCTGGCATGAAATTTTCAAATTATCTATCAGATAAATTTTCAGAAATTTCAGTAACAGATAACTTATACTGGTCAACTTGGAAAGTTAATAACTCAATTTACTCTCTTATTTCAGACATACTTGTGCTTAAATTTTCAGAGAATTTATCTGCAGGCGTACTGTACATAGATCCAACATAAAATATTCAAAATATCCATCAGATAAATTTTCAGAAATTTCAGTGTTAGATAACTTATACTGATCAACTCAGAAAGTTACTAACTGGATTTTCTCACTTATTTGAGACATACTCGTGCTCAAATTTTTAAAGAATTTATCTTTAGGCATACTGTATATAGATCTGGCATGAAATTTTCAAAATATCCATTAGATAAATATTCAGAAATTTCAGCAACAGATAACTTTTACTGGACAACTCAGAAAGTTAATCACTCAATTTTCTCACTTATTTGAGACATACTCGTGCTTAAATTTTCAGAGAATTTATGTTCTGGCATACTTTATATAGATCTAGCATTAAATTTTCAAAATTTCCATCAGATAAATTTTCAGGAATTTCAGTGACAGATACCTTATACTTTTCAACTCGGAAAGTTAATAAATCGATTTTATCATTTATTTGAGACATAGTCGTGCTCAAATTTTCAGAGAATTTATCTTCGGTCATACTGTACATAGATCTGGATGAAATTTACAAAATATCCATTAGATAATTTTTTATAAATTTCAGTGACAGATAACTTATGATGGTCAACTCTGAAAGTTAACAGCTCGATTTTCTCACTTATTTGTGGCACATTCGTGATCAAATTTTCAGACAATTTATCTCCAGACATACTGTATATTGATCTAGCATAAAATTTTCAAAATATCCATCAGATAAATTTTCTGAAATTTCAGTGACAGATACCTTATACTAGTCAACTCAGAAAGGTAATAACTCAAATTTCTCACTTATTTGAAACATAGTTGCAGTCAAATTTTCACATAATTTATCTTTAGGCATAATGTATACATATCTGACATAAAGTATTCAGAATATCCATCAGATAAATTTTCAGAAATATCATTGACAGATAACTTATACTGGTCAACTCGGAAAGTTAATTACTCGATTTTCTCACTTATTTGAGACCTACTCGTAGTCATTTTTTTAGAGAAATTATCTTCAGGCATACTGTATAAAGATCTGGCATGAAATTTACAAAATATGCATTAAATAAATTTTCAAAAATTTCAGTGATAGATAACTTATACTGGTCAACTCAGAAAGTTAATCACTTAATTTTCTTACTTAATTGAGACAAAGTTGGGCTTAAATTTTCAGAGATTTTATCTTCAAGTATACTGTATATAGATCTGGCATGAAATTTTCAAAATATTCATTGGATAAATTTTCAGGAATTTCAGTGACAGATAACTTATACTTTTCAACTAGGAAAGTTAATAAATCGATTTTATCATTTATTTGAGACATAGTCGTGCTCAAATTTTCAGAGAATTTATCTTCGGTCATACTGTACATAGATCTGGATGAAATTTACAAAATATCCATTAGATAATTTTTTATAAATTTCAGTGACAGATAACTTATGATGGTCAACTCTGAAAGTTAACAGCTCGATTTTCTCACTTATTTGTGGCACATTCGTGATCAAATTTTCAGACAATTTATCTCCAGACATACTGTATATTGATCTAGCATAAAATTTTCAAAATATCCATCAGATAAATTTTCTGAAATTTCAGTGACAGATACCTTATACTAGTCAACTCAGAAAGGTAATAGCTCAAATTTCTCACTTATTTGAAACATAGTTGCAGTCAAATTTTCACATAATTTATCTTTAGGCATAATGTATACATATCTGACATAAAGTATTCAGAATATCCATCAGATAAATTTTCAGAAATATCATTGACAGATAACTTATACTGGTCAACTCGGAAAGTTAATTACTCGATTTTCTCACTTATTTGAGACCTACTCGTAGTCATTTTTTTAGAGAAATTATCTTTAGGCATACTGTATAAAGATCTGGCATGAAATTTACAAAATATGCATTAGATAAATTTTCAAAAATTTCAGTGATAGATAACTTATACTGGTCAACTCAGAAAGTTAATCACTTAATTTTCTTACTTAATTGAGACAAAGTTGGGCTTAAATTTTCAGAGATTTTATCTTCAAGTATACTGTATATAGATCTGGCATGAAATTTTCAAAATATTCATTGGATAAATTTTCAGGAATTTCAGTGACAGATAACTTATACTTTTCAACTCGGAAAGTTAATAAATCGATTTTATCATTTATTTGAGACATAGTCATGCTCAAATTTTCAGAGAATTTATCTTCGGTCATACTGTACATAGATCTGGATGAAATTTACAAAATATCCATTAGATAATTTTTTATAAATTTCAGTGACAGATAACTTATGATGGTCAACTCTGAAAGTTAACAGCTCGATTTTCTCACTTATTTGTGGCACATTCGTGATCAAATTTTCAGACAATTTATCTCCAGACATACTGTATATTGATCTAGCATAAAATTTTCAAAATATCCATCAGATAAATTTTCTGAAATTTCAGTGACAGATACCTTATACTAGTCAACTCAGAAAGGTAATAACTCAAATTTCTCACTTATTTGAGACATAGTTGCAGTCAAATTTTCACATAATTTATCTTTAGGCATAATGTATACATATCTGACATAAAGTATTCAGAATATCCATCAGATAAATTTTCAGAAATATTATTGACAGATAACTTATACTGGTCAACTCGGAAAGTTAATTACTCGATTTTCTCACTTATTTGAGACCTACTCGTAGTCATTTTTTTAGAGAAATTATCTTCAGGCATACTGAATAAAGATCTGGCATGAAATTTACAAAATATGCATTAGATAAATTTTCAAAAATTTCAGTGATAGATAACTTATACTGGTCAACTCAGAAAGTTAATCACTTAATTTTCTTACTTAATTGAGACAAAGTTGGGCTTAAATTTTCAGAGATTTTATCTTCAAGTATACTGTATATAGATCTGGCATGAAATTTTCAAAATATCCATTAGATAAATTTTCAGAAATTTCAGCAACAGATAACTTTTACTGGACAACTCAGAAAGTTAATCACTCAATTTTCTCACTTATTTGAGACATACTCGTGCTTAAATTTTCAGAGAATTTATGTTCTGGCATACTTTATATAGATCTAGCATTAAATTTTCAAAATTTCCATCAGATAAATTTTCAGGAATTTCAGTGACAGATAGCTTATACTTTTCAACTCGGAAAGTTAATAAATCGATTTTATCATTTATTTGAGACATAGTCGTGCTCAAATTTTCAGAGAATTTATCTTCGGCCATACTGTACATAGATCTGGCATGAAATTTACAAAATATCCAGTTGATAAATTTTTAGAAACTTCAGTGACAGATAACTTATGATGGTCAACTCTGAAAGTTAACAGCTCGATTTTCTCACTTATTTGTGGCACATTCGTGATCAAATTTTCAGACAATTTATCTCCAGACATACTGTATATTGTTCTAGCATAAAATTTTCAAAATATCCATTAGATAAATTTTCAGAAATTTCAGTGACAGATAACTTATAATGGTTAACTCGGAAAGTTAATAACTTAATTTTCTCACTTATTTGAGACATACTCGTAATCAAATTTTCAATGAATTTTTCTTCAGGGATACTGTATAGTTATCCGGCATAAAATATTCAACATATCTATTAGATAAATTTTCAGAAATTTCAGTGACTGATAACTTACACTGGTCAACTCGGAAAGTTAATAACTTGTTTTTTTCACTTATTTGAGACATATTTGAGGTCAAATTTTTGGACGATTAATCTTTAGGCATATTGTATACAGATCCTGCATAAAATTTTCAAAATATTTATCAGATAAATTTT
The DNA here is from genome assembly GCA_951805005.1 of Othius punctulatus. Taxonomy (NCBI): domain Eukaryota; kingdom Metazoa; phylum Arthropoda; class Insecta; order Coleoptera; family Staphylinidae; genus Othius; species Othius punctulatus. The sequence continues at coordinate 4,153,339 of OX638141.1, read as the reverse complement.
CAGATATTTCAGTCACAGATAACTTATACTAGTCAACTCAGAAAGTTAATCACTCAATTTTTTTACTTAATTGAGACAAACTCGGGCTCAAATTTTCAGAGAATTTATCTTCAGGTATACTGTATATAGATCTGGCATGAAATTTTCAAAATATCCATCAGATAATATTTCAGAAATTTCAGCGACTGATAAGCTATACTGGTCAACTCTTTGCTCGGTTTTGCTTGTTTGTCTGGTTGTATTGTTTTGTATGCTTCTTATTCTTGCAGAAGTCCATTATTCTCTCTTTCCATTTACATTTTCTGTTTCTTATGTATGGTTTCTGGTTGATGTTGGCGTCTTCTTCTTATAGTTTTTCTTTTATGTATTGTTTTATCTTGTCTATCATTGTTTCCTTTTCTTTTCTTGTTATGCAAAGGCAAGCTCTTGTTTTACTTTTGAGCTGGTTCCTTTGAAGGTTGTTTGGTTATTCTCTGCTTAGCTTATTATTTTGTATGGTTTACTTTCCTCTGTCTTGCTTGTTTGTCTGGTTGTATTGTTTTGTTTGAATTTATTTTTTCCAAGTTCGGATGCAGACTCGGCACCCTTGAAAACCGGAAGAAGGCATCATTTCTAAAGGGAGCGAAATACTGGGAGCGTTATTTTTTTTTCCAGTGTAATCTATTATTTTATCTAAAATGAAAGCTAAATGTACGCATTCACATGAAATCTTCTTGTTCACCGGTTCCTTGGGGATGCCCCCATTTCGCCGTTCGCACTTTTTCCGATTCCTCGGCAATTTTAATGTCTTCATTTCTATTCCATTAAACACTTTTATAGGCCGAAGGCACGTCAGCATATCGATCCCGATTTGTAAAACGGCGCAAAACAACAATGCAAACAGCGCTATTTTTTCCCTCACAAAGCGCACGTCCAAATGAAAAAAAAAATCAACACAACAACGGCGAATAAAACAAGAGAGAGCCGCAATGCAAATGCACCCCACACATGCACATGCCCACTTTTTTCTTTTCAAATCTACATATAATGATCTTGATGCTGGAATGGGGCGCGCTTTGTTCGCGGCCGTTTTGTTCGCCCCCCATCCCGACCTTGTTATTATTATAATTACGAGTGGTGGCAATGAAATGGGGGGGAAACTGGAGTTGACCGCATCTTGCGGGTGGTTTAATTTTTTTTAATCCGAGTCTCTGGAGTGGCGTGAACCCAGGGGGTGGAAAATGTAACGATCTGGACCCACCCCCGATGCGAAACCCGTTTAACTTTTTGCCCATCAAATCCGCGTTTTTGCATTTTCCGATGCGCCGGAAATCATTCGGCCGCCTCTCATAATCGCGGTTTGATTCCACCACCCCCAGCCCGTTTCCACCCCCATGGCGTGCCCCCGTCGGACTCGGGGTGCAATTCCGGGCTCGCGTTACGAGAGTAAATAAGGGGTGGTCCGGCGCGGTGCGAACAAATGGAGATTTCAACAAGATATAACTGTTATATTAGCGCCGGTGACGTGTTGCGCCCTTATAAATCTCCGGCGAGGTTTTTCCAGCCAGCACATTTTAAACCGAATCTCTCGCTCCCCTTTCTATTTACGTATTTACCCCCGGCTCTCCGTTTTTTTGCGTGTTTTTGTGTGTGAAGCACACCGAGTGAAGTAATAACGTTCGCAGATGTGGAGATGCACATTTCACTGTCGCTTCTTTTGCGCACACAATGGAGGTGGTGTATGCAAAAATGATTAAAAAAATGAGACAATTGTTTTTAAATTGTGCGAATGCATTCACTAAAAACATAGATTATAGAAATAGTATCTTTAAAAGTTTTGTACTGTTACTATGTTTTTATTATAATTGTAATCTTCGTTGTGATACTGTAAGCAATTTTGTATTGTTATAATATATCCAGTTATCCAGTCCACCTTCATATGAACGCAAATTTCTTCTTCACGTGAGTACTCCAGTTCACACTTTCACATAAGGACTCTTCTCCTTCAGATGAGTACTCCAAATCCCAGTTTCATGTAAGGACACTTCTTCATCACATGAGTTCTCCAGTTCTCACTTTCATGTAAGAACACTTCTCGTTCACATGAGTACTCCAGTTCTTACTTTCATGTGTAACGGTACTTGGTGGTGGTTTATCCATATAAACTTATCCATCAGATAAATTTTCAGAAAATTCGCAGAATTATAATCGACACTTATCAACTTGGAAAGTTAATTATTCGATATTCTGACTTATTTAAGACATACCAGTTTTCAAATTTTTTGAGGAATTATCTTTAGGCATACTGTACACGAATCTGGCATAAAATTTGAATGTTATCCAACAGATAAATTTTCAGAAAATTCGCAGACTGATAATAAGACACTGGCCAACTCGGAAAGTTAACTATTCAATTTTCTCACTTATTTAAGACAGACAAGTCTTCAAATTTTATGAGGATTTATATTTAGGCTTACTGTACACAAATCAGGTATAAAATTTTCAAATTATCTCTCAGATAAATTTTCAGAAAATTCGCAGACTTATAATCAACACTTGTCAACTCGGAAAGTTAATTATTCGATTTTCTTACTTAATTAAGATTTACCAGTTTTCAAATTTTCTGAGGAATTAACTTCAAGCATACTGTACACGAATCTGGCATACAATTTGAAACTTATCCATCAGATAAATTTTCAGAAAATTCGCAGAATTATAATCGACACTTATCAACTTGGAAAGTTAATTATTCGATATTCTGACTTATTCAAGACATACTAGTCTTCAAATTTTCTGCGGAATTATCTTCAGACATACTGTACACGAATCTGGCATAAAATTTGAAAGTTATCCACCTGATAAATTTTCAGAAAATTCGCAGACTTATAATCGACATTTCTCAACTCGGAAAGTTAACTATTCAATTTTCTTACTTATTTAAGACATACCAGTCTTCAAATTTTCTGAGGAATTATCTTCAGGCATACTATACACGAATTTGGCATACAATTTTAAAATTATCCACCAGATAACTTTTCAGAAAAAGTTCAGACTGATAATAGCCACTGGCTAATTCGGAAAGTTAATTATTTCATTTTCTTACTTATTTAAAAGAGACAAATCTTCAAATGTTTTGAGGAATTATCTTCAAGCATACTGTATACGAATCTGGTATAAAATTTTAAAATTATCCATCAGATAAATTTTATATAAACAATTTCAAGAACTACCGTAAAAGTTTATTTATTTCTGTCAAATTTTCACTGATAACTGTTATTTCTACCAAAATTTCATAATATTTAACAAAATTTTAATAAATACTGTCAAATTTCAGAAATATTTACCAGAATTTTAGTTATTCTGCCAAACATTCATTAATCACTGTCAAACTTTCAATAATTGGTGTAAAAATTGCATCCACTTTCAATAATTTCTACCAAAATATCAATTATATTTAAGAAAAATCATAAATTACAGGAACATTTACCAGGATTTAACTTATTTTGCCAAACATTCATTAATCACTGTCAAAATTTCAATAATTAGTGTAAATATTTCATGTCTTCATTTCATTCTTTCAATTTCTGTCAAACTTTCATTAATTACTGTCAAAATTTCATTAATATCACTTGACTGTCACATATTCAAAACCTGAAGTAACTATTTCAATAACTACCACAAAATTTTATTTATTTCTGTCAAAATTTCAACGATAACTTATTTTGTTGTTGTTATTTTTACCAAAATGTTGTGATATTTAAGAAAATTTTAATAAATATTGTCAAATTTCAGATATATTTACCAGAACTTAAGTTATTCTACCAAACATTCATTAATCGCTGTCAAAATTTTAATAATTGGTGTAAAATTTGCATTGATTTTCAATTATTTCTACCAAAATATCAATTATATTTAAGAAAAATCATAAATTACTGTCAAAATTTCAGGAAAATTTACCAGGATTTAACTTATTTTGCCAAACATTCATTAATTACTGTAAAAATTTCATGTTTTCATTTCATTCTTTCAATTACTGTCAAACTTTCATTAATTACTATCAAAATTTCATTAATATAATTTGAATGTCACACATTCAACACACCTGTAGTCACAATTTCAATAACTACCGTAAAATTTTATTTATTTTTGTCATAATTTCAACGATAACTTATTTTTTTTAAATAATTTGTACTAAAATTTTGTAATATAAAAAAAAATACTGTAAAATTTCAGAAATATTTACCAGAATTTGAGTTATTCTGCCAAACATTCAGTAATCATTGTCAAAATTTCAATAGTTAGTGTAAAAATTTCATTCATTTTTAATTATTTCTACCAAAATATCAATTATATTTAAGAAAAATCATAAATTACTTTCAAAGTAACAGGATTTTTTACGAGGATTAAGTTATTCTGCCAGACATTCATCAATCACTGTCAAAATTTCAATAATTAGTGTAAAAATTTCATGTCTTGATTTCATTCTTTTAATTACTGTCAAACTTTCCTTAATTACTGTCAAAATTTCATTAATATCATTTGACTGTCACACATTCAAAACCTGAAGTAACAATTTCAATAACTACCGTAAAAGATTATTTATTTCTGTTAAAATTTCACTGAAAACTCATTTTTTTGTTATTTCTACCTATATTTCGTAATATTTAACAAAATTTTAATAAATACTGTAAAATTTCAGAAATATTTACCAGAATTTAAGTTATTTTGCCAAACATTCATTAATCGCTGTCAAAATTTCAATAATTCGTGTAAAAATTGCATTCATTTTCAATTATTTCTACCAAAATATCAATTATATTCAAGAATAATCTTAAATTACTGTCAAACTTACAGGATTTTTGTACCAGGATTAAGTTATTCTGCCAAACATTCACCAATCACTGTCATAATTTCAATAATTAGTGTAAAAATTTTATGTCTTCATTTCATTCTTTCAATTACTGTCAAACTTTCATTAATTACTGTCAAAATTTCATTAATATAATTTGATTTCCACACATTCAACACCTGTAGTCACAATTTCAATAACTACCGTAAAGTTTTATTTATTTTTGTCAAAATTTCACTGATAACTCATATTTTGTTATTTCTACCTTACGAAATTTTGGTAGAAATAACAAAGAATGAGTATAACAAAATTTTAATAAATACTCTCAAATTTCAGTAATATTTACCAGAATTTAAGTTATTCTGCCAAATATTCATTAATCACTGTCAAAATTTCAATAATTAGTGTAAATATTTCATGTCTTCATTTCATTCTTTCAATTACTGTCAAACTTTCATTAATTACTGTCAAAATTTCATTAATATCATTTGACTGTCATACATTCAAAATCTGTAGTCACAATTTCAATAACTAATAAATAATGATAACTAATTTGTTTTGGTTATTTCTACCAAAATTTCGTAATATTTAACAAAATTTTAATAAATATTGAAAAATTTTAGTAATATCCACCAGAATTTTTCGTTGTAATGTTCTATATTGCTCTTATATTAGCTTTTACGCCAAGTAAGTTTTTTATCATCTCCTTGACTGACTCGTTTTTGAGTTTTCTTCCTTCATTGCTTTTATTATTACGTTCTGCTTTTTCTCTTTCTTCTCCATTGCTTAAAATCAAACAAATCAAAGTTTTTCTTCTGATCAAATCTTCTAATCAAACCTGTTCTTTTTCAGTTGCAGGTTTTCTTCTTTTATTTCTACTATGCATTTCCATATTATATTGTATCCGGTCGCTTCTAATCTGCTGCATTTCCTTTTCCTTCATTTCCTTCAATTCCTTCATCTAGCATCAATGTCTTTAACTCCTCTATATTGGGGTTATATGTACTATTTTTCGTGGATTTCTTGTTTATATATCCTGTTTGTGGGCTTATTTCTCGTCGTTTTCTCTTAAGAAGACAGGGAAGTAGCAGAAACTACTTCCTTGTCTTCTTTCATCGTCTTCCCGCTCTTTAGCTCCCTTTGTAGTTTGTCCTTTTCTGCCTTGATTCCCATTCGTTTTTGTGTTTAATTGTATGTCGGTGTTTTCTCTGCTCGTCACGTTTGGTTGCTTATCATTTAATTCGTGTTTTGCTCATATGTGTTTCTTATTTATGCTATTTTTTACTCTGACTGTGAAGTTAGTTGCCTGTTGTGCGTAATAGGCTTCTCCCATTTCGTCCGTTCGGAGGATGGTGCCCTGTATCTAATCTTTTCATGTACCTTTGCTTTCTTCTGTTTCTTCCTTATCTATATGTGGAGCCTCTTCCTCTCTTCTTGTTTATGTTTCCTCGTGTTATATAAAGCGTGCCAATTATCTTGTCACGTGAATCAGTCGCTTTATTAAATCCTTCCTTATGTTCTCTTTTCTTTTATTTGCATTGCAAGTAAGTCACGTGGCTATTTTAAAATATTGAGTACTAGGGTTGGATGCGTTGGTGTCACGTTACTCGGGCTGATATATATTGCTTTGTTGGACGTTAACGCCGTTTAATATCTCTGGACGACCCTAGACGAAATCTTCGCAGGACATTCTGGACATAGTTCCGGGTGATATTAGATTTTATCCCGGAGCGCCAAGGGATGGGGGTGTAATTGTCGGCGCGGCGTATAACTTTTAGCGCAAGAATCTCGCACATCCATCACCGGAGGAGGCGGGATTATAGCGTCCGCCGTCGCGACGTCGTCTTCGGAGATGAATCGACGCTGAATGCCGGTGATCAGCGCCGTGCGAAGCAGAGATAAAGCATTCGCGAAGAAAAGTTGGGACTTCCGCGCACCGTGAAATAAACAAGTTATAATTTTCCATTCGCCGCCTCCGCGGGGGTTGATTTGCGAAAGATTCAACACTTGAACATCTTTCAATAAATCTCTCGATAAAACCTATCAATCATGTTCTCGCCGGCGGCTGCGAGAAAAATGGAAAACTTAAACGGAATACAAAACAACAATGGGGAGAGTTTCGGCGGGTAAATCTGCTTAACGCCTCCCTTTCAGTGCGCCCTTCACGATTCCCCGGCCGAGACAAAAACGCGAACACAAATTAAGTCAATTTATTAGGCTTAATCCCCGGAGGACCATTAATTTAATCGGCGAATCGCGATTAATCATCCCCGTGTAAATATTGGACTTCTGGTGTTCTTTGATCGCGAGAGAGGTGCTCAATTAGAGCATTAATTACGGCCTCTAGGGGGCGGGGGACAATGAATAAATCATCGCAGAAGACAAACAATATTATCTCGCGATTCAACCTTCCCCCACCGCCAAATCCTCCCCCCACCCCCACGAAAATCTCTGCGCGCGATTAATTAATGGGGGCGCTCAAGAAAAACCTAATTGAGGAAAACCAAGGATTAGCGGCCAACCAATATTAAGGGGCGATTTACGGATTACGACGCACAGCATGGAATATAGTTATTAGTCTTAATTTTTAAATTTTACAATTGATGCCCTCGTGTTCCTTCATTTGCACGTAAGGCTATATCGGGACAGCACGAATGCATGACCCAATTAGGACGTTCTGCACCTCGTATTGTACAAGGAAATTATTCACATTATACATCGGATTAAATTACAGAGAATTACGTTTGTATTACAACGATTATGGCTGGCAGCTCAAAACCAATAATACATAATCATTTTAAATATCTTAACGAATTTCATAGGCGACTACTTATAATATCAAGCAAATTATAGTAATGGTGCAATACTCACGAACAACTTGTCAGAAAGCATAATGTAACATTTCATGAATACATAAAAAAAGCATTAATTATAGAAGTTGAGGCGACTCATTATTGTATCGTATATTTGAGACTCGATAATCATAAATAAATTAGAGCTCTTCAAATGTCGCTGTGCTTGAAATTACAAAACGAGATGTTTGTTTAGTATTAGGTTTAATATTGTACATAATTGTAAGATCTTTTTCTGTGTTTAGTACTTAGTTTTCGCTTTTATTTTCTTTGTTGTAAATATTAAATTAATATCGGGTATTCCCTAATGGGATACTTAAATGTGCGTCTAATCTGGATTAAGCTCATCCGCTGGGAATTACCAGGCCAGATTTCGCTCTGGAATTCGGCCTCGATAACAACAATAGCGCGGTGAGCCCTCAAAGGTAATGATCTCTGGGGACCTGGTCGTTTACGTTAATGAGGCTCCGAAGACATCAAGGGGGATCAGTGACCATAATGGGGTATTACTCATACCAGGAAAGGGAAAACCTGCAACAACACCTCGTATATGGGTCCATCTGTTCAGTTTCCCTCCCCTATGCTGCGCCCCACTCCATGGACCTGATCCAGGGAGGACCAGAAAGGCACTAAGGAGATCAGTCGCTACACGAAGCCAAAACGAGGCACAAGTACCGTTTTATTAGAATTCAAACTATCTCCCTTAAAGTGTCGCTCAGCACATTAGTTCAAAACTTGTCTTTTATCTAAATTAGTTTATTAGATTTAAATTTGTAAATAACGTGTTTACCTCCCATCTAGTGGGTACGGAATAAAGGTTGAAAATTAACAACATTCAGACTTTAATTTTCTGTGCCTGCGCCAAATAACGGTCGTTGTAATCGAAGCAGCGACCGTAACGCAAAACAATGTTTTCCGTCATTTTTGACCCCTTTCCTTTTTTTTGAAAGGGGTAAACAGTAGTTAGGCAACACCGATTCCAACCCACCCCCCGCGAAGATTTCGATTTATTTAATTCGCGGTTTGATTCGCGTTAATCGGCGGAATTTGCGGGTAATTACATCGTTAAAGTCGCGGATTCGCGTTTTAATGGGATAATCGCGACAATTATCCGCGGTACTTGCACCACAATTACTCTAATTACGCCGATTAACGCGAATCAAACCGCGAATTAAATAAATCGAAATCTTCGCGGGGGGTGGGTTGGAATCGGTGTTGCCTAACTACTGTAAACTTTCGTACAAGACTTTTTACAAAAAGTAATAATCATGCAGAAGTACTTAAATTCTTTACGTAGCGATTCTCAACCTCTGGGGCGCGCCCACAATATCACAATCCCCAGTATAAATGTTATACAGGGTGAGTTTTTTTTTTAATTTAAGCATTGGGATCTCGGAAACCATAAGACATAGAGATTCGGTTAAATGAGAACAGAGTTGTCATTGTGACATACATGTGATGATAAAGAAACTACTGCTTTTGTTTCTTAAAGAAAAATAATATAAATTATATTAAATATAAAGTTCAAGTAAATAATCTGAAACAACAAACGTCACTTATGTGCTTCCCTCTTGCATTACTGAATTGTATTGAGATAATGATATGTTAGTACAGGGTGAGTTTTTTTGTTCATTTTAAGCATTGGAGTCTCGGAAACCACAAGACATAGAGATTCGATTAAATGAGGAAAAAGTTGTCGTTTTAAGAGCTTATGCAAGATATGGTTTTGTTTTTTGAAAAAAGACCACAGTTTTTCAGTGAAAATACAAACTTAATTTTTTTAAATGGTAGTCATAGTTGGCTTTGACATTTTTAAAAAGGACAATGTTGCCTCTTTGTAGCGTTACAAGGTTTGCTATACTTACTTCCATGTGAAAAGGCTAGAGGCCTTTTCATGGCTGAAGGCCATTTTATGGAAAAGGCTTAAAGGCCTTCTGATGGATCAAGGCCATCTACGAAAATTAACTATATGACAATTATTACTTACTTTGACAAATAAACAAATTCAGACAAACTCTTAGTCCAAAATTCATAACTGCAATCGGCTAAATCATATATCTTATTTTCAGAATATGTAAAACTGTATTCCATTTCTACAAATTTACAATTAGTACTGTCAAAATCTCTTATATAGAGTACTATGTAAGTAAACATACATAGCTTAACAAGAAGTTAAGGTGACTGCCTGCATATAAATGTGCAATAATTTGGTGTTTAGAGTTTCATTTAGCAACAGAAGAAGTTTGAATCTAATCCGAATGAGCGACGATAAACCAACAAATAATGTTTATAATTGCAAATCTGTAGGAAGCAGCCAAACGGATGGATCAAGGAAAAGATGGATTGATGATTTGGAGGAAAATTTAAGAGTGATGGGTGTAAGAGGTAGGAGAAGAAAAGTCAGAGAGACATAATGGTCGAAATGTGCCAAATTTTAAATGGAACTGCCCAAACCTGCCAAATTTTTAATGAAAACTCACAAAATTTGTCAAATATTCAATTTCACCTGGTAAAATCTGTACATACAAAAACAAATACAAACACAATACAAATACAAATACACAATACAAATACAAATACACAATACAAATACAAACAAATACATTGAGTCGGCTGTGAAAATGACAAAACTTGTCAAACATACAATTTCAGAATATAGAATGTTTGATATAGAGGAGAAAACCCACCAAATGTCGTCATGTCAAAAGAACAAGATTATTAAGATCCATTGATGCGCTATTTTGCTTCTGCTTTGCTTTTCACTTAGATATTTATTTTTTATTTATTTATTTACGGGAAAACCCTGTTATATACAAAATATTATTACTACAGAATATCATTAAAACATCAATTAAATTAATACATTCTAAATATTGACTTAAAAACTATTGGCAAAAATCTTAAATAACTAAACTGTTATCTAAATACTAAATGCACATAGTAAGTATAAAAAAATTAAAACAAAATAATTATATTGAATTTATAGGCGAACATGTCTCTTGAAAGATGATTTGAATGAATTGAACGAAGAGTTGAAAAGATTGAACCAGATATATGAATTAAAAGTATTTGCATGACGCATAATTCGGCTAATGGTGTTATTATATGTGATATTGGATGAAAAAGTCTGTACACGGAATAATGGCTTGGATCTTAGCAGGCGATTGTTATTAGAAACGTGGAAGTTCAGTTGCTCCAAAAGATAGGAGCAATCAATTGAGCCATTTATTATTTTGTGCAATACACACAAATCAAAGAGGCATCTTCGGTTCTCCAAATCATGCGTCTGTAACAAGCTCATAATAACTGAATTGATATGAGAAAGATATGATTTTATCACTATACGTAGAACAACTGAAAGGGCTTTGTTCCCTTGAATCGTATTTTCAGGGTTGATGGGTTTCGACGGTTGACGGTTCGACGGTTGATTTGCTGGTGAAGCTGCATTCGTGTTTGGTAGCAAAGTATCAGCATCAGCGCTAGTGATAAGTGACCAGTGATCAGTGACCAGTGATCAGTGATAAGTGATAAGTGATCAGTGATCCGTGATCACTAGTCCATAACCAGTGAACACTGATCAGGTCAAGGTTCCCTTGAATCGTATTTTCAAGGTTGATGGGTTTCGACGGTTGACGGTTCGACGGTTGATTTTCTGGTGAAGCTGCATTCGTGTTTGGTAGCAAAGTATTAGCATCAGCACTAGTAATAAGTGATCAGTGACCAGCGATCAGTGATCAGTGATAAGTGATAAGTGATCAGTGATCCGTGAACACTAGTCCATAACCAGTGAACACTGATCAGGTCAAGGTACCCTTGAATCTAATTTTAAAGGTTGATGGGTTTCGACGGTTGACGGTTCGACGGTTGATTTGCTAGTGAAGCTGCATTCGTGTTTGGTAGCAAAGTATTAGCATCAGCACTAGTGATCAGTGACCAGCGATCAGTGACCAGTGATCAGTGATAAGTGATCAGTGATCCGTGATCACTAGTCCATAACCAGTGAACACTGATCAGGTCAAGGTTCCCTTGAATCGTATTTTTAAGGTTGATGGGTTTCGACGGTTGACGGTTCGACGGTTGATTTGCTGGTGAAGCTGCATTCGTGTTTGGTAGCAAAGTATTAGCATCAGCACTAGTGATAAGTGATCAATGACCTGCGATCAGTGACCAGTGATCAGTGACCAGTGATCAGTGATCAGTGATCCGTGATCACTACTCCATGATCAGTGAACACTGATCAGGTCAAAGGTCTATTAATTGTCTCAAACCAATTGAATATATCGTTGGTATACAAGAGAAAACGGCCAAAATTTAAGTTCATTTCTTTCTTCTGTACATTTTTCCGGTACAATTAATTGTTATCAGTGATCAGTGATCAGTGATAAGTGATAAGTGATCAGTGATCCGTGATCACTAGTCCATGACCAGTGAACACTAATCAGGTCAAAGGTCTATTAATTGTCTCAAACCAATTGAATATATCGTTGGTATACAAGAGAAAACGGCCAAAATTTAAGTTCATTTCTTTCTTCTGTACATTTTTCCGGTACAATTAATTGTTATCAGTGATCAGTGATCAGTGATCCGTGATCACTAGTCCATGACCAGTGAACACTGATCAGGTCAAAGGTCTATTAATTGTCTCAAACCAATTGAATATATCGTTGGTATACAAGAGAAAACGGCCAAAATTTAAGTTCATTTCTTTCTTCTGTACATTTTTCCGGTACAATTAATTGTTATCAGTGATCAGTGATCAGTGATAAGTGATAAGTGATCAGTGATCCGTGATCACTAGTCCATGACCAGTGAACACTGATCAGGTCAAAGGTCTATTAATTGTCTCAAACCAATTGAATATATCGTTGGTATACAAGAGAAAACGGCCAAAATTTAAGTTCATTTCTTTCTTCTGTACATTTTTCCGGTACAATTAATTGTTATCAGTGATCAGTGATCAGTGATCCGTGATCACTAGTCCATGATCAGTGAACACTGATCAGGTCAAAGGTCTATTAATTGTCTCAAACCAATTGAATATATCGTTGGTATACAAGAGAAAACGGCCAAAATTTAAGTTCATTTCTTTCTTCTGTACATTTTTCCGGTACAATTAATTGTTATCAGTGATCAGTGATCAGTGATCAGTGATCCGTGATCAGTGATCCGTGATCACTAGTCCATGACCAGTGAACATTGATCAGTTCAAAGGTCTATTAATTGTCTCAAACCAATTGAATATATCTTTGGTATACAAGAGAAAACGGCCAAAATTTAAGTTCATTTCTTTCTTCTGTACATTTTTCCTGTACAATTAATTGTTATCAGTGATCAGTGATCAGTGATCCGTGATCACTAGTCCATGATCAGTGATCCGTGATCACTAGTCCATGAGCAGTGAACACTGATCAGGTCAAAGGTCTATTAATTGTCTCAAACCAATTGAATATATCGTTGGTATACAAGAGAAAACGGCCAAAATTTAAGTTCATTTCTTTCTTATGTACATTTTTCCAGTACAATTAATTTAAACATGGGCTTGGTTAATAATAATGAATTTACAGAAAAAAAGTACGAATTTCTTAGACAATGGAGTTAATAAATGTCTTATGAAAAGATAAGTTTGTTTTAGATTCATTGATGTAATTTTTTTATAAATTTTAGACTTGGCTACTATCTGCTGTATACCAACGATATCTATGGCGAGTTTTTGTTTTTTCATTTTAAGCATTGGGATCTCAGTAACCATAAGACATAGAGATTCGGTTAAATGAGGAAAGAGTTGTCGTTTTAAGAGCTTATGCAAGATTTGCATTTGTTTTTTGAAAAGAGACCGCAGCTGTTCAGTTATAATACAAACTTTTTTTTCAAATGGCAGTCATAGTGGGCTTTGGCATTTTTAAAAAAGGCAAATTTTTATCTTATAGTGATACAAGGTTTGCTGAATGCTAAATTACTTTGATAAATAAAGGCCATCTTCGAAAATTAACTTTATGACAATTATTACTTACTTTAACAAATAAACACGATACAAATAGAAAGTATCGTAGAAAGCAATAGTAGAAAATTCAGAAATTGACATGGAAAAACTTTTTTTTTCCTCTTACTACGAGAATTCCACTAGTTTTTCTATTCTAATTATACAACGAAAATTCCTGCGTCTCATATATTTATGAAAATAAGTGTGCAAACCTTATATCGTTATAAAGAGGAAAAAATTGCTCTTTTAAAAGTGTCAAAGCCAACTATGACTGCCATTTAAAAAAAATGTTTGTATTATAACTCAAAAGCTATGTTTTTTTTTTCAAAAACCAAATGACAACTCTTTCCTCATCTAACCAAATCTCTATGTTTTAAAGTTTTTGAGATCCCAATGCTTAAAATGAAAAAAAAAAACTCACCCTGTATAGTATCTATATAGTAATACTCTATTACTGTGTAGTCACAATATAGTGATGTGAACATATGTTATACACTGTGTATCAGCCAAATGGAATAAATTCGATAATAAATAAATGGGGGCGTGTTCGAAAAAACGCTCGAACACGTCGATTGTTATTTTTAGTTTTTCTGTAATCAAATAATTTTCTTTTTTTTAATGTTAATTTTTGCAATAAATCTGAAAACACTTAATATTTCCGAAACAGTTGAAGATAGGTATAGGACATTGTACATGAAATATGTCTAGAATTTTCTGAAGAATCCAAAAATTGAATAATATACCACGTGTTGCATTTAAAATAAGAAAGTTGGTATTGGCCACGGTCACATGACACACCCTGTATAAAAAGTTTTTGTTGAAAAAAATGCGCAACTAAAAATAACAATCGACGTGTCCGAGCGTTTTTTCGAACACGCCCCCATTTATTTATTATTGAATTTATTCCATTTGGCTGATACACCCTGTATAGTTACTTAAATATAAAATTCAAATTATTTATTCGTACACTTGGGCATTAAACAATATAAACAATGTTTCTTAATTTTGTTAATTAATATATGATGTATTAATTATAATGGTTTGATTCCCATGCGTAAATTTCATTGCATACTGATTTGACCAAAAACAATTTAGGAATTTTATTATTTTTCGTTTTTAAATGTTTTAATAATTATCATAATGGTTTGGGTTCCATACATAAATTTATTTAGAAATTATGGGAATTGAGAAGAATTACAAAACACGCAAAACTCACTAACCTCATTAATAGACACTTAAAAAAAATCATCACCACCTAACAAAGTAACAAATCGCTAAATTTCACCCACAAATTAACGAAAAACTATTTACTACACTAAATTATATCATGTAAACTCATACCTAGAATAAGTCAAAATGTAGTTTGTGTGAATTGAATTTATCAAGAAAATATACATTATAAAAAAATAGCATATAATATTTATATTAAAATCCATTTTAGTTTTGCCTGATAATGGTTTAAACACCGAAACCGATCGCAAACATTTTTTTTAACAGTATTAAGGAAGTATAGATTTTTTTAATTAAAATTGTGAACCTTAATATGAGAAGTCTAAGAAATAATAGTATATAACGCCATTAGGCCGATATGTAGCAAATAACAGGCGCGGTATGAAGTTTGTAAACCGAGGCGAAGCGAAGCGGAGCGCAGCCGAGGTTTATATTCAACCAAGCCTGTTATTTGCATATCGGCCGTATGTTGTTCGATACTTTTTGTAATACCTAAATTACAAAAACTGGTCAATTTATCAATATTAAATTTCAAAATTAATAAACTAGTTATCCAGGCGCAATTTGATACCATAGCAACATCAACGGTTCAAATACAAACAAACAAATCAAAGTGAAATTAGAAAAATAATGTCAGATGTGCAAAGTTCTTCGTTTTGTGGTATCCCCGAAGATGTACTAAATGAAGCAAATGCTGCCACAATCGATTTTCTTCCCCAAAAAAGCAGCAGCAGGTATGAGAAAGAATATGAAGACTTTATTGCTCATAAATTTGCGTTGTCATTTAAATAACGTCCACGGCCGTTATTATAACGGCCAAGGCCTTTACGCCTGTCATATCGATCAAGCAGACAGTACTGATAAATGTTAATAACACAGAGGTATTACAAAAATGTATTTAATTGAAAACTGATTTGACTCAAAATTAAAATTAATGCGTTTATTTATTTTTATTTTTTTCATAAATTCGATGTATTTTTCTAATTTTTTAGTGCCTTGTTAAGCAATTTACTGCTTAAATTATGCCTTTTATTGAATTCATTATTAAAGGCGCTATCTATAGCGCCTTTTTAAGTGTTTCATTATTTCAACGCTGATTTTTTTTCAGTGTCTACTATTGATTACGTGTGAATATTTTACGGTGCAATTAACGAAGCAAATTGCATTCTTGAACGTGTGCGGGCTTTTATGGTTATTTGCACAGGTGATAATAATGCTATTGAATTTTCGAAACAAGCACGGCAGGTCATCCTTTACGGTCTAGGATGCAATTTTATAGCCATTGTGCGGCGGAGAATCAATTTTTCCAACAATACGTATAACTTCATTCGCTCACTGTTTTATGGCCTTTGAGCACGTGAGAATCGACCCCTATTAATAAGTCTCGTTCGTTCATGCATTTTTTCATGCATCGGACAAAAAGCTTTACGGCTACAAAACTGAGAAAAAATGATTTTATCGAGTAGCATAGATATATTACGCACTATTATGTTTTATACTGCAATCATTATACAAGGTGTCCCTCGCTCATGGACCATTAAAAGTCTATGGGGTTCCCGAAATAAAAATTAAATTCCTAGTTTTTTACCTCAGAAAGACGTTTTGAAAAATGGCTTCAATTTGTCGTACAAATAAGATAAAAACGGACATGTGGTAAATTGTAATGACAATTGCTCAATGAGATAAAAATTATGTCAAATAAGATAATATAATAGAAGAAAAGTCAAGAAAATTGTTTTTGGAAAATCGAAATCAACGATTTTTTTTATTAATAAGCGACTTCAGAATCTTGTGAAAACTTTAATAAATGGGAAGTTTGATATCTAAAATTCCAAATTTCCTGTATCTATCTGCAATACTTATCGTCACACACTCACTGAGAGGTAAAGTAGTGAAGTTCGAAGATCGTTGGCATAGACCAACTATGCCAAACTTTGGAGATCTGAAGTTACCCAAACATAGACCAACTATGCCAAACTTTGGAGATCTGAAGTTACCCAAACATAGACCAACTATGCCAAACTTTGGAGATCTGAAGTTACCCAAACATAGATCAACTATGCCAAACTTTGGAGATCTGAAGTTACCCAAACATAGACCAACTATGCCAAACTTTGGAGATCTGAAGTTACCCAAACATAGACCAGCTATGCCAAACTTTGGAGATCTGAAGTTACCCAAAGATACTCGAGCCCGCAATAATGAATGCAATTGCTACACTTGCTTAATAGGAAAATCTGGTTCAAAATAGGTCTCAAATCCCAAACCTGAAAAAGAAATCGCATGCAAAATAGTCTTTCCAGTCAATTATCTTGGTAACTTTCGAGTAAATTCTGATTCGTCGTCTAACAAAATGAAAACACATACAAATTTTCTAAGATCCCATGGACAAGTCTGTACCAGCATATTATCGGAATCATACGCAAAGAAATCGAAAATGTTGCCTACAATATTCTTTCCACCGGAAGAAATTACATGTCTCCCGGCAAATTTATAACCCGGTATACAGGGTGTCTACGCTAAACCGTTCGTTAAAAGTTTACGGGGTTGCCGTTGTACTAAAAATTTCAAAAAAATCCTCGTTACACGGTTGAATCAGTTGTCCTCATGTGAAATATTTTCAAGTTTCTATCACTTCCGGTTCCACCGGAAGTAGCACCAACTTTCTTATTTTAAATGGAACACCCCATATATTATTATATTTTTGAATTCCTCGCTTAAATTGGAACATATTTTCTAAGAACGTATGTACACTTATCTCTTCTAGTTTTCAAGAAAAAAAAATGTTTTCTAAAATTTTGACCTCTAAAAGGTAGTCTGAAATCTGTCTATAACTTCTCTTAGGAATAAGATAAAATTATGAATTAAATTTCTAATTATAGATAGAGGATGCCTCTATAAGTGACATAATTGGAAACTGTCAATTTTGATAATAAGTGTTCATAAAATGTCAATATCTAAGTGCCGTCTTAAATATCCTGTAATTCATTTTTTTTAAATGGAAAGACCCATTTTTTATTGCATAGCACGATAGGGAGAAAAATTTACTACAAAAAAGTATAATACAACTATACTCCTAAAGCAAGTATTTTTTGAAATATTTCGAGGATTACTTTTTCGACGCATTTCTGCAGGGTATAATTGTGCATGTCACAAGTGCACTTTAGTAGGCATGTGATATGCTTTTGTTTTATCGCCATTGTAATGCAACTGTCAAATAATTAAACTATTTAGAATAAAGTATTACAGAAATCAAAATCAACAAAATGAATCATTACACAAATCAACAAATTATCAATTTATTATTTTTACATGGCAACTGTAATAGAATTGTTGTTCTGACATGTAGAGTATTCAATAAAACTTATCCACATTTGCCGCCGATGAATAAATCTATTCCCTGCTTAAATTGGAACATATTTTGTAAGAACGTATGTTAAGTGTACATACGTTACCAAGAAAAAAAATTTGTTCTAAAATTTTGACCTCTAAAAGGTAGCCTGAAATATGTCTATAACTTCTCTTAGGAATAAGATAAAATTATGAGTTATATTTCTAATTGTACCTAGAGGATACCTCTATGAGTAAAATAATTGGAAACTGTCAATTTTGATACTAAGTGATAATTGTGCATGCCATGTTTTTTTCAAAATTGTCTGTACTGAAGATTTATCAACGCCTAAATCCTCTTGAGCACAGCGGATAGATGCTTGTGGATTAACTTGAAAATAGGCCGGCCGACACTATTTCTTGCACTTCCTCATTTTGTCCTCACTTGTCCAAATTAAACAACATTTGATTCCAATCTTCTAAATCTTGTTTTATTCATCGGCGGCAAATGTGGATAAGTTTTATTGAATACTCTACATGTTACAGCAACAATTTTATCGCACTTGCCATGTATAAAAAATAAATTGATAATTTGTTGATTTGTGTAATGATTCATTTTGTTCATTTTGATTTCTGTAATACTTTATTCTAAATGTTTTTATTATTTGACAGTTTGCATTACAATGGCGACAAAACAAAAACATATCACACGCCTACTAAAGTGCACTTGTGACTAGCAAAATTATACCCTGCAGAAATGCGACGAAAAAGTAATCCTCGAAATATTTCAAAAAATACTTGCTTTAGGAGTATGGTTGTATTATACTTTTTTGTTGTAAATTTTTCTCCCTATCGTGCTATGCAATAAAAAATGGGTCATTCCATTTAAAAAAAATGAATTACAGGATATTTAAGAGGGCACTTAGATATTGACATTTTATGAACACTTATTATCAAAATTGACAGTTTCCAATTATGTAACTCATAGAGGCATCCTCTATCTATAATTAGAAATTTAATTCATAATTTTATCTTATTCCTAAGAGAAGTTATAGACAGATTTCAGGCTACCTTTTAGAGGTCAAAATTTTAGAAAACATTTTTTTTCTTGAAAACTAGAAGAGATAAGTGTACATACGTTCCTAGAAAATATGTTCCAATTTAAGCGAGGAATTCAAAAATATAATAATATATGGGGTGTTCCATTTAAAATAAGAAAGTTGGTGCTACTTCCGGTGGAACCGCAAGTGATAGAAACTTGAAAATATTTCACATGAGGATAACTGATTCAACCGCGTGACGAGGATTTTTTTGAAATTTTTAGGACAACGGCAACCCCGTATACTTTTAACGAACGGTTTAGCGTAGACACCCTGTATAGGTACATCTTATTTAAATTACAATTAATCGCCTTCCTGTGTGTGAATTGTAGTTTAGAGAATAGTAATTACATTGCACGTATGCAGCACTCTGTGAAAAATAATCCTGGGGCGGAATTGCTGAGCAAACATCCTCGCAATATTCCCCACCTTCCGCCATCTAAACCAACACCTTAATATTAATTTATACTGAAACAATAGAGGAGTGCGCGGGACTGTTAGGGGTAG
Source organism: Othius punctulatus (assembly GCA_951805005.1). Lineage (NCBI taxonomy): Eukaryota > Metazoa > Arthropoda > Insecta > Coleoptera > Staphylinidae > Othius > Othius punctulatus. Next base: position 4,133,512 of record OX638141.1, on the reverse strand, counting down.
GTGTGAGAGAAGCGGTTTCTTTGTCCCAGTTGACATTATGAATTATCGGGGCGCATTAACCAGGAGCCCTCCTCACTCCTGAAGGGCTGTTAAATGGCGCAATCGATATAAGGAATCGGTTTCCTGTTTTGGCGGCGCGTGCAATTGGGTCATGACGTTGCAGTGACCGACAAAAAAATAACACTTCCTCCCGAAGAAATGGAAAGTTGCGTCCGGCGATTTCGGCTAATTACCTTGGGGGTGATTAATTGAAAAATCGATCTGCGGACGGCGGATGGCGGTGCGAGGGGTGAGGCGAGGGAGAGGATGACCTATTAATCATACGTTATTACACGAGTTTCCTGTCCCGTTATAAAAATCGCGAAGTCGGCGGGGTCATCCATCTCGCCCCTGCCTTTTTCCATCCCCAGGGTCGATTGCACGCTTAAATAAATACGGAAATTCCGTTATTAAATCGCTAGGGAGGAAAAAACACAGCGCCTACTCCGACATCCGCAGTAACGACAAACACGTACAGTCCGTAATCTAGTTTCTAGAGCAAACAGCGCAGGAAGTTCGCACATATCAGCCACTCTCAAAAACAATCACGAATCACGCGTTATATTGACGGGGATGCAAGATAAATTTCTAATGGTGTGTAACTTTCATGAACTTCGTCAGTATAGGGCAAGATGTATTACTCGTTCGCGATGTAGTCATGCAACTGGCAAACTTTTGTGTCGGCTTTATGCAGAATTTACATGTATAATTTGTAAGTTTGCGCAATTCCCATATAGATTGATCGATGTGGCTTTTAATTGCTGAAAATTCATAATTACTAATGTATTAAATAAAGTTACGCACTTTTTAAAATTTTCAAAATTGTTTTTTATTGTTCACGACAATTGTTTCGCCACACTGTGGCTTCTTCAGGTGAAGAAATGATCATTTCTTCACCTGAAGAAGCCACCAAAAAAGTGCGTAACTTTATTTCATACATTAGCAATTCCCATATGTTTACTGATAATATCGCGATACGTTAAGAAGGCAAGTGTCGAACAACTACATAACATTCACGTTTTGCAAAGACATAAAACATTTACAATTAATACATAGATTAACCTATATGTGTTTTTTACCTATGTAAAATAATAGATATTTATGTACCAAGTCAGTAAAGTTGCATTTTGTCGAACGAGTTTGGAAATTGAGAGCCGAGGCAAAACCGAGGCCAGCAACCAAATAAGCTCGATAAAGCCACTTTACTGGCATGGCGTACAATATTTTTTCGGCTACTAATACTACTTGCATTTGAAGTCTTTGTCAATCCATGACATAGTTTGTGAGGTACAGAACTCCAAAAAGAGTACTGTCCTTGTAAAACTAGTAAGAATGGTCCTGTTACGATAACAGGCGAAACAAGCTCAAAAAAAGTATAGTTTCTTAGCCACTGATCTACTTCAAAATGTTCATTGCACAGACAACATCCACGAGAATACACTTTAATTTTGCCATTTGTATCCATTTTTCCCTAAATATTTTATTTTTGGAAATCGATGTACCACGATGTATAAAAAAATTGAAAGAGTGATACTGGAAAATGAAAATAACGTAAGTAGTAGAAATAATATTTGCACACGACATGGCGATAATGGCAGAAACCGAAGAAGACCTCCAGCATAATATTGAACAGAGAATTGAAGGAAATACATCTAAGAATGAACCTGGCAAAAACAAAAATCGTGATAATTGCAGCGAAAAAGAAGAGGCATAAGATAACGATTCAAGGCAATAAAATAGAACAAGTGGGCACACCTGTAGACATATATAGAGAGTAATGGAAGAATAGACAGAGATGCAGATAATAAAATGGGAAAAACAGGGAAAAATCAACACCTGTTCACAATTTCAAACACCTGGAGATATATAAAGAAAGTAATGGAAGAATAGACAGAGATGTAGATAATAAAATGAGAAAAACAGGGGAAAAATTAACACCTGTTCACAATTTCAAACACCTGGGGATATATATAGAAAGTAATGGAAGAATAGACAGAGATGCAGATAATAAAATGGGAAAAACAGGGGAAAAATCAACACCTGTTCACAATTTCAAACACCTGGAGATATATAAAGAAAGTAATGGAAGAATAGACAGAGATGCAGATAATAAAATGGGAAAAACAGGGGACAAATCAACACCTGTTCACAATATCAAACACCTGGAGATATATATAGAAAGTGATGGAAGAATAGACAGAGATGTAGATAATAAATTGGGAAAAACAGGAAAAAAATCAATATGATGAAGACAACATTCTTTAATAAGAAAGAAGCACTAAAGAGAGTGAATTGTACTCGGCGAACTTTGATCTTCATTCTTATGTATATGTGGGGTGTAAAGTTAGTTCGCCTCCTCGTGGTGCACCCTGGATAACGCTAAATGAACTAACAGATTAACATAATTAAGATATATCTAATTAAGATAATTAAGATAAGAAAAGACCTTGAACGTGCAGAGAAAGGAGAGGGAAATCCTTAGCAGAAGCCATAGCACACCTGAAGAAGATCTCTACTTAAGAATATAAGACTATATTGCTCTTGTAAAAAAACAATAATAATTTTAAATAAATCAAAGTACATTAAGTTTTTCAGTAAATATTGTTGCGAATAAAGATATATATATATATATATATATATATATATATATATATATATATATATATATATAATTAAGATAATCTTGAGATCTTCTCACTAAGACACAAAGACACAATGCTACATATGAGAACTGAACTGCAACCATCATGATAATGACTGTGAAAGTACATCTCAAACAAACAAACACTCATCCAATGTACCATCGATGACTTTAGGATATTCACCACTAATGCAGTAAGATACTTGGACATTCAGAACTTGACTTGAAAAAAAAATGCAATATGATGATGAACTTGACTTGAAAAAAAATGCAATATGATGATGAACACATTCTTTAATTACAAAGAAGTACCAAGGAGTGTAAAAGTAGTCAGAAAAAAAAATAGTCAGGAAAGTAATTAGAATAACGCTAACATATAATAATGAACCTATGAGAGGTAAACACAGATGAAGAGTAAACACAACCGATATGAAAAGAATGAACGGAAATGTTCATCGGAAATACGACGGAGAACAAAACAAATCTAGACCACATAAGAAACAAAGTTTACAGGAAGAACCTCGAAATAGAACCAATAGAGAGAAAAATCAGCCAAGGATAAATGAGGTGGTTCGGACATATAAACTGAATGGCTATTGAAAGAAACACCAAGAAAACATATGAGACCAGGATCCCCGGAAAAAATCAGAACGGCAAACCCTCAAAACAAAACTTGACCACATAAGAAACAAAGTTTACTGGAAGAACCTCGAAATAGAACCAAAAGAGAAAAATATCAGCCAAGGACAAATGAGATGGTTCAGACATATAAACCGAATGGCTAATGAAAGAAACACCAAGAAAACATATAAGACCCGGATCCCCGTAAAAAATCAGAAAGGCAGACCAAGGAAGGAGTGGAAGGATCATATCAGAGAAGAAGTGGAGAAGCTTGGGCATCTCCACTTGAGGCTGAAAGAAGTGGGCTGAAATGGGAAGAGACAAGGAGACTCACCCAAAATTAAAAATTATAATTATAAAATATAAATAAAATATAAAATAACTAGAGGTACAATTAAATATCTTGATCTGGTAAAAATTTATGGAAGTAATCCTAAAAAATTGAATTGAAAAATTGAAAAGAATTAATCATAAAAAAAAAGAAAAGTCTTTCATGGGCTAAGAGCAGAATTAAAAACTATTGCAAACTCTCTACGAATTTTGAAAATGATTCAGACATCTTGAAAATTCTTGACAATTATTGCTAAATCTCTACAAATTCTGAGAGTTTTCAGGGTGTCCCATGAGTAATAGCAGGATTTAGGATGTTATATATCTACCAATTTTTTTTGTCAGAAATCTCTGAAATACGCAATTTTTTATCAATTTGGATAATGAGGAATGGAGAATTATTTAGGGTGTCTCCTTTCTTCCGGGACACCCTGTATATAAAGCTGAGTAGCCGACTTGGCTGGGCTCACTTTTCTTTTTATTATAATAATAAACTATCATTACTTGACTATTATTGCTAAATTATTATTATTATTGCTATTATTATAAGAAAAGAAGAAAAGTCATTCATGGGCTAAGAGTGGCTATTCAACTTATATACAGGGTGTCCCGTGAGTAAGAGCAGGATTTAGGAAGTTATATATCTACCAATTTTTTTTTTCAGGAAATCTCTGAAATACGCCATTTTTTATCAATTTGGATAATGGGGAATGGAAAATTATTTAGGGTGTCTCCTTTCTTCCGGGACTCCCTGTATATAAAGCTGAATAGCCGACTTGGCTGGGGTGACTTTTCTTTTTTTTATAATAATTAACTATTATTACTTGACTATTATTGCTAAATTTCTACAAATTTTGAGAACTATTAAGGGATTTTCTCTTACACTCTCGAAAACTATATCGTGAACAATCTTGAAAACTATGTGTTGAAAATTATTGCAAACTCTCTACGAATTTTGAGAATGATTCAGACATCTTGATAATTCCTGACAATTATTGCTAAATCTCTAAAAATTCTGAGAGGTTATCAGAAGATTATGTCTTAAACTCTTGAAAACTAAATTGTAAACATTCTTGAAAATTAAATCTTGAAAACTATTGCAAACTCTCTACAAATTGTGAGAGTGATTCAAACATCTCGAAAAATCTTGACAGTTGTTGATCTACAAATTTTGAGAACTATTAAGAGATTTTCTCTTAAACTCTCGAAAACTATATCATACACAATCTTCAAAACTATATACCTATTGAAAACTATTGTAAACTTAGTAAGAATATTGGGAATGATTGAGACAGCTCGAAAATTCTTGACAATTATTGCTAAATCTCTATAAATTTTGAGAATTATTAAGAGATTTTCTTTTAAACTCTCGAAAACTATATCATACACAATCTTCAAAACTATATACCTATTGAAAACTATTGTAAACTTAGTAAGAATTTTGGGAATGATTGAGACAGCTCGAAAATTCTTGACAATTATTGCTAAATCTCTATAAATTTTGAGAATTATTAAGAGATTTTCTTTTACACTGTCGAAAACTATATCGTGAACAATCTTAAAAACAATATACCTATTGAAAACTATTGCAAACTTAGTACGAATTTTGAGAATTGAGACAGCTCGAAATTTTTTGACAATTATTGCTAAATCTCTATAAATTTTGAGAAATATTAAGAGATTTTCTCTTACACTCTCGAAAACTATATCGTGAACAATCTTGAAAACTATATATCTCTTGAAAGCTATTGCAAACTTAGTACGAATTTTGAGAATGAATCAGACAGCTCGAAAACTCTTGACAATTATTGCTAAATCTCTATAAATTTAGGGAATTATTTAGAGATTATCTCTTAAACTCTCGAAAACTATATCCTACACAATCTTGAAAACTATATACCTATTGAAAACTATTGCAAATTCAGTATGAATTTTGAAAATGATTCAAAATATGAGAAGGATTAAGAGATTTTCACTTGAACTCTCGAAAACTATATCTTGAATAATCTTGAAAACCATATATTGAAAACAATTGTAAACTCTCTACGAATTTTGAAAATGATTCAGACGCTAAGAGCAGCTATTCAGTTTATATACAGGGTGTCCCGTGAGTAAGAGCAGGATTTAGGGTGTTATATATCTACCATATATTTATTTTCAGGAAATCTCTGAAATACGCCATTTTTTTTTTAATAATAAGGGATGGATAGGTATTTAGGGTGTCTTCTTTCTTCGGGGACACCCTGTATATAAAGCTGAGTAACTCACTTTTCTTTTTATTATAATACTAAATTAGTATTACTTGACTATTATTTTCTCTTAAACTCTTGAAAACTATATCGTGCACAATCTAAAAAAAACTATATACCTATTGAAAACGATTGCAAACTTAGTACGTGTTTTGAGTATGATTCAGACAGCTCGAAAACACTTGACAATAATTGCAAACTGTCTACAAATTTTGAGAATGATTGAAACATCTCGAAAACTCTTGACAATTATTGCTTAATCTCTACAAATTTTCAGAATTATCTTAACACTTGTTGATGTGCAAATTTTGAGAATTATTAAGATTGTGTTTCTTTAAAGTCTTGAAATCTAAGTCGTGAACATTCATGAAAAGTAAATATTAAAAACAATTGCAAACTCTCTACAAATCTTGAGAATGATTGAGACATCTCGAAAACTCTTGACAATTATTGCTAAATCTCTATAAATTTTGAGAATAATTGAGAGATTTTCTCTTAAACTCTAGAATACTGAATCGTGAATATTCTTGAATACTAAATTTTGAAAACTATCGCTTACTCTCTACGAATTTTTAAAATTATTAAGAGATTTTCTCTTAAACTTTAAAAAACTAAATCGTGAACATTCTTATAAACTAAATCTTGAAAACCATTGCAAAATCTCTTGATATTTTAAGAATGATTGAGAAATCTCATAAAATGTTGAGAAAGACTGCAAAATAATTGAGAAGTCTTTTGTAGTCCTCGAAATTTATCGAGGACTACAAAAAATTCATATAATTATTTCGAGGCCAGAATTCGTAAATATATTCTATTCATTATAGAGTATATTTACGAATTCTGGCCTCGAAATTATTCTGAAATCTTTAGAAATCTCGAGCAATATTGAGAAATTTGTACAAACCTTATAAAAACAATAAAAATCTCTAGATATAAGGAAAATTATTGGGTAACCGATAGAAATATGAAGAATTTTTGAGAAATATCTAGAATACTTACAAAATTGTATTAAAAAGGGTTATGTAGGTAAGCTAATTTAACCTAACCTAATCTAACCTAACATAGGTTAATATGTGTAAATGTTGTAGTTCACATGATCATTAAGGAATCTTGATAAATATTTAAAATACCTCCAGAAATCTTAATAGTTTTTTTTTCAAATTCGCAATATTAAAATGCTCATTATGTATATTGCATCTTATCATTAAAACAACACTTTAATCGAATGGGAGAATAAAATGTTTACATTTTCACTTTATTCACTGTAACCATTGATAACGTGAATAAAGTAAAAAATACGTAAATAGGCATTATCCTTGAAATTTTCGGTGTCACCTGACGATGTGACACTTCACGCAAATTTTTCAATTCTGATAACTAATTGGAAAAAATCTTGTATGATACAAGTGAATAAAGCAATTTTATTCACTTATATTATAAATAGCTATTATCGATTTCACAGAAATATTGAGAAATATTGGAAATTAATTAAAAATCCTATAATATTTATTGAAAAATATGTACAAATTATTAAGGAATCTTAAAAATAATTATAAAATCTCTTCTTTCTTTGTTAATTATTAGGTAGTCTCAATAAATTTTAAGGGCTACGAAAAAAACACGCAATAACACGAATAATAATTAAGTATACGAATTCTTGCCACGAAATTAATGAGAAATCTCTAGAATTATTGAAAAATCTGTTACACATCTCGAAAATTAATAAGAAAATTGTATAAACCCAAAAAAATATTGCAAAATCGACAGCAATATGGCGAATTATTGAGAAATCTACGGAAATATTGAAAAATATTAATCAAACTTTAGAAATTTAGAGAATTATTAGGAAACCTCCCTGATAATAAGTAAAATATTTCTATTTCTATTTTTAACTATACATAAAATATTGTAGAAATCTTAATAATAATTGAGAGATCTCAGAAAATTATTGAGAAATCTTGGAATTTATTAAGAAATCTACGGAAATATTGAAAAATCATCAGAAATTTACAGCATCAATGGGAAATCTCATTAAATCTAGTGAATTTTTGAGAAATCACTTAAAACTTGGGTTAAAACGTTACGAAATTTCTGGAAAATTTGAGACAATTGAGCTAATGGAGTTTTGTCATTTTTTTTAAAATATTTCTGGAGAATCCTCAATACTTCTCAAGGTTTCTAGAGGAGATTCTCATTAAATCTAGCCAATTCTTGAGAAATCACTTTAACATTTTTATAAATCATTGCAAAATCTCTGGAAAATTTGAGTATTATTGCTGATGAAGCTGATCTAGCTGACGGAGCTTTGTGAAGAATTTTTAATGTTTTTAGAGAATCCTCAATACTTCTCAAGGTTTCTAAAGAAGACTCTCGAAATGTTGAAAAATATTGAAAAACCTTCAGAAATTTAGAACATCAATGGAAACTCTTACTAAATCTAGTGAATTCTTGAGAAATCACTTCAAAATTTTGATAAATCGTTACGAAATCTCTGGAAATTTGGAGTATTGTTGCTAATGGAGCTAATGGAGCTTTGTCAAGAATTTTTCAGGTTTCTATAGAATCCTGAATACTACTCAAGGTATCTAGAGAAGACTCTCTAGAAATATTTAAAAATATTGAAAAACCTTCAGAAATTGAGACCATCAATGGGAACTCTTACTAAATCTGGTAAATTCTATTGAAAAATATTGAGAAAACATTAGAAATTTAGAGAATTATTAGGAAATTTCACTAAATCTGACCATATAATTAAAATATTTATATTTATATTTTTAACTATACATAAAATTATCTAGAAATCTTAATAATAATTGAGAAATCTCAGAAAGTTATTGAGAAATCTTGGAATTTATTAATAAATCTACGGAAATATTGAAAAATTATCTGAAATTTACAGCGTCAATGGGAAATCTCACTAAATCTAGTGAATTCTTGAGAAATGACTTCAAAATTTGAATAAATGGTTGAGGAATCTCTGGAAAGTTTGCGACTATTGAGCTAATGGAGCTTTGTCAAGAGTTTTTAATATTTCTAGAGAATCCTCAATATTGTCAAGGTTTCTAGAAGAGAATCTCATTAAATCTAGCCAATTCTTGAGAAATCACCTTAAAAATTTTATAAATCATACAAAATCTCTGGAAAATTTTAGTATTATTGCTAATGGAGCTGATCTAGCTGATGGAGCATTGTCAAGAATTTTTAATATTTCTAACGAGTCCTCAATTCTCTAGAGAAGGCTCTCTAGATATATTGAAAAATAATAAAAAAAACCTTCAGGAATTTTGAGCATCAATAGGAAATCTCGCTAAATCTAGTGAATTCTTGAGAAATCACTTCAAAATTTTGATAAATCGTTACGGAAATCTCTGGAAAATTTGAGATTATTGAGCTTATGGAGCTTTGTCAAGAATTTTGAATATTCGTAGGAAATCTTCAATACTTCTCAAGGTTTCTAGAGAGGAATCTCTATAAATATTGAAAAATATTGAAAAACCTTGAGAAATTTAGAGCATCAATGGAAACTCTTACTAAATCTTGTGAATTCTTGAGAAATCACTTCAAAATTTTGATAAATCGTTACGAAATCTCTGGAAATTTTGAGGTTTATTGAATTATTGGAGCTTTGTCAAGAATTTTTAATATTTCTAAAGAATCCTCAATACTTCTCAAGGTTTCTAGAGAAGACTCTCTCGAAATATTGAAAAATATTGAAAAACCTTCAGAAATTTAGAGCATCAATGGGTACTCTTACTAAATCTAGTGAATTCTTGAGAAATCACTTCAAAATTTGAATAAATCGTTACGAAATCTTTGGAAAATTTGAGATTATTGAGCTAATGGAGATGTGCCAGGAATTTTTAATATGTCTAGAGACTCTCTAGAAATATTGAAAAATATTGAAAATCCTTCAGGAATTTAGAGCATCAATAGGAAATCTCGCTAAATCAAGTGAATTCTTGAGAAATCACTTCAAAATTTGGATAAATCGTTAAAATTTGTAAAATCTCTGTAAAATTTGAGATAATTGAGCTAATGGAGCTTTGTCAAGTATCTTCAATACTTCTCAAGGTTTCTAGAAAAGTCTCTCTAGAAATATTGAAAAATATTGAAGAAACTTCAGAAATTTAGAGCATCAATGGTAACTAAATCTGGCGAATTCTTGAGAAATCACTTCTGATTTTTTTTTTTAATAATAATAAACTGTTCTTTTATAATAATCTTTTTTTTTACAATAAATAAATAATCAATAGATAAATCATTATGAAATATCTGGAAAATTTGAGATTATTAAGCTAAAAGAGCTTTGTCAAGAATTTTTAATATTTCTAGAGAATCCTCAATACTTATCAAGGTTTCTAGAGAAGGCTCTCTAGAAATATTGAAAAATATTGAAAAAACTTCAGAAATTTAGTGCATCAATGGGACCTAAATCTGGTGAATTCTCTAGAAATGACTTCTGATATTTTTTATAATAATAAACTGGTTTTTTTTTTATAATAATCGATTTTTTTAATAATAATAAACTAATAAAACTATTTTAAAAATAAGTTTATAATAAAAAAAAAACTTTCATTTGTATCATTTGCTGTACATTTGTACAGCAGATTGTTGTCACGTTGACTTTTCAACAATTTTTATTTTGAAATATTTAAACACGCTATTAGAAATGAAAATGTCCAATAAGATTATTTAAAAAACTTATAATTGTAAACAACTTAATACATGATTTTCATTTCATTCCTTTTAAGAGCCCTTCTAAACTGTGTGTGATGATATACCTTTGACTAGCAATATTTCAAAAACTATAGCCCAAGGATTTTTTTAGTATTTTTTAAGGACTCCGTTGACATCGTCGTGTGGCGTATGTTGAGCGTGTCCACTATTTTTGGGGCACCCTGTATACTGTACAATATACTATATGTTGTTTCTTCTCTTAGTTTGTTTTTCCATTTTTTGTTTCTATTATGTGCTATGTTTTTTTATGTCTCTTAATTGGATCTGTCGTTTTTCGGTGCTTCACGCAGTGGTCATCCTATCTCCTCCTAGGTCTTCCTATTTATTTTCATTCGTATACCTTTTCATCGCATATGTGTTATGTCATTATTTCTTCTCCTTTCCTGAACATGTAGTGTTCTTACTTAGTTTTTGTTTTGCGGAAAATTACAAGTATGTAAAAAATAGTTATTGTTAGGCACTTCATCAAATACTTACATTCATCCATTTAACGATTATAAAATAAATTGGCTATACATAATTTTTTTTCTGCTGTCACATTTGGTTTTACATACAACTGACCTATTGTTCATGGTGTGTGTTTCTTATCGTTGTAACGTTATTTTTTTGCGTACGTACATGTACGTAGGGCACGCTGGCAGGTCGTGACTTTTGTCAAGGACAAAGATCCGGATGATTTGCCGGGATAAATCGATTAAAGCGTGATATTGTTGGAGGGTTTGTGGTTTAGTGATACCCTCCCCCAAAGTCAGCTGAGTGCTGGATTAGTTAGCCCCCGAATCATTACTACTTAGCGGCCGTTATGGTTCTGTAGGTAAGATTTAGCCCCTTTCATTTTTATTAGTGGTGCTTATACCTCTCCCTTATCTGTAGGCCAAGTCGTTACGGGCGCACGACCCGTATCTACGTACCTAGGTCCCTAGGTCACCACCTTCGATGCTCAGCCAAGGAACTTGGTTCGGAACTTGGTCTGGAACCGAGGAAGTATCCCCCCCCCCCCCTCCACCCAATCAATGAATCAATACAGAACGCCGGAATTACTGGAATTACATATTTAAGGTTGATTTGAGGCATCAAAATCATTATCGAGCTCTCGCAAATATTGGATTCTCAGATTTGCGCTTTCACGAGATACATTTTCTTGCCCCAACACGTTTCCACAATTGGCAATTCAAATATATTTCGCGCCGCTGCCATTATATTCCGACTGCATTATCTCGTTGTAGAAAGGCGGGAATCAAAAACCTTTCGAGAGTTCATCCGCCAGAATCTCTTCCGCCGTTATTACGTGCACCTCGTCGATATTTTATTCGGCACTAAGACCCACGGAGCGCATTTAAAGTCGGTCGCGACGGGGATGTTGGGGATTGGGGATGTTGTGTATGTGTGTGTATGTGGGGGTGGTGCAAGGGGGATGCCGCGAAGGAGAGAGACGCCGGTGAACGCTGCAAGACGGCTAAATGGAAAATTTATGGGCCAAGGGGCGGTCGGAAACGGCGCAGTTGTTGCAGTGCATAAGTTCATCCGCTGAATGTGTAATATAATAATTTATACGTTCGGCGCCATGGAAAACTCCCAATTGTCGGTGGCGGCGCTTCGGGGGCGGCACGAAGGACTGAATTGGGGGGTTGGGGGGTAAATAATAAGAGAGCAGTGTTCCGCGAAGTTCGCGGAAGACTCGGAAGTGTGGGAGGGGTAAGTCTTCGCAGAAGTTTGATGGGTAATTTCGGTTTGGAGGGTTATTGTATATTTTACATATTTATTCCTGTTCTTTCAAAAAGTATGTAATATAAACATAATAATACAGATGTAAGAAAATGAATTGGAAAATTACAAGCATGTAAGAAATAGTTATTGTTAGGCACTATATCAAATACTTACATTCATCCATTTAACGATTATAAAATAAATTGGCTTTACATAATTTTTTTTTGCTGTTACAATTGGTTTTACGTACAACTCACCTACTGTTCATGGTGTGCCTTCTTATTGTTGTAACGTTCTGTTTTTCGCGTACGTACATGTACGTAGGGCACGCTGACAGGTCGTAACTTTATTATTATAAATGTTCGAAGCATCTACTTCCTGATACCTATATGATATGTGATATATAAATCAGGACATATATTTATATATCATATATGTATCAGGAAGTACATGCTTCCAACATTAATAATAATAAATATTAATACATAATAATAACATATGATATATAAATCAGGACATATATTTATATATCATATATGTATCAGGAAGTAGATGCTTCCAACATTAATAATAATAAATATAAATACATAATAATAACATATGATATATAAATCAGGACATATATTTATATATCATGTATGTATCAGGAAGTAGATGCTTCCAACGTTCATAATAATAAATATTAATACATAATAATAACATATGATATATAAATCAGGACCTATATTTATATATCATTTATGTATCAGGAAGTAGATGCTTCCAACATTAATAATAATAAATATTAATACATAATAATAACATATGATATATCATTGTTGTTATTTTAACGATATAACATGGATATGAATTAGCACTTACTAATAGCTAACTTTACTAATACTTTGAATTAGTATATTGATGCTAGTTATTGTCAGTATTATCAAATACTGAAGAATACATGAAACATTCATTTTTACCACAGAATTTCTTTATACATTCAATTTTGCTGCCTGTCTTATTCAGTCATACATGCCAGGCTACATTTGCATTTAACTGTTTATTTAATCTTTACATCATGATATTTGTACTGTATTCATTCAAGATTTTAAAAGTTAAAGTAAAATGTTTGCAAATGTAAGTAAGGATGTTGTTTAGCATCGCATAATAACTTTATGTTACGAAGGAAATTCACTTATTTCCTGTATTCGTGTATTCCCGCACATATTTAATAAAACTCGAGAAGCCAGTATCATATTTGCGATATAATGAAAAGGCATCTGGAAGTAGGTAAGAACTGTGAATATTCATTTTGAGAAATGTGTAATTCGCTTATTCAATACAATTTAATACAGGATTAAATTGATAAATTTGCCATTATTCAAAAACTGAGATGAAAGTAATTGTAGTGATTACAGATTTCTGTTTTAATAATAATTAAATTTTAAATGAATGAACGGCGAATTTAAGGATATGAAACAAAACAAACTTACTGCTATATGTATGTTTGGTTGCATAGTTACTCTATTAAAGTTGACTTGTATTTTCTAAAACTTAATATAGGGATTTTAGCCCGTGTTCAGCGATATAAAAAACTCACTTTATATCACTGTATATTCAAAAACTGAGATGAAAGTGATTGTAGTAATTACAGATTTCTATTTAAATAATAATTAATTCTTGCTTAGAAATTTTTGATCGGCCGCCATTTTGTTATTTGATAAAATAGAAAATAATTGTAAATACAAATGTTCTAGAGAACCGAAAGCGCATGTTGAACGTTTTTGTATTTTGTAAATATTCCTTAAAATAAGGGAGTAATGACGATTTTTCGAAAAACAAAAGAACGCCAATAACAATGAACTTGGGCTCCAATTCAAAATTTTGAACTAAGAAAAGTTGTTTGTTTCAATGAGTTCTAACTGTCATTTTCGGGTGTTACAACTTAGTATTAACACCCTGTATATATATATATAATAATACCTGGTATCCAAAATGGATGAAACTATAACAAAAACTTTTTTTATTTTGATTAATATCTCCATAGTTGGCCGTTTCCAGAGCGTTAAGACACCCTGTATATGTAGTAGGGGTCGAGAAATATCGATAGCACTATCGATATTTTCCATAGTTTAGACTATCGTTTGAAATCGATAGTTTTTGAGTGGCTATCGAACTATCGATTATTATCTACATATTTTTTTAGCCAAGAACTTTGTACGTATAGGAACCCTTATAAACTAGTCTGGATATACAAAAAAACAAGATTGACGAAATTTCTTATTTGGAATTCCATTGGAATTGGAATAGGAATTGGAAAATTTTACAATGATTTTTAATGTTTTGTCAGACTTATTGAAATTTTTACATAAGTAGAAAATAAAATTATGACGGAAATAAAAAAAATAAATACGGCATTCATTAAAAGTTTTACAATAGTCGTTGCAAATTTCATAGAAATAAATTCATAAATTTTATAGTGATTTTTAATGTTTTGTCAGACTAATTGAAATTTTTATGTAAGTAGAACATATCATTATAACGGAAAAAAATAAGTAATTAAATACGGCACGAATCATTAAAAGTTTTACAATAGTCGTTGTAAATTTTACAGAAATAATCAAAAATTTGACAGAAATAATTCAAATTTTGGTAACGAATAAAATGTTTCTAGTGTCTTCAAACTTTTTCAGTTTCATTTTAGAATGTTATTAATTATCATTGAAATTTCGACAGTATATTTTTACTTTTGAAATAAATAATTTAAATTTTAGCTGAAGTTATTATTGCACTTTTGACAGAAATATTCATATTTTCGTAATGTTTTCAATTTGATCTTTCAATTTATCAGGATTTTTGTCCAAGTTAATGTGCAAGGTAAATTCAGAAATGGGAATTTAAAATCTTTGTAAGATCTTTGATTTACACGAAGGAACATTTCTCGTCCATAGTATGGCATAAATGGAGTCGATGGTATGAACTTTTCACGGAATATTGGATTCGTGGATTTTCAAATTCATGTCATCAGATATTATCTTGAAATTTTGCATTTTTACAAAATTTTCGATCTACTACCAATTTTCATTGAACACTATACAAGATCTTTCAAAAACTGTAAAAATTTCAATTGTTTGCACTTTTATGCTGGATTAGATTAAGATATTATTAAATTGTTATCGAATTTCGTATATATAAATAATTATCAATTTATTTGTATTTTTCTGCCGTTTCAGATTCATAAATTGGAATTTAATATCTTGTGAAATCTTTAATTTAGAAAAAAGAAAAGTTTTGCAATTTTCGAATATATGTCATCCACGTGTTATGAATTTTTCACGGTATATAGAATTCATGGACTTTCATGTAATTTTCGATTAATTTCATTAGAAATTATCATGGAATTTTGCATTTTTATATAATTTTTGATCTCCTACTAAAGCAATTATCATTGAATTCAATGCTTAGAATTCACTGAAAATTTCTTAAGTAGTTGATCAAAGATTGTGAAACTTTGAAGGGAATTTCATATGTTTATTTCAATATTCACTTTTCATTTAATTATCAATTGTTTGCACTTTTATGCTGGATTTGATAAAAATATTATTCAATTATTATCGAATTTCGTATGTTCAAATAATTATCAATTTATTAGTATTTTTCTGTTTCGTTTAGATTCATAAATTGGAATTTAGATTCTTGTGAAATCTTTGATTTGGAAGAAAGAAAAGTTCTGTAATTTTCGAATTATTGTCACCCACATGTTATGAATTTTTCACGGTATATCGAATTCATAGACTTTAATGTAATTTTCGATTAATGTCATTAGGGATTATCATAAAATTTTGGATTTTCAAATATGTATTTTTTTTAATTTGTAGTCTGATCTCTGTTTGGGATATAACATAGTCATACATATTACATATTACATACTATATATTACACAGTTAATACAACACAATACATACAATATTAACACATTAATAAATATAGAATCGTTTTCATCTCCTACTAAAGCAATTTTCTTTGAATACAATGCTTAGAATTCACTGAAAATTTCTTAAGTAGTTGATCAAAGATTGTAAAACTTTGCAGGGAGTTTCATATGTATATTTCAGTATTCACTTTTCAATTAATTATCAATTGTTTCCACTTTTATGCTGGATTTGATAAAAATATTATTAAATTGTTATCGAATTTCGTATGTTCAAATCATTATCAATTTATTAGTGTTTTTCTGTTTCGTTTAGATTTATTAATTGGAATTTAGAGTTTTGTGATATTCATAAATTGGAATTTTAAATCTTATGAAATATTTGATTTATAAGAAAGAAAAGTTCTGTAAGATTCGAATAATTGTCATCCACATGTTATGATTTTTTCACGGTATATCGTATTCATGGACTACATATAATTTTCGATTAGTCATTAGAGATTATCATGAAATTTTGGATTTTCATATAATTTTTTTTAAATTGTATTCTGATCCCTCTTTGGGATATTACATAGTTATACATATTACATATTACATACTATATATTACACAGTTAATATAATACAATACATACAATATTAACACATTAATAAATATAATAAATATAGAGTCGTTTTGATCTCCTACTAAAGCAATATTCTTTGAATACAATGCTTAGAATTCACTGAAAATGTCTTAAGTAGTTGATCAAAAAATGTGAAACTTTGCAGGGAATTTCATATGTTCATTTCAATATTCACTTTTCAATTAATTATCAATTGTTTGCACTTTTATGCTGGATTCGATTAAAATATTATTAAATTGTTATCGAATTTCGTATATACAAATAATTATTAATTTATTTGTATTTTTCTGCTGGTTTAGATTAATAAATTGGAATTTAAAATCTTGTGAAATCTTTAATTTAGAAGAAAGAAAAGTTCTGTAATTTTCAAATAATTGTCATCCACATGTTATGAATTTTTCACGGTATATCGACTTTATAGACTTTCGTGTAATTTTCAATTAATGTCATTAGAGATTATCATGGAATTTTGCATTTTTATATAATTTTTGATCTCCTACTAAAGCAATGTTCATTGAATATAATGTATAGTATTCACCGAAAATTTCTCAAGTAGATTAAAAGTTGTCAAATAATGAATGAATTTTCGTATAATTTGAGTCCACCATGTTATGAACTTATATCTTGAAATTTTGCATTTTTACACAATGTTCGATCTACTAGCTATATTCATTGAATACTATATAGGATGTTTCAAAACTATATAATTTTCAATTGTTTGCACTTTTATTCTGGATTAGGTAAACATAGTATTAAATTGTTATCGAATTTCGTATGTTCATATATTTATCAATTCATTGGTCATTTTCTGTTTCGTTTAGATTCATACATTGGAATTTAGATTATTGTGAAGTCTTTGATTTGGAAGAAAGAAAAGTTCTGTAATTTTCGAATAATTGTCATCCACATGTTATGAATTTTTCACGGTATATCGAATTCATGGAATTTTCGATTAATGTCATTAGAGATTATCATGAAATTTTGCATTTTCATAAAATTTTTGATCTCTTACTAGAGCAATTTTCATGTAGTACAAATCATAGAATTCACTGAAAATTTCTTAAGTAGTTGATACAAAATTTTGAAACTCTCTGAAGAGTTTCATATGTTTATTTCAATTTTTAATTTTTCTGCACTTATGTGCTGGTTTAGATTAAGATCGTTACAAAATGTTAACGAATTTCGTATATTTATATAATTTTAATATTTTCTGGATTTTTATACTGGATGGTCTTTCCATTTGTGTTATTTACTTGCAAAAATCTCAATGATCGTACAATAATGTCAAGCTATTACTATACAAACCTTTCAAGTTCGGGACGAGTTTGAAAGCAGGGTAAATTTTTGTTTAGAGAACAATGGAAATCATTTCCTGTATTTACTTCAACATGTTATTTGAATTTAATGAATTGAACACTTTTACACTTAATTTGCACTGAATTCTAAAACTAGTTCACCAAATCATATTGTATTAATAACGATTGGAGAGCATATTTCAAAAGTTTTCCAAAGATGTATCACAAGTAGGGGGGTGCCATTTAATTTCTATAGATGGAGGTGGCTGTGGCTTAAAGGGTGGGTTGGGGGTCGACATAATATACGCCATTTTGGTTCCCCTTTCGAACCACACAAACGGTTTTGAATAATTTAAAAAATAATCGTGTGTTCTATGATTGCAACTTTTCAAATTGACCCTGTATATGTAAAACATAATATTTTTTTTAATACCCTGCGTACTTGTATTATACAAATTAAAATTGCTATGATTTTATAAATTATATAGTATTAATATTATTAATATATAAATTATAGTACGGATTATTATTATTATTATTATATATTTTATTTCCTTTTTCCGATTTTATTTCTTCAATTGTTTATACTGTTTCAATTATAGGTATGTTTGTGTGGTTTTGTGTAAGAAGTATACATGTGGCCAACATATGCTATATCAATCTGATGCTGCTTTGGCAAATATCTGTAGTGAGATAAATAGGGATTACGGACGTTACAAGGAAAGCATACTAATGGAGGTGTTTGTTAATGCTCCTAAGTAGCCTTCTGATTTGTGATCTCTTAATACCCTGCCTTGTAATTCCTGCCGGTCCTGGAATTCCGAGTGATTTGTATTATGAGGGGGTGGATAAATATAGACCGCATCGAATTTAACCTTCCCCCTTTCAGGTCGGGAATTCCTCGTATAAGCCGCACGTGATAATGCCTACTTAGAATGTTAAAACGTCTTTTGTCGGGGAGTCGGAAATGTTCAGGGAGAAGGGAAAAAAATGGGGGGCCACCGTGACACCCTTTCAGGGCGCGTGAGCCGGCTCGCGACGGTGATTCATCTTCGAATAATGGGGGGGAAGGCGAGCGTAAGACGGGATCAAATTTAACAATTCCGCAGAGGGAAAAAAAATAAGTTACCGGCGAGGAGAGTGAATATATATCCAGTAGTCCGGAGACATCCAGGGCCCCATACATCAAGAGCGCTCTCCGAGATAGTAATCTGACCACGCGCTGGGAGCGCAGCATCCATCATTCCTGCCAGGGCCACGTGCATCCCACCTATCTAACTATATACCTGCCCATCCACATCTACCTGGACCGGTTCGTGAGACGGTAATGAAATGCAGCAGATTACAGACCATCTGCCTGGTCCGTTGCCCACGTCTCGCCGAGGCCTTGAGACTCGCGAGAAGAAGAGGTTGAAGAAGTTGAAGAGTTCCCCCCAGGGCAGCACGCGCGCGATCCTCGACGGCCGCACCTGCCCAATCCGAAATCTGCATCGGATGATAAATCCGGATAACACGCGAGCACGCGTCTGTGTGCAGATTACATGGTACAGCGGGAGAGACCCGGATTTTATCGGTCAGCCATTCCAGTCCAATTGCAGCCAGGAAA
Source organism: Othius punctulatus (assembly GCA_951805005.1). NCBI lineage: Eukaryota > Metazoa > Arthropoda > Insecta > Coleoptera > Staphylinidae > Othius > Othius punctulatus. The sequence goes on along the minus strand of OX638141.1, from coordinate 4,113,752 downwards.
TTTACGGCGCTGATTACTTCCAAATTACCGCCCCAATTAACACGGAACAATTCAATTCCACGCCGTCCGTCCGCAGCCAGAATAACAACAAAACGCGGATGTGCAAATTTGGGGATAAGTGCAGAACATCGCCAGAGTTGCGATCAATCTGTTCGCCCGAAAAATCTAAACCTTACGACCGTAGACAATGGCCCTACATATATTGATAGATCGGGTCTTTAGAACTATCCCCATAATTTGCGGTGTCTATATTATTTTAATACTTTATTACATACATATTGCTATGCTATTGTTAGAGTTTAATTATTTTAACACAATTTATTATTTTATTATTATTATTTATTAATAAATCATTATTAATAATGATTTACCCCACGTTGAGGGTGCCAAATGATACGTATAGACAATGCCCTACGTTCGGGTGTTTAAAATGTGCAAATGTGCAATAGAAAGCAAGTCCTATCACTAATTAACAAACTAACACTATCAATATTTAATAACAATAATACCCTAAATTCGTATTTCGCACAATTAACTCCCTAATTGAGTAGTAAATTTAATAAATGGCGTGCATATTCTTATTCCTGGTGAATAGCGGCAACTCACAGTGGTAATCGGCAATCCTGGTTGCAGATGTCCAATCAGTAAATTCTATTAATTCGCATTTAATTCCCTCAGTTCAAAGTCCTGCTGCCCTTGGTTGATCCTTTTCTGTGCTTGACGTTCTCGCTGAATCGTCTTTGGGGTTGAAGTTCTCGTTGAATCCTCTTGGACTCCTTTCAGCTGTTCCGTGTTGATAATGATTCCCTAGTTCACGTCGGGTATTTATAGAAGGCCCGAACATAATTGATTACCGTCCCGAATTTAATTATATCCACGTCAACAAAACGTAAATCAAACTGTGTTTGAATAACGCATGGATGTAAATAACTATTGTTCGACGATATTTGTTTCTGTATAAATGTTTTCTTTTACTCTGCTGACCCACGTGGAAATCTAAAGTGAATCTGATTGTTTATCGGCCTTTTTAAAACCTCGGTTAAACAAGTTATTTTCGCTTGTTAAAATCCGCCTACGTTGGTCCAAATAAGCGTGTAAATTGTCCAGTTGCTACCCGAATCCAGTTCGTAACCACGGCAACGAATCAACAAATTATAATTATTATAATTATCCATATACCGGTGAAACCATAATTCCAATTGTGATTTGAATCCGATATTCGAGATCCTTATATTTTTCTGCGTCTATACGAATGTCGAACGTCTTTGTACGATGAGTTTGAAATTTCCATTGAATTTTATACATCTTACTGACTTATTACAATTATTTTACGTTAATTGTGCCCCTAATTAATTATAATTCTAGCTGAATCTTGAATTTTCCATTGAATTTTATACATATTACTGACTCATTACAATCATTACAATCATTACAATCATTACAATCATTACATCATTACAATTATTTTACGTTAATTGTGCCCTGAATTAATTATAATTCTAGCTATACAAATCCAATTTAACTACCTAAGTAATCCTAATAATATCTAAATACCCTAAATCTAATATATTCAGTATAATTATCTATAAACAAAATCCTATATAACGTATACTATAAAATAACAAATTAAATCTATTAAATAATATCACACTATATACTTGTACGTGATTAAAAGATCGAAATATCTACTTATACTTTAATATGTTATTTATTCTTATACAGGGTGTTTCAGGAGGAAGAAATAATGAACTGATGTAGATAGCAAACTGTTGATAATGCACCAAACGGAAAATAAAGTTCAAATTTTTGTTAGTATTTTATCAATGTTACCAGATATTTTTGATTATTATTTGTTATTTGTTAATTTAAGTACTTTCTGGTATCTTCTAGTATTTATTTATTTATTTTTCCCTACTAGTTTCGGTTAAAACAACTAGTTTTAACATTCAAGAAAACTTAATAGATAGATAGATAGATAGATAGATAGATACTTTATTTCATGTAGGCCACATTGTAGGTGGATATGAGCGTCAATTTTACACATATAAAATGTTATAATAAGTGTTAAATATTAAAATATAACAACAACATACAATATAAATATATATATATATATATATATATATATATATATATATATATATATATATATATATATAATGAGGAGGCATTACGAAAATTCACTCAACAAAGATTTATTTCTTCTGCATTTTTCTGCAAATTGTGGTGTAAAATAGTGGGAATTGCATAAGAAAATTTTCGACAGAGAGTATATACTATTAATAATTATAAATTACGAAATTTGCTATGAAATTTGCGAAATTTTGACAGTAAGAGTAGAAATGATGATTTTTTTATTGTAAGCAACAAAATTTGAAAAGCCATTTTCGACAATTTTATTATAAATTTCAAATTTTATACAAAATTGCTAATAGTTCATCAAATTACAAGATTTATCAAAAAAAACAGTAGAAATGATCAATTTTTTATTATAAACAACAAAATTTGAGAAGGCATTTTTGACATTTTTATTATAAATTTCAAATTTTATACAAAATTGATAATAGTTTAGCATTTTTCTGCAAATTGTGGTGTAAAGTAGTGGGAATTGCATAAGAAAATTTTTGACACAGAGTATATACTATTAATGATTATAAATTACGAAATTTGCTTTGAAATTTGCGAAATTTTGACAGTAAGAGTAGAAATTATGGTTTTTTTATTGTAAGCAACAAAATTTGAAAAGCCATTTTCGACATTTTTATTATAAATTTCAAATTTTATACAAAATTGACAATAGTTCATCAAATTACAAGATTTATCAAAAAAAACAGTAGAAATGATCAATTTTTATTATAAACAACAAAATTTGAGAAGGCATTTTTGACATTTTTATTATAAATTTCAAATTTTATACAAATTTGCTAATAGTTCATCATATTACAAGGTTTATCAAAAACACAGTAGAACTGATCATTTTTTTAATATAAACAACAAAATTTGAGAAGGCATTTTTGACATTTTTATTATAAATTTCAAATTTTATACAAAATTGCTAATAGTTCATCATATTACAAGGTTTATCAAAAAAACAGTAGAAATGATCAAATTTTCATTATAAAAAACAAAATTTGAGAAGGTATTTTTGACATTTTTATTATAAATTTAAAATTTTATACAAAATTGATAATAGTTTAGCATTTTTCTGCCAATTGAAATTGTGGTGTAAAGTAGTGGGAAATGCATAAGAAAATTTTCGACAGAGAGTATATACTATTAAAGATTATAAATTACGAAATTTGCTTTGAAATTTGCGAAATTTTGACAGTAAGAGTAGAAAATATGTTTTTTTTATTGTAAGCAACAAAATTTGAAAAGCCATTTTCGACATTTTTATTATAAATTTCAAATTTTATACAAAATTGATAATAGTTCATCAAATTACAATATTTATCAAAAAAACAGTAGAACTGATCATTTTTTTATTATAAACAACAAAATTTGAGAAGGCATTTTTGAAATTTTTATTATAAATTTAAAATTTTATACAAAATTGCTAATAGTTCATCATATTACAAGGTTTATCAAAAAAACAGTAGAAATGATCAAATTTTCATTATAAAAAACAAAATTTGAGAAGGTATTTTTGACATTTTTATTATAAATTTAAAATTTTATACAAAATTGATAATAGTTTAGCATTTTTCTGCCAATTGAAATTGTGGTGTAAAGTAGTGGGAAATGCATAAGAAAATTTTCGACAGAGAGTATATACTATTAAAGATTATAAATTACGAAATTTGCTTTGAAATTTGCGAAATTTTGACAGTAAGAGTAGAAAATATGTTTTTTTTATTGTAAGCAACAAAATTTGAAAAGCCATTTTCGACATTTTTATTATAAATTTCAAATTTTATACAAAATTGACAATAGTTCATCAAATTACAAGATTTATCAAAAAAAACAGTAGAAATGATCAATTTTTATTATAAACAACAAAATTTGAGAAGGCATTTTTGACATTTTTATTATAAATTTCAAATTTTATACAAATTTGCTAATAGTTCATCATATTACAAGGTTTATCAAAAACACAGTAGAACTGATCATTTTTTTAATATAAACAACAAAATTTGAGAAGGCATTTTTGACATTTTTATTATAAATTTCAAATTTTATACAAAATTGCTAATAGTTCATCATATTACAAGGTTTATCAAAAAAACAGTAGAAATGATCAAATTTTCATTATAAAAAACAAAATTTGAGAAGGTATTTTTGACATTTTTATTATAAATTTAAAATTTTATACAAAATTGATAATAGTTTAGCATTTTTCTGCCAATTGAAATTGTGGTGTAAAGTAGTGGGAAATGCATAAGAAAATTTTCGACAGAGAGTATATACTATTAAAGATTATAAATTACGAAATTTGCTTTGAAATTTGCGAAATTTTGACAGTAAGAGTAGAAAATATGTTTTTTTTATTGTAAGCAACAAAATTTGAAAAGCCATTTTCGACATTTTTATTATAAATTTCAAATTTTATACAAAATTGATAATAGTTCATCAAATTACAAGATTTATAGCAAATAAAAAAAAATCTGTCGAAATTATAATATTTATTATTGTTTTATTCTTAAAATAGATGAAACTTAAACAGATTTTAAACAGACTTAAACAGAAAACAACAAAATTTGAAAAGGTATCTTCGACAGTTTTATTATAAATTTCAATCTTTATCCAAAATTGTAAACAGTTCATCGAATTACAATTTTATTTAAATTACTTTGTATGGTAAATTTTAACAGATATTCATAAGAATTTTACATTTCACTGAATGTAGCAAAGTTTGATTGTATATTTTAATTTGCCTTTCATTGAAAATAGCAACTTTTGATTGTATTTTTTTTTAATAAAATCTTTGATTTCAAAAGGTTATTGGAAAAAGTTTACGAAATATGCGAATTTCATGGGAATCATACAACAATTTTCATTTTACGTTATAGTAGGCAGTCGGAAACTTAATATGGATTACACATTTGAGTAGGAACGACGAAATTTTATTTTCACTGCAAATTAAAATTTTCTGTGGTAAAACTGTGATATAAACTAATTGATTACAGCACTTTTAAGAACATTTTCATTAAAGTGGATATAACATTTAGTCGAAATTGTATAGTTTCAAACGAAAGTTCAACGAATCATCATTATTAACTTTTATTTATCTATAAAACATTTATCAGTAAAATTTATCAGTTAGCAAACAGTTAGCAATTTAGCAATCACACTTGAAATCACAAAATATGAAATATTCGTTATTTATAACAACAATTTATTAATGTATGTATTTTGTAACCTTTCAAATTAAAATTTTATTGGAATTACATATTTGCATGGTAAATTTTAACATGTATTTAGAGATTCTTGCATTTAATTGAATGTAGCAAAGTTTGATTGTAAATTTTAACTTGCCTTTCATTGAAAATTGCAAACTTTGATTGTATTTTTTTTAATAAAACTTTTGATTTCAAAATGTTATTGGAAAAGATTTAAGAAATATGGGAATTTCATGGGAATAATTCAACAATTTTCATTTTACATTATAGTCGGCAGTCATAAACTTAATGTGGATTACACATTTGAGTAGGAACGACGAAAATTTATTTCCCTACAAATTAAAATGTTCTGTGTTAAAACTGTGATTTAAAGTAATTGATTACAGCACTTTTAAGAACATTTTCATTAAAGTGGATATAACATTTAGTCGAAATTGTATAGTTTCAAACGAAAGTTCAACGAATCATCATTATTAACTTTTATTTATCTATAAAACATTTATCAGTAAAATTTATCAGTTAGCAAACAGTTAGCAATTTAGCAATCACACTTGAAATCACAAAATATGAAATATTAGTTATTAATAATCACAATTTAATTATGTATGTATTTTGTAACTTGTCAAATAAAATTTTATTGGAATTACATATTTGCATGGTAAATTTTATCATATATTTAGAGATTTTTACATTTAATTGAAAATAGCAAAGTTTGGGAGTAAATTTTAACTTGCCTTTCATTGAAAATAGCAAACTTTGATTGTATTTTTTTTTATATAATCTTTGATTTCAAAATGTTATTGGAAGAAGTTTACGAAATATGCGAATTTCATGGGAATCATACAACAATTTTCATTTTACGTTATAGTAGGCAGTCGGAAACTTAATATGGATTACACATTTGAGTAGGAACGACGAAATTTTATTTTCACTATTTTCTGTGGTAAAACTGTGATATAAGGTAATTGATTACAGCACTTTTAAGAACATTTTCATTAAACTGGATATAACATTCAGTCGAAATTGTATAGTTTCGAACGAAAGTTCAACGAATCATCATTATTAACTTTTATTTATCTATAAAACATTTATCAGTAAAATTTATCAGTTAGCAAACAGTTAGCAATTTAGCAATCACACTTGAAATCACAAAATATGAAATATTCGTTATTTATAACAACAATTTATTAATGTATGTATTTTGTAACCTTTCAAATTAAAATTTTATTGGAATTACATATTTGCATGGTAAATTTTAACATATATTTAGAAATTTTTACATTTAATTGAAAATAGCAAAGTTTAATTGTAAATTTTAACTTGCCTTTCATTGAAAATAGCAAACTTTGATTGTATTTTTTTATATAATCTTTGATTTCAAAATGTTATTGGAAAAAGTTTACGAAATATGCGAATTTCATGGGAATCATACAACAATTTTCATTTTACGTTATAGTAGGCAGTCAGAAACTTAATATGGATTACACATTTGAGTAGGAACGACGAAATTTTATTTTCACTATTTTCTGTGGTAAAACTGTGATATAAGGTAATTGATTACAGCACTTTTAAGAACATTTTCATTAAACTGGATATAACATTCAGTCGAAATTGTATAGTTTCAAACGAAAGTTCAACGAATTATCATTATTAACTTTTATTTATCTATAAAACATTTATCAGTAAAATTTGTCAGTTAGCAAACAGTTTGAAATTTAGCAATCACACTTGAAATCACAAAATATGAAATATTCGTTATTAATAACAACAATTTATTTATGTATGTACTTTGTAACTTTTCAAATTAAATTTTTATTGGAATTACATATTTGCATGGTAAATTTTAACATATATTTAGAAATTTTTACATTTCATTGAAAATAGCAAAGTTTGATTGTAAATTTTAACTTGCCTTTCATTGAAAATAGCAAACTTTGATTGTAATTTTTTTTCAAATAAAATAAATGATTTCAAAATGTTATTTGAAAAAGTTTACGAAATATGCGAATTTCATGGGAATCATACAACAATTTTCATTTTATGTTATAGTAGACAAATATTTTGGGAACTTGTAGTATGGATGATTCTAAATAAAAAATGTCATATGAGCATGTGTCCCATCGTTAACACCTTGTATAAATAATCTCTATTGGCTAGATATATGGAAACGGCCTTAGTTAATTCATTTAGTCAGAACATGTAAAAAATATGTTTTATAAGGGATACTCTTTTGGGGATGTTATTCTGGTGATGTTTTTTTTAAATAATATTATGTGGAAATGAGAAAAAATAGCTTCATATTGAATTACAAGCCTGCTCTAATAATAATTATAAACAATTTTCCGGCAAAATATTATGTTTTATGTATACGAGTCATGTACTGTTTGCTTGTTTGCTGCATGAAATTAACATCGTTTTTGATTAATGCCGGCGAGATTGAACTTCTGCGCGCTACATTTCTCCATTCCGCAACCCTCTGCCTGAGTTTTTTCGGTCCGGGCACAAAAGGCGTCGGTGTGAGAATTCCGGGCAATCTGTCACCGGATTAAACGGGCGCTCCGGGAGCGGTTCGCACGCCCGGAGCTCTCTCGCACCACTCGCAAAAATGTCGCGATTTGTCATTGAGCCCGTATTACACGTGCAATTTCTTCCATGCAAAGGTGTGTGTGTGTGTATGTGTGTGTGCGAATTTAATCCTAGAAGTCCCGATTCAACGAAACTCCGGGCGGCGTGCCTGTTTTTTTTTTTCCATCCCCCCACTTAAAGCCGCGCCTCATTTATCTCGCCCGGAAGGATTATAAAAATTTAAAGTGCCCGGATTCCGATAAGCGCAACGGGGAAGGGTGATTTACAGCCAATACCTGGAGTTTTGTTGCTTTTTCCTCAATTAATGCGATTCGGTTCACTAGTTGTGATGCGAATAAACAACAATTCCCGGCGGTAACTGCCCGGACTCCGGATTACTGGGTCGTTCAGCTTAGTTGATGGATGGCTATTGGATCCAAATAGTAATTCAAGATCTTCATTTGGTAATTCATAGCCAATAAACGTGCTTTGTGAAATTAAGTTGGGAGAAAAACAAAGTTATTGTTTCTCAAGATTGCATTTATTTATCTCCAATTGTTTCATGCTTATTTCCGTGAGATCATAACAATTGATGGATAAAATGGAAAGGAATAAACACTTGTTTCTTGAATTAAATGTGTCAGTGTCAAAAAGAGTGTCGATCGGAAAGTTAATTCCAAAATTTCTAGAGCTAGAAATGAACATAATGGAATCGTAAATATTGTAAATATAGTCCGTTGTGCAATATAAACTATAGCTCTTGTTTCGTAAACAATGACATTTTCCAAATAGTTGGTCTCCACATCTTCAGCAATTCAGAGACTGAACATCTCCAGATATAAATTTCACGATTGAACGTATGTGAAAAACAAAAATTCAAAAGCTTCTCCTTCCTTCCGAGTAAACCGGAAGCAGTGGTACGATTTCTTATGAGAAGCTTTACTGGAAATTACTACTTGGAAATATACTTTTCATAAAATAAAATTCAAATGAGTTCAGAGTCCCTTGTGCAGTATAATCGAAATCTCATGTTTCCAAAACAATGAAACAAATATACATTTTCCAATATTTGACCTCCACATCTTCAGCAATGCAGAGACTGAATCATCTCCAGATATAAGTTAAAATCTCAAGTTTGAACATATGCGAAACACATAAATTTCAAAAACTTCACATTCCTTCCGATAAAACTTAAAAATTGAATTGTCTGTTTTATAAACAATAAATAAATTTTTAAGTAACTGATAAATTGATGTATTTCCTATATCCTGTATCCCCAGATATAAGTTAAAATATCAAGTATCATAAAGTATAAAATTTCAACGTATGCAAAACACATAAATTTCAAAAACCTCACCTTCCTTCCGATAAAACTTAAAAAAATTAATTGTCTGTTTTATAAATTATAAATAAATCGTTAAGTAACTGATAAATAAATGTATTGCCTTAGTAAACTACCAGTTCGCATTAGTTGCCAAAATTAATCATCAAATAATATTAGTTTATAAAAAGTTTTTAAAGAATGTGATGCCGCACATTTTTCAAATTGCCGATCGTTTATGTAAATGTAAACAACAAAAAAGATGTTCCAATAAGGCCAATTCTCTCATACATTATTGCTCCATCATAAAAAAAAAGCTGTATGATTAATAAAACACTCCCAAAAATGATAAATTGCAGATCAAAATATTCAATCAAAAATTCATTAGAATTTATTGAAAAATCGGAAAACCTTAAAATAAATAAAAATGCAACCATGGTATCTTTCGACGTAAAGAGTCTTTTCACATCTATACTAGTACCCGAACTAAAAAATATGATGAATAAAAATCTACAAACACAAAGCTCAACATATAATATACTACTTCAGATTTATTAACAAATTTTGAATTCAAGAATAAGGCAAAGCCATCACCAGTGCCACTAGAAATATATATGAAGGATTTCGAAGAACCATTATTTTTGGACAATAATATGGTAATAAGCAATAATGTGATGTAGATATGTGGACGATATATTTTGCATATGGAATGGTACAGAGAGACAACTAGAATCGTGCTTAATAATCTTAAACTCTATAAACACAAAAATTCAATTCACAGTGGAAAAAGAACAAAATGGTAAAATAGATTTTTCTATTTTACAACAAATCTAACAACAAAAATTGAAAACTGAAAATTAAAATTTTCAATATAAAGAAAACCAACAACAGGTATAATAATTCCATCTGATTCATACCAATCACAACATATAAAATAATCAGCTCTAAATTGGTAAAGTGGTATGTACACTTTATCAATTACTTGTAATATATGTAAAAATGGAGTTTGTTTTCCGTTAAATAAATAAATAAATAAATTCATATATACACCGTTTAATAAATATACCTATGGAGAAAGAAGATTATAATAAAGAATTAAATAGAATATACCAAATTGGTATTAACAATGGCTTTAACAAGAAATGTATTGATAAAATACTTAAAAGAAAATTAAGAACGAATATCATTAAGGTTAAGTTTAAGGTTTTATCCATATTAAGAATTATTTATTGAAGGTATTATTCTGTACCTACTCGTATAGTTATTTTTTATTTTATATTATTATTTATTTATTTTTATTTTGCCTGACTAGTTTCAGTTTGTTTAGCAAACCATCATCAGAGGCGTCAAATGTGTATAAAGAATATAATAATTATGTTAGATATAAATTAACTCTAAGCTAATGTTATAAAAATGTTTAAATATAAATTATAATAATATTTGTTATGTGTTTAATATTGTAGTATGTGTAAATCATTTAGTATTTATGTAATTTGTTAGTGTTAACATAAATTAAAATGTGTGAAACTATCTTTTTGGGGGGTATAAATTTTGGTAATGGAAAATGAAATCAATTCTAAAATAAGTTTTAGTTATTTTATTTTGCTGTGTTTTATCTTGATTTTATTTCATTTTGAATATTTGGAATTTTATTTGGATTTTGAAAGATGTCTGTTTGAAGTTTAGGTTAATTGTTTGATATGTTAAAGGGATTATTTAATAATTTAAATTAAGGTTGTTATATGTAGTACTTACTGGTAAATAGTATTTTTTTTTTATTTAATTTATGATTTATTCCTTTCGTCTGACTAGTTTCGATTATAAATAATCATCATCAAAGGCATATTTATTTAATCTTTATATATCTTGAATTTATTTGAATGTAATTTTAAATTTGATAGCTGTCTAATTAAACTTATACCTATATATTTAGGAAATTACCAAAGATAAGAAAAAAACATGTTACATTACCATATGTTACAAACACAAGTAAAAAAACATATAAACAGTTAAGGAAATATAATATTGGTATTATATTTGTATTATAAAGTATTAGAAATTAACAAAAATTATATAAGAAAATTTATAATCAATAATGAAATAAAAAATATAGACAAATAAATCAGGAGTATATCAAATGATTGTAAACATTGTGATAGTACCCACTTAGGTCAAACAGGGAGGAACTTTAAAACATGGTACCATGAACATAAAAAGACGATACAGAATTTAAGTGGATAAACAGGATTAACGTGCCATTGTATAGAATCAGGACACCATTTAGGAGATATCAAACCCATTCATTTTTTTTTTTTTTTTTTTATGGAGATAGATTAAACATGTTAAAGGAATAGAGATCTAAAAAGCTATTATGCAAGGAACAAATATAATGAATACATCAAAACGAGCTCTTCCAAGGCAATGATGTTTTTTAAGCATCGATTCATTTGAATTAATCAATGTCAGGAAACTGATAATATATACAAATGAAACAAAATAAGAGAAATTATACGTGATATTCATTTATAATAAATACCATTTCGCTATAACATTTTTTTCAAAAAGATAATTCATTTAAACTCTGTTCAATTTTTATTTTTGACTAACTTGGCTCTGTTAAGGTGACAGTATTGTTGGCCAATGTAAAAAGTCACTAGACTTGAAAAAAAAGGTTATAATTAAAAAAAGGTTTTATTTTATGACAGTGAGCAGCGTTGTCATCAAATTGAGTATCTATTGACTACAGAATTTATTTATTTACTATTTTGATTTTATAAAAAAATTTCATACGTTTGATTAAACTGTTTTAATAATGAGATTCAATTTATAAAATGAGCATTTTATTAATAGGAATTGAAAAAAGAAATTTTATACAATCAAAAACTTTTTCATACTCGACTACGACGTAAAACACATTTATTTGTTAAGAATAACATAGTAATAGGCGAGCGAAATTATGACAAATAATATAATTATTTTTCAGGATCACAAGGCGATCACTTTGAAGAATTCTTATGATAGTTAATATTATTTGCCATGATTTTGTTTTTGACCGCCATTTACGTTCCAAGGCCTAAGTTATTCATACAAAAATAGTTATTTATTTACTTAATTTTTAAACTTAGTTCACTCAGAGACAAGAAAAAAATTGTAAAAAGTTTATGCTCTCATTTCGACAATAATAAATCAATACCTTTTTTCACCACTTTATTTACATATTTGGCTGTATACAGGGTGCGCTTTTTATTTTTTATATTAAGCACTGGGATCTCCGAAACCATAAAAAATAGAGATTCGGTTAATGAGGGAAGATTTATCATTTTAAGAGCTTATGCTCTTATGCTTTTGTTTTTTGAAAAAAAAAACGTCTTGAGTTATAATACAAACTTGAAAGTCAGTAAAGTCAGTTAAACTTACTATGGCAGTCATAGTTGGCTTCGACATGTTTAAAACGGACAATTTTTTCTCTTTGTAACGATATAAGGTTTGCTGCAGGTACATACTTTCATCATAATTATTATTATTTACTGCACAATCTTCGTCAAAATTTTCAGAGGATCTTCAGGCATACTGTATCCAAAACTGGCATAATATTTTCAACGTATTCTTAAGATAAATTTTTAGAAATTTCAGTGACAGATAAACCAGAACCTGAATAAAAAACAATTTATTCATGCACATTAGTTTTGCCTGGCAAATTTCAGCATCCCAGGCAGGATTTCGGGCGTGCCCATTAGACCCGTGCCGCACATTTTAATTGAGCAGCAAGTTTTTTCGCCGTCTGCCTCGGATTATACCTAGCCGTGTGCCATGCACGGGCCCTAACTTTTAACTTTTTGACAGTTAATAGATTAACAGCCGGCCACCATATGTCGGTAGGGCGGGCTAGCGAGACAGACAGACAGACAGACACCTCTGCAGCTGCCGTCCTCCGTCTGGACCCCAGACGAGATAACACCGTATCTCCCAAAAACACGCTCCTAATGATCCTCCAGCTCTTCGCATCTCTCGATTCCTATTCCATTTCAGTCCGTACTTCGGTAGAACTGGGGGCATAATTTTGATCAGCACTGAACGACGGTCGGCACGTGCAATTCTAATTTTTCGGAGGGATCCTCCCCATTAGAATAATTTCGGGACTAAGCAATAACTCAGGCGCGTGATACTGTAGTGAGCAATTTACTAATAGCATCTTAACGAGACAATCGCTGAAATAATTGCGACGGGAACTTTTGCGAGTGGAATAAATACGTGTATGTCGGGGTAAATTATCAAGACTCAATTATGTTACATACATTTTAACAACCTAATTCAAATTTGCAAACGCAAATGCCATTTTGCATTTTATACTCAAATTTGGCAAATTTACAATAAAATTTTCATAATCGCTGCTGAAATTATTAATTTATAATAATTTGTACATTTATATGACATTTTATAGTGAAATTTATTAATTTACAATAAAATTTTCATAATTGCTGTTGAAATTATTAATTTATAATAATTTGTACATTTATATGACATTTTATAGTGAAATTTATCAATTAACAATAAAGTTTTCATAAAGCTATTGCAATTTTGTAATTTGGATAGATGAATGATGAAAGTCACAAAGAAAATTACATAATTCCAATAAAACTGATTTATTAGTTCATGATTGTTTTCTAATTCCATTGAAATATTGTATTTATAATAAATATTTTGCAATTTTTACTATAAGGGTCCAATTTACATTCAACATTTTACGAATTCTGCAAAAATTTTGTAATTTACAATTAATAATCCATTATATCTATTGAAATATCGAAATCCATTATCAAAATTTCTTAATATTCATCATAATGTTATTACTATTTATGGGGTTTTCAAAGAAATTTTTATAATTTGTCGTCAAAATAACGAAATTTTCATAGTTTTTGTTGAATTTTTTAAAATTTATAATCAACACCTTCCATTTACACCTTCCATTATATTTTTGGCAAATGTTTATGAAATGGTTAATAACTTTGCAAGGATTATTATTTCTGGGGAAAGATGTTATAATCTTCAATAAAAAAACTCGCAGGTTCCATTGATCTTTACAATTTATAAAAATTTTGGTAATTATATTAAAAAATTCGAAAGAAAATTTTGTAATTTCCAATAGAAACGCAACATTCCTTGTAATTTTCAAGCGAAATGATATCATTTGATGGAGCCTATTGCGGTCTGATGAACTTGCAATTTGTAATAACATGTCTTAATTCGTAGAGAAAATGTAAAAAATTTGCATTCAAAATTTAGTCATTTGCAACAAAAATTTCATAATTTGAATTTGTAATTTTGTAAGTAATTTTGTATGTTCTATTAAAAGTTTTGCAAATTTTCTGTCAGAATATTAATAACTTAGTGCGTTATATACTTTGGGAATGAATTCTTTATAATTTACACTGAAAATTTCAGGTTTAAATGAAGCATTGTACTTTATAATTCATATTTTGGTATTTACAATAAGAATTTCAATGTTTCCAACTAAATTCTACTACCTCTGTTCCTTAATAAGTGGGCCACTTGAGTTTTCTTTCAAACTTATTGACAATTACTTATTTTTTTTAGTTTCTACTTTGATATTCTTAATTTATTTGACTGTTTAATCTATCAAAGGCAACAATTAAATTTCGAATTTTTAAGCGAATGTGTTCTAATAGCGAATGTGCCGGAAGTATCAAACGATGAAAAGACAAAATTTAATTAACGAAAAACGAACGGCTATTGTTCAGTTTTCACTGAAACATCAGAAAAATAGACGACTGAAAAATATAATTTTGGTAATTGAAAAATTTGGTACATCAAGAGCCACTATAAAAAGAATATGGAAACAAGGTAATGATTCTGTTCAAATAATAATTATAAGCTTCAACATATTAGCAAGCCAAAGCTTCGTAGGGAAAATCGCTTGACTACTATTCGTTTATACCAACATTTTTTGTAAGTTATTTAAAAAAAACTTATATAGTACTTCTTAGAAACGAAAATGGCTCACTTACTTTGTAGAAAATAACCATCGCTAATGGCTCAATTGTTATGAAAAAATCAAAATTGGCAATGGCTCACATATTATGGAAGTAATAAAAAATGGTAATGGCTCACTTATTATGGAACAGAGGTAGTATCATTTATCATGACAATTTGTTATTTCCTTTGAGTTTTGGAATTTATAATGCAAATTTTGTATTTTCAATAAAAAAATTGCAAATCCATTATAATTTAGTAAGTTTTTATATTTATTTATTTATGTGTATATTATGAAAATTCTAACGCTAATAAACATTATTATTATTATTATTTTCAATATATATATTGTATAATTCAGATGAAGATTTTGTGTTTCGATTAATATGTTACAACTTAAAATTATTATGTGTAAGTAATGTGTAATTTATGTGTAAGTAATAATGTTGAAACTTACATTTTAATTTTTTTAATCTTTTTTTTTCATTTTTAATAATTTTTTTGCAAATAACTATGAACATTTTAACAACTTGGTCAGGGATATGCTTTTCGAACAAAACCCCTATAATTAAACAAAAATATGCAGGATCTAATTAAACTTTGTCATTTATAAAAAGATTTTGTAATTTACAATTAAATTTTCTTGACTTGGCGGTGGCCATTAAATATTTTTATAAATAATTTTATGATTATTAATCTTTAAAAATTTGGTAGCAACTTTTGAAGTTTTGGAAAATTGAAACTATGACAGTATTAAAAAAAAAGCACAGAAATAATTAATAAAATTGCAGAAATAATTGCTTACTATCAAACGTTCAATTTTATCTATAAAATCTTCGAAGATTACCTTCAAACTTCAAAACAAAATTTCAATAATGTCTGTTCATTTTAGTAAATTTTAGTGATTACTAACAAAATTTCAATAATTGCGTTCATATTAGATTATTTATAACTAAAAGATTACTAAAAAAATTTCAATAATTGCTGTTCATTTTAGTAAATTTTAGTGATTACTATCAAAATTTCAATAATTGCTTTTTATTTTAGTAAATTTTATTGATTACTACCAAAGTTTCAATAATTGCTGTTCGTTTTAATAAATTTTAGTGATTACCATCAAAATTTCAATAATTGCTGTTCATTTTAGATTATTTAAAACTAAAATATTACTACCAAAATTTCAACAATTGCTGTTCATTTTAGTGAATTTTAGTGATTACTACCAAAATTTCAATAATGTCTGTTCATTTTAGTAAGTTTTAGTGATTACTACCACAATTTAAATAATGTCTGTTCATCTTAGTAAATTTTAGTGATTACTATCAAAATTTCAATAATTGCTGTTCATTTTAGATTATTGAAAACTAAAAGATAACTATCAAAATTTCAATAATTGCTATTCATTTTAGTTTATTTAAAACTAAAAGATTACTACCAAAATTTCAATTATTGCTGTCCATTTTAGTAAATATTAGTGATTACTACAAAAATTTCAATAATTTCTGTTCATTTTAGTATATTGTAGTGATTACTATCAAAATTTTAATAATTGCTGTTCATTGTAGATTATTTTAAACTAAAAGATTACTACCAAAATTTCAATAATTGCTGTTCATTTTAGTAAATTTTAGTGATTACTACCAAAATTTCAATAATGTCTGTTCATTTTAGTAAGTTTTAGTGATTACTACCACAATTTAAATAATGTCTGTTCATCTTAGTAAATTTTAGTGATTACTACAAAAATTTCAATAATTTCTGTTCATTTTAGTATATTGTAGTGATTACTATCAAAATTTTAATAATTGCTGTTCATTGTAGATTATTTTAAACTAAAAGATTACTACCAAAATTTCAATAATTGCTGTTCATTTTAGTAAATTTTAGTGATTACTACCACAATTTCAATAATGTCTGTTCATTTTAGTAAGTTTTAGTGATTACTACCGCAATTTAAATAATGTCTGTTCATCTTAGTAAATTTTAGTGATTACTATAAAAATTTCAATAATTGCTGTCATTTTAGATTATTGAAAACTAAAAGATAACTATCAAAATTTCAATAATTGCTATTCATTTTAGTTTATTTAAAACTAGAAGATTACTACCAAAATTTCAATAATTGCTGTCCATTTTAGTAAATTTTAGTGATTACTACAAAAATTTCAATAATTTCTGTTCATTTTAGTATATTATGGTGATTACTATCAAAATTTTAATAATTGCTGTTCATTGTAGATTATTTTAAACTAAAAGATTACTACAAAAATTTCAATAATTGCTGTTCATTTTAGTAAATTTTAGTCATTACTACCAAAATTTCAATAATGTCTGTTCATTTTAGTAAGTTTTAGTGATTACTACCACAATTTCAATAATGTCTGTTCATTTTAGTAAGTTTTAGTGATTACTACCGCAATTTAAATAATGTCTCTTTAGTGATTACAACCAAAATTTCAATAATTTCAGTTCATTTTAGTAAATTTTACTGATTACTATAAAAATTTCAATAATTGCTGTTCATTTTAGATTATTTAAAACTAAAAGATTACTACCAATAGTTCAATAATTGCTGTTTAATTTAGTAAATTTTGATGATAACTACCAAAATTTCAATAATTGCTGTTCATTTTAGACTATTTAAAACTAAAAAATTACTACCAAAATTTCAATAATTGCTGTTCATGTTAGATTATTTAAAATTAAAAAATTACTTCCAAAATTTCAATAATTGCTATTCATTTTAGTAAATTTTAGTGATTACTACCAAAATTTCAATAATTGCTGTTCATTTTATTAAATTTTAGTGATTACTACCAAAATTTCTATAATTTCTATTCAGTTTAGTAAATTTTAGTGATTACTACCAAAATTTCAATAATTTCTATTCATTTTAGTGATTACTATCAAAGTTTCAATAATTGTTGTTCATTTTAGTTTATTTATAACTTAAAGGTTACTACAACAATTTCAATAATTGGTGTTCATTTTAATAAATTTTAGTGATTACTAATAAAATTTCAATAGTTGCTGTTCATTTTAGTTTATTTAAAACTAAAAGTTAAAAATCATTTTTTTTTACTATTTAAATAAATTCACAACAGAAAATATTCATACTTTTATATCAATAAATTTAGAGGAAATCAATGTATTGATAATAATAAATTTTCTCGTAATTTGCCCAAAAAAAAAGTTAAAGTTTACAATGCTGACTATGTGCGTATTAATAAAGAGTTAGTTATAACAGTAGTGTTATGGCAAAACATGTTATCTGCAATTTTTGTTATTTTACAGGAATAGCAAAAACAGTTTTGCATTTGCAATTGTGAATGTAGGTTAGCATATATCATTGCCATAGCTATTTATAATACAATAAAGGTACTTCGTTCATTCATACCTAAAGTATACTTTATTTGTGGCCATTCTTCCATTTAACGTAGAAAATAAGCCATTATCATGTGATTTGCTGTAATAAGGTACTACTTAACATCACCTGGTAAGAAAAGTTAGTGAATGTGTCTAAAACTTTTTATCGATAACTCGTTGTGAGTAAATTCAACTGGGGCGTTATTTTTGTATACAAATCTCGAAATCTCGACATCCGGATGTAAATCTTGTGTAAATGATTGATCTCCTGCGGAATACACGGGCAATTTTCTAATCAAAAACAGATTTATTTACGTCGGTGTATTTTTAGATACGGATATCCATGCCATCGTTTAAGGAGAGAAATATACGAGGAGAGCGCAGAAGTAATCCGAAACGTGCTGATAACGGACCGATAAATTAGCGCCCCGCACTTTTTTATCACAGCCCCCTTTCAATAACCCGTCTGCATTTGCGCGATCGCCCTCATTCCACTGCCGGGGCTCAACAGGTGCTTCCGTTTTTAATTATACCGACCCTATCGGAAGAAACGTATTATTTGATAAGGGGATTTCGGCGCTCCGTTCTCGGGATTAGAACTTATTTATTGTTATCGCTGCAGATTTATTCGCGAAATCGGCGCTTTTTTCCCGCAACTCGCCGCCCCGTATTAATAATTTCCCGCAAAGCCGGTAGATTTACGGGATACTTTTCATCCCGCGGAAATTTGCGAGGGGGGGCACACGATAAACACTCCCCGGGGAGCCTAGGCGTTAATAATTCATTCCTCCATTTCCACGGCTTACGGAGTAATGGAGTAAACAGGAATTAAAGATTCAGCGCAAAAATCACCCCCTGTCCATCGGATGGGATTGTTTTGCTGCCTTTCCGGACCCGATAAACGGAAAATTCCGAACAGTATCTCCTAAGGGATGAAACAGCATCATACCTAACCCTTTGCGGCCAATGATACCACTCATCATCCAAAGACAGAATCGCCTCACGTATACTATAGCTACTCCACCTCATTCGGCCTCATATACCACATATACCTTTTTTTATGATAGTAATGTTAATTCGGCGAAATTTGGTATGTAATTAAAAAGCATCCTAACCTGAAAGTTTTTATGCAGCAATAACCACACAATTGTTTTTTATAACAAACTTAGCGCTAATTTATATTTAACATAATTCTTGTATTCTTTGTTGACAGCCAAAATAGAAAGGGCAAATAAATCAGGCAAAATAAAATAAATAAGTAATAAAATAATAATTATTGTATTCTTTGTTGACAGCCAAAATGGAAAGGGCAAATAAATCAGACAAAATAAAATAAATAAGTAATAAAATAAAATAAAAATAACTGTACCAGTAAGTACACTATAATACCTTAAATAAATAACTGGTAACTTATGGATAAAATCTTAAACTTTTTTACATTTTCATTTAATTTTGCCATTCTCAGTATGGTCCTTAATTTATGCCACGAAGTTGTGGGGGACCCTGTATATGCATGCACTGACATAATAAAATTTTCCATTTAATTAAAATATCATGCTAATTGCAAATATTTTGCAGCAATACTTATAAATTATTCTCGTTTAAGCGATTTGGTAGTGGAATTAATATTCAAGCATATCTAACTCCGAACGTATACTTTTCATGCAGCAAACTGCTTTCCATATCATTATACCCTAAGACTCGAATTTATGACCAAATGGAGAGCAATGGCATAGGTGGGAAACTAGTTTTTCCTCTGCGAGGGGAAAACTTATCGCCACGCTTAGTTTGTCGCATTTAGATATTCATTTTGTACTTCATGCCGACAATCGTTTTCGTCGCTGTGAATATGCTAATCGCCGTCGGGTATAAATTACCATCCTGCACGGCATAGCCTCCACATCCAGCTATGGATTTTCGAAGCAACAGATTGGATTGTACGGAGCATTCGACTACTTAGCTGAGAAAGTATTGAGAGATTGTTGTACCGTCTGGACTCAAGTACTTCGGCGAGGTGATTTACTGGAGGTGTTAATCAATTTTTTGACGAAAGCTTGAGCTGCCAGAAAACTATCTAGTCAGATAATTGAATCTCAAGAAAGTTTGTCGCTAGATTGAATCTTTTGAAAGAATTCAATGAATCTATATTAACAAACAAATCGATTTCTTTGTCAAGAATCTCATCAATTGTGTTAGTTTTGTATCGCTTTGTGTGAGGGGGATTAACAAAACGGATTTATAAAGCTTAAAAAGGGGCGAATAGAAATATGCAAAGTTATACAGGGGGTTCCTTTTAAAAAACTCAACTTTGATACTTCAAGAGTTACTTTTGTAACTAAACTTTTTGAGTTTTAAGAATTACTTTTGGAACACCCTGTATAATATGAAATTAATTTTAAAAGGTAACCAAATGGTACCCCGCTATATCCCAGAAGTTAAACTTTTTGAAAGTCATGTATTTTAGCCGCAATAATCCCTGCCGTATAGCGTGAATAACCCTGTATATGCTTTGAAAATTTGACAAAAGTTATAAAGTAAATAAGTGAGAAAATCGAACTTACAACTTTCCCAGTTGACAGGTATCGTTATATCTGTCACTAAAATTTTTGAAAATTAGTCTAATGGATATTTTGAAAATTTTATGCCAGGTTTGGATACAGGATGCCTGAAGATATATCCTCTGAAAATTTGACGAAAGTTATAAAGTAAATAAGTGAGAAAATCGAACATATAACTTTCCTAGTTGATAGGTCATCTATCATATGTCATAGTCTGTATCTATCACTAAAATTTCTGTAAATTTATCTGATGGATATTTTGAAAATTGTATGAGGATATAACTTCAGATATACTATATCCAAATTCAATTATTACACGAAATTTCAATTATTGCTCTTAATTTTCAATGATAACTGTAACTTTTTTAAATTAATTGTCACATAGTTTACAGTATTTTATCAAAAATTAATAGATATTTCCAAAATTTAAATTATTACTGCCAAAGTTTCTAAGGTTACTGCAAAAAATATATTTCTTAAAATCACCAATAATTATGTCTAAATGTCAATGATATTCATATATTACTGTCAATACAATTAATTTAAATATTACATTTACTGCCAAAATTTGAACCATTCTGTGAATAATAATAATAATAATAATCTTTATTAATGTTACCAGTAGGTTTACACGTATAAATAATTGACTGTAATAATATATATGTATAGGTAGATTCAACAATAAATTGTGGTATACATTAGTTACATAAAATCAATTAAAAAAAAATAATTGTGAGTACAAATAAATATTCACAAACCATATTGAATATTGCAATGGTTATCGTTTAAGTGTTAAAAATGCTGTAAAACTTAGAATATTTCTGCTACAATTTCAATTATTACTATATTTTTGGTTATTTCTGACATATTTTTAATAATTTTTTGAAAACTTCATTGATAACTAGCAAATTTTCATTGACTACGATCAAAATATGAATGATTACAGGTATTATCAAATTTTGAAACATGTCTGTCAAATTTTGATTTATTTGATCAGCACTGGAATGTTACTGTGTAAGTTACAAATATTGGTGTGAAGTTTTCATTAACTTCTGTAAAAACTTCAATCGTAATGCGAAATTTCAATCACTTTGAATTTTTCTATTCTAACATATGAAGTAAATATGTGAGAAAATCGAACATATAACTTTCCCAGATGACTGGTATCGCTATAGCTGTCGCTGAAATATCTGAAACTTTGTCTCATCAATATTTAAAAAAAATGTATGCCAGATTTAGTTTCAGTATGCCTGAAGATATATCCTCTGAAAATTAGACATAAGTTATGAAGTAAATAAGTGAGAAAATTGTCTAATGGATATTTTGAAAATTTGATGCCAGATTTAGTTTCAATAAGCTTGAAGATGTATCCTCTGAAAATTTGACATAGGTTATGAAGTAAAAATGTAAGAAAATTGAACATTGATGATTTTGACAGTTACAATTGAAAACAGGACAAATGTTGACAGTTAAATAACAGTTACATAATAATTTATTACAATACACTTATATTGCAACCATATATTATGTACGAAATTTAAAATATGTAATGATGTGTATGAATCACAATATTCGTCAGTAGTGTTATTTGTGCTATTCATCAGTAGTGTGTCAGTAGTACTATTGTCATGTGACCACCCTTCAGAAATTTTTACAGATATTGACAATTTCAGTTATAGGTATACTTTGCTGATTTTCCCAGCTTGATCTACTAGTTTGACAGTGGCAATACAATATGGCACTTGTTTCTAATTATTATTAGAGTCGTAAGTTTGATAAATTTTAACAGTTTACGGTAAAAATTAACATATTTTGATAAGTGAATTTGAAAATTTGACAAATTTAAAAATTTCAATTGAAATTTACCATATTGAAGAGTTCTGTTTGAGAATAATTCGGACTTCGACAGTAGCATTTGAAAATTTCACATCTGATGTTGGAAACTTTATAGATTTTGACATTTACAGTTGAGAACAGGATACATATTGACAGTTAAATAACAGTTAAATAATAACTTATTACAATACACTCATAATGTGGCCATATATTATGTACGAAAATTTCAAAAATTTCAAAAGATGTTTACGAATTATAATATTTGTGAGACAGTGTAGGCACTATTGAAAATTTGACAGATAATGATTGGCATACATGAGAATTTGACAAATTATTACAACTGGAGGTAATCATTTGACAAATTTTGATAGTTACACTCAAAATTTTGAAAACTGCATAGTTTTGGAGCACACTTCAGATATTTTGACAGGTATTGACAGTTTGAGTTATTAACTTTATAGAATTGCCCAGCTGGATCTACCAGATTGGCAGTGGCAAGAAGCTTGAGTTAATATATAACATATTTTGACAGGTGAATTTAAAAATTTGACAAAATTTAATAACGTCAATTGAAATTTAACATATTGAAGAGTTCTGTTTGAAATTAAGTCGGATTTCGACAGTTGCAATTGCAAATTTCACATCTGAAGCTGGTTATTAAATTTTGTCAATTTTTTTATTTCATCTGTCAAAATATGTTAATTTTTTAGCTCAAACTGTTAAAATTTATCAAATGTTCGACTCCACTAATAATTAAAAACAAGTGGCATATTCTTTTGTCACTGTCAAACTGGTACATCAAGCTGGGTAAATTTGTAATGTATATAACTGAAATTATCTATGCAGTTTTCAAAATTTTTAGTGCAACTATCAAAATATGTCAAACGATACCTCCAGTATTAAAAATTTATCAAATTCAAATGTATGACAATCATAATCTGTCATGTGACAATAGTACCTACACTGCTGACGAATATTGTGATTCATAAACATCTTTTGACATTTTTTTATTTACGTTTTTGCAATTATGTAATTTGTCAGATTATTACCTCCAGTTGTAACAATATGTCAAATTTATACATATGACAATAATAATCTGTCAAATTTTAAATTACACTACGACACATTACTGACGAACAGCACAAACAACAGTACTAATGAATATTGTGATTCATACACATATTTTGACATGCTTTAATTTTCGTACATAATATATGGCCACAATATAAGGGTAATAAGTTATTATGTAACTGTTATTTGACTGTTACCATATGTCCTGTTGTCAAGTGTAACTCTCAGAATATGTCAAGTTTCCAGCATCACATATGAAATATGCAATTGCAACTATTGAAATCTGAGTTATCATCAAACAAACTCTTCAATATGTTAATATTTTTGCTCAAACTTTTGAAATTTATCAAATAAACGTGTCCAATAAATAACATTTTCAGATCGCTATATCTGTCACTGAAATTTCTGAAAGTTTATCTAATGGATATTTTAAAAATTTTATGCCAGATTTAGTTTTAGTAAGCCTAAAGATAAATCCTCTGAAAATTTGACATAGGTTATGAAGTAAATATGTTTGAAAATTGAACATATAAAGTTCTTAGATTCCTATATCTGTCACTGAAATTTCTGAAAATTTATCTAATGGATATTTTTCAAAATTTATGCCAGATTTGAATAAAGTATGCCTGGAGATATATCATCTACAATTTTGAAGAAGGTTATGATGTAAATAAGTAAGAAAATTGAACATATAACATTCTTAGATCGCTATATCTATCACTGAAATTTCTGAAAATTTGTCGAATGGATGTTTTAAAAATTTTATCCCAGATTTGGATACAGTATGCCTGAAGATATATCCTCTGAAAATTTGACGAATATTAAGACAAAAGAAATATACAATTTAGCTGGGAAATTCCAGATTATTTGTTGTCTGGTTGAAAGTTTTGCCTGCACGAATCAATAAATACCTTTATATATTCATAAGGGTCGTTAATGGGGCCGCGGAAATTAATTTATAAAGTTCTACGCGGCAGCCAATCTGCTATTAATTTTTAATTACGAAACGAAAAACCCATTTTGAAATTGAGCATTTAAAACACGTTTAATATATAACTGCTCCAATTTATCGCTGAATGCCAACATTTTATAATATTTGCAATTTTGGGGCCCGCCGTATGATGCCGGTGCAGCGGATTAATTGAAAACTGTTACGGTAAAATATTTAGAGGTAATAACGGATCAATTGATGGCTTTTCGCGGCGGCGGCAGTTATTTATCTTCTGGCGAAAACTGAATTAATTATGCGGGCCGTAATTAATACCATCCGGCGATCGGAATTAATTCGCGCGAAATTTTCTGACCGATCGATGGCCCCACCCCCTGCAACCCCTGCGTAAACACGGTTTAATCAGGGAGGCGCCTCGGATTTATTTTTCTCACCCGCCCCCGTAAGCGCCATCGGTTTCCGATGGCCTAATTAAAATGGGGTGCCGCCGAGGGTTAGGGGGTTGGGGGGGCGAAGATACAGACGTCCGCTGCCGTTAATTAATAGATCAAAGCGGCCCGAATTATTAATCGAGGCTGACCTAATTAAAGTGCGGCGGCTGCAAATATTTGCGAGATTTCGGGTCCGAGTCGATGACAAATATTTACAGGGCCTAGCAGACGATGGCCAACGCCTGGACGTTTCGCACAAACAGCGAAATTCCACGGGCAAAGTCAACTGCCGGGCTAACGATAATTTATGGCGTGGTGATGGGGGTTGGTTAAAAATGAGGGATGCATCAGCGGGGTATGCTTATGTCGACCAGCCCTCGACTATTTACGTACTCGTACGTCCACTAATACCTCACACATCATTCATCATGTTGCGTATACTAACATGAAACAGTTTAATACTCGCCTAATTATACGAGATATCCTCCGATTCCAAATAACTACAAATCCATAAACGAAATTTTCCTCTGAAGGTTATTTTTGAAGTTATAAGCGTATGAAGTTGTGGATGCAGATACTCTCTTTATAAAAAAAATCCAAACGTTTCAGTAGTTATACAACAAGAGTTCTACTCCACCCCCCGCGAAGATTTCGATTAATTTAATCCGCGCTTTGATTCGCTGTTTGATTCACGTAAGTAGAGCAATTTGGGGGTAATTAGAGCATTAAAGCGGCGGATTCGCGTTTTAATGGGATAATCGCGGTAATTATCAGCGGTATTTGCATTCAATTGCTCTAATTACGTGAATCAAACAGCGAAGCAAAGCGCGGATTAAATTAATCGAATTCTTCGCGGGGGGTGGAGTAGAACTCTTGTTGTATAACTACTCATTTCTGCGTCAATCGTTTAAAACGGTTCAAAGTTTCATTTGTTGAAATCAACTATTTTAACACAAAATTTTGAGAAAACAATGGATATATTCAAGACAGAAACACATCTGGCAACTATACGTACTTTAGTACTTGCTTTAATATTTTTATAACCTAGATTTTTTTTCATCTTGACAACTACTACCTTATTTGTCATTTCTGTAATTAATTTCGTACTCTATAAAGACTAATAATTTATTTATTTATTTATTTATTTAACGGAAAAGAGACTCCATTTTTACATTTATTGCAATTAATTGATACAGTGTACATACCACTACCTCTAGAACGCTAAAATAGCTAAAATAACAATAATTTATAATAAGGAACCCATAACAAATGTAGCCCTATAAAGAATATATACCATTTTTGAGACACCCTGTAAAGTATATTCAAGAAATTCGCCATAATGAAGTCAAGTACCAAGCTATGGACAAATAATAATAAAATAATAAATAAAGATGGACGTATTTGGCATTTAACAAAATTTCTCTATTTGCATTTGAAGTTTTTGTTTTGTTTTGCTCATATTTTATACAACTGATTAGTATTTGAATGCAAAATTAATATGGAAAATACTCGAAAATAAATGTTAAATAAAAAAGTTGGCGAAATCAATTTTTTTAACACAAATTTTGAGAAAATAATGAGGATTTTCAAGACAGAAACACATCTTGCAAATATGGAATTACTTTTATGTTTTTATAACCCAGGCCATAAAATTGATGCTAATTTTTTTTTGACTTGATAGCTAATTTATTTGTAATTTCTGCATCGATTTCGTACTCTATAGGGACTACTAATGTAGCCCTATAAAGAATATACACCATTTTTGAGACACCCTGTAAAGTATATTCGAGAAATTCACCATAATGAAGTGAAGTACCAAGCTATCGACAAATAATAATAAAATAATAAATAAAGATGGATGTATTTGGGATTTAACGAGATTTCTCTATTTGCATTTGGAAAATGATTTACGTTTTGTTTTGCTCATATTTTATACAACTGATTAGTATTTGGTTGCAAAATCAATGTGGAAACTCGACATTTCCGTGCTATCTAAAGATCTATGTATAAATTTATTACTTTGTTTGTACGCCCTTTTTATCTGTACGCAATTTTTTTATTGTATCTATACAGTTTTCAGTATTTTATATATTTATGGTAATACATTATTTTTTTGTGTATTGTTTATTCTGTTAGTGCATAACCTACGTCTGCAATGTTTCAATAAAATTTTACTTTGATGTATCGATTTGTATCGACTGTATCAAAATCAAACATATCAAATCTCAAATACATTTTTAATTTTATCCTATACCTACTTATTGGTGTAATAAAAACAATAAAAAAAGAAGAAAAAATCAAATATACATTTTTTTTTTACAAATATGCAAAAAATATGCATTATTTATAGCGCACGATGTAAATAACATTACTTCATAAAATGCCCGCAAAATATACTAATATTGCATAAATTAACATATTCCATAGTCATAAAATTTGTGATGATTTTCTTCCAGTTTCTGGCTATTCTTAGTAAAAATTACAAACAAAAAATATAGAAGTACTTTTAAAGACGAACTCTGAATTATTATAATCTACACGTTTTCTAGGTACACGTGGTTTTTAGTCGTTTATTGTAAGAAAGTAAAAATACAGCAACAATAAGTTTTCCGGGATGTTCTCAATGTTATGATTTTCATGGCGAACTTGTATTTCGTAAATCTTACACATGTTACCCAAAATTTCGGAGGCATACTGTATACAGATCCGGCATAAAATGTTCAAAATATCCATCAGATAAATTTTCTGAAATTTCAGAGACAGATAACTTATACTGAAAATTTCTACATCAATCGTTTAAAATGGTCCAAAGTTATTTGATATCAATTGTTTTTACACAAATTTGGAGAAAATAATGGGCATTTTCAAGACTAAAAAATCTATCTACAAAATCTATAAAACTCACAGCTTCAGCTGGCAATTTTTCAATAGATACTGTCTGAATCTGTTAAATTTTGTCAATTTTTGATATCCCGGCTTTAATATGTAAACAACTTTCAGAATTTGTTGTATTTTTAAATGTACTAATGATGAGACATTCAAAATCTATAAAATTAAAACCTTCAGCGGTCAATTTTTCAACACGCACTGTCTGAATCTGGTAAATTTTGTCAATTTTTGATATCCCAGTTTTAATATGTAAACATCTATCAGAATTTGTTGTGTTTTTAAATGTACTAATGATGATACATTCAAAATCTATAAAATTCAAAGCTTCAGCTGTCAATTTTTCAATAGATACTGTCTGAATCTGTTAAGTATTGTCAATTTTTGATATCCCAGTTTTAATATGCAAACATCGATCAGAATTTTTAAATGTACTAATGGCGAGACATTCAAAATCTTTAAAATTCAAAGCTTCGACTGTCATTTTTTTAATAGATACTGTCTGAATCTGTTAAATTTTATCAATTTTTGAAATCCCACTTTTAATATGTAAACATCTATTAGAATTTGTTGTGTTTTTAAATGTACTAGAGATGAGACATTCAAAATATATAAAATTCAAAGCTTCAGCTGTCATTTTTTTAATAGATACTGTCTGTATGTGTTAAATATTGCCAATTTTTGATATCCCAGTTTTAATATGTAAACATCTATTAGAATTTGTTGTATATTTAAAAGTACTAATGATGAGACATTCAAAATCTATAAAATTCAAAGCTTCAGCAGTCAATTTTTTCAATAGATACTGTCTGAATCTGTTAAACATTGTCAATTTTTCATATCCCAGATTTTATATGTAAACATTTATCAGAATTTGTTGTATTTTTAAATGTACTAATGATGAGACAATCAAAATCTATCAAATTCAAAGCCGCAGCAGTCAATTTTTCAATAGATACTGTCTGAATCTGTTAAATATTGTCATTTTTTCATATCCCAGTTTTTATATGTAAACATCTATCAGAATTTGTTGTATTGTTAAAAGTACTAATGATGAGACATTCAAAATCTATAAAATTCAAAGCTTCAGCTGTCAATTTTTCAATAGATATGGTATGAATCTGTTAAATTTTGTCAAATTTTGAAATCCCACTTTTAATATGTAAACATCTATTAGAATTTGTTGTGTTTTAAATGTACTAGAGAAAAGACATTCAAAATATATAAAATTCAAAGCTTCAGCTGTCAATTTTTTAATGGATACTGTCTGTATGTGTTAAATATTACCAATTTTTGATATCCCAGTTTTAATATGTAAACATCTATTAGAATTTGTTGTATTTTTAAAAGTACTAATTATGAGACATTCAAAATCTATAAAATTCAAAGCTTCAGCTGTCAATTTTTCAATAGGTACTGCCTGAATCTTTTAAATTTTACCAATTTTTGATGTCCCACTTTTAATATTTAAACATCTATTAGAATTTGTTGTATTTTTAAAAGTACTAATGACGAGACATTCAAAATCTATTAAATTCATAGCTTCAGCTGTCAATTTTTCAATAGATACTGTCTGAATCTGTTAAATTTAGTCAATGTTTGATATCCCACTTTTAATATGTAAACATCTATCAGAATTTATCGTATTTTTAAATGTACTAATGATGAGACATTCAAAATCTATAAAATTCAAATCTTCAGCTGTCAATTTTTAAATAGGTACTGTGTGAATCTGTTAAACTTTGTTAATTTTTGATATCCCATTTTTAATATGTAAACATCTATTAGAATTTGTTTTATTTTTAAAAGTACTAATGATGAGACATTCAAAATCTATAAAATTCAAAGCTTCAGCTGTCCATTTTTCAATAGATACTGTCTGAATCTGTTAAATTTTGTCAATTTTTGATATCCTAGTTTTAATATGTAAACATATATCAGAATGTGTTGTATTTTTAAATGTACTAATGATGTTACATTCAAAATATATAAAATTCAAAGCTACAGCTGTCAATTTTTCAATAGATACTATCCGAATCTGTTAAATTTTGTCAATTTTTGAAATCCCACTTTTAATATGTAAACATCTATTAGAATTTGTTGTGTTTTTAAATGTACTAGAGATGAGACATTCAAAATATATAAAATTCAAAGTTTCAGCTGTCAATTTTTCAATAGGTACTGCCTGAATCTTGTAAATTTTACCAATTTTTGATATCCCACTTTTAATATTTAAACATCTATTAGAATTTGTTGTATTTTTAAAAGTACTAATGATGAGACATTCAAAATGTATTAAATTCATAGCTTCAGCTGTCAATTTTTTAATAGATACTGTCTGAATCTGTTAAATTTTGTCAATTTTTGAAATCCCAGTTTTAATATGTAAATATCTATCAAAATTTGTTGTGTTTTTAAATGTACTAATGATGAGACATTCAAAATCTTTAAAATTCACAGCTTCAGCTGTCAATTTTTCAATGGATACTATCCGAATCTGTTAAATTTTGTCAATTTTTTAAATCCCACTTTTAATATTTAAACATCTATTAGAATTTGTTGTGTTTTTAAATGTACTAGAGATGAGACATTCAAAATATATGAAATTCAAAGCTTCAGCTGTCAATTTTTTAATAGATACTGTCTGAATCTGTTAAATATTGTCAATTTTTCATATCCCCGTTTTTATATGTAAACATCTATCAGAATTTGTTGTATTTTTAAATGTACTAATGATGAGACATTCAAAATCATCAAATTCAAAGCTTCAGCTGTCAATTTTTCAATAGATATGGTATGAATCTGTTAAATGTTGTCAATTTTTGATATCCCATTTTTAATATGTAAACATCTATTAGAATTTGTTTTATTTTTAAAAGTACTAATGATGAGACATTCAAAATCTATAAAATTCAAAGCTTCAGTAGTCAATTCTTCAATAGATACTGTCTGAATCTGTTAAATATTGTCAATTTTTCATATCCCAGTTTTTATTTGTAAACATCTATCAGAATTTGTTGTATTTTTAAAAGTACTAATGATGAGACATTCAAAATATATAAAATTCAAAGCTTCAGCTGTCAATTTTTCAATAGATATGGTATGAATCTGTTAAATGTTGTCAATTTTTGATATCCCAGTTTTAATATGTAAACATCTATCAGAATTTGTTGTATTTTTAAATGTACTAAGATGAGACATTCAAAATCTATAAAATTCAAACCTGCAGCAGTCAATTTTTCAATAGATACTGTCTGAATCCGTTAAATATTGTCAATTTTTGATATCTAAGTTTTAATATGTAAACATATGAAACACATCTGGCAACTGTGAAAGTACTTACTTATACTGTGTTGGATTTTTATTTTTAACTAAGAATACTATGGTTTCATTTTATAAAGATTTTAATACACGTTTTGAATCATTTTTTTGCAATAAATAAAAATTCTTTCATGTCTTAAAACAACATCAATATTATTGTCTGCTAGGTACACGTTATTTTTAGTCGTTTATTGTAAGAAAATAAAAATACAGAAACAATCAATTTTCTGGGAAGTTCTCAATGTTATGATTTTCATGGCGAACTTGTATTTCGTAAATCTTACACATTTTACCCAAAATTTCGGAGGCGTACTGTATACAGATCCGGCATAAAATATTCAAAATATCCATCAGATAAATTTTCAGAAATTTCAGTGACTGATAAGTGATAATCTATACTGGTCAACTCCCAAAATAATTGAAAATTAATTCCGTAAGGGATCGTCGTCACCGGCGCAATACATAAAATGTGGACAAAAGTTAAAAGAATCAGAAAGAATCAGTGCTCAAATGTCAGTTTTAAGAGGTTATAATGAAAAGAAATAAAAGCGTCTGCAAATTTTTTCTACAATTAAAAAACCAAATGTATTACAGAAGTAAATAAAACAGCTTATAGTAAATAAGCAAAAAATAAAAAATATATAATATGTTTACTTTAAAACAATAACTTTTTTGATAGAAGAGAACTGGGATTACCTAACGCGGTTATAATTTCTTTATTATTCAGTTCATTTAAATTCTCTTTTTCATAACTCACGAACGTAAGAGCTTTAAGGCGAGTGTGAGATATCGTCGATCATAATCTATTTCTACATATTTAAGCATTAAGAAATATCTTTTGCAGGAAACTTGAGATATCGGAAGAGTTCTAAATACGCTAGACTAGAGTATAAGTTTTGGGTATAAGGTGGAGTACACTTCTCCAAATAAATTGTATTTAAAAATAACGTAGTTACAACTAGTAGCAGAGTTTTAGTAGCACTAACTTCTACATGTTAGTATTTCTTCATTTGTTTTGCCACGTGTTCACATGTGCTTGCTTGATTCTTCTATATGTTCTTCTATAAAGTCTATCTGTTGAAGATTTGGTCTACTATTAACATATCACAAATATTTTGTTCCAATAAATCACAAATTTTAAATCAAAAGTTTTTCTATTAAATTTTCTAATGTAACATTACAATTTTTGTTCATAATTTATTAGTTTAAGTCTTCAATATAGAGAGAAGTCGGTCTTTTTTGGAATATTTGGTTTAATATCATCCAAATTTTGTGGATCTAATACAGAAAGATCTTTACAAACATCAAAGGTATTTTGTAATCGTTTTGTCATAGTCTTGATTACGGTATCTATTATTACATTAAATGTTTCAAACCTACATTTGTGTGAACCTACATGTTCATCATCTAATGCTGCATCTCCACATTTTTCTCCATTCTTTCGGCATACGAATAACTTTTTTCTTCCCAGTTCATTCAATATTCTCTCAAATGTCATTTCAGAATTATGTACTTCATTATGTACTAATTTTTCTTCCGCCCATACTGCGAATTAGTCTGAAAGATATATTACTGAGTCGCAATTCTTTGGAACTCCTGTAATTGTACTTTTGCGTTTTGCGTCATCTGTGTAGATTTGTAGCAATGGTATTTGTAAATGAAGGAATACGGAAAAACGATCAGAGTCCAATTTTGTCGTTTTCTAGAAAACTAAATTGAAAGTTTCAAGTCTAATAAAGGACAGAAAGGATGAATGAGAAAACTAACTGATTATAATTGATCTACTTTGACAAAATGTTAATTAGAATATTGAGCAAAAACATGAAATACACATAAGTAAAACTATTAAAACAATATATTTTTATCAACAAGTCTTGGAGTCTGATTATTTTTAGATTTTTTATGTGTGGTACAGTACAGTATAGGTATGTATAGTCATACTCACATAAATCTAGTACAAAAAATTTGATATTGCTATATAAAATTGCTATTGTAACATAATTTCTTGTATTAGATTTATGTGAGCATGACTACATACAAACAATATATTTTCTAATGAAATATTTTTTTTTGATGAAATATTATGATTACCGATTATTGTCTATTAGGGGGGTCGTCCATAAATTATTCTTCTTCATCTAGATCTCTGATCGTTTTAAGTCAACATCATATTCTATTTCTTCGTTTTTGAAGCGAACGGTGATCGTTTTTCACTGTTTTACTTCACGTGTCGAAACTAATTTTCCCATGCTACAACATGGCACCATCAGCTCGATTTCAATAAAAATTGAATAAAAATGAAGAAATGGTAATCATTACTCTGCTGAATCTTTTGAAAAATATAGTTGCTGTTAAAATTACTTCGTATTTTAAATATTGTCTGTGAACTTTTTGCCATTGCCCTCATATTACTGTTCGTCTTTTTGGGTTTTTCTATTGTTTCCAATATTAATTTTAATTCTACATGCAAAGGTGACTCATGATTCCGTATTTGCCGAATATTTTTTAAAGTGCCATTCTTCAGCCCACCAACTACATACTCTCTTGTTTCTCGAATGGAGATTAACCCTTTCTTCGTTTGGTTTTGAAGAACATATTTATAAATTAACGATCGTTGGTCTATTGTTTTGATTTGTCTAGTCTACTGCTATTGAATAAATTTCAGCAGTATTTCTTTTTTCTGCTACTATTTGATATTTTTTTAATTTTTTTAAATTTAAATGTTGTTATTAGATTTCGTAATAATTTAATTAACTGTAGTATTTGACAGAAACGAAACAAATGTACCAGATCTAATTTAAATATTTGATCTAAGGCCCATTCAAATTTGCCCAAATTTTCGCTATGTAGATTTCTAGTAGCATGATTTAAACTCTTGGCCTGTATCACGTTACGTCTCGTCTTCCAAGAAGTTTAATAATATTTATTATTCTATCAATCATATGTCTATTATATAACATTTTTCTCTTTGACTTGTAACTGTTCAGACCACTATAATTTATCAATACGATTTGAACTATAAATTATTTTGAAACAAATATAATATAATAAATTTTCTGGAGAATTACCTTCAGGTATACTGAACACAAATCTAATATTAAATATTAAAAAAATCTGCAACAGAGACCTAACCTCGCCTAGTTTAACCAAACCTTACCTAGCCTCGTTCTTACTTTCTCACTTATTTAATACTGAAACTCTGTCAAATTTTCTGGAGAATTACCTTCAGGTATACTGAACACAAATCTAATATTAAATATTAAAAAAATCTGCAACAGAGACTTAACCTCGCCTAGTTTAACCAAACCTTACCTAACCTCGTTCTTACTTTCTCACTTATTTAATACTGAAACTCTGTCAAATTTTCATCAGAATTACCTTCAGATATACTGAACACAAATCTAATATTAAATATTAAAAAAATCTGCAACAGAGACCTAACCTCGCCTAGTTTAACCAAACCTTACCTAACCTCGTTCTTACTTTCTCACTTATTTAATACTGAAACTCTGTCAAATTTTCTGGAGAATTACCTTCAGGTATACTGAACACAAATCTAATATTAAATATTAAAAAAATCTGCAACAGAGACCTAACCTCGCCTAGTTTAACCAAACCTTACCTAACCTCGTTCTTACTTTCTCACTTATTTAATACTGAAACTCTGTCAAATTTTCTGGAGAATTACCTTCAGGTATACTGAACACAAATCTAATATTAAATATTAAAAAAATCTGCAACAGAGACCTAACCTCGCCTAGTTTAACCAAACCTTACCTAACCTCGTTCTTACTTTCTCACTTATTTAATACTGAAACTCTGTCAAATTTTCTGGAGAATTACCTTCAGGTATACTGAACACAAATCTAATATTAAATATTAAAAAAATCTGCAACAGAGACTTAACCTCGCCTAGTTTAACCAAACCTTACCTAACCTCGTTCTTACTTTCTCACTTATTTAATACTGAAACTCTGTCAAATTTTCATCAGAATTACCTTCAGATATACTGAACACAAATCTAATATTAAATATTAAAAAAATCTGCAACAGAGACCTAACCTCGCCTAGTTTAACCAAACCTTACCTAACCTCGTTCTTACTTTCTCACTTATTTAATACTGAAACTCTGTCAAATTTTCTGGAGAATTACCTTCAGGTATACTGAACACAAATCTAATATTAAATATTAAAAAAATCTGCAACAGAGACCTAACCTCGCCTAGTTTAACCAAACCTTACCTAACCTCGTTCTTACTTTCTCACTTATTTAATACTGAAACTCTGTCAAATTTTCTGGAGAATTACCTTCAGGTATACTGAACACAAATCTAATATTAAATATTAAAAAAATCTGCAACAGAGACCTAACCTCGCCTAGTTTAACCAAACCTTACCTAACCTCGTTCTTACTTTCTCACTTATTTAATACTGAAACTCTGTCAAATTTTCTGGAGAATTACCTTCAGGTATACTGAACACAAATCTAATATTAAATATTAAAAAAATCTGCAACAGAGACCTAACCTCGCCTAGTTTAACCAAACCTTGCCTAACCTCGTTCTTACTTTCTCACTTATTTAATACTGAAACTCTGTCAAATTTTCTGGAGAATTACCTTCAGGTATACTGAACACAAATCTAATATTAAATATTAAAAAAATCTGCAACAGAGACCTAACCTCGCCTAGTTTAACCAAACCTTACCTAACCTCGTTCTTACTTTCTCACTTATTTAATACTGAAACTCTGTCAAATTTTCTGGAGAATTACCTTCAGGTATACTGAACACAAATCTAATATTAAATATTAAAAAAATCTGCAACAGAGACCTAACCTCGCCTAGTTTAACCAAACCTTACCTAACCTCGTTCTTACTTTCTCACTTATTTAATACTGAAACTCTGTCAAATTTTCATCAGGATTACCTTCAGATATACTGAATACAAATCTAATATTAAATATTAAAAAAATCTGCAACAGAGGCATAACCTCGCCTAGTTTAACCAAACCTTACCTAACCTCGTTCTTACTTTCTCACTTATTTAATACTGAAACTCTGTCAAATTTTCATCAGAATTACCTTCAGATATACTGAACACAAATCTAATATTAAATATTAAAAAAATCTGCAACAGAGACCTGACCTCGCCTAGTTTAACCAAACCTTACCTAACCTCGTTCTTACTTTCTCACTTATTTAATACTGAAACTCTGTCAAATTTTCTGGAGAATTACCTTCAGGTATACTGAACACAAATCTAATATTAAATATTAAAAAAATCTGCAACAGAGACCTAACCTCGCCTAGTTTAACCAAACCTTACCTAACCTCGTTCTTACTTTCTCACTTATTTAATACTGAAACTCTGTCAAATTTTCATCAGGATTACCTTCAGATATACTGAATACAAATCTAATATTAAATATTAAAAAAATCTGCAACAGAGGCATAACCTCGCCTAGTTTAACCAAACCTTACCTAACCTCGTTCTTACTTTCTCACTTATTTAATACTGAAACTCTGTCAAATTTTCTGGAGAATTACCTTCAGGTATACTGAACACAAATCTAATATTAAATATTAAAAAAATCTGCAACAGAGACCTAACCTCGCCTAGTTTAACCAAACCTTACCTAACCTCGTTCTTACTTTCTCACTTATTTAATACTGAAACTCTGTCAAATTTTCATCAGAATTACCTTCAGATATACTGAATACAAATCTAATATTAAATATTAAAAAAATCTGCAACAGAGGCATAACCTCGCCTAGTTTAACCAAACCTTACCTAACCTCGTTCTTACTTTCTCACTTATTTAATACTGAAACTCTGTCAAATTTTCTGGAGAATTACCTTCAGGTATACTGAACACAAATCTAATATTAAATATTAAAAAAATCTGCAACAGAGACCTAACCTCGCCTAGTTTAACCAAACCTTACCTAACCTCGTTCTTACTTTCTCACTTATTTAATACTGAAACTCTGTCAAATTTTCTGGAGAATTACCTTCAGGTATACTGAACACAAATCTAATATTAAATATTAAAAAAATCTGCAACAGAGACCTAACCTCGCCTAGTTTAACCAAACCTTACCTAACCTCGTTCTTACTTTCTCACTTATTTAATACTGAAACTCTGTCAAATTTTCTGGAGAATTACCTTCAGGTATACTGAACACAAATCTAATATTAAATATTAAAAAAATCTGCAACAGAGACCTAACCTCGCCTAGTTTAACCAAACCTTACCTAACCTCGTTCTTACTTTCTCACTTATTTAATACTGAAACTCTGTCAAATTTTCTGGAGAATTACCTTCAGGTATACTGAACACAAATCTAATATTAAATATTAAAAAAATCTGCAACAGAGACTTAACCTCGCCTAGTTTAACCAAACCTTACCTAACCTCGTTCTTACTTTCTCACTTATTTAATACTGAAACTCTGTCAAATTTTCATCAGAATTACCTTCAGATATACTGAACACAAATCTAATATTAAATATTAAAAAAATCTGCAACAGAGACCTAACCTCGCCTAGTTTAACCAAACCTTACCTAACCTCGTTCTTACTTTCTCACTTATTTAATACTGAAACTCTGTCAAATTTTCTGGAGAATTACCTTCAGGTATACTGAACACAAATCTAATATTAAATATTAAAAAAATCTGCAACAGAGACCTAACCTCGCCTAGTTTAACCAAACCTTACCTAACCTCGTTCTTACTTTCTCACTTATTTAATACTGAAACTCTGTCAAATTTTCTGGAGAATTACCTTCAGGTATACTGAACACAAATCTAATATTAAATATTAAAAAAATCTGCAACAGAGACCTAACCTCGCCTAGTTTAACCAAACCTTACCTAACCTCGTTCTTACTTTCTCACTTATTTAATACTGAAACTCTGTCAAATTTTCTGGAGAATTACCTTCAGGTATACTGAACACAAATCTAATATTAAATATTAAAAAAATCTGCAACAGAGACCTAACCTCGCCTAGTTTAACCAAACCTTGCCTAACCTCGTTCTTACTTTCTCACTTATTTAATACTGAAACTCTGTCAAATTTTCTGGAGAATTACCTTCAGGTATACTGAACACAAATCTAATATTAAATATTAAAAAAATCTGCAACAGAGACCTAACCTCGCCTAGTTTAACCAAACCTTACCTAACCTCGTTCTTACTTTCTCACTTATTTAATACTGAAACTCTGTCAAATTTTCTGGAGAATTACCTTCAGGTATACTGAACACAAATCTAATATTAAATATTAAAAAAATCTGCAACAGAGACCTAACCTCGCCTAGTTTAACCAAACCTTACCTAACCTCGTTCTTACTTTCTCACTTATTTAATACTGAAACTCTGTCAAATTTTCATCAGGATTACCTTCAGATATACTGAATACAAATCTAATATTAAATATTAAAAAAATCTGCAACAGAGGCATAACCTCGCCTAGTTTAACCAAACCTTACCTAACCTCGTTCTTACTTTCTCACTTATTTAATACTGAAACTCTGTTAAATTTTCTGGAGAATTACCTTCAGGTATACTGAACACAAATCTAATATTAAATATTAAAAAAATCTGCAACAGAGACCTAACCTCGCCTAGTTTAACCAAACCTTACCTAACCTCGTTCTTACTTTCTCACTTATTTAATACTGAAACTCTGTTAAATTTTCTGGAGAATTACCTTCAGGTATACTGAACACAAATCTAATATTAAATATTAAAAAAATCTGCAACAGAGACCTAACCTCGCCTAGTTTAACCAAACCTTACCTAACCTCGTTCTTACTTTCTCACTTATTTAATACTGAAACTCTGTCAAATTTTCTGGAGAATTACCTTCAGGTATACTGAACACAAATCTAATATTAAATATTAAAAAAATCTGCAACAGAGACCTAACCTCGCCTAGTTTAACCAAACCTTACCTAACCTCGTTCTTACTTTCTCACTTATTTAATACTGAAACTCTGTCAAATTTTCTGGAGAATTACCTTCAGGTATACTGAACACAAATCTAATATTAAATATTAAAAAAATCTGCAACAGAGACCTAACCTCGCCTAGTTTAACCAAACCTTACCTAACCTCGTTCTTACTTTCTCACTTATTTAATACTGAAACTCTGTTAAATTTTCTGGAGAATTACCTTCAGGTATACTGAACACAAATCTAATATTAAATATTAAAAAAATCTGCAACAGAGACCTAACCTCGCCTAGTTTAACCAAACCTTACCTAACCTCGTTCTTACTTTCTCACTTATTTAATACTGAAACTCTGTCAAATTTTCTGGAGAATTACCTTCAGGTATACTGAACACAAATCTAATATTAAATATTAAAAAAATCTGCAACAGAGACTTAACCTCGCCTAGTTTAACCAAACCTTACCTAACCTCGTTCTTACTTTCTCACTTATTTAATACTGAAACTCTGTCAAATTTTCATCAGAATTACCTTCAGATATACTGAACACAAATCTAATATTAAATATAAAAAAAATCTGCAACAGAGACCTAACCTCGCCTAGTTTAACCAAACCTTACCTAACCTCGTTCTTACTTTCTCACTTATTTAATACTGAAACTCTGTCAAATTTTCTGGAGAATTACCTTCAGGTATACTGAACACAAATCTAATATTAAATATTAAAAAAATCTGCAACAGAGACCTAACCTCGCCTAGTTTAACCAAACCTTACCTAACCTCGTTCTTACTTTCTCACTTATTTAATACTGAAACTCTGTCAAATTTTCTGGAGAATTACCTTCAGGTATACTGAACACAAATCTAATATTAAATATTAAAAAAATCTGCAACAGAGACCTAACCTCGCCTAGTTTAACCAAACCTTACCTAACCTCGTTCTTACTTTCTCACTTATTTAATACTGAAACTCTGTCAAATTTTCATCAGAATTACCTTCAGATATACTGAACACAAATCTAATATTAAATATTAAAAAAATCTGCAACAGAGACCTAACCTCGCCTAGTTTAACCAAACCTTACCTAACCTCGTTCTTACTTTCTCACTTATTTAATACTGAAACTCTGTCAAATTTTCTGGAGAATTACCTTCAGGTATACTGAACACAAATCTAATATTAAATATTAAAAAAATCTGCAACAGAGACCTAACCTCGCCTAGTTTAACCAAACCTTACCTAACCTCGTTCTTACTTTCTCACTTATTTAATACTGAAACTCTGTCAAATTTTCTGGAGAATTACCTTCAGGTATACTGAACACAAATCTAATATTAAATATTAAAAAAATCTGCAACAGAGACCTAACCTCGCCTAGTTTAACCAAACCTTACCTAACCTCGTTCTTACTTTCTCACTTATTTAATACTGAAACTCTGTCAAATTTTCTGGAGAATTACCTTCAGGTATACTGAACACAAATCTAATATTAAATATTAAAAAAATCTGCAACAGAGACCTAACCTCGCCTAGTTTAACCAAACCTTACCTAACCTCGTTCTTACTTTCTCACTTATTTAATACTGAAACTCTGTCAAATTTTCATCAGAATTACCTTCAGATATACTGAACACAAATCTAATATTAAATATTAAAAAAATCTGCAACAGAGACCTAACCTCGCCTAGTTTAACCAAACCTTACCTAACCTCGTTCTTACTTTCTCACTTATTTAATACTGAAACTCTGTCAAATTTTCTGGAGAATTACCTTCAGGTATACTGAACACAAATCTAATATTAAATATTAAAAAAATCTGCAACAGAGACTTAACCTCGCCTAGTTTAACCAAACCTTACCTAACCTCGTTCTTACTTTCTCACTTATTTAATACTGAAACTCTGTCAAATTTTCATCAGAATTACCTTCAGATATACTGAACACAAATCTAATATTAAATATTAAAAAAATCTGCAACAGAGACCTAACCTCGCCTAGTTTAACCAAACCTTACCTAACCTCGTTCAAACTTTCTCACTTATTTAATACTGAAACTCTGTCAAATTTTCATCAGAATTACCTTCAGATATACTGAACACAAATCTAATATTAAATATTAAAAAAATCTGCAACAGAGACCTAACCTCGCCTAGTTTAACCAAACCTTACCTAACCTCGTTCTTACTTTCTCACTTATTTAATACTGAAACTCTGTCAAATTTTCTGGAGAATTACCTTCAGGTATACTGAACACAAATCTAATATTAAATATTAAAAAAATCTGCAACAGAGACCTAACCTCGCCTAGTTTAACCAAACCTTACCTAACCTCGTTCAAACTTTCTCACTTATTTAATACTGAAACTCTGTCAAATTTTCATCAGAATTACCTTCAGATATACTGAACACAAATCTAATATTAAATATTAAAAAAATCTGCAACAGAGACCTAACCTCGCCTAGTTTAACCAAACCTTACCTAACCTCGTTCTTACTTTCTCACTTATTTAATACTGAAACTCTGTCAAATTTTCTGGAGAATTACCTTCAGGTATACTGAACACAAATCTAATATTAAATATTAAAAAAATCTGCAACAGAGACCTAACCTCGCCTAGTTTAACCAAACCTTACCTAACCTCGTTCTTACTTTCTCACTTATTTAATACTGAAACTCTGTCAAATTTTCATCAGAATTACCTTCAGATATACTGAACACAAATCTAATATTAAATATTAAAAAAATCTGCAACAGAGACCTAACCTCGCCTAGTTTAACCAAACCTTACCTAACCTCGTTCTTACTTTCTCACTTATTTAATACTGAAACTCTGTCAAATTTTCATCAGAATTACCTTCAGATATACTGAACACAAATCTAATATTAAATATTAAAAAAATCTGCAACAGAGACCTAACCTCGCCTAGTTTAACCAAACCTTACCTAACCTCGTTCTTACTTTCTCACTTATTTAATACTGAAACTCTGTCAAATTTTCATCAGAATTACCTTCAGATATACTGAACACAAATCTAATATTAAATATTAAAAAAATCTGCAACAGAGACCTAACCTCGCCTAGTTTAACCAAACCTTACCTAACCTCGTTCTTACTTTCTCACTTATTTAATACTGAAACTCTGTCAAATTTTCATCAGAATTACCTTCAGATATACTGAACACAAATCTAATATTAAATATTAAAAAAATCTGCAACAGAGACCTAACCTCGCCTAGTTTAACCATACCTTACCTAACCTCGTTCTTACTTTCTCACTTATTTAATACTGAAACTCTGTCAAATTTTCATCAGAATTACCTTCAGATATACTGAACACAAATCTAATATTAAATATTAAAAAAATCTGCAACAGAGACTTAACCTCGCCTAGTTTAACCAAACCTTACCTAACCTCGTTCTTACTTTCTCACTTATTTAATACTGAAACTCTCGTTCTTCCCGGCTTCCCGCCGGCCCCATCCGCCTCTGTAATGCCAAGTAATATCGCACATTTGTAATTATTAATTCGCAATGTGGCAGCACTTGAATGTTAAAACGCAGAATTGCCATATCACCACCATAGCAGTGGACCTAACATTTCCATGGCTTCTTTTGTGAGGGGTTGGTGCGGTATGGAAAGCAGCCTAATGTTCGTTTTGCAATCGTGTCGTGAACCTCACTCGCCGTTGATTGCGCGAAATTGGGTCGAATGTGTTGATACAGCCCTGCTTATTTGCAATCGTGCGAGCGGAATATAAAGAACAGAAGCCCCAGTTTTTCGCACCTCCCTCTATCATATATCTCAAGAGCCATGGAGTGTGTTTATCTTATAAATATCGCTCATAATTATTATCCTCGCGTCTGTTTCCCGTCCAGTGAGTGTTGTGCGCATTAATTTATTTAAAACAGCGGCAGGCGGTGTTTACGTATGCACGCATTTCCGTGTGTTTGTGTATGATCATGTTCTACATCACGGCCCAGGAATATTAATATTTACCGATATGGGACGACCCAGTTACGTTTCCGAAGAAAACGGAGGAGCACACACGCGCGCT
The DNA here is from genome assembly GCA_951805005.1 of Othius punctulatus. NCBI lineage: Eukaryota > Metazoa > Arthropoda > Insecta > Coleoptera > Staphylinidae > Othius > Othius punctulatus. The sequence continues at coordinate 4,070,098 of OX638141.1, read as the reverse complement.
CTGCGGATGTTAATATTTCATGGTTTGTTGTTGTAGGTACATACTCCGATGCGAATTTAATATATACGGACGTAAGGAAGGCGATATTTTTATGCATGCAGCCTACACAAATACGGGTTATTTGATGCTGGGGAATATTTATCCGCATAAATTATGGACGCCGCGGATGATGCCCATTCGAATATTCCTTTATGGCACCCCCTTTAAAACACTCCCCGCTGAGCACAAAAGGCATTCAATTCGTTCTCGTGGCGCGACGCGATTTATGACGCGCCCCGAAGACTCGGAAAACGGAAAAACGCTCGCTCCGATAGCGGATAATCCACGGAGGAGCCCTAATTGATGAATTTTAAGCGTGCAGTTTTAATTAAATCCCCGCCCGGCGGGAAAAAACAACGGGCCCGAATTAAATTTCGGGAAGATTGCCCCCTCTGAAAGGATTGGAAGCGAAAAAGCGCTCCTCGCACGGATTGTCTGCGTGGCCCCATTGTTACGCTGTCTCTCGTACAATGGCGTTTTTGAGCTATATCAAACGGCCCCACATAAAAATGCATAATTAATTTGTTACCCAAAACGTTTCTGACTTTGAGCCACCAGTTTTACCAAAAAAAAAGTAAATCAGTTCCGACATGCAAACAAACATTCAACAAAATTCGTGTAAAGAACACCTGAAACTATATCTCCTGAAAATTTGACAAAGTGTCAGTATTAAACAAGTGAAAAAATCAAAGAAATAGGTTTCAGCATTGACAAGTATGGGTTAGCTATTACTAAAATTTCTGAATATTTATTATTTGCAAATATGATACTAGAATCCTATACAGTACACCTGACACTAATTTTCCTGAAAATTTGACAAAGTTTCAGTATTAAATAAGGGAGAAAATCAAACACATAACTTTCTGCATTGGCAAGTATACGTTAACTACTACTGAAATTTTTGAAAATTTATGATTTGCAAATTTAATATTAGATCCGCGTACAGTACACCTGAAACTAATTCTCCTGAAAATTTGACAAAGTTTCAGTATTAAATAAGGGAGAAAATCAAACACATAACTTTCTGCATTGACAAGTATGGGTTAGCTGTTCCTGAAATTTCTGAAAATTTATTTGTTTGCAAATTTGATACTAGATTCATGTAAAATGCACCTGAAATAAAATCTCCTAAAAATTTGACAAAGTTTCAGGAATAATTAAGGGAGAAAATCAAACATATATCTGTCTCCATTAACAAGTATGGGTTAGCTATTTCTGAAATTTCTGAAAATTTATTATCTCCATATTTAATACTAGATTCGTGTTTAGTATACCTGAAACTAATTCTCCTGAAAATTTGACAAAGTTTCAGTAAAAAATAAGGGAGAAAATGAACAAATAACTTTCTGCATTGAGAAGTATGAGTTAGATGTTACTGAAATTTTTGAAAATTAATTATTTACAAATTTAATATTAGATTCATGTACAGTACACCTGAAACTAATTCTCCTGAAAATTTGACACAGTTTCAGTACTGAACAAGTAAGAAAATCAAACATATAACTTTCTTATTTGACAGGTATCAGTAAGCTATTACTGAAATTTCTGAAAATTTAATATTTGCCAATTTGATATTAGATTCGTGTACACTACACCTGAAACTAATTCTTCTAAAAATTTGACAAAGTTTAAATATAACATATTGGAGGAAATCAAACATATATCTTTCTGCATTAATAAGTATGGGGTAGCTATTACTGAAATTTCTGAAAATTTGTTATTTGCTGATGAGATATTAGATTCGGGTACAGTACACCTGAAACTAATTCTCCTGAAAATTTGACACAGTTTCAGTACTGAACAAGTAAGAAAATCAAACATATAACTTTCTTATTTGACAGGTATCAGTTAGCTACTACTGAAATTTCTGAAAAATTATTATTTGCAAATGTGATACTAGATTCGTTTACAAGACACCTAAACATAATTCTCCTGAAAATTTTTTGAAGTTTCAGTATTTAATAAGGGAGAAAATTAAACATATAACTTTCTGTAATAATAAATATGGATGAGCTATTACTGAAATTTCTGAAAATTTAATATTTGCAAATTTAATACTAGATTCGTATATCGTATACCTAAAACTAATACCCCTGAAAATTTGACAAAGTTTCAGTAATAAATAACGGAGAAAATCAAACATTTAACTTTCTGCATTAAAAAGTATGGGTTAGCTATTACTGAAATTTCTGAAAATTTAATATTTGCAAATTTGATATTAGATTCGTGTACAGTATACCTGAAACTAATTCTCCTGAAAATTTGACACAGTTTCAGTACTGAACAAGTAAGAAAATCAAACATATAACTTTCTTATTTGACAGGTATCAGTTAGCTATTACTGAAATTTCTGAAAATTTAATATTTGCCAATTTGATATTAGATTCGTGTACACTACACCTGAAACTAATTCTTCTAAAAATTTGACAAAGTTTAAATATAACATATTGGAGGAAATCAAACATATATCTTTCTGCATTAATAAGTATGGGGTAGCTATTACTGAAATTTCTGAAAATTTGTTATTTGCTGATGAGATATTAGATTCGGGTACAGTACACCTGAAACTAATTCTCCTGAAAATTTGATAAAGTTTCAGTATTAAGTAAGGGAGAAAATGAAACAAATAACTTTCTGCATTGAGAAGTATGAGTTAGATGTTACTGAAATTTTTGAAAATTAATTATTTACAAATTTAATATTAGATTGATGTACAGTACACGTGAAACTAATTCTCCTGAAAATTTGACACAGTTTCAGTACTGAACAAGTAAGAAAATCAAACATATAACTTTCTTATTTGACAGGTATCAGTTAGCTATTACTGAAATTTCTGAAAATTTAATATTTGCCAATTTGATATTAGATTCGTGTACACTACACCTGAAACTAATTCTTCTAAAAATTTGACAAAGTTTAAATATAACATATTGGAGGAAATCAAACATATATCTTTCTGCATTAATAAGTATGGGGTAGCTATTACTGAAATTTCTGAAAATTTGTTATTTGCTGATGAGATATTAGATTCGGGTACAGTACACCTGAAACTAATTCTCCTGAAAATTTGATAAAGTTTCAGTATTAAGTAAGGGAGAAAATGAAACAAATAACTTTCTGCATTGAGAAGTATGAGTTAGATGTTACTGAAATTTTTGAAAATTAATTATTTACAAATTTAATATTAGATTCATGTACAGTACACGTGAAACTAATTCTCCTGAAAATTTGACACAGTTTCAGTACTGAACAAGTAAGAAAATCAAACATATAACTTTCTTATTTGACAGGTATCAGTTAGCTACTACTGAAATTTCTGAAAAATTATTATTTGCAAATGTGATACTAGATTCGTTTACAAGACACCTAAACATAATTCTCCTGAAAATTTTTTGAAGTTTCAGTGTTTAATAAGGGAGAAAATTAAACATATAACTTTCTGTAAGAATAAATATGGATGAGCTATTACTGAAATTTCTGAAAATTTAATATTTGCAAATTTAATACTAGATTCGTATATCGTATACCTAAAACTAATACCCCTGAAAATTTGACAAAGTTTCAGTAATAAATAACGGAGAAAATCAAACATTTAACTTTCTGCATTAAAAAGTATGGGTTAGCTATTACTGAAATTTCTGAAAATTTATTAATTGCAAATTTGATATTAGATTCATATACAGTACACTTAAAACTAATTTTCCTCAAAATTTTAAAAGGTTTCAGTATTAAATGACGGAGAAAATCAAACATTTAACTTTCTGGATTAATAAGTATGAGTTAGCTATTACTGAAATTTCTGAATATTTAATAATTGCTAATTTGATATTATATTCATGTACAGTAGACGTTAAACTATTTCCCCTGAAAATTTGCTAAAGTTTCAATACTAAATAACGGAGAAAATAAAAAACAAACTTTCTGCATTGAGAAGTATGAGTTAGCAGTTACTGAAATTTTTGAAAATTTGTTATTTACAAATTTAATATAAGATTCAAGTACAGTACATCTGAAACTAATTCTCCTGAAAATTTGATGAAGTTCCAGTATCAAATAAGGGAGAAAAATAAACAAATAACTTTCTGAATTGACAAGTATGGGTTAGCTATTATTGAAATTTCTGAAAATTTATTATTTGCAAATTTAATATTAGCTTCGTATACAGTATACCTTAAACTAATTCTCCTGAATTTTTGACAAAGTTTCAGTATGATATAAGGGAGAAAATCAAACATATAACTTTCTGGATTGATAATTATAGGTCAGCTATTACCGAAATTCCTGAAAATTTATTATTTGCAAATTTGATGCTTGATTCGTATACAGTGCACTGCAAGCTAATTCTCCTGAATATTTGACAAAGTTTCAGTATGATATAAGGGAGAAAATCAAACATTTAACTTTCTGGATTAATAAGTATGAGTTAGCTATTACTGAAATTTCTGAAAATTTATTAATTGCTAATTTGATATTAGATTCATGTACAGTACACTTTAAACTATTTCTCCTGAAAATTTGCTAAAGTTTCAATACTAAATAACGAAGAAAATCAAAAATTTAACTTTCTGCATTGAGAAGTATGAGTTAGCAGTTACTGAAATTTTTAAAAATGTGTTATTTACAAATTTAATATAAGATTCAAGTACAAATTTAAACAACAAAAATTGAAAATTTGGCAGTAATATTTTAAAGTTTGGCAGTCGTAACTGAAATTATATACAAAAAAATGAGAATATAGCAGTAATCTTTAAAATTTCGGTAGAATTAAAGCTTTTACAATATATCAATGCAATTTTGACACTAATCTTTGCAATAGTAACAGTAATAACTAAAGTTTATAACCAACAATTTAACATTTTGTAGTATTCTTTAAAATAAATGCAGTAGTCTCAAAATTTGGTAGAATTAAAGCTTTGACAATATCCTATTGCAATTTAGACACTAATCAGTGCAATATTGGCTACAATAATTAAAAGTTTAACACCAAAAATTGAAAATTTGGCTGTGATATTTTAAACTTTGGCAGTCCCAACTGAAATTATATACAAAAAATGAAAATTTAGCAGTAATCTTTAAAATTTCGGTAGAATTAAAGCTTTAACAATATATTAATGCAATTTTGGCACTAATCTTTGTAATAGTAACAGTAATAATTGAAGTTTATATCTAAAAATTAAACATTTTGTAGTATTCTTTAAAAAAATTGCAGTAGTCTCAAAAATTGGTAGAAGTAAAGCTTTGACAATACCTAGTGCAATTTTGACACTAATCAGTGCAATATTGGCTACAATAATTCAACTTTAATCTTCAAAAATTGGAAATTTTGCAGTAATCTTTTAAACTTTGGCAGTCGTAACTGAAATTATATACAAAAAAATGAGAATTTAGCAGTAATCTTTAAAATTTCGGATCTAAAACTAATTCTCCTGAAAATTTGACAAAGTTTTAGTATTAAATAAGGGAAAAAATAAAACATATAACTTTCTTACTTGACAAGCATGGGTTGGCTATTACTGATATTTCTGAAAATTTATTATTTGCAAATTTGTTATTAGTCTCATATACAGTACACCTGAAACTAATCCTAAAAATTTGACAAAGTTTCAGTTTTAAATAAGGCAGAAAATCAAACATAACTTTGTGCATTGACAAGTAAGGGTTAGCTACTACTGATTTTTTTGAAAATTTATTATTTGTAAATTTAATATTAGATTCATGTACAATATACCTGAAACAAATTCTAAAATTCTTTTAAAATTTAGCAAAGTTTCAGCAATGAACAAGTGAGAAAATCAAACATATAACTTTCTGCGTTGATAAGTATGAGCTAGCTATTACTAAAATTTCTGAAAATTTATTATATGCAAATTTGATTATAGATTCATGTACAGTATACCTGAAACCAATTCACCTGAAAATTTGAAAAAATTTAAGTAAAATTTAAGGGTGAAAATGAAACAAATAACTTTCTGCATTGACAAGTATGTGTTAGCTATTACTGAAATTTCTGAAAATTTATTATTCGCAAATGTGATATTAGATCTGTGTACAGTACACCTGAAATTAAATCTCCTAAAAATTTATCAACGTTTCAGTATTAAATAAGGAAAAAAATCAAACACTTAACTTTCTCAATTGATAAGTACGTGTTAGCTTTTACTGAAATTTCTGAAAATTTATTATTTGTAAATTTGATATTAGATTCGTGTACAGTACACCTGAAACTAATTCTACTGGAAATTTGACAAAGTTTCAGTATTAAATAAGGGAGAAAATCAAACACTTAACTTTCTTAATTGATAAGTACGTGTTAGCTATTACTGAAATTTCCGAAAATTTATTATTTACAAATTTGATATTAGAATCGTGTACAGTACACCTGAAACTAATTCTACTGAAAATTTGACAGAGTTTCACTACTAAATAAGGAAGAAAATCAAGCACTTAACTTTCTCAATTGACATGTACGTGTTAGCTATTACTGAAATTTCTGAAAATTTAATATTTGCAAATTTGATATTAGATTCGTGTACAGTACACCTGAAACTAATTCTACTGAAAATTTTACAAAGTTTCAGTATTAAATAAGGAAGAAAATCAGACATTTAACTTTCTCAATTGACAAGTATGTGTTAGCTATTACTGAAATTTCTGAAAATTTATTATTTGCAAATTTGATATTAGATTCGTGTATAGTACACCTGAAACTAATTCTACTGAAAATTTGACAAAGTTTCAGTATTAAATAAGGAAGAAAATCAAGCACTTAACTTTTCAATTGATAAGTACGTGTTAGCCATTACTGAAATTTCTGAAAATTTATTATTTGCAAATTTGATACTAGAATCGTGTACAGTGCACCTGAAACTAATTCTACTAAAAATTTTACAAAGTTTCACTATTAAGTAAGGAAGAAAATCAAGCACTTAACTTTCTTAATTGATAAGTATGTGTTAGCTATTACTGAAATTTCTGAAAATTTATTATTTGCAAATTTATTATTAGATTCGTGTACAGTACACCTGAAACTAATTCTACTGAAAATTTGACAAAGTTTCAGTAATAGATAAGGAAGAAAATCAAACACTTAACTTTCTCAACTGATAAGTACGTGTTAGCTATTACTGAAATTTCTGAAAATTTATTATTTGCAAATTTGTTATTAGATTCGTGTACAGTACACCTAAAACTAATTTTCCTGAAAATTTGACAAAGTTTCGGTATTAAATAAGAAAGAAATAAAACACTTAACTTTCTCAATTAACAGGTATATGTTAGCTATTACTGAAATTTCTGAAAATTTATTATTTGCAAATTTGATATTAGATTCGTGTACAGTGTATCAAAAACACTATGAAAAAACTACTTGTTAAATATTTCCATGCTTCTCAATAATATCAATTTTTCTAAGTACTCTATTTCGAGTTCATTTCCCCATTCAATGTGATTTTTATATCTTGGCAAATGTGACGGGCCTGTGAAATTAGTTGCGATTCGCAATTTTTAAGACCCCTTTTCAGAAATCGCAGCAATTACGAGGCGAGCACATAAGCGCACCACAGTAATTTGGCCCGGTTTCATGGGCAGCCGGCCAGCTCATACAATGGGGCCTCGACACTCATTTAGCCAGACCGACGATAAAGCGACTTATTCAGTGCCATGCACCTCCTTAACTGAATGGCGGAGGAGGTTTTGCTGAACATGCAATTCTGCACGATTTAACAACAGAAGCTTCTATACAGTTATGGCATATTTTCAATTTTCGTTATAGCTGCAGACGAATGATGGATTTTTATGCATACTTACATGATGGATTTTTATGCATACTTACATTATCTTACGATTTATTTGCGGGTTTACTGTGGTTAGCATTTCGTCGTTTGTTTAAATTAACTATTTTGAATCTACTTACTATATAAACTATATAAAATCTATAACTATAATTATAGCTTTTATAGCTGTATAAAATCTTACTAATATTTATAATATCCAATAGTGCCAGTTATATACAGAAATATTTTTATATCGTGCAACATTTGCTAACAATTTGCTGCATATACTCGATTCATTTATCTATACGTTTTGGCCTTTTCTTCTTCACTTAACTTATGCATTCTTATTTAACTTTTAAGTTATTATTTGTTCGCGATCAATTTATATTGTGTTTGTGTTTTCTTTATTTATTGTTGTATATACTCGATTCATTCTTTATACGTTTTGGCCCTTTTTTCTTCACTTAACTTATGCATTCTTATTTTATTTTGAAGTTATTATTATAACCTCTTATTTCGTGTTTATGTAGTTATATTATATTAAATTATACAATTTATACATAACAAAAATTACTTACTGCGTCCGAGAAAAAAATAATATGAACACATTCAACTGGCTCAACTCCTTGTCGCATTTTTCGCACTGTTGAATTTTGTATCTGTATCAGGGCCTGAATTATTAGTATTACTGATTACTGTGTTTCGGATTAATATCTGAGACGGGTATCTACAGCAAACAGCGGGATTAGCACGGCTTTAATTGGATTGGTAATTTAGTAGCACACACAGTACAGGATTGATTACTAAGCCATGTGTTTGTAGAGTGTGCGATATTTTCAAAAATACCGTAGTCCCTCGTGGCTTGTACCGTGGTGTAATTGAAAATAAATAATTACCTAAGGTACACGTAACAACAGATAATAATTTGGCAATGTTGGAAAATTCAATATTCGCAATTAAATTTCTGAACCCAATAAAATAAGAACTAGATAATAATCTATTTATTAAACTACCAGAGTATATTAAGCACATACAGAACAGATTTTACAGAAAAATTATATAAAAATGCAAAATTCCATGATAATTTCTAATGACATTAATCGAAAATTACATGAAAATCGTACATTTACGTATGAAGAGAACGATTTTTTTATTTATTTTTAACTCACCTATCAATTTATGCTTTTTTGTTGTTGTAATATAAGTTACGTTTCATTGTCCTCTGTGTTTCATATAATTTCTCTTTATTAATGTAAGTACTTCATTTTATTTTAAACATATGTTGACCGTTTATGACCACATAGTTTCACATGTAATTTGTAGTTCTTCAGGGCCATATCTGTGTACACATGTGTTTGCTGATGGTCTGCTCTAGCCTCACACACTTAAGCAGGAATTTGTTAACTAATTTGTTAATTTGTTAATTTGTTAATTTGTTAATTTTTGTTAATTTATTTCTAAAAGACGTTTCTAAAGATTTTTATATTTTAGTGAAAGTATCTTATTTTAATTGCTCATTTAGTTGCATATCTCATTTATCTCATACTTAAATCTTGATATCTCTAAAACTAGCGGACCAATATAAATGCAGTTTATTATTATTAATAACTAATATACTCGTATGCTATATGTGTAATTAAATTTATATCCAATGAGTTATACGTAAGAAATTTTAGTGTTTTTGAAACTATTTTGAATGTCTCTCCAATTAGTCTCATATTTAAATAATGATATCTTAAAAACCACCGTATCAATATGTCAATATTTGTTTACACATATTGCATGATATACTGGTATTATATTGGCATAATAATATTTATTTTTAAAAGATGTTTCTAAAGATATTTATATTTTAGTGCAAGTATCTTATTTTAATTGCTCATTTAGTTGCATATCTCATTTCTCTCATACTTAAATCTTGATATCTCCAAAACTAGCGGATCAATATAAATGCAGTTTATTGTTATTAATAACTAATATACTCGTATGCTATATGTGTAATTAAATTTATATCCAATGAGTTATACGTAAGGAATTTTAGTGTTTTTGAAACTATTTTAAATGTTTCTCCAATTCGTCTCATATTTAAATAACGATATCTCAAAAACCACCGTATAAATTTAATTATAATTTACTAAACATATTGCATGATATACTGGTATTATATTGGTATAATAAAATTTACTTCTAAAAGACGTTTTTAAAGATATTTATATTTTAGTGCAAGGATCTTATTTTAATTGCTCATTTAGTTGCATATCTCATTTCTCTCATACATAAATCCTGATATTTCAAAAACTAGCGTATCAATAAAAATGCAATTTATTATTATTATTAGGTAATATATTCGTATGCTATACGTGTAATTTAATCAATATCCAATGAGTTATACGTAAGAAATTTTAATGTTTTCGAAACTATTTTAAATGTTTCTCCAATTCGTCTCATATTCAAATAACGATATCTCGAAAACCACCGTATCAATATAATTATAATTTGCTAAACATATTGCATGATATACTGGTTTTATATTTGCGTAATTAAATTTATTTCTAATGGACGTTTCTAAAGATATTTATATTTTATTGCAAGTATCTTATTTTAATTGCTCATTTAGTTGCATATCTCATTTCTCTCATACTTAAATCTTGATATGTCTAAAACTAGCGGATAAATATAAATGCAGTATATTATTATTAATAACTAATATACTCGTATGCTATATGTATAATTAAATTTATATCCAATGAGTTATACGTAAGACATTTTAGTGTTTTTTAAACTATTTTAAATGTCTCTCCAATTAGTCTCATATTCAAATAACGATATCTCAAAAACCACCGTATCAATATAATTATAATTTACTAAACATATTGCATGATATACTGGTTTTATATTTGCGTAATTAAATTTATTTCTAATGGACGTTTCTAAAGATATTTATATTTTATTGCAAGTATCTTATTTTAATTGCTCATTTAGTTGCATATCACATTTCTCTCATACATAAATTCTGATATCTCTAAAACTAGCGGATCAATATAAATGCAGTTTATTATTATTAAGATCTAATATACTTGTATGCTATATGTGTAATTAAATTTATATCCAATGAGTTATACGTAAGAAATTTTAATGTATTTGAAACTATTCTAAATGATTCTCCAATTTGTATTGTATTTGTATTGTCCATTTGTTGATTATAATAGGCTATTATAATCAATGGTATCATATTCAAATAACGATATCTCAAAAACCACCGTATCAATATTATTATAATGTACTAAACATATTGCATGATATGCAGGTATTTTATTGGTATAATAAAATTTATTTCTAAAAGACATTTCTAAAGATATTTATATTTTAGTGCAGATATCTTATTTTAATTGCTCATTTAGTTGCATATCTCATTTCTCTCATACATAAATCCTGATATCTCTAAAACTAGCGGATCAATTTAAATGCAATTTATTATTATTAATAACTAATATACTCGTATGCTATATGTGTAATTAAATTTCTATCCAATGAGTTATACGTAAGAAATTTTAGTGTTTTGAAACTATTTTAAATGTTTCTCCAATTAGTCTCATATTTAAATAACGATATCTCAAAAACCACCGTATCAATATAATTATAATTTACTAAACATATTGCATGATATACTAGTATTATTTTGGTATAATAAAATTTATTTGTAAAAGACGTTTCTAAAGATATTTATATTTTAGTGCAAGTATCTTATTTTAATTGCTCATTTAGTTGCATATCTCATTTCTCTCATACATAAATCCTGATATCTTTAAAACGAGCGCATCAATATAGATGCAGTTTATTATTATTATTAGCTGATACACTCGTATGCTATATGTGTAATTATATTATTATCCAATGAGTGATACGTTTTTATGTATTAATGTATAATTTTGTATGTAGAAATTTTAATGTATTTGAAACTATTATAAATGATTCTCTAATTAGTATCATATTTAAAAATACGATATCTCAAAATCCATAGTATCAATATGACTATAATAGTTTACAGTTATTGCATGATACAGTGGGATTATATTGGTATAATTAAATTACTTTTTAATGGATTATATAATGGATTATAAATGGATTTTATTTTGTTAAATTTTCAATAACAGGTGACACAAATAACTGAATTTTTGACAGTAATTAATAATTTTTTGGCAGAATAATGATAATTTTGTTGAATATGACTAATATTTGGGAGCAACGATCCATTGTGCTCCCAAATATTAGTCATATTCAACAAAACTATCATTATTCTGCCTAAAAAGTATTAACTACCGCCAATATTTCAGTTATTTTTACCAAAATTCCTACATTCCGTTAAATTTTAAAAAAATTCTTTCAATTTTAAAATAACTTTCTACGATTTTTTTATTATTGCTCCCTGATTTTAGTCATAGTTGACAAATTTTACAATGATGACTAAAATTACCAAAGTGAATTAAATTTTCAATTATTTCTACTAAATTTCGGAGTCGACTGTAACAAAATTTCAATTATTTTGTTAGAATTTCATTAAATACCGTCAAAATTTTAGTTATTATGTCAAAAAATCAATTATATTTATTATATTAATGATATTGTTCTCAAAATTTTAATGATAACTGTCAAATTTTCATTTATTTCTGCATAACATCAAACAAATTTACCAATATTTTAATGACAACTAACGAATTTTTTATTATTGCTTCGAAATTTGTAGTCATATTTAACATATTTATTTGCTATAAAAAATTATATAACAATGATGACTCAAATTACAATGACAACTTAATTTTTCAAGTATTTATACTAATGTTCGGTCGAATGTAGCAAATTTTCAATTATTTTGCTAGAATTTTATTAAATGCTGTCAAAATTTCAGTTAATCTATCAAAAATTCAATTCACTTTATAATATATTAATGTTTGTAGTCAATACTTAATTGATAACTATCATATTTTTAATTGATTCTCATAATATCAAATAATTACACCAAATTTTCAACAAGCAACAATCCATTATGCTCTCAGATATTAGTCATATACAACAAAAGTATCATTAGTCTGCATAAAAATCTTTAATTACTGCCGATATTTCAGTTATTTTCAGCAAAATTTCGTTAAATTTTTAAAAATTTATCTCAATTTTAAAATTACTTAAAACGAATTTTTGATTATTGCTCCCTGATTTTCGCCATATTTGACAAATTTTACAGTGCTGACTAAAATTACCAAAGTGACTTAAATTTTCAATCATTTCTACTAAATTTCGGAGTCGAGTGTAACAAAATTTCAATTATTTTGTTAGAATTTCACTAAATACCGTCAAAATTTTAGTTATTATGTCAAAATATCAATTATATTTATTATATTGATGATTGTTCTCAAAAGTTTAATGATAACTGTCAAATTTTCAATTATTTCTGCATAATATGAAACAAATTTTCCAATATTTTAATGACAACTGACGAATTTTTGATTATTGCATCCAAATTTTTAATCATATATAACATATTTATTTACTATAAAAAATTATATAACAATGATGACTCAAATAACAATGACAACCTAATGTTTCAAGTATTTATACTAATGTTCGGTCGAATGTAGCAAATTTTCAATTATTTTGCTAGAATTTTATCAAATACTATCAAAATTTCAGTAAATCTGTACGAAAAATTCAATTTTTTTTATAATATAATAATGTTTGTTGTCAAAACTTTATTGATAATTATCAAATTTTCAATTGATTCTGCATAATATCAAATAATTTTACCAAATTTTCAACAAGCAACAATCCATTATGCTCCCAAATATTAGTCATATACAACAAAACTATCATTATTCTGTCTAAAAGGTATTAATTACTGCCAATATTTCAGTTATTTTCACCAAAATTCCAGCTATTACGTTAAATTTAAAAAAAATCTGTCAATTTTAAAATTAGTTGAATCGATTTTTTTTATTATTGCTCCCTGATTTTAGTCATATTTGACAAATTTTACAAAGATCACTATAATTACCTAAGTACCAAGGCAAGTACCAAAGCGAGTGTAACAAAATTTTAAATATTTTATTAAAATTTCATTAAATTCCGATAAAATTTTAGTTATTATGTCAAAAAATCTATTATATTTAATATATTGATGATTGTTGTCAAAATTTTAATGATAACTGTCAAATTTTCAATTATTTCTGCATAACATCAAACAATTTTACCAATATTTTAATGACAACTGTCAAATTTTTGATTTTTGCTTCTAAATTTTTAGTCATATTTAATATATTTATTTACTACAAAAAATAATTTAACAATGATGACTCAAATTTCAATGACAACTTAATTTTTCAAATATTTATACTAAAGTTTGGTCGAATGTAGCAAATTTTCAATTATTTTGCTAGAATTTCATCAAATACTTTCAAAATTTCAGCTAATCTGTCAAAAATTCAATTCTTTTTATAATATAATAATGATTGTTGTCAAAACTTTATTGATAATTATCAAATTTTCAATTGATTCTGCATAATATCAAATAATTTTACCAAATTTTCAACAAGCAACAATCCATTATGCTCCCAAATATTAGTCATATACAACAAAACTATCATTATTCTGCCTAAAAGTATTACTTACTGCCAATATTTCAGTTATTTTTACCAAAATTCCTACTATTCCGTTAAATTTTAAAAAATTCTCTCAATTTTAAAATTACATTCAACGAATTTTTGATTATTGCTCCCTGATTTTAGTCATAGTTGACAAATTTTACAAAGATGACCAGAATTACCATAGTGACTTAAATTTTCAAGCATTTCTACTAAATTTCAGAGTCGAATATAACAAAATTTCAATTATTTTGTTACAATTTCACTAAATACCGTCAAAATTTTAGTTATTATGTCAAAAAATCATTTATATTTAATATATTGATGATTGTTGTCAAAATTTTAATGATAACTGTCAAATTTTCAATAATTTCTGCATAATATCAAACAATTTAACCAATATTTTAATGAAACTGACGAATTTTTGATTATTGCTTCCAAATTTTTAGTCACATTTAACATATTTATTTACTATAAAAAATTATATAACAATGATGACTCAAATTACAATGACAACTTAATTTTTCAAGTATTTATACTAAAGTTCGGTCGAATGTAGGAAATTTTCAATTATTTTGCTAGAATATTATCAAATACTATCAAAATTTCAGTAAATCTGTATGAAAAATTCAATTCTTTTTATAATATAATAATGATTGTTGTCCAAACTTTATTGATAACTATTAAATTTTCAATTGATTCTGCATAATATCAAATAATTTTACCAAATTTTCAACAAGCAACAATCCATTATGCTCCCAAATATTAGTCATATTCAACAAAATTATCATTATTCTGCCTAAAAAGTATTAATTACTGCCGATATTTCAGTTATTTTTACCAAAATTCCTACTATTCCGTTAAATTTTCAAAACTTTCTCTCAATTTCAAAATTACTTTAAACGAATTTTTGATTATTGCTTCCTAATTTTGGTCATATTTGACAAATTTTACAATGATGACTAAAACTCTTAAAATTTCAAGCATTACTACTAATTTTCGGAGTCGAATGTAACAAAATTTTATTTATTTTGTTAGAATTTCATTAAATACTGTCAAAATTTTAGTTATTATATAAAAAAAACAGTTATAGGTTATCAGTAGAGTCAAAATTTGACGAAAGTTATGAAGTAAATAAGTCAAAAAATCGAACATATAACTTTCCCAGTTGAAAGGTATCGCTATATCTGTAACAGAAATTTCTGAAAATTTATCAAACGAATACTTTGAAAATTTCATGCCAGATCTGTATACAGTATGCCTGCAGATAAACGCTCTGAAAATTTAACTACCGGTATGTCTTTAATAAGTGAGAAAATTGAGTTATTAACTTTCCATATTTAGGGTTGATTTACTACCCTCCAACGGCAAATTGGTACGTATCACTTACAGGGTATATTCACAGACCCTTTAGGTCTAACATACATAAGTTTCATTGAGCGACAGTTTGATGCACAGTTTTGTGATATTTTTAAATATTCTGAATGTTCAACTTTTCGAGTTGACCAGTATAAGTTATCAGTCACGTTTACTAACCAACACATTACCAATATAACGAACTTTGCGATTAGTCACGGTAGTTAACAAAACGTCACAACGTTTAAGTACTAATAGAATCAAAATTTGCGAAACTAAATCGGCAGCTTCTTTAATGCCAAATTGTTTTGGATACAAGACAGAATAACGGCAATTATTACGTGTAAACATTTATTAACTAAATAATAATATAATTTCTATACTCACTGGTGTAAATTTGAAGCTAAAATGTGAGTAGTGGATTGAAAGGGTTTTTCACTCTTCTACCGTATTGATGCCCGGCACGGACGTCCCTAATTAAAATGAGCATACCTAATTAATCAAGCTGCGGGGAGTAATGAATCGTCTAATTAGCAGGAGCCGTGGATGCTGGGAAACGGAGCGTTTTTCTCGTCGGCGAATTTCCCATCCGGCGCGGAAAAAAGGTGCAGTTTTTCCTGCCGTCGACGCGGAAACGCCTCTCCCCCTCGCCTTAGCCACCCCCGCTTGTCCGCAAGCCACGTCCGGGAAAATGCAATTTTACGCCGTGCGAATGTAAAGCAGCCCCCACGTGCCCACCACCCCTTTTGGGGTCGGGGGCGGCCCGCGTCACGAACGCCCCGAATGCACTTCTTATCGGGGGCGGTAATTTCATTTGCGTAACCCGCCGAGGACGGTTAGGAGGGGTGGAAATGCGGCGACATGCAGCGCGATACTTCCGGGGGCGATTACACAACGCAACTTCCGCCAAATCGCGGGGGTGGAGGAAAACTGCCTCTTCGCCGCCATCCTCTGGAGAGCCGCCACCATCCTCTGGATCCTCTGGAGAGGATCTCGTCCAGCATCTCGTCTTGTAGCCACCTGTTGCGTTGCGTTAATGAAGAGGCGACGGAGGATGCGAGACAACGGCCGATCAGGGGGTTAACGCGCGATTGATACGTTCGATCGGGCCCCGGGCTTAATTTATTTGACCACCCCCAAGCCCCATGAACAGTCCTCGGATCACTTCACTTCGCGATTGGAGGTGATTATATGGCCGGAACGAATCGCAGCTTAATTTTTACGACATCCATTTTATCACCAAAGTTTTAGAATTATTATGGGACAACCACATTAGTTCCAATCAATCCATTCTGAATGGACAGAAGGGGAGTCTTCATCGCTAAGATAATATAAACTGACGTTGACAGAGCACCACGTACTAACACAACGTTTTGCAATAACCAAGAGCTGAGCGCAGATTTAGACATGATCCTGTAGTCTGTACTCAAAAGTTCTTCGGCGAGGTGATTAAATTGAGAAGAAGATGACATCAGAGCTGTATATGTTGACCACATCACTTTGGTATTAATTAGCAAAGGCATTATGACGTTATATATTAGATTATTTGCGTTTACTAACCAACGCATTACCAATAGAACCGACTTTGCGTAATCACGGTAATTAATAAATCGTCACAACGCGTAAGTACTAATACGATCAAAAATCACTTACCAAAATCGGATACCTCCTAATGCCAGATTGATTTGGGCACAAAACCGAATAACTACAAGTATGACGATTATCATCGTGCAATAGACGAAAAACAGTAAAACAGAATTTAATGACAACATCTAGAGAATGGCGGAGACACTGAACAGTTAAGACGAGACTAATCGCCCATGGGGAGAAGGTCAATAGGGAGGCCCAGGAGAAGATGGAGATGGAGAATAACTATAAATAACGAAATTTGCTTTGAAATTTGCGAAATTTTGACAGTAAATTAAAAAAGAAATTAGGGAAAATTATGATGTTTTTATTGTAAAGAACAAAATTTGACAAAACATTTTCGACATTTTTCTTATAAATTCCACATTTCATACAAAATTACAAAAAGTTAAGCAAATTACAATTTCATTGGAATTATATATTTGCATGGAAACTTTTTGATAAACAGTATATACTATAATTAATTATAAATACGAAATTGGATTTGAAATTTGTGAATTGTTAATAGTAAATTAAATAAAAACAGTAGAAAATATGAAATTTTTATTGTAAACAACATATCTAGAAGGCATTTTCGAAATTTTTATTATAAATTTCACATTTTATTCAAAATCACAAATAATTCATCAAATTGCAATTAAGTTGGTATTACATATTTGCATGGAATATGTTTGGCAAAGAGTATATGTTATTATTAATTGAAATTGACCGAATTTGCTTTGAACTTTGCGAAATTTTGATGGTAAATTTAAGAAAAACCGTAGAAATGCCAACAATATCGAAATTAATCCAAGCAGCAAAATCTCAGTGGGAAAAAATCCCCTCAACACAACTCTCTATTTCACGGAATTTAAAGATAGTATTATTCACCAAATATTGATGTAAACTTGTGGAAGTTGCACAAGCAATTTTTTGACAAAGAGTATATAGTATAATTAATTAAAAATAACGAAATTTGATTTGAAATTTTCGAATTGTTAATAGTTCATTTAAAAATAATCAGTAGAAAATATGAAAGTTTTATTGTAAACAACAAAATTTGAGAAAGCATTTTTGAAATTTTTATTATAAATTTCACATTTTATTCAAAATCACAAATAATTCATCAAATTGCAATTTCGTTAGAATATCACAAACAGTTCATAAAATTACAATTTCATTGGAATTATATATTTATTTATTTATTTATTCTTTATATATGGAAAACTTTTGATAAAGAATATATGCTATTAGTAATTGGAAATAACGAAATTTGCGAAATTTAGGCAGTAAATTTAAAAAAATTAGTAGAAATTATAATTTTTTTTATTTAAACCAACAAAATTTGACAACGCATTCGACATTTATATATTCTACATTTTATACAAAATTGCGAATAGTTCATCAAATTACAAGTTTTATAGTACAAAATTTGAGAAGGCATTTTCGGCAATTTTATTATAAATTCCAAATTTTATCCAAGTTCATAAAGTTCAACAGTTCATAAAATTTCAATTTCATTGGAATAATATATTTGCATGGAAAATTTTTGATAAAGAGTAAATGCTATTATTAATTGGATATAACGAAATTTGCTTTAAAAATTGCGAAATTTTGATGGTAAATTTAAGAAAAATAGTACACTTGCAAACAATATGGAATTTAATCTAAACAGCAAAATCTCAGTGGAAAGGCATTTAATAAAAAAATCGTCTCAACACAACTTTCTGTTTCGCGGAATTTAAAGATGGCATTATTCACCAAATTATGGTGTAAACTTGTGGGAGTTGCACAAGAAATTTTTTGACAAAAAGTATATACTATAATTAATTATAAATAAAGAAATTTGATTTGAAATTTGCGAATTGTTAATAGTAAATTAAAAAAAAAGTTTAAATAGTAAATGAGTAGAAAATATAAAAGTTTTGTTGTAAATAACAAATTTTGAGAATGCATTTTCGAAATTTTAATTATAAATTTCACATTTTATTCAAAATCACAACTAGTTCATCAAATTGCATTTTCGTTGGTATTACATATTTGCATGGAATATGTTTGGCAAAGAGTATATGTTATTATTAATTGGAAATAACCAAATTTGCTTTAACTTTGCGAAATTTTAATAGTAGATTTAAAAAAAGCAGTAGAAATTATGAAAATTGTATTATACCTAAACAACAAACTTTGAGAAGGCGTTTCGAAAATTTTATTATAAATTCGAAATTTTATCCGAAATCACAAACAGTTCATAAAAATACAATTTCATTGGAAGTATATATTTGCATTGCATTTTTTTGATAAAGAGTATATGCTATTATTAATTGGAAATAACGAACTTTGCTTTGAAAAATGCAAAATTTTGATGGTAATTTTAAGAAAAACCGTAGAAATTCCAACAATATGAAAATTTATCTAAGCAGCAAAATCTCAGTGGGATGGCATTTCAAAAAATCCTTTCAACACAACTTTCTGTGTCACTGAATTTAAAGATGGTATTATTCACCAAATAATGATGTAAACTTGTGGGAGTTGCACAAGAAAATAGGTCAATAGGGAGGCCCAGGAAAAGATGGAGATGGAGAATAACTATAAATAACGAAATTTGCTTTGAAATTTGCTAAATTTTGACAGTAAATTAAAAAAAAAATAGGAGAAATTTTGATTTTTTTATTGTAAACAACAACATTTGACAAAACATTTTCGTCATTTTTTTTATAAATTCCACATTTCATACAAAATCACAAACTGTTCAGCAAAATTACAATTTCATTGGAATTATATGTTTGCATGGAAAAATTTTATACTGGAGAGTATATAGAGTATATACTATATACTATAAATAATTATAAATAACTAAATTTGATTTGAAATTTGGGAAATATTAATAGGAAATTAAAGAAAATCAGTAGATAATAAGAAATTTGTATTGTAAACAACCAATTTTGAGAAAGTATTTTCGACATTACGTTAATACCTGAAAAAAAATTGGAACATTAAAAATTTAGTGCATATGAAAATATGATGATCTATGTACTTTTCAATTTTCAAACTTTTAATACAATACTTTTCACAGACTTATTTCTCATAGTTCAGAAAATTTTAAACAACTGCAATTATGATATTAATAATAAAAAAAGTTAGTTAGGAACGTAAAAATTTGAAGAATATGAAGATATAATTTTAATAAAAAGTATGTAATTATCCAATTGCATTTACATTTTGTATTCTATTTCTCCTGTTACGTTCATGTAGATATTCATTGTGATTGTACATGATAAATATGATAAGATATTCCAGATAAATTTGAATAATTATTTAAATTTAATGTTGTTTTAAGAAGTACTTACCGGTATTTTTGATAACACCTTAAAATTATTAAAAATTAATACTTTCCTTGCTGAAACTTCTTGTTGAAACATTTGATTAAGTTTAAGGTTTTATCCATAAATTACCTGTTATATATTTAAGGTTGTTATATTTAGTATTTTATTTCGCTTGACTAGTTTCGACTATACCTTCTCAAGTTCAAATTGAGACCAATCAAGTTCAAATTGAGACCAACCAATTTCAAATTGAGGCCAATCACGTTCAAATTGATACCAACCAATCTCAAATTGAGACCAATCAATTTCAAACTGAGACTAAACAAAATCAAGTTGACACTAAACAATATCAAGCTGTCATAATAAATTTTATTTGTTTACTCTCAACTTGATATTGTTTAGTGTCAATTTGAAATTGATTGGTCTCAATTTGAACTTGATTGGCCTCAATTTGAAATTGATTGGTCTCAATTTGAACTTAGCCAATCAAGATTGTTTTATATGTTGCGATTGGTATGAGTCAGATAGAATTTTTATATCAGTTGTTGTTGGTTTTTCATATATTGAGAATTTTCATTTGCAGTTTTCAATTTTTATTGTCCGGTCTTGAAAATTAATTTTAACATATTGTTCTTTTTCCGTTGTGAATAAAATTAAACTGAATTATTTAAATGTATACATTTAAATAACTGAATTAATGAATTTATTAAGTTCTATATCCACGTATTGGCATAAAATGTTTGTTTTTAACTTTCGGTCTATTTTTGTAACTTTGCAAATGTGTTGATTCACACAAGCAGTCTGTCCAGTGTTGCCTGAATAATATTTACTTTAAAAATTAATCATGAGAATATAAGCCCTAATTAGTATTCTTTAATGTTTTTTTTGCGATGTTTAGGCGTTTATATTAAAATTTTACTGGACTGCTTTCCATTGTCAACAAATAAAAATCTTCGTAATCATCAAAATCATCAATCGTCGCAAAAAACACCGACAACTGGTTTTAATAGTTGTAAAAGTGGCTAGTTTTTTTTAGCCAATAATAATTATTATTTTTGTTATAGTTTCATCCACTTTCGATACCAGTTATTATTATACTTTTTTATTGTTTTCTTGAAGAGAAGTTTTCTTCTCTGTAAGAAAACAATAAAAAAATATAATAATTATTACTATTATACAGAAATGAAGTAACAATGTTAAAAATATCTGCAGACTTTGTTATTAGTAACTTGTAAAACCTCCTAATTGACCTAATAAGAAGATAATATGATATTATGATAAGATAATAAATAATATGAGGATACAGTTTTTAATTTCGTTAATTTTATGTTAATGCTCAATATAATATGGTCAATGGCAAATGAATGATAATTTTATTTTAATGCTCAATATAATATGGTCAATGGAAAATGATTTATTGATTAATTTATATTAATTTTGGTCTATCAATATTGGTTTGATTAAATTGAGAATGAAAAATTGGGAATAATACTCATGTTAATCCTTTCTGATAGTTATGATACCGAAATTATTGAGTAATTTGTCAAAATCTTAAGAATTATTGAGATATCTCAAGAAAATTCGAAAATTATTGGGAAATCTTGAGAAATTTTCACGATGATCAATGATTATGTTTGCCATGATATCAATTATTTATTATTTTCCGTTTAATCATTTGTCAAAATAACAATTACTTGTGTCAATTTTCTTCAGTTTTTATTTAATATGTTAATTATTAATAAATTCGTTTACAAACATCAACAATAAAAAATAATTTTTGCCAATAATAATTATTATTTCTGTTATAGTTTCATCCATTTTCGATACCAGTTATTATTATACTTTTTTATTGTTTTCTTGAAGAGAAGTTTTCTTCTCTGCAAGAAAACAATAAAAAAATAAAATAATTATTACTATTGTACAGAAATGAAGTAACAATGTTAAAAATATCTGAAAACTTTGTTATTAGTAACTTTCAAAACGTCCTAATTGACATGTAATGAACCACGTATGGTCATTACATTTAGCTACTTGGTTGATGGATTAAATTGCGATTGGTACTGGTATTTCATTAAATAATCAGGTTGTGTAGAGGAAGTTTGATCATGTGCATTGTTAACAGGATTGCAAAACCAAATTAATTACTTCGCCTGATAAATTAATTCTGCAAAGCATCTAGAGAGTGTCGGTCGAGAGTTGTAGGCTTTCAGTCCATAATGATATGAATAGCTGCACTCGCACCTGTTATATGCTTTGTAATGCACATTAACTTAATTAATTTAATTAATTTAATTATTGATCGAATAGTGTATATTAATAGCTCTTAACTGTTATCTCTGTTATTTCGATCGCCCAAAAGTTTATCTTGATAAAATATGTTTTAATAGTAGGTCATTAATACATTACAGAAATATAGATAATCCCTTATTGAGTTTTTTTTTTTTAAGTTAGTAAAGTTAAAATTTACAATCAAACTTTGCTATTTTCAATGAAATGTTAAAATTTTATGAATATCTGTTAAAATTTACCATGCAAATATGTAATTCAAATAAAATTGTAATTTGATAAACTGTTTACAATTTTGAATAAAGTTTGAAATTTATAATAA
Source organism: Othius punctulatus (assembly GCA_951805005.1). NCBI lineage: Eukaryota > Metazoa > Arthropoda > Insecta > Coleoptera > Staphylinidae > Othius > Othius punctulatus. Next base: position 4,046,742 of record OX638141.1, on the reverse strand, counting down.
AAATGTCGAAAATAACTTGTCAAATGTTGTTGTTTATTATAATTTTTTTTATAATTTCTACTGTTGTATTTTAAATTAACTATTAAAATTTCGCAAATTTATAATAGGCAATACCAAATACTTTCTATCAAAAATTTACCATGCAATTATGTAATTCAAATAAAATTGTAATTTGATGAACTGTTTACAAATTTGTAAAAAGTATGAAATTTATAATAAAAATGGCGAAAATACCTCTTCAAATGTTGTTGTTTATAATAAAAATTTGATAATTTATACTGTTGTATTTTAAATTAACTATCAAAATTTCGCAAATTTATAATAGGCAATACCATATACTCTATTCAAATTCTAACTCAGTTCCTACTGAAATGTGTAATCCAGATTAAATTTCTGACTGCCTACTATAACGTAAAATGAAAATTGTTGTATGATTCTAATAAAATTCCCATATTTCATAAACTTTTGAAAATACCATTTTGAAATCAAATGTTTTATTAAAAAAAAATTACACTAAAAGTTTGCTATTTTCAATGAAAGGCAAGTTAAAATATATACTGAAACTGCTATTTACAATGAAATGTAAAAAAATTATGAATAACTGTTAAAATTTACCATGCAAATATGTAATTGAAATAAAATTATAATTTGATGAACTGTTTACAATTTTTGATAAAGTCTGAAATTTATAATAAAAATGTCGAAAATACCTTTTAAAATTTTATTGTTTATAATAAATTTTTTAATTTCTACTGTTGTAAAAATTTTGCTCATACTTCGTTGGTGATATCTCAAAAACTAGCGTATCAATACAAAGCCAATTTATTACTCACATGAAGTAAAATATTTGTGTATCTAAAATATAATTGGGTTATTATCCAATGTGTCATTGTTGAAATATTTGCTTTTTTGTATAGTCATGTGTTTCCAATAAAATTCTCAAATATAACTGCTAATTTATTAAATATATTTTAATATCTAGCGTGTGAATATTAATACACATAATCAATATTACATAATATGTTATGATATAAGTATGATATGATTGTAGTATGAAAATGATTCTATGATTCCCATGAAATTCCCATATTTCATAAACTTTTTCCAATAACGTTTTGAAATCAAAAGTTTTATTAAAAAAAAATTACAATCAAAGTTTGGTATTTTCAATGAAATGTATTTTTTTTATGAATTTGAATGAATTTAAATAAAATTGTAATTTGATGAACTGTTTACAATTTTGGATAAAGTTTAAAATTTATATTAAAAATATCAAAAAAATTGATAATTTGTAGTGTTTTTCTTTAAAAATACTATCAAAATTTCGTAAATTTATAATAGACAATAGCAATTGCTCTTTATCAAAATGTTTCCATGCAAATACATAATTCCAATGAAATTGTAATTTTATGAAACAAAACTTCAAGGTTAGTGCCAAAATTTTGATGGTTTTTATGAATTTTTCATATATTTTTACAAACATTTCATATATTTTTACAAACATTTCAATTATTTCAGCAAAAATTTCAATAGTAACCGTTTAAGTTTCAATGATTTTTACCATGATATCAATTGATAATGCCAAAATTTTCATTTTGCAGTCAAAATCTCGATGATAAATAATTGGATTTGTCAAAAGAGCAATTACTTGCGTCATTTTTTTTCAGTTTTTAATTCATATGTTAATTATTAATAATTTCGTTTACAAAAATCAACAAAGAACATAATTTTATCACTAATATTCTATAAATATTAAAAGTTTAAGGTTTGTGTCAAAACTTCAATGGGTTTATTAATTTTTCAATTATTTTCATAATTTTTTAAATTATTTCTGCTGATATTTCTATAATAATCATTTAACCTTAGATGATTTTTGCCATTATATCCATCAATTATATAAAAAAAATCATTTTTCACTTAATATCTCGATCATTAATGATCATGTTTGCCAAGATACCAATTAATTGTCATGTTTCATTTAATATGTCAAATATTAATAATTATGTTTATGTCAACATCAACAATAAAACTTAAATTTTATTGCTAATACTCAATACGTATTAAAACTTTAAGGTTGGTGTGAAAAATTTAATGTTTTTTATCAATTTTATGAACTGTTTGTGATTTTGGATAAAATTTGGAATTTATAATAAAATTGTCATAAATTGCTTCACAAATTTTGTTGTTAAAAACATATTATTATTTCTGTTATGGTTTCATCCATTTTAAGAAGAAAACAATAAAAAATATTATAATTTCTACAGTTTTTTTTTTTTAATTTACTATAAATCTTGTAATTTGATAATCTATTAGCAATTTTGTACAAAATGTCGAAACTACCTTCTCAAATTTTGATGTTTCTAATAAAAATTTAATCATTTCTACTGTTTTTTTTTGATAAATCCAGTAATTTGATGAACTATTAGCAATTTGTATAAAATTTGAAATGTATAATAAAAATGTCGAAAATGCCTGCTCAAATTTTGTTGTTTATAATAAAAATGTGATGTTTTTTTGATAAATCTTGGAATTTATCTTCTGTGATACACTTCTGTGATACACAACTGTTGTAGTCTTTTGAACTGCTGGAACTTTAAATGTGTAATTTGACTTGTGAAAAACTTTAATGTTACTTAACACCAATAAAATACTTTACTTTACTTTACTTTGATGAACTGTTAGCAATTTTGTATAAAATTTGAAATATATAACAAAAATGTCGAAAATGCCGTCTCAAATTTTGTTGCTTACAATAAAAAAATCATAAGTTTTACTCTTACTGTCAAAATTTCGCAAATTTCAAAGAAAATTTCGTGATTTATAATCATTAATAGTACATACTCTGTCAAAAAAATTCTTGTGCAATTCCCACTACTTTACACCACAATTAGCAGCAAAATGCAGAAAAAATATTTAAATTCCATGAAACAGTAATCTTTGTTGAGTGAATTTTCGTAATGCCTTCTCATTTAGTTTCCTTGAATGTTAACCCAAAACAAGTAGGGAAAAATAAATAAATAAATACTAGAAGATACCAAGGTACTTAAAATAACAAATAACAAATAATAATCAAAAATATCTGGTAACATGATAAAATACTAACAAAAATTTGAGTTTTATTTTCCGGTTGGTGCATTATCAACACTTTGCTATCTACATCAGTGCGTTATTTCATTTAATAATCAGAGGCGCGAAGTTTTTGCCAAAGCACGAAATAAAGCACTCATTTATATTTTCACTTGCTCGGCTGGAGTCTGCTGAAACTAACGAACTTTAAATTGCTGTTCGCGCACGCTGCTATATAAATCTAGTTTTTTTCATGCCCGGCTCTTCTCATAATAAAGGGTCGAAATAGAGAAGAGCCGAAATAATGCGCCGGAGCCTTCATAAATTACCCACGACACTTTCCAAACTGACACGATTTTAATATGAGCCCAACTTCATAAGTTTCTTATTCCCTTGCGGCAGAAAGAAATACGCCTCGTACAAAAGGTTTTTTCTCGTCTTTTAATATGACGCAGCCGTGAATTATTAGGATTGCGCAAATTTATTGCCGCCCTGATTATCATACATTAAAAAAAAATAATTGAATGTAAAACTCATTAATAATGTATAATTATAATAAAATAATAGATATGGCAGTTAGTTTTTGAAAGTCAAAAAAGAAACCGTAAACATTAATTTAATCAATATCAAGGTTTCTCAATAATGTTTGAGATTTCAACAGATTTCCAGGTAAATATTAATATAATCCTGAAATTTTTGAATAATTCACAAGATTTCCCAATAATTTTCGAGTTTTCTAAAGAAATCTCAATAATTATTAAGATTTTGATAGATTACTCAAACTTTTCGAGATCATAAAAATAAGAAACGATGAACATGATTATTACTCACAATTTTTCATTCTCAATTTAATCAAACCCATATTGATAAACCAAAATTGATATAAATTAATCAATCATTTGCCATTGAAGATATTATATTGAGCATCAAAATAAAATTATCAATCATCTAGAGATATCTCAATAATTATTAAGATTTTGAGAGATTTCTCAATAATTTCGAGATCATAAAAATCAGAAATCATTAACATGATTATTACTGACAATTTTTCATTCTCAATTTCATCAAATACATGATGAACCTGAAGATGACACAATGTGGCGAAACATTGTAGTGAAAAATAAAAAATAAGTTTTGAAAGTGATAAGAAAATATTATTATCCAAGTCATACAAACGAAAATATTTAATCAATAACAAGATTTCTTAATAATGTTGGAGATTTCCACAGGTTTAGACTGTACTATTAGTATTATTGTAAATGTTTAATTAATATCTATCTGCCTTAAAGTAATTAATATAATTATAACGTATAATTATATTATATACTAATAACATGCCGACCACAAAAGAACTACAATTTAAATTTATATTTAAACTTTGGTTGCGTATGTACAGTTTACGTAATGCAATCCAATGAAGTGATTAAAGTATGATTTATTAATTGTCGTTAATGTATACGATAATAATTATTACACGTTGAATTAGTTATCGCAAATATTTTCACGAATCACGCAATTTATGTTGGCTGAAAATTATTTAATCGCGTAATTACTTTTATGAATTATCAAAAATTCATAATTCCATTACCATTTCCGTCCAATTTTCATTTGTTCGGGTTTAATATTTCCCAATAATACGAAAACATGTATAACCGAAAATCCCCTTGTATACCCAATGCGAAACTTGATTAATATAACTGCTTTTGTGATATATATATATATATATATATATATATATATATATATATACAGGGTGTCTACGCTAAACCGTTCGTTAAAAGTTTACGGGGTCGCCGTTGTCCTAAAAATTTCAAAAAAATCGTCGTCGCGCGGTTGAATCAGTTATCCTCATGTGAAATATGTTCAAGTTTCTATCACTTCCGGTTCCACCGGAAGTAGCACCAACTTTCTTATTTTAAATGGAACACCCCATATATTATTATATTTTTGAATTCCACGCTTAAATTGGAACATATTTTGTAAGAACGTATGTACACTTATCTCTTCTAGTTTTCAAGAAAAAAATGTTTTCTAAAATTTTGACCTCTGAAAGGTAGCCTGAAATCTGTCAATAACTTCTCTTAGGAATAAGATAAACTTATGAATTAAATTTCTAATTATAGATAGAGGATGCCTCTATGAGTGACATAATTGGAAACTGTCAATTTTGATAATAAGTGTTCATAAAATGTCAATATCTAAGTGCCCTCTTAAATATCCTGTAATTCATTTTTTTTTAATGGAATGGCCCATTTTTTATTGCATGGCACGATAGAGAGAAAAATTTACTACAAAAAAGTATAATACAACCATACTCCTAAAGCAAGTATTTTTTGAAATATTTCGAGGATTACTTTTTCGTCGCATTTCTGCAGGGTATAATTTTGCAAGTCACAAGTGCACTTTAGTAGGCGTGTGATATGTTTTTGTTTTGTCGCCATTATAATGCAAACTGTCAAATAATAAAAACATTTAGAATAAAGTATTACAGAAATCAAAATGAACAAAATGAATCATTACACAAATCAACAAATTATCAATTTTTTTTTTATACATGGCAACTGCGATAAAATTGTTGCTCTAACATGTAGAGTATTCAATAAAACTTATCCACATTTGCCGCCAATGAATAAAACAAGATTTAGAAGATTGGAATCAAATGTTGTTTAATTTGGACAAGTGAATGCAATAAGACATCGACAAAAGCCAGTTATGGAAAATGAGGAAGTGCAAGAAATAGTGTTGGCCGGCCTATTTTCAAGTTAATCCACAAGCATCTATCCGCTGTGCTCAAGAGGATTTAGGCGTTGATAAATCTTCAGTACAGACAATTTAAAAAAAACATGGCATGCACAATTATCACTTATTATCAAAATTGACAGTTTCCAATTATTTTACTCATAGAGGTATCCTCTAGGTACAATTAGAAATATAACTCATAATTTTATCTTATTCCTAAGAGAAGTTATAGACATATTTCAGGCTACCTTTTAGAGGTCAAAATTTTAGAACAAATTGTTTTTCTTGGTAACGTATGTACACTTAACATACGTTCTTACAAAATATGTTCCAATTTAAGCAGGGAATTGATTTATTCATCGGCGGCAAATGTGGATAAGTTTTATTGAATACTCTACATGTCAGAACAACAATTCTATCACAGTTGCCATGTAAAAATAATAAATTGATAATTTGTTGATTTGTGTAATGATTCATTTTGTTGATTTTGATTTCTGTAATACTTTATTCTAAATAGTTTAATTATTTGACAGTTGCATTACAATGGCGATAAAACAAAAGCATATCACATGCCTACTAAAGTGCACTTGTGACATGCACAATTATACCCTGCAGAAATGCGACGAAAAAGTAATCCTCGAAATATTTCAAAAAATACTTGCTTTAGGAGTATGGTTGTATTATACTTTTTTGTAGTAAATTTTTCTCCCTATCGTGCTATGCAATAAAAAATGGGCCATTCCATTAAAAAAAAATGAATTACAGGATATTTAAGAGGGCACTTAGATATTGACATTTTATGAACACTTATTATCAAAATTGACAGTTTCCAATTATGTCACTCATAGAGGCATCCTCAATCTATAATTAGAAATTTAATTCATAATTTTATCTTATTCCTAAGAGAAGTTATAGACAGATTTCAGGCTACCTTTTAGAGGTCAAAATTTTAGAAAACATTTTTTTTCTTGAAAACTAGAAGAGATAAGTGTACATATGTTCGTACAAAATATGTTCCAATTTAAGCGAGGAATTCAAAAATATAATAATATATGGGGTGTTCCATTTAAAATAAGAAAGTTGGTGCTACTTCCGGTGGAACCGGAAGTGATAGAAACTTGAAAATATTTCACATGAGGACAACTGATTCAACGGTGTAACGAGGATTTTTTTGAAATTTTTAGTACAACGGCAACCCCGTAAACTTTTAACGAACGGTTTAGCGTAGACACCCTGTATATATATATATATATATATATATAAAACTGATGTTTTTAATATCAATCATTCATAAAGACTGATATTACCTCCATCGTTTTAACTTTGAATTCTTCGTTTCTTTGTGGCTGTAAGAAGCTCATAGCGCTATCCAGTTTCGTTCCACATTGCATGATTGCAGTCCACAGTAGAAAAATACAAATATAAAAATTCCCGATTACTCTGTGATTACGGTTTAATCTTGGGTGGCAAAGTTGTGGAGCGCACGTAATGTCTTCTTCAGACGGTCTCACTGCTTAATGCACGCCCAACCGCAATCAGTGCTGCAGCTCGACTGCAATCTTAAAGTAGATTCGGATTCAGATGACACAACTGAATCGAGGACTAGGAGAATCGTTCTCATGATATGTGTGTTTATAATGATGGGATTTCAGAGCAAAACATACAATGTGTGGGAAACGAGTTTTTTACGATGCTGCAATATCATAAGATATGGTATCTTATTTTATCTTAAGATAATATGATATTTTGATAAGATAATATGATATTATGATAAGATAATATGATATTATGATAAGATAATATGATATTATGATAAGATAATAAATAATATGAGGATACAGTTTTTATTTTCGTTAATTTTATTTTAGTGCTCAATATAATATGGTCAATGGCAAATGATTGATAATTTTATTTTATTTCATTTCATCATTGTATCATGACTCTAAATAGAGTATTACATTGTCATTGTAGGATAACATACAGAAATTCAGGTATTACAGTACTTATTATATTAATGCCCAATATAATATGATCAATGGAAAATGATTAATTGATTAATTTATATCAATTTTGGTCTATCAATATGGGTTTGATTAAATTGAGAATGAAAAATTGTCAGAAATAATCATGTTAATGATTTCTGATTTTTATGATCTCGAAGTTATTGAGAAATCTGATAAAATCTTAAGAATTATTGAGATATCTCTTGAAAACTCGGAAATTATTGGGAAATCTTGAGAATTATTCTAATATCTCAGGATTATACTGATATTTATTGGGACATCTGTGAAAATCTCAAAAAATATTAAGAAATCTTAGGAATAATTGGAAAAAAATAGAATTGAATAGAATAGAATATGTAATATGTTTCATGCTTGTCATACGACTTACACAAGTCAAATTAATAAATTAGTTACATATTAAAAAGATTTCTACAATACAACGCTTAAAATAACATCGAAGACACCAAAAGCACATTAAAAATCATAAGTCAATAAGTTCATACAACTATACATATAACATATATATATATATATATACAGTAACATCCACAAGAAAAAAAAATCTGAAATGTCAACCAATTTGCATTTTTTTATCCCGAAATTACTGAAATATCTCGAAAAAATAATGGTAGTTAATGGGAAATCGGTAGAAATCTCAAATAATATTGGGAAATTTCTCGGAACCATGATGAATCTTAGATATTTTTAGACATTTTAAGTTTTATCGAAAAATTTGTAAAAAGGATGAAAAATGTATGTGATAATTGTGTCAATCGTATGAAGCAATTTAGATTTGTCATGTTTTTATCTTATTAATTTGTCTGTTTTTAGTGTTCTCAAAATTTGTAAAAATGAAAAAATGTATGTGATAATCGTGTCAATCGTGTGAAACAATTTAGATTTGTCATGTTTTTATCTTATTAATTTGTCTGTTTTAAGTGTTCTCAAAATTTCTAAAAATGAAAAAAATGTATGTAATAATCGTGTCATTCGTGTGAAGCAATTTAGATTGATCATGTTTTTATCTTATTAATTTGTCTGTTTTGAGTGTTTTAAAAATTGGTAAAAATGAAAAAAATGTATGTGATAATCGTGTCAGTCGTGTGAAGCAATTTAGATTTGTCATGTTTTTTATCTTATTAATTTGTCTGTTTCGAGTGTTCTCAAAATTTCTAAAAATGAAAAAAATGTATGTGATAATCGTGTCATTCGTGTGAAGCAATTTAGATTTGTCATGTTTTTATCTTATTAATTTGTCTGTTTTGAGTTTTCTCAAAATTTGTAAAAATGAAAAAAATGTATGTGATAGTCGTGTAAATCGTGTGAAGCAATTTAGATTTGTCATGTTTTCATCTTATTAATTTGTCTGTTCTGAGTGTCCTCAAAATTTGTAAAAAGGAAAAAAAAAATTATGTGATAATCGTGTCAATTGTGTGAAGCAATTTAGATTTGTCATGTTTTTATTTTATTAATTTGTCTGTTTTTAGTGTTCTCAAAATTTCTAAAAATGAAAAAAATGTATGTGATAATCGTGTCAATCGTGTCAAACAATTTAGATTTGTCATGTTTTTATTTTATTAATTTGTCTGTTTTTAGTGTTCTCAAAATTTGTAAAAATGAAACAAATGTATGTGATAGTCGTGTCAATCGTGTGAAGCAATTTAGATTTTTCATGTTTTTATCTTATTAATTTGTCTGTTTTGAGTGTTCTCAAAATTTCTAAAAATGAAAAAAATGTATGTGATAATCGTGTCAATCGTGTCAAGCAATTTAGATTTGTCATGTTTTTATCTTATTAATTTGTCTGTTTTGAGTGTTCTCAAAATTTCTAAAAATGAAAAATATTACGTGATAGTCGTGTCAATCGTGTGAAGCAATTTAGATTTGTCATGTTTTTATTTTATCAATTTGTCTGTTTTTAGTGTTCTCAAAATTATTGGAAAACCTCTGGAAATTTCCAAAATCAATGACAAATCTATATAAATCTCGATAATTATTAGGAATCTTGGGAACAATTGAAAAAAGTCTAGAAATCTCAATAATTATTAAGAAATTTGTAAAATTCAGTTACCATATTGGAAATATTGATAGAGAAATCTTTCGACATCTTAGTAATAAATAATAATTCCTTCCAATATATTATTGTAAGGTAACACAAAATTTGAAGTTTCTTAGTTCTATAAAAATGATATTTTTTTTTTCGGGGTGGTGGAATTACACTGTATACGTGGCGACGTGATTAATGAATTATTATTATTATAGTTCAAAATGTTATTTGAAAAAAATGTATTAAATAGTTTATTTTTTAAATATTAATAATAATAATTCTTAAATCATAACGCCACATGTACAGTGTTTGTCTGTTTTTAGTGTTCGTAAAATTATTGTAAAACCTCTGGAAATTTTGAGAATCAATGAAAAAAACTACATAAATCTCGAAAATTATTGAGAAATCTTGGAAACAATTGAAAAATATCTAGAAATCGCGGTAATTATTAAGAAATCTGTAAAAATCACTAAACATATTGGAAATATTGATAGAGAAATCTCTTGACATCTTAGTAATAAATAATAATTCCTTCCAATATATGATTGTAAGGTGACACATAATTTGAAGTTTCTTAGTTTTATAAAAACAATATTATTTTTTTTGCGGGGGTGGTAAAATTACACTGTGTACGTGGCGACGTGATTAATGAATTATTATTATTATAGTTCAAAATATTATTTGAAAAAAAAAGTATCAGATAATTTATTTTTTAAATAATAGTAATAATAATAATTCTTTAATCATATCGCCACATGTAGAGTGTTTGTCTGTTTTTAGTGTTTTCAAAATGATTGGAAAACATTTGGAAATTTTGAGAATGAATGAAAAAAACTATATAAATCTCTAAAATTATTTAGAAATCTTGGAAACAATTGAAAAATCTATAGAAATCTCAATAATTATTAAGATATCTGTAAAAATCACTAACCATATTGGAAATAATGATAAAAAAATCTGTAGACGTCTTAAATACTAATTCCTTCCAATATATTATTGTAAGGTGACACAAAATTTGAGGTTTCTTAGTTCCATAAAAACGATTTTTTTTTTCGGGGTGGTAGAATTACACTGTATACGTCGTACTATTAAAGTTCAAAATATTATTTGAAAGAAAAGTATTAAATAATTTATTTTTTAAATAATAATAATAGTTATTATTTAATCATATCACCACATGTACAGTGTTTGTCTGTTTTTAGTGTTCTCAAAATTATTGGAAAACCTCTGGAAATTTTGAGAATCAATGAAAAAACTATATAAATCTCGAAAATTATTTTGAAATCTTGCGAACAATTGAAAAATCTCTAGAAATCTCTCTCACCTCTCTCACTTATTCATTACTGCTACTTTGCCAAATTTTCAGGAATAATGTCTTCAGGTGTAGTAAACACAAATCTAATATCAAATATGGAATGCTTAAATTTTCAGTAATTTCAGTAAAAGCTCACCCTCACCTGTAAATTTTGAAAGATATATCTTTGATTATCTTACTTCTTAATTAAAGAAACTTTGAATAATTTTCAGAAATAAAATCTTCAGGTGTATTAAATACAAATCTAATATCAAATATCCAATTCATAAATTTTCAGTAATTTCAGTAAAAGCTAACCCATACCTGTAAATGCTGAAAGTTATGACCTGGATTTTCTCACCTATTTATTACAGAAACTTTGTCAAATTTTTAGGAATATAGTCTTTAGGTGTAGTAAATACAAATCTAATAGCAAATATGGAATTCATAAATTTTCAGAATTTTCAGTAAATGCTAACCCATACCTGTAACTGTTGAAAGTTATATCCTCGATTTTCTCACTTATTGAGTACAGCAACTATGCCAAATTTTCAGGAATAATGTCTTCAGGTGTAGTAAACACAAATCTAATATCAAATATGCAATTCAGAAATTTTCAGTAATTTCAGTAAAAGCTAACCCTCACCTGTAAATTCTGAAAGTTATATCTTTGATTATCTTAAATCTTAATTACAGAAACTTTGCCAAATTTTCAGGAATAATGTCTTCAGGTGTAGTAAATACAAATTTAATATCAAATATGCAATGCATACATTTTCAGAATTTTCAGTAAAACTTGACCCATACCTGTAAAGGCTGAAAGTTATATACTAGATTTTCTTACTTATTCATTACAGAAACTTTGGTAATTTTTCAGGAATAATGTCTTCAGATGTAGTAAATACAAATCTAATATCATATATGGAATTCAGAAACTTTCAGAATTTTCAGTAAACGCTAACTCATACCTGTAACTGCTGAATGATATAACCTCGATTTTCTCACTTATCTATTACAGAAACTTTGCCAAATGTTCACAAATAATGTCTTCAGGTGTAGTAAATAGAAATCTAATATAAAATATGTAATTAATAAATTTTCAGAAATGTCAGTAAAAGCTAACCCTCAACTGTAAATGCTGAAAATTTTATCCTTGATTTTCTCACTTATTCATTACAGAAACTTTGGCAAATTTTCAGGAATATTATCTTCAGGTGCAGTAAATACAAATCTAATATCAAATATGCAATTCAGAAATTTTCAGAAATTTCAGTAAAAGCTAACCCTTAGTTGTAAATGCTGAAAGTTATATCCTCGAATTTCTCACTTATTCATTACAGAAACTTTGCCTAAGGTTTAGGTATAATGTCTTCAGGTGTAGTAAATACAAATCTAATATCAAATATGGAATTCATAAATTTTCAGAATTTTCAGTGAAAGCTATCCCATACCTGTAAATGCTGAAAGTTGTATCCTCGATTTTCTCACTTATTGAGTACAGAAACATTGACAAATTTTCAGGAATAATGTCTTTAGGTGTAGTAAATACCAATCTAATATCAAATATGAAATTCAGAAATTTTCAGTAATTTCAGTAAAAGCTAACCCTCACCTGTAAATTCTGAAAGTTATATCTTTGATTATTATATTTCTAAATTACAGAAACTTGGCCAAATTTTCAGGAATAATGTCTTCAGGTGTAGTAAATACAAATCTAATATCAAATATGTAATTAATAAATTTTCAGAAATTTCAGTAAGAGCCTGTAAATGCTGAAAGTTATATGACCGATTTTTTCACGTATTCATTACAGAAACTTTGCAAAATTTGCAGGTATAATGTCTTCAGGTGTAGTAAACACAAATCTAATATCAAATATGGAATGCTTAAATTTTCAGTAATTTCAGTAAAAGCTCACCCTCACCTGTAAATTTTGAAAGATATATCTTTGATTATCTTACTTCTTAATTAAAGAAACTTTGAATAATTTTCAGAAATAATATCTTCAGGTGTATTAAATACAAATCTAATATTAAATATCCAATTCATAAATTTTCAGTAATTTCAGTAAAAGCTAACCCATACCTGTAAATGCTGAAAGTTATGACCTGGATTTTCTCACCTATTTATTACATAAACTTTGTCAAATTTTCAGGAATAATGTCTTGAGATGTAGTAAATACAAATCTAATATCAAATATGGAATGCATACATTTTCAGTAATTTCAGTAAAAGCTAACCCTCACCTGTAAATTCTAAAAGTTATATCTTTGATTATCTTACTTCTTAATTACAGAAACTTTACCAAATTTTCAGGAATAATGTCTCCAGGTGCAGTAAATACAAATCTAATATCAAATATGCAATTCAGAAATTTTGAGTAATTTCAGTAAAAGCTAACCCTCACCTGTAAATGATGAAAGTTATATCTTTGTTTATCTCACCTATTGATTACAGAAACTTTGCCATATTTTCAGGAATAATGTCTTTACGTGTAGTAAATACAAATCTAATATCAAATATGCAATGCATAAATTTTCAGTAATTTCAGTAAAAGCTAACCCTCACCTGTAAATTCTTAAAGTTATATCCTCGATTTTCTCACTTATTCATTACAGAAGCTTTGCAAAATTTTTAGGAATAATGTCTATTGGTGTAGTAAATACTAATCTAATATAAAATATGTAATTAATAAATTTTCAGAAATTTCAGTAAAAGCCTGTAAATGCTGAAAGTTATATGACAGATTTTTTCACGTATTCATTACAGAAACTTTGCAAAATTTGCAGGTATAATGTCTTCAGGTGAAGTAAATACCATTCTAATATCAAATATGAAATTCATAAATTTTCAGAAATTTCAGTAAAAGCTAACCCTCACCTGTAAATTCTTAAAGTTATATCTTTGATTATCTTACTTCTTAATTACAGAAACTTTGGCAAATTTTTATGAATAATGTCTTCAGGTGTAGTAAATACAAATTTAATATCAAATATGCAGTTCATAAATTTTCAGTAATTTCAGTAAAAGCTATCCCATACCTGTAAATGCTGAAAGTTGTATCCTCGATTTTCTCACTTATTGAGTACAGAAACTGTGCCAAATTTTTAGAAATAATGTCTTCAGGTGTAGTAAATACATATCTAATATCAAATATGTAATTAATAAATTTTCAGTAATTTCAGTAAAAGCTAACCTTTACCTGTAAATTCTGAAAGTTATATCCTCGATTTTCTCACTTATTGAGTAAAGAAACTTTGGCAAATTTTCAGGAATAATATCTTTAGGTATAGTAAATACATATCTAATATCAAATATGCAATCCATAAATATTCAGTATTTTCAGTAAAATCTAACCCATACCTGTAAATGCTGAAGGTTATGACCTGGATTTTCTCACTTATTTATTACAGAAACATTGTCAACTTTTCAGGAATATTATCTTCAGGTGCAGTAAATACAAATCTAATATCAAATATGCAATTCAGAAAGTTTCAGAAATTTCAGTATAAGCTAACCCTCAGTTGTAAATGCTGAAAGTTATATGCCCGATTTTCTCATGTATTCATTACAGAAACTTTGTAAGATTTTCAGGAATAATGTCTTCATGTGTAGTAACTACAAATCTAATATCATATATGCAATTCAAAAATTTTCAGTAATTTCAGTAATAGCTAACCCTCACCTGTAAATTCTAAAAGTTATATCTTTGATTATCTTACTTCTTAATTACAGAAACTTTGCCAAATTTTCAGGAATAATGTCTGCAGGTGTAGTAAATACAAATTTAATATCAAATATGGAATTCATAAATTTTTAGAAATTTCAGTAAAAGTTAACCCATACCTGTAACTGCTGAATGATATATCCTCGATTTTCTCACTTATTCATTACAGAAACTTTGCAAAATTTTCAGAAATAATGTCTTCAGGTGTAGTAAATACAAATTTAATATCAAATATGCAATGCATAAATTTTCAGAAATTTCAGTAAAAGCTTACCCATACCTGTAAATGCTATAAGTTATATCCACGATTTTCTCACTTATTCATTGCAGAAAATTTGCCAAAATTTCAGGAATAATGTCTGCAGGTGTAGTAAATACAAATCTAATATCAAATATGCAAATCAGAAATTTTCAGAATTTTCAGAAAAATCTAACCGTCATGTAAATGCTGAAAGTTATATGCCCGATTTTCTCATGTATTCATTACAGAAACTTTGCAAAATTTTCAGGAATAATGTCTGCAGGTATAGTAAATACAAATCTAATATCAAATATGGAATTCAGAAATTTTCAGAAAGTTCAGTATAAGCTATCCCAAACCTGTAAATGATGAAAGTTGTATCCTCGATTTTCTCACTTATTGAGTACAGAAACTGTGCCAATTTTTTAGGAATATGGTCTTTAGGTGCAGTAAATACAAATTTAATATCAAATATGCAACGCATAATTTTTCAGAATTTTCAGTAAACGCTAACCCATACCTGTAACAGTTGAAAGTTATATCCTCGATATTCTTACTTATTCTTTACAGAAACTATTTATTTATTTTATTTTATTTTATTTTATTTTATTTTATTTTATTTTATTTTATATATAGAAATGTATTTATGTTATGTATTATGAACTTGTATTTTGTATTTTGTATTTTGTAATTGTATTTTATATTTTGTATTATGTGTGTGTATTCATATTTTATTTAACATGACTAATCACATCGATGTATCATATATCGCTACGTGAAATAAATAATTGAATTGAATTGAATTGAACTGTGGCAAATTTTCAGGAATAATGTCTTCAGGTGTAGTAAACACAAATCTGATATCAAATATGCAATTCATAATTTTTCAGAAATTTCAGTAAAAGCTAACACTCACCTATAAATTCTTAAAGTTATATCTTTGATTATCTTACATCTTAATTACAGAAACTTCGCCAAATTTTTAGGAATAATGTCTTCAGGTGTAGTAAATACAAATCTAATATCAAATATGCAATGCATAAATTTTCAGAAATTTCAGTAAAAGCTAACCCTCACCTGTAAATTCTTAAAGTTATATCTTTGATTATCTTACTTCTTAATTACAGAAACTTTGCCAAATTTTCAGGAATAATGTCTTTAGGTGTAGTAAATCCAAATCTAATATCAAATATGTAATTAATGAATTTTCAGAAATTTCAGTAAAAGCTAACCCTCAGTTGTAAATGCTGAAAGTTATATGCCCGATTTTCTCATGTATTCATTACAGAAACTTTGTAAAATTTTCAGGAATAATGTCGTTAGGTGTAGTAAATACAAATCTAATATCAAATATGGAATTCATAAATTTTCAGAATTTTCAGTAAATGCTAACCCTCAGTTGTAAATACTGAAAGTTATATGCCCGATTTTCTCATGTATTTATTACAGAAACTTTACAAAATTTTCAGGAATAATGTCTTCAGGTGTAGTAAATACCAATCTAATATCAAATATGCATTCAGAAATTTTCAGAAATTTCAGTAAAAGCTAACCCATACGTGTAACTGTTGAAAGTTATATCCTCGAATATCTCACTTATTCATTACAGAAACTTTGCCAAATTTTCAGGACTAATGTCTTTAAGTGTAGTAAATGCAAATCTAATATAAAATATGTAATTAATAAATTTTCAGAAATGTCAGTAAAAGCTAACCCTCACCTGTAAATGCTGAATGTTATATGCCCGATTTTCTCACGTATTCATTACAGAAACGTTGGCAAATTTTCACGAATAATGTCTTTAGGTGTAGTAAATACAAATTTAATATCAAATATGGAATTCATAAATTTTCAGAAATTTCAGTAAAAGCTAACGTATACCTGTAAATGCTGAAAATTATATCCTCAATTTTCTCATTTATTCATTACAGAAACTCTGCCTAATTTTCAGGAATAATGTCATTAGGTGTAGTAAATGCAAATCTAATATCAAATGTGTAATTAATAAATTTTCAGAGATTTCAGTAATAGCTAACCCTCACCTGTAAATGATGAAAGTTATATCTTTGTTTATCTCACTTATTGATTACTGGAATAATGTCTTTAGGTGTAGTAAATACAAATCTGATTAAAACTTGTAATTATTAAATTTTCAGAAATTTCAGTAAAAGCATATCTGTAAATGCTGCAAGTTATATCTTGGTGTCGATTAATGTGAATCAGTAGAGGTAGAAAAGTTGCAGTTGGTTACCTGTACATTTTCCACGTTTCGTTCTGTTTGTGAATTGAAAATTAAAACGGCACATTAAGCAGATACAGGACAAAAATGTGCAGTGATTTATATAGAGGCATGTTTGCATAACATCCGATCGAGCTGTACGGGTATAAATTATGCAAAGGCCCGACCTCGTTATTCCGGTTAATAAATGTAAATAGTAAATAAAGTAAGAACGGGCGTTATTTGTCTTGTGGGAAGTCGGTGTTTGCAGTCACGTAGCGATGGCATAAAAACGATGTTTAATTAAAGCGAGCATCGATCTCGTGAAAAGCCCGAGCAGAAACAGGCAGTTAATCGCACGCAGAACAAACATAACGCAACAACATATTTAAAACAAAAAAAACATCCCCGTCCATGGGGGTGGTGGTAGGGGTGGAATAATGTTTTGTTATTTACTCTCCGCGGCCGTATCTCGGGCTCCAGGGCAGGGCGCGTTATCTGAATCTAATTATCTTCCGGTAATGGCATTTTGTTTAAATTCCGGACGGGACGCTGCCGTCCGCCACGGTTATCCCCCGGAAGGAGCGGGGCGGAGGAAAAATTAAGCGGAGGGAGCAATTCTCATAAGAGTTGGCCGGAGTTAAATTGGGGTTAACGTTATTTTTTTTGGGGCCCGCCGAGGGGGGCGCGGATTAAAGCGCGTTAATTGGAAAAATAAACGGAATTGGATTGCCCTCGCTTTACGCTGTTAAAACTTCGGCGGATTGTGTTATCTCAGATTGCCGGAGAAAAGTTGCGGCGGTTTCGTATTTAGCAAAGTTTAGGACGTATCATTACCTGTATTGTTTACCTGATAGTTGAAATTGCACAGGAACTGCTCTTAAGTGGCAACAATTCGGCAAATATCACTTACAGGGTAAATTCACAGACCCATTAGGTCTAACAAACACAAGTTTCATTGGGCGACAGTTTGATGCACACTTTTTATGATATTTTTAAATATTCTGAATGTTCATCTTTCCCAGTTGTCCAGTTATCAGACACTGAAATCTTATCTGATATTTTGAATATTTTATACCAGATCTATATACAGTATGCCTGAAGATAAAGCCTCTGGAAATTTTACCACGAGTATGTCTCAAATAAGTTAGAAAATCGAGATATTAACTTAACATTTACTGTTGACCGTTTATGACCACATAGTTTCACATTTAATTTGTAGTTCTTCAGGGCCATAGCTGTGTACACATGTGTTTGCTGAAGGTCTGCTCTAGCCTCACACACTTAAGCAGGAATTTGTTAACCAAATTTATCAAAGTTTTGCCCCGCCTCGACATCGAACCTAGGGTGTGCATAACGTTGGGAAATTAATAAGAAACTTTGATCCTACACGGTTTTACACCCCTCCGCTACAGGCGAGGCAAATTCAGTTAAAATCCAGCTCGTGTCGGCCATACTTCATCGCGAATTTATCGCCTGTACGAGTTGCATACAAATAAAAGCCAGTGGTTCTGCTTTGCGGAGGGACACATCGCATGACTGTGTTCGATCAATTCAAATGGTAATAATCGCTTCATTTGTCCAACGCTTTTTCAACGCCTAATCTTATCGGGGGTTTCGTGCGCTTTACTCTGCGCCTTTTCATTGAACCACACCAGCGTTTATACGCCTAACTGCAATCAGATACTGCAGCTGTACTGCATTTTAGCCGCAGTACGTAGATACAAAATACATATCACGGGCCGAAACGTAGGTTTTAAAAAAGGAACTTTTATTTTAAAACTTAGAATTTAATATGTTGTTAGTGCGGAATACGAATATAGAGTGTATGGTGGCAAGGCCAACCTGTTAATAATATAACTTTATTATAAATGAACAATAAAAGATAATATAATGCGTGGGATGCGCTCATATGCATCCGTCTTAAATCATACTCTTTATATAATAATAAAAAGCTGATTGTTTGTGACCGTAGGTAACTTACATATGCAACAAATGAAAAAAAAAAGAGGGCAGTATATGAATCTCCATTTATAATCAAAACTAATGTTGAAATTAGTTTCAACAAATTTGTTTTCATAGTAAAGTACTTAATTCCTACACATTATTTCAAAAATATTTGATAAAATCAACTTATATAATAGAGTCCAATAAGGACATAATCATAGACACAAATGTGATTATGTTCTTCGACGAATTTGTTTTGATGGTAAAGTAAGTACTTAATTCATTGAAATTATTTCAAAAAATATTTGATAAAATCAACTTATATAATAGAGTCCAATAAGGACATAAGACATAGGACATAAGACATAAGACATAGGACATAAGACACAGATGTGATTATGTTCTCCGACAAATTTGTTTTCATGGTAAAGTAAGTACTTAATTCGTTGAAATTATTTCAAAAATATTTGATAAAATCAACTTATATAATAGAGTCCAATAAGGACATAATCATAGACACAAATGTGATTATGTTCTTCGACAAATTTGTTTTCATGGTAAAGTAGGTACTTAATTCATTGAAATTATTTCAAAAATATTTGATAAAATCAAGTTAGTTATTATGTTGTTCGGAAAGGCAGAGAGATATTATGTGTTGATTGTGCCCACAACAAAGACTTTTTCTTTAAATTGAAAGTGTGCGTGGATACTACTTAGTGAAACACGATAATTAGGTTAAATCAAACACTTGGTTAAAGTTTCTCTATATAGTGAAACTATAGTGAAACCTTAACCAAGTGTTGATTTAACCCAGGGGTCTCCAAACTACGGCCCGAGGGCCACATCCGGCCCGCGTACAGATTTTGTCCGGCCCGCGGAGACCTAGCATACTTGAAAACTCCTTTTAGAGCAGGGGTCCCCAAACTACGGCCCGCGGGCTAGATCCGGCCCTCGAGACGATTCAATCCGGCCCGCCAATATTTTATTCTTTAAGTTAATTAAAAAATATGTTAACTGTGTTTTCATAAGTGAATAATAACATTTGTGATTGGTACAGAAAACACAGATTTTACTGACACTGCATAAAATTCACAATATGGACGTTCAGCTCCAAAGAGCTAGATGTAGAATTTTTTTAAATGATATTGCAAAACCTACTGAAAAAAAACCCCGACTGTAACCTAAGGATGGTTCAATTTTCTCAGCCAATAAAAAATATAAATAAAATTGAAATTAGGGTACCACAAATTTATTTGCCTTTTGTCATTACAATTACACCAATTATTTTCGTACTCAAATTATTATTCAATGTTTAATATTTGCAGTTAAATATGGGAATTATTTTTAAAGATCAAATGCTTCAATTGAATGTTTAAATTTATGTCACATATGATATGAAATTAAATTCATTTGCAGCGAATTATATTGGTCGTGTTAACAAAATTAAACAAATTTTTGCTATTAAATGTCAAATTTCCAAATACAAATTTCCGGGGGTGTTCATTTCTGATTGCTTATTGAAAAATTATATTAAATCTACAAGTGCAACAGATTAAATTTGACATATTTTCTATTGCAACTACCCAAATTTCTCAAACTTTCATTTACGAGTGTCAAAAACTACCATTTTGAAAGTGGAATAATCGAAATATGTCATTTGCATCCATCTGCATCAAAATCTATGAATTTTTTATTTACAGCTGTAATTTGCAATAGCATAGTCGTATCATGGCCAATTTACACAATGAAGTTATTAAATCTGTTCAATTTTCAATTGTAATTGTCAAAATCTGTCAATTTATCTACACAACTATTTAAATACTATGCCGCAGAGGTAGAATTCGTTAAAACTTTTATTGCCGATGTCAAAAGTTTCAACTGCTACTTTCAAAAACTGTCTAAACCGTTGTAACCTTATGACCTTTTAGCAACGCAACTGGGCACATCTATCGAATACTAGACATGTTTAACTTCTATTTCAAAAAAAGTAAAGTCAATTTCAGAAAAAAAGTAAAATCAATTTTAAAACAAGGATCATCAAATTCAGAAAAAGTAACATCGGCTTCTGAAGTAATTTAAATTTCAGTATGTTTATACAGTAGACTGCTAGAGTGAATCATCAATTTTAGAACAAGGAACATCAAATTCAGAAAAAAGTAACATCGACTTCAGAAGTAATTTAAATTTCAGAATATTTATACAGTAGAGTGCTAGAGTGAATAAAACTGAATGAACTGTTCAATAGTTTTGTATTTCAATAATGTGAATAGTTTTGTATTTAATATTGTAAAATCACTACGATAACCACAAACTATTGGAAAATGATAATGAAAATCGTCAAAATAGATGCAAAAGAAGGTATAACAAAGGCAGCGATGAATCTCGTGCGCGCGAATAATGCAAGAAACTGAAGCAGATGGAAAACGGAAATTAGGAAGACACTGTACGATATAAATTAATAGTAATGTACATCAAATATTGTAGTGAGTATTCTTAACTGTGTTGTAAATACTAGGTAACTTATTCAAGATACAATTTTTGAAACAAAAACCATTCTGAATGGACTTTCTCTGAAGTCGAAGTTGATTCTTCTGAATATGATGTTACTTTTCCAGAAATTTATTTTACATTTTCTAAAATTGATTTTACTTTTTCAGAAATTCACTTTACTTCTTCTGAAATTGAAGTTTAGGTAATGGTTTTATATATTAACTGCCACTGTCAAATTTTCTATAGAGTACTACAAATCTCAAAAAATAAAAATTTGTCAAATCTATAGTTACAATATTCTTAATTCATAAATAGCAACTTCGTGTCACATTCTATCATCAAATGTGAAAATCAGTAAAATTTTCAACTTCAACAAGTGTAGATATTTGACCTATTTTCCATCTGAAGTCTACTCTGAACTCTCTGAACTGTGAAATTTGAACTCTCTGTACTGTAATTATTTTAAATTTTCATAAACTGTTAAAATTTGTTAAATTTTCAAATGCATCTGCCAAAATCTGTTAATTTTTAATTTTTAATCACCTGTTAAATTTTGTCATATTTACTACTCTAACAATTGAAGTGTGTTATATTTTCTTGCCACTCTCAATCTATTGGCATCAGATGTGAAAATCTGTACAATTTATAACTGCAACTATCAACATTTGCCAAATTCTGAAGTGTGCTTCAAATCTTCAAATTTTGAGGCTACTAACAAAATTTGACAAATAATTTCTTTCAATTGTGAAAATTTGTCAATTTACACGAATAATAATCATATTTTAAAACTTTCATTAATTCTCTGCCATTGAATATTGTGATTCATAAACACCTTTTGGCATATTTTATATTCGTTATAATATATGTGGCCACATTATAAGTGTGTAATAATAAATGATTATTTATTGATATTTTACTGCAATTGTCAAAATATTTTCAACTGTACTAACTGTGAAAATTTCTAAAAAAAAATATTAATCCAATTCCAGTTGACAAATCTTCCAAATTTTCCAAACCAAACTCTTTGACTTTTTAAATTTTTTAATTAAAATTGGACAAACAGGTGGGAGCTATTAACAGATTTTGATAGATGCATCTGCGACTGTCAAAATTACAATTTATTTCAACGACGCAATTGATATCCGACACGTAAGTGCATATATTGTAAATTGTTCAAATTTGTGAAATTTCTTGAAATTCAACTGACAAATATTTTAGCTTCAACTGATAATATCATATTTGAGATATTTTGGAATAAAAAAGTTACTTAATAGTACAGGGTGGGTAAATTTAGGACCCCCCATCCTTGATCTCTTTTTTCGAGAAAAACTTAATGGCGAAATCAAAAATTGGCTATTGTCCTTTGTCTTCGAGTTATTCGCAAAACATGTTTTTGACTTCGTTTTACGGCTGTAGGTCACTTATTTATGAGAATAGAAATAAATAATTTCTGCGTTCTTCATGCATTTTTTTGATAAAAATGCAGCGGCGTAGTCAATTTTTAATCAGTCAAAGATACACATATTTTTTTAATTATAATTATATGTCAAGAAGACAACTTTTCAAAAACTTATTTTGCTACACTTACCCACAAATATTTTCTTTTCGGGGCCTGGCCCGCTAAAAGCTTGTAATATATGTATGTGGCCCTTCTACCAAAAAGTTTGGTACAAACAAAGAATAATTTACAAGAATAACTATGATTAGCCCCACAAATTTTGTAACAATGACCTAAAAACATTTCTGTTGAATTAAGATAAAATCTTTAGGTTAAATCAGGGGTCTCGATTTAACCTAAAGATTTTATCTTAATTCAACAGAAATGTTTTTAGGTCATTGTTTCAAAATTTGTGGGGCTAATCATAGTTATTCTTGTAAATTATTCTTTGTTTGTCGACGATTTGAGATATTCCTCATACCAATGGACGCATTTTTGTTTTACACGGGAATGATAAAAACATTATTATTATTATTATTATGTATTGTATTTTAGAATTTTTAGCTACTATTAGTAATTTTAATGTTGAGTGTCATATCCACTAGCTAATGTAAATACACTGTACACGTGGCGATGTGATTAAACAATTATTATTATTATTATTTATAAAATAAATTACTCAATTCTTGTTTTTCAATTATTATTTTGAACTATAATAATAACAATTCATTAATCACGTCGCCACGTATACAGTGTCATTCTGCGTTCCCCACAAAAAAATAATATCGTTTCTATAGAACTTATTATTATTTTTCAAATAATAATAATAAATTTTCAAATTTTGTGCCCCCTTACAATTATTATTTATTACTAAGATGTCTTGAGATTTCTCTATAATATTTCCAATATGGTTCAAGATTTTTACAGATTTCTCAATTTTACTGAAATTACTGAAAATTTATGAATTGCATACTTGATATTAGATTTGTATTTACTGCACCTCAAGACATTATTCCTGAAAATTTGCCAAAGTTTCTGTACTCAATGAGTGAGAAAATCGAGGATATAACTTTCAACAGTTACAGGTATGGGTTAGCGTTTACTGAAAATTCTGAAAATTTATGAATTGCATATTTGATATCAGATTTGTATTTATTACACCTCAAGACATTATTCCTGAAAATTTGCCAAAGTTTCTGTAATGAGTAAGTGAGATAATGAAAGATATAACTTTCATCATTTACGGTATGCGTTAGCTTTTACTGAAATTTTTGAAAATTTATTAATTACATATTTGATATTAGATTTGTATTTACTACACCTAAAGGCATTATTGCTGAAAATTTGACAAAGCTTCTGTACTCAATAAGTGATATAATCAAAAGTATAACTTTCAGCATTTACAGCTGAGGGTTAGCTATTACTGAAAATTCTGAAAATTTGTTAATTACATATTTGATATTAGATTTATATTGACTACTACTAAATACATTATTACTGAAAATTAGGCGAAGTTTCTTTATTCAATAAGTGAGATGAACAAAGATATAACTTTCATCATTTACAGGTATGCGTTAGCTTTTACTGAATTTTCTGAAAATTTATTACTTACATATTTGATATTAGATTTCTATTAACAACACCTAAAGACATTATTCCTGAAAATTTGGCAAGATTTCTGTAATGAATAAGTGAGAAAATCAAAGATATAATTTTCAGCATTTACAGGTAATGGTTAGCAATTAATAAAATTCCTGAAAATTTATTTTTGACATATTTGATATTAGATTTGTATTTACTACACCTAAAGACAATATTCATAAACATTTGGCAAAGTTTTTGTAATCAATAAGTGCGATAAACAAAGATATAACTTTCATCATTTACAGGTGAGTGTTAGCTATTACTGAAATTTCTGAAAACTTATTAATTACATATTTGATATTAGATTTGTATTTACTACACCTACAGACATTATTCCTAAATATTTGGAAAAGTTTCTGTAATCAATATGTAAGATAATCAAAGATATAATTTTCAGCATTTACAGGTGATGGTTAGTAATTAATAAAATTTCTGAAAACTTCATAGTTACATATTTGATATTAGATTTGTATTAACTATACCTAAATACATAATTCCTGAAAATTAGGCAACGTTTCTCTAATGAATAAGTGAAAAAATTGAGGATATAATTTTCAGCATTTACAAGTATACGTTACCTTTTACTGAAATTTCTGAATATTTATTAATTACATATTTGATATTAAATTTGTATTTAATATACCTAAAGACATTATTCCTGAAAATTTGGCAAAGTTTCTGTAATCAATAAATGAGATAATCAAAGGTGTAAGTTTCAGCATTTACAGGTGAGAGTTAGCTATTACTAAAATGTCAGAAAATTTATTAATTACATATTTGATATTAGATTTCTATTTACTACACCTAAATACATTACTCCTGAAAATTTGGCAAAAATTTCTGTAATAAATAAGTGAAAAAATTGAGGATATAACTTTCATCATTTACGGGTGAGCGTTGGCTATTAGTGAAATTTCAGAAAATTTATTCATTACATATTTGATATTAGATTTGAATTTACTACACCTAAGGACATTATTCCTGAAAATTTGGCAAAGTTTGTGTTATCACTAAGTAAGATAATCAAAGATATAATTTTTAGCATTTACAGGTGATGGTTAGCAATTAATGAAATTTCTGAAAAATTATTAATTACATATTTTATATTTGATTTGTATTTAGTAAACCTAAAGACATTATTCCTGAAAATTTGGCAAAGTTTCTGTTATCAATAGGTGAGATAATCATAGGTATAACTTTCATCATTTACAAGTGAGAGTTAGCTCTCACTAATATTTCTAAGGATTTATCAATTACATATTTGATATCAGATTTGTATTTACTACACCTAAAGACATTATTCCTAAAAATTATGAAAAGTTTCTGTAATAAATAAGTGCGATAATTAAAGGTATAACTTTCAGGATTTACAGGTGAGGGTTAGCTATTTCTGAAATTTCTGAAAATTTATTAATTACATATTTGATATTAGACTTGTATTTACTACACCTACAGACATTATTCCTGAAAATTTGGCATAGTTTCCGTAATCAATAAGTGAGATAAACAAAGATATAACTTTCATCATTTACATGTGAGGGGTACCAATTACTAAAATTTCTGAAAATTTATTAATTATATATTTGATATTAAATTAGGATTTACTACACATAAACACATTATTCCTAAACATTAGGCAAAGTTTGTTCAATGAATAAATAAGTTACCAAAGATATAACTTTCAGCATTTACAGGCAAAGGTTAGCTGTTACTTAAATTTCTGAAAATTTATTAATTACATTTTTGATATTAGATTTATATTTACTACACCTAAAGACATTATTACTGAAAATTAGGCAAAGTTTCTGTAATCAATAAGTAAGATAATAAAAGATATAATTTTCAGATTTACAGGTGACGCTTAGTAATTACTGGATTTGATGAAAATTTATTAATTACATATTTGATATTAGATTTGTATTTACTATACATAAAGACATTATTTCTGTAAATTTGGCAAAATTTCTGTAATGAATAAGTGAGAATATTGAAGATAAAACTTTCAGCATTTACAAGTATGCCTTAGCTTTTACTGAAATTTCTGAAAATTTATTTATTCAATTTTTGATCTAAGATTTGTATTTACTACACCTACATACATTATTTCTGAAAATTTGGTAAAGTTTCTTTACTGAATAAGCGAGTTACCAAAGATATAACTTTCCGCATTTACAGGTGAGGGTTAGCTATTACTGAAATTTCTGAAAATTTATTACTTACATATTTGATATTAGATTTGTATTTACTATACCTAAATACTTTAATCCTGAAAATTAGGCAAAGTTTCTGTATTAAATAAGTGAGATAATCAAAGATATAACTTTCAGAATTTACAGGGACGGTTAGCAATTACTAAAATATCTGAAAATTTCTTAATTACATATTTGATATTAGATATGTATTTACTATACCGAACGACATTATTCCTGAATATTTGACCAAATTTCAGTAAGCAATAAGTGAGATAATGACAGATATAACTTTCATCGTTTACAGGTGAGGGTTACCGATTACTGAAATTTCTGAAAATTTATTTATTACATATTTGATATTAAATTTGTATTTACTACACCTAAATACATTATTCCTGAAAATTTGGCAAAGTTTCTGTTATGACTAAGTAAAATAATTTAATGAAAAATTGTTTAAAAAAAATAAAAATGGTCCTATAAGATTATTTAAAAAATTATAAGTAAAGAACTTAGCTCATGATTGGTATTTAATTCCTTCTAACAGCCCTGCTGTAATATTATAGATTTGACTAGTAATATTTCGATAAGTGTAGTAAATGGAGTTTTTATAGAATGTTTCATGGATTATCCATATCTCAATATCCATTAGCACTCTTTCAATGAAGCCTTTCAGCTTGTATACTATTTTTGGAACACTAATATTTACCTCTCGTAAATGTCTTATACGTTACTTGTGTTGCCTACTACGTTTTGTATATTTACAAATCTAATTAACTAATTGTGATAACAACATTATCACAACATTGTGATAACAATAACATTTATGTAAAAGGGTTTAAGTGCATTTTTTATCGTTCAGAGATTAATGGCTTTAAAAACTTGAATTGAAAAATTCAAGGAATAAGTATAGAAAACTGTGTTAATATTTTAGTGTAAAATATATATATATATATATATATATATATATATATATATATATATATATATATAAACAATCTTTATTGGGCTATCGACCCCATGGGGTCTTTCCGCCTTGTGTAAAATAATAACACAGTTTTCTAAAATTATTTCTGGAATTTTGAAATTGAAGTTTACTTTTACCTTTTACTTCTAGACCCCTCAATTGTAATATTTACACAACTGCGATTATTTATGCACACATGCGGTTATTATTAAACTAAGTATTAAAAATATCAAAGAAGAAAAAGAAACAAAATAAAATATCGTTACAATACATAAATAAGAATTTGATAACAATGTATGATTTTGGATAATATAATAATATTAATATCGCATATAAACGTTAAATCACGCCCGTTGTACCAACACTGAATGGCTTTTAAATTTATGCACAGTCCTTTTTCGCAATTACATCCGGAGACAATGGGGGCGCACGGCGCGGATTTCGCCTAAAATATACGCGCGGTTTTTTCGCAATTATTTTGCCGAAGACAATGAACCCCCCGTGGGGGGCGCCTTCCACTCCACCTGCGGAGGCGGAGCGGAATTCCTGGCTTAAAAACCTCGACGGGGGCATAAAGAAGGCGCGCCACAAAGCCGAATTTTAATCATCCCAGGAGCTCGGGGACGCCGTACTTGTTGATTTTGCCCGTCCTCCGCCACCCATCAGGAAGATTAGTCGTCGCAAAGAATTCCGCTCGTGCCGCGAAGCGTACGAGGATGGCTCGTGGAAAGGGCCTGAAGTGGGGCGACTGCGCCAACAATGCTCGCATGCAAATTAGAGACAATATTACATCCCCTTTTCTTCAGTATCATCCACTCAAAAATTAACAAACGCCTGTGGACACACTGCGAACGGGTCAAAGAATACGACGTAATTACCGCCGTGTGTACTGTGCATGTAATAGAATGCGGAATTGTTTTCTCAGTGCGATTGTAAACATGCCCTGCATGCTTACAATAACTAAAAACTGCTGAAATAAATAATGACACGCAAATGTAGGAATACAAAAGTCGTTACTGGAACGTTGAATTTCGCTAATTAATATTTAATTATTCGCCAATTATTTATTACGTGTCGTAATTTACAGAACTGCAGGCCGTCGGGGTATTATTTCATGAAATAAATGTTAATGTTCGGTAATTAATTAGCTGCTAGTGCCCATTTTTAGCGCAGAGTGTAACGCGTGATTTACGGAGAGGTACGCGCACCATAAATCGAGTTCAGTTTCGGGGTATTATATGTTGCTAATTTGCGGCCGGCGAATGGCTGGGGGGGGGCTGGGGGGCTGGGGGTCCTTTGATTTATGCTAATTAAATTTCCCGGCCGCGGCGCCGAAGAATCCGGATTAATTGGGGCCTCGCCCTCGCAGCGTTGACGTGGGGGCTGAAAAAACCCCGCCGAATTAGCATTCCACGCCATGCGCCCCCTCGAAGACTTCTCCTCGGTCTCAGGACCTGGGTAACGTCCCGCATCGGGATAACGGGGATAACAAAGGGGCGGCCACGGTGAAGAATTTACACGCACGTTTCACGGTCTCCAGGCTACGTGGTGCAGTATTTATGGCCTAATTATTCCCCCAGAGCAAGACCCGCACGTGGAAACGCCGCTGCGCTTCCTTTCGCAACGAGGGACTTGGGGGAGGGTTCCGAACCTTGAGGGTTTCGAGATTGTAAAGGGCAGCGAAAGGTCCTACTCGCAGAACTCTGTATACTAACGCGATAAAAAGAAGTGAGAAAATTGCCTTGTTATGGTACTGCAGAGAGAATTATGTACAGCCACGGACACTAAGAATGACTCCTCTATCCGTCCGAGCACCCTTCTATCCTTGTCTACCTCGTCATGCACCAAAATCTTCAAATTGTGCAGAGAAGGTCCTTTTACACATGTCATCACTGTACAGAAATACATTAGCATTTGTGTCTACCAATGTATTTCAACGCCCCCTTTTGGATAGGCACGAATCACATAAATGAATTCAAACAGTAAAATACTTCAAATTGTGCAGAGAAGGTAGGGGAGAGGTGGCATGAAAGGGACATTGTTGTTTTGAAGAGTCCAGTAAATTAATGAGGAAATAATTTGAACAGTTACGAATAGAATTCAAAACTTTAATTATTTCACTTATAAAATAAAATATAATAATAAACCTTTCTATATTCTTAGTAAATTAAAAAAAATTATTTAAAAAAAAGGTGTATTTTATCCCTTTCATCAATAGACAGTATTGAAAGGCACACAATAATTTATGAAAGGGATAATAAAGGGCGTTATAAAAAGAAAAATCACCTTGTACCTGCTGGTAGTTTACACTACACATACTAAATAACTAGTATACGTACACTTACACAATAATTTATGAAAGGGATAATAAAGGACGCAATAACAAGAAAACTCGCCTTGTACCTGCTGGTATTTTACAATACACGTACTAAATAACTAGTACTAGTACTAAGTACGTGTACTGTTAAGTA
This sequence comes from Othius punctulatus, assembly GCA_951805005.1. Classification (NCBI taxonomy): domain Eukaryota; kingdom Metazoa; phylum Arthropoda; class Insecta; order Coleoptera; family Staphylinidae; genus Othius; species Othius punctulatus. Next base: position 4,016,261 of record OX638141.1, on the reverse strand, counting down.
TCTGTACTTTAAAACCACATTTTTAAAATTTATTGGAAACCGTCTTACATTTTTTTTTCTTAAAGATAATTCAATGAAATTAACACTTACGTATATGTTAGTATATGTAAATACTTTTATTTCGAGAATATTTGTAATTGTGGCGCAATTAGAATTGTCCCTTTCAATACGTGTCCCTTTCATGCCACCTCGCCCCTAATATTTTTTCTGAAATTTCAGTAATAGCTAATCCTCACCTGTAAATGATGAAAGTTATATCTTTCATTATCTCACTTATTGATTACAGAAAGGTTGCCTGGTTTTCAGGAATAATATCTTTAGGTATACTAAATACAAATCTAATATTACATATTTGATATACATATTACATATTTATTAAATTTACTGAAATTTCAGTAATAGCTAAGCCTCACCTGTAAATGCTGTGGTTATATCACTTATTGATTACAGAAAGTTTGCTAAATTTTTAGGATTAATGTGTTTAGGTATAGTAAATACAAATCTAATATTAAATATGTAAGTAATAAATTTTCAGAAATTTCAGTAATAGTTAACCCTCACCTGTAAATGATGAAAGTTATATCTTTGATAATCTTACTTATTAAGTATAAAAAATTTGCAAAATTTTCAGGAATAGTGTCTGTAGGTGTAGTAAATACAAATCTAATATCAAATATATAATTAATAAATTTTCTGAAATTTCAATAAGCTAACGCATACCTGTAAACGCTGAAAGTTATATGCTTAATTTTTTCACTTATACATTACAGACATTTTGCCTAATTTTCAGGCATAATGTGTTTAGGTGTAGTAAATATAAATTTAATAACAAATATGTTATTCAGAAATTTTCAGAAATTTCAGTAATTGCTACCCCTCACCTGTAAATGCTGAAAGTTATATCTTTGTTTATCTCACTTATTGATTACAGAAACTTTGCCAAATTTTTAGGAATAATGTATTTAGGTATAGTAAATACAAATCTAATATCAAATATGTAATACATGAGTTTTCATAAATTTCAGTAAAAACTAATTCATACCTGTAAATGCTGAAAGTTATATGCTCAATTTTCTTACTTATTCAGTACAGAAACTTTGCCAAAATTTCACGAATAATGTGTTTAGGTATAGTAAATACAAATCTTATCACAAATATGTTATTAATTCGCTTTCAGAAATTTAAATAATTGCTACCCCTCACCTGTAAATGCTGAAAGTTATACCTTTGATTTTATCTTACTTATTCATTAAAGAAACTATGCAAAATTTTCAGGAATAAAGTGTTTAGGTATAGTAAATACAAATCTAATATTAAATATGCAATTAGTAAATTTTCAGAATTTTCAGTAATTGCTAACCCTCACCTGTAAATGCTGAAAGTTATAGCCTCAATTTTATCACTTATTCATTACAGAAACTTTGCGAAATTTTCAGTAATAATGTCTTTAGGTGTAGTAAATACACATCCAATATTAAATATGTAATTAATAAATTTTCTGAAATTTCAGTAATAGCTAACTCTCACCTGTAAATGCTGAAAGTTATACCTTTGATTATCTGACTTATTCATTAAAGAAACGTTGCCAAATTTTCAGGAATAATGTGTTTATGTGTAGTACATATAAATCTAATTTCAAATATGTAAGCAGTAAATTTTCAGAAATTTCAGCAATAGCTACCTCTCACCTGAAAATGCTGAAACGTATACCTTTGAATATCTCACTTATTTATTAAAGAAACTTTGCCAAATTTCCAGGAATAATGTCTTTAGATGTAGTAAATACAAATCTAATATCAAATATTAGTTAATAAATTTTCAGAAATTTCAGTAAAAGCTAACTCATACCTGTAAATGGTGAATGTTATATCCTCAATTTTCTCACTTATTCGTTGCAGAAACTTTGCCAAATTGTCAGGAATAATGTATTTATGTGTATTAAATAGAAATCCTATATCAAATATGTAATTAATAAATTTTCAGAAATTTCAATAATGGCTAACCCTCACCTGTAAATGCTGAAAGTTATGTCTTTAATTATTTCACTTATTACTAATAGAAATTTTGCCAAATATTCAGGAATTATCTGTTCAGGTGAAATATATACAAATCTCATATCAAATATGTAATTAAGAAATTTTTAGGAATTTCATTAATTGCTAACTCATACCTGTAAATGCTGAAAGTTATATCCTCAATTTTTTTCACTTATTCATTAAAGAAACTTTGCCAAATTTGCAGGAATAATGTCTTTTAGTATAGTAAATACAAATTTAATATCAAATATGTAATTAATAAATTTTCAGAAATTTCAGTAAAAGCTAAAGCATACTTGTAAATGCTGAAAGTTATATACTCAATTTTCCCACTTATTCAGTACAGAAACTTTGCCAAATTTTCAGGAATAATGTCTATAGGTGTAATAAATAGAAATCTAATATCAAATATGTAAATAATAAATTTTCAGAAATTTCAGTAAAGTTATCGAATAACTGTAAATGCTGATATTTATATCCTCAATTTTTTCACTTATTCATTGGAGAAACTTTGCCAAATTTTCATGAGTAATGTATTTAGGTGTAGTAAATACAAATCTAGTATCAAATATGTATTTAATAAATTTTCAGAAATTTCAGTAAAAACTAACTCATACCTGTAAATGCTGAAAGTTATGTCCTCAATTTTCTCACTTATTCATTACAGAAACTTTGCCAAATTTTCAGGAATAATGTTTTTAGGTGTAGTAAATACAAATCTAGTATCAAATAAGTAATTAATAAATTTTGTGAAATTTCAGCAATAGCTAAGCCTCACCTGTAAATGCTGATAGTATAACATTAAATATATCACTTATTGATTACAGAAACTTTGCTAAAATTTCAGGTATAATGTATTTAGGTATACTAAATAAAAATCTAATATCAAATATGTAATTAATAAATTTTCAGAAATTTCAGTAAAAGCTAACGCATACCTCTAAATGCTGAAAGTTATGTTCTCAATTTTCTCACTTATTCATTACAGAAACTTTGCCAAAGTTTCGGGAACAATGTGTTTGTGTGTAGTAAATATAGATTTGTATTTACTAGACTGAAACTGATTTACTTCTGAAATCTGCATATATTTCAGCGGAATTGAAAATTTTGAAAACGATTAAACTGAGTTTTTGAAAATTTTGGGACATTTTTATTGACAGGACATATTGACAGTTTTCAAGAAATTTGACGTAAGTAAAAAACGACTTCTGTTGGAATTAAATTTCAAAATTACGTCAAGGTGTTTTCTTTCTTTATAAAATTTTCGCACACTTTACGTAAATGACTTAGAAAAATGTGCAATTTGTATTCCTCGTTAGTTAATGCGTCACATGATCTTCTTAACAAAAAAATTAAAAATATATTTGCTATAAATAAATTTGATTATCCCTAGTACAAATTAAAAATTCAATGTGCAAATGGGAGTAGAACATAGAGAATTAATTCTATAATTTTTAATTTAAGATGTATCTAAACCTTAATTTCAGCCTTGAGAGTACCTATTATATGAAAACTACATCTAAATCAATAACAACTATTTGTTGTTTGAAGTAATATGTACTCCAATAAGTTGTCAAAAATAAATATTGGCTGCAATTTATAAACAAGTAATTGGCAAAACTTTTTGTACGCGGTTTTTTCTTGCTAAGTGCACCGTTGTACCATCATTAAACTGATGAATAGTTTATTCAAGCCGGACTGGAAATATTGACGCTGCAGCTTTGCCATATTATGTTTTATGCATGGCGCAGTATACCTGTATGTATTTACTGTAAACCCCGATGAAATTGTTTTATATATTTATAATCCTTCGCCAATGTAATGCCCTGAACCGACTACAGTTTATTTCGATATGAAATTGATTCAGTTTCTATTAATTTTCATGTAGCATGTTTAATTCTCATGTAGCATATTCTACATGTAGCTTAAAGGTCGTACTAATTTGCCCAAATTTGAGAGCTGTATATTAATTATTAATTAATTAACGTACACATATTCGATAATTAACCACGCTCGTGGTAAATAAAGTAAAATGAAAAATAAACATTATTTTGTAATTTTGCATAAATTTGAATAATATTTTCTTGCGAACCCTCAGAAGTTGGGCGACGCTGATTAGACATAATAAATTTACATTTGTTTATAAAATTACTCGCATATCAAAACAGGGTCTTAATTTGCGTAGTTATGCTGGCAGATGAAATATTTAATTAATTGCGAAGCGCAGCAGACGTGTGGAGTAACTGTGCTCAGTTTCATTTCCACACGCCTCGTGCAAACTTGGAATTGAAATAAAGTACTTTCGCACGTTGTTGTTTGAGAATTGCAGCGCCTGTATAAGCAGAGGAGATGAATATAATGCACTCGCATGTTGTTTTACAGTAAAGCAGGCCCATTAAGGCGCAAATGAGCATTTCGGATATTCAAAACCTTTCTCATTATGGTAGATGCGCTTCGCGCCGAACAATTTAGATACTCTTAAGGCTCAATTTAAGGTTTAGATAATCTTAAATTGAAAAAAATAGGTTTAATTCTCTATGTTCTACTCCCTTCTGCACATTGAATTTTTAATTTGTACTAGGACTAATCAAATTTATATACAGCAATTATTTCTTTTATTTTTTGTTAAGAAGATCATGTGACGCAATAACAAACGAGAAATACACATTGCATTTCATTTACGTATAATGTGCGAAAATATTATAAAGAAAGAAAACACCTTGACGTAATTTTGAAATTTAATTCCAACAGGAGTCGTTTTTTACTTATGTCAAATTTCTTGAAAACTGTCAATATGTCCTCAAAAATGTCCCAAAATTTTCAAAAACTCAGTTTAATCGTTTTAAAATTTTCAATTCCGCTGAAAAATATGCAAATATCAGAAGTAAATCAGTTTCAGTCTGGTAAATACAAATCTATATTTACCACACCCAAACACATTATTCCCGAAACTTTGGCGAAGTTTCTGTAATGAATAAGTGAGAAAATTCAGGACATAACTTCAACATATACAAGTATGCGTTAGCTTTTACTGAAATTTATGAAAATTTATGTATTACATATTTGATATTCGATTTGTATTTACTACACCTAAACACATTATTCCTGAAAATTTGGCAAAGTTTCGGTAATGAATAAGTGAAAAAACTGAGGATATAACTTTCAGCATTTAGAGGTATGTGATAGCTTTTACTGAAATTTCTTAAAATTTATTAATCATATATTTGATATTAGATTTTCATTTGCTATACATAAACACATTATTCCTAAAAATTTGGCAAAGCTTCTGTAATGAATAAATGAGATAATCAAAGGTAAAACTTTCAGCATTTGCAGGTGAGATGTAGCAGTTACTGAAATTTCTGAAAATTTATTAATTACATATTTGATATTAGATTTGTATTTACTACACCTAAAGACATTATTTCTAAAAAATTGGCAAAGTTTCTGTAATGAATAATTGAAAAAAAATGTTAGAGGTATGCGTTAGCCTTTCCTGAAATTTCTGAAAATTTATTAATTACATATTTGTTATTAAATTTGTATTAACTACACCTAAATACATTATTTCAGAATTTTTTTGTACTGAATATGTGTGAAAATTGAGGATATAACTTTCAGCGTTTACAGGTATGCGTTAGCTTTTACTGAAATTTCTGAAAATTTATTAATTACATATATGATGTTAGACTTTTTCTGTCTATTTTTCATTCGCCATAATTTTCTGATTTTTTTAATTATCAAAGTACTTTCTTTTCCTGTATCTTCTTCATTCACGTCTCAATTTCGTCCCTTCAGCAGTTATTAGAAGCTTCCTTCTATAAAATTATATTTTTTTTGCTTTCGTTCAATATCTCTCAATTTTAATCAAACTTTTCTCTTTTTTTCAAGTTCCTAGAGCTTTCACAACTTTATAAAATATTTTTTTGTTGTTTTCGCTGTCTTGTTTCATTTTTTATCCAAATTATCTCCATGAGTTAAGTTTGAGCTGTTATGCTTAGCTTTTTCACAACTTTATATAATAATTTCTGGTTGTTTTCACTGTTTTGTTCCATTTTGTATCCAAATTCTTTCCATGTTTCAGTTTTAGCTGTTATTCTTAGCTTTTTCTGTCTATTTTTCATTCGCCATAATTTTCTGATTTTTCCAGCAGTTATTAGAAGCATCCTTCTATCAAATTATATTTTTTTTGCTTTCGTTCAATATGTTTCAATTTTAATCAAACTTTTCTCTTTTTTTCAAGTTCCTAGAGCTTTCACAACTTTATAAAATATTTTGTTGTTGTTTTCGCTGTCTTGTTCCATTTTTTATCCAAATTATCTTCATGAGTTGAGTTTGATCTGTGATCTGTTATGCTTAGCTTTTTCTGTCAATTTTTCATTCGCCATAATTTTCTGATTTTGTTAATTATCAAAGTACTTTTTTTTCCTGTATCTTCTTCATTCACGTCTCCATTTCTTCCCTCCAGCAGTTATTAAAAGTAGCCTTCTATAATTTTATAATTTTATTGCTTTCGTTCAATATGTCTCAATTTTAATCAAACTTTTCTCTTTTTTTCAAGTTCCTAGAGCTTTCACAACTTTATAAAATATTTTGTTGTTGTTTTCGCTGTCTTGTTTCATTTTTTATCCAAATTATCTTCATGAATTAAGTTTGAGCTGTTATGCTTAGCTTTTTCACAACTTTATATAATAATTTCTGGTTGTTTTCACTGTTTTGTTCCATTTTGTATCCAAATTCTTTCCATGTTTCAGTTTTAGCTGTTATTCTTAGCTTTTTCTGTCTATTTTGCATTCGTTATAATTTTCTGATTTTTTTAATTATCAAAGTAGTTTCTTGTCCTGTATCTTCTTCATTCACGTCTCCATTTCTTCCCTCCAGGAGTTCTCAGAAGCATCCTTCTATCTTTTTTATAATTTTCTTGCTTTCGTTTAATATATCTCAATTTTAATCAAACGTATCTCCTTTTTTCAGGTTCTTAGAGCTTTCGCAACTTTATAAAATAATTTATGGTTATTTGTTTGTTTTCGCTCTATTGTTCCATATTTTTATCCAAATTCTCTCCATATTTTCAGTTTGAGCTGTCATGCTTAGCTTTTTCTGTCTATTTTGCATTTGTCTGATTTTTTTTAAATTATCATACCAGTTTTCCTGTTTCTTCTTCATTCACATCGCCATTTCTTCCCTTCAGGAGTTGTTAGAAGCATCTTTCCATTTTTCTACAATTTCCTTGCTTTCGTTTAAGATTCATTTTGATCAAATTTATTTATTCGCTATCCCTTGAAACTCTTCGAAGTTTGCTAGTAACTATTTATCTGTCTTCCTCTGTTGGATATTTTCCAGTTTCTTCCCATTCCTTACTTACTCCACGTTTTCAGTGTGGGCTGTTATGCTTCGCTTTTTGTATCTATTTTGTTTTTGTTATAATTTTCTGATTTTTTAATTACCAATGTACTACTAGTATATTTTTGTTGTTTTTGTGTCATCTATCCAGTTAATTTCTGGTTATTTTCGCTGTCTTGTTCCACTTTTTGTCCTAATTTGTTTACCCTATTCGCTATCCCTTAAAACTCTTCGAAGTTTGCTAGTAACTATTTATCTGTCTTCCTCTGTTGGATCTTTTCTAGTTTCTTCCCATTCCTTACTTACTCCACGTTTTCAGTGTGGGCTGTTATGCTTCGCTTTTTGTATCTATTTTGTTTTTGTTATAATTTTCTGATTTTTTAATTACCAATGTACTACTAGTATATTTTTGTTGTTTTTATGTCATCTATCCAATTAATTTCTGGTTATTTTCGCTGTCTTGTTCCACTTTTTGTCCTAATTTGTTTACCCTATTCGCTATCCTTTGAAACTCTTCGAAGTTTGCTAGTAAATATTTATCTGTCTTCCTCTGTTGGATCTTTTCCAGTTTCTTCCCATTCCTTACTTACTCCACGTTTTCAGTTTGAGCTGTTATGCTTCGCTTTTTGTATCTATTTTGTTTTTGTTATAATTTTCTGATTTTTTAATTACCAATGTACTACTAGTATATTTTTGTTGTTTTTGTGTCATCTATCCAATTAATTTCTGGTTATTTTCGCTGTCATGTTCCACTTTTTGTCCTGATTTGTTTACCCTATTCGCTATCCCTTGAAACTCTTCGAAGTTTGCTGGTAAATATTTATGTGTCTTCCTCTGTTGGATCTTTTCTTGTTTCTTCCCATCCTTTACTTACTCCACGTTTTCAGTTTGAGCTGTTATGCTTCGCTTTTTCTATCTATTTTGTTTCTGTTATAATTTTCCGATTTTTTAATTACCAATGTACTACTAGTATATTTTTGTTGTTTTTGTGTCATCTATCCAATTAATTTCTTGTTATTTTTGCTGTCTTGTTCCACTTTTTGTCCTAATTATTTTTTATTGATCTGGCGTTTACAAGGTATATTGTTATTTTGTTATTGTATATGTATTCCTCTTCCGCTCTTTGCTTCTGGTTGCTGTTGTATTTCTTGTTATTTTTTGGGTTCTTGTTGTTTTTGCAGTATAAAAATGCAAAATATGCAAATACTAACTTTGGCCTGTTTCGCAGTATAAAAACGCCCAAATGTGTAATCATTGCGAAAATTTCAAGTACCAAAAAAACATTCAGTCGACAATTCCCACCTCCGCCTTCGCTAATTGCTTTATAACTAGCTGCTAGGTGCGTTAGCATTTGAAACGGCGTAATTGCCGCTGCACGGTTACAAACGGCGACCTATTAAGGTTAACTAACTGCAGATTAAAGAGGTAATTTTAAAATCCACTTAGCCCGCTCGCTGCACGCCGGAATTTTTGTTAACGCCGTAATCTGCAATTAAAACAAGATATCCCCCACGGCCCCACCCCTCCCGCTGAAATATCGCCCTAATTACACCCCTTTTGCTCGGCGATGGAGGAAAAACGCCCCAATTATTCGGATGGTCCTGGCCAATCAATTTCGCGGCCGACTCTTATACTTTTACACTTTCGCCCAGTTCCAATTTCGCTAATGGACGAAAACGCAGATTTGCATTTGTTTATCGCGCGGTTGTGAGTTTCTGGTGAAATTTTCGTGTGATTGGATTAAACGTATCGCGAGACATCTGAGACAGGCGTGCGTTATTAATGAGCGTGCAGCACTTACACGAGCCGAACGTTCCCACTAATTGACACCGCAATTACCATTTAACGTTCCGAATTACTTATTAATCGCATAAATTAATATTTATGCGTGTGCGGACGTTCGGACGGTTCGGAGGTTTTCCGCGTTGTTGTGCGTTTCCCGATCCCTGCTCGCCCGAAAAATCTTCGCCATCAATTTTATTAGGGCAAACATTGTCGTCGTCCGCTTCCGGGCCCGCAAAAAGGGCGGGTTTTTTCGGGTCTGGGGCCCCCTTTTTGCGCCGCAGAACGTAATCTGGACGCGGAGAAATGGGATTTCGGGATCACCGTATATATCGATGTGTGGGTGTGTTTATGTTGCAGATTCTGCAGCAGCGATTTTGGTATATGGTACGTAGTACGTGTGGCTCGTCGCCGGTAATTGCACATCGTTCCGAGGGTAATTGGGTGGTACGTGTGGAGGGTGTGTAATGGGCGGTTAAGGGTAATTTGCCAGTGATTTTTTTAATTGAAAATGGGGATCGACGATGGTTGATGATGTGGACACTTTTAATAGTATTTAATAATGTGGCACTTTTTTGCATACGTTGCAAATTCCACTACCCTTATATAATCGATTATTCACTTATACCATAAATAGCTATTTTAATTCCAGAATAAAGTACAGCTCTGGAATCTTCAGGAAAGTAGGATAAAACCGCAGTTGAGTCGGGTCAGAATAAGCAGTAAAGTAGACCATTATAGGACAATTTTATGCAATTTTGATTGAATCCATAATATTACATAGTCTTAGAGTCAATAACCGATTATGCAGGGCTGCAAATTTTAAGTCAATAACTGGTTGCACAGGGCTGAAAACTTTTTTTGCTCCCATGAATCTAATACTTGTTTTTAACTCACTTTGTTACAAATATAGTTTTGAAATGAATGGCAAATTAAGAGAAACCCGCAGTAAAGAGATACGTACTAAAGTAGACCATTATAGCACAATATTATCCCATTTTTATATCCTCCATAACATAATATATTCTCAGACTCTATACCTATTACACATTTATTGAAAGAAAATTTTAAAATGTTGCAATTCGCGTGTTTCTGCAATTACATACGTTTTTACTATAGAAACATACATTTTTAATGTTAATTGTGCCGCGGCATTATGATTTTTAATGATTTTTAACAAAAAAAAAAAAACAAAAACCTACAAACTTTTGACAAAAAGTGTTACAATATATATTTTTTTAACTACAACTTGTCAAATATGTCGTATGCTATGCTTCAGCAGTGAACATCTATCTAATTTTCAACTACATGTGTCAAAATCTGCCAAATATTCAACTATAACTGTCCCTAGTTGTTAAAATCTTGCGTTATTCATAATAGTATATAACGCCATTAGGCCGATATATAGCAAATAACAGGCGCGGGTTGAAGTTTGTAAACCGAGGCGAAGCGGAGCGGAGCGGAGCGCAGCCGAGGTTTATATTCAACCAAGCCTGTTATTTGCATATCGGCCGTATGTTGTTCGATACTTTTTGTAATACCTAAATTACAAAAACTGGTCAATTTATCAATATTAAATTTCAAAATTAATAAACTAGTTATCCAGGCGCAATTTGTTACCATAGCAACATCAACGGTTCAAATACAAACAAACAAATCAAAGTGAAATTAGAAAAATAATGTCAGATGTGCAAAGTTCTTCGTTTTGTGGTATCCCCGAAGATGTACTAAATGAAGCAAATGCTGCCACAATCGATTTACTTCCCCAAAAAAGCAGCAGCAGGTATGAGAAAGAATATGAAGACTTTATTGCCTTAAATTTGCGTTGTCATTTAAATAACGTCCACGGCCGTTATTATAACGGCCAAGGCCTTTACGCCTGTCATATCGATCAAGCAGACAGTACTGATAAATGTCAATAACACAGAGGTATTACAAAAAAATTTAAACCGCGGTTTAGCGGTGTTTTACAAAGAGTTGCCAAGGTTACTAAGCCTAACCCCCGTTAAACACCGTTAATTTTGTATGAATTACAATGTATATGTTATTTCGTTTTAAATGTAAAACTGTAAATCTGCAAAATTTCCAAATATAACTGTTCTAATCTTTAATTGAAATTGTTCAAAACTTACTAATTTCCAATTGCGAATTTCTGTAGTCGTCATTTTTTGTTTACTAAAATAGTTAAAATCTATCAAAGGTGTCGAACCCGTGATTGCAGATTACTTAGTCCCAGCCTTAACTGCAACACGATTGCAGATTACTTAGTCCCAGCCTTAACTGCAACCCTTCAACTTTGCCTCAGTTTCGAACTTTTTTCGAACAGATTTTGACAGGCACAGTTTCATTGTCATACTTTAATGTTTTGTAGTTTGGCCGACCCTAGGAAAACAGATACTGAACATTTCCATCGAAAATTTGGATATTTTCAATAAAAGCAACTAGTAAATTGCGATAAATACAATTGAAAACTTGATTGACTAGGCAGATTTGGATATCAACAATAAAACAATTGAAAAATTTGGACAATTACAATTGAAAATAATGACAATAAAAAAGCCATTAAAAAATAATTGTATTTGTCAGATCTTTTCAAATTTTGACATAAAACTTCGATGAATTTTGACAGATTCGTGCAGATACAGTTGAACAATTCGACAGTTTTCCATAGTAACAGTTTAAAATGTGAGCATTTTAAACAGTTCCATTACTGCTTTTACAAATTTAGAGCGTTGAGTTTAAAAATTTGGCAGATACAGTTACAGATGCACATACAGTTGAAAAATTTGGCAGTTTTCGATAGTTACTGTTTAAAATGTGAGCATTTCTACAGTTTCCATTAAAGGTTTTAGAAATTTTGAGCGTTGAGCTTAAAAATTTAGCAGATTTCCACAATTTGAGTTGGCAACAGGTTTTTTTTAGAGCTGATGCTAAAATGTTTATAAATTTTACCAGCTTTATGGAAATTTGACTAATTTGATTAATTGGCACAATTGCAACTGGAAGCATTTCGGCAGTTTTCAACAATTAAAGTTTAAAAGTAAGCAGATAAACAGTTTCCATTAATTTTTTTACAAATTTGGGACAGTTGGGTTTGTAAATTAGGCAGATTTCAGCAATTGGAGTTGAAAATTTTACAGTTTTTTTACAGTTAATGCTAAAATATTAATAGATTTAACAATTTCATGTTTATTTGACGACATTGGCAACATTTCAACTGTAAACAATTGGGCACTTTTCGACAATTAAAGTTTAAAAGTTGAGTAGTTGAACAGTTTCCATTAATGTTTTTCACAAATTTGGAGAGTTGGGTTTGAAAATTAGGCTGATTTCGATAGCTGCAGTTGAAAATTTTATAGTTTTATTACAGTTGGTGCTAAAATGTTTATAGATTTTAACAATTTTATGGAAATATGAGGAATAATATTAAAATAATCGCTTGGAGCTTGTGAAATAATAATACTTAAAGAAAAATAACAAATTATCCTTTTTCACAACATTTATTTCGCTAAAATATGTATATTTCAACCACTACGTGGTCATCTTCGGTAGACATGTGTACTGAATTTGTACGGCTCAGTACAAATGTCTACTGAAGATGACCACGTAGTGATCAAAATATACATTTAGCGAAATAAATGTCGTTGTGAAAAAGGATAATTTGTTATTTTTCTTTAAACGAATTTTATTAATTGGCAAAATTTCAACTGGAAACATTTCGGCAGTTTTCGACAATTAAAGTTTAAAAGTGAGCAGTTGAACAGTCTCCATTTATATTTTTACAAATTTGGGAGAGTTGGGTTTGAAAATTAGGCAAATTTCGTCAGTTGGAGTTGAAAATTTTACAGTTTTTTTACAGTTAGTGCTCAAATTTTATAGATTTTGACGACAAATATAAATGTCATGGAAATATGATGAATTTGACGACATTGGCAACATTTCATCTGTAAACAATTCGGCAGTTTTCGACAATTAAAGTGTAAAAGTTGAGCAGTTGAACAGTTATCATTAAATTTTTTACACATTTTTGGGTTTTTAAGTTTTAAAGTGAGCAGTTGAACAGTTTCCATTAATATTTTTACAAATTTGGGAGAGTAGGGTTTGAAAATTAGGCAGATTTCGACAGTTGGAGTTGAAATTTGCGCAGTTTTTTTTTTACAGTTAGTGCTAAAAGTTTTATAGATTTTAACAATTTCATGGAAATATTTCGATTTGACGACATTGGCAACATTTCAACTATAAACAATTCGGTACTTGTCAACAATTAAAGTTTAAAAGTTGAGCAGTTGAAGAGTTACCATTAATTTTCTTACAAATTTATAGAGTTGGGTTTGAAGAATAGGCAGATTTCGACAGTTGGAGTTGAAATTTTCGCAGTTTTATTTACAGTTAGTGCTGAAAATTTTATAGATTTTAACAATTTCATGGAAATATGACGAATTTTATTAATTAGCAAAATGTCAACTGTAAACAATTCGGCACTTTTCGACAATTAAAGTTTAAAAGTTGAATAGTTAAGTAGTTTCCATTATTTATCTTTTATGGGAGAGTAAGGGTTGAAATTTAGGCAGATTTTGACAGTTAGACTTGAAAATTTTACAGTGTTTTTACAGTTAGTGCTAAAATGTTTATAGATTTTAACAATTTCATGGAAATATATCGATTTGACGACATTGGCAACATTTAAACTATAAACAATTCGATACTTTTAAACAATTAAAGTTTAAAAGTGAGCAGTTGAAGAGTTACCATTAAATTTTTACAAATTTGGTGAGTTGGGTTTGAAAATTAGGCAGATTTCGACAGTTGGAGTTGAAAATTTTACAGTTTTATTACAGTTGGTGCTAAAATTTTTATAGATTTTAACAATTTCATGGAAATATGACGAATTTTATTAATTGGCAAAATTTCAACTGTAAACAATTCGGCACTTTTCGACAATTAAAGCTTAAAAGTTGAATAGTTAAGTAGTTTCCATTAATTTTTTTTTTTTGAGCGTTGAGTTTGATAATTTGGCAGATTTCTGCAGTTGGAGTTGAAAATTTTACAGTTTTTTTTTACAGTTAGTGCTAAAATATTTATAGATTTTAACAATTTCATGGAAATATGACGAATTTTATTAATTGGCAAAATTTCAACTGTAAGCAATTCGGCACTATTCGACAATTAAAGTTTAAAAGTTGAGTTGTTGAACAGTTTCCATTATTTTTTTTACAAATTCGGGAGAGTTGGGTTTGAAAATTAGGCAGTTGGAGTTCAAAATTTTATAGTTATAGCAGCTGGTGTTTCAAAAGCTTGGTGGTACAGCTTCAGTTGGAAATATGAGGAACTTGACAGTTTTTTGCTTAAAAACTTGTTTATATTTGACAGTGTCAAAAACAGTGACAGTGTTAAAAATTCGATAAAAGATTCGGTTAAATTCGATTAAAGATAAACGAATAAAGATCATAAAAGACGTAGAGTTAAATATGTCATTCTATGAATCTACTTCCAGATTACTATACGCAGTTTAAACACTCTTGGCAAATGTTGAATTGTCAACTAATGAATGCATCACCTGGGAAACGATTTTACACCTTTTATGTTAATGGCCCACGAGCAGAAACAAATCCATTGCTAAATGGTATAGCGTCACAAAAATTACGTAAATAATCAAAATATTCAAATAGTGGAAAATAATTTGCTATCAATTTTTTTTTTAAACAATAATAATGGTTCTTGGGAGAAGGTTGCTTACTCTTTACTCACCCTGTATAATTAATCACACCAAATTTATCATATCAGTAGCCTTTTAATATAGTACGTACGAAAATCGACGATTTAATACATATACGTTATTTCCACAACAGTTTCAGTTTTCTGGAGTTGAGACTTATCGTATATTAAAATTACAGCACTAACTTATTTTTTTTATATATGATAGGAGAAATGCAAATGAATTTGTCGGATTTTTGTTGCTTGCATTCTCCACAATTTCATTGAATCTCGATGTCTTATGCACAATTGTGTATCTACTCAAGTTGCAATGAACCAGTTTAATACAGAACAACGGCCTGGAAAGTGCAATATTAATGTAACTCGTTTCTCGTGAAACGCGCAGAAATATCAAAATATTTAGTCGCTTCAAATCCGACTCCAATCTGATCCGCTTCGCTGACTCTGTCCGCTCCGATTTGCAAACACACAGAGCTCAGTGTTTGATTAGAGACTGAGCCAACCTGCACACCATTGCACGACTGCAACCGAGGGTTTTGCAGATATAAGTTACAAACAAAACGAGGATTGTGCTGCTATGAGATCCACAGCATGTACTTTTAATCGAATGATTAAATACACAGTTAATCCCAGTTTTATTGACAATTGTTTATGTCACAATCCACAGTAAATAATTGATGTACTGAAGTCACGAAAACTTTTGTTTAAATAAACAATTTTTGATATCTTGATTAATAACCCTGTAGTTAAATTATTAACCCTGTAGCCATCTCCCAGAGGGATGGGACACCCTGTTTTTGTTTTTATCAATAATTTTGAAAATGTGACAATTGTGAAGTTTTTATTTTTCTATATAGGAGGATACATAAGGACATGAGTATATAGAAGCATCATTTAATATTTCTAAAAAAAAAAATATAAATATAATAAAATATATAAATTGGTTTAACCAAAATCTTTTCTTCAAAAACCAAGGTACTTTTCATAATACCATACTGTTAAATGTGCTTTAACAGTACTTTACGCTCAATCAAAGAACTAATATTCTAATCTATAAGTAAAATTTGCACGGGCTTGATGTATGTATTTGTTAATTAAGCAATTAATTAGCGTATCCAATAAAAAATTACCCTTCGCGCAACATTTGCAGCCAACGCGGAGGGGTGCTTAATATAAATTTCCTCCGCTCTATTTCGCTGCGCTTGTAACTAAGACGGACCCCCGTCTGAACGTCCATCAATTTAATTAATATTCGCGCCAGAGCGGTGTTACTTATTAATTTCATTTCCAGGTTGGTGGGGGTGCAACTACCCCCCGGCCGAAGCGCTCGCGGCAGCGGGGGGATGGACAACTAACGACCGGCCGTGTAAAAGAACTTTACTCGTTTGCGCGGGCGCCGGCAGACTTTAATCTCCGCGAAGTGTACGCCAACTTTTAAACACGGCAATTAACGTCCGCATTTAAGTTATCATCCCCCCACCCCCACTTTACCGCGGCGGATGCCGGCAAAAATTCGCCAATTAATCACGGGCATCCCCCGCCCCTTCCTGCACCGCGGCATATCTCTCGCTAGGTATTAATATTTATAGTTTCTGTAATATATTCCGACGCCTCCAGTGAGGAACGAGGAATCGCGGAGGGTGGGATTTTAGATGCAACCCCCATCGTGATGAGGAGGAATGGTGTTACGCGTAATTTCGCTTCGTGCCATATTGGGGTGGATACAAAAAAAATATATGACAGGCTTTGAAGATATATTGAGAGAATTTATTAAGTTCGGTTTCATGGACTGATACGTACAGAAATTTACGTATGAAACACTATAAAGTGCAAAAATATATTTTTCTATGACATTTCGTAAACCAAGTTTTTACGTACATACACAAATTCATGGTTTATTCCTTTCATTCAATAAATCACAATTTACCTATTAATACCAAACACCAATTACCTATTCCTGTCAGTAGACAAAGGCGTTTAGGGTGTAACCTATTTGGTCTTCGTATTTACGAATTAATTAGGGGAATAAACCTCAGGTATCATTAACCCAAGACAAGCGCATTTTCAGAAATACCCGTTGTTGTGAAATCACTTTCCGCACTAGAATTAAATCACTTTTGGGCACCGTAATCACATTAAACAAATTAACATAGCTATTTTCACAATAACTATAATTACTGAACAAAGCATTCATGGTTATTTTCCGACATAAACCGTCATAGTCAAACCAACATAATTTATACAAATAATGGCTTATTTATTTCAAATCATAAAATGAGCACATATCGTATAGGGCATAATCACTTAGAATCATATAAATTGAATAAGTTGGCAATTAATCATATTGATTTAAAATTGCCAACATGTTGTTGATTATAGCAAATAAGAAACAAGTGGGATTATTAAAACCCCGTATAACCAGAAAGGATGATAAAAGAGAAAGCGAATTTTGGTTTAATCATAAATATATAAATAATGTATAAAACAATACACAATATAGTAATCAAATTTCAGACTGTAATCAAATTTTGAACATGCGTAGAAACAATTGCAACTGTTAGTGAATTTGGGATTTTAAAATGCCATTTGTAAAAACATCGAGCCGAAATGTATCAAAATGACAAGGTTCAATTAAAGATTGAATCGAAAGATACCCAAAATAGCAATGACTGCACTCAAATTTTGGACATGGGTAAAAACAATTGCAACTTTTAGTTGATTTCGGTTTTTAAAATGCCATTTGTAAAAACATGAAGCCGAAATATATTTTAAAAAAACCTCAAAATAGCATTGACTGTAATCAAATCATTAACATGCTTAGGGATAATTGCAACTTTTAGTCGATTTCGGATTTTAAAATGCCATTTGTAAAAACATCAAGACCAAATATATTAAAAAGATAAAGTTCAATAAAAGATTCAATCGAAAAATACCCAAAATAGCAATGACTGCAATCAAATTTTGTACATGGGTAAAAACAATTGCAACTTTTAGTGGATTTCGGTTTATAAAATGCCATTTGTAAAAACATCAATTCCAAATGTATCAAAAAATACACAAAATAGCATTGACTGTAACCAAATCTTGAACATTCGTAGAAATAATTGCAACTTCTAGTGGATTTCGGATTTTAAAATGCCATTTGTAAAACCATCAATCCGAAATTTATAAAAATTAACACACAAAATAGCATTGACTGCAATCAAATTTTGAAGATGCGTAAAAACAATTGCAACTTTTAGTTGATTTCGGATTTTTTAAAAGACTTGAAAAACATCATTCCGAAATATATCAAAAACATGAAGAGTGCTGACAAATTTTAAAAATACGTTCGATTTTTTTGTGATTTTGGTGAAAAAAAACACTTCTACTTTAATGTGGAGCTTAAATTTCTAGTACACATGTACGCAGAATTAGTTGCTTTATGTATAATCTCTATAACTCTATTATCGATCTCTGTATATACAATGATATAATCTCAAATAATGATAAAAATTTAATGTTGTTGTAATTGTAAGTTAAGTAAGTACTCAATTACAACAATCTTAAATATAATTAATAATACCTATCATTAAAGCCATATAAAAAATTTGATTATTTTTATTATTAATTCTAAGGTTAGAATTCTGGCTATTATACCAGATGGATAAAACTATAAAATTATTAATCAAAATAATCAAAATTGTCATGTTTTTAGTGGTAGGTATTATTAATTATTATGGCAATAAAACAATAACATCCACTACAAACTAATCAACTTGCGAAGATAGATTTTTTTAAATAAATTCTTGAATTTGAACAAAGATTATGATAAAAAAAAATCGGTGTACCTATCCTATGTGATGGATCAAAAATGGAAGAAAGGAAATTTATTTTACTTACTTCCAATTATTTATTTTAAAGCATGCTAACTCTAAATTCATAGTTAAAAATAATTTTGATTTAAATCAATGATTTATTTAAAAAAAAAAATTGCTTTAAATTATGATTTAAATCAAATTATTCAATTGCGCAACTGCGTTACCATTCAAGGCGTAGTAGATTCAATTTATGTGTTTTATTTATAACAAATGCTACATAAGCATATCAACATACCTATTTACAAATAAAAACGTTCATAATTATAACAAATTATAATAAATTAACTGCTGGAACTTGATAGAAAATAAAATTAATACTGCAATGTTTGTTCTGTTAGTAGTAATTACTTATAAGCAGGGTTGGAATAAATGAAGATTTAACAAAAAAACAGAAATCAATGATTTGAAAAATATTTGATTAATTTAATTTATTTATATTTCTGATCAGTTTTTGCCAGTTTAGGTGTGATTTAAATCAATTCCTTAACATCACGCTTCAATTCGTATGATTTTTTTTAAATAAATTCTTGAATTTGAACTAGAGATAATGTTAAAAAAATGGGTGTATCTGTCTACTATGTGATGGATTCATCTAAAAGTGATCAGTGTAAAAAAAATCTCTTTTACTATTTAATTATCTAATAATTAATAACTTTATAACATTAAAAAGTAATATAACCTTATACCTTTATGATTCTATTCAAATTTGAACATTTATTGACTTGAAATCTAATTTTTAGAGACTGAGAATCTTAAAAATTAAAAATGCGAATATCTCAATACTGGCCATAAAAGAAGTTATACCTTTACCTATACAACCTATATAACTTTACCTATATAACCTTATACCTTTATGTTTCAATCCAAATTTGAACATTTATTGACTTGAAATCTAATTTTTAGAGACTGAGAATCTTGAAAATTAAAAACTGTGAATATCTCAATACTGGCCATAAAACAAGTTATACCTTTACCTATACAACCTATATAACTTTACCTATATATCATTATACCTTTATGATTCAATTCAAATTTGAACATTTATTGACTTGATATCTAATTTTTAGAGACTGAGAATCTTGAAAATTAAAAACTGTGAATATCTCAATACTGGCCATAAAACAAGTTATACCTTTACCTACACAACCTATATAACTTTACCTATATAACGTTATACCTTTATGATTCAATTCAAATTTGAACATTTATTGATTTGAAATCTAATTTTTAGAGACTGAGAATCTTGAAAATTAAAAACTGTGAATATCTCAATACTGGCCATAAAACAAGTTATCCTTTACCTATACAACCTATAGAAATTTACCTATATAACCTTATACCTTTGTTTCAATCCAAATTTGAACATTTATTGACTTGAAATCTAATTTTTAGAGACTGAGAATCTTGAAAATTAAAAACTGTGAATATCTCAATACTGGCCATAAAAGAAGTTATACCTTTACCTATACAACCTATATAACTTTACCTATATAACCTTATACCTTTATGATTCAATTCAAATTTGAACATTTATTGACTTGAAATCTAATTTTTAGAGACTGAGAATCTTAAAAATTAAAAACTGTGAATATCTCAATACTGGCCATAAAACAAGTTATACCTTTACCTATACAACCTATATGCCTTTACCTATATAACCTTATACCTTTATGTTTCAATCCAAATTTGAACATTTATTGACTTGAAATCTAATTTTTAGAGACTGAGAATCTTGAAAATTAAAAACTGTGAATATCTCAATACTGGCCATAAAAGAAGTTATACCTTTACCTATACAACCTATATAACTTTACCTATATAACCTTATACCTTTATGATTCAATTCAAATTTGAACATTTATTGACTTGAAATCTAATTTTTAGAGACTGAGAATCTTGAAAATTAAAAACTGTGAATATCTCAATACTGGCCATAAAACAAGTTATACCTTTACCTATACAACCTATATGCCTTTACCTATATAACCTTATACCTTTATGTTTCAATCCAAATTTGAACATTTATTGACTTGAAATCTAATTTTTAGAGACTGAGAATCTTGAAAATTAAAAACTGTGAATATCTCAATACTGGCCATAAAACAAGTTATACCTTTACCTACACAGCCTATATAACTTTACCTATATAATGTTATACCTTTATGATTCAATCCAAATTTAAACATTTATTGACTTGAAATCTAATTTTTAGAGACTGAGAATCTTGAAAATTAAAAACTGTGAATATCTCAAACTGGGCATAAAACAAGTTACCACTATTGTACTTAGCACGGCAGTTTAGTCTAGTTATATTCAATTTAAACTAGGGTTGGAATAAATCATGATTAAAAAAAATCCAAAATTAATGATTTTTCCTGTATTTCTGATCAGCTTTTTCCAGTTTTGATTTGAATTATATCACGACTTAGATCATATGATTATTTTTTTTAAATTAATTCTTGAATTTCAACAAAAATTGATGATTGGAAAAAAATCGGTGTATTTGTACCATGTGATGGACAAAAAATGGAAGAAGAGACATTTATTTTACTTACTTCCAATTATCTATTTTAAAGCTTGCTAACTCTACAGTTACATTATATTTTTAATTAAACACCTATTGGAATGCACAAACAGTGCAAAAACAAAGATTCTTTGAAAATAAAAATCAATTTAGTCGATAGCCCAATAAAGATCGATTATATATATATATATATATATATATATATATATATATATATATATATATATATATATATATATATATATATATATATATTATATATATATATATATATATTATATATATATATATATATATATATATATATATTATATATATATATATATATTATATATATATATATATATATATAAATCAATTTTGATTTAAATCAATGATTTATTTAAAAAAATCATTTGATATAAATAATGATATAAATCTATGACTTAAATCATTGATTTAAATCAAACCAACCCTGCTTATAACTATTTATAACTTGTCTCAAGTCATTGTCAGATAATTGTTAATAAATGACTGTAAGTCGGTCATATTGTAGTTATTATCAGACTTTTTATATTATTAGGGCAATTTTCTTGTCATTGTCTCACTCTTATTACCCAACAAGTCACAATTTTCTAATCAATATTAAATTTTAGTTTATCTGCTTTACTATTTATATTTTTTTAGATAAATTATGATTTTATGCTTTACCTTTTTAGACTATTTTGACTTTTGACTCTTTTTTGACTTTGTTAATAGTTAAAAATTATTATTTGTAACTTGTGAAGTAATTCTGTTGATCTTATGTTTTTTCATCTTTTCCAGTAAACCTTTAAAGTATTGTTTCCATGTTTCTTCTATTTCTTCTTTCTTTGTAAGTATGTTTCCCATCTCATCCTATAGCTGCTCTAACTTCTTGTACAAATATTTCTTGTTCTTCCTCGTTGTCTTGTTTGTCTCTCTTATTGTTATTGTTTTCTATTGTTCTTTCTGTATTCTATCTATCTTTTTTTATTATTATTATTTTCCTCGTAAACTCACCAACACACCCCCTTTCGTTAATCCCTAGTTGTGTAATTTATTGTGGAGTTTATTTAATTTCCAGCCGCGCCACGATCACGTCCCAAATTATCCGTCCTCGTTAGAGCCTCCACTCGCCCTCCAACGGGGCCGAGCTTAAACCACGTTGGCCCCATTTTTCGGCACACTCGTACGGTTTGTTTCCCTCTTGAGGGTATTTTCTAAGATTGTAAGCCTTATAGTAATAGACTCTAAGTTTCTTGACATCCTGAACGGCTTCCCTTTGCCGATAGGCATTATAATGGACTTTTAGCTTAGTTTGGTGGTGTTGAGATGTTTTGGCTGCAGGCCGTCTAGGGGATGGCGGACGTGTCAATTAATGCCCCCCTTACACCAGCACACAAGTGTACACAGTGGCACGTAACGTAACGTCGGTCGCGCCCCGGCTGCCAGGCACAATGGCAGGAGTGGCCCTTATTGGGGGGATCAAATGGGAACTAAAGAGGGATTATTCAACGTCGAAATGTGTTTCTCTGCTGGGGAAGTAAATTCCTCCGAAAGTCCGCACAAAGGGGGGAAAGTTGATCTTGGTGCTCGTCCGTTACAGAATTTATCGGCGTGTTAACGAGTTTTTAAATAAAGCAGGGTACAAAGGGGGGAGGACTTTTCGAAACTATACATATGGACAGATATCAGTAAACAGCATCCCGTTATCACATGGCATCATTTAAGTGTCCAGCGAGATATTTATATCTCGAAATATACGAACATTTCTTAGAGATTTGTAATAGTGCCAGCAAACTGACATAATTTTCAATAAGTTAAGACAAAAGTATTCACAAATTTTTCTTCTAAAATTGTACGTTTATAAACGTTTTAAAGCAGTAGTTCTCAAAGTGGGGCGCACGCCCCACCGGTGGGGCGCGTAGGTTTTTCAGGTGGGTCATGAGAATTTAAGGTGGTCTTATGATATTTGAAGTTGGATAGTTTAGACTATCGTTTGCAATCGATAGTTTTTGAGTGACTATCGATTATTATCCCAATATGTTTTAGTCAAGAACTTTGCACGTATAGGCACCCTTATAATCTAGTCTGCATGTATACAAATAACAAGACGAAATTCCTTATTTGGAATTCCATTGAAATTGGAATAGGAATTGGAAATTTTCCAATGAGTTTTAAAGTTTTATCAGACTAATTGAAATTTTGACATAAGTTGAAAATAAAATTATGACAGAAACAAATAATTAAATATGGCATGGCGTTAAAACTTTTACAATAATCGTTGTAATTTTCACAGAAATAATCGAAAATATGGCAGAAATAATTTGGCAATTTTTATAGTACATTCAAACTTTTTCCGTTTCATTTTAGAATGTTAGTAGTTATCATTGAAATTATGACAGAATAATGGAAATTTCGGAATAAATCAGTTAAATCAGGATTTGCAGTTTTTTTGTTCAAATCTTTGCAAAATATCAGTATTTTGGCACAATTTTAGGTGATCTGTAAAAATTTGAAAGATTGCTATTGAATTTTAAATTGTTTTGTAATAATGTAAATGATTACCATAAAAGTTAGAATTTATCAATATTTCTATGATTACTGTCAAATTTTCAACAATTGGTTTTCAGACTTTACTTACTATCAAAATTTCAAATTTACAAAATGTCACAACAAAATTTTTAATGACTGGTATCAAAATTTCAATTTTACAAAACGATCACTGCTAAATTTTTAATGATTGCTATCAAAATTTCAATTTTACAAAACGATCACTTCTAATTTTTTAATGATTACTGCCAAAATTTCAATGAAAACTGGTAGGTTTTCAGTTATTTATGTTAAAAAGAGTATATTTTTACAAAAATAACAGTATATTTATAACAATTTCAGTTGTTCTGAAAGAATAATAAGAACAACAAGAACATAAGAATTGCAATGATTGCTGTTCAAGTTTTAATTGTATTGTTATAATGTAAATGATTACGATAAAAGTTAGAATTTATCAATATTTCAATATATATTGATATCTGTCATATTTTCAACATTTTCTTTTCAAACTTTGCTTACTATCAAAATTTTAATTTTACAAAACGATCGCTGCTAAATTTGTAATGATTACTGCTAAAATTTCAATGAAAACTATTAGGTTTTCAGTTATATTTGTTATATAGACTATTATTTTTGCAAAAATGTCAGTATTTTTGTCTCCATTTCAGTTGTTCTGTAAAAATGTCAATGGTTGATGTTCATTTTTTAATTGTTTTGCCATAATGTAAATGATTATTATGAAAGTTTGGTTTCATCAATATTTCAATGATTACTGTCAAATTTACAACAATTTCTTTTCAAATTTTGGTTACTATCAAAATTTTAATATTACAAAATGATCGCTGCCAAATTTTTAATGATTGCTATCAAGATTTTGATTACTATCCAAATTTTAATATTACAAAATGATCACTGCCAAATTATTAATGATTGCTATCAAAATTTCAATGTTACACAACGATCAGTGCCAAATTTTTAATGATTACTGCCAAAATTTCAATGAAAACTGTTGGGTTTTCAGTTATATTTGTTAAAAGACTATTGCTTTTACGTATTTTTGTAACAATTTTAGTTGTTCTATAAAAAATTCAATGATTGCTGTTCGATTTTTAATTGTTCTGTTATAATGTAAATGATTACTATAAAAGTTTGGAATTATCAAAATTTTAATGATTTCTGTAAAATTTTCAACAATTTATTTTCAAGTTTTGATTACTAACAAAATTTAAATCTCACAAAATGATCACTGCTAAAATTTTAAGATTGCTATAAAAATTAAAATATTACAAAACAAACACTGCCACATTTTTAATGATTACTGCCAAAATTTTAATGAAAACTGTTGGATTTTCAGTTATTTTTGTTAAAAAGACAATTATTTCTGCAAAAATATTTGGCTCTATTTCAGTTATTCTGTAAAAATTTCAGTGATTGATGTTCAATTTTGAAGTGTTTTGTCATCATATAAATGGTTACTATAAAAGTTTGGATTTATTATTATTTCAATGACTACTATCAAATTTTCAACAATTTCTTTTCAAATTTAAGTTACTATCAAAATTTCACTTTTACATAATGATCACCGCAAAAAAATTAATGATAGCTATCAAAATTTCAATTTTACATAACGTTCACTGCCAAATTTTAAATGATTACTGCCAAAATTATATGAAAACTGTTTGATTTTCAGTTATTTTTGTTAAAAAGACTATTATTTTTGCAAAAATGTCAGTAATTTTGGTCATAATTTCAGTAGTTCTGTAAAAATTTCAATGATTGCTGTTCAATCTTTAACTGTTTTGACATAATGTAAATGATTACCGCAAAAGTTTGGAATAATCAATATTTCAATGATTAGTATCAAATTTTCAACTATATTTTTTCAAATTTTGATTACAATATTACAAAATGATCACTGCCAATTTTTTAATGATTGCTATCAAAGTTTAAATTTTACAAAACCATCAGTGCTAAATTTTCATTGATTGCTATCAAAATTTCTATTCTACAAAACGATCACTGCCAAATTTTTAATGATTGCTATCAAAATATTAATTTTAGAAAACGATCACTGCCAAAATTTTAATGATTACTGCTACAATTTCAAAGAATACTGTTGGGTTTTCAGTTATTTTTGTTAAAAAGACTATTATATTTGCAAAAATGTCCGAATTTTGGTCTCCATTTCAGTTGTTCTATAAAAGTTTGTATTTATCAATATTTAAATGATTACCGGCAAATTTACAACATATTCTTTTCAAATTTTGATTACTATCAAAATTTCAATATTACAAAATGATCACTGCCAAATTTTTATTGATTGCTATCGAAATTTCAATTCTACAAAACAATTCTTGCCAAATGTTTAATGATTACTGCCAAAGTTTTAATAAAAACTGCCAAATTTTGAACAATTTCTTTTTAAATTTTAGTTATTATCAATATTTCAGTATTACAAAATGAGCGCTGTCAAATTTTTTATTATTACTACCAAAATTTAGATTCTAGAAAACGATCACTGCCAAAATTTTAATGATTACTGCCAAAACTTCAATGAAAACTGTTAGCTTTTCTAACAATTGTTGTTACAATTTCAGTTATTCTGCAAAAATATCGCTGATTGCTGTTCAATTTTTAATTGTTTTGTTACAATCTAAATGATTACTACGAAAGTTTTGTTTTATCAATATTCCAATGATTACTGTAAAATTTTCAACAATTTATTTTCAAGTTTTGACTACTATCAAAATTTCAATTTTACAAAATGATCACTGCCAAATTTTTATTTATTGCTATCGAAATTTCAATTTTACAAAACAAGCACTGCCAAATTTTTAATGATTATTGCCACAATTTTAATGAAAACTATCAAATTTTGAACAATGTCTTTTCAAATTTTGGTTACTATCAATATTTTAGTATTACAATGTGATCACTGCCAACTTTTTAATTATTACTATCAAAATTTCGATTTTAGAAAACGATCACTGCCAAAATTTTAATAATTACTGCCAAAATTTCAATGAAAACTGTTAGCTTTTCTAACAATCGTTGTTACCATTTCAGTTATTCTGTAAAAAATATCACTGATTGCTGTTCAATTTTTAATTGTTTTGTTACAATCTAAAATTTATTTTGATTTAGCAGACACCAGGCTCACGGATCACATTAATTAAACCAAATTTACTTACAATTATTATATCCTTTGTTTTTTTCTTAAAAATTTTCGGTTTATACTTTTACTAATATATACCTACATATACAAATTTATTATAATATTTAATTTTATAGCGATATTTTATTTTTTTTGTTACTTTGAACCTGGAAGTTATTATAAACAATATTTTATAGTTCTTATTAAAAATTCGTTTTTCTTGAATTTATATTTTATGACCATTCTACTTTGCGTATATAGACGAAGAAAAGCAATTAATAATTTAGTCATGCTGTGCAAAAGTTCCGACATTTTGTTTATTTTATATATGGGGCATCAGATATTTAGTAGCTAATTGGTGGGGCATGGATCAAAAGAGTTTGAGAAGCACTGTTTTAAAGTAATATGAGCTACAGCTAACATACAGCGTACAATCCAAGTTATCGTCTTCAACGTTGTATAACGCACTCAAAATGCATCAGTGGTAACTTAATGCATTTGAGTTGCTACAAAACTATTTTTGCTGGAACATTTTAAGGTGAGGTTTAAAGCTGGTCACAAAGACGACAGTATCACTGATCTCAATGAAGATACCTTCAGTGGGATGTTAATTGTAAAACGGTGTTTGTTAAGGGTTTTAGTCTGTGGCAGTTGCCATGTCCGATCCGCTCCCTTAGTGTGCACGCATATTAATAATACCTGATGAGTTAAGTTACCCCTATATAAAGCCAAGTGGGGGAGATAGAGATTAGTGTTGTGAAATTATGGCCTCGGCAGGATCAGCTGGATAATATTAACGTGCGCCCGGAATTATTATGACCTTGCGAACGGGGAAGATTGCCGCATAAATAAAACATTAATAACCCCCGTCGACGGTAAATAAGGAGACGCCAGGGCCGTGAATTACCCACCCCGAACACCGAGAAACGCTAATTTGATTTAGGATATTGTTACTCGCAACGTGCAAACACACACACACACACACCCATGTGTGCGTTATTATGCGCGATCTCAATTAGAAACGTATTCTGAATTGCTCCTCTCACCTAAGAACATGGCGTTTACATTCGAATTACGTCCCTTAATTAATATATTGCGCTGATGCCTCCGCTGCCAAGGTGCTAATTTACACAAGGACGCGTGTAAATTATTTATAATGCAAAGTATTACCTACGCTATATGGGATTCACGTTGTCATATAAAGTCGTTGCTTAGGATGGCATACTTGAGCATCTAAAATGTTAATAAACTACAACCCGTAATGATATTCGCAAAGATAGATATGAATTGGTAATATAAACGTGAATTGAAAACAAGGGCATCCTTTTGCTGGGTGATTTGCGGAAATTTTGGAAATTTTGGAGTTTACAAAGTTAGGGCTTGTTACTCTTTCTGTAGCAATTGAGTCTAAGCCTGGAAACTAGAATTCGTACGCTGAAATGCTATGTGTGCCCGATACTCTTATATGGAATGCGAAATCTGGACCATAAATCCATCTATGGAAAAGATATAGACGCATTCTCATATCTCAGATATCATTTCATATCATGGGTACAAAGATAAGTAGCAAAAGTAGCAAAAAGAACTGACAATTTTAAAGATAAAACAGAATATATGGGGCATATCATGAGGGGAATTTGTTATGAACTGCTACGCTAAATCCAGGAAGATAAAATTCAGGCAAAAAGATCCGTCGAAACACGAAATAATTCATGTATAATAGAAATTATTTATATATTTTTACCAAATTTTGGAAACTCACATGGTTACAGAGGTACAAGCTGTGGTTCTAAAATAAGAAAACAAAACAGCGAGAGATTAAAAAAAATATGAAAATTAGACATAGAAATATCTAGGGATAATATCTATTCATAAAAGATACGGCATCCTAAAAAAAAAATATGATAATAAAAAAAAATCAAATAATATACAATATATTCCTTAAATAATAATAGTCAACACTTAAATGTTGGCAAGACAGTGTTTTGCAATACCTTAAGGGTATCTGTGAGAACCATATCAGAATGGATAAAGATAAGTAAATCTACTGAGAAATCTGTATAAATTCCGAAAATTATTAAGAAATCGTGGGAGTTATTAAAACATCTCCAGAAATTTCGATACTTATTAAGAAATTTGTAAAAATCTCTATTAATATCGAAATATCTCTGAAATGTTTGTGAAATCTCAAGATTTTGGTAATAAAAAACAGTGATAAATCCTGGGAATATTTAAAAAAATCTCTACATATCTCGATAATTATTGAGAATCTGTAGAAATCTCGATTAATATCGAAATATCATGGAAATGATTGTGATATCTCTAGAAATTTTAGTGTTATTCATAAAAATTTAAACCGCGGTTTAGCGATGGTTTAGCGGTGTTTTACAAAGGGTTACCAAGATAAAACCAGCGTTAAACGGCGGTTTAATTTTTTATGAACAACACGGTTAGTGATGAAAAATATTGTGAATTTATCAGAATTATTGGAAAATGTCTCGAGATCTTAATAATACCTCGAAATCGCTAGACATTTTAAGAATTATTGAGAAATTTGGAGAATGAATTATGAAAGTAATAATCGTGCCAACCAATTAGTATTTCCTAATAGCAAAATTATTGGAAAATTTCTCAAAGTCTTGAGAATTGACGATAAATATGTATAAATTTCCAAAATTATTGAGGAATCATGGGAATTTTTGAAACATCTCTTGAAATCTCGATAATCATTGAGAAATCTGTAAAAATCTCGATTAATATCGAATATTCTGAGAAAAGATTGTCAAATCTCAAGATTTTAATAATGAAAAATAGTGAGAAACCTTGATAATTATTGAGAATTCTGTAGAAATCTCGATCAATATTGAAATATCATGAAAATGATTGTGAAATCTATAGAAATCTTAGTTAGAAATATATTGTGAAATTATGGAATTTATTGGAAAATGTCTCGAGATCTTAATAATACCTCGAAATCGCTAGACATTTTAAGAATTATTGAGAAATTTGGAGAATGAATTATGAAAGTAATAATCGTGCCAACCAATTAGTATTTCCTGATAGCAAAATTATTGGAAAATTTCTCAAAGTCTTGAGAATTGACGATAATTATGTATATATTTCCAAAATTATTAAGGAATTATGGGAATTATTGAAACATCTCTTGAAATCTCGATAATCATTGAGAAATCTGTAAAAATCTCGATTAATATCGAATATTCTGAGAAAAGATTGTCAAATCTCAAGATTTTAATAATGAAAAATAGTGAGAAATTTTAGGAATTATTGAAGAAGAAACCTTGATAATTATTGAGAATTCTGAAGAAATCTCGATCAATATTGAAATATCATGAAAATCATTGTGAAATCTATAGAAATCTTAGTTAGAAATATATTGTGAAATTATGGAATTTATTGGAAAATGTCTCGAGATCTTAATAATACCTCGAAATCGCTAGACATTTTAAGAATTATTGAGAAATTTGGAGAATGAATTATGAAAGTAATAATCGTGCCAACCAATTAGTTTTTCCTGATAGCAAAATTATTGGAAAATTTCTCAAAGTCTTGAGAATTGACGATAAATATGTATAAATTTCCAAAATTATTAAGGAATCATGGGAATTATTGAAACATCTCTTGAAATCTCGATAATCATTGAGAAATCTGTAAAAATCTCGATTAATATCGAATATTCTGAGAAAAGATTGTCACATCTCGAGATCTTAATAATGAAAAATAGTGAGAAATTTTGGGAATTATTGAAGAAGAAACCTTGATAATTATTGAGAATTCTGTAGAAATCTCGATCAATATTGAAATATCATGAAAATGATTGTGAAATCTATAGAAATCTTAGTTAGAAATATATTGTGAAATTATGGAATTTATTGGAAAATGTCTCGAGATCTTAATAATACCTAGAAATCGCTAGACATTTTAAGAATTATTGAGAAATTTGGAGAATGAATTATGAAAGTAATAATCGTGCCAACCAATTAGTATTTCCTGATAGCAAAATTATTGGAAAATTTCTCAAAGTCTTGAGAATTGACGATAAATATGTATAAATTTCCAAAATTATTAAGGAATCAAGGGAATTATTGAAACATCTCTTGAAATCTAGATAATCATTGAGAAATCTGTAAAAATCTCGATTAATATCGAATATTCTGAGAAAAGATTTTCAAATCTCAAGATTTTAATAATGAAAAATGGTGAGAAATTTTGGGAATTATTGAAGAAGAAACCTTGACAATTATTGAGAATTCTGTAGAAATCTCGATCAATATTGAAATATCATGAAAATGATTGTGAAATCTTTAGAAATCTTAGTTAGAAATATATTGTGAAATTATGGAATTTATTGGAAAATGTCTCGAGATCTTAATAATACCTAGAAATCGCTAGACATTTTAAGAATTATTGAGAAATTTGGAGAATGAATTATGAAAGTAATAATCGTGCCAACCAATTAGTATTTCCTGATAGCAAAATTATTGGAAAATTTCTCAAAGTCTTGAGAATTGACGATAAATATGTATAAATTTCCAAAATTATTAAGGAATCAAGGGAATTATTGAAACATCTCTTGAAATCTAGATAATCATTGAGAAATCTGTAAAAATCTCGATTAATATCGAATATTCTGAGAAAAGATTTTCAAATCTCAAGATTTTAATAATGAAAAATGGTGAGAAATTTTGGGAATTATTGAAGAAGAAACCTTGACAATTATTGAGAATTCTGTAGAAATCTCGATCAATATTGAAATATCATGAAAATGATTGTGAAATCTTTAGAAATCTTAGTTAGAAATATATTGTGAAATTATGGAATTTATTGGAAAATGTCTCGAGATCTTAATAATACCTAGAAATCGCTAGACATTTTAAGAATTATTGAGAAATTTGGAAAATGAATTATGAAAGTAATAATCGTGCCAACCAATTAGTATTTCCTGATAGCAAAATTATTGGAAAATTTCTCAAAGTCTTGAGAATTGACGATAAATATGTATATATTTCCAAAATTATTAAGGAATTATGGGAATTATTGAAACATCTCTTGAAATCTCGATAATCATTGAGAAATCTGTAAAAATCTCGATTAATATCGAATATTCTGAGAAAAGATTGTCAAATCTCAAGATTTTAATAATGAAAAATAGTGAGAAATTTTAGGAATTATTGAAGAAGAAACCTTGATAATTATTGAGAATTCTGAAGAAATCTCGATCAATATTGAAATATCATGAAAATAATTGTGAAATCTATAGAAATCTTAGTTAGAAATATATTGTGAAATTATGGAATTTATTGGAAAATGTCTCGAGATCTTAATAATACCTCGAAATCGCTAGACATTTTAAGAATTATTGAGAAATTTGGAGAATGAATTATGAAAGTAATAATCGTGCCAACCAATTAGTATTTCCTGATAGCAAAATTATTGGAAAATTTCTCAAAGTCTTGAGAATTGACGATAAATATGTATAAATTTCCAAAATTATTGAGGAATCATGGGAATTTTTGAAACATCTCTTGAAATCTCGATAATCATTGAGAAATCTGTAAAAATCTCGATTAATATCGAATATTCTGAGAAAAGATTGTAAAATCTCAAGATTTTAATAATGAAAAATAGTGAGAAATTTTGGGAATTATTGAAGAAGAAACCTTGATAATTATTGAGAATTCTGTAGAAATCTCGATCAATATTGAAATATCATGAAAATGATTGTGAAATCTATAGAAATCTTAGTTAGAAATATATTGTGAAATTATGGAATTTATTGGAAAATGTCTCGAGATCTTAATAATACCTAGAAATCGCTAGACATTTTAAGAATTATTGAGAAATTTGGAGAATGAATTATGAAAGTAATAATCGTGCCAACCAATTAGTATTTCCTGATAGCAAAATTATTAGAAGATTTCTCAAAGTCTTGAGAATAGACGATAAATATGTATAAATTTCCAAAATTATTAAGGAATCATGGGAATTATTGAAACATATCTTGAAATCTAGATAATCATTGAGAAATCTGTAAAAATCTCGATTAATATCGAATATTCTGAGAAAAGATTGTCAAATCTCAAGATTTTAATAATGAAAAATAGTGAGAAATTTTGGGAATTATTGAAGAAGAAATCTTGATAATTATTGAGAATTCTGTAGAAATCTCCATCAATATTGAAATATCATGAAAAACATTGTGAAATCTATAGAAATCTTAGTTAGAAATATATTGTGAAATTATGGAATTTATTGGAAAATGTCTCGAGATCTTAATAATACCTCGAAATCGCTAGACATTTTAAGAATTATTGAGAAATTTGGAGAATGAATTATGAAAGTAATAATCGTGCCAACCAATTAGTATTTCCTGATAGCAAAATTATTGGAAAATTTCTCAAAGTCTTGAGAATTGACGATAAATATGTATAAATTTCCAAAATTATTGAGGAATCATGGGAATTTTTGAAACATCTCTTGAAATCTCGATAATCATTGAGAAATCTGTAAAAATCTCGATTAATATCGAATATTCTGAGAAAAGATTGTCAAATCTCAAGATTTTAATAATGAAAAATAGTGAGAAACCTTGATAATTATTGAGAATTCTGTAGAAATCTCGATCAATATTGAAATATCATGAAAATGATTGTGAAATCTTTAGAAATCTTAGTTAGAAATATATTGTGAAATTTTGGAATTTATTGGAAAATGTCTCGAGATCTTGATAATAGTTAGAAAGGGCTAGATATTTCAAGAATTATCGAGACATTTGAAGAATGAAGAATGAAAGTAATAATCGTGCCAACCAATTAGTATTTTCTGATAGCAAAATTATTGGAAAATTTCTCAAAGTCTTGAGAATTGACGATAAATATGTATAAATTTCCAAAATTATTAAGGAATCATGGGAATTATTGAAACATCTCTTGAAATCTCGATAATCATTGAGAAATCTGTAAAAATCTCGATTAATATCGAATATTCTGAGAAAAGATTGTCACATCTCAAGATCTTAATAATGAAAAATAGTGAGAAATTTTGGGAATTATTGAAGAAGAAACCTTGATAATTATTGAGAATTCTGTAGAAATCTCGATCAATATTGAAATATCATGGAAATGATTGTGAAATCTATAGAAATCTTAGTTAGAAATATATTGTGAAATTTTGGAATTTATTGGAAAATGTCTCGAGATCTTGATAATAGTTAGAAAAGGCTAGATATTTCAAGAATTATCGAGACATTTGAAGAATGAAGAATGAAAGTAATAATCGTGCCTACCAATTTGTATTTTCTGATATCAAAATTATTGGAAAATTTCTCGAAATCTTGAGAATTGACGAGAAATCTGTATAAATTCCGTAAAATATTAAGAAATCGTGGGAATTATTGAAATATCTCTACAAACCTCGATAATAATTATTGAGCAATCTATAGAAATCTCGATGAATATCGAAATATCATGGAAATTTTCAAGACAAACATAACAACTATTAATTGACAAAGCGTATTTTTATGGGGAAGAATATCTGTCTGACATGTAGCCCACCATACAGCACACATATTTTTTTCCAATTACATTATACTTTTATTGTTTGATATTTTCATTTTATTGTGTATTGCCCATTTTTATATCGTATTTATTGTAGATTTAATATTTTCTAAATTGACGTGTGTAAGCTGTTTGTGAGTATAAGCATTAATAAACTATTATTATAAATGATTTTGAAATCTCTAGAAATCTTAGTTAGAAAAGTATTGTGAAAGTATGGAAATTATTGGAAAATGTCTCGAGATCTTGACAATACTTGGAATACTTGGAAAAGGCTAGATAGTTTAAGAATTATAAAAAAATTTGGAGAATAAAAAATTAAAGTAATAATCGTGCCTACCAATTTGTATATTCTCATATCAAAATTATTGGAAAATGTTTCTAAATCTTGAGAATTAAAGAGAAATCTGTATAAATTTCGAAAATTATTAAGAAATATGGGAATTATTGAAATATATCTAGAAATCTCGTTAATTATTCAGAAATCTGTAAAAATCTCGATTAATATCGAAAAATCTTGGAAATGATTGTGAAATCTCAAGATTTTGGTAATAAAAAATAGTCAGACATCTTGGAAATATTTGAAAAACCTCTACAAATCTCGATAATTACTGAGAAATCTGTAGAAATCTCGATTAATATCGAAAAATCATGGATATGATTGTGAAATCTCTAGAAATCTTATTAGAAAAATATTGTGAAATTACGGAAATTATTGGAAAATGTCTCGAGATCTTGACAATACTTGGAATACTTGGAAAAGGCTAGATAGTTTAAGAATTATAGAAAAATTTGGAGAATAAAAAATTAAAGTAATAATCGTGCCTACCAATTTGTATATTCTCATATCAAAATTATTGGAAGATCTTTCTAAATCTTGAGAATTAACGAGAAATCTGTAT
The DNA here is from genome assembly GCA_951805005.1 of Othius punctulatus. Taxonomy (NCBI): domain Eukaryota; kingdom Metazoa; phylum Arthropoda; class Insecta; order Coleoptera; family Staphylinidae; genus Othius; species Othius punctulatus. The sequence goes on along the minus strand of OX638141.1, from coordinate 3,980,818 downwards.
AAATTTCGAAAATTATTAAGAAATATGGGAATTACTAAAATATATCTAGAAATCTCGTTAATTATTCAGAAATCTGTAAAAATCTCGATTAATATCGAACAACATATCTCTACAATCTTGAAAATGATTGTGAAATCTCAAGATTTTGGTAATAAAAAATAGTCAGACATCTTGGAAATATTTGAAAAATCTCTACAAATCTCGATAATTACTGAGAAATCTGTAGAAATCTTGATTAATATCGAAAAATCATGGATATGATTGTGAAATCTCTAGAAATCTTATTAGAAAAATATTGTGAAATTACGGAAATTATTGGAAAATGTCTCGCGATCTTAATAATACTTAGAAATGGCTAGACATTTAAAGGACTTTGGAGGATGAAAAATAAAAGCAATAATCGTGCCAATCAATTTACATTTTCTAATTTTATTAATATCGAAATTATTGGAAAATCAATGGAAATCTAGAGATTAACGAGAAATCTGTATAAATTTCGAAAATTATTATGAAATCTTGGGAATTATTGAAACAACTGTAGAAATCTCCATCATTATTAATCGTGAAAACCTCGATTAATATCGATAATTCAGGGAAATGATTGTCAAATCTCAAGGTTTTAATAATGAAAAATAGTGAGAAATTTTGGGAATTATTGAAAGAAGAAACCTCGATAATTATTGAGAAATCTGTAGAAATCTTGCTTAATTTTGAAAAATCATGGAACTGATTATGAAATCTCTAGAAATTTTAGTGATGAAAAATATTGTGAAGTTATGGAAATTATTGGAAAATGTCTCCAAATTTTGATAATTCTTGAAAATGAACACATATGAATGAAAAATTAAATCAATGATCGGAAAATGTCTCTAGATCTTGATAATACTTAGAAATGGCTATAGATATTACATTTGGAGAATGAAAAATGAAAGCAATAATCGTTCCTACCAATTTGCATTTTCTAATTTTATTAATATTGAAATTATTGGAAAATCTATCGAAATCTAGAGATTGATGAGAAATCTGTATAAATTTTGAAAATTAATAAGAAATCGTAGGAATTATTGAAACATCTCTAGAAATCTTTATAATCAGTGGAAATCTTGATTAATATAAAAAATTCTGAGAAATGATTGTGAAATTCAAGATTTTAATAATGAAATATAGTGAGAAACTTTGGGAATTATTGAAAGAGGAAACCTCCATAATTATTGATAAATCTATAGAAATCTTGCTTAATTTTGAAAAATCATGGAACTGATTATGAATTCTCTAGAAACTTTAGTGATGAAATATTTTGTAAAGTTATGGACATTATTGGAAAATGTCTCCAGATTTTGATAATACTTGAAAATGAACACATATGAATGAAAAATGAAATCAATGATCGGAAAATGTCTCTAGATCTTGATAATACTTAGAAATGGCTATAGATATTACATTTGGAGAATGAAAAATGAAAGCAATAATCGTTCCTACCAATTTGCATTTTCTAATTTTATTAATATTGAAATTATTGGAAAATCTATCGAAATCTTAAGATTAACCAGAAATCTATATAAATTTCGAAAATTATTAAGAAATCGTAGGAATTATTGAAACATCTCTAGAAATCTTTATGATCAGTGGAAATCTTGATTAATATAAAAAATTCTGAGAAATGATTGTGAAATTTCAAGATTTTAATAATGAAATATAGTGAGAAACTTTGGGAATTATTGAAAGAGGAAACCTCCATAATTATTGATAAATCTATAGAAATCTTGCTTAATTTTGAAAAATCATGGAACTGATTATGAATTCTCTAGAAACTTTAGTGATGAAATATTTTGTAAAGTTGTGGACATTATTGGAAAATGTCTCCAGATTTTAATAATACTTGAAAATGAACACATATGAATGAAAAATGAAATCAATGATCGGAAAATGTCTCTAGATCTTGATAATACTTAGAAATGGCTATAGATATTACATTTGAAGAATGAAAAATGAAAGCAATAATCGTTCCTACCAATTTGCATTTTCTAATTTTATTAATATCGAAATTATTGGAAAAACTATCGAAATCTTGAGATTACCGAGAAATCTGTATAAATTTCGAAAATTATTAAGAAATCGTAGAAATTATTGAAACATCTCTAGAAAATTTGATAGTAATTCTATTATTAATAATAGAAATTTGTAGAAATTTTGATTAATATCGAAAATTCTGAGAAATAACTGTGAAATCTCAAGATTTTGGTAATAAAAAATAGTGAGAAATTTTGGGAATTATTCAAAAATCTCTAAAAATCTTGATAAATATTGAGAAATAAAACGTCTGTGGGCAAATAACAGAGAAGATTGTAAAGAGAGAAAAGGTTCTAGATTTGCAGAAAGGAAACACGATTTAAACTTTTTTTTTAATCTCTTTGCCGAAACTAGTGTCTTCCTATTGCCGGAAATCGACTCAAAGTACCTATATTTATTACAAATTTCTAAATAATTTTCATTTTAAACTTTTTTCTGCATCTTTAATAATTATGAATATATCGGAGTTTTCAGAAAATCGCGATTTTTAGTTTTTTTCAGAATAAGGTCTAAACTGCTCGGAATTTTGGATTTTTTTTTTACATAATTTGAACCAGCATATACAACTGCACAATATTGCCCATTTAACCAGATCCCTAGCTATAATAATAACAATAATACTTTAATAATGCCAACACCATTTACAGGTTTTTTAACATAATTTGAACCAGCATATAAAACTGCACAATATTGCCCATTTAACCAGATCCCTAGCTATAATGATAATAATAATAATAATTTATTAATGCTAACATCATTTACAGGTTTACATAAGTCAATATAATTCATACAATATAATATAGATAAAAATACACAGTAAATACACTAATACGTTATAAAAGTGTAACAAAAATTTAAATATGACAATTGGTGACATATAAGAATAAGAAAGATACCCAAGCAATCCTACTCTATTTAGGATACCATGTATACTATTTTTTTGCTACAATTATTAGTATACCTAAACTTCAATACCATTATTTAAAATCAGTTCAAAAATTACCATAAATACATTAAATCAGATGCACACAAATTCTGAAATTGGATTATTTGCTATATTTTCATGTATATTTATATTAAACAATACATACAATAGGCATACATATAATGGAGAGTATATCATAAGTTACACCGAAAAAGAATTGCAAATAATATTTATTGAGTTAGTAAGAAATCCTGGGCATGAGGATCCAGTGTATTTTTAGAGGATTAACATACAGGGTGTTAATACTAAGTTGTAACACCCAAAAATGGCAGTTAGAACTCATTGAAACAAACAACTTTTCTTAGTTCAAATTTTTGAATTGGAGCCCAAGTTCACAGTTATTGGCGTTCTTTTGTTTTTCGAAAAATCGTCATTACTCCCTTATTTTAAGAAATATTTAAAAAATACAAAAACGTACAGCATGCGCTATCGGTTCTCTAAAACATTTGTATTTACAATTATTTTCTATTTTATCAAATAACAAAATGGCGACCAAGGAAAATTTTCGAAACAAGATATTTTGAAAATCACTCGATCGATTTATGAAAATAAAACATTTATGAAATCCTTAAACTATATTATAACATTTGTGTGAAACATATTTTTCGACCTGTCCAAAAAAGTTATTATTCAAATTGAATTACAAGATGAATTTTAACATACTGCAATAATCATTTAAAACAAAGTAGGCTAACCTTAAGTTAGGCCATTAAACAAGTTGAGGCACGTGTTTTCTAGTTTGTACGTTCAAATTTAAATACTTTTTGATCTTGTTTTTTAGAAATTTCTGCTACACCTTGAAAAGTGTCTGTCACGTTTATCATTTGTGTGCGTATTTTGCATAATTTCTGTATAAAAATGCATAACTATCAAAACAGACAAATGTTATAAGATAGTTCGAGGATTTTATAAATGTTTTATTTTCAAAAATCGATCGATTGGTTTTCAAAATATCTTGCATTGAAATTTTTGATCGGTCGCCATTTTGTTATTTGATCAAATAGAAAATAATTGTAAACACAAATGTTTTAGAGAACCGAAAGCGCATGTTGAAAGTTTTTGTATTTTTTAAATATTCCTTAAAATACGGGAGTAATGACGATTTTTCGAAAAACAAAAGAACGCCAATAACTATGAACTGAGGCTCCAATTCAAAAATTCAAAAATTTTAACTGAGAAAAGTTGTTTGTTTCAATGAGTTCTAACTGCCATTTTCGGGTGTTACAACTTAGTATTAACACCTAACCTAACCTAACAACAAGTAACCTAACCTAAATGTATTGTATAGTATCATGTATCGTGCTCTTCTAAACAAAATGGTAAGGCAATATTGGCTGTGGTCATAATCAGGATAACTATCGTCTTATTACCTATAATATCATATTATACATACCTACATTTTACATGTCAATTTTAACTTATTTTATACTATTGTTCTTTTCAACTTAATTGTATATTATTTTTTTGTTGACTTGTGTAAAAACTATTTTGTTTCTTAACACCAATGCATATTATACATAACTATCAACTTTCAAACAGCGAAAATCTCGATAACTTCTTCATAAATCTACGTTATTAGACCTAACCTACCCCTAGGTTAGGCGAGGTTAGGTTACCTAACCTAACCTAGCCCAATTTCATATTATATTTGTGCGTTCTCTCGGGTTGTTGGTGCATTTTGATTTTAGTAGACCTGGAAGTTGGCTGTCGATAACGTATAGATACTATTAGGGCCTTTATTGATTTCGATGAGACCTTTATTTCGACCTTACGAGAGATGGTTTTTGATAAGTGTGCCGATGAGTCTTAAAGACCAGATGTAAAATTGTCGATAATATATTGATACTATTAGGGCCTTTATTGATTTCGATGAGACCGTTGTTTCGACCCTACGAGGGATGGTTTTACATAAGTGTGCCGATGAGTCTTAAGGACCAGATGCAAAATTGTCGATAATATATAGATCAGTGCTTCTCAAACTCTTTTGATCCATGCCCCACCAATTAGCTACTAAATATCTGATGCCCCATATATAAAATAAACAAAATGTCGGAACTTTTGCACAGCATGACTAAATTATTAATTGCTTTTCTTCGTCTATATACGCAAAGTAGAATGGTCATAAAATATAAATTCAAGAAAAACGAATTTTTAATAAGAACTATAAAATATTGTTTATAATAACTTCCAGGTTCAAAGTAACAAAAAAAATAAAATATCGCTATAAAATTAAATATTATAATAAATTTGTATATGTAGATATATATTAGTAAAAGTATAAACCGAAAATTTTTAAGAAAAAAACAAAGGATATAATAATTGTAAGTAAATTTGGTTTAATTAATGTGATCCGTGAGCCTGGTGTCTGCTAAATCAAAATAAATTTTAGATTGTAACAAAACAATTAAAAATTCAACAGCAATCAGTGATATTTTTTACAGAATAACTGAAATGGTAACAACGATTGTTAGAAAAGCTAACAGTTTTCATTGAAATTTTGGCAGTAATTATTAAAATTTTGGCAGTGATCGTTTTCTAAAATCGAAATTTTGATAGTAATAATTAAAAAGTTGGCAGTGATCACATTGTAATACTAAAATATTGATAGTAACCAAAATTTGAAAAGACATTGTTCAAAATTTGATAGTTTTCATTAAAATTGTGGCAATAATCATTAAAAATTTGGCAGTGCTTGTTTTGTAAAATTGAAATTTCGATAGCAATCAATAAAAATTTGGCAGTGATCATTTTGTAAAATTGAAATTTTGATAGTAGTCAAAACTTGAAAATAAATTGTTGAAAATTTTACAGTAATCATTGGAATATTGATAAAACAAAACTTTCGTAGTAATCATTTAGATTGTAACAAAACAATTAAAAATTGAACAGCAATCAGCGATATTTTTGCAGAATAACTGAAATTGTAACAACAATTGTTAGAAAAGCTAACAGTTTTCATTGAAGTTTTGGCAGTAATCATTAAAATTTTGGCAGTGATCGTTTTCTAGAATCTAAATTTTGGTAGTAATAATAAAAAAATTGACAGCGCTCATTTTGTAATACTGAAATATTGATAATAACTAAAATTTAAAAAGAAATTGTTCAAAATTTGGCAGTTTTTATTAAAACTTTGGCAGTAATCATTAAACATTTGGCAAGGATTGTTTTGTAGAATTGAAATTTCGATAGCAATCAATAAAAATTTGGCAGTGATCATTTTGTAATATTGAAATTTTGATAGTAATCAAAATTTGAAAAGAATATGTTGTAAATTTGCCGGTAATCATTTAAATATTGATAAATACAAACTTTTATAGAACAACTGAAATGGAGACCAAAATTCTGACATTTTTGCAAATATAATAGTCTTTTTAACAAAAATAACTGAAAACCCAACAGTATTCTTTGAAATTGTAGCAGTAATCATTAAAATTTTGGCAGTGATCGTTTTCTAAAATTAATATTTTTATAGCAATCATTAAAAATTTGGCAGTGATCGTTTTGTAGAATAGAAATTTTGATAGCAATCAATGAAAATTTAGCACTGATGGTTTTGTAAAATTTAAACTTTGATAGCAATAATTAAAAAATTGGCAGTGATCATTTTGTAATATTGTAATCAAAATTTGAAAAAATATAGTTGAAAATTTGATACTAATCATTGAAATATTGATTATTCCAAACTTTTGCGGTAATCATTTACATTATGTCAAAACAGTTAAAGATTGAACAGCAATCATTGAAATTTTTACAGAACTACTGAAATTATGACCAAAATTACTGACATTTTTGCAAAAATAATAGTCTTTTTAACAAAAATAACTGAAAATCAAACAGTTTCCATATAATTTTGGCAGTAATCATTTAAAATTTGGCAGTGAACGTTATGTAAAATTGAAATTTTGATAGCTATCATTAATTTTTTTGCAGTGATCATTATGTAAAAGTGAAATTTTGATAGTAACTTAAATTTGAAAAGAAATTGTTGAAAATTTGATAGTAGTCATTGAAATAATAATAAATCCAAACTTTTATAGTAACCATTTATATGATGACAAAACACTTCAAAATTGAACATCAATCATTGAAATTTTTACAGAATAACTGAAATAGAGCCAAATATACTGACATTTTTGCAGAAATAATAGTCTTTTTAACAAAAATAACTGAAAATCCAACAGTTTTCATTAAAATTTTGGCAGTAATCATTAAAAATGTGGCAGTGTTTGTTTTGTAATATTTTAATTTTTATAGCAATCTTAAAATTTTAGCAGTGATCATTTTGTGAGATTTAAATTTTGTTAGTAATCAAAACTTGAAAATAAATTGTTGAAAATTTTACAGAAATCATTAAAATTTTGATAATTCCAAACTTTTATAGTAATCATTTACATTATAACAGAACAATTAAAAATCGAACAGCAATCATTGAATTTTTTATAGAACAACTAAAATTGTTACAAAAATACGTAAAAGCAATAGTCTTTTAACAAATATAACTGAAAACCCAACAGTTTTCATTGAAATTTTGGCAGTAATCATTAAAAATTTGGCACTGATCGTTGTGTAACATTGAAATTTTGATAGCAATCATTAAAATTTGGCAGTGATCATTTTGTAATATTAAAATTTGGATAGTAATCAAAATCTTGATAGCAATCATTAAAAATTTGGCAGTGATCATTTTGTAATATTAAAATTTTGATAGTAACCAAAATTTGAAAAGAAATTGTTGTAAATTTGACAGTAATCATTGAAATATTGATGAAACCAAACTTTCATAATAATCATTTACATTATGGCAAAACAATTAAAAAATGAACATCAACCATTGACATTTTTACAGAACAACTGAAATGGAGACAAAAATACTGACATTTTTGCAAAAATAATAGTCTATATAACAAATATAACTGAAAACCTAATAGTTTTCATTGAAATTTTAGCAGTAATCATTACAAACTTAGCAGCGATCGTTTTGTAAAATTAAAATTTTGATAGTAAGCAAAGTTTGAAAAGAAAATGTTGAAAATATGACAGATATCAATATATATTGAAATATTGATAAATTCTAACTTTTATCGTAATCATTTACATTATAACAATACAATTAAAACTTGAACAGCAATCATTGCAATTCTTATGTTCTTGTTGTTCTTATTATTCTTTCAGAACAACTGAAATTGTTATAAATATACTGTTATTTTTGTAAAAATATACTCTTTTTAACATAAATAACTGAAAACCTACCAGTTTTCATTGAAATTTTGGCAGTAATCATTAAAAAATTAGAAGTGATCGTTTTGTAAAATTGAAATTTTGATAGCAATCATTAAAAATTTAGCAGTGATCGTTTTGTAAAATTGAAATTTTGATACCAGTCATTAAAAATTTTGTTGTGACATTTTGTAAATTTGAAATTTTGATAGTAAGTAAAGTCTGAAAACCAATTGTTGAAAATTTGACAGTAATCATAGAAATATTGATAAATTCTAACTTTTATGGTAATCATTTACATTATTACAAAACAATTTAAAATTCAATAGCAATCTTTCAAATTTTTACAGATCACCTAAAATTGTGCCAAAATACTGATATTTTGCAAAGATTTGAACAAAAAAACTGCAAATCCTGATTTAACTGATTTATTCCGAAATTTCCATTATTCTGTCATAATTTCAATGATAACTACTAACATTCTAAAATGAGACGGAAAAAGTTTGAATGTACTATAAAAATTGCCAAATTATTTCTGCCATATTTTCGATTATTTCTGTGAAAATTACAACGATTATTGTAAAAGTTTTAACGCCATGCCATATTTAATTATTTGTTTCTGTCATAATTTTATTTTCAACTTATGTCAAAATTTCAATTAGTCTGATAAAACTTTAAAACTCATTGGAAAATTTCCAATTCCTATTCCAATTCCAATGGAATTCCAAATAAGGAATTTCGTCTTGTTATTTGTATACATCCAGACTAGATTATAAGGGTGCCTATACGTGCAAAGTTCTTGACTAAAACATATTGGGATAATAATCGATAGTCACTCAAAAACTATCGATTGCAAACGATAGTCTAAACTATCCAACTTCAAATATCATAAGACCACCTTAAATTCTCATGACCCACCTGAAAAACCTACGCGCCCCACCGGTGGGGCGTGCGCCCCACTTTGAGAACTACTGATATAGATACTATTAGGGCCTTTATTGATTTCGATGAGACCTTTGTTTCGGCCCTACGAGGGATGGTTTTACATAAGTGTGCCGATGAGTCTTAAAGACCAGATGTAAAAATGTCGATAACATATAGATACCATGAGGGACTTCATTGATTTCGATGAGACCGTTGTTTTGACCCTACAAGGGATGGTTTTTGATAAGTGTGCCGATGAGTCTGAGAGACCAGATGCAGAAATAAACGTTTGAGGCCACCCACTATTAGTCCACCACCCCCGGGTTGCATTCCAGCCCCCTGGGTTATTTTTACGGCCGCCTGAACCCGCCATCCGCCACGTATTCCGGCCCGTAAACGTCCGAGAAGATACGGCGAAGACGCGATGACCGCCGAATCAACAAAACCAGCCCATTTTTATTATCTTTCATACATCATTTTATCATGTGATTTTCGCCCCGTATTTTCTTCCATACGTGCCTCATATATAAAGTTTTGATTTTAATTTAGGATATTGTACCAGATACAATCGTAAACTCATTCCGTACGCATTGTGGATGTGCGTGGAGAAGCCCTCACTTATATTGTTAAGGAAGAATGAAATGTGTCGTCTCGGTAAATCCGAATAAATGAACAAGGTATTTGCATTAGAATGGCAGACGGAGCAGATGAGTACCGAAAATCGTGCGTTATACGTCGTAAAATGGCGCATTATCCGCGGCGATATAATATATAAATCCCTTTAAGGAAACATCCATATCTCGGAAGTGAGGAAGTGAATTTGTTAAATCGCACATTTCCCCTTTCGGTTTATCTTCGCGTCGTTCGGCCGGTGAACTTAGGGGGATTCTAAAATCATTGATATATATATGAAAAGGATTAGAAGGTTTATAATTTACGAACGCTGCAGTAAATTTCAAAAACTTAATGAAGGCGTTCTAAAACCGAAAAAAGTGAAAACCCAAATTGTTTATTAATGTTGCTGTAAACTTTATAATATTATCAAAATAATAATCACAATATACAAATAAATACACGAAATTTTCAGCATTTTCAATGAAATATGATCATTTCCAAAAAAGATTTGGCAAACAAATTGTAAGGAGATAGAAAATTTTCACAATACGCAATCAAATTATCAAGACAGTTAAACCGTCCAGTATGTATTTAATTTTTCAAAGTAATAAATATGAATATACAAATAAATAAACCAAACTTTCAGCATTTTCAATAATTCATAATCAATTTCAACAAAAATTTGTCAAAAGAAATTATGCAGATTGAAAATTTACAAAATATGCATTCAAGTTGTCAGTTAAGCAGTCAGAATGTATTTTAATATTTAAAGTAATAAATACAAACAAATACGAATAAATAAACCTAAACTTTCAGCATTTTCAATATAATATGATCATTTTAAAGAAAGATTTTGCAACAAAAATTATGGAGATTAAAAATTTACAAAAGTTGCAATCAAATTAGCAAGAGAGTTAAACCGTCCCAAATGTATTTTATTATTTAAAGTAATAAATATGAATATACAAATAAATAAACCAAACTTTCAGCATTTTCAATAAATTATGATCAATTCCAAGAAAGATTTGGCAATAGAAATTATGGAGATTGACAATTTAAAAAATATGCAATGCTATTATCAAGACAGTTAAACATCCAAAATGTATTTTATTTTTTATAGTAATAAATATGAATATACAAATAAATCAACCAAACTTTCAGCATTTTTAATAAATTATGATCAATTCCAAGAAAGATTTGGCAATAGAAATCATGGAGATTGAAAATTTACAAATATGCAATCAAATTATCAAGCCAGTCAAACAATTCAGAATGTATTTTACTTTTTAAAGTAATAGATATGAGTATTCAAATAAATAAACCAAACTTTCAGCATTTTCAATATAGTTTAATCAATTTCAAGAAAGATTTTGCAAAAGAAATTATGGAGACTGAAAATTTACAAAATATGCAATCAAATTATCAAGATACTTAAACCGTACAGTTTTTTTTTTTTAATAAATATGAATATACTAATAAATAAATCAAACTTTCAACATGTTCAATCAAATATGACCAATTTTAAGAAAGATTTGGCAAAGATAATTATGGAGACTGAAATTTTACCAAATATGCAATCAAATTATCAAGATACTTAAACCGTGGAGAATGCTTTTTGTAAGTAATAAATATGAATATACTAATAAATAAATCAAACTTTCAACATTTTCAATAAAATATGACCAATTTTAAGAAAGATTTGGCAACAAATATTTATGGAGAGAATGTTTTTTTTATGTAATAAATATGAGTATACTAATAAATAAATTAAACTATCCACATTTTCAATACCAATATGATAGTTTCCAAGAAAGATTTGGCAAAAACAATTATGGAGATTTAAAATTTACAAAATATGCAATCAAATTATCGAGACAGTTAAACCATGATTTTATTTTATTTTTTGAAGTAATGGAAATATCAAATATATCGTGCATTCGAAAACATACCAAAGTACAATCAATATATCAAAATATTTTATTTTATTTATTTATTTACACACATAGTTCCCAACAGAAATACTCCATTTAAAGGGAAAATATAAAACAAAACAAAAACAGAAATTCATAATAAAATAACATAATAACAATAACAAATCTTTGAAAATTGGTAGAAAATTTTATTGTTTTTTTATAAGTTTCTTCTATAAGGTAAATTACAAACATATTTAATGATATTCTTACTTTCAGCATAATTCGCAAATTTTAAAAATATCTCAGATTCTATCTATACTTTTAGAAAATTTCGAATCCTATCACGACTTGAAAATTTACGCTTTATAAAAATAGTTTATTATTTTAATTCAACAAGACAGAATACTAAACGTTTCAGTAATTAACTTTCAGAGAAACTTCTGAAACAGGATGGAACTTGTTTAAATTTTTTCTTAACTTTTCTGCACTTCTACGTAATGCATTACAAAAAAATAAGTAGTATTACAAACTTTTTCATGTGTTTGGGCTTCCACATATTAATATTTTACTGTTGATTTTATTTTTTAACTTGTCAAAACAAAAGACTAAACGTTGCAGTAATACACTACCAGATAAACTTCTGAAACAGGATGGAACTTGTTTAAATTTCTTTATTGACTTTTCTGCATTTCTACGTAATGCATTAGAAAAAATTAAGTGGTATTACCATATTTTTTTGTGTTTGGGAGTCCACTTATTAATATTTTACTGTTGATTTAATTTTTTAACTAATTAAGACAAAATACTAAACTTTTCGGTAAAATACCTCCAGATAAACTTTTGAAACAGAATGGAACTTGTTTAAATTTCTTTATTGACTTTTCTGCATTTCTAAGTAATGCATGAGAAGAAAAAAGTAAAATTTACAACTTTTTTGTGTTTGGACTTCCACTTATTATTATTTTATTGTTGATTCTATTTCAACTCATCAAGACAGAAGACTAAACGTTTCAGTAATAAACTTCCAGATAAACTTCTGAAACAGAATGGAACATGTTTATTTTTCTTTATTGAGTGTTCTGCATTTCTACGTAATGCATTTGAAGAAAAAGAGTAGAATTTACAACTTTTTTGTGTTTGGACTTCCACTTATTATTATTTTATTGTTGATTCTATTTCAACTCATCAAGACAGAATACTAAACGTTTCAGTAATTATCTTCCAGAGAAACTTCGGAAACAAGATGGAACTTATTTTTTTAATGAATTGGCATTGATTTTTCTACATTTCTACGTAATTCACAGGATATTTTACGCTTTTCTTTTGGTATTTCCATTTCCATTTCCAAATCATAAAGCAGGCAGGGCTGCAAATGTTATAATATTTAAGTTTCCATCTTAAATGCTTTGATAAGGTTTTAATATAAGTTTTGCTGCTCGACAAGGATAAAATTGCTTCGAAATTTTGTAAGCCTAAGTCATTTAATGTGTTCTTTCATTATCTGTGTAATATGGAGAAAATGCAGTTTTCATGAAAATTTGTATGCTCCATTGAATAGGTATAGAGTATACATGCTTTTATATTATCTGTGTAATATGGAGAAAGTGCAGTTTTCATGAAAATTTGTATGCTCCATTGAATAGGTATGATGTATACATGCTCTTACATTATCTGTGTAATATGGAGAAACTGCAGTTTTCATGAAAATGTGTATACTCCATTGAATAGGTATGGAGTATACATGCTCTTACATGATCTGTGTAATATGGAGAAAATGCAGTTTTCATGAAAATTGGTATACTCCATTGAATTGGTATAGAAGTTTTCATGAAAATTTGTATACTCCATTGAATAGGTATGGAGTATACATGCTCTTACATTATCTGTGTAATATGGAGAAACTGCAGTTTTCATGAAAATGTGTATACTCCATTGAATAGGTATGGAGTATACATGCTCTTACATGATCTGTGTAATATGGAGAAAATTCAGTTTTCATGAAAATTGGTATACTCCACTGAATAGGTATAGGAGTTTTTATGAAAATTTGTATACTCCATTGAATAGCTATAGGAGTTTTCATGAAAATTTGTATTCTCTGGACAAGGATAAAATTGCTTCGAAGTTTTGTAAGAATAAGTCATTTAAGGTGTTCTTACATTATCTGTGTGATATGGAGAAAATTCAGTTTTCATGAAAATTTATATGCTCCATTGAATAGGTATGGAGTATACATGCTCCTACATTATCTGTGTAATATGGAGAAAATGCAGTTTTCATGAAAATTTGTATACTCCATTGAATTGGTATAGAAGTTTTCATGAAAATTTGTATACTCCATTGAATAGGTTTGGAGTATACATGCTCTTACATTATCTGTGTAATATGGAGAAAATGCAGTTTTCATGAAAATGTGTATACTCAATTGAATAGGTATAGGAGTTTTCATGAAAATTTGTATACTCCATTGAATAGGTATAGGAGTATACATGCTCCTACATTATCTGTGTAATATGGAGAAAATGCAGTTTGGAAACGGCAGCGTCTGTCACCGTCTCCCACCCACCTGCCAAATGACGCAAAAAGGGAACGAGAATACACGAGACTCCCCGATTAACACATAATTGCACGGATGAATTACGTGACGGAGGAGACGAAATTATGCATCATTTGGCAAACTCTGTGCGGTGCGCTCGTCTAAGCACGACGTACTCATAAAACTCCGCGAATTGCAGCAAACATTGGAAAAATAAATGATAAAGGACGAGAGAGAGAGGCGATTCCGCAGATGTAAATCCCGTGTTCTGCGACAATTAATCTCCTCTTGCGGAACGAAGGAGCGTCTCACTTCGGCCCGACGCTGTGCTCGCCCGTCGTTCCTCATAAAGTACAGGAGGGAAAATAAACCAGATGGAATGGTTCCTATTCCTGCACCGGCGAGATGGCTTCCGGACGTTCCATCATTCATGGGGATCCGCGGGATGTTTTATATCGCCACGTACAGCGCCCTGTAATAAGTTATATCCTTCTCCTTGATAAATATTACAATTACACTTGCGCGAGGAGACGCTGCATTATGCAAAGGGGTCGATCGTCCGGACACATAATCATTTGCACATCCGGTTCTCCGGTTTTCGCGATACCCCACACACACACACACACAAACCGGAAGTGCCCCGCTATCGGCCGGAATTTCCTACGGAGATTTACAATTTACATGCGGCCCGCTCGAGTGGCTAATTCGAATTTCATGACGCCTTTCCGTGCCTCGGTTCATATTTTCCGGGAGAAATATGCCTCCGAATTGTGTTACACAGTAATTTACGGTATATTCAATTTTCAAATGGATTGCTGCTATGTAGACCACTTACATGGCGATACTCTGTTATCAAGGGCGGTTTAAGCTACCGGAATAACAGTTACTTATTTGTCACCGTACAACCTCGAAATTATGCCATTTATCCTAGCTGACATGTATGAAATTATCAAAATCGATATGTACATTTGATTTTTTAATTAATTATTATCTTACTATGTTTTAACCATTTCATTTAGAATAAAACACTACTATGTTATAATAACCCAATTTATTGTTAACAATCAATTGTGTGGTTAAAACATAGTAGTGTTTTATTCTAAATTTAATATGGATTACCACAAAGAAAAGGTCTCAACCATCTTAATGATTTAACCATTTCATTTACCTTAAAATTCAGATTCAGTTTCGATGTATTACGGTCATTTTCAAGTGACAAATTGCAACGGTGCAATGATTGATTTAATTATTTTAAAAATTGTAAAATTCAGACCAAGGGGGGTACTTACTGACCTAAGGCGAAGAGAAAAATATCTGTTGGCTCCAGGAACCACATTTTCGTGGTATAGGCATCGTAGAATAGAATAGAATAGAATAGAATAGAATAGAATATATATTTGTGTTAAAACATGTGTACACTTGTCAAATAAGATAAACAACAAAATAATTTGCTAAGTACAATACAATAATTATACTACACAACACAGATGCTAAAATCTAGGAATTTATTGGATAAACACTATTCAACACTGTAGAACGCTTTATTGGCAAGATAGTTTTTTAATTGCTTAATGAGACTTAACGCCGGAGATGCTTTAACGACTTCGGGAAGTTGATTGTATAATTTTGGTCCATAGTAATTTTAGGTTGTAAAAAAGAGTTCGCGGAATATTTCTCTCAAGAGGGTTCACTAGTGTATTGTAATAATATTCCTGAAGTAGTCATGAAACTGGGAGCTGACAATTACGATCCCACATCATGGAGGTCATTTATTGTTTCTTCTAAGAGAAGTCTAAAGGGTGTCTTGTTACAAAATGGTAATACTTATGCCTCGATGCCTGTTGCTCACTCCGTGAATCTCAAAGCAACTTATGAGAATCTTGAGCTGTTGCTAAAGACACTAAAGTATGGCGAATATTGTTGGTAACTCTGAGGAGACCTCAAAATAATATTTATGCTTTTGGGTCAGCAGTCTGGATTCACAAAGTATGTGAATACATACAAAGGAAATTTACCTTACGTTAAGAAAGAATGGCTACTCAGAGAAAGACTTGTACCGGGACAAAAAAATGTGCGGCGTGATGCATTAGTTGACCCAAAATTAGTTCTTTTGCCTCTTCTTCACATAAAGTTAGGATTGATGAAGCAGTTTGTCAAAGCTCTTAATAAACAAGGTGACTGCCTAAAATACCTGTGCGGCAAATTTCCTGCTCTTTCTGAAACTAAACTTAAAGAAGGAATTTTTGTAGGCCCTGAAATTCGAACCTTAAAATTGGACAGATTGTTCCAGAATACAATGACCCAGGATAAATCTGAAGCATGGAGTTCTTTCGTAGAAGTCATAGACGGTTTCCATGAAAACAACAAGTCTCCAAACTACAAAGAAATTGTAGCCAACATGGTTGAAAATTATAAAAAAACTGGGATGCAATATGAGCGTCAAACATTTCTGAATTCCCACGTTTAATCTTTTCACGAATATCTTGGAGTTGTCAGCGAGGAACAGGGAGAGAGGTTCCACCAAGACATAAAGGAGATGGAGAGACGTTACCAAGGAAGATGGGATATTAGAATGATGGCTGATTACTGCTGGACCTTGAAGAGAGACTCGCTTACAAAAATCCACAAAAAGAAAACTACAAATCGCGGTTTTCAGGGAAAAAGAGAACGATTTTATTCAAAAAAAAAAAACGATTGTCTAACGTAGATTATTCTGCATTGTTCTTTTTATGAACAACTCAATTTTGCAGTGTAATTTTCTATTAAATATAGTTTCAATAAATATTTTCTCAACATATTTGGCAGTTTCAATGAAAAATTTCACATACAATTTTCCTGAAAATCTGACGTGCTGGAAAAAAACCAAGCACTGATTCGTGATCAGCACACCCCATTTACTATAGGACACCAATTAAACTTGAAACAGTTTTTCATGATATTTTTGGCAGTTTGAAGAGGGACTAGCTTACAAAAATCCACAAAAAGAAAACTACAAATCGCGGTTTTCGGGGGAAAAAGAGAACGATTTTATTCGAAAAAAAAAACAAACGATTGTCTAACGTAGATTATACTGCATTGTTCTTTTTATGAACAACTCAATTTTGCAGTGTAATTTTCTATTAAATATAGTTTCAATAAATATTTTCTCAACATATTTGGCAGTTTCAATGAAAAATTTCACATACAATTTTCCTGAAAACCTGACGTGCTGGAAAAAAACCAAGCACTGATTCGTGATCAGCACACCCCATTTACTATAGGACACCAATTAAACTTGAAACAGTTTTTCATGATATTTTTGGCAGTTTGAAGAGGGACTAGCTTACAAAAATCCACAAAAAGAAAACTAAAAATCGCGGTTTTCAGGGAAAAAGAGAACGATTTTATTCGAAAAAAAAAAACAAACGATTGTCTAACGTAGATTATACTGCATTGTTCTTTTTATGAACAACTCAATTTTGCAGTGTAATTTTCTATTAAATATAGTTTCAATAAATATTTTCTCAATATTTTTGGCAGTTTCTATGAAAATTTTCAAACACAATTTTCCTGAAAACCTGACGTGCTGGAAAAAAACCAAGCACTGATTCGTGATCAGCACACCCCATTTACTATAGGACACCAATTAAACTTGAAACAGTTTTTCATGATATTTTTGGCAGTTTGAAGAGGGACTAGCTTACAAAAATCCACAAAAAGAAAACTACAAAACGCGGTTTTCAGGGAAAAAGAGAATGATTTTATTAAAAAAAAAAAACGATTGCCTAACGTAGATTAGCATTGTTCTTTTTATGAACAACTCAATTTTGCAGTGTAATTTTCTATTAAATATAGTTTCAATAAATATTTTGTCAATATTTTTGGCAGTTTCTATGAAAAATTTTAAGCACACTTTTCCTGAAAACCTGACGTGCTGGAAAAAAACTAAGCACAGATTCGTGATCAGCACACCCCATTTACTATAGGACACCAATTAAACTTGAAACAGTTTTTCATGATATTTTTGGCAGTTTGAAGAGGGACTAGCTTACAAAAATCCACAAAAAGAAAACTACAAAACGCGGTTTTCAGGGAAAAAGAGAATAATTTTATTAAAAAAAAAAAAAAACGATTGTCTAACGTAGATTAGCATTTTTCTTTTTATGAACAACTCAATTTTGCAGTGTAATTTTCTATTAAATATAGTTTCAATAAATATTTTCTCAATATTTTTGGCAGTTTCTATAAAAACATTTAAACACACTTTTCCTGAAAACCTGACGTGCTGGAAAAAAACTAAGCACAGATTCGTGATCAGCACACCTCATTTACTATAGGACACCAATTTAACTTGAAACAGTTTTTCATGATATTTTTGGCAGTTTCTATGAAAAATTTCAAACACACTTTTCCTGAAAACTTGATGTGCTGGAAAAAAACTAAGTACAGATTCGTGATCAGCAAACCCCATTTACTACAGGAGGCCTATTAAACATGAACCACTTTTTCATGAAAAAAAAATGTAGGCCTGTGTCAGGCCGATAATTTGAGTGGTGAAAAGGGACGTGATTAAGAGCAAGTTTAATACGTCATTAATACAAGACGAACTCTTGAATCATATTTATTATAATAATACATTAATTATTATACGTTAATGGCTAGGGCACCTAGGTTGGCTTGGACGTGTCAAGGCTTGGCGGAAGAGGCACGATTCTGTAACGAAGAGAAGATATTTCTGAGCCAAAGCTCAGTAAGCACTCTTCCAAAGAAGTGATGAATATACACATGCACATATACATATACATATACATATACATATACACATATATAGACTGCATATTACGAATGCTCCCCAGGGACTACTCAAACTCACCGCTGGGGACGGAACCTAAGCCCGGCCAGGGGTAAGAGATGAGGATCGACCCCAACCTCCCCCTGAACACATTCTGCAATCATATATATCTATTGAGACTGCCATATAACGAATGCTCCTCAGGGACTACTCAAACTCACCCCATGAGGACGGAACCTATGCCCGGCCAGGGGTAAGAGATGAGGATCGACCCCAACCTCCCCCTAGACACATCCCGCAACATATATGCGATTCATAATTGTAGAGTGCAGGATCCCATATACGACGATGGCAAATAAGTCTCTCTACTGGTTAGTCTTTCTACCTTATTCTACCGTGCAATCTACGAAGGTGTACTTACATTATCTAATTCTATGGGCTGCAGGCACTATATACTTTTATATACAACTACTTAACTTGCTGGATAAATGCGTACTAATGAATGACATAAGCGCCCGGTCGCATAAGAGGCCCCTTCGATTCATGAGAGGACATACGGGAATGTGCTGACTTAAGTAAATAAACGTTACTGGAGCAAAGCGGGAAGATACAGGAAAATCGAAATTATTGACGCGCAACACCTGTGTTATTATTATTAAGGCTTTACATTCCCTTTGGTGATTTAGTGGCTCCTAGGGAGTCTTCACAATCCAATTTCCGAGGTGGATTAGTCCCCAGTTCACTGTTCATCTATGGTTAACGCTCTTTTAACTATTCCTCGCCATTTCTTTCTGTCTTCTACCTTTCCCTTCCATCTCTCTATTCCCATTTCGTTGATATGTTTTTAAACTTCATCGTACCAATGTAATCCTGATCTTCCTTTTCTCCGTTTACAGCTTGGTTTCCATTCCATGATAGCTCTGATTGCTGATGTTTCTCCTGCTCTCCATACACGCTCTCTCCATCTTATTGTTTGGGCTGTTATATATCTTATAACTGTCTCCCCACCTATATTCTCTTCCAATTCCTGATTTGTGCTTCTTCGATGTTTTCTTTCTCATTTATTTTTATAGGTCCCAGAATATAGAATATTTTTCGTCCCATTACTGCCATGTCATCTAATCTTCTTTGTCATGGTTATTGTGTATTTATCACGTAAGTTATCACGGGACTAATTATGGTTTTGTATATTTGTTATTTCGATTTCATGTATAGTTCTTTGTTATGTAGTAACTTATAGTTTGCATGGTACACTTTGTTTACACATTACTTCAATATTTCTTTCTCCTGTGTTTGTGTTATCTGTTAAAAATTGCGGATACATATTTTGTTGCCTAAACTATTGATTGGTGTGCAGTGAAACTTTCTCATTAGGCTAATTGAGGCTCGGGGAAAGTGGGCCTAGTAAACCCGCCGCCCCTTTCAGTATAAATAATGGGTGGTTTAAGAGGTCTGCAGAGAACTTGATCCACTTCCCACCCTCTGCTCGGCCCCACGATTGAAATCTGCGAATTCCGGGCGAAATATTAATGCCGGCTGTCGGGGATTATGTGGGAGGCGCTCGCGGGGGATTTGCGTGGCGAGTGAAGTGGTAAACAGGTGAATATTTCATTGAGGTGCGAAACGGGGATAATTCGCGCGTCCGCCCTTAAGTGAGATTGCTTTTGCTCAACTGCGAAAGCTGATAATCCGGGGGATGAGAATCAAAGTTAACGCCCGAAATAACGTTGCGTTATGCGCCGCAGAGTGAAGGTGGCCATGGAAATCGCCCGATTGCCACGATTCCGCGACAGACAATTAAACGCGAGTGTTTGCATAATCAGTATTATTGATGTATTTGCGTTAAGACGGACTGACGTGCTATTACTCTTAATGCTCAGAATTATCAGAACCCATATTGTCGTCCCACGTAATAATTATACGCGCATTCATTATCCGGATCATCATCAATTGCTACCCCACTATCGCAATCTGAATTTTAGATTAATCGCACGCTCATTACTCCGCTTTTCGATTGTGTGCACAGCTATTATTCAGATATCTCAGTCCTATCGGTCCATAGATTAATTTATAGTCTATACCTATTTACGAATCACCTGAACTTTACAACGCTAATTAACTTCGTATCTACCCCAAATAACACGAAACCGTTGTACTTATCTTTGAAGACCCAATTATCTCGCGTGCTTAAAATCCGCATATGCGGATAATAGAAATGTTGTGCCCCATTTCTTTTACAAATGCCACCGCATTTCTGGATTTTACGAACATATATGGCATTTTATCAGAATGAAACACGCCATAACCGCTAATATATAATAACATTTTATTACAACGTAATAATCTCGGGCCTTCGCAGCGCCCGCCTGGAATGCATCGCGACGTCGTCGGTCGCTCCTGAAACTTTCCAAGATATTCGCGAGGCAATAAAATTTTTCGCATTCTCGCAATTTACAAGATAAAGCGATTAGGTGCTAGTATCATTTTTATTGAAAATTTCAGACATTCCCCATACTTGCGATTATTATTAAACTGCTCCATAAAAATGTTGTGCATTTTAACATTAACTTATCTTCTTCTTTTGGTGCACTTGAAATGACCCACGACATACCATGTTTTTATTTAACTAAACAACGAGTAGGCGAGACAGGTGTTATTTGCTGAAAAATCGTTCGTATTAATAATTAAATAAGTATCGCAATCCGGCGTAAAAATACGTAGATTCGTGGGGACCGCAGCCCCCTGAACCAGTCCGGGAGAATTCTATCAACAATGGGGACAATAAAAGCCATTAACTTAATGGTAACAAGAGTTTACTAGTCGGGCGGAAATATCAACAGTTCATGGAAATATAAATTACTCGAGACCAGACAGGGGATGACCGACAGTGAGCGATTCCGGGGAGTTCAAAACCGAAAGTATAATATTACGGCCCATAGAATCATTCACTTAAGTACCATAAAAACAGCGACGGCTACATGCACGCGTACCGAAATTCTTAGAACAGAGCCCATTTTGGCCTGGATAACTCACGCCGCGAAGGGACATGATTTGTATTGGTAGCAAACACAAATCCGCCAGCAAAAGATCGAGTGGCGTAAACATGTGGAAGAAATTATTGCGCAGGCATCGAAAAAGGCACTTAGCCAGGACGAGTAGACCACCGTACAAGATCGGTGACGGCAGTGTTTGGGTCCGGGGCTCGGGGAAAATGGGGAGGTAAACATATAAGAATCTGCGAAAGCAGGGGGGAGGTCACTGCTCGACGGCCGAGCGCACGAGACAAATCGCGAGAGTGTAAACGGGGGTGCAATTAATATAAACAGTCAGGGAAATTGATAATTCAATTAGGGCAGTATTGAACCTGTTAGATGTTTTCGGGGAGACCGCGAAGTAATTAAAACAACACCAAGCGCAAAGGCCACCACGACATCAATACGGCTATCCAGTCGGCGAGAGATAGGAAGGGTTAATGAGTGAGTACTGAAGCAATTGATGATCGAGTAATGCGAATCAAACTGCCAATTTCGAAGGGCACTGCGAAATATTTAGCAGACAAGTCATTACGCGTGTCAAGTAAATTAATTCGGCAATCCGCCGGAAAATATCCTGTGACAAAATTACGAAAGAACAAAACGCCCAAACTGACGATAACATGTATGTTTATCTTCGTAATTAGAGCGATTTGTGGGTTTCGCGCCGCACTTTGAAACAGAAGGGCGCGCTGGAAGCAGACTACAAAATCGCTCTTACCCGCTAATATGTGCGGACCGAACACATTCATCAATCTCATACGATAACATGTATGTTTCTCTTCGAAATTAGAGCGATCTGTGGGTTTCGCGCCTCACTTTGAAACAGAAGGGCGCGCTAGAAGCAGACTACAAATATCGCTCTAACCCCTTGATGTGTTCGGGTCGAACATATTAACTAATCACATCCCACAACGTGTGTGGTTCTCTTCGTAATATTGTCACGTATGATAAGTATTGCTACTCCACATAAACCACCACCAATACTCGATTATCATGCGTTTTAATTATTATTTATATTTTATTAGCAAGGGATTCGGGAAAGAGCTTAGTTCAGGAAGGTATTTAAACAGATATAAACTCAAGGGATTTCCCAGGTAGCGATCGCAACGGGAACTAAAAACCGATATCCGTGAAGGTCAATAATTATTACAAAAATCAGCAAATATCATCATGTCATACCAAATCACTAAATCCTTGTAATTAACGTTGCGTAGTTAATATCACTAATCAATCAGCCGAGTGAGTGATCAAACTAATAAGTTGTAATTGCATGCCGGTGAAATAAAACAGCCCTCAGCATCGATAATGCATGTGGTCAGTATTTGCAAATTTGAATTCGTGAGCGAGGGAGAAATGAATGAATGCGAGTCAGTATATTCCTGAAGCACGAGCACGTGAATATTATAGATAAATCATTGAATGAATCCAAGTCCTAAGTCATGATCGCTTGAGAAATAAAGTTAATAAATACGAAACATAACGGCAATTAAGAATGAATGCGAATCAAGGAAATTCATGCATGAGCATGCGTAAAGAAGGGATATAAATCAGTGAATGAATCAAAGTCAAAATCATGCAGAATCACATCCGCTAGGTGATTTCAATTATCACAAAAACGAAGTAAAAAAAAACTAAAAATAAATGAAAATATTAAAAACAAAAGAAAAGACATTATTTTTTTTTTAATAAATATAAAAAGAGTCAAAAACAAACGAGGGGCTTATGTTTCATACACGTCAGACGTAATAGGGTTAGGGTATGAGACTCGCTATGAGATCAGATATATGTACTTTAGCCAGACACAACTGACCATCGTGCACAAATCACCGATCGAAATTTACGATATAATTATTTGGGTGTCATTGCTTGGTAAATGCATTGCGAAACTTTAATTAAGGGTAAATCGTCATCCTTAATACTGGCATGTTATTTGCCGGGAAATACACTTCTAAACTTTATCTGAGGATAAATCAAATCAAGTAAATAAAAGATAAAAATATGGATGAACGAACGCATGTGGAATGAATGACATAACTAAAACACCGTAATTAGCAGGGACAGATTGCATGTACTAGTAACCAGTAGAATTTGAATTATAACGTTAATTCACGTCAGAATACCACGAAATATAATCAGAAACCACGTAAAAATCGATAAATTCATTTCAAAACTTTAATTCAAAATAAATCGTCATTCTTCATTATTTGTGTGTTATTACTTATTAAATAAACCCTTAGTCACCACATAAATGTAAAGCGTATTATTTACCATAACCAAATGAACCAAACCTTACTTGCTAAATTGAAATGTAAAACCATTTGAATTACTGAATGAATAAATTACTGTATGATGATATTTGTGTATGCGTATAATTTGATATTTTCTCCGTAACAGACATAATACTTGATCAACGAACCATCGATCTTGTCACTATAACGATTCCATGAACCAAAACACAGGTGAAGTACCGCCACTTAGATTACGAGCCACTCTACGTTTATAAATTAATTACAATTTATAATGATACCCCGGTATTATGCCGTTACACACTTATCCATTAATGGATGTATGCGACAATGCAGTGCATTTCTTGACGGTTTCTGAAGGTATGAACTAAACTACCGATAGTATTCAGTCCAGACTTGGGAGATGATCAGGACAAAATGCTTTCATTTGGTGTTATCATACAGATGGTCTAAAATAATATTAGCATATGCCATATGCACGAAATGAAATTACCAATTTCGTGTAGATTATCAACTAATATCTATCAAATCATGTATTCTATTATTGCCTTATATTTCTGAGCCACGACATCTCCTTTTTCCCCATTCCTCGTTTTCCTTCAATCTTGCCTTCTATGATTAATATATTAACTTATATGCAAATCGAGTTCAATATTTGGCAGTGGTAAAACACAAAAGAGGCAGCTATGTGGATTCTCGTCAGTGTCTGGCGAGAATTATTGTACTGTTCACAACAATGCGAGACGGATACCGATCCGCTCTCATGCTTATCTGCACAAACAACTATTATTACAGACCCGAAGGGATAAATAAAACATAAAGTGTGCACGCCAGGAACCAGGAGTCACATCATAAACGTAAAATCAAATCTGCCCGTGTATGTTTAGGACCTTCGTACATAGTCAAAAATAGTCCGTGGATATACAGAACGTTGCAGGGGTTGGCCGCAGAGTGATGAATAATTCAACTCGCAGCAGAGCTCGAAAAGTCAGAACAACAAGTAGTGACGGACTTAATTATTATGAAAATTATAATTATATTATTCTCAGAGCTTTGTGAAAAAGTATTTTTATAATAATCAATTAAATTACGTTTTTCTGCTCCTACACTTTAATTGATATATTACGCATTCGCTACCTGTATCTAAATGATAGTCATTTAGATACAAATTTTTCATTAAGATACAAGTTTAAATATTTAAATATTTTAAAATTATTGCGTTGCATATTTACTTTTAATAAATTTTGACAATTACCACTTTTCGTGCTTTGTCGTAGAAAAAATAGTGTATGCAACTCGTATTTAATGGTTATTAAATGCTCGTTGCATAATATACTATTACCTTATATTCCACAACTTTATTTATATATTTGTCTATGTACATATTTCAAGCGCTCATCGTCAGTGGCATTTCAGTTGACATTTACTTTGACAATCAATTTATATGTACTTCTAACTTTGAAAGATTAATTTTGAAAGCGTTTTGATATTTTAATAAACTTAAAAAAAGGATTATTTAAAGTTGACAGATTATTATTAAGTAACCAATGCTGGAATTTTTTCATATAAATTGCTTCGAAAAGGTTTAAATTTTCTTCTGTACTATGTTTTAATAACTTAACATCTTTAGAATTAAAAATGTGTCCTGTTTAAAAATGATGTGCCCCAACTGCAGATTTGTCAGTACAATAAAATTTCGTGTGTTGTAAATTTTCTATAAACCTTTTATTTATATTTCGTTTTGTTTACCCGATATAACATTTTTCACACTGTTAATAATGTATCTGGTAAATTCCTGATTTGTTACAAAAGACGTTTCTTGTCTAATATATATGGTAATTTTGCTTCTAACTTGTTATCATTAGAGAAGGCTAGGGTTAATTTAAATGTATTAAAAAGTATTGAAAATGAATTTGCCCAATGTTTATTATTAAAGGTTATTTTGCAAAATAACTTGCTAGTATTAATATTTCGTTTTGTTAATTTTAGTGTGGTCTGGTTAGATAAATCATAAGCCTTCTTAGATTTATTGTAAATTTTTGAAATAAAAGTTTTACTGTAACCGTTAATTTTTGCTTCATTACGAATATAATTTAGTTATTTATTGTAATTTTGTACTGACAATCGAAATTTAAATAATCAATACAATAAAAAATAGAACGTCGATTGTTTATATTTATAGAAAGTTATAGAGCTAGAATTTATATAGTTATCTATATGACAGTCTGTAAATATCAAAATCTAATTTATTTTAAATTCTAGTTATTCTAATATCTAAAAATGGAAGGCTACTGTCAATTTCTTCTGCATATGTGAACGTTATTGACTTAAATTCGGAATTTAGAATAGAAAGATAACTCTCGATACAAAAACTAGAATCTACAATAGCAAAGACATCATCTACATATCTAAGCCAAACTTTGGGAAATTTTGGATATTTTCTTTTTATATTATTTTCGAAATACTGCAATAGCAAAAACATCATCCACATATCTAAGCCAAACTTTGGGAAATTTTGGATATTTTCTTTTTATATCATTTTAAAAATAATTTAATGCCGAATATAATTTAATTCTTTATTAATATTTTGTACGGATAATAGAACTTTAAATAATCTATGTATTAAAAAATAGAACGCCGATTGTTTATATTCATAGAAAGTCATAGAGCTAGAATTTATATTTGTTGTTTGTATGATAGTCATTTCTGTAAATATCGAAGTCAAATTTATTTTCAATTCTTGTTATTCTAATATCTAAAAATGGAAGGATATTGTCAATTTCTTCTTCATATGTGAACGTTATTGACTTTAATTCGAAACTTAGAATAGAAAGAAAACTCTCAATACAAAAATTAAAATCTACAATAGTAAAAACATCATTCACATATCTAAGCCAAACTTTAGGAAATTTTGGATATTTTCTTTTATATCATTTTCAAAATACTACAATATCAAAACCATCATCCACATATCTAAGTCAAACTTTGGGAAATTTTGGATATTTTATTTTTATATCATTTTTAAAATAATTTAATGCCGAATATAATTTAATTCTTTATTGAAATTGTGTACTGATAATGGAAATTTAAATAATTTATGTATTTAAAAATAGAACTCTGATTGTATATATTTATAGAAAGTCATAGAGCTAAAATTTATATAGTTGTCTTTTCTGTAAATATCAAAATCTAATTTATTTTCAATTCTTGTTATTCTAATATCTAAAAATGAAGGGCTATTGTTAATGTCGTCTTCATATGTGAACTTTATTGACTCAAATTCAGAATTTAGAATCGCAATACATAAATTAGAATCTACAATAGCAAAAGCAATTGACTCAAATTCGGAATTTAGAATAGAGAGAAAACTATCAATACAAAAATTAGAATCTACAATAGCAAAAACAATTGACTCAAATTCGGAATTTATAACAGAAAGAAAACTCTCAATACAAAAATTAGAATCTACAATAGCAAAAACATCATCCACATAGCTAAGCCAAACTTTGTGATATTTTGAATATTTTCTATTTATGTCATTTTCAAAATAATTTAAAAATAATTTTGTTATAAATGAAGAAAGAGTATTACCCATAGCTGTGCCAAATGTCTTTTTATAAAATATATTGTTAAATTTAAAAATATTTTGTTCCATCCATAATTTTGTTAATATTAAGTATTCTTCATTTTTTTCCTGATTTGCTAAATTAAATTTTAAAAAAGATTCAAAAATTATAAATGTTTCATTTATAAGAAAGTTTGGAAATAAAGCTGTTACATCAAAAGAAATAAATTTCTCACCTGATTTTAATTTATATCTTTGAACTTTAAAAAAAAATTAAATCAACGCAATTTAGACTGGACATACCTATTCAAATTTAAATTTGATAAATTCTTTAACAAGCCATTTCGCAATTTTGTATGTTGAAGAATTAATATTAGAAACTATTGGCCTGAAACTGTTGCCTTGTTTATGAATTTTTTGTAAACAGTTTTTTGTTTTGAAATATGGTGATTTGAGTCTCGTAAATTATAATTAAATTTTTCATCTATTAAATTTTAAATTTGGACAATCTTTCAAAGTTTGAATTACTTTTCTAAAATATGATCCAATTAGATTTTTTTTAAATTTTTAAATAAGGAGCAGAGGTTAATAAATTAAGAACAAAAAATATATGCATGTCTTTGTCTAATATTACTAATATTTCCTTTATTCGCTTTCAATTATTCGCATTATTTTTTCCTAAGTTCAATGGTGTAATATCCTCTTTTCTATTCTATTATCTATTCCTAAGGTGTAATATCTTCTTTTCACTATTAGGTGGACTATTAGGTATTGTATAATCATTGTTTTCTTTAAAATCTTCATAGCTTCGCTTTTAAATTGATTTGATTCTTCAGGCTCTAATTTTCTCGATGAATTTTCTAAATCATTCATAACTTTTCTATTGGTAATTCCTCGTCCTCTATTGCATATTTTAATCCTTTATTTAGTAATTTTAATTCAGCAGGTGTGAATATAACACTAGATTTGATAAGTATTTTTTTTTTGTTCAGGTTCATTATCTATAAAGTTTCCATTCGTTTTTAATATTATTTTATTGAATTTCTTCTCTAGTATATTATATTTATTAATCTTCGCGATATCATTTTTGTTCTGAAAATATGTCCCATTCTTATGGAGATACTTCTTTTGATATTTTTAAATATAAATTATAACATTTTAAGTTTAAGTCATCAAGTCTTCCATAATGTGTACCTATAATGTGTATATAAAAGTTCAATTAATCTTCTTTTCACTTTTAGGTGGATGGTATTGTTTATTCATTGTTTTCTTTAAAATCTTCATAGCTTCGCTTTTAAATTGATTTGATTCTTCAGGGTCTAAGTTTTTTGATGCATTTTCTAAATCATTCATAACTTCTTCTATTGGTAATTCGTCGTCCTCTATTGCGTATTTTAATCCTTTATTTGGTAATTTTAATTCAGCAGGTGTGAAAATAATACTATATTTGTTTAGTAAAATTTTTTGTTCAGGTTCATTTTTTATAAAATTTCCATTCTTTATTAATACTATTTTATTGAATTTTATTTTTGTATTGAGCGATAATAAAACGTGGATATGGAACAAGATACATTAGTCAAGATTATGTAAAGGAAAAGAACACGGAAATGGATCAAGATGAAGAATTGATAAAAAATATAGGTGAGACAATGGAAAAGGCACAATTTAGCATACATAAAGATAACAAAAAGAACGAACTGGGACATGATAGAATATAAAATAAATGTTAATGTGGACATGGAATATAAGGCGAATATATCAGGAAGGGGCTATAGTACAACTAAATATTGGAACATAGTAGAATATAAAATAAATGTTAATGGGAACATGGAATACAAGGCGAACATATCAGGAAGGGGCTATAGTACAACTAAATATTGGGACATAGTAGAATATAAAGTAAATGTTAATGGGGACATGAAATATATGGCGAACATATCAGGAAGGGGCTATAGTACAACTTAATATCGAATGAAAAAAATATGTTAGACTGCTGTTTAAAAGCTAAGGATGGTGTTTTCTTCGGAATTTTATTGTAAAATGTGAAATATTGTGAAATTTTATTGGGACATAGTAAAGTAAAAGCCATTATGTAACTTAATAACATGTCTCAATAATGAAAGAGAAATCCGATATCAAGGAAGAGGATTATCCTTTTTTTTCCTCAAGGAAGAAAAATTATCAATAAAAACAACGTAAAGTTCAGACCCATTTCAGACAGGATGCGCATCTAAGTCTAAGAGGAAAATATCAAAATACAAGCATCATGAATATACTTGAATCAACAGAATACAGAAAGATTAAGATAAAAGAAGAATTTTATAATAAACTAGCCGAATTTGAGAAGATCCCCAGATATGACCCAAAATGTATACTCGGTAATATAAATGTAAAGATAGCAAGAGAAGAGGTAGGACTACCCATAATGGGAGAGCATAGATGGGAGAGCAAATAATAATAATAGTAAATATAAATAAGGTATTTTGAATGGTGGTGGCGTCTACTTCGTGATACATTTTATTAATTATAAATAAAACGCATTACTTTGTCAGTACACTTTGTTATGTGATACCAACAAAGTAATGTGTTTTATTTATAACTAGCGGACCCGGCGAACTCTGTTCCGCCTTAGAGGCAGTAAATAAACAAACTTTAGATTTTATTTAATTCTATTTTTTATTTGGAAAGATATATATAAATATATAAAAAAATCAAGTATTTTAATGATTCTTTATTGTTCATGTATTTTGGTGCATAGGTTGCACTTTTCAGTTAAGCACCTTGTGATACACGACATTTTTTGTCTTATTATCAGGTGCAAGTACAAACAACGCAGATGGTCTTCCGACCCGTGAACATGCCACATATAATTGACCATGTGAAAAACATTGATTTTCCAGATTCAGACCACAAACTTTCAAGGATTGTCCTTGTGATTTGTTAATGGTCATGGCGAATGCAAGACGGATCGGAAATTGAAGTCTTGATACATTTCTTCTTTTGCGTCGAAAATTATTTACTTCTTCATTTCTGTTATTCGCTCGACGATTTCGCATTGCCAACCGAGCCGTTTCACGTGCTGCCTCTCTTTGATCTTGTGATTGAGAAGCACGAAGTCGAGCCATACTAACGCGGAGCTCTTCACGGGCAATTCCTTGTGCTTCTTCAGTCATTTCATTTGCAATGTTTCGTATCCTTCTTGCATTACGGCTTTGTCGGGAAAGATTTGATCGTCTTGGTCGCGGCATTGTTTACGATTAGAGTCCGGGCAATGTAACGCGCGGATACAGATTTCCATAGCAAGCATGATTTGCTCGATAATATTTGCGTGGTGGCGTGTAAATGTTTGTTTGAAAATTAGGTTTGTGTACGAAAATTTTAAAACACGAATTCTGATTGGTTGAATTGGAATTTTCAACCAATCAGAATTCGAGTTTTTTAAAAAGTGTAAGAAATGTGTAACATTTTCCTTAACACGAACAGACCTAATAAACAAAAGTCGATCAGGCATCATGCACCGAAAAGAAACGTGAGAGAGAGAGAGATATTCCACTGTCGTTAGCGTTTTGTTATTTCATGTGAGATGCGTTTATGTTATACCACGATTTATAGTGACTTGACGGAAACGCGGTCGAACGGGATAAAAAGTATCCTATGTCCATCTCCTGATTATAAGCTACCTCTCCACTAATTTTCAGCCAAATCGGTTCATCCGTTCTTGAGTTATAAATAGTCTAACTAACACCACTTTCTTTTATATATTTAGATAAATAAGGTACGTGGAGAAGCCTGGATGGTAGTTATACCAACCAAATATATCATAAAATCATCATCAAAATCATCATAACTCATAGAAAAAGAAAAAGGAAGAAAGAACAATAAAGAACATATTAACTTTATGGTAGAAATAAAATTGCATCCAGTCGTTCCCGTAAATACAAATCATAGCAGAGGAAAGGAAGTTCTAATGGCAATATTGGAAGATAAGGGAGGATAAATAGTTCATCCTGTATGAGCTCCTCTTTCTACTAATCTTCTTATTAGGAGTAAGAAATCTGCAAAACTAGAAGAAGTAGAGTAAATATATCTGCAGTAGAAATCTGCAAAACTAGAAGAAGAGGAGTAAATAAATCTGCAAAAGAAATCTGAAAAACTAGAAGAAGAGTAGTAAATAAATCTACAGTAGAAATCTGAAAAACTAGAAGAAGAAAAGTAAATAAATCTGCAATAAAGATCTGCAAAACTAGAAGAAGAGGAGTAAATAAATCTGCAAAAGAAATCTGCAATACTAGAAGAAGAGTATTAAATAAATCTACAGTAGAAATCTGTAAAACTAGAAAAAGAGGAGTAAATAAATCTGCAATAAAAATCTGCAAAACCAGAAGAAGAGGAGTACATATAACAATATAAAGAGATGCTAAATATAAAACTAGCAAACTTGGTAACATACCGAAACGTGGAGAATATATCACCATTCTGTAACCAATACAGAATCACAAATAATAATAATAATACAGTTTATAGGGGTGTAAAGTTAGTTCGCCTCCTCGTGGTGCACCCTGGGTAACGCTAAATGAACTAACACAAACTGGCAGTCAGAAAATCTTGGAATCTTCTAACTGAGACACATTCTATAAAACACGTTCGAATTCATCTTTCACAAATCTCTCTGTATCATTTGAAGAGGAATCCAATAGATTTTATGCGGCAATTTGTTATTTGTCAAGATGAAATTTGGGTTCAATATTCCATGGCAGAAACCAAACTGCAGCCAGAGTAATGGACAGAACCTGGTTGCTCGAAACTGGAAGAATCTTGGAATTGGAATGGGACGAGTTGAAAGAAGATGCAATAAACAGTACCTGGTTGACTCTAAGCTATCGCAATAATATCAGCTGTTGAGATTGTGGCATTAGTATTGAGGGGTGGAAAAGGAATGTTTTATCCTTTGTATGTTTTTTATTAATTATTATGATGATCGATTGTCTTCTAAATTTGCTGGTTGTTCGAAATTGGAAGAATCTTGGAATTGGAATTGGAAGAGTTGCAAGAAGAAGCAATAAACTGTACCTGGTTGACTCTAAGCTATCGCAATAAAATCAGCTGTTAAAATTGTGGCATCGATATTGAGGGGTGGAAAAGGAATGTTTTGTCCTTTGAATGCTTTTTATTAATTATTATGATGATTGATCTTCTTCTAACTTTGCTGGTTGCTCGAAATTGGAAGAATTTGAAGGTTGAAGCGGTGATCACTGGTTCAGTTGATATGGAATGACCCATGGAACTTTAATCCTCCTTCTCGTTAAAAGAGTTAAGGGGGTGCAATTCAGACTTTCTGTGTACAGGGATTATTACGTTTAAACGCATTGATTCTGGACCAATCGGACAAAGTGCTGCGCATACACGCTTACTGTTTGAACGGCGTCGTGATCGAGGACCGGTGAGGAAATTGGAAGATGTGCCAAGGGAATTCCAGAGGGTGGATGCCTGGCGTCAGTGGCAGCGGCGGCGGCGGCAATGATATTTATGGGGCGCAACTTTATTAGGGTGGCGGCAGTCATTAGGCGAAGACAAAACACCCAGGGTGGGCCCGAAACTGCGTAAGGTGCTGCTTCCTGGATGCGATAAATAACTGTCTGACGAGGCCTCCGGATAAATCACATCTTCGTCTGCGCAACGTACGTTTCCTCCACGACAATGGTCTTCCGCAAGAGCGGCCCTCCATCCCCCGGATTACTCCCGCTTTTATATCGCATTATAAGACAATATTTATATGATGGGGGTGCGCTTAAAAGCGTAATAAAACCCGACGACGGCGCTCGTGCGGGGGGCCCCGGGAGGGTTGCGGGGGGCGAAAATGCAGTCGCGCGCGCGCCAAGGGTGGTTCCAGTGTAATCGTGACGTGGAAGAGCGTGTGCACGTGAACAGGGGGCGAAACTTCCGCGAGAACTACAAATCATAGTTAACTTGTGCCCGACACTGCGGGGCAATTTTCCGGCGATGAAAGTTTTTATTTTTATTTGCTGCAAAGTTTCCGCGTGCATAAATATGGACGCAAATTGTATTTATCGCCTTGCGTCCGCACGCCTTCAATTTTAATGCCACTAACTTATGCAAGTCGTCCGGGAAGTAATTAAAATGTTGCTGAAAATAACACTCCGGGGCACAGGCTTAAATATGAATAACTGAAAATTACGACGTCTCACGAGCACAAAGTTACAAATCCCCGGCCTTTTTTTCCCCATCCCCACACTCACACGCGTCCAGCATAGTCCTTGATCCCTTGAAATACACCCAGTCACTGAATACAGGAAGGGAAACGGCACAGAGCCGATGATCCAACCATCAACTCACCCACGATCCCCGAATTCGACATCAGACTATTCGAAATGATGGGAAAACGTGTACCTTTGTGTAACCTTCGTCAAATTTTCAGAGGATATATCTTCAAGCATACTGTATCCAAATCTGGCATAATATTTTCAAAATATCCATTTTGGACAAATTTTCAGAAACTTCAGTGACATATATAGCGATACCTATCTACTGGGAAAGTAGACTTTCATAACTTTTGTCAAATTTTCAAGCTATACTGCATCCAAATCTGGCATTCAATTTTCAAAAATTCCATCATATAAAAATTGTAAGAAATTTCAGTTGACCTATACTGGTCAACTCGGAAAGTTGAACATTCAGAATATTTATAAATATCATAAAAAGTGTCTATCAAATTGTCGCCCAATAAAACTTGCATAAAATTTCCAAAATTTTCATCAGATAAATTTTGAGAAATTTCAGTGACAGATAACTTATATACTGGTCAACTCGGAAAATTAATTACTCGATTTTCACACTAAATTGAAACATTCTCGTAGTCAAATTTTCTGAGGATTTATCTTAAGGCATACTGTATACATATCTGGTATACAATTTTCAACATTTTCATCAGATAAATTTTCAGAAATTTCAGCGACAGATGACTTATAGTGGTGTAAAAATGAGACAATTTTGAAAACTTCATTTTCAGCATTTTTCAGCATTTTAATTTACGAAATAGTTGATTAAAAAAATATGCATCATGTGCATATTTGTGTAAGGAATAATACTCTATAAATAGTTTTAGCATATTTAAATGTTTCTTCAAAAACAAAAAACTTACCGTGTCTCATTTTTACCTGCTTTTGTGGTAATAATGAAACATTTTAGGGCAAAAATG
Organism: Othius punctulatus; assembly: GCA_951805005.1. NCBI lineage: Eukaryota > Metazoa > Arthropoda > Insecta > Coleoptera > Staphylinidae > Othius > Othius punctulatus. Next base: position 3,945,725 of record OX638141.1, on the reverse strand, counting down.
AGACATATGTTTTCAGGTGAACAAGTAAGCTCATTTCATATTAATTATTACTGGGGTGAAATTGACACACTTAAGTAAAAACATGAGGCATTATTTACATAAATATTTTTATTATTCTAGCGAAAAGACTTTTAAATGAACAACAAAACATAAATTCTGAACCGAAAAGCATTAAAAAAAATTCATAAATTAAAAATAACTCTTAAAATACAAATACAACCATTTGAAACATAGCAGCAAAACCTTCTTTTTTAAAAATTTAATAATGTATATACAATAAAAAATATGTGAATGCTTCAATAAATTATATCTTATACAGGGTGTATCAGCCAAATGGAATAAATTCAATAATAAATAAATGGGGGCGTGTTCGAAAAAACGCTCGGACACGTCGATTGTTATTTTTAGTTGCGCATTTTTTTCAACAAAAACTTTTTATACAGGGTGTGTCATGTGAGCGTGGCCAATACCAACTTTCTTATTTTAAATGCAACACCTGGTATATTATTCAATTTTTTGATTCTTCAGAAAATTCTAGACATATTTCATGTACAATGTCCTATACCTATCTTCAACTGTTTCGGATCATTACCAAATCAATGTCCGGAACTACTTCAACCGAATATTTCCAAATCGGTGGATAGGGAGGCGAGGATCGATGGAATGGCCAGCACGATCCCCTGATCTGACGTCATTAGACTTCTTCTTATGGGGATATGTCAAAAGTATTGTATACAAAACTAAACCCCTCGACTTAGCTGACTTAAGAAGACGAATAATGCTTGCGATTAGATCGGTCACGCCTGAGATGTTGAGTAACGTTAGAAGAAATTTCTATTTAAGATTAGGATGTTGCCAAGACGTTCACGGCGAGCATTTTGAACATCTCCTCCATTGAAATTTATTGTTTTTTTTTTGTTTTTTTACATTATCAAGAAATAAACAGTATAACTTATTAGTTTTTGAGTGTGTTGTAACGAATTTCTGTAATCAAATAATTTTCTTTTTTCAATGTTAATTTTTGCAATAAATCTGAAAACACTTAATATTTCCGAAACAGTTGAAGATAGGTATAAGACATTGTACATGAAATATGTCTAGAATTTTCTGAAGAATCCAAAAATTGAATAATATACCAGGTGTTGCATTTAAAATAAGAAAGTTGGTATTGGCCACGGTCACATGACACACCCTGTATAAAAAGTTTTTGTTGAAAAAAATGTGCAACATTTGGCTGATACACCCTGTATATATATATATATATATATATATATATATATATATATATATATATATATATATATATATATATATATATATATATATATATTAATACAAATAATGTGACTTAGTTTACAATATATTTTTCGAAATTTATTTCAAATAAATTTCTGTTGGGAGACTCTAGAGTTGGGAGAGGATATTTCTGTTGGGAGACTCTAGAAGTCCCTCCATGAAGCATTGGAGCAGATTATTTCATGACAACATCTTCCCTAGCTAATTCGAATTTTTCTGGCACTTCTGGAAAAATAAACTTATCGCATTTTCGACGTAAATACAATACAGCAGGCTCGCTTCCATCTACTGTTTCTATAAGTTTAACATAATGTAGCAACTTCTTCTTTGTGTAAAATTTGACCAAAATAAAGTCTCCAATGTTTATTTCACTTGAACAAATATCTTCATCCAAAAGATTATCTTCCTTTACTAGATCTTCTGATGTTACATTTTCAAGATCACTCTCATCGTTATAAACATCATCTCCGGTTTCACTTTTGTATGAGGAATCGATAGTTACTTAAACTTTTTTTCTTGGTGCTTTTTTCTCTATTTGTGGAGCTTCTTCTTCTTTAATTTGATTTAGATATTCTAAACTCGTCAGTACATCACAATTAGAATCTATTTAACGTGAAAAATAATCGTGGTACCTTTTCTTCACTATATTTATTTGTGACTAAATGTACATTTCGGTCACAACGTGACCATAATCATTAGTATACTAGTATACTAATTAGTATCATCAATATAATTAGTACTAATCATGGTGATTTCGGTATCATCAATATAATTAGTACTAATCATTTCCTTCACGTGCTCAAGAAACATATATTCTATTTTATGTCTTCGCTTTATTTCAGACTTTGTTTTATTGATTTTGTTAGTAGAAAGTGGTCAAATTTTCAGAGGATTTATCTTCAGGCATACTGTATACACATCTGGCATAAAAAAACTAAAATTTCCTTCAGATAAATTTTCAGAATTTTCAATTGACCTACACTAGTCAATTCTGAAAGTTTAACATTCAGAATATTTAAAAATATCATAAAAATTGTGCAACTAATTGTCGTCCAATGGAACAAGTATGTATGTTAGTACTAAAGGGTCTGTGAATGTACCCTATAAGTGACACTTACCAATTTGCCGTTGGAGGGTAATTACTTTACCCTGAATATTTATGAAAAACTTTAGTGACAGATATAGCGATACTTGTTAACTGGGAAAGTTATATGTTAGATTTTTTCACTTATTTACATCAAAACCTTTGTCAAATTCTCAAAGGATATATCTTCAGGCATGCTGCATCCAAATTTAGCATAAAATTTTCAAATTATCGATTGGACAAATTTTCAGAAATTTCAGTAACAGATATACTTGTCTGCGAAAGTTATATCTTCGATTTTGTCACTTATTTACTTCATGACCTTTGTCAAATTTCAAAAGGATATATCTTCAGATATGCTGTATCCAAATCTGGCATAAAATTTTCCAAATATCCATTAGACAAATTTTCAGAAATTTCAGTTACAGATGTAACGATACCTGTCAACTGAGAAAGTCATAAGTTCGATTTTTGCACTTATTTACTTCATAACCTATGTCAAATTTTCAGAGAATAGACCTTCAGGTATACTGTATCCAAATCTGGCATAAAGTTTTCAAAATATCCATTGGACAAATTTTCAGGAATTTCAGTTATACCGATAACTGTTAACTGCAAAGTGTTAATTATTTCTGCTAAATTTGCAATTATTACCTCAATTTTTTTAATAATTATGCAAAAATTTCAATGATATGGTAAAAATTCTGCCAAATTTGTAATTATTTCTACCAAAATCTTAATTATTGAGTCAAACTTTCATCAAATGATTGTGCAAAAATTCAATGAATACAAATTTAAACTATTCCTGTCAATTATTTAATGATATGTTTTCTTTTGTTGTTGTGTTGAAATTTGATATATTATGTAGCATTTTTTGCTAATAATTATTCTTTATTATTATATATATCAAAATGTTTATATTATTTTATAAATTCTATGTCTACTCTCAATTTTAAATAATTCATTTTAAAATTTCGATAACTACTGCCTAATTTACAATTATTTATATCATTTTTTATTATTATTTTGTAATTTTTTTAATGATTTTTATCAAATTTTTCAATTATACATAACAATGAATTCTGTCACAATTTCAATGATTATATTTCGTATACTCAATTATTTATCGAAACTTAACCATGCCACAATTATTACCACCGCAATTATATCTAATAAAATTTCAATAATTACTGTGAAATTTGTGATTTTAATTCAAATTTTAATTATTTTGTGTAAATGTCAGTTACTACTGTCAATTTATCAGTTTTTGCATGAAAATGTATGGACCTGGGTGAAACTTTAAACAAGATCGTAGAATATACCTGAAAATTCCAACAACAAAAAAATATTATAAAAATCTAGCAGATTATCTCAAAAATTTCATTGCAATTGTAATAGATATTTTAACAAGAATTGTATAAAGTCTTGCAAACGAAGAAACACATTCTTAGAATTGTCAAGCATTCTGAATTGATGTAATGTTCTCTACATGTTAACCATGAACACAATTATTACCACCACAATTATATCTAATAAAATTTCAATAATTACTGTCAAATTTGTGGTTTTGATTCAAATTTTCATTATTTTGTGAAAATGTCAATTACTATTGTCAATTTATCAATTATTGCGTGAAAATTTATGGACCTGGCTGAAAACTTGAGCAATATCGTAAAATATACCTGAAAATTCCAACAATTAAAAATATTATAAAAATCTTGCAGGTAATTTCATTGCAATTGTAATAGATATTTTAACAAGAATTGTATAAAGTCTTGCAAATGAAGAAACACATTCTTAGAATTGTCAAGCATTCTGAATTGATATAATGTTCTCTACATGTTAACCATGAACACAATTATTACCACCACAATTATACCTAATAAAATTTCAATAATTACTGTCAAATTTGTGATTTTAATTCAAACTTTTATTATTTTGTGAAAATGTCAATTGCTATTGTCAATTTATTAGTTATTGTGTGAAAATTTATGAGCCTGCGTGAAAATTTAAACAAGATCGCAGAATAACCCTGAAAATTCCAACAATAAAAAAAATTATAAAAATCTTGCAGATTATCACAAAAATTTCCTTGCAATTGTAATAGATATTTTAACAAGAATTGTATAAAGTCTTGCAAACGAAGAAACACAGTCTTAGAATTGTCGAGCATTCTGAATTGATGTAATGTTCTCTTGATGTTCTAAATTAGGGCAAAAAATGTCAATTGCAAAATTTCAATACCATAAACTTCCTCAATTTAAAATTATTTTTTAGGATAATACAGAAAATACTTGGTAAAGTTTCACAAGTTTTATTGAATTGCTCTACACTTATTTCGGCACTGTTGCTATTCTCAAGTTTATATTGCGAGTTTATCTCTCTTGAGAATGGCAGGAGTGCCGAAACAATTGTAGAGCAATTCTATGAAACATGTGAAACTTTACCAAGTGTTTTCTTTATTAACCTAATCAAAATGTTTCACCAAGAAGTAACCACTTCTTCATACATATTTTTTTTTTTTATTTGTTAAATTTTATTTGGTTACAATATAAGCTGAATTCAATAATTATAGCGAAATTATTGTTTTTGATAAAATTTTATAAACGTCACAAATTAGAGAGTTTTTACCACTCGTTACCTACTGCTCTACTTGTGTGAACTTAAATTACTCCAAATTATCAAAATTATGTCTTGCAATTTTTTTTAGAAAGAAAACCTTAAGCTTTCTCAAAATGGAATTATATTTTTATTTCGGCATTATATTATAATACTAATTTAATAAATATCTACAATATGGGGAAATCATTGTTATTGAGAAAATTCTGGACGATTGCAACGAAAATAATTATTTTCAAGTCTCATAAACCAATGTGGAATAACTTTTTATGGACGTAATAACTCATAAGCCGTTCAATATAAGCTAATTTTGAACTCCTTTTTACAAAATCCAGATTTTGTACAGTTACACAAGACATCTGAAGCGGACGCTTACTCGCTTACTATTTTTGAAAGAGCTTTATGGAACTTGTTTTTTTTATGTGCACCATATATAAGGATCTCGTTGCAATTTAAAAAAAATCTTCGACAATTATCTGAAAATTTCATTGGTTACAAATCGCTTGTGCATGTAGCTTGGCTTAAATGTAGCCAGTTGCTCATAAAGAATTCATTTTACTTTTTTGTATAATTTAACATCTAGGTATTATAGAAAACGCATTGCATGCAGATCTCATTTAATGTTTCAAAGTGCATATTCAGTGAAGATGAATAAATCAATAGGCATGGAAAAATTGCGGCGAACCTTTTGTAAACATTACACGATGAGTACCTACTTAGGTAAATATTTAAGCGCCGTTCAACCCCCACTTTCACCACACAATGCCATCAAAAATTCACGGCGATTCGCCCGCAAGAGAAAAAAGAACTTTTCTCCTCTGCAACTTTTCCTGCGTTCCGCGCCACCCCTTGCCCCCTGCCAACCCCCCATTTGTTGCGTCGCGAGCGTTTCCTCGCATCATCCTGTGCCCCTTGTACGGGGGTGGCTCTTGGAGCAGAGGGGTCGTGACAAAAGGAAACCGCGCCGGCGGCGGCGGCATTCGCGCGCGCACAATGAAAACATTTCCACCCCCCGAATTTCCACCCCCGCGTTGGGGGCGCGCGTGCCGCGAGTTGATCACCTGAATCCTGCACGGGAACAATTAAATATTCCATTTATAGTTAATCCAATTAATGTGGGGGCCGTAATTATTTAACGGGCCGCTTTTGTGGCAAAAACGAGGGCGCACTGTTAATTACAGCTGCGGATGGATAATCCGTAGTAAAAATTGTCGAGAGCGAAATTAGTTCGTACGCAAACAGACTTGGCGGTGGAACTGCGATGTATTCTATAATTATTTGATGTATGATTAAATGTTGGAATGCAAAATGTGACAGTGTCATTGTTTGGATGAACCACGCTGCCACGAATTTACACAGCTTATAAGATATGTAGCGGCCATGATAAATAATTTGAAAATTAATTTGTACCGAATTAATTCGCAGCGTTAGAATCGTAATTCATTAAATACGATCGCATGCTGTAGTTGTAAATGTTACCCATAATCTATTGTGCCAGCACCTGCATGTAAGGCGGAATTGAAATATGTTTAAAGTATAAATTAATTATTGTTATAGCATCATCCATTTTACGAAAGAAGAAAACAACAAAAAATATAAATTAATTATTATTAAATCTACATTACTTACCTACAAACTTTTTGGCAGTATTTATTAATGTAATTGTTTCACTGTAGGTAGTGTAAAAACAGTTGTATTATATAACGAAATTAAAATATTTCTGACAAATTGGTCAAATTATTCAGAAATTAAATAAAATTTAATACTGCGCACATAAAGTTTTCCGCTTTCCCGCAGTAGGGCACTACAAAAAAATGCGCGCAAAATATCATCACATTTGATATGATGATATCGTATCATATCATCTTATGATTTGATTTTAATGGGTAATCGATGGGGCATTAGCAATTAAAACGAGCGAGGGGGCGTTTTTATCGCGCCATTTGGTCATTAGCCCCGCCATGGCTTGCTCCCTTCGTTCCGTGCATGCACCGGTGGTGGCTTTTTATTCCGAAACGTTCAGGTAAACAGTCGGGCACGAAACCTGTGGCCCGGTCATTCGATTAGCGGACCATTGAAGCGGTGTTTGTGGGACGGCAGTAACTTAATTATTGGGGAATTGCACTCTGCAGCTGCATATTGCATGTGCAACGATGGGCGAGATCAATCGTGGCATTCTGTGTTTTTCATCTGCTTCGGGCAAGGTATTTTCAGAAATTTATGTTCATGTATTGCACGAAGGTAGCAAATAACATTTCACATCTACTGCTGTACAGATTTTTTCATGTAAATATCTCTATTACATCGGTACAGACAAAAAGTAAAATCAATTTTAATTTTACAAAAAAAAATTACATGTATGATCGTCAGGTAGTTCTGCTACGTATAAACTGTGCTATTGACTGGTTTCCCTTTATTTCGCAGGTCAGATTTTTTTAAGGAATAACGACAAAGTTTTTTTATTAATACTTAATGCTAAATATTTAAACACTATATTTAAATTAGTTTGTAAATTTTATGCCAGATTTGTATACAGTATGCCTGACGATATATCCTCTGAAAATTTGACGAATGCAAAGAAGTAAATAAGTGAGAAAATCGAACAGATAACTTTCCCATTTGACAACTATGAAATGTGCAACTATGACTGAAATTTCAGAAAATTTGTTTAATTTATATTTTTTAAATTTTATGCCAGATTTGGATACAGTATGCCTGATGATATATCCTCTGAAAATATGACGAAGGTTATGAACTAAATAAGTGAGAATATCGAACATATAACTTTCGCAGTTGATAGGTACCACTATAACTATAACTGAAATTTTGCAAATTTGTCAATTGAATATTTTGAAAATTGTATGCCAGATTTGGATACAGTATACCTGAAAATATATGCTTTGAAAATTTGATAAAGGTTATGAAGTAAATAAGTGAGAAAATCGAACACATAATTTTCTCAGTTGACAAGTATTGCTATATATATGTCACTGAAATTTCTGATGATTTATCTAATGGATATTATGAAAATGTTATGCCTGATTTGCCTACAGTATGCCATACATACTGGCATAAAATATTTCAAATATCCATTTGACGAATTTTCAGAAATTTCAGTGGCAGATATAGCGATACCTGTCATCTAGGAAAGTTATATGTTCGATTTTCTTACTTATTTATTTCATAACCTTTGTCATATATTCAAAGGATATATCTTAAGGTATACTGTATCCAAATCTGATTTAAAATATTCAAAATATACATTAAACATATTTTTAGAAATTTCAGTTACAGATATATTGATACATGTCAACTTAGAAAGTTATATGTTCGATTTTCTTACTTATTTACTTCATAACTTTCGTCAAATTTTCAGACGATATATTTTCAGGTACACTGTATCCAAATCTGACATAAAATTTTCAAAATTTTTAATAACCAAATTTTTAGAAATTTCAGTCACAGATATATTGATACATGTCAACTTAGAAAGTTATATGTTCGATTTTCTTACTTATTTACTTCTAACTTTCGTCAAATTTTCAGACGATATATTTTCAGGTACACTGTATCCAAATCTGGCATAAAATTTTCAAAATTTTTAATAACCAAATTTTTAGAAATTTCAGTCACAGATATAGCGATACCTGCCAACTGGAAAAGTTACGTATTCGATTTTCTCATTTATTTACTACATACTCTTCATTAAATTATTAGAAGATACATCTTTAGGCACACTGTATACAAATCTGGCATTAAATTTTAACATAATAATTGAAATATTGAAGGACTTATTGATAAATTGACAATAATCGTTGCAATTTTAGTAGATCATTGAAAATTCACTGGAAATCATTAAAATTTGAAATAACTGACAATTTTCTGACAGTTTTTGAAAAATGTTGAGAATTTCAGATATTTTGTCAATTATTACTGGCAATTTTGAGATATATTGACTATTATCACTGATTATTTGCAGACCATATGGCAATATATAAAAAAGTTTCAGTTTAAATTTGCCAAAATTACAGAATTAGTAACTATATTGTTTAACAAAAAATGTAAGATAATAATCAACAAATTGCTGATCATCTGTTTATGTGTGTAATATAATAAACAACAAAAATCAAATGTTTGCAAACCAAATATTACATTTTTTCTCTAAATTCTAGTTAATTTACTGGCAATTTTCGACATATTAAGAATTATTTCTGTAACACGTTGGCAAAATTACTGCTGATTTTAAGGCATTTTGGTACAGAAATTCAAGGTATCAAAATGCCTTAAAATCAGCAGTAATTGTGCCAACGTGTTACAGAAATAATTCTTAATATAGGTCGAAAATTGCCAGTAAATTAACTAGAATTTAAAGAAAAAAAGTAATATTTGGTTTGCAAACATTTGATTTTTTGTTGTTTATTACATTGCACACATGAACAGAATTTTGAAACATTTTCTGAAAATTATAATTCATTTCAATCTATTTCAGTAAGAAATATTACGTAAATTGTTATTAATGTAAAGGAAAAATTAAATCTTTGCTGAATATTTGTTTTCTATTGTAGTGAAATTACAGACATTTTTCTGACAGTTTTTGAAAAATGTTGAGAATTTCAGATATTTTGTCAATTATTACTAACAATTTTGAAACATTTTGACTATTATTACCAATTATTTGCAGATATTATGACAATATATAAAATTTTTCAATGACTCTGACAGAATTTCAACAATTGCTGCGAATTTATCAATAAAGCCTGCAATTCTTAATATGTCAAAAATTACCAGTAAATTAACTAGAATTTAAAGAAAAAACGTAATATTTGGTTTGCAAACATTTGATTTTTTGTTTTTTATTACATTGCACACATGAACAGAATTTTGAAACATTTTCTGAAAATTATAAATAATTTCAATCTATTTCAGTAAGAAATATTATGTAAACTGTTAAGTAATGAAAAAACTAAAGCTTTGCTAAATTTTTTTTTTAATTTTAGTGAAATTACAGACATTTTTCTGACAGGTTTTGAAAAATGTTGAGAATTTCAGATATTTTGTCAATTATTACTAAGAATTTTGAAACATTTTGATTATTATTACTAATTATTTGCAGATATTATGGCATTATATAAAAATTTTCAATGATTCTGACAGAATTTCAACAATTGCTGCTAATTCATCAATAAGATGAATCATCAATAAAATTATTTCTGGAACAGGTTGGCAAAATAACTGCTGATTTTACGACATTTTGGTACCCTGAATTGCAATTTTGAAACATTTTCTGAGAATTAGATTCTGTAGATCATCCTGTTTGACCTTTGTTATGCAAAATATTGATTAAAGAATTCCAAATTTGGCTGTAATTATTGAAATTATGACAGAAATGTTGTATTTTTTTTAGCAGATTGTTTATATATTAACTTATCAGTGAATATTTGATATTATTACTTGAAATTTTTACAGAAACATTTACATATTGCAGGACTTATTGATAAATTCACAGAAATTGTAGAAATTCTGCCAGAATCATTGAAAATTTTTATAGAAATCATTAAAATATGCACAAAATAATTAAACTTATTATAAAATTATTCCAAATTTGGCTGCAATCATTGAAATGATGATAGAAATATTATATTTTTTATAGCAGATTATTTATATATCAACTTATAAGTGAATATTTGATAATATTACTTGAAATTTTGACAGCAACATTTAAATATCTCAGGACTTATTGATAAATTCGCAGCAGTTGTTGAAATTCTGTCAAAATCATTGAAAAATTTGATAGAAATAATTAAAATATGCACAGAAAATTAAAAAAAATTATAAAATAATTTCAAATTTGGTTTAAATCATTTAAAATTATAGATTAAAAACAACGCACAAAGCAGAGCTGTCAAGCGTTACTCAGCCATTTAAATTATGATAGAAATGATAAATTTTTGTTAAGCAGTAAGATTACATATAAACTTATTTGAAATTAAAACTTGAAATTTTGATATAATCATTGAAATATTGAAGGACTTATTGATAAATTCACAGTAATCGTTGCAATTACAATGGCAGATGGCATATAATGGCAGATCGTTGAAAATTCACTAGAAATCATTAAAATTTGAAATAACATTTTTCTGGCAGTTATTTCAATTTTTAATGATTTCTTGTAAATTTTCAATGATCTGCCATTATATGCCATTTGCCACTGTAATTGCTACGATTACTGTCAATTTATTACTAAGTCAATAAGAAACATTTTGACTATTATTATTGATTATTTGCAGATATTATGGCAATATATAAAAAAGTTTAAGTTTAAATTCGCCAAAATTACAGAATTGATAACTATTTTTTTTTAACAAGAAAGTTAAGATAGGAATTATTAAATTGCTGATCATCTGTTTATATGTGCAATGTACTATAACAACAACAAAAAATACAATTTATGCAAACCAAATATGATTTTTTTTAAGTTTAGTTAATTTACTGGCAATTTTCAGCATATTAAAAATTATATCTGGAACACGTTGGCAAAATCACTGCTGATATTAAGACATTTTGGTACCATGAATTGCAATTTTGAACATTTTCTGAAAATTAGAAATCATTTCTATATATTTCAATAAGATATATAATGTAAATTGTAGATCATTCTATTAGACTTTTTTCATGTAAAAAGTTGATAAAAGAATTCCAAATTTTTAAATTAATTTCTTAATCCTCTAATTCTAAATTGCAAGTTGCATACTTGCAATTTAGATTTAGAGGTTTTTTCTAGAACGAATTCTAGGTTTTCTGGGTGTTGTAAGGGATTACGTTTTTTGTACCGAAATTTACATAATAAATATCTTGGCTGTTTGCTCAAATTTGTATAAAAATATTTGTAAGTATTCTTCGTTGCTTTTTTTAGAAACATATTTTCAATTTTTAAGAGCATCTTTCCCATTTATAAGAGCATATATTCCATTTTTAAGAGTATATTTTCTATTTTTAAGAGCATGTGCGCATGAGCGTGTAGAGTAGTGTAGTGTAGTGTAGTGTAGTGTAGTGTAGTATAGAGTATAGTATAGAGTATTTACCAGTGTAGCGTAGCGTAGTGTAGTGTAGTGTAGTGTAGTGTAGAGTATAGTATCGTATAGTACAGTATAGTATAGTGTAGTGTAGAGTATAGTATCGTATAGTACAGTATAGTATAGTGTAGTATTTATTGGTGTTAAGTAAAAATACAGTTTTACACAAGTCAAAAAGAAGAATGTACAATTAGAGTTACATTAGCACTTAATACTAACATAAAAAAAATATTGACTACTGCCAAATTTGCAACTATTTTTATCAAAATTTTAATTATTGAGTCCACATTTTATCACATGACTGTGTAAAAATTCAATGATTACAACTTTAACCTATTCATATCAATTATTTTAAAGTATCTCAAAATTTTTATATTGTTTCATAAATTCTTTGTTTACTGTCAATTTTTCAATTACTCATGTTAAAATTTCTGCCAAACTCCTGCCAAATATATAATTATTTATATCATTTTTTTAAATTTATTTTGTAATTTAAAAAAAAAAATTATCAAATGTTTCAATTATACATAACAATGAATTCTGTCACAATTTCAATGATTAAATTTCGAATACTCAATTATTTGTCGAAACTTAACTATGCCACAAATTCGACTGTTCAATTATACCTAATAAAATTTCAACAATTACAATTATTTTTTATTAGGTTTAGTTAATTTACTGGTGATTTTCGACATATTAAAAATTATATCTGGAACACGTTAGCAAAATTACTGCTGATTTTACGACATTTAGGTACCCTGAATTGCAATTTTGAAACATATTCTGAAAATTATAAATCATTTCAATATATTTCAATAAGAAATATTATGTAAATTGTAGATCATGCTGTTAGACTTTTTTTATGCAAAAAGTTGATAAAAGAATACCAAATTTCTAAATTAATTTCCTAATCCTCTTAATCTAAATTGCATGTTTAATTTCAACTATTGCTGCGAATTTATCAATAAGGCCTGCAATATTTAAATGTTTCTGTCAAAATTTCGACATATTAAAAATTATTTCTGGAACAGGTTGGCAAAATTACTGCTGATTTTACGACATTTTGGTACCCTGAATTGCAATTTTGAAACATTTTCTGACAATTATAAATAATTTCAATATATTTCAATAAGAAATATGATGTAAATTGTAGATCATCCTGTTAGGCTTTTTTTAAGCAAAAATTTGATAAAAGAATATCAAATTTCTAAATTAATGTCCTAATCCTCTTAATCTAAATTGCATGTTTAATTTCAACTATTGCTGCGAATTTATCAATAAGTCCTGCAATATTTAAATGTTTCTGTCAAAATTTAGACATATTAAAAATTATTTCTGGAACAGGTTGGCAAAATTACTGCTGATTTTAGACATTTTGGTACCCTGAATTGCAATTTTGAAACATTTTCTGAAAATAATAAATAATTTCAATATATTTCAATAAGAAATATTATGTAAATTGTAGATCATCCTGTTAGGCTTTTTTTATGCAAAAAGTTGATAAAAGAATTCCAATTATCTAAATTAATTTCCTAATCCTCTTAATCTAAATTGCAAGTTTAATTTCAACTATTGCTGCGAATTTATCAATAAGACCTGCAATATTTAAATATCTCTTTCAAAATTCCGACATATTAAAAATATTTCTGGAACAGATTGGCAAAATTACTGCTGATTTTAGACATTTTGGTACCCTGAATTGCAGTTTTGAAACATATTCTGAAAATTATAAATAATTTCAATATATTTCAATAAGAAATATTATGTAAATTGTAGATCATCCTGTTAGGCTTTTTTTATGCAAAAAGTTGATAAAAGAATTCCAATTATCTAAATTAATTTCCTAATCCTCTTAATCTAAATTGCAAGTTTAATTTCAACTATTGCTGCGAATTTATCAATAAGACCTGCAATATTTAAATATCTCTTTCAAAATTCCGACATATTAAAAATATTTCTGGAACAGATTGGCAAAATTACTGCTGATTTTAGACATTTTGGTACCCTGAATTGCAGTTTTGAAACATATTCTGAAAATTATAAATAATTTCAATATATTTCAATAAGAAATATTATGTAAATTGTATATCATCCTGTTAGGTTTTTTTTATGCAAAAAGTTGATAAAAGAATTCCAAATTTCTAAATTAATTTCCTAATCCTCTTAATCTAAATTGCATGTTTAATTTCAACTATTGCTGCGAATTTATCAATAAGACCTGCAATAGTTAAATATCTCTTTCAAAATTTCGACATATTAAAAATTATTTCTGGAACAGGTTGGCAAAATTACTGCTGATTTTACGACATTTTGGTACCCTGAATTGCAATTTTGAAACATTTTCTAAAAATTATAAATCATTTCAATATATTTCAATAAGGAATATTATGTAAATTGTAGATCATCCTGTTAGGCTTTTTTATTGAAAAAGTTGATAAAAGAATTCAAAATTTCTGAATTAATTTCCTAATCCTCTAATTCTAAATTGCAACTTTAATTTCAACTATTGCTGCGAATTTATCAATAAGGCCTGCAATATTTAAATGTTTCTGTTAAAATTTCGACATATTAAAAATTATTTCTGGAACAGGTTGGCAAAATCACTGCTGATTTTAAAACATTTTGGTACCCTGAATTGCAATTTTGAAACATTTTCTGAAAATTATAAATCATTTCAATATATTTCAATAAGAAATATTATGTAAATTGTACATCATCCTGTTTGACTTTTTTATGCAAAAAGTTGTTAAAAGAATTCCAAATTTCTAAATTAATATCCTAATCCTCTAATTCTAAATTGCAAGTTGCATACTTGCAATTTAGAATTAGAGGTTTTCTTCTAGAAGGAATTCTAGGTTTTCTGGGTGTTGTAAGGGATTACGTTTTTTGTACCGAAATTTACATAATAAATATCTTGGCTGTTTGTTCAAATTTGTATAAAAATATTTGTAAATATTCCTCGTTTTCCGATATAACCACTTATTTCAAAATTATTTATTTTTGGCCCGCCTTAAGGTTAGCTCTACTACTATAATAATACTAATAATTTATTTGTATGTTGAGTGGAGGATTACATTGTCAATATTACACTAAAATAAAATACTGTTATGCTCTGTACTAAAATTTATATTTATTTAAACATATCAGACACGTGATATTTACTATCATACTCATTTACTACACTTTATATCATATCATACTCACTTTACTGTCATACTTGTTCTGAACAAACCATTTATATAACAATATTTTTTTGCAGTTGCAATTTTACCTTTCGGTGTTGGCATTTTGTGTACAGTGTTATTTTAGTTACATCCCATTTGTCCTATTCTACTTTTTACTATTTATTTTTACTATTTATTTACCTTTTTCCATGTATCTCTATTTCTTGCTAGTTTCTTTGCCTCTCCTTCTGAGATTCCTTTCTTTTTGAGTATTTTTATGATCTTTTCATCATATTCTGGGTCTCCCTATTTCCTTCTTAACTATCGTCTTCGCTTCCTACGTTCTTTTTACTTGAGCCTTTTCATCTATTCTTATTAAGTGACTCCACCAACTAATCTGCCTCTTTTCTATGTACTCCTGTGTAGTTTCAATTTCCAATTCTTTCCTGATTTCTTCATTTCTTACTCTGTCCATTTTTGTTTTCCCTGCTACTCTCCTCAGATAATTCATTTAATTATAATAATAATAATAATAATAATAGTAATAACAATAATATTAACAAATAAGGCAAGAATAATTCAGCAAAAATTAAAATCATGAAATTGTCATGTTTGATTCCATCAGATGTGCTCCTATTGCAGTGGAAAACTTATTTTATTGGCACTTGGTTGTGGAGTTGCTTCCGATAAATACATAAAATTCGAGGGCCATAAAAAGTTCGTTACATAAAAAGAAACCAGCTGTTTGAACTGCACGACTATATTTTTCGCTTGCGAAGATTGTTGAGAGCGGGATTTCATAACATTGACCAATCATACTTTAGACCAGATTACGTCTAAACTTCTCGCAATTCCACCTATACAGTCGCGATCAAACACAAATCCCGTTACTGAAATGCGGAAGGGCGAACG
Source organism: Othius punctulatus (assembly GCA_951805005.1). Lineage (NCBI taxonomy): Eukaryota > Metazoa > Arthropoda > Insecta > Coleoptera > Staphylinidae > Othius > Othius punctulatus. The sequence continues at coordinate 3,929,577 of OX638141.1, read as the reverse complement.
GGAAACGGGCGAGGGTGGGATCACGGCAGTCAGTCATCGGCAGGGCTGTGTTTGCCCTCCATCGTCGAGCTCAAATAGTCGGAGGAGAAATTGTGTTCTGTAAATATATTACACACCCGGAGCTTTCATTACATTACAGGATCGGTGTAACGTCGCGCCACGTTTTGTTGCAGGGTTTGGGAAGGGTGGAAGAATTTATTAGCAGCGAAAACGTCTGCTCGCGAGTTAGTTCTTGCACATTTAGTATGCACTAACCTTATGAATATTTAAGGCCTCTGGAGATGGTTTGGGGTAGACGTGTTTGTCATTTTACACGGCAATTGACGTTGTTTTGGTCGGGGATGGAGATGTCGCCCCGTTAAACGGGCCAGGAATAGAGAGCAGTTGGGAATTGGATTAATTAATGATGTACGCACATTAAATACAAATCGCTCGTGTGACTTGTACGCAGTTTATAATACACCAGTCTACGTTAGCGCTAATCTTTCGGGGGCGACAAATGATTTGAATTTATGAAATAAGCCCGATCACAAAATACGGATACAGCTGATTGATGGAATAGAAAACACACGCCAGTCCAATATAATTCCCCGGAATATCGAATACATCTCTTGCCGCGTCGAGAATAACCGATAAATTGTCAATCACTCGCTCACAGCATATTGACTCAAAACAGGAATACGAGACGGAAATGTAACAGTTAAAATTTCATGCAACTTTGGATTTTAATTAATTACGTGCAGTTCTGTACGCAGCTCGGGGGCTGGCACGAGAGCTGCATGAATTGCGTATAATTATAATAAATATTCCACCTGAGCCTGAATAAAATATGAACTAATATAAAAGTTCCAATGAATTATACATAGGAAAATGACCGCAGCGCGCGCTATCACTGAGATAGCCGCCCGTTAATTACCCAGCAGAAAAAACACCCTTGAAAAACCGCAACAGCAATCAAATATACCCTCACAAGAAACAGCTTCAACGAAGACGCCGGGAAATTTAATAAGTACTATGAAGTGCGGGTGGGCAGAGCAGCCCGGAACACGAGGCGAGTACTGCAGTACTGCCCGGAGCTTTCCTCCGGAGTGTTATTGCGGGCTGTCGGCGTACGTAACGCGCAAAGTGTGTTTTAGTTTGGGAAGTAAAATTGCTCGGATGAGTTGCCGGCAAATAAATAATTCAGCCGGATTTTTAATTACTTCCATCAACACGCCATGATGAATCGCGAGGCGCCGCGGGGGGCGCAAGTTTTTAACCCCCGAGGGGAATTTTGTTTTCGGCCGCGAAAGTAAATCTCGGCACTTCAAATCTGCTCAAGTAATTAAAACATGTATTAATTAAGTCTTATCCTTTTAATAATAACGACCCGCCCAAAATTCTTCCCAAGCTTTTACATAAGATAATCCGCAATGATGATTAGTTTGTGACGCTATTACAGGTCATTACCATAAAGTTGTAACAGAGTACTAACGTGTATAGTAGTACTAAAGAGTACAGAGTAGTAATGTTTTTCGGACATAGTTTTTTCCTGCTGAGACCTTTACTTTTGTTCTAAGCCACAAAATATCGGCTTGGGTCGGATCTAGTTTAACAATTAAAAATGTAACTTATACTTAAATTAACGTTGCAGTGGTGTCAGACATCAGGCAACTCTAAAATGATTAGTTACGAGTAATCAGACCGAATATACCTGAAGCTTAAGTGGGAGTTTCGGGACACACTGTATATTGTAAATATATTTTGCAAGTAGAATTATTCAAAAATGTTATTAATTTATATTTTTAACACTTAATATATGTACAAGTATGCAATAATGCAATAATACATGTACAAGTTACTCTAAATTTCACAAAAATTTAAGAAATTTCCACACAGTTTTTTATAAGTTGCTAGATTGTGTTAATTTATGCTCTACTAAATATATTCTATTAGAATACATCAAAATAATTATAACGTCTAGAATTTCAATGAAAATATTGAAAGTATCAGAAAGTTCAGAAATTGCGAACATTGTAGAAACTTAAAAGAAACAAACTAGAGAAATGCAAATTAGAAACTAGAAACAAATATTTAATACAAGCATTACGATGTCAGAGATTGTAGAAAACATACTAATACAGTTATATTATTAGCAATATTTTATTCAAAATCTCATAGTTCAAAATCAAAATAGTTAGAAAGTCCAGAATTTCAATGAAAATATAGAAAGTATCAGAAAGTTCAGAAATTGCGAACATTGTAGAAACTTAAAAGAAACAAACTAGAGAAATACAAATTAGAAACTAGAAACAAATATTTAATACAAGCATTACGATGTCAGAGATTGTAGAACACATACTAATGCAGTTATATTATTAGCAATATTTTATTCAAAATCTCATAGTTCAAAATCAAAATAGTTAGAAAGTCCAGAAATTCAATGAAAATATAGAAAGTATCAGAAGGTTCAGAAATTGCGAACATTGTAGAAACTTAAAAGAAACAATCTAGAGAAATACAAAATACAAACTGGAAACTAGAAACAAAAATTTAATGCAAGCATGATGATATCAGAGATTGTAGAAAACATACTTATACAGTTATATTATTAGCAATATTTTATTCAAAATCTCATACTTCAAAATCAAAATAGTTAGAAAGTCCAGAATTTCAATGAAAATATAGAAAGTATCAGAAGATTCAGTAATTGCGAACATTATAGAAACTTAAAAGAAACAAACTAGAGATATACAAACTAAAAACTAGAAACAAATATTTAATGCAAGCATTATGATATCAGAGATTGTAGAAACATACTAATACAGTTATATTATTAGCAATATTTTACTCAAAATCTCATAGTTCAAAATCAAAATAGTTAGAAAGTCCAGAATTTCAATGAAAATATAGTAAGTATCAGAAGGTTCAAAAATTGCAAACATTGTCGAAACTTAAAAGAAACAAACTAGAGAAATACAAACAAGAAACTAGAAACAAAAATTTAATGGAAGCATTATGATATCAGAGATTGTAGAAAACATACTAATACAATTATATTATTAGCAATATTTTATTCAAAATCTCATAGTTCAAAATCAAAATAGTTAGAAAGTCCAGAAATTCAATGAAAATATAGAAAGTATCAGAAGGTTCAGAAATTGCGAACATTGTAGAAACTTAAAAGAAACAAACTAGAGAAATACAAATTAGAAACTTGAAACAAATATTTAATGCAAGCATTATGATATCAGAGATTGTAGAAAACATACTAATACAGTTATATTATTAGCAATATTTTATTCAAAATCTCATAGTTCAAAATCAAAATAGTTAGAAAGTCCAAAATATCAATGAAAATATAGAAAGTATCAGAAGGTTCAAAAATTGCAAACATTGTCGAAACTTAAAAGAATCAAACTAGAGAAATACAAACTAGAAACTAGAAACAAAAATTTAATGCAAGCATTATGATATCAGAGATTGTAGAAAACATACTAATATAAATATATTATTAGCAATATTTTATTCAAAATCTCATAGTTCAAAATCAAAATAATTAGAAAGTCCAGAATTTCAATGAAAATTTAGAAAGTATCAGAAGGTTCAGTAATTGCGAACATTGTAGAAACTTAAAAGAAACAAACTAGAGAAATACAAATTAGAAACTAGAAACCACTATATTTAATGCAAGCATTATGATATCAGAGATTGTAGAAAACATACCAATACAGTTATATTATTAGCAATATTTTATTCAAAATCTCATAGTTCAAAATCAAAATAGTTAGAAAGTCCAAAATATCAATGAAAATATAGAAAGTATCAGAAGGTTCAAAAATTGCAAACATTGTCGAAACTTAAAAGAATCAAACTAGAGAAATACAAACTAGAAACTAGAAACAAAAATTTAATGCAAGCATTATGATATCAGAGATTGTAGAAAACATACTAATATAAATATATTATTAGCAATATTTTATTCAAAATCTCATAGTTCAAAATCAAAATAATTAGAAAGTCCAGAATTTCAATGAAAATTTAGAAAGTATCAGAAGGTTCAGTAATTGCGAACATTGTAGAAACTTAAAAGAAACAAACTAGAGAAATACAAACTAGAAACTAGAAACAAAAATTTAATGCAAACATTATGATATCAGAGATTGTAGAAAACATACTAATATAATTATATTATTAGCAATATTTTATTCAAAATCTCATAGTTCCTATCTTGTGGTAAATATTTTACATGCGTCTTAAAATATATGAGTAAATCAATTCGCATAAAGTGAAAACTGAAAGTTTACAAAATGAATACAAGTGCATAAGAGTCGTTCAAGCACGCTCGCCTGGCTTACGAGCACGACGCGAAACACAGTGCTTGAAAGGCCCTTATGTACCTGTGTAATATTTTGTTTTATAGCCACACACGTTACTTTATAAATATTAAACCGCTAATACACTTATCTATGTAATCTATTCTCATGGAAAAAAAACGTAACTTATTAATATCACACATCTCATTTCATCATCGTCTGTTTTTTTTTTTTAATTGTTAATTTACAAATTGTGAAATGTTGTTCTTTTTAGTTTTGCCTGAAGATGATCAATTGATTAATCGAAACCAGTCGCAAAAGCAAATAAATTTTAAAAAAATTAAGGAAGTACACATATTTTACTGAATTTTGTTTTTTTATTATTCATTCGCCACAATGTGGAAATAAAAAAATAATAAGAAACAGTAAAGTTCATTTTACTAGATAGGTATACGTGGATGTCATTGTTCATCAAGGTTGGTGTCATTAAACCAAATTATTAAAAAAAAATCATTGATTTAAATCAAAATTGATTTTTATTTCTTTAAATTAATTATTATTTTTGCACTGTTTGTGCATTCCAATAGGTGTACAATTAAAAATATAATGTAATTATAGATATAGTATGCTTGGAAATAGATAATTGGAAATAAGTAAAATAAGTTTCTTTTCTTCATTTTTTGGTCCATCACAGAACAGATAGGTACACTGATTATATCATAAATTCTGGTTCAAATTGAAGAAGTTATATTTTAAAACATCATATGATTTAAATCGTGATGTAAAATAATTGATATAAATCACATCTAAACTGAAAAAAACTGATCAAAAATATAAAAAAATCAAATAAATCAAATAAATCATGATTTATTTGATTTATTTCAATTTTTTTCAAATTTCAATCTAAATTGAAGAAGTTATATTTTAAAAAATATATTATTTAAATCGTGATGTAAAAGAATTGATTTAAATCACATCTAAACTGGCAAAAACTGATCAGAAATATAAAAAAAATCAAATAAATCAAATAAATCATGAATTATTTGAATTATTTGATTTTGTTTTCAAATTTCATTTCAAATTGAAGAAGTTATATTTTAAAAAATCATATGATTTAAATCGTGATGTAACATAATTGACTTAAATCACATCTAAACCGGCAAAAACTGATCAGAAATATAAAAAAATCAAATAAATCATGTTTTTTTTGTTATTTTTTAAATCATTGAAATTTGATTTTGTTTTAAATCATGATTTATTCCAACCCTGTTTATAATTAATAACATGGAGAAGGTTGACATTAACTGCATCACTGTCATCAGCTATAGACGTCAATACCATCAACGAAATTTTAGTAATAATAATATTTATTAGCAGAAAGCTACATACATAATCCAAAAAAATGGTTAGGTTAGGTCTATAGGTTAAAACTGCTAAGTTTATAATAACCAATAATAAGCGTCAAGTTTCTGGTTTTGCGATTGCCAGCAATACTAAGTATACATTTAAAGCCTACCACAGTGAACTTAGTAGCATATAAAGCTTAATAAGTACAATAAAACGGTACATCACTGAAGTTTTCGTATATCTCAGTAATTAAAAAAAAATCAATTAAATGTAATAAAATATGATATTAATAATTTTTAAATTATTACTATCAAAGCTTTAATTATTAAAGTCAAAATTTCCAAAATTCTGCTATATCTGAATGATTGCTAACAATTCTTATATCATTTCTATGACATTTTCAATTATTTGTACTAAAATTGTAATTATTCTTGTTAAGATTTTAATAATTGACAAATTTTCAAATATTTGAGTAAAATTTTTAAATATGCTTGTCAAGATTTTAATGATTGGTGTCGTGAAGTTTACGTTTATACTACGACTATGTGGCAATAATACTATATCATATATTGAGGGTGTCGAAAAGTCTGGAATATGTTTATTATTACAGAGATAAATTATTACACATTGTTGTATAAATCTAAAATATTCATAATTTGTCCTTTTTAATAATCAAAAACATATATATGTAATTTAGTATGTAGTAATAATATGTATACTGTTGTATTATTAAAATAAACATATTCTATATATATCATCATTTGTTTTTGAATGATTACATCATGGACTTTTTTTTAAACGGCAACCCTAAAAAGGAATTGAAAGTTATAAATAAATCAGAGGTATTTATTTCGCAAAATCACATAAATAATTACAATAAATGTTTGAACTATACATAGAAGCCTTTTGAGCTTGACAGTATCCCTAGGCAAATGAATGCTTTTGCTCTTTTCGGCAAGTTCCATAAGAAATCCTGTACCAAGAATAAGTTTACGTCTTAGATTCACTATTTCCGAAATTATGCCAAAGTTTCAATGATGGACGAAATTTCAATAATACGAATTTAAACAAATACCTAATTGTTTAAATTCGTATTATTGAAATGTTTGCAATCATTGAAATGTTTACGAATTTTGACAAGTACCTAATCGTTTAAATCCGTAACGTTGGCAATCATTGAAATATTGGCATAATTTCTGAAATGTTGACACATATATTTGAAAATTTTATATCAATATTTAAAATTTCCTTGGTAACATTGAAATTTTTAAAGAAATAATTGAAACTTTTACATTACTTTAAAAAACTATTGAAATTTTGAGGGAATAATTAAAATGGTTACAGAAATAATTTAATATTTAACTGTAATTAATGATATTTTAACAGTAATCACTGATATTTCAACTGTAATCATTGATATTTGAACAGTAATTATTAATATTTCAACAGTAATATTTGACGTTTAACTGAGTCATTGAAAACATCACTTTATTAATTCAAATTTAGTAAGTTATTCATAAAAACTATCACCAATTAATTATAATCGTAGACTAGTTTCCAGAAAAATGATTTAAAACGTGATATCTTTGAAAGTTTTAGAATAATCATAGAAATTTAAACTTTTACATAATTCCTGAAATATTGACAGAAATCACTAAAATTTTACACTTACAATTTTACGAATGATTACAATATTGACAGCAGTTTCTCGGTATTTGCTGAAATTTTGAAAGGTACCTGCCTTGTTTTGGTACTTGCCTAACCCAATTCTAATGCGGAAAATTATGTCGAGAAAATTTTAACTGACTATGATATCGAATTGCCTTTATATCGATTCTCACATATTTCTTTTGAACTTATATTTAAATATTGTTCTGCTTTTTTATACTTAATTATTGAATAAATTAAATACTATCATTAAATATTATTATTAAATGTAATAAATATAAATTTAATAAATCTTTGTGTTTTGCCCCCTCTTGAAAAAAAATCTGCGCGTGTCCATGGATATACCTCAAATACTGACGATACTCACTGGGAATTTACAAAAATTAAAAAGTTAGTTAGTTTTAGATGAATATTTACATTATTATTATTTGATGTAAACGTGTTTAGCACTCTCAGGATAATTAATTTATATTTCACAAATGTAAACTATAAATTGAATGGGCATTTGAGAATTAGTTCCTCGGACAATTGTAGGCCGGTTTCGATCTTATTAGATCTCTTTAGTCCAATCTAGTCCGATTCGTAAAGTGCATTACGAAGAGATTGATTGAAGAGATCTAATAAGATCGAAACCGGTCTTCAATTGTCCGAGGAAATAATTCCCAAATGCACATTCGATTTATGGTTTACATTTCGTCGGCTTGGTGTTACAATGTTGTATGGAACATTTTTTAAATTCTATAGCTTTGCAGGGCTATATGTTTTCAAAACGGGACCTTTCAACTTGTTGGAAGAATAAAATAGGATCATTAGGAACCTGTGATAAAAACATATCTATTGACCGTGCAAAATTTATCATTTTTTGATATAGCAAACATATTTAAAATCCTTATTTCCAAATTTACACATTTGCACATACAACCTTGTAACATTAAGCCGACGATTTGTCAGATATAAATTATTTATCCTTAGAGTGCAGGAAACGTTTACATTAAATTTAATTAACTCAGGAGGAACCATAAACTTATAGAATTATTATTTTTATTATTACATGAGTTTTGTGAACCAATTTTTGTCGTATGCATTTCCCAAGGTTGCTTGTTTTTCCCGCTGATTATTTCTTTTGTATCCCATTAATTTTTAACAGTTTCATTTCGTCTGTATGTCAAACAGCTGCGGGCCCGGAATAAACTTTCCCCATTACGAATTTCTCCGCAAAAAATCAATCTTAATATGCAAATGCCCGCGTATTTTCGCAGTCAGAAAAACATCCCGTGAAAAAATATTTCCACAGCACCCGTGATCGCCGCGGTCCGCGCAATTACGGAGATAACACGACACGCAATTATCCTGAAAACCGCCGTGGGTGCAATTTTTTTAATTAAATTTATGCAAATCCTGCCGTATTGATCCCGCCGAAGAGAGCTTGAAAACTATGATGAGAGGGCGCACTTTGGCGCGTTCCTGCGAGGACGATTACAAGACGCCGCTGGTTGCGGTGGAAAGTAAATAAGTGGCGGAAAGCTGGAATTTTCGAGGCGGTTTTCAAATTAAGTAATGCATTTTTAAGGGGGCGCCCCGTTTTTTTTCGCGTCCTCGGCTCGCCCGCGTGACCCCTTTTCCAATTTGCAAATGGCGCTCGAATTGCGTTATGTATCCGCACGGCGTGTTATGGTGATCCTTAATTATGGCCCTTTTATTTCGTGGAGTAGGATCAGTGCGCGTTGGGCGTGTGTAATTGATGAAATTTCACCCTCCTCCTCTTGACGTGTGCTTCCCCGTATTAAAAATTCAATTTAAAAGCGGACGTCGCGTCCCTGATAAATGAATGCACTGAAAATTGGCAGAGGGTGGACTTTTATTGAGCCAGGACCTCCTTGGAGGATAATATGTCCCGCAGGACCCACGGGCGCTCAATACGTCCCATCTACTATATATACAGTGTACTACGCAGCGAACGGCCGAAAGGCCATCCATCAAGCTGCACAAACGCTGAATAATACCGGGAACAGGGGGCTGGATTTATGCGTGGATTACATTACCGGTTTATTGGGGGGGCCCCAATGGCCCCCGGCGGGGCTCAGGCGTACCGGCGTCGAACGCTCTTATCAGGCATCGCGACCCCCTGATCAATATAATATTTTTATTTAGGGAATTACTCTAAATAACTGGGTTGAATAAATATAGAATGATTTATTATTCGTTCCACGTAAAACGGCGGGTGCAAGCTTGTCGTTCGTGCAAGATAGATAAATCGTTCAGCATGGGGAACAGGGACGGAGTGGTAAATTGAAAAAAAAACATACTTACAGATATCATACATGTACGAACGAAACCGCAAGAGATTCGCAAATGCATATCTTACAAACCCATAAATAAAATGAATCAATACCTTACATCAACGATTAAATCGAAATTATTACGACATACATAAGTACTTTATGTATGTCGATAATGATCTGATCAATAAATTTTACTATTAAAACAATCAATACTAATGTCATTCTGGTGTTATGAAATTGCAAATTTCTAAAATATGCAATTTATACATCAACTCACTTAAAACGTCCAGAAACTTAACACAGATATTAATCAGAAAGTTCTGAAACTGCGAATATTATATCAACTAATAAAAATAAAATAAAACAGTTCATTCTGTTAGGTATCAAATTGTATCATTGGATAATAATTGATTATTAATATTAGAGGCGACATCTGTGGCTTTGTTTGTTTATATAAGCCGGGGCGCGACGCGCTCAGCTTAAGAACGAGAACGAAGGGGACATTGAGTTACGTGCTTTTATGGAGTGTGGATGCAAGTTGGGTGCCGATTGTGGGGAAAGCATGTGTGATCTGGTGTTTTGGTGTGTGTTGCGATGTGGACGGTTATGGATTAGGTGTTGGAATGGATTAAAGGTCAGTACATAAACTACAATATGTATATTAGATAGAGGTGCGTCCTAGAGGTGCGTTCTGGTAATTGCAACAAAAGAGGTTGGTCCTAATTGCAACAAAAGAGGTTCGTCCTAATTGCAACAAAAGAGGTTAGTCCTAATTGCAACAAAAGAGGTTTGTCCTAGTAATTGTAATAAGAGAGCTTTGTCCTAGTAATTGCAATAAGAGAGCTTTGTCCTAGTAATTGCAATAAGAGAGCTTTATCCTAGTAATTGCAATAAGAGAGCTTTATCCTAGTAATTGCATTAAAAGAGGTTTGTCCTAGTAGTTGTAATAAGAGAGCTTTATCCTAGTAATTGCAATAAGAGAGCTTTATCCTAGTAATTGCATTAAGAGAGGTTTGTCCTAGTAATTGCAATAAGAGAGCTTTATCCTAGTAATTGCATTAAGAGAGGTTTGTCCTAGTAATTGCAATAAGAGAGCTTTGTCCTAGTAATTGCAATAAGAGAGCTTTATCCTAGTAATTGCATTAAGAGAGGTTTGTCCTAGTAATTGCAATAAGAGAGCTTTATCCTAATAATTGCAATAAGAGAGCTTTATCCTAGTAATTGCAATAAGAGAGCTTTATCCTAGTAATTGCATTAAGAGAGGTTTGTCCTAGTAATTGCAATAAGAGAGCTTTGTCCTAGTAATTGCAATAAGAGAGCTTTATCCTAGTAATTGCATTAAGAGAGGTTTGTCCTAGTAATTGCAATAAGAGAGCTTTATCCTAGTAATTGCATTAAGAGAGGTTTGTCCTAGTAATTGCAATAAGAGAGCTTTATCCTAGTAATTGCATTAAGAGAGGTTTGTCCTAGTAATTGCAATAAGAGAGCTTTATCCTAGTAATTGCATTAAGAGAGGTTTGTCCTAGTAATTGCAATAAGAGAGCTTTATCCTAGTAATTGCATTAAGAGAGGTTTGTCCTAGTAATTGCAATAAGAGAGCTTTATCCTAGTAATTGCAACAAGAGAGGTTCGTCCTAGTAAGAGGTGTACGTCACTGCTTTGCACATGAAGGTGAAATACAATAGTCGTAGAGAATAATGGTTGAAGCCGTGAGTGCTAGCGATCCAGTTGGCGAGAGAACTGGCGGGGGAAGGGGAGTTGCTCCCCCGGTAAGTCCTTCCAATTATAGTTAATATACAATACTAAAAGAATACTCTTTATATGTGGGGAAATCATTTGGAGCCAATGCCATCTTCGGATCGAGTTCAATATAAAGCCTGCGCATCCTGACCAATGAAAATACAGTATATTATGTAAGTGATTATTATTATTAATAGGTAAAATGGCGAAAATTTATGTATTAAATATGACGTCAAGTTAAGGCTACGATTGGAAAAAGAACTAGCCTAACAATTCATTACTTGTAAGTCTACTGAAGATGACTGCCTTGCAGTTGAAATGTACATTTAGTATAAATAAATGTGTATTGTGAAATATTCTCCTTGTTTTATTTAAGAGCTATAAAACTACACAAAAATGATAATTTTGGTATCTACGAAAAAAAGGTTCAAAATTTAATTTCATCAAATGAGTTCAAATGCATACCATTTGATTATAATAACTCATGTTACAAATTACGAAAATTCCAGAAAATGTAGAAGTACATAATCTCAATATAGTACGGATGGATACCATAAATATCACATCAAACACACAATTATAATTACACATAATTGTCTCAATTGTGTATAATTGCTAACAAGGAAATATGACGTGATAAAACACGAAGCACACACGATACGCTTGTAATATTTCATGAAAAATTAACAAGGCCAAAAATTTCAAATCAAATGTAGGTACCACGGAAATTAATGCGGACACTAAAAACGAAACAAGGCAGAGAGAAAAACTTTGAATTATCTAAGCAATTTCAATTTAACAAGACTTCGACAACTTCGGCAATCTCTATATATTAGAGTACATCCGCCTGTAAGCTGGGTGCTTTTTTTTTTCTGAAAACACGGAAAGTTTTGCGAAGATGAGATTTACAAATTTAAAATGTAACTCCTGCAAGGCGCAATAAACGCGTCTATTTTATTATATTAGCTGTACGCATAATTCCGATTACGTAAGGTGTCCCACATTGGCCCCCATAAAGGGGAGAGCCTGGGGGCCCGGGATTAGAGGGGCCCGGCTCTGCTTGGCGTTCTGTAAATTACTAGATATTATACAAAACAAAACAACTGAATGTATGAACAGAACACAAAAAATGATTTGACAAAGTGACACTATACAAAAGTTATTGTTAAACGACAGTTACTTTTATATAATTTTATATTTAACATTACTATTTACAAATAAATTAAAACAATCATAAAATGTATTATTAATAGCACAAGAATTGCTTTAAGCAGTATATTAATAGTAATACTTTTATGACAAAACAAAATCAGCAAAAGTTAACAAATTCTATTTTTAACCTTATTGTTAACAAATAAATTAAAACAATCACAAAAAATAGTATATGTAGTAGGGTTTTGGAGTACTTACTGGCATTTGTATAAAATATCAATTATGTCTTTGTTTTTGTCCTTTATTCATTAAATTAAGTTGTTTTACCTAACTAGTTTCGGATTTGTTTAAAATTTAAGTTACAACACAACACAAACCGTAATTTTTCATTAATACATCTGATTTCCTTAATATACGGGACACACGCTAACAACAACATACAACATACATACATACCTAATCCATCTCTCTTTTACCCATTGAGTGTCGAGGGTACAACATAACAAACATAAATAAATGAAAACCTCTGAAGATGGCTGCAATTTTAAACAAAGCCGAAACTAGTTAGGTAAAACAACTTATTTTAATGAATAAAGAACGAAAACAAAGACATAATTTATATTTTATACAAATACCAGTAAGTACTCCAAAACCATACTACGTGCAATTTATAGAACTGGTAACTATCGATATAACTCTTACGAAAATAAAAAAAAAAGTTAATAGCACAAGAATTGCTTTAAGCAGTATATGTATTGTGTATATGTATATGTAGAATATGGTAATCTAATCAACAGTGGATACCGCGAAAATTTAAAAACTACTGTAAAATTTTCCATCATCCTGTAAAATTTTAGTGATTTCTGTCAAACTTTAAATAATTCTGATTTGGATTACTGCCAAAGTTTTATTTAAAACTGTTGAATTTGCAGTGTCTGTATAAATTTCTATGATTACTGTAAAAATTTCAGAGATATCACATTTTCAATCATATCCTTGGAAATTAGCCGACGACTAAAGTTAATTGGTGATAGTTTTTATGAATTACTAATTAAATTTGAGTCATTATAGTAATATTTTCAATTACCCAATTAATCTTCAACGATTACTGTAGACATATCAATGATTACAATTACATATTTCATTATTTGTGTAAACATTTAAACTTAACAAATACTACTAAAAAAAATTAATATTTATGTAGTGTCAATGTTGTTTTCAACGTGCAATCTGATACCTTTTTATATTTTTGCACTGGAACATCAAAAATAGACAAATTTTGGGCAGAATCTATCTAAAAATTAACAGGTTTTCACAGCTGAAGCTACGAATTTGACATATCGTCGGCTTAATGTTACAAGGTTGTATGTGCAAATTTTTAAATTTGAGAGTAACGACTTTAAATATGTTTGTTATTATAGAAAATGATGTATTGTGCACTGCAATTAGATATTTTTTTTATCACAGATTCTTAATTATTCGAATTTAACCTTCCAACAAGTTGAAAAGTCCCGCTTTGTAAACATATAGCCCTGTAAAGCTATAAAACTAAAAATTGAAAAAATGTTGCATGCAACCTTATAACACCTAGCCGACGATATGTTGACAGTGCAATTGAAAATTTTACAGATTTCAATGGTTTTAATTGAAAATTTTACGTAAGTAAACTGACACTATTTCACCTGCGGAGAACGGAATCGACCATATTTGAATGATTTTTTTCAAATTTTTATCTTATCGGGAACCCCATAAACTTTTAATGGTCCATGAGCGTGAGACACCCTGTATACTATTCAAGTACTTATTACTGATTTCTTACTGAATTTTCAACTATTCCCGCAAAAATTTTATATAGTATGTAAAATTTTTAATTTTGAATTACTAAACTTTAGATTGCTGTCAATTATTTCTATAAACATTCAATGATCTATCAGTATTTTTAAATTTCAATGGTTACTGTCTCAGTTTTGAAAATTACTGTCAAATTTGCAATTATTTCTTTGAAATTTTCAATTAGTTTCGTGAAAATTTCAAAAACTGCTGTCAAATTTTTAATCATTTCCTGTACAAAGTGATTTTCATCAATACTTCAGTAATGATGTCAAATATTCCATGATTACTGCTAACGTTTCAATTAAACCTGTTGAATTTACAATTTCGGTAGTATTTAGTAGAATATACAATTTATTCAAGTACTTATTACTGATTTTTCACTAAATTTTTAACTATTACTGTCAAAATTTTATTTAGTATGTCAAATTTTTAATTTTTAATTAATAAAATTAAGATTAAATTCTTTCAATAAACACTCAATGATTCTATCAATATTTTTAAATTTGAATGGACACTGTCTCAGTTTTGAAAATTACTGTTAAATTTGTAATTATTTCTTTGAAAATTTCAATGAATTTCGTGAAAATTTCAGAAACTGCTGTAAAATTTCTAATCATTTCCTGTACAATTTTAGTGATTTCTATCAATATTTCAGTTATGATCTGTTCAATGATTACAGCTAACGTTTCAATTAAACCTGTTGAATTTACAATTTCGGTAGTATTTAATAGAATATATTATTTATTCAAGTACTTATTACTGATTTTTCACTAAATTTTCAACTATTACTGTCAAAATTTTATTTAGTATGTCAAATTTATAATTTTTAATTACTAAAATTAAGATTACTGTAAATTCTTTCCATAAACATGCAATGATTCTATAAATATTTTTAAATTTCAATGTATCATGTCCCAGTTTTGAAATTGAATGTCAAATTCGCAATTATTTCTTTCAAAAATTCAATCAAATTTTTCACTAAATTTTCAACTATTACTGTCAAAATGTTATTTATTATGTCAAATTTTTAATTTTTAATTACTAAAATTAAGATTACTGTCAATTCTTTCCATAAACATTCAATGATTCTATAAACATTTTTTAAATTTCAATGTATTATGTCCCAGTTTTGAAATTGACTGTCAAATTCGCAATTATTTCTTTCAAAAATTCAATCAAATTTTTCACTAAATTTTCAACTATTACTGTCAAAATGTTATTTATTATGTCAAATTTTTAATTTTTAATTACTAAAATTAAGATTACTGTCAATTCTTTCCATAAACATTCAATGATTCTATAAATATTTTTAAATTTCAATGGATTGTATCCCAGTTTTGAAATTGACTGTCAAATTCGCAATTATTTCTTTCAAAATTTCAATGAATATCGCGAAAATTTCAAAATCTTGACAGAGATTTTTCTGTTGTTCATTTTCATTTTGTTAATTTCATAGGAATGATAATTCTGTCGAAATATCAGTAATTATGTCAAAGTTTCAATAATTAGTGATAAAGTTCTTAAAATTACTGGTAATTTGCAATCATTTCTTTCAAAATTTCAGTGGATACCGCGAAAATTTCAAAGACTGCTGTAAAATTTTCAATCATTCCTGTAAAATTTTAGTGATTTCTGTCAAACTTTCAGTAGTTATGTTAAAGTTTCAATGATTACTGCCATAGTTCTGAAAATTTCTGTCAATTTGTAATTAAATCTTCCAAAATTTCATTGGATACCGCAAAAATTTCAAAAACTGCTGTAAAATTTTCAATCAATCCTGTAAAATTTTAGTGATTTCTGTCGAAATTTCAGTAATTATGTTCAACGTTTCAAATTTCAAAAACATGACAGTAGTTTTTGTGTTGTTCATTTTGTTCATTTTATGATTTAATATCTTCTTATAAAATTTTAGTGATTTTTTGTCGAAATTTCATTAATTATATCAAAATTTCAATGATTACTGCCAAAGCTCTGAAAATTACTGTCAATTCGCAGATATTTCTTTTAAAATTTCAATGAATATCGCGAAATTTTCAAAAACTGCTGTCATATCATCCCTGTGTAATCATTCCTGTAAAATTTTATTGATTTCTGGTAAAATTTTAGGAATTATGTCAAAGTTTCAATGATTACTGCCAAAGTTTCAATCAAAACTGCAGAATTTGCAATTTCGGTCTAAATTTTTATGATTACTGCCAACGTTTCAAACAAAACTGCTGAATTTGCAATTTCGGTCTAAATTTCTATGATTACTCTAAAAATTTCAAAGATATCACAATTATTTATTGTTCCTATATTTAGAATTAGTACTTGTTTCTATGTAGGCTAAATTGGTATTACCGTAATAAAGATTATTATTTAATCATTTCCCTGGAAATTAGCCGACGATTAAAGTAAATCCGAGTCCGCAAAAATTCTAAACTGTTCTTCTGATTATTTGTTCAGTAAGCCATTATGCACAAATTTTCAAATTAGTTTGTTTTAAATTTAAAATTTATTGATTCGTTAATTTTGAATCCACGGAGCAAGTACTATCATATTTGTTGTTTGTTTTAAATTTATTTGTAGTTGCTTAGTAAAATTATGTTTAATATGTGAAATTTTTAATTCAGAGATTAATAAAATTAAGCTTACTGTCAATTATTTCTTTCATTTAAAATATAAAATATTGATGGAATCATTTAATGTTTAAATAATTCTATCATTATTTTTAAATTCTAATAAATATATCCCAGTTTTAAAAATTACTGTCAAATTTGAAATTATTTCTTTCAAAATTTCAATTAATTCCGAAAAAATTTCAAAAGATGCTGTCTAATTTCCAATCATTCCTGTACAATTTTAGTGATTTCTTTGGTAATTTCAGTAATTATGTCAAAGTTTCAATGATTACTGCTAATGTTCAACAATTAGAATTGTTGAATTTACAATTTCGTTCTAAATTTCTATAATTACTATAAAAATTGCAAATATATCACTCATTTTTTTTAATCATTGTAGCCGACGATTAAAGTTAGTTCGCGTCCGCAAAAATTCTGAACTGTTCCTCTTATTATTTGTCCATTTAGCCATTTTGCACCAATTTTTAAATTCGTTCTTATTTAAATTTGATATTTCTGAATTCATTAATTCTAAATCCATTGAACAAGTACTACCAATTTTTGTTTTTGTTGTTTATTTAGTTGTAGTTGCTTAGTAAAATTATGTTTAATATGTGAAATTTTTAATTCCGATATTAATAAAATTAAGATTACCGTCAATTATTTCTTCCATTTAAAATATAAAATATTGATAGAATCATTGAATGTTTAAATGATTCTATCAATATTTTTAAATTTCAATGGTAACATCTCAGTCTTGCAAATTACTGTCAAATTTGTTTCTTTCAAAATTTCAATGAATAAGATACAAGTAAAATTATTTGAGATAGGTAGAAAGATAGGTACTATGGAATTTTTAATAAAATATCGTTAATAGTATCACTGTGGTATTATGTTTTCTACATTATCTGATATCATAATGTTTGCGTTAAATTTTTGTTTCTAGTTTCTAGTTTCTACTAGTTTAAAGTTTCTACAATGTTCGCAATTTCTAAGCCTTGTGATACTTTCGATATTTTAATTGAAATTCTGGACTTTGTAACTATTTTGATGCTGGACTTTTTAACTATTTTGATGTATTCTAGTAGAATGCATCTAGTAAAGCATAGATTAGTACAATCTAGCAATTTTCAGAAAACTGTGTTCGAATTTCTGAATTCTTTGTGCAACTTGTACGTGTATTATTGTATATTATATTCAAGTTAATTTTATTAAGTGTTATGTACATAAATTAATTTAATTTTCGGAAATTTCTACTTACAAAATATGATATTTACTACAATGTACAGGGTGTCTCGCAACTTCTACTTAAGCATCAGATAGCAGGGTAATGTATGGGAACTCTAAAACTATAAATCGTTTTTCTATATCTTTATCTTTTATCTATCTCGTAGACTTTTTCGTAGCAATTTTGAAACATTGTTTTGTTTGAGGCAATTGAGGAATTTTAATAAATTTTCTGCGAATTTAATGAAAATACATATTCATTTAATTTTGCCATTCTTCTCATGCTCCTAGATTTATGCCACGAAATTTTGGGACACAGATGTAGATTAAGGGTTTTTAGATATATATATATATATATATTTTTTAACCAAGTAGTGGCAAATAAGTACTAAAAATTGTTATTTCTTTTGGTACAACAAAAGCCAGTTTTAATTGAAATATAAATCAATATCTTCTGATATTAATCATTGACAATTTCCGTGATATAAATTGCGTGTTAAAATGGGGGTGTTCAATTCCGAACCGATAAATCGCCTCGTAACACCTTAATCCGCATCCGTGCATCCTTAATGGTGACCTTCGCCGACTTAATAAATTAAATCACCTACCTGAAGCGATCCATCTCGCCGCGAGGACGTGGGCCACCCCCCGAGTCCCGGGGGTGTGCCACCCCCCGAATCCCAGGCGTGTGCCGCACTTGAGGAGGGACCGCTTTGCCGCAGCCTCCAACCCCCAGCCGGCACTGCTTGGGCTCCATTATTCAGCGGGGTGCTGGAAGTTAAATTGGAATTTAATGACACGTGCACTTTCACCCCGTGGACGAGGGGGTGGAGAGGAAGGCGAAAAAAAACCCCGCGGATCGCGTGCAAATAAATTCCGTGGGAAATTAAGTGTAATTCTAAAGTGCGGGAAAGGCGGGGGAGGAAATTTATGGAAGATTATTAGTCCGGGGCTGCCCCTGCAGGCTTTGTTTTTCCGGAGTTAATTTCGCCGGGCCAGAAATTCCTCAGTGTAACAGCAGGCCGCGCCACTGCGAGTGTTTTATTGGAATTTTTAGGCAAACAACTGGAGGATTAATGGAAAAAAAACGCGCATTTTACACATTTTAAATGACGAATTCCTAATTTGTATGATACTACCTAAAATCTGTTTAAACAGGGAACGATGATCAATACGTAACATGCAATGAAACATACACATTAATTTTTTTATACAAAAATTTGGAACACGATATAAAATCAAAATAACATAGAGTACTGGTCAGGTTTCTGAAACTGAAACTGAAACTGAAACTGAAACTGAAACTGAATCTGAAACTGAAACTGAAACTGAAACTGAAACTGAAACAGTTTATGAACTGAAAAATATGTGGGCATCACATGCCTAAGATCGTACAAATGTAGATAATAATTGTAATCGAAATAATTCAAGAGAAGTGAGACTATACGTGTATCTTAGAAGATAGTAGAAATTTAGATAATAATTGTAATCGAAATAATTCAAGAGAAGTGTATCTAAGACGATCGTAGAAATTTTGTTAATAATTGTAATCCAAATAATTCAAGAGAAGTGACAATATACGTGTATCTAAGAAGATCGTGCAAATTTGGATGATAATTGTAATCGAAATAATTCAAGAGAAGTGAGACTATACGTGTATCTAAGAAGATCGTACAAATTTAGATAATAATTGTAATCGAAATAATTCAAGAGAAGTGTATCTAAGAAGATCGTAGAAATTTAGATAATAATTGTAATCAAATTAATTCAAGAGAAGTGACAATATACGTGTATCTAAGAAGATCGTGCAAATTTAGATGATAATTGTAATCAAAAAAATTTACGAGAAATGACAATATACGTGTACGTATGACATAGTTTGAAATAACTATAAAATATTTCCTAATTTTTCTTTTTTCCGAGTCATAATCTTGATTTTACAAAATATAGCCCGGCGCCTCCACCATATATGTGGAGGCGCCTTCATTGGAATAATTTACAATAATTCCAAAATTAAACAATATTTTTCGAATATTATTTAAATCTTATTGTACACTAAGCCAGGATCATCGAGAATTTGGAACTATATTTTGGTTTCTTGCAAGTATAGAAAATGTTTTTCGAAGTTAAACTGAGCAATATTTATATTGTCGTTGGCTAGAAATGAGACTTGATCGGAGCCTTAACTCACTTCCATATACCTGTTTTTGTGATGTACAACACAAAATATGGTAATAAATATGGCAGTATGGAAAATGTGCCATAATCTTGATTTTTTAAAATCTATCGCCCGGCGCCTCCACCATTTATTCTAGATTGGAATAATTCATAATAATTCATTAAAAATTTATAAACCTCAAAATTCAAGTAATTCCGAAGGAGAATCATTACAGTTCCATATTTGCCATGTTTGTGCCAAATCTTATAAATAATTATTAAGCTAGACATCAATTTCAGGAAAAACTTGATATAGAGTATACACTGATTTTTGCATTTTCTAATTCTTGTGTCCTTAATAACCATGTGGTTTTTTTTTTAATCTGTTATACTACTTAGTTTATTAAAGTGCATTAAAAAAGTACAAACTGCAACTGCTGTAATATAGTTTTTTTTGTAGAATGATTATTTTAATGTGTATCATTTTTTTTTTTCTTGTTTTGGCAGCTCAATATTTTGATGTATCATACTCTCATTTGTCTTTGTAATGTTTTTTTCTGTATCTGCGTACAATGAATGATATTATTATTATTATTTATTGCACCCATGATTCAGTTGAAATTATCCAGAAACCTAAATAATTATAATAATAATAATTCCTACTAGTCTAATATACGGTATGTTTTGATTTCATATTACATGATAAACAAAAGTATACTTAATAACTTGTTACTGAGAGAACATAATTACACTTAGTATTTCCAAGCTTAAAGATTGTTAGGAAATCAGTACACATCTCAAAAATTATTGAGAAATTATGGCAATTGTTGAATTTTTATTAGAAACCTTAACAGTTATGAAAAATCTATAGAAATCTCGAGAAATAATGAGAAATTTTGAATATTATAAACAAAAGTATACTTAATAACTTGTTACTGAGAGAACATAATTAGACTTAGTATTTCCAAAGCTTAAAGATTGTTGAGAAATCTGTAGATAAATTTCAAAAATTATTGAGAAATTATTGATTTTTTTTTAGAAATCTTAATAGTTATGAAAAATCTATAGACATCTCGAGAAATAATGAGAAATTTTGGAAATTAGTGAAAAATATTTAGAAGTTTAGGAATTATAGAAAAATTCGGAGAATTAAAAAAAACATTATGAATTTTATAATTTTAATGATCTTTTACTGTATTAACTTAGTGTATTAAAGTGCATTAAATAAGTACAAACTACAACTACTGTATTTTTTTTTTGTACAATGAGTAGTTTAATGTGTATTATTATTTTATTTTTTTGTTTAGCAGCGCAATATTTTGATATATAATCCTCTCATTTGTCTTTGTATGTTTTTGTCTGATTCTGCATACATATATACATATTATTATTATTATTTATTGCGCACACGATTCAGTTGAAATATTCCAGAAACCTAAATACACAGTACATTTTGATTTCATATTACATGATAAACAAAAGTATACTTAATAACTTGTTACTGAGAACAGAATTAGACTTACTATTTTCAAATCTTAGGAATTATTGAGAAATCTGTAGAAATCTCGAAAGTTATTGAGAAATTTTGGAAATTATTGAAAAAAAAATTAGAAATCTTAATAGTTATTGAAAAATCTATAAAAATCTCGAAATATAATGGCAAATTTAGGAACTTACTGGAAAATGTCTAGAATTTTAGGAATTATAAAAAAAATCGGGGAAGGAAAATAATTCATGTGATAATCATTATGAATATTATGATTTTAATGATCTCGAAATTATTGAGATATTTCTCTAGATCTTATGAATTATTGAGAAATCTGAAGAAATTTCCCTATATGACTAGACGTTTTTTTATGGAGGAATTTTATGATTTTAATGATCTCTTGGTGTATTAAGTTAGTGTATTAAAGTGCATTAAATAAGTACAAACTGCAACTGCTGTAATATTTTTTTTTTTTGTATGAGTATTTTTCTTGTATTGGCAGCGCATTATTTTTATGTATTATGCTCTTATTTGTCTCTGAAATGGTTTTCTTTTCTGAATCTAGCTACAATGAATGATATTATAATTTTTATTATTTAATGCGCCCATGGTTCTGTTGAAATATTCTAGAAACCTAAATACACAGTACATTCGATTTAGTATTACATGATAAGCAAAAGTATACTTACTTACTTGTTACTCCGATCAGAATTAGACTTAGTATTTCAAAATCTTAAGAATTGTTGAGAAATCTGTATATATCTCAAAAATTATTTTAGAAATTAGAGAAAAATGCTGAGAAAGTTTGGCAATTACTTTGCCAAAGTATTTTTTTTTTAAATCTTAATACTAATTGAAAAATCTATATAAATCTCGAAAAATATAGAGACATTTTTCGGGAAATTCGGGAAATAAAAAAAAACATATGATAACCATTTTCACATGGTTGAAAATGGTTATCACATTAGAAACCTTAAATCTTTAAAATCAAAATTTTAGATTTAGATTAAGATTCTAGAATTTTAGGAATTATAAAGAAATTTGGGAAATGAAAATAATTCATGTGATAACCATTATGAATTTTATGATTTTAATGATCCCACGATCTTGAAATGATTGAGAAATTTCTGGAACTCTTATGAATCTTTATTGAGAATTCTGAAGGAATTTCCCTATATGACTAAAGGGATTTTTTTCAATACAGATATTGACTATTCACTATTCACTTGGTATAGAGTATACTCTGATTTTTGCTATTTCTAAATCATCGTCTTTTTGACATGATTTAGAAATTGCAAAAATTTATTCTGTTGTATTTTGCAAGCCCTAAAATACAGAAAAACTTTGTTTTTACAATTTCTAATAAATGTCAAAAAGTTATTTACTCTATTGTATTTTGCAAGCCCTAAAAGTATGTCCCTGCAATACATTAACACCCTGTATAATAATACGCATTAAGATTCACATTCTACAAAAAACACCAGTTGCAATTAGATTTTTTTTAATACACTTTAAGTGGCCTAATTCACCTAAACATATACATGGTTATTCAGAATACGAGAATTCTAAATTGCAAAAATCAAGTTTTTTCCGGAATTTGATGAGTCTAGTTAAATAGTTAATTATAAGATCATTGGTACAAACAGTGCAATCAATATTTTGTGTTTGTATATTTTTGTATTTTTGTGTGCTGTGCTAATATTTGACTCTGTAGTGTAGTGTTCTGGAACATTACAAAATATCTGGTTATAGTGATTATATTATAATTATTATTATTTATTGGACCCAATTTTGTGATTTTAACATAACCTTGACAGCTGATTTTATTGCGATTGCTTTATTTGCAGTCAATCAGGTTCTATTTATTGTGTTTATATTGAATTCCAATTCCTAGATTCCTTAAATTACGAGCAATCAGGTTCTGCAAAGGAATTTTTATCCTTTATATTTTTTAAATTTATTATGATGATCGAGTATCTTCTATAGGGACAATCTGTAAATGGCTAAAACAATATGTGCTAACATTTTGGACCAATTTCAACTAAGAAATTCAAGAGAAAATGAGTGCAAAAATAATAATAATAACACAGTTAAAAGGGGTGTAAAGTTAGTTCGCCTCCTCGTGGTGCACCCTGGATAACGCTAAATGAACTAACACAAACTGGCAGTCAGATAATCTTAGAATCTTCTGACTGAGACACATTCTATAAAACACGTTCGAATTCAACTATCGCAAAACTCTGAATTACTTCAAAAAGAATCCAATAGATTTTATGTGGCAATTTGTTATTTGTCAAGATGAAATTTGGATTCAATATTACATGGCAGAAACCAAACTTCAGACAGAGTAACGAACAGAACCTGTTTGCTCGAAATTGGAGGAATCTTGGAATTGGATTTGGAAGAGTTGAAAGAGGAAGCAATAAACAGAACACTTAGTTGACTGCAAATAAAGCAATTGCAAAAAAATCGGCCGTCAAGATTGTGGCATTGGTATTGAAGGAAATTTATTTCTTTTGATGTAACAGCTTTATTTCCAAACTTTCCTATAAATCATCAATCAATTTATTCATGTTATTGGCTTTGCAGCCTTACAATTGGTTGATATTTTGTTGACTCTAAATAAAGCAATCCCAATCAAATCAGCTGTCACGGTTGTAGCATCAGCATTGAGGGGTTCAAAAGGAATTTTATATTTTTATATTTTTTTTTTTCTAATTATTATGATGATCGATTATCTTCTAAATTTGCTGGTTGTTCGAAATTGGTAAAATCCTGGAATTGGAAGAATTGAAAGAAGAAGCAATAAACATAACCTAGTTGACTCCAAATAAATCAATCGCATAAAAACAGCTGTCAAGGTTTTGGCATCAGTTCTTCAATACTAATGCCACAACCTTCTTCCAATTCCAATTCCTAAATTCTTCCAATTTACAGCAGCCAGGTTCTGCAAAATGAATTATTATCCTTTATATATTTTTTTATTTATTATGATAACGATTAGCGTCTAATGAGACAAACTATAAATGGCGAATACCATGCTAACATTTTCGACTAATTGCAACTAAGAAATTCAAGAAATTCTGAATTTTCTGGTTGTTCGAAATTGGAAAAATCCTGGAATTGGAATTGGAAGAATTGAAAGAAGAAGGAATAAACATAACCTGGTTGACTCCAAATAAAGCAATCGCATAAAATCAGCATCAAGGTTGCGACATCAGTTCTTCAATACTGATGACCACAACCTTCTTTCAATTGCAATTCCTACATTCGTCTAATTTCGAGCAGCCAGGTTCTGCAGAAGGAATTATTATCCTTTATATATTTTTTTTTATTTATTATGATAATCGGTTAGTTTCTAAAGGGACAAACTATAAATGGTGAATACCATGCTAACATTTTGGACTAATTGCAACTAAGAAATTCAATAAATTCTAAATTTGCTGGTTGGTCGAAATTGGAAGAGTCTTGGAATTGGAATTGGAAGAATTGAAAGAAGAAGCAATAAACATAACCTGGTTGACTCCAAATAAAACAATCGCATAAAATCAGCTGTCAAGGTTGTGACATCAGTTCCTTAATACTGATGACCACAACCTTCTTCCAATTCCAATTCCTAGATTCTTTAAATTTCGAGCAGCCAGGTTCTGCAAAAGGAATTATTATCCTTTATATATTTTTTTTATTTATTATGATAATCGATTAGCTTCTTAAGGGACAAACTATAAATGG
The DNA here is from genome assembly GCA_951805005.1 of Othius punctulatus. Lineage (NCBI taxonomy): Eukaryota > Metazoa > Arthropoda > Insecta > Coleoptera > Staphylinidae > Othius > Othius punctulatus. Next base: position 3,904,058 of record OX638141.1, on the reverse strand, counting down.
CGAATACAATGCTAACATTTTGGACTCATTGCAGTTAAGAAATTCAAGAAATTCTAAATTTGCTGGTTGTTCGAAATTGGAGGAATCTTGGAATTGGAATTGGAAGAATTATAAGAAGAAGCAATAAACATAACCTGGTTGACTCCAAGAAAATCAATCGCATAAAATTAGCTGTCAAGGTTGTCACATCAGTTCCTCAATACTGATGACCACAACCTTCTTCCGATTCCAATTCCTAGATTCTTCCAATTTCGAGCAACCAGGTTCTGTAAAAGTAATTATTATCCTTTATATATTTTTTTTATTTATTATGATAATCGATTAGCTTCTTAAGGGACAAACTATAAATGGCGAATACAATGCTAACATTTTGGACTAATTGCAAATAAGAAATTCAAGAAAATCTAAATTTGCTGGTTGTTCGAAATTGGAAAAATCTTGGAATTGGAATTAGAAGAATTGAAAGAAGAAGCAATAAACATAACCTGGTTGACTCCAAATAAAACAATCGCAAAAAATCAGCTGTCAAGGTTGTGACATCAGTTCTTCAATACTGATGACCATAACCTTCTTGCAATTCCAATTCCTAGATTCTTTCAATTTCAAGCAACCAGGTTCTGCAAAATTTGTATCCTTTATATATTTTTTTATTTATTATGATTATCTTCTAAAGAGACAAACTATAAATAGCGAATAACATGCTAACATTTGGCACCAATTTCAACTAAGAAATTAAAAAAAAAAAGTCTCATAAGTAGGTAATTTTTCAACAGGATATTGCAAGGCCGTCGGAGTTATGACTAAAACTCATGAATTAAAGTATGCCTAGCTTCCATACTCACTATACTCACCTGATCTGGTTGCTCTAACTTTCAACTATTCCTCAAGCTTAAAATTTTCCTGGGTGGATAGTGATTTTCTACAGATGAAGAGGTCAAGTACATTGTTAACTTTTATTTTGCAGACCGTAAAGAAAATACTTTTCACGATATGATCAAAGCTCTAGAGCATCGGTGCATAAAGTACATTGAACCTTCGGAAGATTATTTTGGATAGTAAAAATGATTTTGAAAACACAAAACTGGTCTTTCATTGATAGGCTGAGAAAAATTATCATCAATTATCACAATGTATAAAATTCAGTTTCAGGTTTTCTGAAATTATCATCAATTATCACAATGCTTCAAATCCAGTTTCAGGTTTTCTGGATTCTGCGAAATGTCTGAATTTGCACATTATTCTTATTTTATTAAAGTATTATTAAAGGAGGGTTTTTTACAAGTTACGTAGATTTCCTAAGAAAAATTATCATCAATTATGACAATTCTTCAAATCCAGTTTCAGGTTTTCTGGATTCCGCGAAATGTCTGAATTTGCACATTATTGTTATTTTATTAATAACGGTATTAATAATGGTATTATTCAAGGAGGGTTTTTTACAAGTTACGTAGATTTGCTAAGAAAAATGATCATCAATTATCACAATGCTTCAAATTCAGTTTCAGGTTTTCTGGATTCTGCGAAATGTCTTAATTTGCACATTATTTTGTTACTTTATGGAGTTTTTTTTTTACAATTTATGTAGATAGGCTAAGAAAAATTATCATCAATTATCGCAATGCTTAAAATCCAGTTTCAGGTTTTCTGCATTATGCGAAATGTCTGAATTTGCACATTATTGTTATTTTATTAGAGGAGTGTTTTTTTTTTACAGTTTACGTAGATAGGCTAAGAAAAATTATCACAATGCATAAAATCCAGTTTCAGGTTATCTGGATTCTGCAAAATGTCTGAATTTGCGCATTATTGTTATTTTATTAAAGGGATGTTTTCTTACAATTTACGTAGTTTCTCCCTTACAACCTATTACTACAATTCATCTGTTTCTCTTTTAAATCGTACCTCGTTCCGCCCTTACGGTTTTGCTATTTATGATAATGCTCGAAACTCGCTGGCGCTAAATCATGTTTTGTTCTGAGCGCGAATACCATCGGGGGCGCGTCCCGTGAATTCCCGGCGATTTGAGGGGGCACTTCATTAAATGGGGGGCCCTTCTGCGTTATTGCGGCATCAGTCTTCGGCCCTCAAAACTCGCGCTTCGCTCGACATAACGAAACCGTTTTAAGGTCCACGTCACGATGATTTACAAGCTCAATTAAGACGTTTTTTCTCCCAGTTCCCTTGGAGCCCTATAAATCGGCGCGGACCCCGTGGGGGTATCAATTTTCCCGCCGAAAATGCGTTTCCCGGCTGTGCGAATTAGCAATGCTAATTTCCCGATAGCAAATCCGGCGCGATGTTAATCGCCGGTTCTCGTTTTTTTTTGAGAGAAATATAATTAGCAACTTTATCATGGTCCGGAAAATTTGTCACCTTCAGCGTGAAAAGTCGTGGCGATTTTTCACGGGCCTCTGCATTCGATTCTACAATACGATTATTATTATTTTTATTACAGTCTATTACCTTTCGGGTGTCGTAGTGGTGTTATCTTTTCTTCGTGTATTTTTTTTATCATTGGTTCCACTGTTTCTTGTTTCTTGCTATTTCCTTCACTTGTGCATTGGGTATGCCCTTCTTATTCAATATGTTTCCAATATTTTGTATAAAAAGTTGTATACCTTCTTCTCCAATGTATTTCAACTGATCATTTGTCATTTTGCCTAAGTGCTTTATCAAGTTTTATATATCTGTTCTAATTCCTTCACTTGTGCATTGGTTATCCCCCTCTTATTCAATATGTCTCCAATATATTGTATAAAAAGTTGTATACCTTCTTCTCCAATGTATTTCAACTGATCATTTGTCATTTTGCCTAAGTGCTTTATCAAGTTTTATATATCTGTTCTAATTCCTTCACTTGTGCATTGGTTATCCCCCTCTTATTCAATATGTCTCCAATATATTGTATAAAAAGTTGTATACCTTCTTCTCCAATGTATTTCAACTGATCATTTGTCATTTTGCCTAATTGCTTTATCAAGTTTTATATATCTGTTCTAATTCCTTCACTTGTGCATTGGTTATCCCCCTCTTATTCAATATGTCTCCAATATATTGTATAAAAAGTTGTATACCTTCTTCTCCAATGTATTTCATCTGATCATTTGTCATTTTGCCTAAGTGCTTTATCAAGTTTTATATATCTGTTCTAATTCCTTCACTTGTGCATTGGTTATCCCCCTCTTATTCAATATGTCTCCAATATATTGTATAAAAAGTTGTATACCTTCTACTCCAATGTATTTCAACTGATCATTTGTCATTTTGCCTAAGTGCTTTATCAAGTTTTATATATCTGTTCTAATTCCTTCACTTGTGCATTGGTTATCCCCCTCTTATTCAATATGTCTCCAATATATTGTATAAAAAGTTGTATACCTTTTACTCCAATGTATTTCAACTGATCATTTGTCATTTTGCCTAAGTGCTTTATCAAGTTTTATATATCTGTTCTAATTCCTTCACTTGTGCATTGGTTATCCCCCTCTTATTCAATATGTCTCCAATATTTTGTATAAAAAGTTGTATACCTTCTTCTCCAATGTATTTCATCTGATCATTTGTCATTTTGCCTAAGTGCTTTATCAAGTTTTATATATCTGTTCTAATTCCTTCACTTGTGCATTGGTTATCCCCCTCTTATTCAATATGTCTCCAATATTTTGTATAAAAAGTTGTATACCTTCTTCTCCAATGTATTTCATCTGATCATTTGTCATTTTGCCTAAGTGCTTTATCAAGTTTTATATATCTGTTCTAATTCCTTCACTTGTGCATTGGTTATCCCCCTCTTATTCAATATGTCTCCAATATATTGTATAAAAAGTTGTATACCTTCTTCTCCAATGTATTTCAACTGATCATTTGTCATTTTGCCTCAGTGCTTTATCAAGTTTTATATATCTGTTCTAATTCCTTCACTTGTGCATTGGTTATCCCCCTCTTATTCAATATGTCTCCAATATTTTGTATAAAAAGTTGTATACCTTCTTCTCCAATGTATTTCATCTGATCATTTGTCATTTTGCCTAAGTGCTTTATCAAGTTTTATATATCTGTTCTAATTCCTTCACTTGTGCATTGGTTATCCCCCTCTTATTCAATATGTTTCCAATATTTTGTATAAAAAGTTGTATACCTTCTTCTCCAATGTATTTCAACTGATCATTTGTCATTTTGCCTAAGTGCTTTATCAAGTTTTATATATCTGTTCTAATTCCTTCACTTGTGCATTGGTTATCCCCCTCTTATTCAATATGTCTCCAATATTTTGTATAAAAAGTTGTATACCTTCTTCTCCAATGTATTTCATCTGATCATTTGTCATTTTGCCTAAGTGCTTTATCAAGTTTTATATATCTGTTCTAATTCCTTCACTTGTGCATTGGTTATCCCCCTCTTATTCAATATGTCTCCAATATTTTGTATAAAAAGTTGTATACCTTCTTCTCCAATGTATTTCATCTGATCATTTGTCATTTTGCCTAAGTGCTTTATCAAGTTTTATATATCTGTTCTAATTCCTTCACTTGTGCATTGGTTATCCCCCTCTTATTCAATATGTCTCCAATATATTGTATAAAAAGTTGTATACCTTCTTCTCCAATGTATTTCAACTGATCATTTGTCATTTTGCCTCAGTGCTTTATCAAGTTTTATATATCTGTTCTAATTCCTTCACTTGTGCATTGGTTATCCCCCTCTTATTCAATATGTCTCCAATATTTTGTATAAAAAGTTGTATACCTTCTTCTCCAATGTATTTCAACTGATCATTTGTCATTTTGCCTAAGTGCTTTATCAAGTTTTATATATCTGTTCTAATTCCTTCACTTGTGCATTGGTTATCCCCCTCTTATTCAATATGTCTCCAATATTTTGTATAAAAAGTTGTATGCCTTCTTCTCCAATGTATTTCAACTGATCATTTGTCATTTTGCCTAAATGCTTTATCAAGTTTTATATATCTGTTCTAATTCCTTCACTTGTGCATTGGTTATCCCCCTCTTATTCAATATGTTTCCAATATTTTGTATAAAAAGTTGTATACCTTCTTCTCCAATGTATTTCAACTGTTCATTTGTCATTTTGCCTAAGTGCTTTATCAAGTTTTATTTCCTTATATTTGTTCTAATTCCTTCTATACCTATTTCTTGCTCTTCCTTGTTGTCTTGTTTGTCACTCTTATTGTTATTGTTTTCTATTGTTCTTTCAGTACTCTGTTTATCTTTTGTTTTGTCATATTTTTCCAGTAAACTTTTAAAGTATTGTTTCCATGTTTCTCCTATATCTTCTTTCTTTGTAAGTATGTTTCCCTTCTCGTCCTTTATTTGGTGTAGTTTTATCGTTTTGTATTTCTTGTTTCTTCTGATAATGTTGTAGAATACCTTTTGGTTCTCATGTCTATTTTTTCCATTGTTTCTTCAAAGTATTCTCATGATGTTTCTTTTGATTGTTTTATTATCTTTTATACTCATTGTTCTTTGTATCTGCCATAGTCTTGTGCTGTTCTCTTTTCTATGTATTTTTTCCGTGCGATTATATTCGCGCGAAATGTGTCCAGACAATTAGTGGCCGCACGGATTTGTTTTAATTGGGTACGGCGCCAGGAATGGTTAATAAACCATTAATTAATGTCCGGCCCGCAGAGTGCAGGATAATGTAATTATAATAACTTTAATTTACAACTATAATAAACTCGCTGAAAACGGTTTCCACACGTGTCACAGTACATGAATTCTACATAAAACACAATGTTATTGCTCGGCGTGTGCGAAATTTATGCCCACGAGCGCCTGGAGGGCAATTTATGAACGGTGTCAAGGTTTGCCCCTCGCACTTCTTCATATACACCGAAGAAACCGAAGGATTGCTCACATCCCCAGCTGAAGATAATATTTGTATTCGTCCATACAAATACACGTATAAGAAATATTAAAACAATTGCCCGATTGGTATTTTGTTAATTAAGGTTAATTCACATGTATACAGGGTGTCCTAAATAGAGTAGGTTTCTATGAGTATGCCTGGACGTAAGCCTCTAAATCTGCAAAAGCACCATGCAAAGATTTGCAATTTATGCTAAATCTTCATGCGTACGCTGAAATTGACGAAAATACATGTTGGACGGCGTAAAAAAAATTGTGTAATCATCTATGGTGTTAGTACCTGAAACAGCTGCGATGTAATTTTTTAATAGTCAAATATCTGTAGACGGTGCATGGTCTTAAAAACAATCATAGGCGCCGACTTTTCAGAATCTCGAGTAGGGCAAAAAGTAAAGTCAGTTATTTGGTCATTTAGAAAAATAAGTTGATTTATTTGGCAAATAAAGTGGTAATTCTTAAAATTAATAATTAAAATATAAAAATTCTTAAAACTAATGCAAAATGCATGAAAAAATGCAAATTAGTATATTCAACAATTCTCAATATTTTGAGAGATAATTTAGAGATCATAAAAACAAAAAACGATAGACATCAATACTAATATTTTATCATTCTTCAAATATAAAATATATTTTATAAAAATAGTGCAAGTTTTTGGTTTTGTTTTGCTTCATTCTGTTAGAGAAGGTGTTGAAAATGCTCTACTTTTCGAGCAATCAAACAATCAAAAACAAAAACAAAATCTTTTACTTTAAATGGAAAACCTGATTTTTTTATGAAGACATATTTACAGTAGGAATTAAGGTTAACACAAATATCTACTATTAAATTACTCAGAACTAAAGAGTTAGTACTGATGAGCGTTGGAAACACAATGTTAACAAAATGTATGTAATCTTCTATACGTATATGTGTTGGTTTAATGGTATTTGCTGGTTCATAAAAAAAACTTGCATATTGATTGATATTATGAATATTCTCTATTATTTACGTTATTCCAATGTTGTATGCTATTTTTACAATTTTCACAATTTCGTACAAATTCGTATGTAACACTTAAACATGTCGGTAATGTGTATGGCAAAATATGTTATCTGCCATTTATATTAGTTTACAGGAGAAGCAAACACATTTTTGTATTTATAATTGTGAATGTAGATTAACATGTAACATTGCCATAGTTATTTATAATTTGTATTTTTGCCAACAAAAATAAACCCTTTGGTCAACTTAAAGTATTTGTGGCCATTTAATGCCAAAAAGTGCATTTTGAAAAAAAAAGACAGATAGCATGTTTTGCCATAACACTACTGATGTGACAATATACATGTGTACAGTAAGGTGGACTTTCTTTTTGGAGCTTGAAACTGTTGGCACGACGCCTCTTAGAATTATGCCGCTAGGTGAAAAAATAATTTGAGCAAAATTTGAGATCGATTGAACAACGGGAAGACTGGACTCTATATATTTTTTTATGCCCGGACGTAAGCCCCTAAATCTGCAAAAGCACCTTGCCAAGATTTGCAATTTATGCAAAATCTTCATGCGTACGCTGAAATTGACGAAATACATGTTGGACGGCGTAAAAAAAATTGTAATCATCTATGGTGTTAGTACCTGAAACAGCTGCGATGTATTTTTTTAATACTCAAATATCTGTAGACGGTGCATGGTCTTAAAAACAATCATAGGCGCCGACTTTTCAGAATCTCGAGGGGGGCAAAAAGTAAAGTCAGTTATTTGGTCATTTAGAAATATAAGTTGATTTATTTGGCAAATAAAGTGGTAATTCTTAAAATTAATAATGAAAAAATAAAAATTTTTAAAACTAATAGTAAACCTAAAATGCAAAATGCATGAAAAAATGCAAATTAGTATATTCAACAATTCTCAAGATTTTGAGAGAAAATTTAGAGATCATAAAAATAAAAAACGATTGACATCAATACTCATATTTTTTTCATTCTTCAAATATAAAATATATTTTATAAAAATAGTGCAAGTTTTTGGTTTTGTTTTGCTTCATTCTGTTAGAGAAGGTGTTGAAAATGCTCTACTTTTCGAGCAATCAAACAATCAAAAACAGAAACAAAATCTTTTACTTTAAATGGAAAACCTGATTTTTTGATGAAGACATATTTGCAGTAGGAATTATGGTTAACACAAATATCTGCTATTAAATTAATCAGAACTTAAGAGTTAGTACTTGCATTGGAAACACAATGTTAACAAAATGTATGTAATCTTCTATAGGTATATGTGTTGGTTTAATGGTATTTGCTAGTTCATAAAAAAAAAACTTGCATATTGATTGATATTATGAATATTCTCTATTATTTACGTTATTCCAATGTTGTATGCTATTTTTACAACGTTCACAATTTCGTACAAATTCGTATGTAACACTTAAACATGTCGGTAATGAGTTATGGCAAAATATGTTATCTGCCATTTTTGTTAGTTTACAGGAGAAGCAAACACATTTTTGTATTTATAATTGTGAATGTAGATTAACATGTATCATTGCCATAGTTATTTATAATTTGTAATTTTTGCCGACAAAAATAAACCCTTTGGTCAACTTAAAGTATTTGTGGCCATTTAATGCCAAAAAGTGCATTTTGAAAAAAAATACAGATAGTATGTTTTGCCATAACACTACTGATGTGACAATGTACATGTGTACAGTAAGGTGGACTTTCTTTTTGGACCTTGAAACTGTTGGCACGACGCCTCTTAGAATTATGCCGCTAGGTGAAAAAATAATTTGCGCAAAATTTGAGATCGATTGAACAACGGGAAGACTGGACTCTATATATTTTTTTATGCCAGGACGTAAGCCACTAAATCTGCAAAAGCACCTTGCCAAGATTTGCAATTTATGCAAAATCTTCATGCGTACGCTGAAATTGACGAAAATACATGTCTGACGGCGTTAAAAAAATTGTAATCATCTATGGTGTTTAGTACCAGAAACAGCTGCGATGTAATATTTAAATAGTCAAATATCTGTAGACTTGTCTTAAAAACAATCATAGGCGCCGACTTTTCAGAATCTCGAGGGGGGCAAAAAGTAAAGTCAGTTATTTGGTCATTTAGAAAAATAAGTTGATTTATTTGGCAAATAAAGTGGTAATTCTTAAAACTAATAATGGCAAATAAAAATTCTTAAAACTAATAATAAACCTATAATATAAATAAAATATAAATAATATAATATAAAATATAATAAAATTTATCATTCCCGAGAAAATGTGTCTTGTCTCACAGTTGCCCGCGAAATAAACTCGTTGACAATGTCGTCAATTTTTATTGAGTGCGATAGATCTTGGCGAATATTTAAAAGTAAAATGTGATTTAACCTCTCCTGTCCAATTGTCGATCTTAAATAGCATTTTAAACGTCGAAGACTAGAGAATTTTCTTTCAGCCGTGCATGTTATCGCAGGTATAGTTAAAAATATCTTAACAAATTTATGAATTTCCGGCAACATTTCCATGATATGTAGACGACTTTTTAGAAATGTACGTACATCAGTAATTGAATTTAATTTCACTGCTTCAGTCGAAGCCTAATCTGGAAGCATGTCCCTGTGAAGCTTTAATCGCTCTACATTAAAATCTTCTCCATAAAATGTGCAAATCTCATTATCAACTTTTTCCAAAATAAACTGTTCCATGTTTATCAAATGTTGTATAGACGCAGTTTCGAAGCGATCATCCAGGCTTACAATGACATTATCATCAACTTCATAGAAAATTTGTTTATAAAAATCAAACGCATTTAAAAATGAATGCCCTATGGAACCATCATTTAATGGCTTAGGTGAAACTCGTTGTCTTGGTAACTTGATATCGATTAATTTTAATGATTTGGCTGTCACTTATGCATCTTTCCATAAGGCTTCAAACCAGTGTCTCTCATTTTTCTTACATTACTCTTCACAGCATCTATTTTCAATTTTGCTTTCTCAATGTTTAGGGACGGTTTCTGCAGTTCTGTATTCAAAATTTCAATTTTTTCAAATATCTTGATAATCATTTTTAAATAAAATAAAGATTTTTGTTGCAGTAGTTTTTGTAAATATCCATTGGCCTTTGCACCAGCTTCAGTCTTATCACTATCAGAGACATTTTGTAGAAAGTCGATTAATGTTTGGTAATTACCAACAATGCTTTTTAGTGAAGATACCCGCATGCACCATCTAGTCGGACAAAATGGACGCAGAGAACTTTACTCCCATTCTGTATTTAATTTTAATCTCTTAAATATTTCGATTCGTTTCGGCGATTAATTAACAAAATGTATGAGGTCTTTCATAATGCTTAAGAAATTTTCAAAATGTCTTGCATACCATCTTGTACTACCAAATTTAATGTATGCGCCATGCAGTAGACAAAAGCGGCTCTATTTTCGGACTGTCGAATTCTAGCTTGCAATCCACTTTTAATTCCACTTACATTCCTGGCACCATCATAACACTGTCCTCTGCAGTTTGCAATTGGTAATTCCAGCCGTATCAATACATCATTTATAACTGAATTCAACGTTTCTGAATTCGTGAAAGGTGTCTCATAAAATCCAATGAAATATTCATAGATTTCTAAATTGCTATCTACAATTCTCAAGCATATTGACAGTTGTTCTTTTGATGAAATATCGGTTGTCTCGTCACTTAGAATAGCAAAATAAGTTGCTTCGTTTATAACATGAACTATCATGGAAATAACTTTATTTCCACCTTCTTAGTAAATGACATTTTATAGGGTTATTTTGTTGTAGAAGAGCAGACAGATTGAAAACTAATTCAAATTTTATTACAAACACTTTAAAACTATAATGGATTGGGCTTATAATTATACACATTTATTCATTTTCGAAATTCATTTGTACATTTTCGGCAACCATTTTCTGGTTGTTACTTTCAATTTCCGTATTTACGTTTTTGTTAGAAACAGAGAAAGTTGAGGTCGTGACTGTATCAATGGTGCTTCGCTTTCTGTATTATAACCCTTCTGATTGCCAGATTGAACCATTTTTGCATTTTTCTTTTGTTACACATAGATTCAGCAATATAATTTACATTACCGTAACTACGTCTAGCTACAAATTACCCAATGCCCATAATAAATGTCAAGCAATTTGTTTAAAAATTGTCAAATGAAGGTGGAAATAAAAGTTTGTACGTGACACGCTTTGCAATTAATCTTTATGGGCGAGCTGGATGTTTGTGGGGCGAGCGACGCAGGAGCGAGCCCCATAATCCATTGAGCCTAGTAAAGCACGTAGTAAACTACGTAAATAACTATTACGAGCCATTATAGATAATATTTTAGTTGAAACATCGTGAGAGCACCATTTATAATTGGTACGATTCTACCAACTATTCAATTCAGGAACATCTTCAGTACGGAGTTTTAGTAAAACTTTGAAATTTGAAGCTTCATCGATATGGCCTCTAATTGCTAACCCTTGCACTTTTAACAACTTTTGATAAACAAAAATAACAACCGGTTTGGTGATTACTTTGCTCTCTCCATATTACTGGAACTGAAAAATTTCCTTTCGCCTTTCGACCACTTGTATAAAATATAAAATCACACGTGTGTACGTCTCCACTTTTATTGTATCAAACAGACTGCGCCAAGTTCTTACCTTTACAAATCGTCGCCGTGGATGCCATCGCGGAGTGTTTCTTGTGTGCATACGTGTGTTTTTGTGTTCTCTGCGGAAATTCTGCTGGAAAGTGAATTCGTAAAACTCGCTCGCTGATACATCAAAGGGCACGTTAATTAATTTCCGCCTTCTCACGTGCGTCCCGTTTTATTCCCGTGGTGCTCGAAGTGTACCTGCCTCTGGTGAGGGTGCAGAAGTCTGAAGGTAAATAAAACACTCAGATGGAATCGTAATTGAGGAGCCGGATGGGACTTGTACGCGGTGAATTGCTTCTTGTTTGCAGCGCTGGTGTCAATGGTGATCGTCTTGATGCAGGGGCACGTAACTGTTTCCGTAATGTTCCGCCTATAAATTAAATGTAATTGAATTCTTTAAGAAGCTTTTTAATGGCGTACAATTTGTTGTAACAATAAAATAGGTTACTACTGAAGTATAGCATTAAACTGTTAATCAAACAAATTTGAGTTTTAAAATTCTCAGTAAAGTTATACATTTTAGCCCACACATCAATTTGTGCGATTACACCTCAGTAATCAAACCATCCAATGTTTATCAATCAGCACTCGTCGCTGTGTATCAGGAAAGCGATAAATATTTACCAATTGAATCGGGAGCTGCAGAATATTTTTAACGCCGTAGTCTCCTCATTGTACGCGACACATAAATCAGCCATCATCGCAATATTACGCCTCACCCCCTGTTGGACCCGAGGGCTGAGGAATTGCGAAATAAATCTACAAGGGAAACAAATTTCCCCAATAAAAGGCGCCCATTGAGCTGTGCTCCTTTTCAATAACGCATCGATTTGATGCAGAGCGGTACAAAGAGTGCGGGGGAGGGGGAGACCGCCATCAATTTGGTCTTATCACTTATCAATTCTCATGCTTCTCCGTGCGAAAGCAACACCGTACAGGCACAAATAAATGAGGTAGCTTAAATAATTTAACTTGCAAAAATTTTACTTTGGTAGGTATTATTAGAACTGCAAGTAAAAAATACTAAAATAAAAAGCACAAATTAAATAAACCGAAGATATCTGGAAAGCTTTCAAAGAGATAAAGAAGAAGGCAACAATAGAAACCTGCGGAATAACAAAAACCAATATAAACTCGTAGCGGACAAACTGGTAGACAGAAAAGATACAAAAAGAAGTTAGAACCAAGAAGCAACTATGGAAAAAATACCTAGAAAAGAGAACAGCACAAGCTGTGGCAAATACAGAGAACAAAGAAACAGGGTCAAAAAGGTAATAGAACAATAAAAAGAAACATCAATTCTGAGAAAAATGGAAAAAATAGACATGAGAACCAGAAGCTATGGAAACCAGAGGAAAACTTGAAAATTAAATAAAACCATCAGCAAGCGGCTTCAGGAAAGCACATTGTACAATAGACCTCCTATTTACAATAAGAAACCTAATAAATGAGACCATAAAACACCAAAAATACATGTTCATCTGCTTTGTAGACTTAGAAAATGCATTTGATTAAATGGATAAAACAAAGAAGATATGGGATACAAAGATAACAAGAAAGAGAAGAGTCGGAAGACCAAAAAAGAAATGGGATAATCAGTAGTTTTGCCATAACACTACTGATTTATGGTATTGAAAACCTACCATTTTCATATTGGTAGCACAGGAAGAGTGTCATTTTGATAATGGAACGATTGAAATACTGTCATTTGTAAATTGTATATGTTGAAGAAGAACTGTTATTTTGAACTCTGTAGCACTGAAAAACTGTCATTTGGAGATTAGTAGAATTGTGCTGTCATTTGTATATTAATATTGACGCATAGTAATTTTAATAACCCATCGGAATAGTGTCATCATTGTCTGTCACTTATAAGCTTTTATGAACCTAAAACATCAAGATTTATTTAATTTTAACACTTTTTTTCCAACAATCATATACATTGACATTGGCAGATTCAAGCAGCTGAAGTTTGAAATATGTCGATTTTGATAATTGCAGTTGAAAACTGCTCCGGTTTACACTGCCTAGGATTATACAGATTTTTACAGTTTCAGTCAAAGAAATTTACGTTATAGACATTTGCAATTGAAATATATTCGACAATTACAGTTGAAACCTCGTCCAATTTTCACTGCCTGGACTTATCATCTAGACCTAGGCCTAGTATGATAACTAGTTGTAGCTGAAATTTTTAAAGATTTCAGTCGAAAATTTGACAAAATTGGTTATTTCTAAATGAAAAGTGGCAACATTTCAGTCAAACATTTTAACGTTATAGACATTTGCAATTGAAATATATTCGACAATTACAGTTGAAAACTCGTCCAATATTCACTGCCTAGACTTATCATCTAGACCTAGGCCTAGTATGATAACTAGTAGTAGCTGAAATTTTTAATGATTTCAGTCGAAAATTTGACATATTTGGTTATTTCTAAATGAAAAGTGGAAACATTTCAGTCAAAAATTTTAACGTTATAGACATTTGCAATTGAAATATATTCGACAATTACAGTTGAAAACTCGTCCAATTTTCAATGCCTAGACTTATCATCAAGACCGAGGCCTGGTATGATAACTAGTTGTAGCTGAAATTTTTAATGATTTCAGTCGAAAATTTGACAAATTTGGTTATTTCTAAAGGAAAAGTGGAAACATTTCAGTCAAAAATTTTTACGTTATAGACATTTGCAATTGAAATATATTCGACAATTACAGTTGAAACGTCGTCCAATTTTCACTGCCTGGACTTATCATCTAGACCTAGGCCTAGTATGATAACTAGTTGTAGCTGAAATTTTTAAAGATTTCAGTCGAAAATTTGACAAAATTGGTTATTTCTAAATGAAAAGTGGCAACATTTCAGTCAAACATTTTAACGTTATAGACATTTGCAATTGAAATATATTCGACAATTACAGTTGAAAACTCGTCCAATTTTCACTGTCTAGACTTATCATCTAGACCTAGGCCTAGTATGATAACTAGTTGTAGCTGAAATTTTTAATGATTTCAGTCAAAAATTTGACAAATTTGGTTATTTCTAAATGAAAAGTGGAAACAGTTCAGTCAAAAATTTTAACGTTATAGACATATGCAATTGAAATATATTCGGCAATTACAGTTGAAAACTCGTCCAATTTTCAATGCCTAGACTTATCATCAAGACCGAGGCCTGGTATGATAACTAGTAGTAGCTGAAATTTTTAATGATTTCAGTCGAAAATTTGACATATTTGGTTATTTCTAAATGAAAAGTGGAAACATTTCAGTCAAAAATTTTAACGTTATAGACATTTGCAATTGAAATATTTTCGACAATTACAGTTGAAACCTCGTCCAATTTTCACTGCCTGGACTTATCATCTAGACCTAGGCCTAGTATGATAACTAGTTGTAGCTGAAATTTTTAATGATTTCAGTCGAAAATTTGACAAATTTGGTTATTTCTAAAGGAAAAGTGGAAACATTTCAGTCAAAAATTTTTACGTTATAGACATTTGCAATTGAAATATATTCGACAATTACAGTTGAAAACTCGTCCAATTTTCACTGCCTAGACTTATCATCTAGACCTAGGCCTAGTATGATAACTAGTTGTAGCTGAAATTTTTAATGTTTTCAGTCGAATATTTGACAAATTTGGTTATTTCTAAATGAAAAGTGGAAACATTTCAGTCAAAATTTTTAACGTTATAGACATTTGCAATTGAAATATATTCGACAATTACAGTTGAAAACTCGTCCAATTTTCACTGCCTAGACTTATCATCTAGACCTAGGCCTAGTATGATAACTAGTTGTAGCTGAAATTTTTAATGATTTCAGTCGAAAACTTGACAAATTTGGTTATTTCTAAATGAAAAGTGGAAACATTTCAGTCAAAATTTTTAACGTTATAGACGTTTGCAATTGAAATATAATCGACAATTATAGTTGAAAACTCGTCCAATTTTCACTGCCTAGACTTATCATCTAGACCTAGGCCTAGTATGATAACTAGTTGTAGCTGAAATTTTTAATGATTTCAGTCGAAAATTTGACAAATTTGGTTATTTCTAAATGAAAAGTGGAAACATTTCAGTCAAAATTTTTAACGTTATAGACATTTGCAATTGAAATATAATCGACAATTACAGTTGAAAACTCGTCCAATTTTCACTGCCTAGACTTATCATCTAGACCTAGGCCTAGTATGATAACTAGTTGTAGCTGAAATTTTTAATGATTTCAGTCGAAAATTTGACAAATTTGGTTATTTCTAAATGGAAAGTGGAAACATTTCAGTCAAAATTTTTAACGTTATAGACATTTGCAATTGAAATATAATCGACAATTACAGTTGAAAACTCGTCCAATTTTCACTGCCTAGACTTATCATCTAGACCTAGGCCTAGTATGATAACTAGTTGTAGCTGAAATTTTTAATGATTTCAGTCGAAAATTTGACAAATTTGGTTATTTCTAAATGAAAAGTGGAAACATTTCAGTCAAAAATTTTAACGTTATAGACATTTGCAATTGAAATATATTCGACAATTACAGTTGAAAACTCGTCCAATTTTCACTGCCTAGACTTATCATCTAGACCTAAGCCTAGTATGATAACTAGTTGTAGCTGAAATTTTTAATGATTTCAGTCGAAAATTTGACAAATTTGGTTATTTCTAAATGAAAAGTGGAAACATTTCAGTCAAAAATTTTAACGTTATAGACATTTGCAATTGAAATATATTCGACAATTACAGTTGAAAACTCGTCCAATTTTCACTGCCTAGACTTATCATCTAGACCTAAGCCTAGTATGATAACTAGTTGTAGCTGAAATTTTTAATGATTTCAGTCGAAAATTTGACAAATTTGGTTATTTCTAAATGAAAAGTGGAAACATTTCAGTCAAAAATTTTAACGTTATAGACATTTGCAATTGAAATATATTCGACAATTACAGTTGAAAACTCGTCCAATTTTCACTGCCTAGACTTATCATCTAGACCTAGGCCTAGTATGATAACTAGTTGTAGCTGAAATTTTTAATGATTTCAGTCGAAAACTTGACAAATTTGGTTATTTCTAAATGAAAAGTGGAAACATTTCAGTCAAAATTTTTAACGTTATAGACGTTTGCAATTGAAATATAATCGACAATTATAGTTGAAAACTCGTCCAATTTTCACTGCCTAGACTTATCATCTAGACCTAGGCCTAGTATGATAACTAGTTGTAGCTGAAATTTTTAATGATTTCAGTCGAAAATTTGACAAATTTGGTTATTTCTAAATGAAAAGTGGAAACATTTCAGTCAAAATTTTTAACGTTATAGACATTTGCAATTGAAATATAATCGACAATTACAGTTGAAAACTCGTCCAATTTTCACTGCCTAGACTTATCATCTAGACCTAGGCCTAGTATGATAACTAGTTGTAGCTGAAATTTTTAATGATTTCAGTCGAAAACTTGACAAATTTGGTTATTTCTAAATGAAAAGTGGAAACATTTCAGTCAAAAATTTTAACGTTATAGACATTTGCAATTGAAATATATTCGACAATTACAGTTGAAAACTCGTCCAATTTTCACTGCCTAGACTTATCATCTAGACCTAAGCCTAGTATGATAACTAGTTGTAGCTGAAATTTTTAATGATTTCAGTCGAAAATTTGACAAATTTGGTTATTTCTAAATGAAAAGTGGAAACATTTCAGTCAAAATTTTTAACGTTATAGACATTTGCAATTGAAATATATTCGACAATTACAGTTGAAAACTCGTCCAATTTTCACTGCCTAGACTTATCATCTAGACCTAGGCCTAGTATGATAACTAGTTGTAGCTGAAATTTTTAATGATTTCAGTCGAAAACTTGACAAATTTGGTTATTTCTAAATGAAAAGTGGAAACATTTCAGTCAAAATTTTTAACGTTATAGACGTTTGCAATTGAAATATAATCGACAATTATAGTTGAAAACTCGTCCAATTTTCACTGCCTAGACTTATCATCTAGACCTAGGCCTAGTATGATAACTAGTTGTAGCTGAAATTTTTAATGATTTCAGTCGAAAATTTGACAAATTTGGTTATTTCTAAATGAAAAGTGGAAACATTTCAGTCAAAATTTTTAACGTTATAGACATTTGCAATTGAAATATAATCGACAATTACAGTTGAAAACTCGTCCAATTTTCACTGCCTAGACTTATCATCTAGACCTAGGCCTAGTATGATAACTAGTTGTAGCTGAAATTTTTAATGATTTCAGTCGAAAATTTGACAAATTTGGTTATTTCTAAATGGAAAGTGGAAACATTTCAGTCAAAATTTTTAACGTTATAGACATTTGCAATTGAAATATATTCGACAATTACAGTTGAAAACTCGTCCAATTTTCACTGCCTAGACTTATCATCTAGACCTAGGCCTAGTATGATAACTAGTTGTAGCTGAAATTTTTAATGATTTCAGTCGAAAATTTGACAAATTTGGTTATTTCTAAATGAAAAGTGGAAACATTTCAGTCAAAAATTTTAACGTTATAGACATTTGCAATTGAAATATATTCGACAATTACAGTTGAAAACTCGTCCAATTTTCACTGCCTAGACTTATCATCTAGACCTAAGCCTAGTATGATAACTAGTTGTAGCTGAAATTTTTAATGATTTCAGTCGAAAATTTGACAAATTTGGTTATTTCTAAATGAAAAGTGGAAACATTTCAGTCAAAAATTTTAACGTTATAGACATTTGCAATTGAAATATATTCGACAATTACAGTTGAAAACTCGTCCAATTTTCACTGCCTAGACTTATCATCTAGACCTAAGCCTAGTATGATAACTAGTTGTAGCTGAAATTTTTAATGATTTCAGTCGAAAATTTGACAAATTTGGTTATTTCTAAATGAAAAGTGGAAACATTTCAGTCAAAAATTTTAACGTTATAGACATTTGCAATTGAAATATATTCGACAATTACAGTTGAAAACTCGTCCAATTTTCACTGCCTAGACTTATCATCTAGACCTAGGCCTAGTATGATAACTAGTTGTAGCTGAAATTTTTAATGATTTCAGGCGAAAATTTGACAAATTTGGTTATTTCTAAATGAAAAGTGGAAACATTTCAGTCAAAAAAATTTACGTTATAGACATTTTCAATTGAAATATATTCGACAATTACTGTTGAAAACTCGTCCAATTTTCACTGCCTAGACTTATCATCTAGACAGTGAAGCCTAGTATGATAACTAGTTGTAGCTGAAATTTTTAATGATTTCAGTCGAAAATTTGACAAATTTGGTTATTTCTAAATGAAAAGTGGAAACATTTCGGTCAAAAATTTTAACGTTATAGACATTTGCAATTGAAATATATTCGACAATTACAGTTGAAAACTCGTCCAATTTTCACTGCCTAGACTTATCATCTAGACCTAGGCCTAGTATGATAACTAGTTGTAGCTCAAATTTTTAATGATTTCAGTCGAAAATTTGACAAATTTGGTTATTTGTAAATGAAAACGGGAAAAATTTGGACAATTGTGGGGTCTAAAAGTAAAAAGGTGTTTTGTGCATTTTTTGTAGTTCTGAGTTAAATGGCTTTAAAGTTAACTTGATTATCAAAATTCCAGGAATATGCCTTGAATTTTGAATTTCAAGTTCAAGTTAACTACCAAAAATGTGCCTAAACCTAACCTAACCTAACCTAACCCTTTAACTTCTAGACCCCTAAATTTATCTCTCAGTGAAACTGTGAAATTTTAGATAGTAGTACTTAATGGTAGTACTTAATGGAACATTTATAATGTTCCCCAAGTTTTGTACGGATTATTGTCTAATGGAGAATGGTAGTACTAAAGTACTAACGAAATATAGTATCGAAAAGCTACTATTTGTTACTGATGAAATGTCATATGGTGATTGGTAGAATTGAGCAACTGTCATTTGGTATCGAAAAACTATAATTTAGATATTGGTACTATTGAATAACAGCCAATATGGGGATGAGCAGTACTTAATAGTAATAGCATTTATAATGTCTTCCATTTTTTTAAAGTTTTGTACGGATTGGAGAATGTTATTAACGGAAGGGCACTTGATATTGAAGCAATCTGGTGCTTATTGAATCATTGATACCTGTTTTTTATCGACATCGAGGACAATAATTGATTGGCAGTTGAAGGCATTAAAATTAAAATTATAATAAATACCAAATAGCAGTTTGGGTATATAAACTCTCGGGAGGGCCAAGGCGAGTTCTTTTTAAATATTCCACACGCATTTCGCGATGATCTTTTGGGAAATTAGGATGAGCGCTCTTGTTTGTCTAAGGGACCTCCCCTGTAAAATGTGGCTTGTATGTGTAATGCTTTATTGCGAAATTTAGTACAGAAAAGGGGGAAAATAAGCGTATTTATTCATACGAAATTCTCTCCAAAATCCATAAAAACCTCTTAATTTCATATTCAAGCACATTCATGATGTGTGGGTCATTTTGGGCCGTTAATATCGTGCGATTGCCCACGTTGAGTCGGTGCCACAACTGTTTATTATCCGCACCTGCTAATGTGTACATACATAAATTATGCCCTTGCCGGTAGAAATGATTTAATTTTTGAAATTAACATATTTTCTGAATATGGAAATTATATTATTTCAAAATATTTGCAGTATCAACGTCTCTTGAGTAAATAACTAGTTTGGAGTTTATTGTCTTTAAAATTTCATTTATAAATGATTTACGAGTCATGGCCGTCCTTTATTTTATTAATATAGCATATATCCAGTGATCATTTAAATTAGTCATGACTGCGAGTTAAGACTCAAATTGGCATCGATAACTAGATCTGAGTATCGATGACAATTTGAGTCATGACTCGCATCCAATGAGAAAGGTGAGATCGTCTTGCTTTTCGCATTGGCTGCGAAAATTTCCATGGATAACTAGAGCTGCAAACCCTGAAAGGTATCCCCTCAAAAAACGGCTTAAAGTTAGGGGTTGGTATCAGTACCACGTGTGAACTAAAGAAAGGCAAATTCTTACCTAAAGGTCTACAATGGCCGATACGTGTAGTAATCTGAGGTTGTTTTATCCAGTCCTTGACTGATAGTGGTGAGGCCACAGAACCAAATAGCTACTCACTTCATAATCACTACACAAATTACGCTGTAAGTGGTCGCAATATTTCAATGTATAACTACTTTCAGGATACTTTCTAGGAAGGCAAATTCTTACCTACAGGTCTACAACGGCCGATACGTGTAGTAATCTGAGGTTGTTTTATATAGTCCTTGATTAATAGTGGTGAGGCCACAGAACCTAATAGCTGCTCACTTCATAATCACTTCACAAATTACGCTGTAAGAAAGTGGTCGCAATATTTCTATGTATAACTACTTTCAGGATACTTTATAGGAAGGCAAATTCTTACCTAAAGGTCTACAACGGCCGATACGTGTAGTAATCTGAGGTTGTTTTATCCAGTCCTTGACTGATAGTGGTGAGGCCACAGAAGCAAATAGCTACTCACTACACAATCACTTCACAAATTACGCTGTAAGAAAGCGGTCGCAATCGAAGGCCGATTAAAACTGCCGATTAAAACCGCCGATTATAAACAAAACGCCGATTATAACTGCAGATAAATTTAATCGAGATCTCTTACAAGATACTTTATAGGACAGAATTGTTGAAAAGACTTTGATAACTCTGATAAAACTGATCAACTGTCACGTAAGTAACAGACACTTTACTTGGATGTGAATAGACCTGGCCTCATTATATCAACGATGACTTACAAAATTTAAAAATCTTTTTGGAGCCCCGTAATTTGAGGGAAAAAATAAGACGATCGCAGGCACCATAAATTCAGGACGAGTGCACATAATGCACACATTCCCATAATTTCCAGGCCGGCCAACAATGTAAGTTAATAACCGAACGGGGGTCGTAAATGTCGCCGGGAGTGGAAGGGCGAGGGCATAAAACTCGCCGCTATCTAAGAACGAAATCATCGCATTTACACCGGAGAGGCGATCCCCATTTGCATGGGGCTGGAATAAATAAATAGGCAATGAATTCCGCAATACATCCGCATAAATAACGCGTCACGCAGTTTTTACAGGCCCGGACGGTAAAGTTAACATCGCCGTGGCTGCATCCGGTTATTAACAGTGGTGTAGTGATAATTGGTGGCTCGCATCTACTGGGGTGAAATGGCTTAGTTTGCCGACCGTTCCAGACGCATGCAGATCACGTCTGACACGTTCCTGCAATTAACCGGAAGTAGCAGGAGGGCAGGAATGCGATTTCAACACAGTTTGCCCCCTATGACAATCGTGACAGGCAAGGGGTCATTTTTACCCCCCGACGTGACACGAAAAATGTACAAGTCGAGGGGAGCAAGGGATGTTATTTTAATTGATCGCGGAATATTCTTAACTGAATCCACAGCTTGGGGTTCACGTTTCACCCCTTTTTGCCGTATCTAACGATTCATCACAATCCGACAACGGGAATGGTTAGGCGTCATTTCGCCAAAGAAAGGAATAATTTCCCAAACGGATTTCCGCAGTTTAAATTAATTGAATCTGGAATGGAAGGATTATACAAGTCGAAAAATGCAGCAGACTGAACAAACCATATGAAATTATGCCTAGTCGATTTAAAAAATAACAAAAATAAATCAACAATCTTTATTATTAATCCTTGGTATACTTAAAAAAGTCCATATTTAAGATTTTAAGAAGGATTCCATGATTTAGCTGAAATGCATCTAAAGGAAGTAGACAAATATGTCTCTCCATTTTTTTCATTTAAACACCTGTGATATTGCGAGCACTGCATAATAAAAATGATAGCTTAAAAAGACAGATTTACATAACATTATATGAACAAAATTTGTAGAAAACTACGGATTTGTCGCCCATTTAATTTAAAATTCTGTCCACTCATAAATTTGATAGTTTTTTGAAATATTTGCAAAAAAGTGAAAAACCACTTCTCATTTTACTGGATAGGTTGGAAAACATTATACGAGATTCTTGAATTTTTGAATGATTTTGAAATTTTGTTGCACAATGAATTTGAAACACCGTTCTACTCCAGTCATAAATTTAATGTTTTTTTAAATATTTGCAAATAAATGAAAACTACTTCTCATTTTATTCTATAGGCTTTTCACTTTTTTGCAAATATTTCAAAAACTATAAAATTTATGAGTGGAGTAGAACAGAATTTTAAATTAAATGGGCGACAAATCCTAAGTTTTTTCATAACCATCGAATGGAATGTACTTTTAGTTGAATTAACATTCGAGTAATTGATTGATATATTGCTATGATCCACGTGCACACATATGTCTCTCCAATTTTTTGATTTAAACACCTGTGATGTTGGGAGCACTGCATAATAAAAACGATAGCTTAAGAAGACAGATTTGCATAACATTATATGAACAAAATTTGTAGAAAACTTAGGATTTGTCGCCCATTTAATATAAAATTCTGTCCACTCATAAATTTGATAGTTTTTGAAATATTTGCAAAAAACTGAAAAACTACTTCTCATTTTACTGGATCGGTTGGAAAAAATGATACGAGATTCTTGAATTTTTGAATGATTTTGAAATTTTGTTGCACAAAGAATTTGAAACACTGTTCTACTCCAGTCATAAATTTAATATTTTTTGAAATATTTGCAAATAAGTGAAAACTACTTCTCATTTTATTGGATAGGCTTTTCACTTTTTTGCGAATATTTCAAAAAATATTAAATTTATGAGTGGAGTAGAACAGAATTTTAAATTAAATGGGCGACAAATCCTAAGTTTTTTTCATAACCATCGAATGGAATGTACTTTTAGTTGAATTAACATTCGAGTAATTGATTGATATACTGCTATGATCCACGTGCACACATACGTCTCTCCAATTTTTTGATTTAAACACCTGTGATATTGGGAGCACTGCATAATAAAAACGATAGCTTAAGAACACAGATTTACATAACATTATATGAACAAAATTTGTAGAAAACTTAGGATTTGTCGCCCATTTAATTTAAAATTCTGTCCACTCATAAATTTGATAGTTTTTGAAATATTTGCAAAAAAGTGAAAAGCCACTTCTCATTTTACTGGATTAGGATAGGAAAAGATGATACGAGATTCTTAATCTTTTCAATGATTTTGAAATTTTGTTGCACACTGAATTTGAAACACTGTTCTACTCCAATCATAAATTTAATATTTTTTGAAGTATTTGCAAATAAATGAAAACTACTTCTCATTTTATTGGATTTCACTTTTTTGCAAATATTTCAAAAAATATTAAATTTATGAGTGGAGTAGAACAGAATTTTAAATTAAATGGGCGACAAATCCTAAGTTTTGTCATAACCATCGAATGGAATGTACTTTTAGTTGAATTAGTCTTCGAGTAATTGAATGATATACTGCTATGATCCACGTGCACACATATGTCTCTCCATTTTTTTGATTTAAACACCTGTGATATTGGGAGTACTGCATTATAAAAACGATAGCTTATGAAGACAGATTTACATAACATTATATGAACAAAATTTGTAGAAAACTTAGGATGTGTCGCCCATTTAATATAAAATTCTGTCCACTCATAAATTTGATAGTTTTTGAAATATTTGCAAAAAAGTGAAAAACCACTTCTCATTTTACTGGATAGCTTGGAAAAAATGATACGAGATTCTTGAATTTTTCAATGATTTTGAAATTTTGTTGCACAATGAATTTAAAACACTGTTCTACTCCAGTCATAAATTTAATGTTTTTTGAAATATTTGCACATAAGTGAAAACTACTTCTCATTTTATTGGATAGGCTTTTCACTTATTTACAAATATTTCAAAAAATATTAAATTTATGAGTGGAGTAGAACAGAATTTTAAATTAAATGGGCGACAAATCCTAAGTTTTTTTCATAACCGTCGAATGGTATGTACTTTTAGATGAATTAACATTCGAGTAATTGATTGATCATATACTGCTATGATCCACGTGCACACATATGTCTCTCCAATTTTTTGATTTAAACACCTGTGATATTGGGACTTCTGCATAATAAAAACGATAGCTTAAGAAGACAGATTTACATAACATTATATGAACAAAATTTGTAGAAAACTTAGGATTTGTCGCCCATTTAATTTAAAATTCTGTCCACTCATAAATTTGATAGTTTTTGAAATATTTGCAAAGAAGTGAAAAACCAATTTTCATTTTACTGGATAGCTTGGAAAAAATGATACGAGATTCTTGATTTTTTCAATGATTTTGAAATTTTGTTGCACAATGAATTTGAAACACTGTTCGACTCCAGTCATAAATTTAATATTTTTTTGAAATATTTGCAAATAAGTGAAAACTACTTCTCATTTTATTGGATAGGCTTTTCACCTTTTTGCAAATATTTCAAAAAATATTAAATTTATGAGTGGAGTAGAACAGAATTTTAAATTAAATGGGCGACAAATCCTAAGTTTCTTTCATAACCATCGAATGGAATGTACTTTTAGTTGAATTAACATTCGAGTAATTGATTGATATACTGCTATGATCCACGTGCACACATATGTTTCTCCAATTTTTTTGATTTAAACACATGTGATATTGGGAGCACTGCATAATAAAAACGATAGCTTAAGAAGACAGATTTACATAACATTATATGAACAAAATTTGTAGCAAACTTAGGATTTGTCGCCCATTTAATATAAAATTCTGTCCACTCATAAATTTGATAGTTTTTGAAATATTTGCAAAAAAGTGAAAAACCACTTCTCATTTTACTGGATAGCTTGGAAAAAATGACACGAGATTCTTGAATTTTTCAATGATTTTGAAATTTTGTTGCACAATGAATTTGAAACACTGTTCTACTCCAGTCATAAATTTAATATTTTTTGAAATATTTGCAAACAAGTGAAAACTACTTCTCATTTTATTGGATAGGCTTTTCACTTTTTTGCAAATATTTCAAAAAATATTAAATTTATGAGTGGAGTAGAACAGAATTTTAAATTAAATGGGCGACAAATCCAAAGTTGTTTCCATAACCATCGAATGGAATGTACTTTTAGTTGAATTAACATTCGAGTAATTGATTGATATACTGCTATGATCCACGTGCACACATATGTCTCTCCATTTTTTTTTAAATTTAAACACCTGTGAAATTGGTAGTACTGCATAATAAAAACGATAGCTTAAGAAGACAGATTTACATAACATTATATGAACAAAATTTGTAGAAAACTTAGGATTTGTCGCCCATTTAATTTAAAATTCTGTCCACTCATATATTTGATAGTTTTTGAAATAGTTGCAAAAAAGTGAAAAACCGCTACTCATTTTACTGGATAGATTGGAAAAAATGATACGAGATTCTTGAATTTTTCAATGATTTTGAAATTTTGTTGCACAATGAATTTGAAACACAGTTCTACTCCAGTCATAAATTTAATATTTTTTGAAATATTCTCAAATAAGTGAAAACTACTTCTCATTTTATTGGATAGGCTTTTCACTTTTTTGCAAATATTTCATAATTTATTAAATTTATGAGTGGAGTAGAACAGAATTTTAAATTAAATGAGCGACAAATGCAAAGTTTTTTTCATGACCATCGAATGGAATGTACATTTAGTTGAATTAACATTCGAGTAATTATTAAATAATAACTAATGAAATTAGTTTAAGTTCTTACATTTCGTGTATCTCGTTTAAATGTGGGAGACTGCGGCGAAGTAATAAGGGATGGGGTTTCGGCAGTGTGCGCGTGCAAGGAATAGTTAGCTGCATCTTCGCCAAGCCGCAAGGTGGTTACATAAGTAAAACTGTTGGAACTTGGACACTGAGCTCTCTTCAACTGTCCAACTAAAACCACGTCGCTGTTACAGCATTACAAAACTTTCAATTCTAAATGTATTACGTCCACTGGAACTTCTGTGAAATATTACGTTAACTGTATAATCTATCAATAAGGTTCTCGGAGATTGCCCTCAGGCATTGCAGGTCAATACGTTTCTAGATTTAAATCGATTAGAATACTTAAAGAGAAGATATCGTATCCATATTGTCCATGTGAAGTCCATGTAAGCATCAATAATATGCTAATAAAGTTAAAGCGGTATCCACTACCCAATCAGTGCCCAGACACGCAAAATATAATAATAATAATAATAATAATAATCCGTACTACTCCTCCACCTATGGCGTAATTGGTTACTGTCATAATTTTTGACAGAGAATTCTGACCCAATTACATTTTATTTTACCATAGGCCCCTGAACTATTACTAGTTATGCGGGCGTTGAGAGGAGAGGGGCATTATTATTATTGCCCATCTGCGCCTGCATGCGACTTATAGATGGTAGAGGCACATTTCCAACATTTGTTGCAAGGAAGTGGGAAAACTACAGAAAAACCACCACAGAAATGCAGACCCAGGAATCGAACCCGGGACCTTGCGGTCTAGAGGCGAACGCGTTAACGCTCACTCCACCGCAGCCTCAATATGCTTCAATATCGCGCAATTTCATTTCACTTCTCGTTCAGTGCCGAAATTGGAAAAGGTGTTGTTGTAGACAAAGGTCATATTGGAGGATTTATCCTCTAAACATTATTTCCCAGGAGCCCCAAGAAAAAGTTTCGTGCATAATTTTTTACGCCATGTGTGTCTCAAAATTTTTGCAAAATTACCGTCAAGAACATCGATCTACTACTACTACATTCATTTATTAATTACAAAATCGACGTTTATATTCCATCAATTAATTAAGTTGATAAAACTATGTAGTATTTATCTCGCAGGTCCAAGTTGTATCATTCCAACCATTTTATATTTCTTCCTTACTTTACTTCCTCTGAGATGTCTTACTGCCTCCTGCACCACCCCCTGCACCACCCCCTGCCCCACCTCCTGCACCACTTCCTGCACTACTTCCTGCACCACCTCCTGCACCACTTCCTGCACTACTTCCTGCACCACTTCCTGCACCACCTGCTGCACCACCTCCTGCACCACCTCCCGCGCCACCTCCTGCGCCACCTCCCGCGCCACCTCCTACGCCACCTCCTGCACTACCACCTACAATGCCTTCAGCACTTCCGCCCATTTCTGCTCCAAATCCGAAGTTTGCTCCCACTTTTCCTCCTACTTGTCCTCCCATTTCACCCCCAGCGCCCCCACCAGCATTTCCGCTGCCACCGCCATTTCCACTGCCCCCAGGTTGTTGTCCAAAGCATGTATTGCTCTGAACAAAAACAAAGAAACATACATAAACATTGGAAAACATCGTGGGCCTACAAAAAAACGTACGCAAGTCAAAAAATACGGTTTCGAGATAAAAGCATTTGAAAATTCCATACTTTATAATACATCTAGTTTTCAATAGTTATTGTTGTGACAAAGAATTTTTAACATATCAATGAACCATGATACATATAATATACAGGGTGTATCAGCCAAATGGAATAAATTCGATAATAAATAAATGGGGGCGTGTTCGAAAAAACGCTCGGACGCGTCGATTGTTATTTTTAGTTGCGCATTTTTTTCAAAAAAAACTTTTTATACAGGGTGTGTCATGTGACCGTGGCCAATACCAACTTTCTTATTTTAAATGCAACACGTGGTATATTATTCAATTTTTGGATTCTTCAGAAAATTCTAGACATATATCATGTACAATGTCCTATACCTATCTTCAACTGTTTCGGATCATTACCAAATCAATGTCCGGAACTACCTCAACCGAATATTTCCAAATCGGTGGATAGGGAGGCGAGGATCGATGGAATGGCCAGCACGATCCCCTGATCTGACGTCATTAGACTTCTTCTTATGGGGATATGTCAAAAGTATTGTATACAAAACTAAACCCCTCGACTTAGCTGACTTAAGAAGACGAATAATGCTTGCGATTAGATCGGTCACGCCTGAGATGTTGAGTAACGTTAGAAGAAATTTCTATTTAAGATTAGGATGTTGCCAAGACGTTCACGGCGAGCATTTTGAACATCAAAATTTATTGTTTTTTTTGTTTTTTTTTTGTTTTTTTACATTATCAAGAAATAAACAGTATTACTTATTAGTTTTTGAGTGTGTTGTAACGAATTTCTGTAATCAAATAATTTTCTTTCTTTAATGTTAATTTTTGCAATAAATCTGAAAACGAGTGTAGATAACTGTATCAGATATCAAAAACTATAAAGATACAAAAAAACTTAATAATGAATGCCTGCGTCCGATTTGATTTTTTTTAAATTTATTTGCTTTTATAATTAAAAAATATGAATGTATTAATGTAGGCCTCACTTGTTTTATACACAACCGGTCTACTGATAATAACAATATTGTGTCAAAATAAGAGTTATACCCGTATAAAGTGTCATACCAAACAACATCGAAATCAATGTCAAAGTTCTCTTTTTAAAAGCAAATTTTGTTTTTTTAAAATTGACTTTGAAGCTGAATTCTGGCTAAACCAAACCCATTTGTATATAGATTTGTATAGATTTTGTATATATGTTTTGTTAAATCGTCTTTTTTTGATCCCAGTAATCTGTGGTTAAGCCATTTCCACACAATTTAGAGACACCCTGTATATTACTTACCAGTGACACAAACATCAATGGGTACAAACCAACAAATCTATTATTTTAATCTAATCATGAATATTCTACTATGAATATTACTTACCAGTAATGCAAACGCGACGAGCACTACTAAAATTGTGATTGAAGTCTTCATGTTTGTGATCGACTGACTCTCCAATCTGCGAAGAACTATTTTATATACGCAGAAGACAATAAAATGTAATGTATATTTTGCATGGATTCAGTAATGAATAGGTGCATGCTGTTATATGCAACAACCTTCGGAAACTTTATTTACATGATCCAAACGAAAATGAAGACCGGAAGCAAAATTATTGTATGTACAGAAAGCAAATTGTATGGAAATATGTTTTTGCTAAGGCTGTAATCAAAACCTATTTGCAGTGACCATTCCTCTTAATAATAATATTAATTATGTTACTGCAGCTGTATGTCTGGTGTAATTGAAAATTGATTAACACTGTTATGTAGATACTCCAATTATACTTATGTATGTACTGTTTTAATTTGTGCAGTACATTTTTTAAATTTCTTGACATTCTTACTCTAAAGTATTTGTGCTACATCTTGGAAAATTGCTCGAATGGAAAATTGCTCGAAAATATGAAATAAGTTATAGAAGAAAATTTGTTAAATTAATATAAATACAAAATATGTAATCAAATACAAGTACTGGAAAAGTTGCACTTAACCCTTACGAGTAAAATACTAGGATTCTACCTAACCTAACCTAATCTAAATTAACCTAACATGCTTCGCAGAACATGATTCTAGTACATGCCTTTAATTACATATAATTATATAATATAATTAATAATATGATTATATAATTAATAATATAATTATATAATTAATAATATTATTATATAATTAATAATATGACAATATCATATAATTTTTATATAATTATATTTATATAAATTTATTTCATGAATTCGAGCAATTTTCCATTTGAGCAATTGTTCTTCGAGCAACTCAGCTGTTTAGCAGTTTTCCATTCGAGGAACTATTTTTCGAGCAGTTATTTTCGAGCAGAAAATTTTCGAGCAATTGTTTTCAACCAATTCTCCGCAGCCCTAAATATTCTGCCAAAATTGCTATTCTCAAAATCAGTTATTTATTTTTGTTAATATTTCAATGTTAACTGGAAGGAATAATTGATATTTTGAAAATAACAGCAGGTATACATTTAAATATTTCAATTTTGCCTGTAATTAATGCAATTTTGACAGTAATTATAGGAATTGTGACAGTAATACATAATTGATATTTTGTGAGAATTCGACAGTAAACAGTGAAATTTTTACAGATTTTTTGAGAAATGTAAAAATTTCACTGTTTACTGTCGAATTCTCACAAAATATCAATTATGTATTACTGTCACAATTCCTATAATTACTGTCAAAATTGCAGTAATTACAGGCAAAATTTGAAATATTTAAATGTATACCTGCTGTTATTTTCAAAATATCAATTATTCCTTTCACTATTTCAATGATTACTGCCCAAATTTAATTTATTCTATCAATATTGACTATATCCGGTGCGGCAAAATTTTGGTTAAAATGGCATTTTCTCAAAAAATCTGAAATACGAATGTGTATAAAAATGTCATATAATTGCGGTGATTTTGAGTTATTATAAACAGTATTCTTATATTCTAAGAATTTATTTTTTAATATTTCAAAAATTATTTCCCAGGAGCCTCCAGAAAAAGTTTCGTGCATAATTTTTATTACACCCTGTCTATTTCTAAAATTTTGCCAAATTACCGCCAAGAACATACTTCTCTATTCTCAAAATCAGTCATTTATTTCTGTTAATACTTCAATGTTTATTGTAAAAATTTCACTGTTTACTGTTGAATTATCTCAAAATATCAATTATGTATTACTGTCACAATTCCAATCATTTCTGTCGTAATAGCAATACCTACAGGCAAATATTTAAATATATACCTACTGTTATTTTCAAAATATCAATGATTCCTTTCAAAATTTCAGTGATTACTGTCCAAATTTAATTTATTCTATCAATATTGACTATATCTGGTTGGGCAAAATTTTGGTTAAAATGGCATTTTCTCAAAAAATTTGAAATACGAATGTTTATAAAAATGTACTGTATAATTGCGGTAATATTGGGTTATTAAAACAGTATTCTTATAATATAAGAATTAATTTTGTAATATTTCTAAAATTATTTCCCAGGAGCCCCCAGAAAAAGTTTCGTGCATAATTTTTATTACAATCTGTGTATTTGTAAAATTTTGCCAAATTACCGCCAAGAACATACTTCTCTATTCTCAAAATCAGTAATTTATTTCTGTTAATACTTCAATGTTTACTGTAAAAATTTCACTGTTTACTGTTGAATTCTCACAAAATATCAATTATGTATTACTGTCACAATTCCTATAATTTCTGTCATAATAGCAATAACTACAGGGAAATATTTAAATATATACCTACTGTTATTTTCAAAATATCAATGATTCCTTTCAAAATTTCAGTGATTACTGTCCAAATTTAATTTATTCTATCAATATTGACTATATCCGGTAAGGCAAAATTTTAAAGTTAAAATGGCATTTTCTCAAAAAATTTGAAATACGAATGTTAATAAAAATGTCGTACTGTATAATTGCGGTGATATTGGGTTATTATAAACAGTATTCTTATAATATAAGAATTGATTTTGTAATATTTCTAAAATTATTTCCCAGGAGCCTCCAGAAAAAGTTTCGTGCATAATTTTTATTACACCCTGTGTATTTCTAAAATTTTGCCAAATTACCGCCAAGAACATACTTCGCTATTCTCAAAATCAGTCATTTATTTCTGTTAATACTTCAATGTTTACTGTAAAAATTTCACTGTTTACTGTTGATTTATCTTAAAATATCAATTATGTATTACTGTCACAATTCCAATTATTTCTGTCGTAATAGCAATACCTACAGGGAAATATTTAAATATATACCTACTGTTATTTTCAAAATATCAATGATTCCTTTCAAAATGTCGGTGATTACTGTCCAAATTTAATTTATTCTATCAATATTGAATATATTCGGTGGTGCAAAATGTTGATTAAAATGACATTTTCTCGAAAATTCTGAAATGTTTATAAAAATGTCGTACTATTTAATTGCGGTGATTTTGGGTTAGTATAAACAGTATTCTTCTATTTCAGGAGCCCCCAGAAAAAGTTTCGTGCTTTTGTTACAACCTGTGTGTTTTTAAAATTTTGCAATATTACCGCCAAGAACATACCTTTATGATCATAAAATAGTTCAAATGGTCACCAAATTTTGCAAAATTTTCACCACGACATTCTTGAGAAAATCATTAAATATTTAAAAAAAATGCGAATCATAAATATTTAATTAAGTGAATATACACTGGCGAACAAAAAATAGAGGTCACTTTAAAATTATTACTTATTTTTGGAATTTTTTTGTTTTAACTTTATGTTTGCAAATTGTAAACCAAAGTAGGCGTTTAATAATACATTTCCTGACAAATGTATTCTACAAAATTGCAGGAATGGAATAGTATCTACCAAAAAGTGATCGTTAATTTAATTCAAAGAGTTCCTCGTCGATTTCAATTAGTAATGCAAGAGGGGGTAATACTCGTTATTAGCGATAAGTTTTTTTCATTTTTTTTTCTATATTAGTCCTAGGAACAAATATTCTAACTTCGTCTGAACTGTAAATTTGTGATATTTTCAAAATAGGCAATAAAAACAATAAATATGCTTTACGATTCAACATTGCTTTTTTTTTAATTTAATGTGCAAAATACAGTACAATTGTTTACAATTTGCAAACGTAAAGTAAAAACAAACAAAAATCCAAAAACAAGTCATAATTTTAAAGTGACCTCTATTTTTTGCTCGCCAGTGTATTATTGTACAATCCAATATTGTACATCTAAAGGGTCTAAAGGGTCTAAATGACTTTAACAACCTGCCTGTTGAAATTAAATGTATACGTAGTCTGTGTACAATTGAATATTGTACATCTAAAGGGTCTAAAGGGCCTAAATGACTTTAACATCCTGCCTGTTGAAATTAAATGTATACGTAGTCTGTATAGTTTTAAACGTGTTCTGTCTAGTTATATAAAAACAAATGTGTTAATGTACTACGTTTATTTAAATATTTGATTAATGTTATTTATATTTTAATAAACATACTACTACTACCTCTCATAAGTATTGGATTTATTGATGATTATTATATTATTATTTTATTAGGATAATTTAAATGATGTAGTATATTTTTAGATTCTCTTGACTAACTCAAACAAGTATTTCTACCACGTATTATACCATTATTATACCACGTATTATTACCAAATTATAGGATAATTTTATTAAACTCCATTGTTTTTGTTGTTATTGGAGGTATGTTAATATTGTCTGTTTGATTTGATATGCTGTTTGTTTTTTCTTATTTTTCTCATGCAATTTTAGTTGAATGGATAAATCGTCGTGGAACATGGGATTGAGGGTAGCGGTCATGCGGCTTGACCTCATATGTCCTCTTCCTCTGGGATATATTGAAAAATACCACGTTTTTAACAAACCCCATTTCTATTGACCGTTTAAAGTCGTTGATCGACGATGCGTTTCAGGAAATTGACAGCGGAAAGGCATTAATCAGAAGCATTTGCAGCTCTGTTCTGCAGATATGTGGAGCATGCATTGATAGAGTACGTGCCAATAGTTTTTCACTTGTGTATTAATAAACCACTAAATTAATAAGAAAAATTGAAAATGAAAATGGGTTAAATGATTTTCAGGGCGGCATTGTGCTTTGAAACAAACTTGGTTTTTTTTCTTTCGCGTGAGCCGTGAATTTCTATGCCGGGGTTTAATTTAAGCATGTATTGATAGAGTGCCAATAGTTTTTCACTTGTGTATTAATAAACCCGTTAATTAATATGAAAAATTGTAAATTGGTTACATGATTTTCAGGGCTGCATTGTGCTGTGAAAGAAACTTGTTTTTTTTTAAATTTCTTTCGCGTGAGCCGTGAATTACTAAGCCGGGGTTTAATTTAAATAACTCTTTAAATTTGTGTAAATTGGATCTAGTTTTAACACAAAAGCACTTCCAACCGTACAATCGGAGAATTAAAAGGAACCTAATAAATTATCTCGCTTTTGCAATTTGCGTCGAGTATTGTTCGCGCAATGAAATATCCGCCATTAATTACAATTGTTGACAAAATTCAGTCATTAATGCCCGCGGCACGTTATTTAATAATAAACAAAAATCCCGTTTAGCCCTCATTACGATTGTTCGTCCCGTAATTAAATTTTCGTATCGAGAGCCGCCCAGAAAATGGTAATTGCCCGTGTAATTAGCATTGTTTTACGACCCGCGCGCAGTTTTATTAATTCGGATCGGCCTGGGGGGCGCCCTTTTCCACCCCCAGCCCCGTTTAAATTTTCGCGCCGTAAATCAGCCGCGGTGGTGCGCCCCCGTTTGTTTCGCAATTGCGCTTATAAATTACCCCCCGTTTCGAATAAGGAGCGGAAGTTAATTACGACGGCCCCCGGGCGCAAGGGTTGGGGGGCTGAAAAAAAAATCCGCCGTCTCCTATGTGCGACGCTTCATTATGATAATGATTTTATCCCGAACAAAGGCCGATCCGCAGGTTGTGATGATACTGACTTAAAATTAGTTCGCGCCAGTAGTTCGGAATAAACTTATTATTACTTGGGAGTTTACGGATTTTCCAGGCCGAAAGTTTGTTTTCCAATTATCCATACTTGTGCTAGTCGACTTTCATGTACTTTACAGTATGAATATTTAAGATCACTGCGATTCCCGGCTCCATAAACTTATTAGCGATGGCAGTTGCTTATGTTGTCGCAGCAGGAATATCGTACGTAGTTGCAGGACGAACGGTGATTCGTCCTAAAGATCCTGCAATTCCTGCAAAAATAACGACGGCTCCTAATTAAAACCGACTACCCCATAATTCGCTCCTTGCCTCAGCCCCGACGACTGGCTGGATAAAATGCAAATCCACCCCTAAGGCACCCCCGTATCCTTGACACGGCGTAAAACGCGTCGCATGTAAATCAATCGCTGAATTCATTACCGAACTTCAAAAATATCGTCTTTATATTTAATACTGCACGTCCCTGGGGAGACCTTTTATGCTCTCAACGCTCCCTTTGGATACACCCTCTTCCCGTAAAGTGCGCCCACACATCCCCCGTATCCAATTACATCCGACATTCGAGAATGAATGAATTAAAATTAAAATCCTCCTCTCTAATTGAACCTCTTTGAATCGGCTCTGCGCATCGGTGCTCGCGGCATTTTGATAATGTCGTCGTGATTAATTAAGGCTCAGGTTCCTCAATACCCTGGAGAAATATAAAGGCACATGTGCATGTGGCAATTAAGACTCCGTGGACAATGCGAAGCAAATAACAATGGAAATGTGTCACTCTTCATATCACTTCACATTCACATTCACTCTTATATCATGAATAATGATGATGATAAAATCGTGACTGCCATAAAATATTTTGCGACGAAGCAAAACAACGAATTTTCCAATATTTTCATGTCTGTACGAAAATATTGCCTGGACAAGGTATAAAAGCTGAAACTCCGCAGTTTTCGGTGTAAGGAACCCATATTTTATACCTTTATTAAAAGTTAGTACACCTACACTAATTGGTAGAAGGTGTAATGATAAATATATATATTAAAAGTTAGTCGTTACCAGCGGCAATATATATGTATATATATATATATATATATATATATATATATATATATATATATATACAATCGTTATTGGGCTATCAACCCCATGGGGTCTTTCCGTCTCAAAAGTTACATTATTACAGATAATTGACCTCAGAATTGTTTGTATGGTGTACATTTTATTTTTATGTGTATATAATTGAAACCCGTTAAATTAATGTTTTGGCATGTTGGGTTGTCATATTGCACATCATGCAATGGCTTTGTTTCTCCATGCTGCATCATTTTGTTTGAAGTTCGCAGATTTCAGAGAAACTTTGTAATTTGGCATACAAATTTCTTAATTTCTACTGAAATTATAAATTCGTAACAAAATTTCTCATTATTCACTGCAATTTTGTTGTCTACAAAGAAAATTATTCATATCCGGTGAAAATTGTGCAGTTTCCAATACAATTGTGATATTTTCAAAGTAGTTTTGTAAAGTATAACCAAAATTTGAAACGTTGCACTGAAAATTTTGTAAATTTCTATAAAAACATTTATAACTGAAAGAATCATATCTCATTATTCACTGCAATTTTGTAGTCATGATAAAAATGATTTGTTTTCCGATGAAAGTTGTGCATTTTCCGATAAAATTTTGCCATTTACACTATAGTTTTGTAAATTATAACCGAAATTTGGCACGTTGCTGTGCAAATTTCGTATATTCCAATGAAAATATTCATAACTGACTGAAATGCTTTTGGCATAAAGCTTTCAATTTTCTATAAAAAAAAGTTTCTATCAAATGTTGTAGTTCATAATAAAATGTTTGCTATTTACACAGAATTCTTGTATTTATAATACTTCATTTTATTTTCTACAGAAAATTATAATTTTCAATTACAATTTCCTAATTTTATGTAATTTTCAATTACAGTTTATTAGTTTTGTATAAGTCTCATGAGTTTAAATGAAAATTTCATCATTTCTGGTTACAAGTTTGGAATTTCCAGTAAACTCTCAAACTCAAGCTGTATATGTTATAATTTCCATTGCAATGGTTTATTTACAATCTAAATTTTGCATTTTCCATTCAATATTTGTAATTTCAGTTACTATTGTATAATTTTCGACGAGTATTTAATTGGTTTCATTAAATATTACATTATCATTTCACCATTTTTGCAATTTTTAATAAAAATTTGCAACTTGTAACGTAAATTTTGCAATATCTATTAAATGATATTATTAATATATTAAATAAATAAATAAATAAATAATGTTGAACTTCGCAAATTTCAGAGAAACTTTGTAATTTGGCATACAAATTTCTTCATTTCTACTGAAATTATAAATTCATAATCAAATTTCTCATTGTTCACTGCAATTTTGTAGCCTGCAAAGAAAATTTTCAATTTCCGGTGAAAATTGTGCAATTTCCGATAAAAAATTGTGCAATATCCGATTAAAATAATAGATTTTTAATATAGTTTTGTAAATTATAACCGAAATTTGGCACTTTGCTATGCAAATTTCGTATATTCCCATGCAAATATTCATAACTGAGAGATATGCTTTTGGCATAAAGCTTTCAATTTTTTATAAGAAAAGTTGTTATCAAATTTTGTAGTTCATAATAAAATGTTTGCTATTTACACAGAATTATTGTATTTATAATACTTTATTTTTATTACCTACAAAATATTATCATTTTCAATTACAATTTCCTAATTTTATGTAATTTTCAATTACAGTTTATTAGTTTTGTATAAGTCTCATGAGTTTAAATGAAAATTTCATCATTTCTGGTTACAAGTTTAGAATTTCCAGTAAAATCTCAAATTCAAAGATAAAAAAATTGTGCAAATTCCGATAAAAAAATCCATATTTAATATAGTTTTGTAAATTATAACAGAAATTTGGCACGTTGCTATGAAAATTTCGTATATTCCTATTAAAATATTCATAACGAGAGATATGCTTTTGGCATAAAAGCTTGCAATTTTTTAAACGAAAAGTTTCTATCTAATTTTGTAGTTTTAGCTATTTCCACGGAATTCTTGAATTTATAATACTTTTTTTTACAATTTCCAATAAAAATTTATAATTTTCAATTATAATATCTTAGTTTTGTATAATTTTCAATTACAAATTATTAGGTTTGTATACGTTTCATAAGTTTTAATGGAAACTTCGTCATTTTTAGTAATTTTGCAATTTCCAGTAAAATTTGAAATTCAAGCTGAATATGCTATAATTTCCATTGCAATGGTAAACTTACAATCTAAATTTTCTAATCATTCTTTTTTTCTTTGGTGGTGTAAAACTTTCGCTTGATGACGATGGTCTATCAATTTTTTTTTCTTTGAACAAGTTTATCTGCTTTGATCAGTGCTTCTGCCACAGACAACCTGAAGTCGAAAAAATCTAGCTGTTTATTGGGCCTCAAATTTTTTTTTTGCAATCTTTTCGATATTCAAACCAACTGTTTACCAATGCTAAATCCAGTACATACATTATTAGGCGAAGCGTTCATTTTCTAGATTTTATATAAATTCTATATTTATATAAAAATTTATTAATTTTATATATATTTGTTGCATAATGCTACATTCTGTCCAATTCTCTATGCACATTGCTAATAGTTAGCAAGATCATAACTTGCTTTTGCTCTTGCAAGATATGAGCTTGCTTAAATATTCCATAACTTTCCTTTTAACTATTTTGTGTTACTTAGCAATATTTTCTATATACGATATAAAGATAATATTGCTAAGTAACACAAAATATTAAGAATAGCAAGATATGATCTTGCTTACTATTAGCAATATGCATAGAGAATTGGACAGAATTTCTGGATGTTTGACTTCGCCAAATTTGTTATTTTTCTTATCCCATCATTTAACTTCTATAATTCCTACAAAATTGGATGCAAGAACTACAGGTCTATTGTCCACCTATTTCACTAAAAAAATGTTATTTTCACTTACAATTTCCCATGAAAATCTTCTTCCTTTTTTCAATGCACGACTGTTTGTGATTATATTAGTCTTGCCAAATCGATTTATTCCAATTGTACCTGCTGCAAGAATATGCTATTAGTTTAGAACATGAAATAAATGGTAAGAGGAGAAATAATTGTCATTGAACAATTTATGACGTTTTTCTTCAATAGTTTGTGATAATTGCAAAACTCCAGTAGCTCAGAGGTATTTTTTTTTTCTTTATTTAGTTCTGTTTTTGCTCCTTGGTATATTATGAAGTCATATGCAAATCCACTTTGACCACACAAAAGGAATATTTTTATTCCCCATGGACTTGGCTTGCCTTTGATGTATTGTTTGATGCTCAAATTACCTCTAAAAGGCACAATTTTCTCATCTATGCTAAGACATTCCTCCAGATTTAGTTCTAAACATGATTTTCGGATTGTTTAAAAAATTGGTCGAACTTTTAACATCTTGTCTTTACAATCGTTTAGTTTATCTAAATTATTTACAATGTGTAAATTTGTACGTAATTCAAAGAAATATGACGGATAAATAAACTGATGTCTAGCTCACTTCTCTAAAACTTTCTTACGCGAGGAAGTTTCAAACAACCAATTGCAATGTGAAGACCAAATGGTGCTTTTATTTCATCTGTATCAATAAACTTAAAATTTGCTTTGTTGCTTTGCAAAGCATAAAAATGTATGCATTCTGCCACCAAAGTAAATATTTCATTTGTAATCTAATGTTTGAAATATCATAGTGAACTAGCATCAATATTTTCATCTGTTGCCTCTGATGTTTCAAATGGCTCCAATTGTATTTTAGGCGGTTGTGAGTATTTTTGTATGCCCTTTTATTTTATTTTTTTCTGTAAGTCAGTCAAAATTATCATTATCAACTTGAGTTTTCTGGATCTAAATCAAGTAAAGTATGAAGTAAAGATTTGTGCATTCTTTGCACAAAATATTTACTTTGGTGGCAAGTAAATATTTCATTTGTAATCTAACGTTTGAAATATCATAGTGAACTACCATTAATATTTTCATCTGTTTCCTCTGATGTTTCAAATGGCTCGAAGTTTATT
Source organism: Othius punctulatus (assembly GCA_951805005.1). Classification (NCBI taxonomy): domain Eukaryota; kingdom Metazoa; phylum Arthropoda; class Insecta; order Coleoptera; family Staphylinidae; genus Othius; species Othius punctulatus. The sequence continues at coordinate 3,864,053 of OX638141.1, read as the reverse complement.
TCAGGCGGTTGTGTGGATTTTTGTATGCCATTTTTTTTTTGTAAGACAGTCAAAATTATCATTATCAACTTGAGTTTTCTGGATCTAAATCTAGTAAAGTATCAAGTAAAGATTTGTGTATTCTGCTAACCAAGTAAATATTTCATTTGTAATGTAACGTTTGAAATATCATAGTGAACTACCATCAATATTTTCATCAAGTATGAAGTAAAGATTTGTGCATTCTTTGCACAAAATATTTACTTTGGTGGCAAGTAAATATTTCATTTGTAATCTAACGTTTGAAATATCATAGTGAACTACCATTAATATTTTCATCTGTTTCATCTGATGTTTCAAATGGCTCGAATTGTATTTCAGGCGGTTGTGTGGATTTTTGTATGCCATTTTTTTTTTGTAAGACAGTCAAAATTATCATTATCAACTTGAGTTTTCTGGATCTAAATCTAGTAAAGTATCAAGTAAAGATTTGTGCATTCTGCTAACCAAGTAAATATTTCATTTGTAATGTAACGTTTGAAATATCATAGTGAACTACCATCAATATTTTCATCTGTTTCCTCTGATGTTTCAAATGGCTCGAATTGTATTTCAGGCGGTTGTGTGTATTTTTGTATGCCTTTTATTGTTATTGTAAGACAGTCAAAATTATCATTATCAACTTGAGTTTTCTGGATCTAAATCAAGTAAAGTATCAAGTACAGATTTGTGCATTCTGCCACCAAAGTAAATATTTCATTTGTAATCTAATGTTTGAAATATTATAGTGAACTACCATCAATATTTTCATCTGTTGGTTGGAATTGTATTTCAGGTGATTGTGTGTATTTTTGTATGCCTTTTATTTTGTAAGACAGTCAAAATTATCATTATCAACTTGAGTTTTCTGGATCTTAATCAAGTAAAGTATCAAGTAAAGATTTGTGTATTCTGCCACCAAACTAAATATTTCATTTGTAATATAACGTTTGAAATATCATAGACAACTACCATCAATATTTTCAACTGTTTCCTCTGATGTTTCAAATGGCTCGAATTGTATTTCAGGCAGTTGTGTGGATTTTTGTATGCCATTTTTTTTCCTGTAAGACAGTCAAAATTATCATTATCAACATGAATTTTCTGGGCATCTGGATCTAAATCAAGTAAAGTATCAAAATGTTTCTCTTGGTTAGCTGTCATAGTTTCATGCCCAATCCTAGGCAGTAAAGTACATTTTTTTTACAATGAACTCTTCACAATCATTTTCCTCTTCTGATATCTATAACAGAAAATTCATTCCGTTCCAACTAATGAAGCAGATTTTTTACATATTTCTCTTTATCTATATTGAAATGCTGTTGACATTTGCTGTCCTAAAATAATTTAAAAATTACTTCAAATATAATACATTCAGAATTTTTCATTTTTGGTCATTTTTTATATTTTGGACATTTCGTCTGGTGTAATGCCATCATGCCCTGCTGCCTTTCCCAGCTTTATACTGCCTATTGCTTTTATTAATTCTGCCTCAGTTATTTTTTCTTCCCTTATTTCTCCTGACTTTTTTACATCCCTCTTCTTTTTTGTTTTCTTGTTTGGGTTCTTCCGTCTTTTCATCCTATCCTTCAAGCAACTCCTTGAAGTGTTCTTTCCATCTCTTCATGACTTCCTCTTCTTCTGTCAGCACTACTCCTTTTTTACTCTTTAATTGTTTTGGCTGTTTTTTCCTGTTCTAAGATGTTTAAATACTTAAAAAAATCAGGTTCCCTCTGCTATCTTCTTCCATCTTCTCTCCAAACTCCCCCTAGGCTTTTGCTTTGGCACTTTGTATTTCTTCTTTAACTCTCTTTCTCCGTTTCTTGTATATCTCGTAGTCCTTTTTTTGTTCCTGTCTGCACGTACTGTTTCCATATTGTTTTCTTCCTTGTTACTTCCTCTTTACCTTCTTGTTCCACCACTTGGTTTGCTTCCTCCCTGCCGGTACATACATCAAATAGTTAATGCACTAGTAATTCTGAAATCTTATATTCCTAATTTGAATAAAAGATATATTTCTTTTCTTTGCCTGTTTCTTTCTATGTAAAACGACACTGAATTACCACGATTTCCCACGGCGAATTAACGACCGTGGAACTCCTTCATTCCGTCGAACACAACTCGCGCCCCCGCCCAGTACCCATAATTCCTAATCAGCGGGAACATTAAGATTTCCGCAATTAACCGGGGGGAGGCCCCATGAGCGATTAATAATTATTCCTAGATAGGGGCCACTAACGAGCTAATAGGCGCCACTCACGGCATTCGCGGAAAAAGCGGGGGCGATCACTTACTGGCTGCGGGGGCATTAAGACCGCCAACTTTATCTGCCCCACAGAACGGTCTAATGGCCTGGAAGGAATATATATTTTTTTTGCAAACGGACAAGGTATGATAAAGCGCCCGGGGCGTGGATTATCTTAACGAATTCCGATCGATTTTCTGTCCGGAATTCGAGGCATTGCGGCGCATTCGGGAAGTTCGCGAGAAGGATGCGGTCGTAATTTCCATCGGATAATCCACTTCCGATCATTATGAGAGTAAACTAGCAATCTGCATTTCTATTAGGATAGGTATGGTGAATATTCTGACCTATAAATCTTGCAAATGCCGTGGCAACGATATTGCATATTTGGCTGTACATTGATTTATGATCTGCAAGAACAGACCGCACGTTTTATATGTAACAGTCTTTTATAATTAGAAAAAAAAACGAAGAGGGTGATCAAGAAGCCGCTGGAAAAGTGATGTAGAAAAGGATCTGGAAGAGATGAAAATCACGGATTGAAAGACGAAAGCGAAAGTAGGAAGCTATGGAAAGACATAGGCCAATTTGGCTCGTAGTGTTACTAATAATAATAATTGTTGGAAGTCCAAAATTCTTCCACCCCAAGTTATTAGCCACTGCAAATCTAAAACACCAGCCGGAAATCAGGCCATTTCACGGCCTGGGGGCCATCATCATTAACCGTGCCTCAACGCAACCTACCGTGACCCAAAACCCTTTCCACCTCCGTGCGGCGGTTTACTGCCTCCAAGGGCATAAAAATCCGGCCAGATTTCCGATCGGTGCCCCGTAAAAACCCAAGACTTCCCCTTCCCCCTTCCCCTTCCCTTTAAGTCGAACTTGCAGTGAAGTCGGGGGCTGATAAATTAGGGGTGGGCGACGTTTATTACTGCCCGCCCTGGGGCTCGTTACTCTTGGCAGCCGATCGCACGTATGTTTCTTTTATCGGTGCACGTATTTTGAATAAAACAGGCATTAAGCCCCCGGGGCGCCCCAGAAACCAGGGAAGATGGATGCATTAGAGGGTATATGTAATTGTTTCGTGCCGCGGCGAGTTTGCTTTACAGTACAGTAAGGCAGGAAACGACAATAGCTCGGAATATGCGAGCTCCATTCCACGTGATATATCACGTCTACATAATTTTGAAAGTTCAGAAGGAAAATATCATATGGCTGTTAGTTTTAATTGCAGTGGCTCAAATCTAATCTCTGCAGAATGTTCAAGTTGTCATGTACACATAAATCTAGTACAAAAAATTAGGTTACAATAGCAATTTTATATAGAAATGTCAATATGTTTGTACTAGATTTGTGTGAGCATGACTGTACGTGATGGTCAGAAAACACAAAATGGGGATAGTAATAAATCAAAATAATTGTCATCGTGCCATTCAATGTTATTTAACACATAGGACAGAACCATTATGAGTATGTGTAGCTAATTAGCGTAAATTTGGCACGTGTAAAATGGCTGGTTCTTGTAAGCAGCTCGGAACGTAGTATTCCGGCGTGACTTTTAGTGAGTGGCTCTCCGCTCTCTCTGGCTTAAGAAACGGCAATTTCCCGCAAACAATGATCCATTTTGACCAAAAATTTTAATCAATGGATTAAAATGTTAACAAATGAAACAAATTTGGTACAATTTGGGATAGGATCCATTTTGGAGCGAGCAGCTCGGAACGTAGTATTCCGGCGTGACTTTTAGTGACTGGCTCTCCGCTCTCTCTGGCTTAAGAAACTGCAATTTCCCGCGAACAATGATCCATTTTGACCAAATATTTTAATCAATGGATTAAAATGTTAACAATTTAAACAAATGGGGTAGAGGCCAATTAGGGATAGGGTCCATTTTGTACCGTGTGTCAGGCCGATAATTTGAGTGGTGAAAAGGGACGTGATTAAGAGCAAGTTTAATACGCCTTTAACACAAGACGAACTCTTAAAACATATTTATTATTAAAATACATTAATTATTATACGTTAATGGCTAAGGCACCTAGGTTGGCTTGGACGTGTCAAGGCTTGGCGGGAGCGGCACGATTCTTTAACGAAGAGAAGATATTCCTGAGCCAAAGCTCAGTAAGCACCCTTCCGAAGAAGTGATGAATATATACATGCACCTACACATATATATCTACATATACATATACATGTACACAGACTGCATATTACGAATGCTCCCCAGGGACTACTCAAACTCACCCCTGAGGACGGAACATATGCCCGGCCAGGAGTTATGAAAATTAGGGTCTACTATCCATAAATAGTAGGTAAAAATACCGTTGACCCTAAGATGCCCCTGAACACATTCTGCAATCATATATACCTAATGAGACTGCCACATAACGAATGCTCCTCAGGGACTACTCAAACTCACCCCTGAGGACGGAACATATGCCCGGCCAGGAGTTATGAAAATTAGGGTCTACTATCCATAAATAGTAGGTAAAAATACCGTTGACCCTAAGATGCCCCTGAACACATCCCGCAAGCATGTGCGATTCATAAATGTGGAGTTGGGGATCCCATATGCACGGTGGGCAATATTGCCATAAACGAATGCTCCTCAGGGACTACTCAAACTCACCCCATGAGGACGGAACCTATGCCCAGCTAGGAGTAAGAGATGGGGTCTAACTATCCGTAAATAATTGGCAATAACACCGGCGTCCCCAACCTCCTCCTAGACACATCCCGCAACATATATGCGATTCATAATTGTAGAGTGCAGGATCCCATATACGACGATGGCAAATAAGTCTCTCTACTGGTTAGTCTTTCTACCTTATTCTACCGTGCAATCTACGAAGGTGTACTTACATTATCTAATTATGTGGGCGGCAGGCACTATATACTTTTATAACTACTACTTATCTTGCTAGATCAATGCGTACTAATGAATGACATAAGCGCCCTGTCTCCTAACGAGGCCCCTTCGATCCATGCGAGTTCATGCTGGAATGTGCTGACTTAAGTAAATAAACGTTACTGGAGCAAAGCGGGAAGATACAGGAAAATCGAAATTATTGACGCGTAACACGTGAGAAGATGATATCCGATTTGCACGACTACAGATTTTGTAATGCGGGTCATTTGTAACTAAAGTCGTCTCAAAATTAATGTGTATATGTACATGCAGTAGGGAAATTCCAGAATCAAGGTATTCCAATCCTGCAAGGCTCCGTATTTTACGTCGACGGCGTAGTGGTCATAATCCTGTTTGGACTAAAAATACGATTAACACGCGATATATTCGCGCATTCAAATTTGTGCAAATCCGTTCAGCACTCGGCATTGTTGGCGGCGGAGGCGTCCTGGGGCCCCACAATGGTGCGAATTGTCTTGTGTGTGTGTGTGCGGGGGAGGACTCCGCCGGACGAGCATAATCTTATTAACGCCACCCCGGAGAGGACCCTCAGGAAAATATGCAAATGATTCGGACGCGATTCTCCCCCCGCCGGGGGGCGGCGGCAGGTCCTGGAGGACCCTCGGAATTGGTCGGTGTCCGAATTAAATGTTAATTGCGTTTTTTTCTTCCCCGTCGTGGTCCGGGAATTATTCGTCCTTAATTAAATCGCGCGCCGGAACCGACCCTCGCCGAAACCACCCCCTCGACCGCCCGCATTACGGTGAATGATTGCGCGCACCGCCGGGGCCGTTAATTGAAAATCGTAATTAATGTCTTGAGACGGCTTATCTAACAAAAAAAAGTGTTTACAGTGCTTAATTATTTTTAATAAGATCCGCAGTGATCATCAATCAAAATTACTGCCCGCCGGAGTCGCCCCACACCCCCAAAAACGGGGGGCACCCGGAGTTTTATCACCCCCCAACCCCCGGATTCGATTCTTGCGCCGGAGACCGGCCGGGGCATAAACGGCCCGGAATGGACCCGGAGTAATCGCGTCCTGGGTATTTACGATGGCAGCGACGCTCCGCTTTTTATGAATTACGACAGGATAATGGCATGGATTTCATTTAAAGACCCTGCAACAGGAACGGGGCCCCAACCTGCCGCCCCCCGATGTTTTAAAGCCGCCGCTGAGCGTGACCGATTCGCAGGAAGCCCCGAAAATGGGGACGCAGCGGAGAGGACGTTCGTTACACTTTTCCTTTTTCGACTGTCACCGAGGAGACGGAATAAAATTTTTCCTCGCCCTGTCGGCAATTTTTGCTAGTTGTAATTGATCAACACTTTAAGTAATTACTTCGGGGAATACAGCCCGGAGCATTGGCGGTGTTTTACAGAAATAAATCAATAATAAATGCCCTCGGTCTTCTTCCAGTAATTATTTTTAGAGCGTTTTGTGCCGCTATAGCAAAAACTTACCAATAATGTAATTACAGCGCCACGTTTTCTTTTCAGAAAGAAACTTTGCACGATATACAAATACGAGTGCAGTGAAGATTTTTACTTTCTACCTACTTTATCTTGTGATGAAATTGTATATGCTATTAGGCAGGAATCAGCAAGGTTACCATAATGCAACATACACAAGTTCCGGCATACGTCCGTCATCCCAGCTAACCTACGAACAGTTACTCATAAAATTTAACCACAACTATGTCTCAAATAAGTGAGAAAATCGAGTTATTAACTTTCCGAGTTGATCGGATTTTTATGAATATTCAGGGTTGATTTACTACCCTCCCACGGCAGATTGGTAATAGTCATTTACAGGTAGACAGAGTAAGTCAACAAAGATATAAAAGACGAGATGCCAAGTTTACGCTAATTAGCTACACATACTCAAAATAGTATGTGTATAACAATTTGAAAATGTAATATATTTGCAGAGTTCCGCTGGAAAATAAGTTAAATTTCTACAGTGAAATTGAAAATTTTACAGATTTTCACATCAGGTGCTAGAAAATTCACACATTCTGACAGCAACAATTGATAATAGGACACATTTTGACTAAATACATGTAAATTAGACTTACAATCTGACATATATTATATAGCAATTTAAAAAATGTCAGAGTGGCTGTTTATGAATAAACGAATAATTTATAATAATTGTAGCTATTAATTTGACAAATTTTGATTGATAGAGATTTGGAGTGCGCAGAAAATTTTGCAGATTTTGACTTTGGAATTTAATGTATAAAACCTATACCTTTTCAACTTCAATTTCAGAAAAAGTAAAGTCAATTTCTCAAAAAGTAGAATTAATTTCATAGAATGTAAAATCAATTTCAGAAATAGTAACATCATATTCAGAAAAATTTACTTCGATTTTAAAATAGTCCATTCAGAATTGCTTTTGTTTAAAAACTAATATCTTGAATAAGTTACCTAGTATTTACAACATAGTTAATAATACTCAGTACTCTACTTAAGGTACATTGATAGTTGCAGTTATAAATTGTACAGATTTTCAAATCGGATGCTAATGTATTGAGAGTGACAAAATAAAATATAGCAGATTTGAATTGTGAGAGTTGTAAATTTGACAAAATTTACCGGGTTGATCTAAAAATTTAACAAATTTTTACAGATGCATTTGAAAATTAAATTAATTTAGGAATTTATGAAACCATTTGAAAATTTTACATATTTACAGAGTTCCGCTGGAAATTATGTCAAATTTCTACAGTGGAGTTGAAAATTTTATATATTTTCACATCTGGTGCTAGAAAATTCGCACATTCTGACAGCCATAATTGATAATAGTTCACATTTTGACTAAATACATGTAAATTAGACATTAATTAAATTTGAGATATAAAAAGAAGCAATTTGAAATATGTCAAAGTTGCTGTTTATGAATAATTCATAATTATTGTAGCTATTAATTTGACAAATTTTGATTGATAGAGATTTGGAATGCACAAAATATTTAGCAGATTTTGACTTTTGAACTTAATGTATTAAACCTTTTCAATTTCAACTTGAGAAAAAGTAACGTCAATTTCAGAAAAAGTTGAATTTATTTCAGAGAATGTAAAATTAATTTCAGAAAAAGTAACATTGTCAAGACGGACAATACTAATAGATAATCTACAGCCAAAAAAAGTTATAACTGTAATTTGTTTATACATATTCAGAAAAATTAACTTCGATTTAAAACAAAATCCATTCAGAATTGTTTTTGTTTAAAAAAACAATATCTTGAGTAGGTAACTTATTCAAGACTTATTATTTAGTGCAAATTACAACAAGTAAGTTACTTAGTATTAACAACTTAGTTAATATTACTCAGTACACTACTTAATACAAATCATATAACACAATATCTTCCCAACTTCCGATTACCTCCTGCTTCAGTTTCATTTTAAGATTTCTAGCGATTTCTCAATCAATATTTTCAATATCGTTCGGATGTATACATATTTCTCGATAATTATCGAGAATTCTAGAGATTTTTATAATAATTCCGAAGGTTTCTTGGTAATTTTCGAGATTTATACAGATTTCTCATTACATCTTATCTAGGTACATCTAGCATTATCAAAAAATCATGCATTCACAATTATCCATGAATTTTTCAATGAATTGATGATGAATGATAAAGTTTTGAATGAATTATTAATTAAAGTTTGTATTAACAAAGAGAAATCTTTACTTAGCATAAAATGAAATAAAACATTTAATTATTGTTAATTAATTCAGATTACAAATATTCATGAATTTAATAAAAATAAATTTATATTTAAGGTTGTTGTATCAAGTACTTACTGGTAATTGGATGGCACAATAACAATTATTTTAAGTATTACTATCCCCACTTTGAAGTTTCTAACCATCACGTGCAGTCGTGTTCAAAAATGTGTTGTACACAGATAATTGGCTGTTGTAATTTTATATCTCGAAATATTTGCTACAGTTCAAATGTATGTACCTACGAATTGACATGAAGGACACTATAGAAAAACTACTGACAAAATTTTCATAATTATTACATAGATAGATTTCTACTATCCCCACTTTGAATTTTCTAAACATCACGTACAGTCGTGTTCAAAAATGTATTATACACAGATAATTGGCTGTTTAAAAATGTGTTATACAGAAATAAGTAGTTGGCTGTATATTTGGTCAATAGTAAATACATTTCAGAACTGTCAAAGTGACAACTAACACTAACAATATGGTTGTTATATTATTATTATACAGTGTGCGACTAAATTATGAACAAAAAATCCTTAAAACAGAAATTAAAAAAATTGAAAAAAAATCCTCGAACACATCGATTTTCTTTGATAAAAATACACAATTTCGCATGACAGTCGATCTTCAACCATCATTTGTTTTTGAGTAAATACGTCATCCATTGGTTTTTTTATAATGACAACCCCATATGTTTGTTCTTCATTTTAAGAGATCTTTTCATTGTAGAAGTGACAGTATAAAAATGTTGCCATGTAACATAAGAAATTTTTCGAGTCTAAAGTATGGAATAAATTCAGTAAAACCAAAATAAGAAAATTTAAAAAAGACCCTCGAACACGTCGATTTTCTTTGATAAAAATACACATTTTCGCATGATAGTCGATCTTCAACCATCATTTGTTTTTGAGTAATTACGTCATCCATTTTTTTTTTTAATGACAACCCCATATTTTTGTTCTTGATTTTAAGAGATGTTTTTATTGTCGAAGTGACAGTATAAAAATGTTGCCATGTAACATAAGAATTTTTTCGAGTAAATGACAATTGAAAGTGAAAAACGGCAAAGCATGAAAAATAAAGCAAAAGCGTCATCAGATTTTATTTTTTAAAGTGCTTGAGGAACAAAATATAAACCCCGCGCGCTATTATAAGTATTGTATTTTGTAGGTCACTATTTACATGAAAATTTGGGGAAAACTAATAATTAAGTATATCAAACATTTCAAGTTTTCTCATGTATAAAATAATTTTGAATCAGGACATAATATTTTATTATTAAAATTTGATCCAAACCCAACTTATAAACTATTTTTTATTACTACGTTTTTATTACTACGTTTTTATTGCAAAGATATTAAATTCACTATTTAGATGAAAATTTGGGAAAAACTAATGCTGAAGTATAACAACATTATCACGTTTTCTAATGTATAAAAGTATTGTTAATCAAGTCATCAATTTTGATAATTGAGATTTGATCAAAACTCAGCTTATAAACATTTTTTTTCATACGCTTTTATTACTGAGATATTAAACTCAACCTTTAGATGACAATTGTAGAAAACTAAAGTATCATAAAATTTTCACGTTTTGCAACAGATAAAAATAGGGTTAATCAAGACATAAATTTATCACTATTTAGATGAAAATTTGGGAAAAACTAATAATTAAGTATTCTATTACAATAATCAGTTTACGAGTTTTTGGAGATTGATAAGAAATTAATTGTCAATTTTGGTTAGAAATTTTATATAGCTTCGAAATTATTAGTACTTCTGTGTATTTTCTGGATTTATCCTTTTCAATTTCTGGAATTTTACTGGAATTTAATAAACTTGGTCTGAATTTTGGTTAGAATGTTTAAGTAATTCTAAAACTTTTCTAATATTTTAATGGTGATCTTAGGATTTCTTTTTCGTTTTTACTGGAATTTGCAAGAATGTGTTGTAGATTGTTGTTAGAATTATTATACATATCCGAAAATATTTAAAAATTGCATTGTCCATATAGGATTTTCACGATTAATACATGAATTCACAAGAACTTTTTGTGGATTTCTTTTGTGGAATTGTCTTCATATTTCATTAGTTCTTTAAGAATTTTGAATGTAACTGGAATTTGCAATAACTGCCTTGGATTTTTGTTAGAAAACATTTATTTTTGCAATTGTAATTGTCCTCTTAATACTTTCTGTGGTGTTACTAAACTAATTGTGACAAAATGTATTTTTTTATCAAATTTCAAATTTTGAGTCTCTTTCAGAAAGAAAAAATCTCATTACTATTTACGTTTTTTTCTTAACACCACTTACTAACTTACTTCAAACGGAACCCTTTTTTCATGCATAAATGCTTCGGGTTGAACTATTGTTCAATACTGTTCCCATAAAACAGCAACAAAAACAATATATTTAATTATGTTCGTGCAACTCAATAAAACAAACCACACTGTCGAAATTCTAATTAAATATTTGTCCACTGTTGCTACCAGTATGTGTCAATGCCCGATTGTAAAATGGCGAGCAATTTCCCCGGGACTAAATAAATATCGGGAAACCCGTGATTAAATAATGCTTCCAAAATCGGCCGATTAAATAATGATCAAATTACGCGTCGCATATCCCCAATTATCGTAGACGGGGCTGGACGAAATGAGCTTATGTCATAAAGTTAATTATGCTGCATGTAAAATTTGCGTGAAAACGATAAATATAAAATATAATTAATTGCTGTTACATTTTTCGAAAAAAATATTTTTTTTTCACTTAATTACCGTTAATGAACTTATCAATGAAAATATGTGTAGGCATTTTATCAGGGATTATACACGTATATGTGTAATTTTGAGTTGCTGTAATGTTGCTTAGCAAGGAACTGTTTTTAGCAAGGAATCTGCCAAGGCCAGATTTTCAAATAGTATTCCCCACTTATAAATTAAACGAATGGATGTTGCTTATGTTGCTCAAGGTTATTGTATACAGCTTTGAAATTTTATTTCTTATGGCATGTTTACACCAATATCCTGCTAACAAATCATAATTATTTGAAGCCTTTTGTTTTTTCTTATTAGCTGAGAAATTGTCGGCTTGGTGTTACAAGGTTTTTTTTTAATTTTGAGTTCTATAGCTTTGCAGGGCTATATGTTTTCAAAGCGGGACATTTCAACTTATTGGAAAATTAAAATTTGATCATTGGGAACCTGTGATAAAAATATATCTATTGACAATTTGATTTGATGTTCACCTGTCTCACATAAATTATTATCTAATTATTATTAAACAATTATTGTTAAATTCTGTATATTTTGGTTCACTAAAAATTATTATTACATTGTATTAAAAAAAAAGATCAGGACAGATACAAATTAAAATACATATATGATGCCTCTGATGGTAGCTTTTTAGAAACCGAAACTAGTCAGGCGAAATAAAATTAATAAATAATAAAATAAAAATAATGTTACCAGTAAGTACCTAATAATAATACCTTAAATTTTATTTAGTTTTCGCATTGTATTATTATATATTTTGATTATATATATTAGAGAATATTTACAATGTTATCAGAATCGCTCTATCTATTTTTATTTATATTACTGCATTTCGGGCTAATTATTTATTTATTAATATGTACAATTATTATTATATTTTAAATAATGCTGAAAATTTTCTGCTATTTTGATAAACATTTTAGTGAAATGTACAACTTGATCATATCTGAATTAAAATTTGAAAATTTTAAATCTTTCGGAAATAAAAATAATATATACTACAAAATTTGATAAATAATATAAAAATCCAGATACTTATTCAGATATTCATTTAATGTTGTATATATTGTATGTAAACAAATAACACCTCTGAGGATCACTTATAAAAGTCGAAATTAATCAGGTCAAAAACATGTAATAAACAACTACATAAACTAAGAAAAATCTTTATATTTTAAATATACTACCACTAAGTACTTCTAATAAAGAAGAAAGAAAAAAGCAATATAAACTATAATAATAATAAAATAAAATTTGAACGCGTTATTAAAATATTTCACTAATGTATGAAATAAAGTTACGCACTTTTTAAAAATTTTCAAAATTGTTTTTTATTGTTCACGACAATTGTTTAAAAAGTGCGTAACTTTATTTCATACATTAGTAATTACGAATTTTCAACAAATAAAAGCCACATCGATCAATCTATTAAAATATTTCACTTAATAAACTATTTCGCTATTTTTTTAAATTTTATATATGATAGGATAATTATAATTTTTATATCAAGGACGAGTCAAGAACTATATGAACGACTCATTTTAAATGTCCATCGGTGTTTAAATCTGTGTGGCATGTTCTATGTATTATATCAGTGTGTTTTTATATACCTCATTTCAATAATTGACCAAATCAGCTGTGATTTTAAATTATATGTTTATGAATTATATACCTATGTAAAGCTATAATATTCATTATAACGGATCCAACTACAATAAAGAGATTATTATTATTATTATAAAACTCATAATTTTAATGTTTTGTGTGTAGTTACATGCTTAAATGTTGATTAAATCGTCCATTATTAGTTCGCGTGATTATTAGTGCGTTGCTTTTAAGATGATTGCGTATTAATTGTTAGGTTTAACAAATATCCTTCATTGTTAATTATCAACGGATGTAATTTGTGATTAGGCGTAATTATCGAGGGTGAGATTAATGAGGGTTTGGCGGTAATTAACTATCAATGAACAATTAATCTACCAGATTTGATCGACTCTTCGCAATCACGTCTAATTAACTTAGCGATCAATACGATCGGATGTCACGCGAGGGTTACATTATTTGCCCGGGTAACCAAAATACTTATGAACAGAAATATTTGATTTAACAGTGTTTTTATGCATTACGAGAAATTTCATAGAATCACAAAAAAAATAACTGGAACAATTAACGATTTTTAAATATTTAACACTTATAAAAACACGTATGTACTATATTTGTAAAGTTTGTTATGTTTTACCATAAATACAAACTTTTACTTCAAATAATACTATTCATTATAAATAAAACAAGTTTCGTTGAGAGTGTTATTTATAATTGATAAAATGTATCACCAAATAAACGCCACCTCAATTCAAAATAATACTATTCAATTCATTTACACATTTACAAGCTTTGTTAATTTTTCAAGGAATATGGTATAAACTTGCTTTTCAGAAAAAAATGCTTTGCTCGTTTTAAGAATTTGTAAGAAGATTGGAAAAAAGGGTCTGCCAATGTACCCTGTAAATAGTACTTTCCATTTCTTCCGTTAAATGCTTTGCTCGTTTTAAGAATTTGTAAGAAGATTGGAAAAAAGGGTCTGCCAATGTACCCTGTTAATAGTACTTTCCATTTCTTCCGTAAAAGGGTAGTAAATCAACACTGAATATAAAAAAAAATAGATAGTTTGTAAAAGTTATACTTTCAATTTTCTCACTTATTTGAGTCCATGTGGTCAAATTTTCAGGGAAATTATCTCTAGACATACTATGTACAAACCTGGCAAACAAATTAAAAATATGCACGGTATAAATTTTCAGAAATTTCAGTGACTAACAGGTATTGGTCAACTCGCAAAGTTATACATTCGACTTTCGAAGCCTCTTTAAGGCATACTCGTCGTCAAATTTTCAGTGGAATTATCTTCAAGCATACTGTATACAAATCTGGCAAAAAAATGAAAATATCCATTACATACATTTTCAGAAATTTCGGTGACTGATAACTGTTCAACTCGGAAAGTTGAACATATTTAAAAAAATATAAAAATATCATAAAAAGTGTGCATCAAACTGTCGAAACGTATGTATGTCAGACCTAAAAGGTCCGTGAATACACCTGTAAGTGATACTTACCAATTTTCCGTTGGAGGGTAGTAAATAAACAAATCTATTAACTCGAAAAGTTAATAACTCGATTATCTCACTTATTTGAGACTAGTTGTAATAAAATTTTCAGAGGATTTATCTTAATAATTATTCAATAATAATATTTTCTTATACAGTGTGCGCCTAAAGTATGGAATAAATTCAGTAAACCGAAATAAAAAAACATGTCGATTTTCTTTGATATAAATACACATTTTTGCACGACAGTCGATTTTCAACAATCATTTGTTTTTGAGTAATAACGTCATTTTTTTTAAGACAACCCCCTATTTTCTTTCTTGATTTTGAGAAATATTTTCATTGTCGAAGTGACAGTATAAAAATGTTGCCATGTAACATAAGAAATTTTTCGAGTCTAAAGTATGGAATAAATTCAGTAAAACCAAAATAAAAAAATTGAAATAAAATCCGCGAATACGTCGATTTTCTTTGATACATGATAATTTTTTTTGAGTAAATGACAATTGAAAGTGAAAAACGGTAAATCAATAAAAATTAAAGCAAAGCCGTCATCAGATTTAGTTTTTCAAAGTGCTTGAGGATGAAACAAACAATAACCCCGCGCAATACGTGTCAAAATGTCTGAAAATTGCCAGGAATAATTGTCAAAATGTCAGAATACTACTTACAATTTTGCTAAAATCATTTGAAATGTGGCATCAAATTTCAGAAGATTGCTAATAATTTTAACAGAATATTACAAAAATGCGAAAAAAATTAAAAACAGAGCAAAGTTACCAAATTATCTTTGAACGACCGTCAATAATTCTGCCAAAATATCTAAGTAATATATCTAAGTAATAATCATGAAAATATTGTCAGTAGTTTTTCTATAGTGTCATTCATGTTAATTCGTAGGTACGTACATTTGAACTGTAGCAAAAATTTCGAGAAATAATTTTCAATAAATATTTTAAAATCACAAGTCACAGACTAAAATATTATTTAAATCATCAGTAATTCTTCAAAAAACATCTGAATATTGTCAGCAATAATTGTCAAAATGTGTGAAAATGATCAGTTATATTTTCAATAAATTCAATAAATTCAATAAATATTTTTAAATCACAAGTCACGGACTAAAATATCTTTAAATCATCAGTAATTCATCAAAAAACATCTGAATGTTGTCAGCAATAATTGTCAAAATGTCTGAAAATGGTCAGTTATCACTTTTAGAATGTCATAATATTGTCTGTAATTTTTTTTTACATTTGAAATATTGCAAACATTTCCATTTCCGAAGATTGCTAATAATTTTAATAAAATGAAATAAAATCGTAAGTTAAATTACTAAGATTGAATCTAAAATTCTAGAAACTGGTGATGTTAAAGATATTCCAAAACCTGGATGTCCAAACGTTATTGACGATCAGAAACTGAATATTTTGTTAAGTATGGAAGAGAATCCTCAGAATACATCTCGATTGGTTTCACAAGAAAATGAAGTTAGTCAGACAATAGGACAACAGTGCTATGTATCACGAGGAAGGAAAAATATCATGTCCTGATTAACAATACTTTTATCTGTTGGAAGATGTGAAAATTTTGGGATACTTTAGTTTTCTCGAATTTGCATCTAAAGATTGAGTTTGATATCTTAGTAATAAATACGTATCAAAAATACTGTTTATAAGTTGAGTTTGGATCAAATCTCAATTATCAAAATTTATGGCTCTTACATACATTACAATTTTATATATACATTAGAAAACGTGGAAACTTTGATATACTTCATCATCAGTTTTTCTCGTTTTTCTACGATTAGCGTCCAGACTTAAAAATGACATGTTTGTGCTGAGAGTGAGCGCTTATTAATTCACCATTTTCGGGGAAACGCGCATTTATTAATTCTCCATTTTCGGACCCCCCTTTTATAACCTCGGTCATTAGATCATCCGGCAGTGAAATTTTCCTCTAATCTCGCTTCTTGGATGCAGCTACCACCCCCATGTTTGTTTTACAATTTCACCCTTGCAGAGGGTCTTCCTCTATGGCATGAAATGCAGCTTTATCTCGGATTATGGGCCTGTAAATCATGCTGCACACCATTAAACTTGTACCTGCGGGCTTCAAAAGAGCTGCAACGTCTAACTTCAGCGAATGGAACAATGTAAATGCTTGAAATCCAACAAAAAAAAAACTAGGGAATCGTATATTTTGAGACTCATTGCTCTGCATTGTATTAATTCATGCCGACGTTAAGAATGCTTGAAATGCAACAAAAAAACTAGAGATTTGTACGTTTTGAGACTCATTGCTCTGCAATGTATTAATTTATGCCGACGTTAACAATGCTTGAAATTCAACAAAAAAACTAGAAATTCGTACATTTTGAGGCTTATTGCTTTGCATTGTTTTAGTTTATGTCAAAGTTAAAAATGCCAAAAATAAAACTGATACTTCTGGAATGTATATTGATTTTCAAGTTTGCGCAATTAAAAAATACTGCGTTTCAACATTGAGGCCGACACCTGTCGTAAAAATGGAGTGGAAAACGGGCGGCTGCAATTAAAATAAAGCGGCCGAGGCAAAATAACGTCGTGACAATCGATTTAAACTTCAAACACGCTGCAAACGTTTAAATTGTAACAAATTATCTCTCGTTTACATGGGGAAACTTTTGGCTTCGGAGCGCGTTTAACGCCGCCGATAGGGATCGCTCGCACCGGGCGTAATGAAAACTAGGAAAACGGGATAAACTCGGTGGAAATGGGAAATGTGTGGGGGGGTGGGGGGATTTATCCTCCTTGCTCACGCAGGACGAGGTCCGCTGAAAGGTGAGCGAGCGCGTTGAAGCGTGTCGGTAATGGAGTGCGCGGTGATTTATGTATCCCCGGGAAAAGGGTAAAAATAAATAGCAGGCAATAACGCGTCTTTCCCGAGGTGGTCGAAGGGCGGAGGGCTGCCTGGAGCACGGACATTATGAACGTTTAGTCATAGACGTGGTGCGCAATAAATCTAATGAGATAAATTTCAGGGACATTAAGGTGGAATATCTGTGCAATAGTGGAAGACAGGCGAACATATTAAAGTAATTACTCAATGTGGGGGCGGCTAGGGGGCCCAGATGGCGGCGGGCTGGGGGGCGGCTAGGGGGGCAAAACAAAAAGCGCCCCCGTTCCACTTGCAACCCCCCCGTCTGTGGCGCCCGCGCACTCAGCGCGAGCTCGGCGAACATCCCTCTTAACGGCCGCAATAAATATCCATTTGCAACTAATAACCGGCATCCCATATGCACACACCCACACACAGAAACCAGGGGAAACAAAGGAAACATAGATTCGACTCTAATCCCCGCATTAACGGTAATAATCTTCGCAGTATCGCCCGGACCTGAGATAAGGGCGATAAATACGTATTACAGGGTAGAGAGCGTGTGCCTGGGGGGATGTCGAGCAGTGGCGTAGAGTGGAGGGCACTCTTTCGGCAAAATCCCTCGCTAGTTACTTCCACATGCCCCGGAGATGTTTATCGTTCGCCAGACTACCGTCGTTATTGCCCCTTCGTGGAAATTTTGCGAAATTATAAATACGCAGTTAATTAAAAAAAAACGAAAAAATAACACGGCGGGGAAATTCATTTTCAGGTTAATTGCCGAAAATTAATTCCAACGTGCTTTATGGAGCATCCCAGTATAATTAAACACATTTACATCCCTTGGGGATTAAAAAAATAACAACGGATCACCAATCAAAAATTATACGGAAACTTTCACGTGGGGATGATTGCCATTCAATCCTACACAGAAATCGTTTAAATGACGAAATGTATCACGCTGCCCCACACATCTTAAAATCCCTACACAGAAATCGATCAAATGACTGCCAAATCTACCACGTTGCCCCACACATCTTAAGATCAAAATACCTAAATGTTACGTGTTCCCAGTACTTTTATATGGTATGGAATCTTGGACGTTAAAAAAAAATTATCGGCTGGATGTATTCGAAATGTGGGCTTATAGAAGAATCCTGAGAATAAGCTGGGTGAGCAGAACAACAAACAAAGAAGTACTAAGGAGATTGGGAAAGGAGGAAGAAATAGTGAATGCAGTCAAAATCAGAAAACTACAGTACCTTGGCCACGTGACGAGAGAAGAGAAATATGCACTGCTACAAACCATCTTACAAGGGTAGAAATGTGGGCTTTCAAGAGAATCCTGAGAATAAGCTGGGTAAGCAGAACAACAAACAAAGACTTACTAAGGAGATTGGGAAAGGAGGAAGAAATAGTGTATACAGTCAAAAGCAGGAAACTACAGTACCTTGGACACGTGACGAGAGGAGAGAAATATGCACTGCTACAAACCATCATACAAGGGAAGATACAAGGGGAAAGAGAAATATAGGAAGAAGACGAATTTCCTTGTTGAATAACCTCAGATTCTCAAATTGGTTCCACATCAGCTCCATTGAACTGTTCAAAACCGTAACATCTGAGGTGAATATCGCCATGATGATGGCCCAACTTCTCAAAGGAGACGGCACATGAAGAAGAAGAAGTTATGTTTTTACATAAAATAATATGTAAATAGCTATTTATGGTATAACTGAATAAAGCGAGTGCGATAATGTTTTTGAGTGGATAAAATTGCTTTATTCACGTGAATCATACAAGATTTTTTTACAATTCATTATTAGAATTGAAGAATTTGCGGGAAGTGTCACATTGTCAGGTGACAACGAAAATTTCAAGGATAGTATGAAGTTACATATTTTTTACTTTATTCACGTTTTTTGCGTATTTTACCATTTCACATTTTTTCCAAATCTCAAAACAAAGTAAATATTTTAATATATATGTCATAAACTATCATTTGTGCAAAACACAGTTTTTGATAGATACTGTTTAGTAGGCATATAAGTTAATGTTAGCGAAATCAATTACTACAGACGAAACGCTGAAATCATGAAATTTTACGCAATTCGATGGGATGCATATAGAGATACTTTGACATGACTTTTGACTTAGGAAATTTGACTAGAATTGCTGAAGTCGCTGGCAATTAGATAGTAAACGTATAGAAATACATTTCCTACCAAATTGTCAGGAATTTCAGTTGTACTTTGATAGATTTTTCATAAATGTTATATTCAATTGGTAGGAATTTCAGTATATTTGTTCTATTTCATTAAATTCCTGGCAATTTACAAAAGCTTATTATCTTGAAACATGTTATAAGGATTAAGGAATTTTATTAAACTAAAATAGTTTCTTTCTTGCTTTCTTGACATGACTTTTGACTTAGGAAATTTGACTAAAATTGCTGAAGTCGCTGGGAATTTGATACTAAACGAATGGAAATACATTTCCTACCAAATTGTCAGCAATTTCAGTTGTATTTTGATAGATTTTTCATAAATGTTATATTTAATTGGTAGGAATTTCAGTATATTTGTTGAATTTCATCAAATTCCTAACATTTTGATTAGAAATGTACAAAAAACCAATGGAAATTGTATTAATACCACTGAAATTGGGTTCAAACTGTTAGCAAGTGTTTGGTAATATATGAAAATTTCGTTGAAAATCATGATAGTTTACAAATTTCGATGGAATGCATATAGAAGTACTTTGATAGACTTTTGATTTAGGAAATTTTTCTAAAATTGCTGAAGTCGCTGGCAATTAGATAGTAAACGTAAGGAAATACATTTCCTACAAAATTGTCAGGATTTCAGTTGTACTTTGATAGATTTTTCATAAATGTTATATTCAATTGGTAGGAATTTCAGTATATTTGTTCTATTTCATTAAATTCCTGGCAATTTACAAAGGCTTATTATCTTGAAACATGTTATAAGGATTAAGGAATTATATTAAAATAAAATAGTTTCTTTCTTGCTTTTTTGACATGACTTTAGACTTAGGAAATTTGACTAAATTTGCTGAAGTCGCTGGCAATTTGATAGTAAACGTATGGAAATACATTTCCTACCAAATTGTCAGGAATTTCAGTTGTACTTCGATAGATTTTTCATAAATGTTATATTCAATTGGTAGGAATTTCAGTATATTTGTTCTATTTCACCAAAATTCCTGACATTTTGATTAGAATGTACAAAAAACAATGGATACTTTACTAATACCACTGAAATTTGGTTCAAAATGTTAGCAAGTGTTTGATTACACAATGAAAATTTTGCTGAAATCATGAAATTTTGCGCAATTCGATGGGATGCATATAGAAATACTTTGACGTGACTTTTGACTTAGGAAATTTGACTAAAATTGCTGAAGTCGCTGGCAATTAGATAGTAAGCGTATGGAAATACATTTCCTTCTAAATTGTCAGCAATTTCAGTTGTACTTTCATAGATTTTTCATAAATGTTATATTCAGTTAGTAGAAATTTCAGTATATTTGTTCTATTTCACCAAAATTCCTGACATTTTGATTAGAATGTACAAAAAAACAATGGAAATTGTGCTAATACCACTGAAATTTGGTTTAAACTGTTAGCAAATGTTTGATTACATAATGAAAATTTCGCTGAAATCATGAAATTTTACGCAATTCGATAGAATGCATATAGAAGTACTTTCACATGACTTTTGACTTAGGAAATTTGACTAAAATAGCTGAAGTCGCTGGCAATTAGATAGTAAACGTATGGAAATACATTTCCTACTAAATTGTCAAGAATTTCAGTTGTACTTTCATAGATATTTCATAAATGTTATATTCAATTGGTAGGAATTTCAGTATATTTGTTCTATTTCACCAAATTCCTGACATTTTGATTGTACTAATACCCCTGAAATTTGGTTCAAACTATTAGCAAGTATTTGGTAACATGAAAATTTCGCTGAAAATCATGAAATTTCACACATTTCGATGGGATGCATATGCCTAACCTAACAAAATCCCTGAAGTCGCTGACAATTCGACAGCAAACTTATGGAAATACATTTCCTATTAAATTTTCAGGAATTTCAGTGTCTTTTTATATATTTCTCATACATTTTATTTTCAATTAGCATGAATTTCAGTATATTTGATTACTAAAGTGATTTGATACTAAATTGTCAGGAATTTCAGTTGTACTTTGATAGATTTTTCATAAATGTTATATTCAAGTGGTAGAAATTTCAGTATTCTTGTTCTATTTCACCAAAATTCCTGACATTTTGATTAGAATGCACAAAAAAAACAATGGATACTGTACTAATACCACTGAAATTTGCTTCAAATTGTTAGCAAGTATTTGGTAACATATGAAAATTTTGCTGAAAATCATGAAATTTTACGCAATTCGATTGGATGCATATACAAATACTTTGACATGACTTTTGACTTAGGAAGTTTGACTAAAATTGCTGAAGTCGCTGGCGATTTGATAGTAAATGTATGGAAATACATTTCCTACCTAATTGCCAGGAATTTCAATTGTACTTTGATAGATTTTTCATAAATGTTATATTCAATTGGTAGGAATTTCAGTATATTTGTTCTATTTCACCAAATTCCTGACATTTTGATTAGAAATATACATAAATCCAATGGAAATTCTACTAATACCACTGAAATTTGGTTCAAACTGTTAGCAAGTGTTTGGTAACATATGAAAATTTTGCTGCAAATCATGAAATTTTACACATTTCGATGGGATGCATATAGAAGTACTTTGACATGACTTTGACTTAAGAAATTAGACTAAAATCCCTGAAGCTGACAATTCGATACCAAATTTATGGGAATACATTTCCTATCAAATTGTCAGGAATTTTGGTGTCTTTTTATAGATTTTTCATACACTTTATTTTCAATTAACATGAATTTCAGTATATTTGATCCATTTCACCAAATTTCTGACTTTCTTTGATTAGAAATGTAGATCAAAACAATGGAAACTATACTAATACCATTAAAACTTTGTTGAAATTGTTAGCAAGTGTTTGTTATCATAATGCAAATTTCGTTGAAAATCATGAAATTTTACACAATTCGATGGGATACATTGTATACAATTCAATTTAACTTACTTACTTTACTTCTTTACATTTCTTACTTCAACCTTTAAGGTCTTCTATTCCATAGAATCATGTGTTTGTGGTAATGGCTTAATATGAATCTGAACCATTGTAGAAATATTTTATTTACTAAAACTGTTTTTTTTTTAACCATATGTTTATGTTTCTGATCAATGCAAATTTGACTTTGTGTTTTGTAAAGAATAGAATAGTCTTTACATTTAAAATGTGTAAATCGCGTATTTTACTGTTTACTGTAGAATTTTTAATGAGTTTCCCTGTCCATTTTTCATTCTATACCCTGATAATTTTTCATGAGATTCCTTAATAGTTTTCTATAACCTTTGCTAACAATTTTCAGTCAAATTCAACTATAATTTTCCATGAAACTCCTTTTCGATATTTGAACGACATTTGCAGTAAATTATGCAAAAGATTTATGCACGATATTTGCACTACATATGTAGTAAATTTACGAGGAGCATTTTTCCGGATAGTTTTCAATAACCAATAACTCATAACTCATCCAACCATACCTTCATATTTCCAACCATGCAATGGCTATCAAATTTCAGTTTTATGCTAAAATGGGAAAGCTTAACAGAGCGCTAAAAATACTAAGCCTTGCAGTTACATCTCACGGTGATTGCGGATGCAATTTACAGCGTGCCAGATTCATTATAACTTTAGAATTAAATTAGCAAACTGCGATCGCCTCCTTATTCCCCCAGAATTTGGGCATTTCCAGCTGAACATCGCCGGCTTAATTAGCAAGGGTCCATTAACCTGCAGAGTAATCGCCGCACCGAGGCACCCTCCCTTTTTCGCCCCATGTACAGGATATAAATATACATTATAGTTAATGAACTCTCCTGGCTGACAATGAGAAACAATGTTTCACACTGCGCGTAATAATGATGCTTTATTTCTATTCTGTAATTGATTAACTAGCGATACTAACGAAGTTAATTTTTAAGAATAGTAAACGAATGCTGAAGGCTGAATTAAAAAGATACAAGGAAATACTGCAATTTCTAATACAATTCAATTTATATTACTTAAGCTCATAAAGCAATTGGCCATTGGCCTAACTTTTCCTCCCAAACACCACCCCGAGAATAAACCTTCGCACCTATAGTTAACCTACAGATAATACGTATTAAGAAGATCTCTGTTCAACGAATTAATAATAATAATAATAATAATCCGTACTACTCCTCCACCTATGGCGTAATTTGTTACTGTCATAATTTTTGACAGAGAATTCTGACCCATATAATAAAGTGTTCTTACTCACTCAATCTCGCATTGCAAGAAAAGTATATGAATTCTATGTCTAAAAACTACAGATAAAAGATATTATGTACTTAAGTAGCATGAAAGGTATTTAACCTCATAAAGCAATTGGGCATAGGCCTCAGTAAAGCTCACATAAATCTAGTACAAAAATTAGGTTACCATAGCAATTTTATATAGCAATATCAATTTGTTTGTACTAGATTTATGTGAGCCTGACTGTATATGTGTACAGAGATATGTTCAGTGTCTCGAGGAAGATATCTCTGTGTTAAACCGGATTTGATTCCGTTTATAGTCGATTTAGTTTGCCTGTCAGCCGTGAGACTTCGCAGGTAACGTGCTGCAAATTTAATACACGGCGTGAATTCATCTTATGAGAGTTATCTGTGCAGGAGCTAATATATTCGAGTGCCTGCACTCGAATTAGTCGCATCGCCGAGCTTGCCAAATTGATATCTTCGCTTCCGAGCCATGCAAGTCTGCACCCAGTAGGTACACCCTCCTCGCCATCACCGCAGATTTGGACTTCTAAAGTAACAAGGACACACGTCCATCGAGCCCAGAAGGACACCGAAGAGTCCGGCACAGGACTCGGGACTCAAACCCGGCGCCTCCACCATAAAACTTTCCGATTTAAGACCCGGCGACTCCACCATTTGAGGAAATCTTCAAAAGACATTCCCTAAGGGCTTGTATCGGATTCTTGCCCGCTCAAGCATCTCCGCACTCAGATCTGAGAGCATCCGTGAATCAATAATGAGGTGCCGGTTTAATTCAATTGTAGAACATGATTAATTATTTTTGTTAATGATTTAAGTCTAATATAAAATACAGTAATAGTAGATTATTGTTTTTAAATCTTATATCATGCAGTAATAGTAGATTATTGTTTTTAAATCTTATATCTACTTATAATAATTCTATTACCTAAACGTACATTATTTGCACTTCATAATGTAAGTAGGCTATTAAGTAGCCTATTAGTAGGCTATTTAGTAGTAGTATTTTAGTAGTAGTAATTAATTTAGTAAATTATTGATTACATAGTTTCTTCCCTGCTACATATAATAATTATTTGTGGAATATTAATCGCAGTAGTTCATTATTGCCTTGACCGAAATGGCTTTTTTGTAAATATTTTATAATTGTCTATACCCTTCAATCTGCTTGGCAACACATTATATTTATTTTATTTATTTATTTATTTATTTACGGGAAAACCCTGTTATATACAAAATATTATACAAAATATTATTACTACAGAATATCATTAAAACATCAATTAAATTAACACATTCTAAATATTAACTTAAAAACTATATACCTTTATAGGTATATTTATTCTCTGAGCATATTTATTGATACATTGAATTATGTGTACGTTATTATTTCTTCTTGTGTTGTGTTCATATACATTTTTGTGTTAACGTTATATTTAGTGTTATGTTTTATATTTTTTTTATTTATTTGGTATTGTATTTTTACAGTTTCCATTTTTATTGTTGTAAATATATTTTTGAAATTTAATGTTTTGTATAGTTGTAAAGATGGAGTGAAATATGGTAATTCGAATAAGTTCTTAATACTTTTGTATTCTTTATAATTTAAAGAGAATAGTCTTAGAGGCCCCATATATTGACAATTGACAGTATTTAATGCGAGAGTCAATCAACGCCCAGTAAATTTGTTTGAGCAATAGTGAACAATTTTTGTAGTTATAGATTTCAATTTAAAATGTTTAATTCAATATTTTAAATTGTTACACCTGTTTAGTTAATCTTTCATGATGAGACAAATGAGAGCATAATACATAAAAATATTGCACAGCCAAAACAAGAACAAAAAATATAACACCTCACAAAAAAAAAATATTACAGCAGTTGCAGTTTGTACTTTTTTAATGCACTCTAATATACTAAGTAGCCAAACAGATTACAAAAATCTACATGATTATTAAAAACACAAGAATTTGAAATTGTAATAATCATACTCTATACGAAGTGAATAGTGAATACTCAATATCTGCATTGAAAAGATCCCTTCAGTCATATAGAGAAATTCCTTCAGATTTCTCAACATTTCAT
Organism: Othius punctulatus; assembly: GCA_951805005.1. NCBI lineage: Eukaryota > Metazoa > Arthropoda > Insecta > Coleoptera > Staphylinidae > Othius > Othius punctulatus. The sequence continues at coordinate 3,837,852 of OX638141.1, read as the reverse complement.
AAGATTTCGAGAAATTTCTCAATCACTTCGAGATAATTAAAACCATAAAATTCGTAATGATGATCACATGAAAATATTTTGAGTTTTGAAATACTGTTTTAAAGTTTCTACATTTTTTTTAACAAAGAAGTAAAGCAACAAAGAAGTAAGTTATATCCTCGATTTTCTCACTTATTTAATGCTGAGCCTTTGCCAAATTTTTAGGAGAATTACTTTCAGGTGTACTAAATATAAATCTAATATTAAATATGCAATTAATAAATTTTCATAAATTTCAGTAATACCTCACTAGTACTTGTCAATGCAGAAAGTTATATCCTCGATTTTCTCACTTATATAATACTGAAACTTTGCCAAATTTTCAGGAGAATTATTTTCAGTTGTACTAAACACAAATCTGATATTGAATATGCAAATAATAATTTTTCAGAAATTTTAGTAATAGCTAACTAGTACATGTCAATGCAGAAAGTTATATCCTCAATTTTGTCACTTATCTAATACTGAAACTTTGTCAAATTTTATGGAGAATTAGTTTCAGGTGTACTAAAAACATATTTGATATTTAATATGCAATTAATTAATTTTCAGATATTTTAGTAAAAGCTAACTGGTACTTGTCACTGCAGAAAGTTATATCCTCGATTTTCTCACTTATATAATACTGAAACTTTGCCAAATTTTCAGGAGAATAAGTTTCAGGTGTACTTAACACAAATTTGATATTAAATATGCAATTAATAAATTTTCAGAAATTTCAGTTCTAACTAACTAGTACTTGTTATTGCGGAAAGTTATATCCTCGATTTTCTCACTTATTTAATACTGAAACTTTACCAAATTTTCAGGAGAATTATTTTCAGTTGTACTTAACACAAATCTGATATTGAATATGCAAATAACAATTTTTCAGAAATTTTAGTAATAGCTAACTAGTACTTGTCAATGCAGAAATTTATATCCTCGATTTTCTCTCTTATTTAATACTGAAACTCTGTCAAATTTTCAGGAGAATTAGTTTAAGGTGTACTAAATACAAATCTAATATTAAATATGCAAATAATGAATTTTCAGAAATTTCAGTTATAGCTAACTAGTCCTTGTCAATGCAGAAAGTTATATCCTCAATTTTCTCACTTATTTATTACTGAAACTTTGTTAAATTTTCAGGAGAAATACTTTAAGGTGTACTAAACACATATGTAGTATTAAATATGCAAATAATAAAGTTTCAAAAGTTTCAGTAATAGCTAACTAGTACATGTCAACGCAGAAAGTTATATCCTCGATTTTATCACTTATTTAACAGTGAAACTTTGTAAAATTTTCAGGAGAATTATTTTCAGTTGTACTAAACACAAATCTGATAATAAATATGCAAATAATAAATTTTCAGAAATGTTAGTAATGGCTAACTAGTACTTGTTATTGCGGAAAGTTATATCCTTGATTTTCTCACTTATTTAATACAGAAACTTTGCCAAATTTTCAGGAGACTTAGTTTCAGGTGTACTAAACACAAATCTAATATTAAATATGCAATTAATTAATTTTCAAAAATTTCAGTGATAGCAAACTAGTACTTGTCAATGCAGAAAGTTATATCATCGATTTGTCACTTATTTAGTACTGAAACTTTGTAAAATTTTCAGGAGAATTATTTTTAGTTGTACTTAACACAAATTTAATATTAAATATACAAATAATAAATTTTCAGGAATTTCAATAATAGCTAAGTAGTACTTGTCTGTGCAGAAAGTTATATCCTCGATTTTCTCACTTATTTAATACTGAAACTTTGCCAAATTTCCAGGAGAATTAGTTTCAGGTATACTAAATACAAATTTGATATTAAATATGCAATTAATAAATTTTCAGAAATTTCAGTAATAGCTAACTAGTACTTGTCAATGCAGAACGTTATATCCTCAATTTTCTCACTTATTTATTACTGAAACTTTGTCAAATTTTCAGGAGAATTATTTTTAGTTGTACTTAACACAAATTTAATATTAAATATACAAATAATAAATTTTCAGGAATTTCAATAATAGCTAAGTAGTACTAGTCAGTGCAGAAAGTTATATCATCGATTTTCTCACTTATTTAATACTGAAACTTTGTCAAATTTTCAGGAGAATTAGTTTCAGGTGTACTAAACACAAGTTTGGTATTAAATATGCAAATAATAAATTTTCAGAAATTTCAGTAATGGCTAACTAGTACTTGTCAATGCAGAAAGTTATATCCTCGATTTTCTCACTTATTTAACACTGAAAGTTTGTCAAATTTTGAGGAGAATTAGTTTCAGGGTTACTAAACAGATTTCTAATATTAAATATGCAATTAATAAATTTTCAGAAATTTCAGTAAAAGCTAACTGGTACTTGTCACTGCAGAAAGTTATATCCTCGATTATCTCACTTATTTAATACTGAAACATTGCCAAATTTTCAGAAGAATTACTTTCAGGTATACTATACACAAATCTGATATTAAATATGCATGTAATAAATTTTCAGAAAATTCTGTAATGGCTAAGTAGTACTTGTCAATGCAGAAAGTTATATCCTCGATTTTCTCACTTATTTAATACTGAAAGTTTGTCAAATTTTGAGGAGAATTAGTTTCAGGGTTACTAAACACATTTTTAATATTAAATATGCAATTAATAAATTTTCAGAAACTTCAGTACTAGCTAACTAGTACATGTCAATGCAGAAAGTTATATCCTCGATTTTCTCACTTAATTGATACTGAAACTATGTCTAATTTTCAGGAAAATTAGTTTCAGGTGTACTAAACATAAATTTAATATTAAACAGACAATTAATAAATTTTCAGAAATTTCTGTAATAGCTAACTAGTACTTGTCAATGCAGCAAGTTATTTCCTCAATTTTCTCACTTATTTAAACCTGAAACTTTTCAGGTCCTTTTCAACTAGTTTAATTTACTTGTTTGATTTCCAGGCCATTCACTTCTAATTTTATTCTATTTTCAGTATTATTAAATATTATTAATTCAGTTTTTTTTTTGCTCTAATTGACAGAGATTAAACTGATTTTATATGTTTATTTTCTAAAATTCATTTTGGGATGACATGTTTTTACATGTTCATATTGCTGCGATCTTCTAGAAATTCATTAAGATTTTAGTTCGTCTGGTTTGTTTGTTTATTATTGCCTATTTCAATGAAATGTTTATTAAACGCAAAATATTGGGAATCTGCGCTAATTAATTAATGTGATTTTATAATTGCAGTAAGCTGTGTAGATGTGTCGCGCTTTTGTTTTATTTATTCGCCTTATCGTTATTTGTACGACAGTGCTGTTTCTGAATGCTTCCGTTCCACGTTTTTCGTCAAAGAGCTCGCCAGAATCCGTCTCCCTCTCGCAAATCAGGCGATAAACTTCCGTTTTGTAACGGGGCCGTTCGCGGGCGGCGTTCGCCAGCTACAAGAGAGACAAACATCTCTTAAGCACCTTCCATTTACATCTTGCTTTCAATGCAAATGGGCGCCGCGGCGCTCCGGTTTTTACGAGCCGATCCGCCGTCGACCGTGCATTTCCATTCCGAAGTGGCGTCGTTTTTACGGCCCCCCTGCATCCCGTAGCCGTTTAATATTCGCAAATGCCTCGTCGCGATGTGCGCGAATCGATAGGGCCCCCCGTTCCAGTTGTCTCTCGGTTTTTCGGGGGGCTAATAGCGCGCCGCTCGCCGTTTCCGGATTCCGGACGCCCGCTCCGGTCTGTTTGTTCAGGAGAAATCGGCGATAATTTCGCTCGGGCAATCGAATTACGCCCTCCAGGAGTTCCCTTTTTTCCGATGGATCCCGGCGTGCGTGCGGTCTCGGGACGCATCCCAAAACGTCGGATTGTCCCCTTTTTGTGGTTCGTCTCCCCTTAGGCATCGATTTAAACAATTTTAATGCTCCCAGGGATCAACCCTGGTGCGACCCTTTTCCCCGTTCGCCCACCGCGCTGCCTCGATGAACGAGTGTGAGTACTTATATATATATATATATATACATAAATAAGTATATATATATATATATATATATATATATATATATATATTTATATATATATATATATATATATATATATATATATAGTAGTAATATCACCCCCCTGACATTTGTCAGGGGGGACGTCATTCTGTCAAACATTATCGGGAGCAGGCATAGTTTAATATGGTAATGCTCCTCCATCCAGCGCCTATCTCCGGATCACATAATAATCTTTGTGTTTGCGATAGCGACAGTGGCGGCACGAGGGGACGCGGATTAGGGGGATAAATCGCGCATTTATGGCTACGACTGACGCCGCAATTTCTTTAACCGGCGAGCATCTTCGAGGCGACCTTAGAATCTCGCGTTTAAATTCTGTTTGTATACTTCGCGCAACGACAGTTTGTTTTTATGACATTGACTTGCATTAAAAATTATAAGGGTGGGATTGTTAAACCACTTCAAGTTAGGTATCATAAAAGTCCTGGTATCCAGCCCAGGCTTTGGCACAAAAGCTCTGTGGAAACGCACAATTAATTTTCCACAGGGAAAAATATTCACGAGTTGCTTTAAAAAAGAAATATGTCTACCTTGCAATTTTTGGCAGTACAGGGGTTAGCAATTAGAGGCCATATCGATGAAACTTCCAATTTCAAAGATTTACTAAAACTCCGTTCTGAAGATGTTCCTGAATTGAATAGTTGGTAGAATCGTACCGATTATAAATGGTGCTCTCACGATGTTTCAACTGAAATATTATCTATAATGGCTGGTAATAGTTATTTACGTAGTTTACTACGTGCTTTACTAGGCTCACTGGATTATGGGGCTCGCTCCTGCGTCGCTCGCCCCACAAACTTCCAGCTCGCCCATAAAGATTAATTGCAAACCGTGTCACGTACAAACTTTTATTTCCACCTTCATTTGACTATTTTTAAACAAATTGCTCGACATTTATTATGGGCATTGGGTAATTTCTACCATAACTACGTCTGGTAATGTCAATTATATTGCTGAATTTATGTGTAACAAAAGAAAAATAGCAAAAATGGTTCAATCTGGCAATCAGAAGGGTCCTAATAAAGAAAGCGAAGCACAATTGATACAGTCACGACTTCAGCTTTCTCTGTTTCTAACAAAAACGTGAATATGGAAATTGAAAGTAACAACCAGAAAATGGTTGCCAAAAATGTACAAATGAATTTCGAAAATGAGTAAATGTGTATAATTATAAGCCCGATCCATTATAGTTTTAAAGTGTTTGTAATAAAATTTGAATTAGTTTTCAATCTGTCTGCTTTTCTACAACAAAATAACCCTCTAAAATGTCATTTACTAAGAAGGTGGAAATAAAATTATTTCCATGATAGTTCATGTTATAAACGAAGCAACTTATTTTGCTATTCTAAGTGACGAGACAACCGATATTTCATCAAAAGAACAACTGTCATTATGCTTGAGAATTATAGATAGCAATTTAGATATCTATGAATATTTCATTGGATTTTATAAGACACCTTTCACGAATTCAGAAATGTTGTATTCTGTTACAAATGATATATTGATTAGGCTAGAATTACCAATTGCAAACTGCAGAGGACAGTGTTATGATGGTGCCAGGAATGTAAGTGGAATTAAAAGTGGATTGCAAGCTAGAATTCGACAGTGCGAAAATAGAGCCGTTTTTGTCCACTGCATGGCGCATGCATTAAATTTGGTAGTGCAGATGGTATGCAAGAAGTTTTGAAAATACGAAATTTCTTAAGCATTATGAAAGACCTCATACATTTTGTTAATAAATCGCCAAAACGATACGAAATATTTAAGAGATCAAAATTAAATACAGAATGGGAGTAAAGTGTTCTGCGTCCATTTTATCCGACTAGATGGTGCATGCGGGTATCTTCACTAAAAAGCATTGTTGATAATTACCAAACATTAATCAACTTTCTAGAAAATGTCTCTGATAGTGATGAGACTCAAGCTGGTGCAAAGGACAATGGATATTTAAAAAATCTACTGCAACAAAAATCTTTATTTCATTTAAAAATGGTTATCAAGATATTAGAAAAAATCGAATTTTTGAATACAGAACTGCAGAAACCGTCCCTGAACATTCAGCAAGCAAAATTGAAAATAGATGCTGTGAAGAGTAATGTAAGAAAAATGAGAGACACTGGTTATGAAGCCTCATGGAAAGATACATAAGTGACAGCCAAATCATTTAAATTAAGATATCAAGTTACGAAGCCAACTAGTTTCACCTAAGCCATTAAATGATGGTTCCTTAGGGCGTTCATTTTTAAATGCGTTTGATTTTTATAAACAAATTTTCTATGAAGTTGTTGATAAGGTCATTGAAAGCCTGGATGATCGCTTCGAAACTGCGTCTATACAACATTTGATAAACATGGTTCAGTTTATTTTGAAACAAGTTGATAATGAGATTTGCACATTTTTTGGAGAAGATTTTAATGTAGAGCGATTAAAGCTTCACAGGGACATGCTTCTAGATTTGGCTTCGACTGAAGCAGTGAAATTAAATTCAATTACTGATGTCTGTACATTTCTAAAAAGTCGTCAACATATCATAGAAATGTTGCCGGAAATTCATAAATTTGTCAAGATATTTTTAACTATACCTGCGATAACATGTACGGCTGAAAGAACATTCTCTAGTCTTCGACGTTTAAAATCCTATTTAAGATCGACAATGGGACAGGAGAGGTTAAATCACATTTCACTTTTAAATATTCACCGAGATCTATCGCACTCAATAAATATTGACGACATTGCCAACGAGTTTATTTCGCGGGCAACTGTGAGACAAAACACATTTTCTCGGGAATGATAAATTTTATTATATTTTATATTATATTATTTATGTTTTATTTATATTATAGGTTTATTATTAGTTTTAAGAATTTTTATTTGCCATTATTAGTTTTAAGAATTACCACTTTATTTGCCAAATAAATCAACTTATTGTTCTAAATGACCAAATAACTGACTTTACTTTTTGCCCCCCTCGAAATTCTGAAAAGTCGGCGCCTATAATTGTTTTTAAGACCATGCACCGTCTACAGATATTTGACTATTTAAGAATTACATCGCAGCTGTTTCTGGTACTAAATACCATAGATGATTACATTTTTTTAACGCCGTCCGACATGTATTTTCGTCAATTTCAGCGTACGCATGGAGATTTTGCATAAATTGCAAATCTTGGCAAGGTGCTTTTGCAGATTTAGGGGCTTATGTCCTGGCATAAAAAAATATATAGAGTCCAGTCTTCCCGTTGTACAATCGATCTCAAATTTTGCACACATTATTTTTTCACCTAGCTGCATAATTCTAAGAGGCGTCGTGCCAACAGTTTCAAGGTCCAAAAAGAAAGTCCACCTTACTGTAGACATGTATATTGTCACATCAGTAGTGTTATGGCAAAATATGCTATCTGTCTTTTTTTTCAAAATGCACTTTTTGGCATTAAATGGCCACAAATAAACTGTTGACCAAAGGGTTTATTATTGTTGTCAAAAATTACGAATTATAAATAACTATGGCAATGATACATGTTAATCTACATTCACAATTATAAATACAAAAATGTGTTTGCTTCTCCTGTAAACTAACAAAAATGGCAGATAACATATTTTGCCATAACACATTACCGACATGTTTAAGTGTTACATACGAATTTGTACGAAATTGTGAACATTGTAAAAATAGCATACAACATTGGAATAACGTAAATAATAGAGAATATTCACAATATCAATCAATATGCAAGTTTTTTTTATGAACTAGCAAATACCATTAAACCAACACATATACCTATAGAAGATTACATACATTTTGTTAACATTGTGTTTCCAATGCAAGTACTAACTCTTTAGTTCTGATTAATTTAATAGTAGATATTTGTGTTAACCATAATTCCTACTGTAAATATGTCTTCATCAAAAAATCAGGTTTTCCATTTAAAGTAAAAGATTATGTTTTTGTTTTTGATTGTTTGATTGCTCGAAAAGTAGAGCATTTTCGGCTCCTTCTCTAACATAATGAAGCAAAACAAAACCAAAAACTTGATCAACTATTCATCAACATGCTGAATTATCAATACAGCAGGTAATTGAATAAATCAAATTTACATTACTGTCAGATTGCTGCTATAATTAGAATTTGCTGACTTGCTACTGTATTTGGAATTTGCTAACTCAATACAACTATCACCATTTAATTATTAATATTCCTTTAAATAATTATGTAACATGAAAATTATTTGACAGAAGTAAATTTCTGATTGTTTTAAGTATTTTCTTTGGCCACTCAGAAAGAATATGTAGCTCATGGTAATAGTTGATCCTTATACGTATATAGTCTACCCAAAAATCTAAGAATATTACGACTTTGACTTTTAAGTATTTTATGGTGGTTTTATTTGCTGTTGCCATAAAATCAGCGCTTATACTGGCTTTGGGTCTTTATACAAGCCAGTATAAGCGCTGATTTTATGGCAACACCAAATAAAACCCCCATAAAATACTTAAAAGTCAAAGTCGTAATATACTTAGATTTTTGGGTCGACTATAATTCCCCAGTTTGCTATGTCTGGTGGTCACTGAGACACACTGTATATTTGCCCAGAAAGTGCCATTATTTGCCTTTAGGACCTAATTAAGTGTGCTGGAGAGAATGGGAGATAATTTGTAGAGTAACCAGTGCTAACTCAATACACAATACACTTGCTCATAAGCCACAAAGCCACATGCAACATGCTGCTAAACAATGGGGCATTTCAGGGATAAAATATCTATCAAGCACAACAACCACTACTTGTGTGATTATTTTTTTAATTTAATTTAAAAATGATGGCAATTTCGTAAAATAAATGCTAGATTGTAGAATGTTTTTTTGTGCTGCAGTACATTCGGATTGTGATTAAATTTGAATGGTAAATTACCTTGCTTACTTTGCTAAGTTTATCTCAGGGCGTTAGTTGCCTGTGAAAGCGCGCTCAGTAATTAAATAGTTACGTAGTGGATGACCAACAATTGTCTGAGAGTGACCGTTAATTTAGCTTTACTTGTAAGCGGATGTTATTGGCATAGTGGCTGTGCAATATTCCATTTCATGCAAATTGCAATATATTTTACTTCAATATAAAAATAAACAATGTTATATTTTACACTGCAGTCAACCTGCATTTACTATGTAAAGACCCCTTGCTTAAAATCGAATTACGGGCCCATTAAAATCCATTAATAATATATTTTTCATCCACGAGCGCTGTCCGTCACGGCGTACAAGGGATAATCCCCTCATCTCGCTGGGCAGGACTGAGGACGAAGGATCCTAAATCCCGGTTCCGGGTCGTGCGCCCTCCACCCTCCACGAATCTTGGAAACAACATCCTTCGAGGGCAATGTAAACACAATGTATAGGTATCTAAGTGCACGGGAGCTGAAGTTCCTCCCCGAATCTGCATATAATCTCTTCACTTTGAATACTCTTCCGTCGAGGGTGATGAGTCGGCCTCCACATGCGTGGGGCCTATGTGGGCTGATGAGCACACACAATCACTGGAATGGACTCTGAAGGGCCATGGGAAAATTGCAACCCCTAATGTGCGCAAATAGGGAGGGCCCAGCTTTTAGGCTTCAAGTTTCCCAGATTGTTATGTGCGTGCGATTTGCATATTATATAAATCGACTCGTTGAGGCTGAAGTCATGAAAAATTAATGACCTTTGAGTGGCGTCGAGTAGGGACAAGCAGCCATATCACCATGATTCACCAACTTTAGTTTTTGATTGCATACAGTAGGGTATTCGCCGATTGTATCAAATAAATGTTTAATTCTGCTAGTGCATATTTCAGTGGCAATTAAAATGTGTAGGATTAACCTGCACAATAAGTGTACAATACATTTTTTTTTAAATTAATTTACGCAACATAGTGACGCTTAAAACTACTTATTATTTAAGAGCCACAACTTATAATTTCGCTAATCTCCACATTTGCAAAGGTTTTCACGCAAATAGCACCATGTAAAGTCTGTAACGTATAAATATAATATGTATTATGATGTTTAGAATCATATCCAATAAAGTTTTCAACGTAATTTTGAATATTTTTGAATACAGTAGTTTAATGAAATGGTGAGACTATCTATTAGCAGCAACTTCAATGCGCAATCATGCAACCTAACAAAATGTCCCTAGCTAGACCAACCAGAGCGATTAAGTGTCACGCTCGGGTGCATAACTTGACACTTAATGACTCTGGTTGGGCTAGAAACATGCATGCAACTTAATTCTGGTGCAATTATTATCCCTAAACAAGCACTGTTGTTACACTTATTAGGACACTTATAGTTATAAAACAGAGCTAATTTACACATACGGTAATTAGTTCTATTAGCTCCATCGTTATCCATGTTAACTGAAGGGTTTTAAGGCTCTTGGGGGATCACTACTTCAACGAAATGGTTACACTATATATTTTCAGTTGGCGCACAAACTGCGTTTGACAGTTCGTCCACCTTTGTGATTTTGCTGTCTGCCGATTTACTTCATATTATCATTTTAAGTTACTACCAAAGTTAATATAAGTGCACAGTGCATCTAATTACAATGTGATTGCAGTGTGAGTTGCTATGAAAACGTAAGTTGAACCTAGGCATGATTACAAAGTGTTGAATTTATGCATGTAACTCATAACCTGCATTTCACATTTTCTTACAAATGTGCTAATTTCGACGGTTTACTCAGCTCAATGCTACGTAAACACCTGCAAATTTAAATGCAATAAGTGCTCACATGTACCTTGTTTCGTTAGTACGCGGTCGTATTTATTTTGCAGGTTATTACAAACTGTTTAATTTCGTGGGTTGAATACGAAATTAAACAGTTTGTCAAGCCATGAATTGCTGTGATCGTCGATTTATATGTTATAACTGCAGAGAGTTGCAGATGTCCGATTGGGGGATAACATTTCGGACACATGCGGCTCCGCCTCATGGCTCTGCATATTCGCGGAGCTTCAGGGGCAGCGTTCGCAGTCGGTCTGTCCACGCTTCAAGTGCAGGAGCAAGAGTGGAATGCGCATGAAAGCAGAATGCACACGAAAGCCTGCTTGTAAACAGTGGTTATTTTTTTTTATTTGAGTAACTAACACTGTTATCGTTTTCAGTTGCATTGTTATATATCTGCTTCCTTCAAAACCTGTCCATTGCCCTATGTGGAGAACTAGAAGTTATGGATGATTGCTGACATAGAGCAACAGTACGATTCAGGAACAACAGTACGATTCAGGAGCAACATTACGATTCAGGAGCAACAGTACGCAGTCTCTTCTTCTCGGAGTGCCGTACTCGATCCCTCGAGCGTAGGCGATTACCTGCAAAAAAGTACGATTTCAATATTACCTAGTGTCATAGCATCGTGAAGCTTTTTCACTGGGTTTCATTATGACTTTTCTTGACAATTAATAAATTTATTTATAAAAGCCTCACTTCGCCACAAAGCGGCGAACCTGCGCTGGTGCTCCTTCTGAGTGCTTGGGAAAACATTTGGGCTCGTAAATCTTGCGGTAACCCCTGTAATCATGACGAAGTGCGATTCTCTTACCTAGAAACCAAACGCTCTAGGTTAAGGCCACATTACTTTATGCCTTCTTTGCCTGGACTGGAATCCGGCCTTCTATCGCTCTTGCTGCGTTGAAGTGCAGTGACGGAACATGCAAGAAAAAAGCTGCTTGTAATGTAAACAGGGCTCAGGTTGTTTTTTTTTCAAAGTAACTAATTCTGTTATTGTTTTTAGTGCGGTGTTATGGATTTGCTTCTTTAAAATCCGGTGCATTGCTGTGATTGGCGCACTGCGGTTATGGAACAGGCATCGAGGAACACATTCAGCACACGCTCATCGATAACATTATACAGGCAGGTGAAAAATACTTTATTTTTGCAGATATTTAAGAAGGGTTTGTAGGTTGATTAGAGGTTTTACACGATGATTGTGTTATACTGCGGGATGGATAATTCTTCATTTTTGCAGATATTTTAGGAAGGTATATATGTTGATTAGACTATTCTGTAGGATGAATAATTGTTCATTTCCGCAGATATTTTAGAACGGTTTATAGGACTAGGACTAGGTTATAGTGCAATATGAATAATTCTTCATTTCAGCAGATATTTTTTACCAGTGTACACATCAATTAGGTTATACTGCAAAATGAATAATTCTTCATTTCTGCAGATATTTTGGGTCGGTTTACTCATCAATTAGGTTATACTGCGTGATGAATAATTTTTATTTCCTCAGATATTTTAGACCGGTTTACATATCGATTAGGTTATACTGCGGCATGAATAATACTTCTTTTCCACAGATATTTTAGGACAGTTTACACATCGATTAGGTCACACTGCATGATTAGTAATTCTTATTTCTGCAGATATTTTAGTCCGGTTTACACATCGATTAGGTTATACTGCGGCATGAATAATACTTCTTTTCCACAGATATTTTAGGACAGTTTACACATCGATTAGGTCACACTGCATGATTAGTAATTCTTATTTCTGCAGATATTTTAGTCCGGTTTACACATCGATTAGGTTATACTGCGGCATGAATAATACTTCTTTTCCACAGATATTTTAGGACAGTTTACACATCGATTAGGTCACACTGCATGATTAGTAATTCTTATTTCTGTAGATATTTTAGTCCGGTTTACACATCGATTAGGTTATACTGCGGCATGAATAATTCTTCTCTTCCACAGATATTTTAGGACAGTTTACACATCGATTAGTTCACACTGCATGATTAGTAATTCTTATTTCTGCAGATATTTTAGTCCGGTTTACACATCGATTAGGTTATGTTGCGGGATGAATGATTCTTTATTTCCATAGATATTTTAGGATGGTTTATACGTCGAATAGGTAATACTGCGAGATGAATATTTCTTCATTTCCGCAGACATTTTAGGCTGGTTCACTAGTTAGAACGTTAGAATTGGTGTTTTATTTATTGTCACTGTGGGCATTTTCAGGCACAAATAGCGACAGTTTTTAATTTCTTGGCGACATCTACCATATATTTCCCTATTGCTCATTGAATTGTAGGTAAAAAAGATGTCTGGAAATCCAGAAATCTTCTTTACCTCCCAATATAGGAACCTGTACAAATTATTTATTTATTTGTCCGCGTCAGCGCCAACAGATGTCTCTGGGGTGTTTGTTAATTCATATTTTCTGCCGGTAGATGCCGCGTCAGTCGCATTTTCAAGTGCGACAGTAACGCGCACAAAAGAAGCTGCTATTAAACAGCGCTCAGGTTATTTTTAATGGTAACCAACACTAATACTGTTATCGTTTTCAGTGTGTTGTTATGGATCTGCTGCCTTCATTGCTGCGTGTGCTGGACTACAGTTGATGAATGGATGATTGCAGGCATTGGGTAACAGTGCGATTCAGTGCACTCTCATCGATTGTGTTATTCAGGGAGGTGTATAATTCTTCATTTCCCCGATATTTTTACAATAAATTGCTGGTTTAGGTTTGATTTTATATTGATTACGTTACACAGGGAGTTGAATCATACTTCATTTCCCTGATGTATTTGGGTGGTTTGTACGTAAATTACGTTATACAAGGAGATGAATACTCCATTTCTGCAGATAATTTTGGACGGTTTATGTAGCGATTAGATATTACTCAGGGATAAATAATTCTCCATTTCCGCAGATATTTTAGAACGGTTTATAGGTCGATTAGATTATACTGTAGGATGAATATTTCTTCATTTCCGCAGATATTTTAGGACGGTTTATACGTCGATTAGTTTATACTGTGGGATGGACAATTTTTTATTTCCGCAGATATATTAGAACGATTTATACTTTGATTAGATTATTCTGTTGGATGAAAAATTCTTCATTTCCGCAGATTTTTTATTATGGTTTATACGTCTCTTATTTTATACTGTGGGATGAACAATTCTTCATTTTTGCTGATATTTTAGGACGGTTTATACTTCGATTTCATTATACAGTGGGATGATTAATTTTGTTATTTCCGCAGATATTTATGAACGATTTATACATTGATTAGATTATACTGTGGGATGAATAATTCTTCATTTCTGCAGATATTTTAGGACGGTTTATGCATCGATTAGATTATACTGTGGGACGAATAATTTTTCATTTCCGCAGATATTTTAGGATGATTTATACTTCGATTAGATTATACTGTGGGATGAATAATTCTTCATTTTCGCAGATATTTTTGGATGATTTATACTTCGATTAGATTATTCTGAGGGATGAATAATTCTTCACTTCCGCAGATATTTTCGGACGATTTATTCTTCGATTCGATTTTACTGTGGGATGAATAATTCTTCAATTCTGCAGATATTTTAGCACAGTTTACACGCCAATTAGGTTATACTGTGGGATGAATAATTCTTCATTTCCGCAGATATTTTAGGATGGTTTACATGTTGATTAGGGTATAATGCGGGATGAATAATTCTTTGTTTCTGCAGATATTTTAGGATGGTTTACACGTTGATTAGGGTATACTGCGGGATGAATAATTCTTTGTTTCTGCAGATATTTTAGCACAGTTTACATGTCGATTAGGTTATACTGCGTGATGAATAATTCTTCATTTCCGCAGATATTTTGGACAGTTTACACGTCGATTAGGTTATACTGCGGGATGAATAATTTTTCATTTCCGCAGATATTTTAGGATGGTTTACACGTTGATTAGGGTATACTGCGGGATGAATAATTCTTTGTTTCTGCAGATATTTTAGGATGGTTTACACGTTGATTAGGGTATACTGCGGGATGAATAATTCTTTGTTTCTGCAGATATTTTAGGATGGTTTACACGTTGATTAGGGTATACTACGGGATGAATAATACTTTGTTTCTGCAGATATTTTAAGACAGTTTCCACGTCGATTAGGTTATACTGCGGGATGAATAATTCTTCAATTCTGCAGATATTTTAGCACAGTTTACACGTCAATTAGGTTATACTGTGGGATGAATAATTTTTCATTTCCGCAGATATTTTAGGATGGTTTACACGTTGATTAGGGTATACTGCGGGATGAATAATACTTTGTTTCTGCAGATATTTTAAGACAGTTTACATGTCGATTAGGTTATACTGCGGGATGTATAATTCTTCAATTCTGCAGATATTTTAGCACAGTTTACACGTCAATTAGGTTATACTGTGGGTTCAATAATTTTTCATTTCCGCAGATATTTAAGGATGGTTTACACGTTGATTAGGGTATACTGCGGGATGAATAATTCTTTGTTTCTGCAGATATTTTAGGATGGTTTACACGTTGATTAGGGTATACTGCGGGATGAATAATTCTTTGTTTCTGCAGATATTTTAGCACAGTTTACATGTCGATTAGGTTATACTGCGGGATGAATAATTCTTCAATTCTGCAGATATTTTAGCACAGTTTACACGTCAATTAGGTTATACTGTGGGATGAATAATTCTTCATTTCCGCAGATATTTTAGGATGGTTTACATGTTGATTAGGGTATACTGCGGGATGAATAATTCTTTGTTTCTGCAGATATTTTAGGATGGTTTACACGTTGATTAGGGTATACTGCGGGATGAATAATTCTTTGTTTCTGCAGATATTTTAGCACAGTTTACATGTCGATTAGGTTATACTGCGTGATGAATAATTCTTCATTTCTGCAGATATTTTAGGATGGTTTACACGTTGATTAGGGTATACTGCGGGATGAATAATTCTTTGTTTCTGCAGATATTTTAGGATGGTTTACACGTTGATTAGGGTATACTGCGGGATGAATAATTCTTTGTTTCTGCAGATATTTTAGCACAGTTTACATGTCGATTAGGTTATACTGCGGGATGAATAATTCTTCATTTCCGCAGATATTTTAGGACAGTTTACACGTCGATTAGGTTATACTGCGGGATGAATAATATTTCATTTCCGCAGATATTTTAGGACAGTTTACACGTCGATTAGGTTATACTGCGGGATGAATAATTCTTCATATGTGCAGATATTTTAGCACTGTTTACACGTCGATTAGGCTATACTGTGGGATAAATAATTCTTCATTTCTGTAGATATTTTAAGACAGTTTACACGTCGATTAGGTTATACTGTGGGATGAATAATTCTTCATTTCTGCAGGATATTTTAGGACGGTTTACACGTTGATTAGGTTATACTGCGGGATGAATAATTCTTCATTTCCGCAGATATTTTAGGACAGTTTACACGTCGATTAGGTTACACTGCGGGATGAATAATTATTCAATTCTGCAGATATTTTAGCACAGTTTACACGTCAATTAGGTTATACTGCGGGATGAATAATTCTTCATTTCCGCAGATATTTTAGGATGGTTTACACGTTGATTAGGATATACTGCGGGATGAATAATTCTTTGTTTCTGCAATATTTTAGCACAGTTTACGTGTCTATTAGGTTATACTGCGGGATGAATAATATTTCATTTCTGCAGATATTTTAGCACAGTTTACACGTCGATTAGGCTATACTGCGGGATGAATAATTCTTCATTTCTGCAGATATTTTAAGACAGTTTACACGTCGATTAGGTTATACTGCGGGATGTATAATTCTTCATTTCTGCAGATATTTTAGGACAGTTTACACGTCGATTTGGTTATACTGTGGGATGAATAATTCTTCATTTCTGCAGATATTTTAAGACAGTTTACATGTCGATTTGGTTATACTACGGGATGAATAATTCTTCATTTCCACAGTTATGTTAGAATGGTTTACACGTCGATTAGGTTATACCTCAGGATGAATAATTCTTCATTTCCGCAGATATTATAGGATAGTTTACACGTCGATTAGGTTATACTGTGGGATGAATAATTCTTCATTTCCGCAGATATTTTAGGACAGTTTACACGTCGATTAGGTTATACTGCGGGATGAATAATTCTTCATTTTCGAAGATATTTTAGGATGGTTTACACGTTGATTAGGGTATACTGCGCGATGTATAATTCTTCATTTCCGCAGATATTTTAGGAGAGTTTGCACGTCGATTAGGTTATACTGTGGGATGAATAATTCTTCATTTCCACAGATATTTCAGAACGATTTATACTTCGTTTAGGTTAAACTGCGGGATGGATAATTCTTTATTTCCGCAAGTTTTCCTTTTGTTGAGGTAAGTGCAAGAGCTGTCCGTAGATGATCATTAGACATTCGATATGAATATCTTTTGATAAAGCTGCGCTGATGAGTCCTATAAGGACGAAACAGCTTACGTCGTTCCAGATTCTTCCCAAGTTAAAGAGCTTCAACTGCAATTCAGGTGAGCACTAGTGGTATGAAAATTTTCGATTCAAGCTGAGTGGGCAGTATAATTTCTAATTTTCGGATTTCGTACCAGGATCACAGGAGGTCAAAGAGATCTTTTATTCATAGTGCCCACTCAATGAAAATCGAAAATTTTCGTCGACATATTTTATAATTTTCTGTTTTTGTACCAGGAACACAGGAGGTCAAAGAGATATTTTATTCATAGTGCCCACTCAATGTAAATCGAAAATTTTCGTCGACATATTTTATAATTTTCTGTTTTCGTACCAGGATCACAGGAGGTCAAAGAGATCTTTTATTCATAGTGCCCACTCAATGTAAATCGAAAATTTTCGTCGACATATTTTATAATTTTCTGTTTTCGTACCAGGATCACAGGAGGTCAAAGAGATCTTTTATTCATAGTGCCCACTCAATGTAAATCGAAAATTTTCGTCGACATATTTTATAATTTTCTGTTTTCGTACCAGGATCACAGGAGGTCAAAGAGATCTTTTATTCATAGTGCCCACTCAATGTAAATCGAAAATTTTCGTCGACATATTTTATAATTTTCTGTTTTCGTACCAGGATCACAGAAGGTGCATGAGATCTTTTATTCATAGTGCCCACTCAATGTAAATCGAAAATTTTCGCCTACATATTTTATAATTTTCTGTTTTCGTACCAGGATCACAGGAGGTCAAAGAGATCTTTTATTCATAGTGCCCACTCAATGTAAATCGAAAATTTTCGCCTACATATTTTATAATTTTCTGTTTTCGTACCAGGATCACAGGAGGTCAAAGAGATCTTTTATTCATAGTGCCCACCCAATGAAAATCGAAAATTTTCGTCTACATATTTTATAATTTTCTGTTTTCGTACCAGGATCACAGGAGGTCAAAGAGATCTTTTATTCATAGTGCCCACTCAATGTAAATCAATAATATTCGCCTACATATTCTCAATTTTCTCGTCGCAAAAATCAATATACAGGGTGATCCAAAAACTTTTAAAATATTTTCGACTCGCCCTGTATATATCAATTTGCTCCTCGCAAAACTCGATATACAGGGTGATCCAAAAACTTTTATAATATTTTCGACTCGCCCTGTATATATCAATTTGCTCCTCGCAAAACTCGATATACAGGGTGATCCAAAATCTTTCAAAATATTTTCGACTCACCCTGTATATATCAAAGAGCTCCTCGCAAAAGTCGATATACAGGGTGATCCAAAAAGTGATGAATTTTGCAGCCCACGAAAATCGATATATACAGGGTGTCCATAGCCCGAATACCCGCAAAATTTAGCCTCGCGCGCGCGCGCGTATATATAATGTAATATAAACATATAGTATATCTATATTGCCATAAATCCAGTAGGGGTCCTACGGACCCCTACTGGATTTATAGAAAATTTTCTACCGGTCGAGCTCCAGGAAAGAAGCTTAAACGCGCGTCACATGACGTGTGCGCGCGTGTGTGTGTGTGGGCGCACACACGGGCGTCGCGACGCCCGCCCGCGTGACGCCTGACGCGCGTTTTTTAGGCTTCTCACCTGGGCGGGGGGTGGGCACCTACTAGGTACGTGGTACCTAGCAGGTGCATATTGCCCACCCCCCACATCTATACCCCTAGATACCCCCACCGATATTCTATTGTATACTATAGTATACAATATTATAGTAATCGGGAGGCAAATCGTCCCGTCTCACATCCACTCGTTGGCGGGGTCTACTTACCTTGTCGCACTCACGGGCGCTTATCGCGAATCTGTAAGAAGAGATGATGATTCTTGTCGATGGATTTCCATGGCTCGATAGCGTACCTCGCTGCAGCGTTGGATTGGCCCCCGACGCTGCAGCGAACCGTGGGTTCAAATCCAGCCGGCCGAATAAAAATTGCGGCGGGTTGCGGACCGGCAGGGGTGGCGCCGGGGCTGCGCTGGTGGCAGCGCCGGGGGCAGCGGCGCGAGGAAGCGATTCTGCGGGGGGTGCGGCAGGGATTCGGCGGGGGGTGCCGCCGGGGCTGCGATGGTGGCAGCGCCGGGGAGCGGCGGATGGCAGCAGCGGGGGGCCCGGGGCAGGATGCAGGATGGGGGGCAGCGATCCGGTGGAAGCGCCGGAAACGCCGGTGGTGGGGAAGCAGCGGGAGTGGCGGAAGCGGGGGTAGCAGCGATGCGGGGGCGAAAAATTGGAAAAATTAGTGGGGATGAGATTCGGCAGCGAGGGAGTGGGGGAGAAGATATACGAAAACAGGCAATCTTTTACAATTTTTTTTCAATCAAAATTTTTACAAGTCAAAAATGTTTCTAGTGGAGGCGCCGGGTAAAGGGACTTGTAAAAATTTACCACCGAGAACTGCCCGAAAATGTGGAGGCGCCGGGTATAGGGACTTGTAAAAATTTACCGAGAAATGCGCGAAAATGTTAATGCCCTGTTTCATATCTCCCTTTCTAGTTCCCTATTTAACTTTAGTGAAGGCACCGGGTAGAGGGACTTGGTCATTTAACGAGGGCCCGAAAGAAAACGCGCGCATATTAAGTTATACACTATTTATTTTATAAACTCCTTTATTTACACAAGTTTTACTGTTTATTACATATAATTTATTCAGGTGTATTGCGTATCAAAGAACGTTAACATCGATTAGATTATGCTTAAGGTAATAAAGTATATAATTTGGTGTAGTGCGAATCAAACAACGTTAGCAGTAAAGTGTACGTTAGCCGCAGCATCACAGTCAAATGTCCCATGGAATTACAACAAAATTGCGACAGACGCTTGACTGCAACTAACGTACACGTTACTGTTGTACGTTGTTTGATCCGCAATACACCTAATCGTATACTTTATTACCTTAAGTATTATCTAATCGATGATGTACAGCCATGAGAATGTCGCGGTTCGTAAGACCGAACAGTCCGCATCCTTGTCTCTACAGTGCAGGACAAGACATACGTACAAGGACAGTGGACTGCTCACTCTTATGGAATTACAGGCACTCTGATGCCTTTGGCCTCGGGTACGATGCGAGCGGTGAGAGGCCACGAATATTAAAGGGCTAGGAGCAGCGATGAGCAACAAGTGTAAAGCTTGAATTGTACCCAAGGCCTTACATACCGTCCTAAAATACCTGTGGAAATGAATTTTATTCAGTTCGGTACAACCTAGCCTTAAATACATATAAACGATCTTTATTTAGCTACAATGTTTATAAGGGTGCGATTAAAGGGTATAATGTTTATTGGATTAAGATTTAATTGCGACACTCTTTATTTAGGCAAGATATATATGGCGCGACGATCTATCGATGTACTATATCCATCGATGGCCTCGGGTACGATGCAAGCGGTGAGAGAACGCGAATATGAAAGGGCTAGGAGCAGCAGTGAGCAACAAGTGTAATGCTTGAATTGTACCCAAGGCCTTACATACCGTCCTAAAATACCTGTGGAAATGAATTTTATTCAGTTCGGTACAACCTAGCCTTAAATACATATAAACGATCTTTATTTAGCTACAATGTTTATAAGGGTGCGATTAAAGGGTATAATGTTTATTGGATTAAGATTTAATTGCGACACAATCTTTATTTAGGCAAGATATATATGGCGCAACGATCTATCGATGGCCTCGGGTACGATGCAAGCGATGAGAGGCCGCGAATATTAAAGGGGGCTAGGAGCAGCGGTGTAGTAGCAGCAGTTTTTCCAGCACGCGCATTCAAATCATGAACAACACGCTTGTTTTGTCGGTCACCTGCACTGCTTACTGCTTGAATCGTACCCTAGGCCTTACATGCCGTTCTAATATACGTGTGAAAATGAATTTTATTCAGTGCAGTACAACCTAAACTTAAATACACAAATATTGTCGCTAAATAAAGATCGTTTATAAGTATACGATCTTTACTGGGTGACAACCCTTATTGCACCACCTTTATTCAGATACGATGTCTATTGGACAATCTTAAAGGCCGAATCATTGATTTATACACGACGCAACAATGCTACACTGTGACAATGCTATCGCTACGGGCATTTTCAACAGCGTTTAATGCACGTTGAAAATGCCTACAGCGATAGCATTGTCACAGCGTAGCATTGCCATGTAAGGAATCTATGAATCTGCCTTAACAAAACTACGGTTTATATTCGGGTGCAAAAACCTAACCTAAACGATCTTTATTTGGCTAGAATATTTATGGGGTACGATTTTATATTTATTCGGTTACAACCTTTATTGTAACGTCACTGTAACTACAATACAGACACTCACACACTGACGTATGCGGGGAAATAGCCGACGCTCGATTCGAGTATGGCAATATATTATTATTATTAACCTTTATTGCGCTGCTATCTTTATTTGGGTATGATGTTTATTGGACTACGATTTAATTGAGCAACAATTTTGATTCGGGTACGATATTTATAGCGTTACGTCTATATTCGGGTACGAACTTCATTGCGCTACCATCATTTTAGAGCAACGATATTTATTGAGCTAGGACCCCACATGGAGTTTTTCCGCATTTTATTTAATACAAATGCAAATCGTCGCAGTAACTCAGTAGGTTGTACAGCCATGGACGATAAGAATGACGCGTTTGTCCGTCCGAGCAGTTTGCAATACTTGTCTGGTCCCGTACAGTAGGGGCACGGGGTAGACAAGGATAGAAGATTGCTCAGACGGACGGACGCGTCATTCTGAGAGTCCGTGGCTGTACACCCAAAAACTTCGCTTTTGCTATATTGCACATTCGTGATCAATATAGTCTACTGCACAAACTTCACAGGGTCATATGTGGGCAGGACGTTTGCCTACCAACATATGACCTATTGAAGTTTGTGTATTCGACCGAATTGATAACGATACTGCAATAAACCAAAAAGTTTGTTTTTGTACGTACACAAGCGCAAGCAGCGTCAGTATTCAGCATGGCAGGATTAATCGGCATCGCCAGGATTAGCGCAAGCAGCTTCAGTTAAGGCTGGCGAATGTTGTCATCATTGCCAGGATTAACGCATGCTCAAATCAGCATCGCCAGGATATCATAATAAGCTGGATTGCCACATAATCCTTTAGATACCGATACAAATACTATCATATGAATACTGTACTACGATTTCAAAAAACATTCTCATTCTTAATCTTGCAATTTAAAATTAAATCTGAATCTTCGCAATTTAATTGCAATAAAAGTTATAAAACTTTAAATGATAAGCCAATTAATTCTATAAAAATATAATAAAAAGTGCTTTCAGTTTAACGTTGCATCTGATGCCGTAATTGAAATACGACGCCCAACCCTTCCCACCAGAAATCAGACGATATCACAAGCATACGAATCACAAGCGTACGAAACACCAGCACACAGAGACAAATCATAGAAATCAATGCACACACCAAACTAAAAAAGAGCTAAAAGCGGCGGCCGCCTTTTTATCCCTATCTGACTATTTAGGCAAAATGATGCAACGTTAACGTTTTGGCACTTTCTACTATTGTTATAATGACCTGAATGATCATTTAATTGAAATGAAAATCAATCAGTAGATTAAGAATGTAATCATTTTGAAACCGTTACCACCTTTAAACCTATACTATACTAATGGTTAAATACCATTGCCAGTGGAGTAGTTAAATAGGAATGCAATATATTGAAACAAATCTTAAAATGCTGTTCAAGCTGTCTGCACTTACCAATAACTACTCCACCGATAATTCATAAATTACACAATTTATTTAAAAAATTGATTTAAAAAAAAAATGGATAAAAAATTTGCATGGGTTTAAGAAAAAATAGATTTAAAATTAAATTTGATAAAAAAATTGGCTTGGCTTAAAAAAAAATCGGGTAAAAAATTGACTAAGGTAAAAAAAATTGTTTAAAAAAACCACTGAGGAATTCTAAACATTAGGACCGAATCTAAAACTCTAAATCCTTAAATCACGATTCTCAAAGCGGTATTTTTTCCAATTCATTAATAATTATATATCTATGTATATATACTAGATGTATAATCACAATCTGGAATGAAATGAAAAATATTTCGACTAAATTCAAAATCGGAGCCTATAGCGCTTGAAATCTATCCTCTGAGGCTCAGAGTGAAGCAAAGCATTATGGTTTTAACTAAATTCAGCGATACGTAACGAGAATATCTGTTATTCTGATAGCAAATTGTGTGAGGAGGCTGTCCTGCGAGTGTCCGAGTAAAGCAAAGCAGTAACTTTTGCAACTTTTGCACTTTTTGAAATGTTGAATCCGTAACGAGAATATCTGCCTTCCCTGTGAACAACGGCACCTCTTTGCGATCGCTTCAGGAGTGGCAAATCATCATCTCTTCATCAGTAAAAACAGCCGAATCGATATCGGTGAAATGAACTAGTGGAGAGATGAATGATCTGAAGCACGGCTCGGTACCCGATCATTATAAACAAATATTTCTATCGTGGTCAGTCTCT
The DNA here is from genome assembly GCA_951805005.1 of Othius punctulatus. Taxonomy (NCBI): domain Eukaryota; kingdom Metazoa; phylum Arthropoda; class Insecta; order Coleoptera; family Staphylinidae; genus Othius; species Othius punctulatus. The sequence goes on along the minus strand of OX638141.1, from coordinate 3,813,965 downwards.
GTACCTTTAGATTAGATAACTGAAGATAACAATTGGGTAGTACAAACTGCACAAGCATATTACTCGGAAACACAGAGAGGAACATTTACTAAAAGTACCTTCGCAAATAATTTTAAAATCGGAACAAATACCGCTTGGAGAATCTTAAAAAATATTTATATGTACCAAGTCACATTACGAATCAAATATTCAAACATCAATAACCCTTGCAAAATACAATTGAATTCGTATTAAAAAGTAAGGTCAAATGATTGACTAAATGTGGAATTTAATAAGATTTAAGATGAGACAATCTTGAAATTGTCTGAAGCATGAAAAGTAATATGGTTGGACAACCATTAATCAAAATCGGATAAACAAATTTGGAATCTTAAAATCACATCAGGGTTATTAACATTTGAATAAATAATAAATTATATTTGGGAAGGGATAGGAATCAATTTTTTAAATATTATTGCGTCATCAAAACATTACTACATACAGGCATGCCCCCAAGTTACGTAACTATTGAGTTCTGTAAACTTTTAAATAACTTGAATTTTAAGTTAGTCGAATTAGAAAATTGCATAAGTACAACTTTATAAAAAAAAAAAAAAAATTATGAACGAATATAAAAACAAAGGGTATGTTTGAGGTGTATGGTTATGAAGAGAAATGCAGTTTTGTGGCAATTTCCACCCTTCATACGCAACTGCAAATTACAAAAGTCGTTGGTTACGCAAATTTGGGGATACCTACACTTAAAATTATTTAATTCTATTAATAAAATTACTTATCCACAAAATCTAATTCATGTTGTCAAGTATCTCTGTATTACGAATTATATCTTATTATCTCTATATTGTGAATTAAATCTACATATAATTAGTTTGTGTGGATAAGTTTCGAGCTACAACCAAGTAATAAACAAAGAATTGTCTATTTATCTATAACTAATTAATTATTATTGCATGGAAATTTCAAGAACACTTAATGCAATGTATGAATGCAATACTAAAATAGTTTATCACTTGGTTACAACTAAACTATTTTCTAAAGTCTCCTCAGCGATGTTCTTGATCCGATGTCTTCTATCCAAAGTCATCTAGGTTCCCTCGTTGTTCAAGATCCGAGTGGATCGTAATCAGAACTTGAAGTAGTGTCATCGTAGTCATCCACCTGCAGATATTCTGGTTCCAGCAAAAGCCCATTAGCTAAAAATACAATAAATTTTAGATTGCGAAAATGTAAAGAATATAAATCCTTTTACTGCTAGTATCAAACAAATATTAATAAACCATACCTAGGTATTGCCTAAACCAGTGGTTCCCCAAGTGTGCGTCGGGGCACCCCTGGAGACCTCTTTCCAGGGGTGCCGCAGAATATTGCAAAAGGTTTATAATTAAGTTGAATAAACTAATAGAAAAATTAACCCGGGTATTTTGCAGACTGACATCATTTACAATGAGATGGCTTTCAATAATAGCAAATAACATATTTAAAAGATGCATTACAATTAGTCATGATATAACTTAGAGAAGGTTTGGAAAAACCTTAGTTCAAAAAGGGCGCTGTGATCGGAAAAAGTTTCGAAACCACTGGCCTAAACTATTTATACAGAGTTACGGTTTGTCTAGAGTAAATACAATACAATTTATGCTGCTACGAAATGAATAAATATCATTCAAATAGTAAAAGGATTTATAAATTTCTTTCGTTTAATGCAATATATCACGGAATGAAAATGTTATTCGTAATGGACAAGTTTAAACCGGAATTCTTAAACAAAATTAATGCTGTGTTACTTTAAGTAAATTTTATGTGAATAAATATATTACAATTAATTCTAAATGCCGTAAACATATTGCATTAATGGATTAATTAATGGTTTAATTAGCAAAAATAGCATAAATGGTTAATTCTAACTACAAGTTATTTTATATTGTGAAACTTGAAGTAAATTTAAGATGTCATGACATAATAATTTTTCGTACATACAGACTGTTAAAGAAAGTGATGTCAACTTTAATGCTGGATACTATTAAATGACACTGTTCAAGCTGCAAATCGAATATGTTTTGCAGCGTTGCAGAAATGTTTTCTAGGATACAAGCAAATAATATAACCAGAATTTTTAAAATGTGATTTCTTGTCATAACTTCGTTGTTGGAAGAGTTGACACCGCTTTCTTGAATATGCTCTGTAACTTGCCGTCCAAAATTATAAATAATTAAAAAATATATTTGTAACATATTAGCCTTCTTGTGACCGATGTGCTTAAACATTTTTTCAACCAAGTCGTTGACAGCTCCTGAGTGATTGCAAATTTGAGGAAAATACAAATAATTTACCTTTTATATCCGAAGCTCTTTCTGGATCCAACTGCAACTTTCCATCTGGTAAGCTGTTGGTTAACATTGATGTACTTCAACTTCGGGAAGAAAGGGTTGAGTCCCGTCTACACTGCAATTACCAGTTTGGTGTCTAGTTCTTCGTAAGTTTGTTGCAATTCCATATGAAGAGCCCTAAAATAATACAAACATATTAAAATTCTTGTTTTTTCAAATTGGCTTAAGGTGTGCGACGATGGAACAAAAGAACTTCCATCCAAATATTCAGCAGTCGAAATGATCTTACTTTTTGTAAATTTTACGTGAATAAATATAGTACATTTCATTCCAAATGCTGTATATATACAGAGTCCGTCATTTCACCTCCCGTCTTATATAGCTCAGTTCTGCTTAAACATTTTTTCAACCAAGTCGTTGACAGCTGCTTCTGAGTGATTGCAAATTTGAGGAAAATACAAATAATTTACCTTTTATATCCGAAGCTCTTTCTGGATCCAACTGCAACTTTCCATCTGGTAAGCTGTTGGTTAACATTGATGTACTTCAACTTCGGGAAGAAAGGGTTGAGTCCCGTCTACACTGCAATTACCAGTTTGGTGTCTAGTTCTTTGTAAGTTTGTTGCAATTCCATATGAAGAGCCCTAAAATAATACAAACATATTAAAATTCTTGTTTTTTCAAATTGGTATAAGGTGTGCGACGATGAAACAAAAGAACTTCCATCCAAATATTCAGCAGCCGAAATGATCTTACTTTTTGTAAATTTTACGTGAATAAATATAGTACAATTCATTCCAAATGCTGTATATATACAGGGTCCGTCATTTCACCTCCCGTCTTATATAGCTGTTACTAATTGAGTTAGGAATTTGATATTTTGCAGACTTTACTTGCATTCTGGGGTGTATTTCAGGAAAATATATTTGAATATACAGGATGTCCCAAAAAAGTGTGACGTCACCATGATGTATATTTTTAGATTGCATGGTATATTTTTTGTTGCTTATTTGGGTGCCTTTTATGGGTGCCTACATACCCATAAAATTGTATTGAAATCAGTTTAGTGATATTAACACAAAAAAATAAAAACTGAAAAAACATCTGCACATAACTTTTAATGTGTTAGGAATTACGATAGAGTTGTAATTACGAAAAATGTTTGCAACAAAATATATACCATGCAATTTAAAAATATACATCATCATGACGTCACACTTTTTTGGGACACCCTGTATAATCAAAAATATTTTCCTGAAATACGCCCCAGAATGTAAGTAAGGCCTGCAAAATATCAAAATCCTAACTCAATTAGTAACTGAGCTATAGAAAACGGGAGGTGAAATGACGGACCCTGTATATATTGCATTAATACTAACAACAAGTTATGTAGTGTTGTGAATACTTGACGAAGATTTTAGCTATCATGAAATAATAACGTAAAATAAAATTATTTTTCCTATATAACTTGCCGTCCAAAATCACAAATGATTAAAAAAATATATTTGTAATATCATCATTATTAGACTTCTTGTGACCAATATTCATAAACACATTAATTGAACCAAGTCGGTTGACAGCTCCTATGTGCTTGCACATTTGAGGAAAATAACTTACCGTTTATATCTGCAGGTCTTTCGAGGATCCGACTGCAATTCTTCATCTGCCAAGATGCGGGTTCATTGATGTACTTCAACTTCGGCACGAAAGGGTGGAGTCCTGTCTGCATTGCAGCTACCAGCCAGTCCTGTGTCTTGTTCCTCGAAAGTTGGTGCCAATCAGAAGTTCTTCACCATCATCTCGCAATTGCATGGATCATGAAAACAGAAAAGAGGTGTACAAAAAGTGAACTGTATGTACGAGGATTATTAAGAACTACCAAAACAACTAACTAATCAACATACACAACTTCAGATTTCTGTCCAATTTCATTTATGCGTGACCACAAGTACTGGTATGTCTGTAATTTACTAATTACATTAGCAAAGTTACTTTTGCAACTTTTGCACTTTTGTGCCTTTTGCACTTTTTCAAATATTGAATCCGTAACGAGAATATCTGCCTTCCCTGTGAACAACGGCACCTCTTTGCGATCGCTTCAGAAGGAGTGGCAAATCATCATCTCTTCATCAGTAAAAACAGCCGAATCGATATCCCTTGAGACACCAGTCCGGTTAGATAGCTGGACAAGCCCCAGCTGGGCCCAAGTATTGGTTACGTTAGTGCGGTTGAAATGAACTAGTGGAGAGATGAATGATCTGAAGCACGGCACGGTACCCGATCATTTTAAACAATTATTTCTATCTTGGTCCGTCTCTGTACCTTTAGATTAGATAACTGAAGATAACAAGTGGGTAAAAAGTACTGAGAAGCAGTAAAAAATTTAAGACATACAAGAATTTGTGGTTAACTAACTTATAGCTAAATACATATAAAACAAAAAAAAACATTTGAAGTGCGCTTTACCCCCAAGTTGACTAAAATGAATACATGCCTATAACCTAATCTAGTGTACTGAATACTGCACCCCCCATCTAAACTGTAAGTTCACTGTATTAACAATTGATAAGCGCGTGAATCTATGCTTAACAGGTGGCTAGTCTATTAAGCAACAAATTAAATTTAAACTTACAAGAACAATCAATCTCATTATTATACTGGCTCATATAATAACAAAACATCTAGTTTATATTGAATTAGTTGTCCAGCTTCTCTTTCTGTATAATTATTAACTCATTCAATCATTAAATTGAATAAATGAATGCAATTTAGAATTTTGAGAACCACCGGCACAGCAATTTAAAAATTGCTTTCCACGATTTAATTCAGTGTTAAATTGAACCAACACCGTTTTTTTTTGACAAAAAATTTAATAATACATTCCAACACTTGGCTAGGGTGAAAGATATATTATTAAAACAAAAAACATGGAAAAATTAACACTCCATGAAAACTAATTGAAAAATTGAAACTTTGAATGCATAATAATGAATGCATTATATTTCTGTGCTTTGTTAATTGTTTATAATGTTTATTGATAAAGTAACACATGCAAGCTAGGTCTAATCAATAATGTGTTACTTACGTTGATTTGGTAGATAATTAAAAGCGTCAATGACAATTCAATTTAAATGAATTGTTTTTTATTGAATATTTATTAGCCTATTAATTATTCGTAAAATTCATTTGTACTATTAATACAATTACAACATTTCGAATTACGAGTTCCTAATATCAAAACTGTGACACATTACTGCTTTGAAATATTGCAGTAAGACAAGTTTTGTTATATAAACTAAACAATTTAAAAAAGTAAAAAAATTATAAAAATATAACGCGTAATGACTGTGATTTATAAATTCTTGCACATATTAATTGAAATTTGAATAGATTATTGGCAATGAATTGGTTCATATAAATTGATCAGCAACTTTTATTCCCACTATGGAAAATATTTTATCAATGAGAAATGCGTTTACATACATGTTACATAAACAAGATGAACTTGTTTCCTAGACGGGTCGAATATAATAAGCGCAGGAGTAAGCTAATATCAAATATAATATCAAAGACATACGTCTAAGAAAATCCCACCCCATCAACCAATTTCAGACGAAATTGTACCTACACCTATATCATTAAGATATCAGAACCTAAAAACCAGCAACTGGTTCAATTTCAGACGAAATTGTACCTACACCTATGATATCATTAAGATATCAGAACCTACAAACCAGCAACTGGTTCTATCATATATACATAACAACAAGCATACACACCAAGGAGTCTTCTGAGAGACAAATTAAGCAAGTAAATTGCTATAGTGTTAAACAACGCTAAAGTCGGCGGCCGCCTTTTTCCTAATTAACAATCAGTCTCAACATCAACACTCACACAATACCTAAAGTCTTTTCGACATGCACCACGAAGGTATAATCACATTTCTCATTGTATTTATGACACCTAGTAATGTGGCAAGAATATGATTATTTAAAATAATTGCATTGTATAAGTTGCATTTGAAAATATGTTTAAAAACTAGATAATTTTTGAGGGGTAGTTTAACATGGCAAGTTAAATCTACTTCTAATCAAAAATCGACCCTACTTTAAATGGATGTTTTTAATATGAACCGACTAATAACCATTAAACCCAAAAAATTGACAATAAAACATGAGCATATGTATATGTAAAATAATAAGATACATGACAGAGGCGTCATATATTTAATTTAATGTGAATAATATTAATAAATGCAAGGATTGTATAATGTGGTTCTTTGTTATAATAATTAAAAGGAAATAAACTTACAAACGAATTTTAATAACAACTAAATGATTAATAACTTGGGATTAAGGTTCACAATAGAACAAAATGTATGAATGTCAACAGCCAAGCAAGTTTGAAGCAAATAAAAATGAACTGTTGACTAAAACACATTAGTGCGAATACAAAATGTGCAATTATGTCGTTAACGCCAATAATAATCTTTATGTGAAATTATTTAATTGAAGTGTACAAAATAAACAAACAAATAAGCACAGATTAATAAAAAAATTAAAGTGAAACTGAGCGCCGAGTTCTGGCATTAAAAGGAGTAAATTTTTACATGTTGTCAGCGCAATCATTTGCGCTTTAAATGAAAGTTAAATTCATTAAATCGTAGATCATTATTTCTACAAGCTGGGTTTCAACCAGCAACGCCTGGAATTTAATCCAGCTTTATCCATCTTCATGATTGCAGAATTAACTTTAATAATCAATAAATTTCTGCATCGACAGCTCTCACAACTCTACTGTTTACTCAAAGAGTATTGAGTATTGATATTAATTGAAAGCAATGCGCAAAATTGAATGAAATAATACGTACGCAGAAAATTAATTCCCCAAACTGGATTCGCACCAGCTATCTCTAGATAACAAATCTAGTATTCTACCATCTTCATAGCCGAGAAATTAATCGAATGCCTTCTCAAAATTTCAATATATACTCGTAATTGATCAATAAAGTTTAAATTATGAAAATTTTATGAGGTTACGACTTTGTTCAAAAGTTGATCAATTGTCTCATAGTGACCTACAAAAATTGTGTGAAAGGAGGCTGTCCTGTGAGTGTCCGAGTAAAGCAAAGCAGTAACTTTTGCAACTTTTGCAACTTTTGCAACTTTAGCGCCTTTTGCACTTTTTTAAATGTTGAATCCGTAACGAGAATATCTGCCTTCCCTGTGAACAACGGCACGTCTTTGCGATCGCTTCAGAAGGAGTGGCAAATCATCATCTCTTCATCAGTAAAAACAGCCGAATCGATATCCCTTGAGACACCAGTCCGGTTAGATAGCTGGACAAGCCCCAGCTGGGCCCAAGTATTGGTTACGTTAGTGCGGTTGAAATGAACTAGTGGAGAGATGAATGATCTGAAGCACGGCACGGTACCCGATCATTTTAAACAATTATTTCTATCTTGGTCTGTCTCTGTACCTTTAGATTAGATAACTGAAGATAACAATTGGGTAGTTTGTACAAACTGCACAAGCATATTACTCGGACACACAGAGAGGAACATTTACTTAAAGTACCTACGCAAACTATCTTAAACACTATAGGCTATCCTCCAAGGCTCTGAGTGAAGCAAAACAGTAAGTGTTCCAAGTAAAATACATGATATGCGACCCAATTAAATTAATAATTATTTCTAATCGTGGTCCGTCTCTGTACCGTTAGATTAGATAAATTAAGAAATTGGGTGATTATTGGTGCAGAAAAAATGAAGCTCAGAGCTCAGAGGAATATTTACTTAAAGTACCTACGCAAATAATTTAAAACAAAACTGATCAGAAATCTGATATGTGTATATTGTTTGATTTAAAAGCGCGCTTAATAATATGACTATAAAAGCAATTATTGTCCATTGAATTTGATTTGGACACTGGTAGATTTTTGAACCAACAATTAAAATATTGACGCTCCAAATGTTTCTAGTTATGAATAATGTTTGTAAATTGCAGAACAAAAATTATTGTATTGGTATAAATATTTACCAATAATTAGTAATTTGAAGCCAATTTCTTGGCTGCTGGATGAATGTTTCAAAGCAAACTTGGATACAATCAGTTGTCTTGGAGACAAAATATTACACGGCATTATTCATAACTAGTTGCGGTTATTAGAAATGAAAGTTCCTACCTTTAGAATCCCCTGGCAGTCTTGAAGATCGTTGCTGCGAAATTGGCTCCGATGACGATTTCTGCGGTGCCGGCAGTACTAGAAGGCTGCATATACTTTCGTCTCTCAATGATGTTCCAGTTACAAATTCAACGAAGCAATTATTCTTTCCTAAAACATAAACACCTATGAAAATAGTGAAATATTACAAGAATCGCTGATTTCAGAAACCACCCAAATCCACTTTTGGTTATACGTATTTGATTATACATAGAATGGCGCATAAAAGATGTAGTTCTTTTGATTGAGCGCAAGAAGAACCTTATTCTAATATTTAAAAGGTGTATTGGACCCTCTGAAAATATCAACTGAGAGCAGACATAATCTTAGTTCGTGACTAATTAATATTTATTTAATTATTTCAAAACTAGATGTGTGACTTGAGTTGTTTCTGAAATATGTGTTTCAATGTGTATGCTAAAGTTTTAAAGTTACTTTGTTTAGAACACAAAATTAATAAATGTTATTTTGCTAAAATCTGATCAAGCATTAAAATTAGTATAAAGGCAGATGTAAGGCGAGCGATGCAACATTGTGGTAACCAGTCAAAATGGATACAGGGGTGCGTTTGACTTTGAATCAATCTTAATAGAATACAAATATAATTGAAGTGTTTAGATTTCAACATTTATGAATGCACAATTAAAATTAACAACTATTGAAATATTGCCCCCGATTAAATTTCATTTGGATATAAATAAACAATAAAGGAAAGTAAAAAAATATCGACACACTAATTAATAGTTTTGAATAATGTTGGTCAATCGAAAACAAGTTATTTTTAATACAGAAAACTTGTGAAATACTAACATTATTCATAACTAGGTGATAAATAAAAAAAATCTTACCTTATAATTCCTCCGATGATTTGCAAAACTGTGAAGCGACGGTTGGTTGGGTGAAGTTACCATAGGAGATAATCGCTGTTCCTCGGCAGGTAAACAAATTCACATCAGTTCTGCGTTGCATTAACAGATGGTCCATTTACCAATTCAACGAAGGTATTTGTTCTGAAAAATTGAAAATTATATTAACAGTGAGACATGTTTGGTCGTTTTATGGAAGCAAATTGAAATTAAAGTTGTAAAAATTTTGAAAGTACCTACTAATTTTAAATAAATTTATTAGCAATGCAAATTTTAAAAGTCTGCAAGTACACTTTGTGCAGACGTAAGGATGCGACCGTTGCAGTTATTTGTCAGTATCGATGGCTCAAAATATTCTGTACCACCGTTACTTGCAAATTTATATGTTAACATAATTTGTACGTCTGTAACGCTAAGGCTGAAAAATATTTAGTTACATCAATTATGATACATAACGGCGATGGGTTCTACCAAGTTAATCTGGTCTCACCTATAATTGGAAGATTCCAACAATTACAGTTTGTATGCGATCTTAGTCATCGCCCACATGATAACTGGTGCAAGCCCGGCTCAATTTAGGAATCCGATTTTAATTGAATTAATGAATTATATACCGTTGTGGTCAGCGTACACACTACTAGAATTATTTTAACACCAATAATGCAAAATTCACTTCAACAAATCAGGTTTCTATGTTTTCGTTTGAATATCAGATCGTAATTGATGTAATGTTTCAAGACAACAGCAAAATTGATGATTAAAATTAATTTGTTATTAAAATGTTGCAAATTATTATTATTGTTATATTTAAATAGCGGGCACTTAAATAAATTTTCATGCGTTTCCGAATGTAGGATGCTGTATTGTTCGATACAGCATTCAACATTCGGAAACGCATTCAGTGCATGTGCAGCAAATATCAACACAGTAATTAATAGTTTTGAATAATGTTGATTAAAAAAGAACAAGTATTTGTAATACAAAAACATTATTCATAACGAAATGTGATACATATATAAAAATTCCTACCTTATAGTTCCTTCGACGATTTCGGTTCGGTGAAGTTACCATCGGAGACGATTTCTGTTCCTCGCAGGTATAAACGGACTCACATTTACCAAATTTCAACGGAGGCATTCGCTGGTCTGAAATGTTAAAAATTATTTTAACAGTGACATACGTTTGGTTGTTTTTTAGGAAGCATATTGAAATTAAATTTTGACAAATTTTGCAAGTAATGAGAACATCTACTAATTTTAAATGAATGTTTTAAAAATCTGTATGAAATATAAGAAATTATGTTGGATAGGTATTATTCAAATTAATATTCTTGTGATTATCAGTTAAAAGTTTTATAAAAAAATACAAATGCAATTTAATTAATATTAAATATATTTTATTGCATTTGTAAAGTTGCGCCATTTATTAGATTTATTTTAAGTGAGTCGCACAAAGATTTGATTATCAAAGGCTATTGAAATGAGAGGGTCACTTTTTTGCCCAGCTAAAGCGAACTCATTGTGATCGCAGTACAATGGGTCGCTTTGGACAGGAAAAAGAGCGATTTCTAGAATATTCCGCGTTCATTTAATTAGATTTTAAGCCAATTTTGGGGTAATTAGAAAAGGTTTTCATGTGGATGTGTGAAATTACGATAATTGAAATGTGGAGTGATTTTATGCACCAAAAAAGTGCAGAAAACCACGCAAATTTCGCAAAAAAATCAATTGCTATTACCTTAATAACATCTTCCAGACGAATTCGTGTCTTCTGTGAACATTTGGGGGCTCTAATGGGTGCGTGGGCGTCAATCCGGGGGGGAAACTTCCAGTTTGCAGTGGATTTCGCAAGTCGGAGTGTTGAAACGCATCCCACCAATCGTTCTGAAACAAGAAATTATTAATTAGTAACTTCGTTAATTGATTTCGTTGTGAATAATTCACCGGGCAAGTGGAGAGCTGTTAAACGATGGAAGATGCTCGGACGACTGCGGACAACGCATGTCCCCGCCTCACCACTCGTCCACTGGCTTATCGCTGCTTCTCACAGGCCCAGTTTTTTGCCAAGAATTCTTCGATCGCTCGGCGAAAATAACAATGCAAGCCAGCAAACGTGCAAGGACCTGAAAATGAATGTTCCGTGCTAAAAAATGTAACACATAAACTAAAATATATACAATAATTAATAAACTTCGAATAGACTGAACATTGTGTTAATATATGCAAATTTGATTTTTTTTTTAATAAAATCATTTGGAAAATTCACCTACATTTAAAATCTTGTAGCTCTAAAACAGCAAAATATTCAAACTAGTGCCCATCAGTATTATTATTAATATTTTCAAATTGTAAGGTGAATATGGCAGTGGTGGCAATATGGTCATGTCTTTATCTCAGCAACTTATATTTCAAACATAACTTGAACTTCGGTAAATTTAATTAATTCATGTTATGTATATTGAACTGAACTTTCTGAAAATTTATCTAATAGATATTTTCAAAATTTTATACGAGATCTGTATACAGTACACCTGAATACAAATCCTCTGAAAATTTGGACACGAATGTCTTCAATAAGTGAGAAAATCGAGTTATTAACTTTTCAAGTTGACCAGTATAAGTTATTTGTCACTGAAATTTCTGAAAATTTATCTGTCGTATATTTTCAAAATTTTATACGAGATCTGTATACAGTACACCTGAATATAAATCCTCTGAAAATTTAACCACGAATATGTCTTAAATAAGTGAGAAATTCGTGTTATTAACGTTCCGAGTTGACCTGTATAAGTTATAAGTCACTGAAATTTCTGAAAATGAAGCTAACTTTCATGAAAATTTGACAGAGTTTCAGTATAAAATAAGTGAGAAAATCAACACAATAACTTTAATAACTTTATGTAATGACAAGTATGAATTAGTCAATACTGAAATTTCTGAAAATTTTATTATTGCATTTTAATTATCAGATATCTGTTCAGTATTCCTGAAGCTAACTTTCATGAATATTTGACAGAGTTTCAGTATTAAATAAGTGAGAAAATTGGCACATAACTTTATGCAATGACAAGTATGAATTAGCAAACACTGAAATTTCTGAAAATTTATTTATTGCATGTTAATTAACAGATATCTGTTCAGTATTCCTGAAGCTTATTCTCATGAAAATTTGGCAAAGTTTCAGTATTAAATAAGTGAGAAAATAGGCACATAACTTTATGCAATGACAAGTATGAATTAGTCAATACTGAAATTTCTGAAAATTTATTTATTGCATATTAATTAACAGATATCTGTTCAGTATTCCTGAAGCTTATTCTCAAGAAAATTTGACAAAGTTTCAGTATTAAATAAGTGAAAAAATAGATTATATAACTTTCTGCATTAACAAGCACTAGTTCTTTTAACGTTAAATTTCTGAAAAATTAATTAATTTATGGTTTGTACAGATTTGTATACAGTAAACTTGCATACAATTATTCTGCAAATTTGAAGAAGATTCTGCTTTAAATAAGTGAGAAAATCGAATATATAACTTTATGATTTCACCAGCATGGATTATCAACTACTGAAATTTCTGAAAATGTATCTAATTTATGTTTTGTATTTTTAATGCCAGATATGTATATAGTATACTTGCATACAATTCTTCTGCAAATTTGAGGAAGATTCCGTTTTAAATATGTGAGAAAATCAGATATATAACTTTCTGATTTGACCAGCATGAATTATCATTACTACTGAAATTTCTGAAAATTTAATTAATTCATATTTTGTATATTTCATGCGAGATTTGTATACACTATACCTGCATTTCAAAAACACTTTTAAAACAAATGAAGCTCAGAGCTCAGAGGAATATTTACTTAAAGTACCTATGCAAACTGTTGTAAACATCCTAAACTGTGAATATGACTACATCTACTAAGATGTGCTTCTAATTTATAATGAAAGTGTTCAGAAATCTGACGTGAGTGTGTATAATTGTTTAATTTAAAAGCGCACTTTTTAATTTGCCTATAAAAATAAATATTGGTGATTGAATTTGATTTGAACACCGGTAGGTTTTAGCCATAATTGAATATAAATATAATTGAAGGGTTTAGATTGCAACATTTATCTAAATACATTGCATGCACGAAAATAAATGACGAAGGATTGAAAATATCGGCGTTCCGGTGGAACAATGACGCAACTGCAAATGAATATTTCAGGAGAGACGAAAAATGATTGATAATTATTGATAATTATGAATTAATATAATGAAGTGTATAGATATTATTGATAATTATGAATTAATATAATGAAGTGTATACATATTATTGGTAATGATTTTAATATGAAGTATTATGACGAATATATGTTACTACCAATAAAATGTATTCCCTTCATTAAAATTTTGTAATTAACAATCATTTATCGTCCGTCCTGAAAAATTATTTTTGCAGGTACGTTGGAATGGCGATATCATCACACTATTAGTTTTGAATAATGTTGGTTAATAGAAAACAAATTATTTGTAATACAAAAAACATGAGAAATGTTAACATTATTCATAACTAAATGTGATAAGTATAAAAATTCCTACCTTATAATTCCTCAGACGATTTGCAAAACTGTGAAGCGGCAGTTTGTTCGGTGAAGTCACCTTCAGAGACGATCGTTGTTCCTCAACAAATAAACAAATTCATGTCGGTTCTGCGTTGCTTTAAAAGATGGTCCATTTACCAATTCAATGAAGGTGTTTGTTGCTCTGAAATAATAGAGAATATTTGAGCAGTGTGATGTGTTCGCTTGTTTTTTGGAAGCATGTGATTAAATTGAAAATACGTTGAAAAATTTTGCAATAAAAAACAAGTTATTAAAAAATATAACTAGATGTGATTGAACGTTTCTTGCGACAGTTTTGAAGCGTAGAAACGTGTAATTTTAATGAAGTGCAACAAAATGCTACCTTTAAAAACTTCCCTCGGTTAGTTTCGAGTGTCTGCAGATGTGTGGGTGGAGATTTTCGAAGTTCCTGAAGTTGCAAAAGCGAATTTCGAAATTCTTCTTGCGGGTGGTGAACGATGGCCCCCTTGGTGGTTGCACTGCCCAATTCCAGAAGCCGTGGGGCGCCTCGTGCAGGAAATATCGTGAAGAAGCTGGAGCACACCTTTGCAATACGAGATACACGCAAACTGTGTGCGACCTTCGACTCGTCGCTTGCACGAGGCACTTTTTGTAGTCTTTCATTTGAATAGGTGCACTTATTTATGTGACCTCGGCTAAACTTTCAATGTTAATGCGTTTAAAAACGCACACAATGAAAAACGAGTGCCAGTGCCAGTGATAATTTATTAAAGAGGCAATCTGAGGCGGACTTGGCGATTTTGCAGGGCCCTGGGGCTTAGAATGATCCGCACTAACAGAATTATTAGCCCCACGTCTCAATAGGTTTCAGTCACATCCACTGTTACCCCATTCTATAAAGAAATAGCAAAGCCTGTAATTATTAATAAATGCAATTTTGTTTTAATTAGTAAATTACGGTGACTACAGTAAATCAGTTTTCTGCTGAAATGTAACATGTTTTACAAATGTACTAATAAATGAGGAGCGTCCATACAAAAGCACACATGTCCATATGTGCCTAAACATGGTTGTTTTTAGTAGGATTACCGGAATTAAATCTTGATTTGCAAATTCCGTTGCCCAAACAAAAGCAAAATGCAGGTGGTTATGCTAATTAGCAACTAGGAAAAGGTCTTCAAATATAAGAAGTCACATATTTTCTCCTATTCCGCATTGTACTTTCAATCAGATATTTTTTTATTTTGTTACCTTAAAATGATACATACAACTCAATAAATCCATTACAATTAATATTCTTCAGTTTTCTAAAACAGGACCGAAGTTTTTCTATATTGAATATTCTATATGAATTAATATATTGCAACGATTCAGCAGTAATCAAGTTTATCAGTTAAATACATACATCAAAAGATTCGTTTGCTAACAATATATTAATACATAATTATGTAACGTTACGCTTGGAAAATTTCAAACGTCTTAAAGGCTTGTAAAAGTTTCGTCCGTAAAAATGTATTAAAAACGCCCTAATTACTGTACATGGGCATGTACTAATGGGCATACTAATGGGCATGTACTAACAGACATTCAGAGGGAAAGTAATGGGTCAGTGCGCACATTGTGGGAAGAAAATTTCTTTATTGACTGAAGCCAAATCACGTTATAAAATAAGATTAGATTCTAATCCGACAAAAAGACAAAATCATGTTAAAACTATATCTGATTACATATATAATGAACCATTCAATAATGCCCACACTAACCACGAACACATCCTCAACCGAACTGAAACGAAATGCAGAATTAGTATGTACAACAAAACCTACAACTATTTATTTCAAGCAAGTCTTGTTTTAAAACTTTACAGCTGTAACTCGCTCATTCTTTTTTCTCTTTAGAATTAGTACACGATTGAAAATAACTCGAATAAAACTTTTGAGCAGTCTTCCTGAGTTTATCTTTTTAAAACAAACTTTAACCTGTTGGCAATAATCAAGTATAATTTACATTGGTATTTAAGTCTTGAGCAAACCAAAACGAGGTTTAAACTAAGTACTAAGAATTGGTAATAAAAATTAATAATTCCATCTATATTAAGCCTCTTAGATTCTAAAATAAAAACGCAAAAACACTGCACGCACGGAATCCCGACGTTGCCTAATATTCGGAGCCGACTGAGGGAAAGAACGGAAAAGCTTTCATGGCGGCCTGCAAGTATAATTTACATTTTAAGTCTTGAGCAAACCAAAACGAGGTGTAAACTAGGAAATAAGAATTGGTAATAAAAATTAAGGATTCAATCTATATTAAGCCTCTTAGATTCTAAAATAAAACGCAAAAACACTGCACGCATGGAATCCCGACGTGGTTTAATATTTGGAGCTGACTGAGGGAAAGAACGGAAAAGCTTTCATGGCGACCTGCAAGCTTCGATGGTAGTGTGGACATTATCGGACATACACTCCTGGAACGCATTAGTTTAATATCTTCCACTTCTTCCAGCGCGATGGCGTGGCGAGCGAGAGCGCCTGTCCCTGGACCTTGACCGTCTCCTCGGCGATCGGGATCTTGAGCGCCTGCGGCTGGCCTTTCTTCGAGAGTACAAGTACCTGAACAAACATTCATAATCAACTTTCAGCTTGCCGCAAATTAATCAATGAACTACAATATTTAAATTAATATACTAGAGGTACTTACTATTGCATCACAAAATATATTTTTTCTACTCCTATATGTGAAAATAGCAATTTTTCCACAGCTTACTGAACATGAAAGTAATACTTTTCAATCTAGAGATGAAAATATTTTCTAAAATTAAATCAAAGCATGCATTCATTTCTATGGAAACGACTATACAAACATTAATTTCAGTAATTTGCGTTGTGACAGTTCATTTTGAATTAAATTGAACTTTGAAGTTTGAAACTTGAAAGTTCTCAAATATCTAATATTTTATATTCTGCAATATTGTAGAGAAAACCAGAAAACCGTTATTTTTTCGCTTCCGTTGAATTAAAAAATAAATATCAGTTCGGTTCCCATTTCTGCTCCGGCAAAAATAATGTTTTTTTCGGTTTTCGTACAGTTCCGAGTGATTGATTTTTATTATGTTTTTGTGAATGTATAAAAAAAAACAACTGAAGATATCAACTGAAATTGAAAGTTTTAAAGTTCTCTAATATCTAATATTTTATATTTTGCAATATCGTAGAAAAAAACAGGGCTTCGAACCATTATTATTATCATTTCGGTTCAATTAAAAGATAAATATCGGTTCGATTCCGGGTTTTGTTCCAACAAAGATGATTTTTCGGTTTCTGGTTCAGTTCCGAGTGATTGATTTTTATGTTGCTTTTGTGAATGTTAAAAATACAACAGAAGATATAAACTGAAATTGAACTTGAAAGTTTTAAACTTGAAAGTTCTCGAACATCTAATATTTTATATTCTGCAATATCGTAGAAAAAACCAGTGCTTCGAACCGTTATTTCTTTCGTTTCGGTTCAATTAAAAGATAAATATCGGTTCGATTCCCGGTTTTGTTCCAACAAAGATGGTTTTTCGGTTTTCGGTTCAGTTCCGAGTGATTGATTTTTATTTTGTTTTTGTGAATGTCTAAAAAAAATACAACTAAAGTGCAGAATGCGATGGTGTATATGCGCGAGTTTTGCATGCATGGAACCAAAATAAACAGATTTATATTTTCGATTTGGCTCCGGTTTTTGTACTGACAAAAATAGCAGTTTTTTCTGGTTACCAGTTTTCGGTTCAGTGCCCGGAGCCCTGAAAAAAAAGCAAAAACAGCATTCCCTACTCGAGATGAAATACGTTTTTTTTTGTTCGTGAACTTGCCCCACGAACGCGGCTCGTGGGCTACTGTCCACTCAAGAAAAAAAACTGTATTTTCACCGGTTTCATTTCTGCAAAATACAGGGTGAGTCGAGAGGAACGGACCAAACTCCAGGAGTGTATTGTACACGTGAAAATAATTTTAAATAAATCATATGTTGTTATCCGATCTTCATTTGTTTTCAAGTTATAGTTTCAAATCTTGAATATGCAAATGTGGTGTTTGTCTATGGTTTTTGTAATGGGAGTGCTACAGCTGCTGTTTAAAGATATCCTCAACGGTTTCCACATCAGAAAACTCTGGAAAAAAATTTATTTATCCGACTTTTCAACAAACTGTTCGAAACTATCACTTGAAAACAAATGAAAATCGGATAACAACATTTAAGTTTTTTTAAATCATTTTTACATGTACAATACACTCCTGGAGTTCCCGACTCACCCTGTATACTATGTCAAGACTACTAAATAATTACTAAATTACTAAATATAATTCCACTATAGGCGCGAGTCAAGACTATTACTATTACATAACAGATTTTAAACTAATTTGTGGGAAAATTAACTAACGTAAAAATATTTTGCCCACGAAATCAACAAAACAGAAACGATAATCCAAATTTTGTTGTACCTTCTCAGTTCCCGTGAAATGGGTTTCAAGTGCATGAAGTTGCAGAATCCCGAGCGTGTGCACTCGCCCATCTCGTACTGCCTGCAGCAGGCCTCGCGGAAGTCGGTGACTGGGCTCAGCTCTGCGTACACGGGTCGGCCTCCAAACCAACGGTTGTTCAGGTCGGTAACGGCTCTCTCTGCATCTTCCTCCCTCCGAAACTGTACAAATAAAGAGATATTTACAATGCCCGATAAAAAAAATCACAATATCATATACTGTTTGAAGGAATATAGCAATTAAGGTTGTTATATTATTATTTGCTTGGTATAGCAAATAATACCTAGCAAGGTATTATTGCTAAGTATAGCAATAATATAGCTATACTTGCTATACTATAGCTATAGTATATAATAGCTAATATAGCTATACTATAGCTATACTACTGGTAAATAATTATTTTAAATTTATTTTATTTCCTTTATATTTTTATTAGGCGAAATAAAATATATAAATAAATAATAAAATAAAATAAAAATGATTATGTAGAAGTACCTACCAAATAATAATATAACAACCTTAAATACATAACTAGTATTTTATGGATAAAACCTTAAACTTAATAAGATGAGTAACTGTTGACGGCTCTACTTTGTGATACATTGTTAAATAGGTAAAATGAAATTAAACGCAGATTACTTTGTTTATATCACTTGAGTTTATTAAATCGTGACTATAGTTTCGACACTTAGCGTGTTATTTTCTAACGTACAATCATTGTACGTTCGAAAATGACACGCTAAGTGTCGAAACTATAGTCACGATTTAATAAACTCAAGTGATATAAACAAAGTAATTTGCGTTTAATTTAATTTTACCTACTTAAACTTAATATTACAATTATTCTGTAATTAATTCATTAATTTTTGACTTGCTACTCTTAGAAGTATATGTACCATTTTCGAACGTACAGTCATTTTCGAACGTACAATCATTGTACGTTCGAAAATGACACGCTAAGTGTCGAAACTATAGTCACGATTTAATAAACTCAAGTGATATAAACAAAGTAATCTGCGTTTAATTTAATTTTACCTACTTAAACTTAATATTACAATTATGCTGTAATCAATTAATTAATTTTTGACTTGCTACTCTTAGAAGTATATTTTGGTTTTTGTCATTTTCAATCATAGTTTAACCGATATAAACGCAAAATACAACTTACTTTAATATAAACATTGCCGACTAGGTGATCTCCAAGGTTGTCGCACACGTTCATCTCCTCGATTTCCCCGTACTTGTCTTCGCACTCCACAAACACGTCCTCAAAGAAATTGTCGTAGTGCTCTTGCATCTCTTCATCAGAAACATTGGCGACCACTAAACGAAAAAAAATAGTATCTGTTACATTGAGAATTATATATACAGGGTGAGTCGGGAGAAAACGGACCAAACTCCAGGGGTGTATTGTACATGTAAAAATGATTTTAAAAAACTCAAATGTTGTTATCTGATTTTCATTTGTTTTCAAGTGATAGTTTCGAACAGTTTGCTGAAAAGTCGGATAAATACATTCTTATCCAGAGTCTCCTGATGTAAAAACCGTTGACGATATCTTTCAACAGCAGCTGTAGCACTCCCATTACAAAAACCATAGACAAACACCACATTTGCATATTCAAGATTTGAAACTATAACTTGAAAACAAATGAAGATCGGATAGCAACATATGATTTTTTTAAAATTATTTTCACGACTCACCCTGTATAGTGATATTTACGTTTACTAAACGTACGTATTATTTTATTGTTTGTTTTAACCGCTCGCTGCCGCGCATTCGAAGGTACAACTAGTGGTGTGCCGACTATTTTTTTTGTAGTCTCTTATAAAACTTGCAATAAAAATATATGCGCTACGCTTCGACAAGTTATACAAACATGGCAGCTCCAACCATGCAACTTGAAACAACGAAATTCCCCAGATTATTCTAAGCGATTAACATGATTCTAACCGGCAGTGAATGTGTTTGTTGAAATTTTGTATATTATGTAGCGTTATTTGCTAATATTCTTTATTATTATTATTATATTAAAAGAAAACTAAATGATCAATGAGAACAACGAATCAACTTACAATGACTGCCATCGGCAGACTTGGCGGAGTTCTGTGGGTTTACGTAGAGATTCTGAAGCAGGCACGTCTGTGAGAACGTGGGCTTGTTGTGGATCCGGGAGCATCGATCCCCGTGGCGGCAGGCTCCGATTTTGAAGTAAAACGAGCAGTTTACTCTGCAATCAAATAACAGAATTAGGATTACGGAACGGCATTTGTGCACTAATGTACGAACGGCGGGACGGTAATACACAAACCGTTATAATTACGGAGGCATGTTTGCTTACAATAACAGTAACGCATGGTAAAAGTATATCTAAAAACTCCGAATGCATTTGTTTTCCTGTGATCCAATAACAAATGCAGCTTGCAAATTTGCTTCGTTACTCAAACCTTAATGGGTATTGTCGGTCGCAAAATTAGCAAGGGGGCAATTTGCTGTTGTACCTTTATGAGGAGCTGTTTTTTCTGGTGCTAGCAGTTGTATTTAGTGCGGAAACCGCGAAATTGGTAAGGAGAAGAGGCATACACAGCGGAATAACCTCAAAGCGGGAAGAAATCACTTACTTGTCTTTTTCGGTACCGAAAATAGCGGCCAAATACTCAGCCATGATTAGTCTGGCCTTAAATACTCTGTGGATGCAATGATTACGATCTGGATGGACTTACAATAAAATATATGCACGTAGCGGCACTACGCTTCGACAAGTTATACAAACATGGCAGCTCCAAGCGTGCAACTTGAAACAACGAAATTCTCCAGATTATTTTAAGTGATTATCATGATTCTAATGCAAGTTGAAGCCTTATTATGCATAGAAATCATACTTATACGCGTAAATAACGATAAGCAACTGATATATAATACGCACTTACATATTAGGAATTAATTGAGCGGTACCAAATGGAGGATTTAATTATGTGTGTATTGGTGGTACCTGTTTTCGTGTTTAGAAGATGGTGTCAACAGAAAGCGGTTGCTTATTGAAACTCTCCAACTCGGATTACTTAATTAAGGTGAGTCCCTTTACATCAGCACCGTTTGCAAACTAACAGCGAATTTCAGTTCCTCCACGAATGCGTGGACGATCTCATAGGGAGGAAATGCGAGACGCGCGATGTCTACAACAGCGACATCGAGTGGACGGCGGCGGAAACGCTTAAGGCGCGCGCCTTGGTTCAGAACCTGTTCAAGCGCGCCATCTCTGAACAGACCTTCGAACCTGTTTTGGCGGGACTGAGCCCGCGCGATTTGAACGAGATGAAGGAGTGCTTCGAGATCAGGAAGGACGAAATCTACCAGGCCGTCGTGAAGGACAAGCTGCTGCTGTCGGGGCACCCTCTGGTCGAAAACATCGACTGGAAGCTGAAGTGGGTCATGGGCAGCTCGCGGCTCGCCTCGATAAGCCAGCCGCTGCTGCAGGTCGACCTGCACTGCTACGAGAACTCGAAGGGCCGCAGCACGGTCAACTTCGAGATGGACCCCGGGCAGCTGGACAGGTTCATCGATGAGTTGGAGGGGGCCAAAAGTAACTTGCAATAAATAAAAATTGAAAAGTAGATTTTATTTCAGTCCCTTTCCATCACTTTTTTATAAATGGTATGTGCGAGCAATGAGATGAGGTGTAGTGCAGCTGATTCACATGAGGATTATCAATGAACGAGATGTAAATGAAATTACATATATTTATAGGAAACACCCTAGGTATATATTTATAAACACATTCACACGTACATGTATTTACCTATACGCAGCCGCTCTGATAAGTCGGGGGAGTAAAATGTGCGAAATATCAAAGGGCTTGCGTAGAAAATAGTTTCGAGTTGGTGGTAAAGTCGAAACTAAATTCCGCTTGCTTAGAACTAGACTAACATATTAAAAAAATTTGATACATTTCAAAAAACGGGGCAATTATAAAATCCTTAGTAAAAATTCCATTTTCGTTGTGGATAATGTACAAAATACTGCCGAGAGCGACGCCTTGATCGGCTTATGGTACACCGAAGGTGCCGAATTCGCATCGGGGAATTTCCAAAGCCAGTTGGGAGATTCGCAGATGGAATTGGGCGGAGGCCGTCCGGAGACGGTTTTATTTAGAATACAAAGAAGCACAGCGTATACTATTCATTTATTGATAAAAATCGTCGGACAGCCGATCGGAATCTAAGACATACATAACTTACTAAAGAGCTCATTAACCGTTTCATTTATACAAATTGTAAATACAAAACCACCATCGGCTGTCCACTAAAATACAAAAAAAAAAAATTAAAAACGTATTCCAAAAGTAGAACCGACCACTTTTCAAGTGAACTAGGAGCCCGGTTAAACTTTCACAATACAATTTACAAACTACAGATATGTAAAAACTAATCTAAAAAAGCGAAATTCTAAAATATATACTTCATTTTTAATTACAAAAAAGCAGTACAAAAAAACATTTATGAAAATATTCAGTATATATATATTTATATTTATAATTAGATTAATCGAAACGATGTGATGATGGATTACAAAGATTTAAATGAGTTGTTTTTTTCTTTATTCATGTAGCTCATCTAAAATACTAACTACTAACACTAATTTATTTTACAATTGTATATGTTTATTAAAACGTCGAATCAACGACAATATATAAAAACCATCGTCCAATATACTTTCTTCACTAAGACGATATAAAATATTTAATATACGAGTATTAAACTTTCAACTATTAATTTTTTTTGCGCGCCCGCCCCGTAGGGTTGCGCTGCTGCGTCTGCTGCTCGTTGCTGCTGAGGGCGAGGGACGGCGGTCCGCACTTGCTCGACACCCCCATCATCATCGTGGTGTAGTAGTCTAATTAAATTGGCAGTAGGTCGGTTTCATTTTTTGGTCGAACAACGGTCACTGCCGGGAATGATCCGTTTTAATTAATTTTTCATATTATTGTTTTTTTTTTGGCTTTTAACACATTAAAAAAAGTTCGTATATAATATATAAACAATCAGTTTTTTTTTGTTGATCGCAGAAAGATTTTTATTCCTCGACTGTTGCCGGGGCCGCAGCTACTGGCTCCTGAAAGCATTAAGAAAATACAAATAAAAACAGTGGTAATAAATATCGCATAATTAATAAGGGTCCCCAAACTTTTTGGCAAGTGGGGCAACAATATTTACAAAATTGAATTTCATAACAGAAGTTTTATTTATTTTAGTTGGAGGAAAAAAGTTAATTGCTATGCTCTTTGCAATAATTGCAAAAATAATTAGTAATTTATAAAAATGTTATTTTCAACAATTCTAAAAAAATATATAATTTGTGTTTTTCATTGCATATCAAAGATGATGAAAATTGTTTATTCAAATTGTTTCTTGTCCCACATTTATTTTTATTAAATTTCTAAAGTTTGACAGTGTGTTTGAAATAAGGACCGAACATAGGAATGTAACATGTTTTTTGCTCACATGTTTTGCCCACAGAAAACGTTTCGGTATCAGTGAAACGAGAAAATGATTGCATTTTTATGCAATGATTGCATTTTAAATTATTTTCATCATTTTTGTTTGAAATATATTGATTTAAAGTTTTCATGTTTTGGATATGAGTTGCCATTAATTTTAAAACAATAAACAATTGCAGTCTAATTAATTTGTTATTGGTTGATATTATGAAGTTGAAACTATTTTTTTATAGCCAATATGAATAATTCGCAAAAAAAATAGCAACAAATATTTAAAAACAAACTTTTAAATCAATATATTTTTATCAAAAATGACAAAAATAATTTAATATTTAATATACATGTTCTGAGAATTTCTGCTCACAAGCTTTACCCACAGAAAATGTTTTTGGTATCAGTGAAACAAGAAAATGATTGCACATTTAACGATATTAAATTATTTTCATCATTTTTGTTTGAAATATATTGATTTGAAGTTTTTATGTTTTTGGATATGAGTTGCCATTAATTTTAAAACAATAAACAATTGCAGTCTAATTAATTTGTTATTGGTTGATATTATGAAGTGGAAACTATTTTTTTTATAGCCAATATGAATAATTCGCAAAAAAAATAGCAACTCAAATTTAAAAACATAACGTTTTAAATCAATATATTTCAATCAAAAATGACGAAAATAATTTAATATACATGTTCTGAGAATTTCTGCTCAAAAGTTTTACCCACAGAAAATGTTTTTGGTATCAGTGAAACGAGAAAATGATTGCACATTTAACGATATTAAAATATTTTCATAGTTTTTGTTTGAATTATATTGATTTAAAGTTTTCATGTTTTTGGATATGAGTTGCCATTAATTTAATAACAATAAACAATTGCTGTCCAATTAATTTAGTATTGGTTGATATTCTGCAGTGGAAACTATTTTTTTATAGCCAATATGAATAATTCGCAAAAAAAGGATAAAATAGCAACTCGTATTTAAAAACATAACATTTGAAATCAATATATTTGAATCAAAAATGACGATAATAATTTAATATTTAATATACATGTCGTGCGAATTTCGGCTCACAAGTTTTACCCACAGAAAATATTTCAGTGTCAGTGAAACGAGAAAATGATTGCATATTTAACGATATTAAATTATTTTCATCGTTTTTGTTTGAAATATATTGATTTAAAGTTTTTATGTTTTTGGATATGAGTTGCCATTAATTTAAAAACAATAAACAATTGCTGTCCAATTAATTTGTTATTTGTTGATATTCTTAAGTGGAAACTATTTGCTTATAGTTAATATGAATATTTCGCAAAAAAGGACAAAATAGCTACTCGTATTTAAAACATAAATGTTTTTAATCAAAATATTTCAATCAAAAATGACGAAAATAATTTAATACTTAATATCGTCAGATGCGCAATAATTTTCTCGTTCCGTTGATACTAAAACATTTTCTGTGGGTTAATATCGTAAGCAGAAATTCGCAAAAAAAGATAACATAGCAACTCGTATTTAAAAATATAAAATTTTAAATCAATATATTTTACTAATGTATGAAATAAAGTTACGCACTTTTAAAAAATATTCAATATTGTTTTTTATTGTTCACGACAATTGTTTCGCCACACTGTGGCTTCTTCAGGTGAAGAAATGATGAAGAAGCCACAGTGTGGCGAAACAATTGTCGTGAACAATAAAAAACAATTTTTAAAATTTTTAAAAAGTGCGTAGCTTTATTTCATACATTAGTAATTATGAATTTTCAACAAATAAAAGCCAC
Source organism: Othius punctulatus (assembly GCA_951805005.1). NCBI lineage: Eukaryota > Metazoa > Arthropoda > Insecta > Coleoptera > Staphylinidae > Othius > Othius punctulatus. The sequence goes on along the minus strand of OX638141.1, from coordinate 3,788,178 downwards.
ATCGATCAATCAATATATTTTAATCAAAAATGACGAAAATAATTTAATATTTAATATCGTTAGATGCGCAATAATTTTCTCGTGTCATTGAAACTAAAACATTTTCTGTGGGTCAGACTAGCAAGCAGAAATTAGCAAAAATGTTAAAAACAATGTTAAATCCCTATATTCGCCCCTTTTCTCAATCATACGGTATAAAATTTCAACTGGAATTTATTAGTAACGTTGAATATTTTATGCTAGTCCGAAAATGGGAATCTCATTTTACCCTTTTAAAGTACACAATTTTGGATTTTTTAGGAAATTACCTTTGCTTTCAAGTATTTCTATTTATTTGCATCAAGTTAAACTTTCCACAAAAAATCATTTGTAATTTTCAACAATTCTTAAAAAAAAATTCAGATAATAAAGTTTCCAAGGATTTTTATTTATTTGCTGCAAAATGCTTGAAATAATGCAAGTTATGGGCAAATTTAAAATTTGTTATTTTCATTGCAAATCAAAAATGATGAAAATTGTTTATTGAAATTGTTCTTTTCAACATTTCAATAGTGTTATGATGGCAAAACATGCTATCCGCCTTTTTTTCAAAAATGGCAAATTTTTTCTGCACCTTTTGGCATTAAATGGCCACAAATAAACTATACTTTTAGTTGATATTATTTAAGTATCTTTATTGTACCTTTGTATTATAAGTAACTATGGCAATGATACATGCTATTTTACGTTCTCAAATGTAAATACAAAACTGTTTTTGCTTCCCCTGCAAAATAACAAAAATGGCAGATAACATAAAACATTTTTTTTACATTTTTTGCCATAAAACTACTGATTTATTTTTATAACACTTATTTTAATTTATTTAAATTAAATTTATTACATAAAACTGCCACTACTTATAAAAATTAAGTTTTAAAAAAATATGTAAAAAAATTAATATTTTAAAAGTTTTTCATATATTGACAACTCTCAATTATGTTCAAAATTTTACATTTAATTGTCTTAATTGAATACTGTAGCTTTTAGAACTTTTTAAGATTTTTTTTTCTTCTTAATCTTAGAATAAAAATACAGGGCGTTTTTTAAAATAAACAAAAAACTACACGTGGCGATGTTGAGCATAAAATATATGTACCAATTTTTCTAAATTTGGTATAAAAAAACTGTGTATTTCAAAAATAGACAAAACAAATTTAGTATAAAAATACAGGGTGTACAAAAAAAAAACTGATGTTGGTCATAAAATGATGTTGGCATCATAGAAAAGCCTGAATTTAATTTATTGCATAAAACTGCCACTACCTATAAAAATTAGAGTTTTTTTAAATATGTAAAAAAATTGAAATTTTAAAAGTTTATTTTAACTTGAAAATAACTCTCAATTACGTTCAAATTCTTACAAAATTGTCTTCATTGAATACTGTACGAAGCTTTTAGAACTGTTTAATTTTTTGTAAGTCTTTACTTCCACTACCTATAAAACTAGAGTTTTTTTTTCAAATATGTAAAAAAAATAAAGTTTTAAAAGTTATTCTTAACTTGAAAATAACTCTCAATGATGTTAATTTTTTACATAATTGTTTTCATTGAATACTATACAAAGCTTTTAGAACTGTTTAATTTTTTTTTTTAATTCTCAAATTTAGTATAAATAAATAGGGCGATTTATAAATAATAATAAAAAAAACTACACGTGACGATGTTGGACAAAAAACGTATAGAACAAATTTTCAAAATTTGGTATAAAAATGCAGGGTGTTTCATATATAAACAAAAAAAGCTACACGCGGCGATGTTGATCATAAACTATTTCATTACTCCATCGTTGTACAGTTATGCTCACATAAATCTAGTACAAAAATTTGACATTACTATATAAAATTGCGATTGTAACCTAATTTCTTGTACTAGATTTATGTTAGCATGACTGTACGTCATATGCTATAAGCTACCTTAAAATTTTTGTAATCAAAAACAGTGAACCTAACCCAAAATACATATTTCATATCGCATTTGTTGCCTAGCAACCGATGCGAGAAACGAAATTCCGTACAAAATGTAGTCGTTTATGATTGCATATACGCTTTTAAATAAACGTATTTCGATGTTGTAGAAAACAAAAATTATTTATTTTTCGAAAAATTGATCAATCGGAGAAATTGTTTTCGAAGTATTTAGTTTCGAAAAAATTATTTTCCAAGAAGTCGTCCATCACATATTTCGATGTTGTAGAAAACAAAAATTATTTATTTTTCGAACAATTGATCAATCGGAGAAATCGTTTTCGAAGTATTTACTTTAGAAAAATTTATTTTCCAAGAAGTCGTCCATCACATGTGCAGTTGACGCAGAAAAAAATGATGACAGGTAAGTGCAGCTTCACAGCATACAGGGTGTTTCATAAATAAATACAAAAAACTACACGTGGTCATAACTATGACCAACTATGAATTTTGCATTAGACTTTTATAGAATTTTGCATTCTAGCATTAGAATTTTGCTCATATTTGCATTAGACATTACAATGTGATGGTGCACTTACACATGTCTTTCACTTTTTTCGGTGTCAACTGTACGCCACCTGCAATTGTGATCATATGAGTAGTTATACTATGGGGTTTCTAACCCACCCCCCGCGAAGATTTCGATTAATTTAATCCGCGTTTTAATCGAACTTTTGATTCGCGGGGGGTGGGTTAGAAACCCCATAGTATAACTACTCATATGAGCTTGCTGTAGAAATCTATATTTATCACCCCTTATCTGGGGGAGGCAACAGAAAGTTTCGTTCCCATTGATATCTAACAGGCAAGTCCCGGGTACAAAGAAACCACTTAATTATGACCATTCACAATGTCCGAGCTATTTGAATGGTCGTGATTGAGTCGTCCGACAAGTTTTTGGGTTCTTTGATGGAACTGTTTCCGGTGCAATATTTAGACCTGAAGGGCGGATTTGAATTGATTTGAGTTGCACAGAGCATGACAAAATAACCGCAAATAATAATTCTGTTTTGTTATACTTATCTGAAAAAACCTCGTTTCCATACGTATTGACTCCGACGGAAAAGCGACATTTTCTGAACGGCGCACGGAAAACTTTTCCCGATCTCCGATTGTTTTCCGTGCGCTGAATAATATCCGATAATCTTGGTGCTTCATTTGGGTGCTTCTCTTGGATTTAATTGATTTGAGTTGATGACAAAATAACCGAAAATAATAATTCTTATTTGTTATACTTATCTGAAAAAACCTCGTTTCCATACGTATTGACTCCGACGGAAAAGCGACATTTTCTGAACGACGCACGGAAAACTTGTCCCGATCTCTGATTATTTTCCGTGCGCCGAATAATATCTGATAATCTTGGTGCTTCATTTGGGTGCTTCTCTTGGATTTAATTGATTTGAGTTGATCACAAAATAGCGGCAAATAATAATTCTTATTTGTTATACTTATCTGAAAAAACCTCGTTTCCATACGTATTGACTCTGAGGGAAATGCGACATTTTCTGAACAGCGCGCACAGAAAACTTTTCCGGTCTCCGATTTCTTTCCATGCACTAAATAATGTCGGATAATCGCGCGGAAAACTTTTCCCGATCTCCGAATTTTTCCGCGCGCTAAGTAATATCAGATCATCGCACGGAAAACTTTTTCCGATCTCCGATTTCTTTCCATGCACTAAATAATGTCAGATAATCGCGCGGAAAACTTTTCCCGATCTCCGATTTTTTCCGTGTGCGAAGTAATATGAGATCATCGCACGGAAAACTTTTTCCGATTTCGGATTTTTTCCGTGCGCGAAATAAAATAATAATAAATTATAATAAAAATAAAGTCTAATGAAAAGTATCGTTCATTACACGTCCAGAAATGATTTTTTTATTATACTTATCTGAAATAACCTTGTTTCCTTTTGTTTTGACACTGACGGAAAGGTTACATTTTCTGAACAGCGCACGGAAAACTTTACCAGGTCTCAGATTTTTTTTCCGTGCGCTAAATAATGTCAGATCATCGCACGGAAAACTTTTCCCGACCTCCGATTTTTTCCGTGCGCTAAATGAAATAAATTAGAATACAAGTAAAGTCTAATAAAAAGTATCGTTCAATACACGTCCAGAAATGGATTTTTCCGTGCTTTCATGACTTCCCGTGTAACAATTGATGCGCAGTGGGTTTATTCGACACGTAATGTATTAGAAGATTTCTAATAAACTTTTCCAGAAGTGATCGTTCACTTTAATAAATTTAGCAGAAAATTATCTCACCATACGTAATTTCTTTCATGCCAAGCTTTGATGAAAGATTTTTTTAAACACATGTTACTATTACAACAGAAACAGAATATCTATTCTATATACATAATATACCAAGTATATTATGGTGATTTTATCACCATAAATGTTATAATCATTTATGTGATTATCACACAAATGTGATAGTCAGAGGACACGAATATTACGTTTAGGGCTTAAATGGTCAGATGGCTTTTGTGTACAGAGATTTGTAGGCTACAGAATTGTTTAACAAAAATCCTTTAGTAACGCAATAATTAGTTTTTAATTAAAAGCCAGAACCATTACGATGAATTTCCAGTCGACTCTAATATGGAATAACTTTCGATCGAATACCTCTATTTACCTGAACGGCCGTTCTTACAGCTTTCCTATCCGCAGTAGTAAAGGCCTCGCAAGGAGGGGGCTGGAATAACCGGATTTCAGTTGAAAGCTGGAATGAATGGACGGACGAGAAATTCCGCAAATAGCAACTTTGGCAGTGATCAGAACATCACCATTCTAAATTAAAAAAAAAAAAATAGTGCGAGGTTGAAGTACCATTTTTGCTCTAGATGGAGGAGCAAAGAAGCTTCTATCAATTGGCGTGTAAAACCTGATCTTGTAGCAGGATATTTGGATAGCATAAAAATCCGTAAATCCGGATAAATGTGATAATCAGAGGACATAGCAATGATCAACCCTTTATTAATAATTGAGATCCATATAATTTCAGAGTTAATTTTTGAAGTTGGATTTCGATTTATGGTAGTGGCAATTTTTGGGAAATTGAAGGAAATTTAAATTCAAATTCCTACCTTAATATGTTGAGTGATGCATTGTTACCTTCGATGGACACAAATTTTCCAAAACAAAATTTCGTTTTTCAACAACACAATTGAGGGGTCTAGAAGTAAAAGGGTTTAAATGCATTTTTGGTAGTTCTGGGATAAATGGCGTTAAACTTTACTTGAATTTCAAAATTACAGGAATAAGTTTACAAAACTGTGTTAATATTTTAGACTTAGGTTTAGACTAAAATATTAACACAAGTTTTCTAATCTTATTCCTGGAATTTTGAAATTCAAGTTAACCTTAAAGCCATTTATCTCAAAACTACCAAAAATGCACTAAAATACTTTTACTTCTAGACCTCTCAATTGTCCAGTGCATACAGCTAATATAGTCAAAACATGGTTTAAACTAAAACTAAAAACTAAAAAAATCTTAAAATTTGGATTTTCTTTCAAGAAGTCCTGATTTGAATATAATAGAAAACGTATAGGTAATGCTAATATAGTCAAAACATGGTTTAAACTAAAAAAATCTTAAAATTTGGATTTTCTTTCAAGAAGTCTTGATTTGAATATAATAGAAAACGTATAGGGATTAATGCTACTATAGTCAAAACATGGTTTAGACTAAAAAAATCTTAAAATTTGGATTTTCTTTCAGGAAGTCCCGATTTGAATATAATAGAAAACGTATAGGGATTAATGACCAACAGAATGAAACAGTTGAATCAGAGACATCAAAATAGAGGAGAATTACTAGAATTTGTCCAAACAGCATGGGAAAGTGTTAACGAAAAGAATAATATTTTAAATCTCTACAACTCCATTCCCAACAGATTGGGTAATATCCCAATAAGTAATAAAGTAATAGATACTTTATAAACAAAACAAAAAGTAATAAACAAAAACTTTAATGGTCAGATATTAGTTTGTGATTAATTAATTGTTTGATAAAATATTACTCCCTTCGTCCAAAATTATGGTATACATTTCTCTAAAATTCATGGATTATCGAGTCTTTGAAGAAATAATGAGACATTTCTCTAAAATTCATGGATTATCGAGTCTTTGAAGAAATAATGAGTTTTAATCAGTTTAATTATAATCTTAATTGTTCTTAATTGGGCCTTAGATTGCTATGCATAAAAAAAAATTGTCCTTACAGTCTGCCAGCTAGAAAACTGGAAAATGTCAGAAAATCAAAAGTACACTGGTTGTGACGAAACTACGGAAGAGACAGCTCAGAAAAGATCAATAGATCTTTAAAAGAAGACAATCAAAGAAAAGCAAAGAAAAAGACAATCAATTAACAGAAAACAAATTAAAAGAAGACAATCAAAAGCAAAACAGTGGGCCTGTTTTAGGAATTTTAGAGTTCTTGCTGCAATTCAAAAACTGGCATCAAATTGAAACTGGGTGCTATTGGACAAGTCGCAAACAAGTTTTTTTCTGTTTCCCGTTTACTATTTCCCGAATTTGAAATAGGGCCAAGGAACAGTGCTATCAAGGAATTTCTTGTACCTGTCTCTTCTAAGAAAAATATACTTTAAAAGTTTTGATTAGATTGTATGAATCGGTGGTTAATACTTGGTGAAACATCTTTAAATTAGAATAAATAAAACGCTTCACAATTTTTTAATAGAATAACTCTAGAATTGTTTCGGTCATACGATCATTATCAAGAGACAAAAAAAAATCTTTTGTCCCTTGATCATGGTCATGAGACCGAAACAATTGTAAGAACTCTACAATTGTTTCGGTAATGGCACATAAAGTAGATATCCGATCTAAAAGTCCATCTAAAACTTATTTGGGCAGCTACCGAAACGAAATAAAGTGAACCTTTTTTGTGGGAAAAATATTTCAAAAAAAAATCTGTATATCGGACAATTCGGGAATGTGAAGACGGAAATCCATGTGTAAACATACCTAAAACAGGCTGTCTTCGGAAGTTAATAGAGCTTCAGGTAGAATAGACTAACCGTGCAAAAAACACCATCTATCGACGTCTTGAAGCCCGTGAACAGCCAGGAATTCTGGCAAATTGTGCGAGAAAAGACTAAAATATAGAAAACGCAAGAAATGTCCCAAATATAAAGCCATTTGGGACATTTCTTGCGTTTTCTATGTTTTAGTCTTTTCTCGCGATATATCTACAAATTGTAGCAATCGAAACATGGAACCAATGGGAAAGTTTACATGTAGACATAATAATGGTGATTTTTGACTGCACGCCTAGTCAACTGACCCGAATTTCTGTTCACTTTGGTAGACGGCCTGTTTTTGGCAGGTTTACACATGGAATTCCCACTTCACATTCCCGAATTGTCCGGTATACAGAGTTTTTTGAACTATTTTGCCCACAAAAATTTGTTCACTATGTCGTTTCGGTAGCTGCCCAACTAAGTTGTAGATGGACTTTTGAATATCTACTTTATATGCCATTTCGCAAAGGTCTGGCAAAATGTGAAATGTCAAACAAGTTGACAAGAAACCTAGCAACATGTTTCTCCATAGTTGACCAGATGTAATACTTCTAGTCAATTGACCCGAATTCCTGTAAGCTTCTGTAGACGGCCTGTTTTTGGTAGATTTACACATGGAATTCCCACTTCACATTCCTGAATTGTCCGATATAGTGTTTTTTGAAGTATTATGCCCACAAAAATTTGTTCACTATATCTCATTTCGGCAGCTGTCCAACTAAGTTGTAGATGCACTTTCGAATATCTACTTTATACGCCATTTTGCAAAGGTCAGGCAAAAATGTGAAATGTCAAACAAAATGACAAGATCCCTAGCAACATGTTTCTCCATATTTTCCCAGATGTAATAATTTTAGAATATCACGTAAGGCATTAAAAAAAAATCCCAAAACTTATGTAACAGGAGTTACTACATATTTTTTTTACGATCTTTATATCCAACCTTGTGTTATATAGTGTTATATACACTTTAGTTTAGATGGTGTGGAGATCCATTTCTGAGTAATTCTGTTGGTTATAAGACGGGATTTTTGCACTCAGGTAAAAATAAATAATCTTTGGAAGATTTTAAATGGCGATGGGGACATGTTTCGGCTTGTGAGCCATCTTCAGCCAGTACACAAAGCTTCTTAGTATTTCGCCATTGGTAATACGGTCTTTCCATGATATCCGTAATATCATTCTGTAGAGCCACATTTCATATGCTTCTAGTTTTTTTTTACGGTTGCTAACACACAAAAAACTAGAAGCATATGAAATGTGGCTCTACAAAAGAATATTAAGGACATCATGGAAATACCGTAATACCAATGCCAAAATACTAAGAAAAATGGTCAAAACGACAGAAATCCTGACCACGATTAAAACCAGGAAACTACAATACCTGGGACACATCATGCGCAACTCTAGGAGATACGGACTCCTTCAGTGCATACTACAAGGCATAGTTGAAGAAAAAAGAAACATTGGGAGAAGAAAAATCTCGTGGCTTAAAAACTTGAGGAGTTGGTTCTCCACGACAACCACAGGCCTCTTCCGGGCAGCTGTGAGCAAAGTAAAGATAGCCAATATGATAGCCTACATCCGGAACGGATAGGCACTTGCAGAAGAAGAGAATTACATACCACGACAAATACCGAGAATCAGAGTTTTGACCACGTTTAAGGCCATTGGGACCACTCTGGCATAGTGTCGAAATTAAAACTGTTGTTGAACGATACATACCACTACAAATAGCGAGAATCAGAGTTTTGACCACGTTTAAGGACTACTTTGGCGTAGTGTCGTAATTGAAACTGTTGTGGAACGTTACATACCACGACAAATACCGAGAATCAGAGTTTTGACCATGTTTAAGGACCACTCTGCCGTGGTGCCGATATGAAAACTGTTCTGGAACGTTACATACCACCACAAATACCGAGAATCAGAGTTTTGACGACGTTTAAGGCCATTGGGACCACTTTGGCGTAGTATTGAATTTAAAACTGATTTGGAACGTTACATATCACGACAAATACCGAGAATCAGAGTTTTGATTATCTTTAAGGTCATTGAAACTACTGTGGTGTAGTGTCGAAATTAAAACTGTTCTGGAACGTTACGTACCACAACAAATACCGAGAATCAGAGTTTTGACCACGTTTAAGGCCATTGGGACGACTTTGGTGTAGAATTGAATTTAAAACTGATTTGGAACGTTACATATCACGACAAATACCGAGAATCAGAGTTTTGATTATCTTTAAGGTCATTGAAACTACTGTGGTGTAGTGTCGAAATTAAAACTGTTCTTGAACGTTACATACCACGACAAATACCGACAATCAGAGTTTTGACGACGTTTAAGGCCATTAGGACCACTTTGGCATACTGTTGAATTTAAAACTGTTCTTGTACTTTACATAAGACGACAAATACCGAGAATCAGAGTTTTGACCACGTTTAAGGACCACTCTGGCGTGGTGTCGAAATTAAAACTGTTTTGGAACATACATACCACCACAAATACCGAGAATCAGAGTTTTGACGACGTTTAAGGTCATTGGGACCACTTTGGCGTAGTATTGAATTTAAAACTGATTTGGAACGTTACATATCACGACAAATACCGAGAATCAGAGTTTTGATTATCTTTAAGGTCATTGAAACTACTGTGGTGTAGTGTCGAAATTAAAACTGTTCTGGAACGTTACGTACCACAACAAATACCGAGAATCAGAGTTTTGACCACGTTTAAGGCCATTGGGACGACTTTGGTGTAGAATTGAATTTAAAACTGATTTGGAACGTTACATATCACGACAAATACCGAGAATCAGAGTTTTGATTATCTTTAAGGTCATTGAAACTACTGTGGTGTAGTGTCGAAATTAAAACTGTTCTTGAACGTTACATACCACGACAAATACCGACAATCAGAGTTTTGACGACGTTTAAGGCCATTAGGACCACTTTGGCATACTGTTGAATTTAAAACTGTTCTTGTACTTTACATAAGACGACAAATACCGAGAATCAGAGTTTTGACCACGTTTAAGGACCACTCTGGCGTGGTGTCGAAATTAAAACTGTTTTGGAACATACATACCACCACAAATACCGAGAATCAGAGTTTTGACGACGTTTAAGGTCATTGGGACCACTTTGGCGTAGTATTGAATTTAAAACTGATTTGGAACGTTACATATCACGACAAATACCGAGAATCAGAGTTTTGATTATCTTTAAGGTCATTGAAACTACTGTGGTGTAGTGTCGAAATTAAAACTGTTCTGGAACGTTACGTACCACAACAAATACCGAGAATCAGAGTTTTGACCACGTTTAAGGCCATTGGGACGACTTTGGCGTAGTGTTGAATTTAAGACTGTTGTTGAACGTTACATACCACGACTTCAGCGCTCTTCTCCACTGGCTTCTCGGGCTCGACTGTCGTTGCCTCTGTGCCGTTTTCCGTTACTGCGGGAGCTGGGGCGGCGGCCTGCAATTTGAAAATTTGATTGTTGGACGTGTTACATCGTTAGTTGGAACTATTTTTTTTGCTTGTATTAGAATTGCAACCGCTAGCGAATGCACGCGCAATCATTAAAGCGTACACATTCTAGCGTTCCAGAGAAAGGGGGCAAGTTTTGAAAAACGGAAACACCTAAAAACATAAACCACTAGGAGGCAAACTCAAGTCAACGAACACGAAAACCCAAGACACTCGGCGGCGGCGGGCAAAGAGTGGCCCGGCCGCCAAGTTTGAAGAGTACAAGAAGTGTTAAGTAAGACAGCGGTTAGTAAGGTGTGTGACATGTTAGAAAAAAAAAGACGCTGAAACGACAGATTGGGTGTACGAGTGTTAGCACGTGTTTTGATACCAACGCATCATCGGACGAATGATGGTTGGTATCATCATCATCAACAATGACAGCAGCAGCAGCAGCAGCAGCAACAACACCTGCTGATGGTGTCAGCTGGTGTCGCCGCCGTTTGAGGAAAAACACAAAAAAGGAGCTTTTTTTTTTGTTAATGCAATAGACTCTCCGGTTACGTTTTTTGCATTATTCACCTGTTTCAGGGGTCCATCTACTGATGGCAGCTTGTCACCAACACTCTCGGCAGGCGACAGAGGTCCATTCGCGCTTCCATTGGTGAGCGCCGCTGCGTCGCCTGCTGGGGCTTCCGCTGTAGAGGGCGATTTGGCTGGGGAGTCGGCGGCGGGCGGGGAGGGCGTGGGGTCGGTGATGGGGGCCGGCGCGGCCTCCACCGGGGGCAAGGACATGGGCTCGGGCAGGCTCTCGGAGACGGGCTCGGGCAGGGACGGCAGGGACTCGGTGGAGATGTCCGGCAGCGAGTCGGCGTTCGCGACCGGCTCGGGCGTCGGCACCGGGTCCTGGGGCGCCGGCGGCAGGCTCTCGGGCTGCTTCTCCGCCGCCGCAGGCTCGGGGGTCTCGGGCTTTGGCGCCTGTTCGGCCGGCTCGGGCGCCTTCTCCGGCGAGGCCGGCTCCGGGGTCTTGGCCGCCTCCGGGGCCTCCGGCTCTTTGGCGGGGGCCTCTGGCTCTACCTTGGCTGGCTCGGGCGCCTTGCCTGGCTCTGGCGCCGGCGCCTCGGCTTGTTTCGCCGGCTCTGGCACGGGGTTCTCTTGCGCCTTGGCGGGTTCAGGAACTGGTTCGCTCGCCTTCTCCGGCTCTGGGGTCTTGGGTGCTTCGGCGGCCTTCTCCGGCTCGGGGGCCTTGCCTGGCTCGGGCGCCGGGGCGGACTCGGGGGCCTTGGCCGCCTCCGGAGCCGGGGCCTCTGCTGGGGCCGCCACCTCGACGGCCTTGGCTGGCTCGGGGATCACGTCAGCGACCTCCGCCTGGGGTTGGGCCTCCTTCGGCGGCTCTGGGGCTGCGGCCGGCTCAACCTTGGTTTCGGCCGCTGGGGGCACCTGGTCGGCGGGGACCGCGTCCGCCTTGGTAGACTCGGCGAATACCGTCACCGGGGATGGCGGGTTAGAGGAGGGCAAGGGAGGAGGAACTTCCTCGGTACGCACCTCTTTGATCGTCTCCTCGACCACGGGCTCTACGGGTTTAGGTTCCTCGGTGGTGGTGGGAGCTTTGGTGGGTTCTTCGGCTACTTTGGGTGCTTCGGCTACTTTGGGTTCCTCTACGGGGGGTTTAGGTTCGTCTTTCCCTACCGGCTCCTCTGCGGGCTTCGCGGGCTCCTCGACCTTAGCCTCGGCTGGGGCTGCTTCCCCGTTGGTGACGGCGGCGGCCTCCGCCTCGGGGGTCGCCTTCTCGACCTTCGGGCTCTCTACGGTGGGAGAGGTGGCCTCTGCAGTCTGCAACAAGACGAGACGGACGCTCTTTATTCGCTCAATTAAAGTGAAAGGTCAGCAGACTGCCGCGCACACATAAAACATGTTCAATTGGGTGAATGAGCGTGGGCCTCGGCAGGAAGCAATTACAAATTTCGCCGGGCTGTGCTTGGGAATATAAGTGCACACAACGCGTGCATAATGCGTGCGCAATAAACTAATCCGCTTGTTGTTAGCTTGGGCAGCGTTGATAACTCGATAAACTTGACCCGGCTCAAGAGAAACGGCCATTCATGACCGCAATGGCATCCACAATGAAAATATTATGACTGCGGGAGAGCATTGGCACCGCGCGCATTCCGATCGGAAGCGAAAACGATAAATCCAGATCACGTTACTAAAAATACACACGACGTCGACGAACCTAACTAGCATACACTCCATTCTATATATATGCACACTGAAATGCGAAACTATCCGCCTATGTGCACGCTATTGTGTTACCAGACATCTTCAAAACACTGAAAATTATGTGCAATCTTATGACCACGAACAACTCTAAAAAAAAAATTATCATCGAATTTTATTCCTGGAACCCTGGAACCTTGGTCGGCAAACTGTGACTCGAGAACCACATGCAGGTCTTCGAAAAATGAGAAGATGTACAGGTTTAAAATTCGATGATAATTTTCAACAAATAAAAGTCACATCGATAAATCTATCAATTCAATACTCTTTATAATTAGATCAAACTCCAGACATTTTTTCATAAATGTTTCCTGCCAGAAATTGTAGAGCCACAATTTCCACATAAGAGGGAATTGAAGGACCTACGTTTTGTATCCTTTATTTCCCTCTTATGTGAACATTGTGGCTCTGCAATTTCTGGCAGGAGACATTTATGAAAAAAATGTCTGGAGTTTGATCTAATTATAAAGAGTATTGAATTGAAAGTCAAAATTCGCAATTTCTCAAAATATCCAATTAATGCTTCTATTGTATACCTGACAGAAGCGTTAATTCGATATTTTGAGAAATTGCGAATTTTGGCCTTCTCATTTCCCGAAGACCTGCATGTGGTTCTCGAGTCACAGTTTGCCGACCCCCACCTATGCATTGCATAGCAATATTTTTGAAACCATTAATGAGTTTATATGTTCAATTACATATACAAAGAGATGCTATTTTTTGGAGTGAAAAGATGGAGGTCCAACTAAAAACATTTTTGTCATAAATGTTTCCTGCCAGAAATTGTAGAGCAACAATTTCTACATAAGAGGGAAATAAAGGATACAAAACGAAGGTCCTTTATTTCCCTCTTAGTCCCAGTTGTACGATCGTGGCTCATCCTTGATCGTGGTTAAGTTTCTAAGGGTACCATTGTATTAACAATTGTATCCTAGGTAACTGAACCATTGTCAAGGATGATCCACGATCGTACAACTGGGCTTTAGGCCTAATTGTACGATCGTAGATTATCTTTGATCGTGGTTCAGTTTCTAAGGAAACCATTGTTAACAATTGTATCCTAGGCAATTGAACCATGGTCAAGATGATCCACGATCGTACAACTGGGCTTTAGCCTAATTGTACGATCGTAGATTATCTTTGATCGTGGTTCAGTTTCTAAGGAAACCATTGTTAACAATTGTATCCTAGCAATTGAACCATGGTCAAGATGATCCACGATCGTACAACTGGGCTTTAGGCCTAATTGTACGATCGTAGATTATCTTTGATCGTGGTTCAGTTTCTAAAGAAACCATTGTTAACAATTGTATCCTAGGCAATTGAACCATGGTCAAGATGATCCAGGATCGTACAGCTGGGCCTGAATGGATTTTGATTGTCTCTGTAAAAACTTAAACATTTTTCATATTTCACATTTTCATATTTGGAACTTAAAATATGACGTGTATTTATTAAACCAATTGAACATTTGAAAGAGTTAGGCAGTTTCAATTGAAAATGTAAACGGTTGCACTTGAAAATTTGGCACATTTCACATTCTCACATTGGAACTTAAACAAATGACTGACTTTGATCAATTCGGGCAGTTAGAGTTGAAAATTTGTCAAATATTAAACTATCAAAATCTTCAAAAATATATAGATTTACAGCCTATATTCCATTGTAATTAATTAACTTTGACATTAGAATATACTAAACATCAAGTAAATAACTTTGCTTTTTGACTTTGATCTTTATCTTGGACACCCTGTAGATAGCTTGCAGTCGGATCGGCTTGCCCCAGAGCGACAAAAATTGACCGATTTTGAGGCAAAATGTTCCTTAATTCTTCAGTTAATTATTCTTCTTGTCCCTCTAGAGCAAACCGATCCGGCTGCAAGCTATCTACAGGGTGTCCAAGATAAGGATCAACAGCATGGGGATATCGGAAACCGTAAAAGTTATATAGGTGGTTAAAATAAAAATAAAGTTGCACAATTTAGTGGTCAGTAATATTCTTTTGAGAAAACCAGAAATTTCCACTTATTTCCGAAGATATTAAAAAAAAAACGGAAATCCTGTGATTTCGTTTTTATTTCTATCTGAAGTTATTTGAAAAGGTATATGAAAACCAAAGGCACTTTCTCAGTGCCACATTTTTAGCTCTACAAGACAGCATTTACAAATTTTCAGTAGAATGTTATTGAACTGTATGGTAAGTTTAATAGTTGTTTATGTATTAAATATGTCCGAAATCTGACATATTATCCAACAGAATTCTTCAAATATGTCAGATAGACATTAACTGACCATCTATCCAAGCTGTCTGACTAACTGTCCAAAAACAGATTTTTTACAACATTTTACAACAGAACTCTTCAAATATGTTATATTTTTCAATCTAAATTTGTTAAAAATTATCAAATTTTCGTATGCATCTGTATCAAAATCTGTAAGTTTTGGCTTCGCTTGTTAAGATTTGGCAATTTTACAGATGGCAAATTGGCACATTTCGATAACTGCAATCGATAGCTGTAATAGTGCATTTTCCAACAGAACTTTTCAAATATGTTGAATTGAAATTGTTAAAATTTATAAAAATTTGAAATACATCTGTCAAAATCTATTCAAACAATTTTGACTGAAAATCTGTATAATTTTCAATTCCAACTGTCCGAAATCTGACATATTTTCCCACTTTTCATTTTGGTACATAATATACAGGGTATCCCTAATAATGCCCCGTAATGTAGAACAATATTTCCACACAATTTTCAGTACAACGTTTTTTAACTCTTTCTTCGAGAAAAAGGTACTGTATGGTAAGTTTAATAGTTGTTTATGTATTAAATATGTCCGAAATCTGACATATTATCCAACAGAATTCTTCAAATATGTCGGATAGACATTAACTGACCATCTATCCAAACTGTCTGACCAACTGTCCAAAAACCGACACATTTTACAACAGAACTCTTCAAATAAATATGTTATATTTTTCAATCGAAATTTGTTAAATATTATCAAATTTATAAAAAAATTAAATGCATCTGCCAAAATCTATTCAAACAATTTTAATTGAAAATCTGTAAAATTTTCAATTCCAACCGTCCGAAATCTGACATATTTTCCCACTTTTCATTTTGTTAGATAATATATGCCACATTCACTGCCGGATTTTAAAATCTGCAAAATTTTCAACCTAAATTGTCCGAAATCTGACATATTTTGTTACATAATATATGACACATTCACAGCCCGATTTGAAAATCTGCAAAATTTTCAACCTAAACTGTCCGAAATCTGACATATATTTTCCCACTTTTCAATTTAGTACCTAATATATAGGGTATCCCTAATCATGTAATAATGTAGAACAATATTTCCACTCAATTTTTTTTACAGCTACATTTTCAGCATATTTTCGTTTTTTATAGGCAATTGATTGCATATTTGTTTGATTTTCACGAGAGTTGACTTTTGCCTAATTCTACCTTTTATTACGGTGCAATTAAAATTGAACATATTACTTGATCATGACTATAATTTGATATTGTGGCGCTAATATTTAAGTGTCCAAATCTTTTTTGGACACTTTTTTCAACTCTAACTGTACAAATCTTTCAACGTCGTGTTTTTATGTCAAAATTTGAAAATTTAAAAATCTGCCAATTTTTCTAATACAAATTTTAAATGCACTTTTTTAAAATTGCACTTTGCACTTTGCAAAATTTTCATATTTCACATTTTTATATTTGGAACTTAAAATATGACGTGTATGGAAATTTTCAATTCAACATTTCAAAGATTTAGACAGTTTCAATTGAAAATGTAAACACTTGCACGTGAATATTTGGCAGATTTCACATTCGCACATTTGGAACTTAAAAATATGACGTATAAATAAACTCTATACTTAAATTTTTTCACATTTCACATCTCACATTTAAACTTAAACAAAAGACAAATATAGGTGAAAATTCGTCAAATATTGAACTCGAACTGTTGCAAATCTTCAATTTTTTTAACTATAACTACGAATCTGTGTCTATGTCGAGTTTTTATGTCAAAATTTGTAATGTGAAAATTCGCCAATTTTTCTAAAACAACTGTCAACATTTTCAATCGCAATTGCTCAAATTTTTCAAACATTTGAATGGAAATATCTAAATGAGTTCAATATTTTAATTTGACAAATCAAATCAAGTCACTTCGACAATAAAAATCGGAGCTGTCAAAATCTGTGCAGTTCTCAAATTTTTCATATTAACATTTTCATATTTGAAACTTACAAGTCAAAATCTTCATTTTTTTTTTAACTATAACTACGAATTTGTCTATGTCGAGTTTTTATGTCAACATTTGTAAAGGAGAAAATCCGACATTATTTTCTAAAACAACTGTCAAAATTTTCAAGTGCAATTGCTCAAATTTTTCAAACATTTGATTGGAAATATCTAAATGAGTTCAATATTTTAATTTGACAAATCAAATCAAGTCACTTCGACTATAAAAATCGGAGTTGTCAAAATCTGTGCAGTTCTCAAATTTTTCATATTAACATTTTCATATTTGAAACTTACAAGTCAAATTCTTCAATTTTTTTTAACTATAACTACGCTTCTGTCTATGTCGAGTTTTTATGTCAACATTTGTAAAAGGAGAAAATCCGACATTATTTTCTAAAACAACTGTCAAAATTTTCAAGTGCAATTGCTCAAATTTTTCAAACATTTGATCGGAAATATCTAAATGAGATCAATATTTTAATTTGACAAATCAAATCAAGTCACTTCGACTATAAAAATCGGAGCTGTCAAAATCTGTGCAGTTCTCAAAATTTTCATATTAACATTTTCATATTTGAAACTTACAAGTCAAAATCTTCATTTTTTTTTAACTATAACTACGAATCTGTCTATGTCGAGTTTTTATGTCAACATTTGTGAAGGAGAAAATCCGACATTATTTTCTAAAACAACTGTCAACATTTTCAATGGCAATTGCTCAAATTTTTCGAACATTTGATTGGAAATATATAAATGAGTTCAATATTTTAATTTGACAAATCAAATCAAGTCACTTCGACTATAAAAATCGGAGCTGTCAAAATCTGTGCAATTCTCAAATTTTTTATATTTAACATTTTCATATTTGAAAATATTATGTATGACATAATGTAATATTATATTTGTATGACGTGTATAGAAATTTTCAATTGAACATTTCAAAGATTTAGACACTTTGAATTGAAAATGTAGAAAATGTAAAATGAATTGAAAACAGTTGCACTTGAAAATTTGGCACATTTCGCATTCTCACAATGAAACTTAAACAAATGACTGATTTTGATAAATTCGGGCAGTTATAGATGAAAATTTAAAAACTATTATTAAATATTAAACTCCAACTGTTAAAATCTTCAAAATTTTTCATATCTAATTGCACGAATCTGTCAAAGTCGAGTTTCATTGCCAAAATTTGAAAATCCGCCAATTTTTCTATTCTAATACAACTGCAAAAAATTTCAAGTGGAGTTGCTCAAACTTTTCAAACATTTTATTGGAAATATCCAAAACAATTCAATTTTTTCATTTGGCAAATCTACCAATCACTAAGTCACTTCGTTAATAAAAATTGGAGTTGTCAAAATCTGCGCATTTCTAAATGCTAAATGTTGAAGTACTACAGTTAAGGCTGGGATTAGGTAATCTATACTCATGGGTTCAACTCCTTTGAATAGACTTTGATTGTTTCTGTAAAAACTTGTATATGGAAATTTTCAATTGAAAATTTCAACAGTTGCATGTTTCATATTTCATATTTTTATATTCGGAACTTAAAATATGACGTGTATAGAAATTTTCAATTAAACATTTGAAAAACATTTCAAAGATTTAGACAGTTTCAATTGAAAATGTTAACATTTGCATTTGAAAATTTGGCACGTTTCACATTCTTACTTTGGAACTTAAACAAATGACTGACTTTGATAAATTCGGGCAGTTAGAGTTGAATATTTGTCAAATATTAAACTCCAACTATCCAAATCTTCAAACTCAAACTCAAAACTCGAAGTGTGCAAATTTGTGAAAGTCGAGTTTTTAAATGTTTTTCCATATGACGTGTATGGAAATTTTCAATTGAACATTTGAAAAATTTAGACAGTTCCAATTGAAAATTTGGCACATTTCACATTGTCATATTGGAACTTACACAAATGACTGACATTGATAAATTCGGGCAGTTATATATAGTTGAAAATTTGTCAAATATTAACTTCAACTGTTAAAATCTTCAACATTTTTCAACTCTAACTGTACGAATCTATCAAAGTCGAGTTGTTATGTAACATTTTTAAAATGTGGTAATCAGGCAATTTTTCAAATACAACTGCCAATATTTTTAAGTGCAATTGTCCAAATTTTTCTAACATTCTATTGGAAATATCCATATCAGTTCAATTTTTTCATTTGGCAAATCTACCGATCACTAAGTCACTTTGACAATAAAAATCGGAACTTACAAAATCTGTGCAGTTCTCAAATTTTTCATATTTAAAATTTTCATATTTGGAACTTAAAATACGTATAGAAATTTTCAATTGAACATTTGAAAGATTTAGACAATTTCAATTGAAAATGTAAACAGTTGCACTTGAAAACTTGGCACATTTCACATTTTCACATTTTAACTTAAACAAAGGACTGATAAATTCGGGCAGTTACAGATCAAAATTTATCAAATATTAAACTCCAACGGTTCAAATCTACAAAAATTTTCAACTCTAACTGTACGAATCTGTCAAAGTCGAGTTTTTATGCTATCAACATTTGTTTTTTTTATGTGTTAAAATGCCAATGATTGATATTGTGTCTAAATCTATTATTCTAAGTTATTCTTAAATCTATTCTAAATCTATTAGACTATTAAGTCTAAATTATTTGTACCAAATTTTCAATTACTGTCATTTTTATTGCTACCTGCCAAATTTTCAATTATATGTGTGAATATTTCAATTATTTTGTCATATGTCAAAGATTACAGTAATGATTTCCAAATTTCAATTGATGTCATATTACTAAATGCTTACTGCTAAATTTGCCTCTTGTATTTGTTAACATTTCAATTACTCTGTGAAAAGGTCAATAACTATCAAAATTTTAATTATTACTTTGAAAATTTAAACAATTTCTGTAAAAAAAATCAATTATTGAGATATTTTCACTGCTGAATATCAAATTTTCAATTATTTCAATCAAAATATCAAATACTGTCATTTTGTTAATGAACACTGCCAAATATTTAATCATTTCAATTATTTTGTCAAAATTTCAAAGCTTACAGAGAAATTTTCAGTTACTGTCATATTTTTAGTGCTTACTAATAATTGTAATCAAATTTTATTTATTTTTAATAACCTGACACTGGAATATCCAGTTGGATCATAATACTGTGAAATATACTACTACTACTACTTTATTACCTTTTGACATTTTTCAATTGATTGTTATTTTGTAATAATCTCTTGAAATAAATATATATCTATCATATCTATCATATGTATCTATCTATCATATCTATCAATCATATGTCAAAATTTTAAAATGTGACAATCAGGCAATTTTTCAAATAATGTAAAAATAAACTGTCAAAAATTTTAAGTGCAAGTGTCCAAAGTTTTCAAAAAAATTATTGGAAATATTCAAATCAGTTCAATGCTTTCATTGGTCAAATCTACTGATCATTAAGTCACTTCGACAATAATTATAATCGGAGCTGTCCAAATCTGTGCATTTATAAACCTCAGCAATGTTGAAGTATTGCAGTTAAGACTGGGACTGGGTAATCTATTCTCATGGGTTCAACTCGTTTGAATAGATTAATTCATAACTGAAATAGTTTGATAGAGTTTGTCTAAAAATGTATATGGAAATTTTCAATGGAAAATTTGGACAGTTGCACTTGAAAATTTTTCATATTTCACATTTTAATATTTGGAACTTAAAATATGAAGTGTATGAAAATTTGCAATTGAACATTTGAAAGATTTAAACAGTTTCAATTGAAAATGTAAACAGTTGCACTTGAAAAGTTGAAATTGCACATTTCATATTTTCACATTTTAACTTAAACAAATGACTGATAAATTTGGGAAGTTACAGATCCAAAGTTATCAAATATTAAACTCCAACTGTTCAAATCTACAAAAATTTTCAACTCTAACTGTACGAATCTGTCAAGTCGAGTTTTTATGCTATCAACATTTGTTTTTTTTATGTGTTAAAATGCCAATGATTGATATTGTGTTCTAAATTATTGGTACCTAATTTTCAATTACTGTCATTTTTATTGCTACCTGCCAAATTTTCAATTATATGTGTTAACATTTCAATTACTCTGTGAAAAGGTCAATAACTATCAAACTTTTAATTATTACTTGGAAAATTTCAACAATTTCTATCAAAATTTCAATTATTGAGATATTTTCAGTCTTAATATCAAATTTTCAATTATTTCAATGAAAATATCAAATACTGTCATATTTTTAATGGACATTTATGACAAAATATGACGTGTATGGAAATTTTGAATTGAACATTTGAAAGATTTAGACAGTTTCAATTGAAAATGTAAGCAGTTGCACTTGAAAATTTGGCAGATTTCACATTCGCACATTTAGAACTTAAAATCCCAATCCTCAACAACCCTTAGGCTATAACAACCCTTTCAGACCCATTGCCTGAAAACCGAGGCTAAGAGATTAGTTTACTGCAAGTACCTGATTTGTAGAAGATTTATATGAAAAGTCAACTACAGTGGAGGTCAATTGATTTCAAATTTACTGATTAATTTACTGATTCGTAGAAGAAATATATGAAAAGTCAACTACAGTGCAGCTCAATTGATTCGTAATTTACTGATTAGTTTACTGATTTGTAAAAGAAATATATGAAAAGCCAATTACACTGGAACTCACAAGTCGCAATAGAAAGTTGCCTTAAAGTTTCTAATAAACATTAACTGGCAGGTCATCATTATTGACACAATTGTACTCGTGAAAACTAGCCGTCTATTAAATTTAATCGGCGACTTTTACGTCCCTATTCCGTACATATTTAAACATCGCTGTTAGCAGACATTAAAATATGTACAGCGTACGGCCATTAAGATCATGCCTTGTACCATTAAATATTTGAGAAGCAGTGTTATTGTGCATATGGTCATTATTTTAGGAAACTGATAGTTCGGAAACCGCTGTGAGAAATGCATCTGTTTTAAGACTTTAATAGCTGAGTTCATCAAACCCGAGGAATATTATTATTAATACGTAAATCATGATGTAATTCTGCGTGGATTTAGGCGTTATTATCCTTAAAGCATAAGATAATATAATATACTATAATATACCATAACCAGTAATGCGTTTTATTTTCGTACGTTTGCACTAATTTTAAAATATATTCATGGCCAACGAAAATACCTTTCATTTCATTGAGGATTTAAAAAAGACTTTTGTGTATTTTAAGCGTCGTCCAACCTTTAAATTATTTTTGGCTCAAAGGCAGTTACAATTATCGTGTCACAATTATCACCACATAAATTTTAAATATATAAAAATTAGACGTAATTTCAATCGCAAAATATAACTAAGGAGCACATAAATATGAATTATATGAAATTTTAATAATCGCAAAATATAACTAAGGAACACATAAATATGAATTATATGAAAGCAAGTAATAATATACATTTTACGTACGAGGTTTATATTTATATTTCAGTAAATTATAAAATACACTGCTCAAGAAAATTAGGGGAACACCTATAAAAAAGGGTAAAAATGGTTAATTTTTTTTATAGTAGGTGGTATTTTTTTGCTTATTTTGAGCACATGGTTTTAAAATGCCTCTTTCTGTTTAAATAAACATGAATTAAGATTAATCAGAAATAATTAATTTCGTATAGTTGTAAAATTTCTATTTCAACCCTTTTTTAAAGGTGTTCCCCTAATTTTGTTGAGCAGTGTATTTAAAACGAATACATTTTTATTCAATTTTTCACACATACCTAACATTGATGAATGTAAATATATCTATAGCAAATTTAGAATAAAACACTACTATGTTTTAACCACACAATTTGTTGTTATAACAATAGATTGTGTGTTTAAAACATAGTGTTTTATTCTAAATTTGATATGGATTACCACAAAGTAAAGATCTCAACCATCTTAATGATTATATCTATATCAGTTGGGTATGTATAATATTATTTATTATTTCTTCTATAGAGACTATATCTTCGTCTATAGATTATAATTCCATGAAATGCTTACTGATGTATGTAATAAAGTTACGCACTTTTTAAAATTTTCAAAATTGTTTTTTATTGTTCACGACAATTGTTTCGCCACACTGTGGCTTCTTCAGGTGAAGAAACGATCTTGATGAATGATGATGAATGAGATGATGAAGAAGCCACAGTGTGGCGAAACAATTGTCGTGAACAATAAAAAACAATTTTGAAAATTTTAAAAAGTGCGTAACTTTATTTCATACATTAGTAATTATGAATTTTCAACAAATAAAAGCCACATCGATCAGTCTAAATGCTTACTGATTCAATTATCACATGGTAATAGTGAAATTTAATTGCAATGGTAATAAGTGTTTAGCAGTTTTCAAACTTATTCTGGTGTGTATATGAAAACGTCAGTTGATTGGAAAATACTTTGCTTAAATATAATTGCAATATAAGTGCACAGGAAAATAATAAGTTCGAAATTGTTAGGTACTGGGCTGCCTAATGGTACATAATTTGCTCTTGAACACGGCTTATTAGCACAGGGCATTAAACGGTTCAGTGGTTCAGTTAACGGCTTGAAAATTCATAACTGAAAATACGATGAGTAATCAACGACAAGGCTAAGTCTGGGTCTAAATAGAATACAAGTATTTGTATGGTTGTATGGTATTTGTATTGAAAATTATGAAAATTTAATTTGGTTATATTTATTAAAATGGTTATTTATGATGAATCGTAAAGCACTATTTTACGAAAATGCATCATACAATTTATTTATGACAATCAAATGACACTCAAATTTGTATCAGAATTGCAGATCTTGGCATTTTGAAAATATTAGGCACAGATATTTTTCTAATACGTTGCATAAGTGCACGAGATTACGAAAATGATTCTTTGCAGGGAATAAAACCCTGCAAATTTTGTAAAAACATGCATAACTTGCAAACATAATTATTAATTGGTAACATACTGAACGCTTCTTTACGTTTAAGAAGACGCTTCTTTACGTTAAAGAAGACGCTTCTCTATGTTAAAGAAGACGCTTCTTTACGTTAAAGAAGACGCTTCTTTACGTTAAAGAAGACGCTTTTTACGTTAAAGAAGACGCTTCTTTACGTTAAAAAAGACGCTTCTTTACGTTAAAAAAGACGCTTCTTTACGTTAAAAAAGACGCTTCTTTACGTTAAAAAAGACGCTTCTTTACGTTAAAAAAGACGCTTCTTTACGTTAAAGAAAACTATTCTTTGCGTTAAAGAAGACGCTACTTTACGTTAAAGAAGACGCTACTTTACGTTAAAGAAGACGCTTATTTACGTTAAAGATGGCTTAATCTGCATAAACCAAAAGTCCAAAAAACCAAATTTTACAGGAGACCAATAAGTACTAAACGAATAAAATCCAATAAACCAATAAAACCATAAAGTTTTAAAACGAATTAAGATTAATATTGAGGCGTTGAAATCCAGATTTCACAAACTTTTTTTCACACTGATTAACTGTTTATTGTATTTTGTAGTCTAGCACCTGAAGATGAACCCATATAAGGATCGAAACCAGTCGTGTTAATGCTTATGCAAAATAAATAAATTTATCAGGATTAGGGACGTGCAAATTTTTTTACTTAAATTATTGAAATAATGAACTTTAATATGAGACATTTTACAGTATTACAGAAATATTACAGTATTACAGATTTTTTTTTAAGTTTTAATAAAGTTTATTTTTTTATTAAAATAAGTCAATAAGTAATATACAAGGGATGTTGTCCCTTGTATATTATTACATAATAGTTATTTATAAAACAAGTTCGTAAAGCCCTACTTTACGAAAATGTATCATACAAAGTGTTTTTCTACGACAACTATTATGAAAAATTGCTAAAATTTGATGTAAAATACAGTAGAAAATGAAAATTTTACAGGAAACCAATAAACCAATAAATCAAGAAAACCATAAAGTTTGAAAAAGTATTAAGATTAATATTGAACCGTTGAAATCTAGAGTTGTATTAACTTTTTTTTACACTGATTAACTGTTTATTTATGATAAATGCAACAGCAATATTCAAAATTAACGGGTTTTTTTCGTTATTATAACAAGAGTTGAATTAGAAAATTAAAACCACTTAACGTGAAATCTGTCAAACGTGATAATTATTTAAAAAATAATTAAAAAATAGTTACTCTCATCGAGAGTTGCTAATAGGGAATGTTGCATTTAAGATTTTTTACAATTTTTTTTTTAATTGGTGGGTGAATGAATTATGTGTAAAATTTATTTTACGCACAATAAATATTTTTACGCACATGTGATTTTGTTACGCACTTGCTAAACGTTCTAAAAAGTATCACTTTACGCACTGTGAACAGTGCGTAAAAACTTAGTAGATGCAGTTTTCCTCTGAATACAAAGATCTGCATTTCTCGATCAATTCAATACTATTGCAACGAAATCCCTACCTTACGAAAATGTATCATACAAAGTTTTTTCTACGACAGCTATTATGAAAAACTGCAAAAATTTGATACAATATGCGATATGTGTGTAATTGTGTAATTGAATGAATTATGTGTAAAACTTTTTTTATGCACAGTTGATGTTTTTACTCACAGGTGATTTTTTAACGCACTTGTGATAAAAATTATGACTTTACGCACTGCGAATAGAGCGTAAAAACTTAGTTTAACGCACTGTCATAGAAAAACACATTTATGCTTCGTAAAATTTTGATATTTGGAATTACGGTTTTTGCAGACTAGGCAAACAATATTAGGAAAACATCGCAATTTTCTCCTTACTTCAAATATCTGCGTTTCTTGATCAATACAATTGCAAGGAAATCCCTCATACGTCGTTTTATAACTTGCGAAGTTCGCAAACACTACTTTAGGCAAATGTATCATACAAGTTTTTTCTACGACAGCTATTATGAAAAATTGCTAAAATTTGATGCAAAATACAACTTTTTTTTAATTGGTAAGTGAATGAATTGTGTGCAAAATTTTTTTTGCGCACTTGTGAAGAAAAGTATCGTTTACGAACTGTGAACAGTGCGTAAAAACTTAGTTTACGCACTGTCGTAGAAAAAACACATTTATCTCTAGTAAAATTTTGATTTTTAGACTTTGGACTAAACTTAGTTTACGCACTGTCATAGAAAAAACACATCTATCTCGGGTAACATTTTGATTTTTGGACTTTGAACTAGACTTAGTTCACGCACCGTCATAGAAAAACCACATTTATTGGTCGGTATCTTGTAAACTTTCGATTTTTGGATTTACGGTATTTTGCAGATTTTTGATTTTTGCACTATTTACAATGCGTAAAAACTTAGTTTACGCACTTTCATATATAAGTGAAGTTTAAATTGAGGGGTCTAGAAGTAAAAGGTATTAAGTGAATTTTTGGTAGTTCTGAGATAAATGGCTTTAAAGTTGACTAGAATTTAAAAATTCTAGGAATGAGTTTAGAAAACTATGTTAATATTTAAGTTTTAATTAAAGGCGAAAAAACATTACAAACAAAATTTAATTTTGCTCTATTTTTCTCATAAATGTACTTGAATCATTATGCATCAAAAATTCTAGAGTAAAATGATTCAAGTCTTCTCTTGAATCATTTCGTTTCAACTTAAATCATTATGCATGATACAATTTTTAGAGTAAAATGAGTAATTAAAATGATGAAAAGTGCAGAGAACGCGAAATTCACTTTAATCCATTTACCTCAAAGTAGAGATGCAATTCAGGTGCAGCATGCCGCACTTAATTCATTTTTTTTAAAGGGCACTTAAACCCTTTTAATTCTAGGCCCCTCAACTGTAATGTAATGCAATGTAATACAATACTAAAAGATCAAAAAGAATATTAATTATAACATTATAAACGCAATAAAAAAAAATCCAATCAATGAATGAACAATTAGGAAAATTTTCATTTAATTTGCACGAAGATTCATGAGCGAAGTTTAAATTGTACTCTAATGCAATGTAATACATTGCTAAAAGATCATATTCAAAAAGAATATTGATTATTACATTATGAACGCAATAAAAAAACCCAATCAATGAATGAACAATTGAATAGTTTATTTCAGAAACTAGTAAAGTGTAATTTTTCAAATTTTCGTGAAACAAAGAAAAACTTTTTATAATTTAGACATTGTAATTAAAAATGCTATAAAAAGGAACGTCAGTTTTAAAAATGTTATAATCCATTACTAAAAGATCATATTGAAAAATCAAATGAGGGGTCTCTAAGTAAAAGAGTTGAAGTGTATTTTCGGTAGTTCTGAGATAGATGGCTTTAAAGTTAACTTGAATTTCAAAATTCCAGGAATAAGTTTAGTAATTAACTAAAAAGACTAAAAGACTAAAGAGTAAAACTAATTAGTAAGAGTAAAGACTAAAACTAGACTAAAATATTTACACAGTTTTCTAACCTTTTTAAAGCCATTTATTTCAGAACTACCTAAAATGCACTTAAACCCTTTTACTTCTAGAGTCCTCAAGTATAACATTATGAACGCAATAAAAAAATATATAATCAGTGAACGAACAATTGAATCGTTTATTTCAGAAATCCGTCAAGTGAACTTTTTCAAATTTTCCAAAAACAAGGAAAAATGCTTTTCATATTGTAGACATTGTAATTAAATATGCCATAAAAAGTAATGTCAGTTAAAGGGATAATGTAGAAAAATATACGTTTTGATGCAAAATACTATTTTTTTTCTAATTTAAAAAATGTTATAATACATTACTAAAAGGCCATATTCAAAAATTAATTACAACAATATGAACGCAAAAAAAATCCAATCAATGAATAAGCAATTGAAGCGCTTATTTCAAAAACCTGTAAAGTGTAATTTTTCAAATTTTCGGAAAACAAAGAAAAACGCTTTCATATTTTAGACATTGTAATTAAATATACCATAAAAAGGAATGACAGTTAAAGGGATAATGCAGAAAAAAAAATGCGTTATGATTACTGATACGTAAAAATTACGTAATTACCTATTACGTAAAAAAGGAAAAATCATAAAATTGGCTGTTGACATGTTTCTGAAATAAACGAATAAACGTTCATTCATTGATTGGATTTTTTTTTTAATTTAATTTGCACGAACTCATAAGCGAAGAAGTTTGATAAATTGTAATGTAATACATTATTAATAGATCATATTCAAAAAGAATACTAATTATAATATTATAAAGGCAATAAAAAACAAAACTTCAAACAATGAAGGAACAATTAAGAAAACTTGATATTAGGAAAACTTGGCCATCTCATAATTATATATCTAACGAAATATATGAATGAATACAAAACTTGCATTTGGGAATTACGAATCTGACTATATTGGACTGATGAGATCTAATAAGATCGAAACTAGTCTCTAATTGTCCGAGGAAATAATTCCCAAATGCACATTGAAAAATATGCGTTTTATACGTTTGTGAAAATTTAAATCGCAACAGTTTGGGAGTGCATAAATTCAATACTTATTAAATTAGGAAAACTTTTCATTTAATTTGTACGAAAGTTCATAAGCAAAGTTTTAAATTGTAATGTAATGCAACCGGAAGTTTTCATTGCTACGAAATTTATGAAATTGCTGGAATCGCAATGAAATAATTTTCTAAAACAGCTCAAATTTGATGCATAATACTATCTTTGTTTTAATTTAAAAAATGTTATAATACATTACTGAAAGATCACATTCAAAAATTAATTATAACATTATGAACGCAATAAAAAAATCCAATCAATGAATGAACAATTGAGTCCTTTAATTCAGAAACCCGTCAAGTGTATTTTTTTCAAATTTTTGGAAAACAACGAAAAACGTTTTTCATATTTTAGACATTGTAATTAAATATCCCATAAAAAGGAATGACAGTTAAAGGGGTAATGCAGAAAGTATGCGCTTTGATTACTGATGTACCGTATTACGTAAAAAAGGAAAAATCATAAAAATGTCTTTTGATGGGATTCTGAAATAAACGATTCAATTGTGCATTCATTAATTGGATTTTTTTTTAAATTTATTTTATATTATAATTATAATTATAGAATTATAACATTACGAACGTAATAAAAACAAATCAATCAATGAATGAACAATTAAGGAAACTTTTATACTTTGTAAGTTAAAATTTTAATGTAATGCTACCGGAAATTTTCATTGCTACAAAATTTATAAACTTGCTAGAACTAAAATTTGCTAAAATTTGATGCAAAAAACATCTTTTTTTAATTTTAAAAATGTTATAATGCATTACTAAAAAATCACATTCAAAAATTAATTACAACATTATGAACACAATAAAAAAAATATCCAATCAATGAATGACCAATTGAAGCGTTTATTTTCAGAAACCCTTCAAGTGAAATTTCTCAAATTTTCGGAAAACAAAGAAAAACGCTTTTCATATTTTAGACATCGTAATGAAATATCCCATAAAAAGGAATGACAGTTAAAGGGATAATGCAGAAAAAAATGCTATTTGATTACTGATACGTAAAAATTACGTAATTACGTAAAAAAGGAAAAATCATAATATTGTCGGTTGACATGTTTCTGAAATAAACGATTAAATCGTTCATTCATAGATTGGATTTTTTTTTTTTTTGCACGAATTTATAAAAAAACAATCAATGAATGAACAATTTGGAAACTTTTTATATAATTTGCACAAACGCTCAAAAGTGAAGTTTAAATTGTAATGTAAAGCAATGTAATACATTACTAAAAGATCATATTCAAAAATAATATTAATTATAACATTATGAACGTAATAAAAAAAAAAACAATGAATGAACAATTAGGAAAACTTGATATTAGGAAAACTTGGCGAATTCATATTTCTAACGAGAAAGGGCGCTTTATGAATAAATACAAAATGTGCATTTGGGAATTACGAATCTGACTATATTGGACTATACTGAACTACATGCGATTTATAGTTCACGTTTGTGAGAATTTAAATCGCTACATTTTGAGAGTGCATAAATTCAATGCTTATTAAATTAGGAAAAGTTTCATTTAACTTGTACGAACGTTCATAAGCGAAGTTTTAAATTGTAATGTAATGCAACCGAAAGTTTTCATTGCTACGAAATTTATGAACATGATAGACTGTGCAATAATTTTCGAAAACGGCTAAAATTACATCAAATTTGATCAAATTGTTGTTTTTATCAAAACATTTAATTTGTACGAACGTTCATAAGCGAAGTTTTACATTGTAATGTAACGCAACCGGAAGTTTTCGATGCTACGAAATTTACGAACTTGGCAGTGCAATAATTTTCTGATTGATAGACATTGTATTATTTATTGCAGAATCTTAATGTCTCTTAATGAACGTATACAATACAATACTGGGAATTTGAATGAACAACAGTTTAGTATTTAGTATCGATTAAATTTACGTCTGCCGTAAAAGTGCGCGTTAAGAGTTATAAAATGCGCAAAGTTTACTCGCGTCTATTCTTATTTTTGGCAATCCGGCCGTTATTTATTCGGCGCCGGATTATCGCAATCGAATCGCTTCTGAGCGTGCAGCTTTTACGGCGGAAGCCAATTATCCCGGCGCTATAAATAGCCGTTTTCAGGAGGCGCTCAGCAGAATGCGCGAATAAAAACCTATTTGCGTCGCGCAGAGAAGTGAGGAGAAGAGAGGAGTCACAAGATGCGTATAAATATAATCGCGCGACCGCCCGACAAGTTCACGGCTATTTATAGACGGGGTTGGAATGCCGATGGAGAACAGAAATACACTAAATGGATGCAATGTTATAAATAAACGGGGCTCTGTTCATGCAGCGCGCACATGTATTTATAGACCGTAGTTTGGGGTGCGCCACAACCTAGGGTTAGTTGAAGCAAGCGTTTTGGGTTAGGTTTGGTTAGGTTATGAGAGAAAATCGTAAAAAAAAGTGGGTAAATAAAATATAAAAAATAAAACCACTGGCGTCAGCGTGTGTACAATTACGAATCGACACGGCGACTTCGCGATTAATTGTAGCTGTGTGTAGATTCTAATTTTAGATTGGTAAGAGAAAAACACTGAGTAACAAATGAACTACCCTCTGGAGCGCCTTCTTTCCGAACAAGTAATTCACTAAATATCTGACTCCGGCCGCGGTCAACACGGAAAAACACATATAAATGATGATGGATGAAGTGACACCGAGCCATTCGGTAGTGGGAGTTACCTGGCTGTCCATCTCTCGGCTTTTATTTAAATAATGCGTGAATTATTTAATAAAGATATTAACGACGGGCCCTCTTTAAACGGGTGGCGGCGACGCTGTCGGAGTACTAAACCAAAAGAGCACACACACGGCTGACTGACTGACTGACTGACTTAAAATGCCCCAAGACACTGAGAACGCGACTCGCCGGGCGCGCGTATTTATAGCCCACTTCTTGGGCCGGGCGTGCAAGTATGTTTACACCCTGCAGACCACGTACGCGACACTCGCACAGGCGCTCACACATGTCCACACGGACGCACACATTCGCACGGCGAGGCTTGGAAGCGGCAGTCGCCGGCGGAGAGCGGACCCTGCTGCAGGAAGCGGAGCCTCGACGGCCGTCGCTAATTCGCACTTGAATATTCCAAACGGCGGATTAACCGCGTTAATTGCCAGAGAGGAGATTTGCATTCTGTCGGGGCTCGTTTGACCGGCACCAAAAAATTACCGCACTAATTGCGCCCCAGTTCCCCGATCGGAGCGCGCGCCACTGGAGATTTTTAATTAACCCGACCCCGCCCCCGCGAAACCGCTAAAACTTGCTAATTAGGAACCGATATAGTCCACAGTTTATCAAACCATGACTTATTCATAAAAAAAAATGTCCAAGACCAATTCTGAGTTGTACAAGCTACAATAGTCTGAGATCGATCTATCAACCTTATCAGTATACAATATACAGGGTGTCTACGCTAAACCGTTCGTTAAAAGTTTAAGGGGTTGCCGTTGTCCTAAAAATTTCAAAAAAATCCTCGTCACGCGGTTGAATCAGTTATCCTCATGTGAAATATTTTCAAGTTTCTACCACTTCCGGTTCCACCGGAAGTAGCACCAACTTTCTTATTTTAAACGGAACACCCCATATATTATTATATTTTTGAATTCCTCGCTTAAATTGTAACATATTTTGTAAGAACGTATGTACACTTATCTCTTCTAGTTTTCAAGAAAAAAAATGTTTTCTAAAATTTTGACCTCTAAAAGGTAGCCTGAAATCTGTCAATAACTTCTCTTAGGAATAAGATAAAATTATGAATTAAATTTCTAATTATAGATAGAGGATGCCTCTATGAGTGACATAATTAGAAACTGTCAATTTTGATAATAAGTGTTCATAAAATGTCAATATCTAAGTGCCCTCTTAAATATCCTGTAATTCATTTTTTTTTTAAATGGAATGACCCATTTTTTATTGCATAGCACGATAGGGAGAAAAATTTACTACAAAAAAGTATAATACAACCATACTCCTAAAGCAAGTATTTTTTGAAATATTTCGAGGATTACTTTTTCGTCGCATTTCTGCAGGGTATAATTTTGCAAGTCACAAGTGCACTTTAGTAGGCGTGTGATATGTTTTTGTTTTGTCGCCATTGTAATGCAAACTGTCAAATAATAAAAACATTTAGAATAAAGTATTACAGAAATCAAAATGAACAAAATGAATCATTACACAAATCAACAAATTATCAATTTATTTTTTATACATGGCAACTGCGATAAAATTGTTGCTCTAACATGTAGAGTATTCAATAAAACTTATCCACATTTGCCGCCGATGAATAAAACAAGATTTAGAAGATTGGAATCAAATGTTGTTTAATTTGGACAAGTGAATGCAATAAGACATCGACAAAAGCCAGTTATGGAAAATGAGGAAGTGCAAGAAATAGTGTCGGCCGGCCTATTTTCAAGTTAATCCACAAGCATCTATCCGCTGTGCTCAAGAGGATTTAGGCGTTGATAAATCTTCAGTACAGACAATTTTGAAAAAACATGGCATGCACAATTATCACTTATTATCAAAATTGACAGTTTCCAATTATTTTACTCATAGAGGTATCCTCTAGGTACAATTAGAAATATAACTCATAATTTTATCTTATTCCTAAGAGAAGTTATAGACATATTTCAGACTACCTTTTAGAGGTCAAAATTTTAGAACAAAATTTTTTTCTTGGTAACGTATGTACACTTAACATACGTTCTTACAAAATATGTTCCAATTTAAGCAGGGAATTGATTTATTCATCGGCGGCAAATGTGGATAAGTTTTATTGAATACTCTACATGTCAGAACAACAATTCTATCACAGTTGCCATGTAAAAATAATAAATTGATAATTTGTTGAATTGTGTAATGATTCATTTTGTTGATTTTGATTTCTGTAATACTTTATTCTAAATAGTTTAATTATTTGACAGTTGCATTACAATGGCGATAAAACAAAAACATATCACACGCCTAGTAAAGTGCACTTGTGACTTGCAAAATTATACCCTGCAGAAATGCGACGAAAAAGTAATCCTCGAAATATTTCAAAAAATACTTGCTTTAGGAGTATGGTTGTATTATACTTTTTTGTAGTAAATTTTTCTCCCTATCGTGCTATGCAATAAAAAATGGGTCATTCCATTAAAAAAAAATGAATTACAAGATATTTAAGAGGGCACTTAGATATTGACATTTTATGAATACTTATTATCAAAATTGACAGTTTCCAATTATGTCACTCATAGAGGCATCCTCTATCTATAATTATAAATTTAATTCATAATTTTCTTATTCCTAAGAGAAGTTATAGACAGATTTCAGGCTACCTTTTAGAGGTCAAAATTTTAGAAAACATTTTTTTTCTTGAAAACCAGAAGAGATAAGTGTACATACGTTCTTACAAAATATGTTCCAATTTAAGCGAGGAATTCAAAAATATAATAATATATGGGGTGTTCCATTTAAAATAAGAAAGTTGGTGCTACTTCCGGTGGAACCGGAAGTGATAGAAACTTGAAAATATTTCACATAAGGATAACTGATTCAACCGTGTAACGAGGATTTTTTTGAAATTTTTAGTACAACGGCAACACCGTAAACTTTTAACGAACGGTTTAGCGTAGACACCCTGTATAAGAACAAAATTTAACATATGAAAATTGATCACTAATAAAAGCCAAAGTAACTTAGTATGAAGATGAAAAAAACGATAAATCCAGTCAGATGAAACCAGAGCAGGAGATGTAGAATTGATTGGTAGAGAAAATTGCAGAATCAATCAAGAGTACTAAAATTCTTTCAAATTTCAACGTCCAAGAAGCACTTTGACATTGTGTGCAAAGCTTCAATAGGTACCCTTAGAACACTTTACTTTTTTTTTTTTAAATCACTTTAGATTCTATGAACAGCACTTTGACATTGTGTGCAAAGCTTCAGAAGATACCCTTAGAATATTTTACTTTTTCGAAAAATTTCACTTTAAATTTTAAACTTTGATCTAGTATTTAGTCGTAAATATTACTTCAACTTTGTCAATTAAACAAGTGTCATCACACTACAAGAATGATTGTAATGTTTTTGGGCGTTTTTGACGCTGCTTTATCTCTTTCATTTAACTGCAATTCGAACAAAAATTTATATCATATTTCATATTCAATGTATCATATTCAATTTAATATCAAATCAATATCAATTCAATCCAATATCATTCATATTCAATTTATCATATATCTATCATATTTCTCATATTAAGGCTCATTAATTCTATAATTTAAGTAATAAGATTAATGACGTACAATTATTATTTCAACTATAAAATTTAGTTATTTTTATATAATTTATCAAAGTGTTGTTAATTTTCCCCCAGAGTTTCAAAGGTTGCAATTAAAGTTTTAATACCAAGAGAAGCTTTAGATGAATCAAACTTTTCAGTCTGAAGGACTCCTCGGCCAGTTGTTAATGAGGGAATTCGAAAATCTGCGCAAACCACCAGTTGGGTAATTGCAATTCGAGCGCGTTGGAAATATTAGGAACGGAAGTCGTGGCACTCGGCTTCCAGCATTCCGCAGTTTCCAGGGTTTTGCGTGGTCACTGCAAGGCCTGTCCGAAACTCCAGCCAACGATCTCGTGAAAGCGCGATAGCCGTGCACAAATCGCATGCAACGAGACGCAAAATCAAAATATTTCGACACATAAAGTGATATTTTTGATATTCAGTAACTGCAACTGTAACAGTATTCTGTAATTTTTGAAAAATCGACAAAATTTCAAAAAATAATATAGTAACTCAAAAAGTACAAAATAATATATAACTCGAATAAGTGTTCGAATAACAATTAAATAACAGGACGCAAAATCAAAATATTTCAACACATAAAGTGATATTTTTGATATTCAGTAACTGCAACTGTGACAGTATTCAGTAATTTTTGAAAAAAACGACCAAATTTCAAAAAATAATATAGTAACTCAAAAAGTACAAAATAATATATAACTCGAATAAGTGTTCGAATAACAATTAAATAACAGGACGCAAAATCAAAATATTTCAACACACAAAGTGATATTTTTGATATTCAGTAACTGCAACTGTAACAGTATTCAGTATTTTTTGAAAAAACGACAAAATTTCAAAAAATAATATAGTAACTCAAAAAGTACAAAATAATATATAACTCGAATAAGTGTTCGAATAACATTTAAATAACAGGACGCAAAATCAAAATATTTCAACACAAAAAGTGATATTTTTGATATTCAGTAACTGCAACTGTGACAGTATTCAGTAATTTTTGAAAAAACACGACAAAATTTCAAAAAATAATATAGTAACCCAAAAAGTACAAAATAATATATAACTCGAATAAGTGTTCGAATAACAATTAAACCTATCTAATGCATTGCAATAATTAGTATTTTAACTATGTAATTACTAAGTAATATTTAAAAAAAAAACATTGACGTATTTTTGAAAGACAACATTAAAAATTTATAAAACTAATTTAGTAACTCAAAACGTACACAATAATATGGAACTCGAGTGTTGAAATCCATGTACTGCATTACAATATCACGAAGCTGGAATTCGTATTTCAATTTTTGAGTATTGTTTTTTAATTAAATTTTGTTTCCAAAGGTATCGAAGAAAACATATTACGACGGGGCGAGAATTAGTATTTTAACTTTTTAATTACAAAGTAAATTAAAAGAAAAAAACCGACGCATTTTTTAATGACAAAATTTTAAATTTATAATACTAATTTAGTTATTTAGTTACAAAATAATATAGAACTCGAGTGTTGAAATCCATTTACTGCATTACAATATAAATTTATAAAACTAATTTAGTAACTCAAAATGTACAAAATAATATAAAACTCGAGTGTTGAAATCCATTTACTGCATTACAATATCAGAAGCCAGAATTCGTATTTCAATTTTTGAGTAATGTGTTTTAATTTAAAAAAAAAAAACCAAAGGTTTCGAAGGAAAAATATTACGGCGGGGCGAGACTTGGTATTTTAACTTTTTAATTACTAAGTAAAATTAAAGAAAAAACATTGAAACAGTTTTAAAAGACAACATTTAAAATTTATAAAACTAATTTAGTAACTCAAAACGTACAAAATAATACGGAACTCGAGTGTTGAAATCCATTTACTGCATTACAATATCACGAAGCCAGAATTAGTATTTCAATTTTTGAGTAATTTTTCTTTAATTAAAAAAAAATCCCAAAGGTTTTCAGGAAAAACTATTACGACGAGGCCAAAATTAGTATTTTAACTTTTTAATTACTACGTAAAATTAAAAAAAAAACTGACGTGATTTTGAAAGATAAAATTTAAAATTTAAAAAACTAATTTAGTAACTCAAAAAGTACAAAATAATATGGAACTCAAGTGTTGAAATCCATTTACTGCATTACAATATCACGAAGCCAGAATTCGTTTTTCAATTTTTGAGCATTGTTTTTTAATTCAAAACATTTTTTTCCCAAAGGTTTCGAAGGAAAAATATTACGACGGGGCGAGAATTAGTATTTTAACTTTTTAATTACTACGTAAAATTAAAATAAAAACATTGATGCATTTTGGAAAGACAAAATTTCAAATTTATAAAACTAATTTAGTAACTTAAAAAGTACAAAATAATATGGAACTCAAGTGTTGAAATCCATTTACTGTATTACAATATCACGAAACAAGAATTCGTATTTCAATTTTTGAGTATTGTTTTTAATTAAAAATGAAAATGTTTTCCCAAAGGTTTCGAAGGAAAAATATTACGACGGGGCGATAATTAGTATTTTAACTTTTTAATTACTATGTAAAATTAAAGAAAAAAACATTGAAGCATTTTTAAAAGACAAAATTTTAAATTTATAAAACTAATTTAGTAACTCAAAAAGTACAAGATAATATGGAACTCAAAGGAAAAATATTACGACGGGGCGAGAATTAGTATTTTAACTTTTTAATTACAAAGTAAAATAAAAGTAAACCGACGCATTTTTTAATGACAAAATTTTAAATTTATAAAACTCATTTACTTATTCAGTTACAAAATAATATAGAACTCGAGTGTTGAAATCCATTTACTGCAATACAATATCACGAAGCCAGAATTAGTATTTCAATTTTTGAGTATTGTTTTTTAATTCAAAACATTTTTTTCCTAAAGTTTTCGAAGGAATAATATTACGACGGGGCGAGAATTAGTATTTTAACTTTTTAATTACAAAGTAAATTAAAAGTAAACCGACGCATTTTTTACTGACAAAATTGTAAATTTATAAAACTAATTTAGTTATTTAGTTACAAAATAATATAGAACTAGCGTGTTGAAATCCATTTACTGCATTACAATATCACGAGGCCAGAATTACTATTTCAATTTTTAAGTAATTTTTCTTTAATTTAAAAACAATCCCAAAGGTTTCCAGGAAAAACTATTGCGACGGGGCGAGAATTAGTATTATAACTTTTAATTACTACGTAAAATTAAAAAAAAAATTGACGTGATTTTGAAAGATAAAATTTAAAATTTAAAAAACTAATTTACTAACTCAAAAAGTACAAAATAATATGGAACTCGAGTGTTGAAATCCATTTACTGGATTACAATATCACGAAACCAGAATTAGTATTTCAATTTTTAAGTATTTTTTTTTAATTAAAAATATTTTTTTCAAATATAAGATTTAGATTCGTTAGATAAAACTATTATTACAATTGTACTAGTAATTTGAATATAAGTTCTACTAGACTTTTTCCAGCATATGACTAATAGCAACCCTTCATTTTTTTATATAAAATTTTCTAAAGTAAATTCTTTGAAAATGAATTCTTCGGGCACAAATTCTTGGAATGATGTTAATTCGGAATAAAAATAAGTTGTTAAAATTAGTTTGAAAATCTAATCATTCTAGTCATTTTCTTTCGAAGAATTTGCATTCTAAGAATGTAATTTAAAAAAGATCTTGAAGAGGCAGCCCATAAAAAATGTTTAAAAATCAAATTTTCTAAAGTAAATTCTTTGCAAATGAATTCTTCGGTGGCAAATTCTACGAATAATCATTTGTTGAAAAATTAATTGTTAAAATTAGTTTGAAAATTTAATCATTCTAATCATTTTCTTTCGCAGAATTGGCATTCTAAGAATGTAATTTTAAAAAAAAGATCTTGAAGAGGCAGCCCGTAAAATTGTTTAAAAATCAAATTTTCTAAAGTAAATTCTTCGGTCACAAATTATAGAAGTGATCATTTTTTTTTTAAATTAGTTGTTAAAATTAGTTTGAAAATCTAATTATTCTAATCATTTTCTTTCGCAGAATTGGCAATCTAAGAATGTAATTTAAAAAAATTGAAGGCACCCCATAAAAAATCTGTGATAATCAAATTGTCTAAAGTAAATTCTTCCCAAATTAATTCTTCGATTACAAATTCTAGGAATGATAGTTTTTTGGAAAATTAGTTAAAATTAGTTTCAAAATGTCATCATTCTAATCATTTTCTTTCGAAGAATTTATATTCTAAGATTGTAATTTAGATGTAGTTTAAAACACTAATCTTTGCTGCCTTCAAAGCCCATAAAAATTATTTCAAAATCAAATGATCTAAAGTAAATGCATCGCAAAATAATTCTTCGGTGACAAATTCAAGGAATGATCATTTCTTGAAAAAATAGTTGTTAAAATTATTTGAAAATCTAATCTTTCTAGTCATTTTTTTCCGAAGAATTTGCATTCTAAGATTGTAATTTAAAAAATTGATCTTGAAGTCAGCACATAAAAATTCTTTGAAAATAAAATTTTCTAATGTAAATTATTCGCAAATTAATTCTTCGGTGACAAATTATAGGAATGATCATTTGTTAAAAAATTAGTTGTTAAAATTATTTGATAATCTAATGATTGTAATCATTTTCTTTCGAAGAATTTACATTCTAAGATTGTAATTTAAATGTACTTTAAAACACTGACCTTTGCTGCTTTCAAAGCCCATAAAAATTCTTTCAAAATCAAATTATCTACAATAAATTCTTCGCAAATAAATTCTTTGGTAACAAATTCAAGGAATGGTCATTTTTTGAAAAACAAGTTAAAATTAGTTTGAAAATATAATCATTCTAATCATTTTCTTTCGCAGCACATAAAAATTCTATGAAAATCAAGTTTTCTAAAGTAAATTCTTCGCAAATGAATTCTTCGGTGACAAATTCAAGAAATGATCATTTTTGAAAAACTAGTTGTTTTAATTAGTTTCAAAATCTAAAAAAAAATATCTTTGCTGCCTTCAAAGCCCATAGAAAATCTTTCAAAAGCAATGTTTTTAATGTAAATTCTTCGCAAATTAATTCTTCGGTGACAAATTATAGGAATCTTCATTTGTTAGTTAGTTGTTAAAATTATTTGAAAATCTAATCATTCTAATCATTTTCTTTCGCAGAATTGGCATTCTAAGAATGAAATTTAAAAAAATGGTCTTCAAGACCTTTTTTTTCAAGACCAAGGCAGCCCATAAAAAATCTGTGAAAATCAAATTGTCTAACGTAAATTCTTCGATTACAAATTCTAGGATTTTTTTTTAAAATTAGTTGTTAAAATTAGTTTGAAAATCTAATCATTCTAATCATTTTCTTTCGAGCAATTTCCATTCTAAGATTATAATTTAAATGTAATTTAAAAAATTGATTTTGAAGGCAGCCCATAAAAATTCTTTGAAAATCAAATTTTGTAAAGTAAATTCTTCGCAAAGTAATTCTTCGATTACAAATTCTAGGAATGATAATTTTTTGAAAAATTTATTGTTAAAATCAGTTTGAAAATGCCATTAGAATGCATTCTTTTTCTGTATCTTTCTAGATCTAAAAACTTGGGACCTTTTATAAGCAAATTTTATCACAAACATGAAAACTTTCTATCCAATGTCTTTGACAAATACAATAAATGATGAGAATGTTTCATGTGTTTCAAATGATAACAAAAAAAATCTTTCATCAAAGCGTGCCATGAAAACAATAACGAATAATAATAAATAATAAAAATAATAATAAAAATAATATGTCCGAATTATTTTTCTGCTGAATTTATGAAAGTGAATGATCACTTCTGGAAAAGTTAATTGGAAATCTTCAAAAGTATTACGTGTCTGATAATGACCCACTGCCCATGAATTTTTACACCGGTCATAACCATAACGTTAAGTACAATAAGATTTCACATTCACAAATTCGAACAAACTTGTCAAATTTCACAACTGTAAGCTAAGACATAAGACTCGTACATTTTATATCTATCCTTCCTTTTCATGGGAACTTTGACGAAAGTTTTTTTGAATCACTCGATATATTTCTATAAGCTTGTACAAAGTTGTTTCATGGCAAAGTTTCAAAATCACGATTCAGAAAAATTTGGCGAAAAATCAGTTGTTCTGGCAGACCCTTCAAATAGTGGAGAACAGACAAAACGCAATGTATATAATTAAATCAACCATAGCGCACTGTATTTATATAAAATACAGTATTTGCAAGTCCTAGTATCAATACAAGTCCAAGTCCAATACAGTCCAAGTATTTGCAATACTTCAGTCTTCTGACAAAAGTATTGCAAATTGATGTCTATTTTTTAAGAAAATGTTAAAATTGAAATTTATACCGTCAATTCAACATTTTATGGGTAAATACTGAAAGACTGGATTATAATTAATCAATTTTTCAGAAAATACCTGAAGAAAAAAATTGTCTGAGTTACCATGCAAATTAGAATTATTTCTTAGTAGGAAAGTAGGAAGTATCTACAAATTTTGGAGAATTATGCGGAAAATCAACAACATGAATTCCAAGAAATTTTTCTAAACACGTAAATATTTTTCGTGCATTGCGTATTTGCTTTATTTAATATTGACACTTCGTGAGCACCTTG
The DNA here is from genome assembly GCA_951805005.1 of Othius punctulatus. Classification (NCBI taxonomy): domain Eukaryota; kingdom Metazoa; phylum Arthropoda; class Insecta; order Coleoptera; family Staphylinidae; genus Othius; species Othius punctulatus. The sequence continues at coordinate 3,746,609 of OX638141.1, read as the reverse complement.
AATCGAGTTGTAACCTCGCCTGTGGAAGACGGGGCAAAATATTTGCTCTTCCTGCCCGTAAATTCAAATTTACTACGTCTTCGTCACGGTAAACGCAATTGACTGGATTTTTGAGCGTTTTTCGAGTTTTGTGGCCGGCGGGACAATCGGAACACATCCTGCATTGTAATTCGCCGGTGCGTCACAGTCAATTTACCTCGCGCATTATAATCTTCGATTTACTGTAATCACCGACTACTTATTGCTATTTATAGGTTCAGTTATGGAACGGGTTCATTGCACATGTGTGCACGTGTAAGCTGGCTCCAGCCCACGACGGACACACAGGAGAGGGCGGATTTTTCTGCTGGCGACTTCCTCGCTTGTGCGCGCACACCGCGCGCTTTCCACCGCTTTTCCGCGGAAAACGCAAAAAAGGCGGAAAGCGCGTGGGCTTACACGCCTCTTGAACGCCGAAGCGCAGGCGAAACAGATATCGCGTATCGAAGAAAAAAACCGCAAAACAAACACAATATCGGATATCTCGATACGCAATATTTCTGTGTGAGAAATTCGATTTTAATTTTATCACCAAGGTCGAGAACGTATATTTTTAAAACTCCGATCGCGCGGAGCGTAAATATACGAAAAAAATATTCGGCCTGCTCAAGGAGAGGGTTAATTTGCCTCGGGCAGGTGGGAGATGAGATGAGAGGATGATCCTGCGTCAGAAAATTCGCACGTCGGCGCGCATATTTTGCAAGGACGAAACGGTGGGTGCCCACGGTGCGCAAGGATTGCCAAAAAGTGCGTCGGAAAAGACTAAAATAGCATCCCAGACCGCTGCAAAATACATGACTAATTCATAACGCGCTCTGTGTACACGGCAAAAAGGTAAATACTCGCCCATTTAAAATACTGCAATCGCCAGAGAAATAAGTGCAGTACAACGTAGGGATAAATACAGCCAGGCGCCAGAATTGACATTAAGATAACTCTTCATCGAATTGATAACAATACGATTACGTTTTTTATAGTTCAATGGAATCAAACAGTTAGTCAGTAGTAGCTAGGCTGGTTTCCGATTCAATTGTCAACTTGAGATAAGATTGCACAAGCTTGTCATGAATGGCTTGAAACTGCACATTTAACAATATTCAATTATTAAGTGGTTCTCTGTACCTAAAATATATAGCGTGTCCCACGCTTATGGAGCATTAAAAGTTTATGGGGTTTCCAATAAAAAAAAAAAAAAATGAAAAAAAAATCATCCAAACACGGCTGATTCCGTACTCAGGTAAAATACTTTCTATCACTTTTCATCCAAACATGGCTGATTCCGTACTCAGGTAAAAAGGTAAAATACTTTCTATCACTTTTCATTCAAACATGGCTTGAATGTTTGAATGAAAACATTCAAACATTCAAATACTTCAAATACTTTCTATCACTTCCTGTTCTAACGGAAGTAGCAATCAACTTTTTTTTTTTTTTTTTTTTTAATGGAACACCCTATATATTATTATGTTTTTGGGTTCCCCGTTTAATTTGATTTAATCTTTTGTAGAGATGTGTGTATAACTATCTGCTGCTGAGATAAAAACTAAATTCCAAGATGTTGACCTCAAAAGATGATGGCTTCAATTTCTCTTACAAATGAGATAGAAACAGAAAATTTATCAAGGATACCTATCTGCTGCTAACTAATTTCAAACATTTTGACCTCAAAAGACGTTAGGAAAAATTTCCTCAATTTCCCTACAAATGAGATAGAAACTGAAAATTTATCAAGGAATCAGCCATGTTTTTTGATGACTATTTTCAAATTTTTATCTCATCGGGAATCCCATAAACTTTTGATGGTCCATGAGCGTGGGACACCTTGTATATGCAAGGCGAAATTCCTGCCGAGTGAAAACCATGTTATAATTAAAGAATGGCCACCCACATTAATAATAAAAATAACGCTTATCCTGCAACTGAAAGTCAATGTTTTGGGACCAAGGCGAATTGCCAGGGCTCTAGCAGTACAAGTAATATATCATCAAGTATTAACGCAACACCATACAAAGTTTAAAACATAATTGTACACCGAATCTAATGCATCAAATCTAAAGGTGCATGTCCACAAAAAAAAAAAATTTCACCAAATGTTTGCAACTACCTGCAAACGAAAAATTGAAAAAATATACTGTAGAACATAGTATAGAACATAGAACATACATACTATTCATAGAACATAGATAATATATATATATATATATATAGAACATACATACTATACATAAAACATACATACTATACATAAAACATACATACTATACATAAAACATACATACTATACATAGAACATACATACTATACATAGAACATACATACTATACATATAACATACATACTATACATAGAACATACATACTATACATATAACATACATACTATACATAGAAACAGGCTTTAGTGGTTGTAGCTGTGTAACGAAATTGAAAAATCGATAAAAATTTATATCATCCAGATATCTGCCTTCAAAGATTAAAATTTCTAAAATTAAGTGCAACTCGAAAAAATGTCAGAATGACAGAAACCCTCTTGAATAGTGTAGTAATTAACAACAAAAAAAAACGCGAATCTTCAAAAATTATATTTTGAGAACCATCGAGGATCTCACTCAACTGTTTGAGATTATAAAACAAGACAACATTTCTAGAAATTTTTATTCTGGAAACCATAGAGAATTCAAAATTTAAAATTAATGGGACCAACTTTTCTAAAATTATGTATACGATTATCGATAGCCAATACAGATTGTTTTAAAAACATAGAGAAAAAGAAAAATAACAATAGACCCTCTAAACTTAAAAAAAAATACAAATATGCAAAAATTGGTTAAAAATTCAATTTCGGGGTAAAGTCGTAATGATAAGATAAGTGTTGTAAGTAACAAAAAATAAAACGAGAATCTTCAAAAATTATATTTTGAGAACCATCGAGGATCCCACTCAAACCGGTTGAGATTTTAAAACAAGACAACATTTCTAGAAATTTTTATTTAATAGAGAATTCAAAATTTTAAATTACTGGGACTAACTTTTCTAAAATTATGTATACATCGAAAATAAAAGTCTAAGAATGACACACCTTTTATAATATTTGTGAATTAGGTGGGAAACAAGGTGTCTCTAAAATAATATATATTTTGAGAATTACAAAAGTTTGAGATTATAAAGTCTAAGAATGACAAACCTGCTATAATATTTGTGAATTACGAGAAAAACACGTGTCTCTAAAATATATATTTTGAGAATTTGAAAGTTTAAGATTATAAATAAAAGACTAATTTCTAGAAATGAAAAAAGTGAAAAAATATAAAAGAAACATAGATCCTTTAACAATTAAAAAAAAAGGAAAAATACAAATATGCAAAAATTGCTAAAAAAATTGTATTTCGGGATAAGAGTCTTCAAAGTTGCAAGTGCAAATTAATGACAAATGAGAAATATTGCTCAATACAAACAAAAATATTTAGAGAATAATCGAGGAAAGCTCCCCATCCAGAGTTAAAAAAAATCAGCCTTCAAAGATTTTTTTTTTAATTAGGCTCAAATTGATAAAAACTTGTATTTTGAACAATATCGACACCCGCTTTCAATGTTTGAAACAGTAAATTTTTGACATTTTTCATTTTGTTACGAATCTTCAATAATTATATTTTGAGAACCAACGAGGATCTCACTCAAACTGTTTGATATTATAAAACAAGCCAACATTTCTAGAAATTTTTATTCTGAGAACCACAGAGAATTTAAAATTACTGGGACTGACTTTTCTAAAATTATGTATACATCGAAAATAAAAGTCTAAGAATGACAACACTGACAAGAAATATACCTGCTATAATATTTATGAATTACGAGGGAAAAAAACGTGCCTCTAAAAAAATATATGTTTTGATATTATATTTATATGTATTAATTAGAAAACTTTGACATTATAAAAAAAAAATCAAGAAATTATTGTTTTGAAGGCGCAAAGACTTCATATGGGGTCGATAGCTGATACAGATTGTTTTAAAAACAAAGAGAAAAAATATAAAAGAACCATAGATCCTCTAAAATAAAAATAAAAAAACTATGCAAAAATTGGTTAACAATTGTATTTCAGGATAAGAGTCTTCAAAGTTGCAAGTGGAAATAGAAGACAAATGACAAATAATGCTCAACACAAACAAAAATATTTAGAGGATAATCGAGGAAGGCTCCTCAGATTTAAAAAAAATCAGCCTCCAAAGATTTTTTTTTTTTAATTAAGGCTCAAATTGATAAAAACATCCTCCGAGTTTAAAAAATCAGCCTCCAAAGATTTTTTTTTTAATTAGGCTCAAATTGGTAAAACGTGTATTTTGAACAATATCGACGCCGCTTTCAATGTATGAAACAGCAATTTTTTTACATATTTCATATGTTATGTAATTATGTAATATGTATGTAATATGTAATTATGTAATGTAGGTTAAGTTTGATGTCAATTAGTTACAATTATTTTGCTTCACCAGTCAAAATTTGTCACATTATCAACTGTAACTGTCAAAGTCTGTGAAGTTTCTAGCACCAGATGAAAATCAGTAAAATTTTCAACTCCAACTGTCGAAATCAGACATATTTTTAAACGTATTTAACTTCAAATGTATTTAACTAATGAATAAATCCATTCAACTCAGAAAGGATCGTTACATTTTTCATCTTCAAATGTGTTTAATTTTCAATTGAAATGTTAAATCAATAAAATTTTCAGATGCATTTATCAAAATCTGTAAATTGTTAGGTCCATTTGTTAAGATTTGGACGATTTTGATTGAAAATTTAACATATTTGGAGAGTACAGTTTGGAACATTTGGCAGATTTCGACAGTTGCAGTTAGACATTTTTGAGATTTTTACAGTTTATGCTATTAATTTGGCAGTAGCAGTGACATGTTTTCATAGTTGCACTCAAAATTTTGAAAACAAAAATACATATGTACAGGTTTGGAGAACACAACATTTTTAGATTTTGACAGTTGCAATTACAAATTTCAACAGATTTTTGTAGTTGCTGCTAATAATTTGGCATTGGCAGTGACATATTTTGATAGTTACACTCAACATTTTAAAAACGAAAGTACATATGTACAGATTTGGAGCATAGAAAATTTTACAGATTTTAACAGTTGCAATTACACATTTCTATAGATTTTCATAGTTGCTGCTAATAATTTGGCAGTGGCAGTGACATATTTTGATAGTTGCACTTAAAATCTTAAAAACAAAAGTACAGATGTACAGGTTTAGAGTACTGAATTTTTTACAGATTTTAACAGTTGCATTACAAATTTCTATAGATTTTCACAGTTGCTGCTAATAATTTAGAAGTGGCAGTGATAGATTTTGATAATTGAACTCAATATTTTGAAAACAAAAGTACAACTATACAGATTTGAAGCATACAACAATTTACAGATTTTGATAGTTGCAATTATAAATAGCTATAAATTTTCACAGTTGCTGCTAATAATTTGGCAGTGGCAGTGACATATTTTGATAGTTGCACTTGAAATCTTAAAAACAAAAGTACAGATGTACATGTTTAGGGTACAAAATATTTTACAGATTTTAACAGTTGCATTACAAATTTCTATAGATTTTCACAGTTGCTGCTAATAATTTAGAAGTGGCAGTGATATGTTTTCATAATTGCACTCAATATTTTGAAAACAAAAGTACAACTATACAGATTTGAAGCACACAACAATTTACAGATTTTAATAGTAGCAATTATAAATAGCTATAAATTTTCACAGTTGCTTCTAATAATTTGGCAGTGGCAGTGACATATTTTTATAGTTGCACTTAAAATCTTTAAAACAAATGTACAGATGTACAGGTTTGGAGTACAGATTTTTTTACAGATTTTAACAGTTGCATTACACATTTCTATAGATTTTCACAGTTGCTGCTAATAATTTGGAAGTGGCAGTGATAGATTTTGATAATTGCACTCAATATTTTGAAAACAAAAGTACAACTATACAGATTTGAAGCATACAACAATTTACAGATTTTGATAGTTGCAATTATAAATAGCTATAAATTTTCACAGTTGCTGCTAATAATTTGGCAGTGGCAGTGACATATTTTGATAGTTGCACTTGAAATCTTAAAAACAAAAGTACAGATGTACATGTTTAGGGTACAAAATATTTTACAGATTTTAACAGTTGCATTACAAATTTCTATAGATTTTCACAGTTGCTGCTAATAATTTAGAAGTGGCAGTGATATGTTTTCATAATTGCACTCAATATTTTGAAAACAAAAGTACAACTATACAGATTTGAAGCACACAACAATTTACAGATTTTAATAGTAGCAATTATAAATAGCTATAAATTTTCACAGTTGCTTCTAATAATTTGGCAGTGGCAGTGACATATTTTGATAGTTGCACTTAAAATCTTAAAAACAAAAGTACAGATGTACAGGTTTGGAGTACTGATTTTTTTTACAGATTTTAACAGTTGCATTACACATTTCTATAGATTTTCACAGTTGCTGCTAATAATTTGGCAGTGGCAGTGACATATTTTGATAGTTGCACTTAAAATCTTAAAAACAAAAGTACAGATGTACAGGTTTGGAGTACTGATTTTTTTTACAGATTTTAACAGTTGCATTACACATTTCTATAGATTTTCACAGTTGCTGCTAATAATTTGGCAGTGGCAGTGACATATTTTGATAGTTGCACTTAAAATCTTAAAAACAAAAGTACAGATGTACAGGTTTGGAGTACTGATTTTTTTTACAGATTTTAACAGTTGCATTACACATTTCTATAGATTTTCACAGTTGCTGCTAATAATTTGGCAGTGGCAGTGACATATTTTGATAGTTGCACTTAAAATCTTAAAAACAAAAGTACAGATGTACAGGTTTGGAGTACTGATTTTTTTTACAGATTTTAACAGTTGCATTACACATTTCTATAGATTTTCACAGTTGCTGCTAATAATTTGGCAGTGGCAGTGACATATTTTGATAGTTGCATTTAAAATCTTTAAAACAAATGTACAGATGTACATGTTTAGGGTACAAAATATTTTACAGATTTTAACAGTTGCATTACAAATTTCTATAGATTTTCACAGTTGCTGCTAATAATTTGGAAGTGGCAGTGATAGATTTTGATAATTGCACTCAATATTTTGAAAACAAAAGTACAGTTCAACAGATTTAGAGCATACAACAATTTACAGATTTTAATAGTTGCAATTATAAATAGCTATAAATTTTCACAGTTGCTGCTAATAATTTGACAGTGGCAGTGACATATTTTGCTAGTAGAAATCAATATTTTGACAATAAAAGTACAGATGTACAGATTTGAAGCACAGAAAATTTTAGATTTTGACAGTTGCAATTACAAATTTCTATAGATTTTCACAGTTGCTACTAATTTGACATTTGACAGATTTGAGATTTTAAATGTTGTTGTGACGTTGTTGGTCAAAAAAGTGGCAATGAAGAAGTGCCCTCTGTTTTTTTATACCTTGAAATATCCCCGTAACTATTAGTTTTAAATTTAAAAATGTTTCCAGAATGTTTTACTTTACTATAGAAGTTTATGAAGAGTAACAAAAATTGTATTTTTTTCATAATTTATAGGTTATTTATGCGTTACCATTTCGTGATACATTTGCAATTTGGAATTTTAAGAAATCAACCAATTTTTAAATTTTGGCTTGTATGTTCGGTTATATTAGATTTTATAAGTCAGCCATGGTTGAATATTTAATAGAGCAAAAAACTTCAATATGAACGAAGCAAACGAAAAGGAAATTTATTGGGGAACACGAGCCAGTGTCATTGACAATATTATTATATTTCATCTCAAGATCGCATTAAGAACACATATTTTTTTGCAAATCCGGGGCCAGAAAAATATGTAGTGGTTATTAATACACACCACGCATCTGCTGCCTCTTGTTAATGTTTATAATTCGATCTATAATTAGCTAAGCATTATCTTGTTCAAGACGAATCGTTTAGAAGTATGCGGGATGAAAGAAGCCCAAGCTGCTGGCATGTAATATTTATACGACCAAATTCAAGCCAGGGCGTTCTTACATAATTCAAATGAAGCAGCTATTTCTAGACCAGCAAGGCCTTATTTCATAGTGGCTACGATTTCCGCAGTAGGTTGCATAACCGCCGAATTGGCTCGCGAATATTATGTTTTATATAGTTTTTAATTATTTGGCAAGATTTCTGGACAGGCGTTGACAATTTGCACATATGAGTGATTTTGGGGGCTTAATCGGCCCACGTATAGCTCCCTGGTGTTCGTGCCTTTATAGGCTATTTATTTTGGGTTATATGCATCTTGGTATTTTGGTTTTGAATGTTCTAAGATTGCCCCAAAATGGAATGGTCCATGAACCTACATCAAATAACAAAATATGGTATTACAAATCATTGATAATATTAAAGAGAGACATTTGAAAATATTGGTACCCAACCCAACAAAGTCAACAAAACCCAAACAACAAAAACAAAAAAAGGCGACCTCTTTTTAACTTTCTCAATTAACTATTTGATCTTTCACATTTTATTATTTGCTGGAGATGGATACAACTCTGCTTACTCAATGCTTCTCTCTGCAAAGCTTTTTTTTCTTCTATTAGCAATTGTTTTGCGTTACATGTTTTGTTAAAGTTTGGCAAGGAATTTGCGGATTTTCAGAGGTGAACCATTTTTCGTGTGCAGTTATTTTAAAAAATAGTCTTTTCGACGACGTTCCATATTTTCGTTGTTGAGATAGGTGCGATCCCATGCATTTTAATGTATTTGCGGACTTGCGGTTTTCGCTCGGCAGGAATTTCGCCCAGTGAATCGACGAGCGTCAATTGATGCAAATTTCGCGTCCCATTCGGCCACTCGTTTGCTCGCGGTTACACACACACACTCTCACACATACGCTAGCACTCGTTAGGCTGTGTCCCATCTGGAATGTCGAGTCTACGTGTACAGTCAGGGGAAGAGTATACAAATCGCTAGACCAGACTAGCATGGGTGGCAGGAAACCTCGCCGATCCGATTAACATAGCGTACACATGAATACGACGGGCGTGCATACGATAAACACCAACCGGCGTATGTATCCATCCACCTAGGTGTGGGATATTGTGAACAATGATCGCTCAAATCATCGCACATTTCTTTAAAGACTGCCCATTTCCGGACGGGGATTTAATCGGATTTCTTATGCTTCAAAGAATATTTGTCAATCAATCTTCTGGATTCAGACCACTTTCAAACGTATGCTTCAAAGAATATTTGTCAATCAATCTTCAGAATTCAGACCCCTTTCAAACGTATGCTTCAAAGAATATTTATCAATCAACTTCTGGATTCAGACCGCTTTCAAACGTAATTTGATACACTTTCAGTCAAAATTTGGCAGTTTTTGATAGTTTAAATAACTTACTTAAGTAGATATTTTATTGTTTAACACTTGGACCTAAAAAATGCTAATATGGACAGATTTGTGTCTCTGTTTAAAAAAAAATAAAAATTTAGTTAGCTTTTTCATTTTTAGAAGATGACAATTTTTATGAAAATTTTGTATGACTATGATAGTTTCAGTCAAAACTTGACAGTTTTGGATAGTTTTGTATGACTATGATAGTTTCAGTAAAAATTTGACAGTTTTGGATAGTGTTGTATGACCAAGATAGTTTCAGTCAAAATTTGACAGTTTTGGATAGTTTAAATAACAAATAGTCCAAATCCAAGGGATACATTGAAAAGTTACGATAGTTGAAGTTGAAAATTCTGGCAGATGTACACAATTACATTTGAAAATAGGGTGTTAAAGAATTTATATTTTAAACTATTTAATTTTTTTAATTGTAACTATTAAGGCAATGCATTTTTTTCACATATTCAAACTACGAAAGATTTTCGGATTATTTTTATTGATTCGAATATACACGTAATTTGAAAAAGTTTTATCTTTGAACGCGAACATCTCGAATTTATTGATTCTCAAAGGATTTTTTTAACGATATTTTTTTTACAATTATTAAGGCGAACATATCGAATTTCGATGATTCTCAAAAGATTTTTTTAAGGATATTTTTTTTTTACAATTATTACAGCAATGCATGTAATATCTTTTCATATATTCAAACTTCGAAAGATTTTCGGATTATTTTTATCGATTCGAATTCACACGTAATTTGAAAAAGTTTTATCTTTGAAGGTGAACATCTCGAATTTCAATGATTCTCAAAGGATTTTTTCTAACGATATTTTTTTTTTACAATTATAAAAGCAATGTATGTAATATCTTTTCATATATTCAAACTTAGAAAGGTTTCGAAGATTTTCGGATATTTTTTATCGATTCGGATACACACCAAATTTGAAAAACTTTTATCTTTGAAGGCGAACATATCGAACTTCGATGATTCTCAAAAGATTTTCTTTAACGATATTTTTTTTTACAATTATTAAAGCAATGTATGTAATATCTTTTCATATATTCAAACTTTGAAAGATTTTCGGATTATTTTTACGATTCGAATATACACGTAAGTTGAAAAAGTTTTATCTCTGAAGGCGAATATATCGAATTTCGATGATTCTCAAAAGATTTTATCTAACGATATTTTTTTACAATTATAAAAGCAATGTATGTAAAATCTTTTCATTTATTCAAACTAAGAAAGGTTTCGAAGATTTTCGAATATTTTTTAGCGATTCGAATACACACGTAATTTGAAAAAGTTTTATCTTTGAAGGCGAACTCGAATTTCGATGATCTCAAAAGATTTTTTCTAACGATATTTTTTACAACTATTGAAGCAATGTATGTATATTTTGTCATATATTCAAACTTAGAAAGGTTTCGAAGATTTTCGGATATATTTTATCCATTCGAATATACAGGTAAATCTTTAAAGGCGAAACATACACTACATGGGCCTCAAAATATATAACTCCCACATGTAATCAAATAATGCAAAAGCAAGAATTGATTCAGAAATGCGGCGAAGAAATATTTCACTCAACCCCTATTACTCTATCAATGAATATTTTGATTAGAACGATTAGATTATATTGTAATTATGTGTCGTATTATATATTTATTTAATTGTTGTATTAATTAGAAATGATTGTGATATTAATTAGCTATTCAATTAATATTATATTATAATTGAGTAAGTTTGTATATGTCTGTATGTCTGTATGTCTGTATGGCTGTATGTATGTATGTATGTATGTATGTATGTATGTATGTATGTATGTATGTATGTATGTATGTATGTATGTATGTATGTATGTATGTATATATCTCTAACATGTTATTTTATTATTTCTTATTTATTTTTAATATTTGACAGTGTAACATTTTGTACACTGTTCTTGTACATTTTGACTCTGTAATGTTCTCTGTGATCCAAATACAATAAATGAAATTATTATTATTATTAATCATTACAGTATCATTTTTTTTATGTATTGCCACGTGATATACAGCAATTGCCTATTATTCAGTTTAAATACTGGTGTAAGAAGTATCTAACTAATTCTGCTTTTTATTCATTTGATGAATACTTTATGAACGGCGCTGCTTTGTAAATTTTAGTTTCTAGGTGTAACTGTTTATAATGTATTATAGCACTGTCGTTGTGTATTATCATTTATTCTCTAGGGCTCGTATTTTATATTTTATATTTCTTACAATTTTTAAGAGGATTATTTTATATATGTGCTTATATATGTGTGATTTTATACTTTTACTTTTATGTACTGATTTTAAATTTGTATTCAATCCGAAATATGTATGACCTGTGTAAAACGTATTGTTGATAGCACCAATAAAGATATTATTATTATTAACATCTTCAATGATTCATCATTCATCAACATCTTCGATGATTCTCAAATGATTTTTTCTAACGATTCGAGTATAATTTAAAAAAAAAGTATTATCCTTGAAGGCGAATATCTTGAATTTCGATGATTCTCAAAATATGTTTTTGGATCGATTCCAGTATAATTTTAAAAAGTCTTATCTTAGAAAGCTCTTTTAAAAAAATTATCTTCGAAGAAGTTTTTCTGTTACACATCTCGAAGTACATATTTTTTAAATTAATGTTTGCGTGTTTATAAAATTTTCAACGTTGAAACTGTGGTTTTAAAAATATTTTTTTTGGATTTTATGTTATGTATTTTATAATTTGAAACATGCAGTTGAGTTTCTCTTCGATTCCGTAATCCGTAAAAACATTCGTAAAACTTTGAAAGCCCTATGGTTTTACAAATATTTTTTTATAGATATTTTATCATTTGAAACCATGCAATAGAGTTTCTCTTCGATTCCTAAAATACATTTTTGTGTGTGTGTGTGTTGAGCATAATTAATTTTTTTTATGGTGGATTGTTTTATAATCTCAAAAGTAGTTTTCTCAATGGTTCTCAAAATATATTCTATAGAAACTTAACTTTATTTTTTTTCGTAATTTACAAATATTAAAGCCCTAACGGTGTTATTCATGAAAATTTAAGCCACGGTTTAACGGTGGTTTAGCTTAGTAACCATGGTAATCCTGTGTAAAACAGGCCGCTGAACCACGGCTGAACCACGGTTTAAATTTTTATGAATAACGCCGTTAGACCTTTTTCAATTTCCACTTATTTTAGAAAATTTACTCTCAGTAATTTTTAATTTTGAATGCTCCATGGTTCTCACAATAAAAATAAAATGTCTAGAAACGTTGTCTTGTTTTATAATCTCAAATGGTGCAAGTTTGCTTATGACACATTTAATAATCAATTTGTACCCTTCGAAGCACATTTTTTTTAGTTAAATTTTGCATGTTTCTGATTTTTTTTATATTGAAGGCTCTGTATTACATAATAATAAGGCTCTGTGGTTTTCTTAAAAAGTATCTTTATTACATAATAATAAGGCTCTGTGGTTTTCATAAAAAGTATCTTAAGAGTTCATTTAAAAAAATCTAGAAATTTTCAACCAATCTCAATCTCACTTGTCTATCTCAAACCATCAAGAAATTTATCGATGGTTTTTGAAGATTCGCGTTTTTGCGCATCTCTAACAATGGATATATGATGTTTTTATGATTGACTTTTTTGAATGACATGTAATTGATCGAGCGATCAGGTTAAAGATGTGACATTTGCGAAAACATATCTATGTGCATTATTCGCAAGCGATAAAATGTTTACGCGAACTTTGCGCTTGTTGTCAATAGCAACGCGCGACAAAGTGACAGTCCTCGGAAAAAGTCAACGCTTTCGCTCGCATTAGCAAGCAGAAATACTTACTTTGTGTATCAATTGTACGGAAAAAAAATTATGTATATAAATAAAACACATTACTTTGTTAGTATCACATAAAATTATTTATTGATTTGTTACTACTTTCGACTACTTAAGTAATCATTATAAAACAGAGTATTATAAACTAGATTTTTTATTTGAATAATGATTACTTTGATAATGATTACTTAAGTAGTCGAAACTAGTAACAAATCAATAAATAATTTTATGTGATACTAACAAAGTAATGTGTTTTATTTATAATTAATAAAATGTATCACGTAGTAGACGCCACCGCCATTCAAAATATTTATGTATATGTTATGTATGTATGGTTATGTTACGTTTATGTATTTATGCTTATGTTATGCTTATGTATGCATGGTAATGTAATGTTTAAGTATATTAATTTGATTTTTCATAATCCAAAATATTATATTAGTTAGTTTTGAGTGCTTGCCAATTATAACAGTTGCAAGAGACTAAACAAAATTTGGATGCGAGGTTTTCCAACTTTTCTTTAGTCTCTCTCTAGTTTAGTCACTTGTGCTAAAAAGTATCACTTTACGCACTGTGTACAGTGCCTATAAACCTAGTTTACGCAGTGTCGTAGAAAAATGTTTGTCATGGTAATTTGGGTAAAGGTTTTCTTTAAATTTTTTTTCATATATGTTATGTGATTCATACGGTAAGTTCTTCCAACAAAAGAACAAGTAGCATTTTTTTTCGAAGTCGTAAAAATAGACACCCTTAATAAATATGGCTCTACTGCTAACAATTTTATTATTGAATAACAATAATTGAAATAATAATAATTATATTTGCATGTAACAATATTATTGAATCGATTATTGAAAACGAATCGATAGTATTTTTTTCGAATAATTTTGATAATCGATTAAATTTAATATTTTGTTCGAATGCGCACATCTCCACGTCATATTTTACGACTGGTTTGTATTTCACAAATGCAGCTGCCAATTTGTAAAGTTTCTGAACTGACATTAACTACTTAAAATCTGACAAATTTCAACGATATTAGTTTTCATGTTGGGGAGTTACTATTTTAATGATGCAACAAGCAGATGGTACTTGCGCATAAAACGCAAAAATTTACGACTCACTTGATTTAGTTATACAAATTAAATGCGAAAACGATGTTCCCAGTAGTAAGAGCGGCGGGATATGCATGTAAATGCAAATATTTGAGTTATTGCTGATGAGTTGTCTGCATGTAGCGGAAGGAAATACTTGGGTTATGACAAACCTCTGTTTTTGGTATCGCGCAGTACCTACAGACGAGTTCATTAAACCAAGCAATTTATGTCTGATTTATAAAAATAGACATTGTACTATTATTAAAGGCTGTTTACACTTTTATTGGGCTATTTCCGCTGCCCGCTTGTCATTTATAAATTTCCCATGCCAATTTGCAACAATTATAATTTCTACTGGGATAACGCTTGGAGGTTGCTGCAGCACAATATGTTGGGGAATTTAAAATAAGTGGTTGAATTAATTACACAAAATTCAATTTATTCAATCTTCTTCAAGTGCCGTATCTCCTTCGACCTCCTCGAGTGTGTAGTGGTTTATAACTCTATATGCAAGGCACCTACAGTTTAACGACAGCTGCGAACCTCTTTTTTGGGGCAGCTTTCTTGGTTCAGCGATTCATATGAATTTTCCAGGATTTGAACCCGACACCTTCAGCTCTGCAGACGCACACACTCCCGCACATAATCAAATCCTGAGGCCAGATATGCAAATAGCAATTTCAGAGAGTTACACCTCCTGCAGGATCTATTTGGGATTCTCTATTAATACGTGAGCGCATTATTTTGAATACGACATTGAGGAGTCAAACACGAATGAAGATTAAGTATCTCATCAACATTAACAACCACACGAAGAAATACAAGCGCTTCATAGAAACGCAAAGACTCCTACTCGTCTATTTTTGTACCTCTTTATTCATTACAAGCGAAGCTAAAATTATCAGGATTACAATATTCAGACGCAAAAGAAAACATCAGCATTGAGTAATCATCATTGAGTAATAAGTCATCATCATCAGGCATTCGTCCCTGATAATCCATGCGCGGCCATGCGGAAAAATGGGAAATTTCCCAGAATTTTGGCCAGAACTTGACCTGACAAGTTTATTAATAATTTGCTAAAAAAATTTTTTTATTTTATATATTGCTTTCTTGTTTTATGTACCAAACTTTTTCGCCTAGCAGCTCCCATTTTGAACTAGGGTTTTTCCATGGTACCCTTCAAACATTTTTTGCAATTTTTTATATAATATTAAATAAATTTTGTAAGGAATGTAATTAGTGTAGAAACTCGTTATAAGTATCAAATAAAAATTCGCAGCTTCTATCAATCATTGTAATTTATGATAATTTTGGTATTTAATAATAAAAAATTCTAATGAAAACTACGAAATTTTTGTAAATTTAATTTACAATCGACATGACATAATTTTAATGAGACTTTTGCGATTTGATTAGGTTTTTGCAATGTTAAATAATTTTTTTTTTATTTGTAAGGTAAAATTCTAGTATTTGTAATAAGAATATCATAATTTCTAATGAAAATTTTGTAATCTCTAATAAAACGTTCGTAATTTCCAACTAAGTTTATTTTCATTAAATTTTCTATAAATAACTGTAAACATTTTAACAACTTAATAAAAATTTTGCAAATGCAAATGACATTTTGCATTTTATAGTGAAATTTTGGTAATTTACAACAAAATGTTTATAATAACTGCTGAAATGTTGTTATTTATATTACGAATGTTGAAATTTCATATGATATTTTACATGTTTGTGAAATACTGAAATAGTGAAAAATATAGTGAAATTTATCAATTTACAATAAAATTATCATAAAGCTATTGCAATTTTGTAATTTAGAATGATGAATGATGAGAGTCACAACGAAAATTACCTAATTCCAATTAGTTGATGATTGTTTTCTAATTCCATTGAAATATTGTATTAATAATAATAAAAATTGCAATTTTCACTACAATGTTCCAATTTAAATTCAACATTTTACAAATTCTACAACATTTTTGTAAATTACAATTAATATTCCATAATTTCTACTGAAATATTGAAAATCAACATCAAAATTTCGTAATATTCATAGAAATGTTATTACTATTTATGGGGTTTTCGAAGAAATTTTTGTAATTTTTAAAATTTATAATCAACACCACTTTTACACCTTCCATTATATTTTTTTGCAAATTTCTATGAAATGGTTAATAACTTTCCAAGGAATATTATTTCAGGGGAAAGATGTTACTTACTTAAGATATATTCGTGGTTAAATTTTCAGAGGATTTGTATTCCGATTATTTATTGTATTATACAAATTATAAAATATCCAATAGTTAAATTTTCAGAAATTTCACTGAATTTTCATAAAATTATTATAAATTTGCCGTAACCCATAAAATGACAAAATATATGAACTTTCTGCGAACTGATTTTTCTGAAAATCAGTGAACATTTATAGAAAATTCAATAAAGATTCAAAATTTCGCAGAATCTTTATTGAATTTTCTATAAATGTTCACTGATTTTCACAACATATTCCAGTAAACTTTATAAAACATCTAAAAATTGATAGAAACTAAAGAAAATTTAAAAAAAAACATTGCTTTAGAACTTTAAAATCTTTAGAAAACTTATAACAATTGCTGACATTTTATAGAAAGTACACAAAATTGCTATATTTTCTCCTTAAATTAAATATAGTTCTCTTTAAAGGATATAGGATATATATATATATATATATATATATATATATATATATAAAAAGGATATATATCTTTAAAGGATAAAGGATATATATATATAGTCATGCGCTTGCCTTATCAGATATTTTTTCGAATACTTTTATTGCTTCTTCATTTCTCATCATTTTCTTAGATTTTGTGACGCCAGCGATAATTTTATAACCATATTGTGTGAAGATCAGTGAAAATTTGCATGAAATTTAATGAAGAACCAAATCTTTGCAGAAAATTAATATTTTTTGTGGTATTTTTATGGGATACGGCAATTATGAGCAGTTTCTATAAAATTTCAAAAAATTTAAGCATGAATTCTGAAAATTTATAGAAAGCTGAATGTAGATTGTAATTTTTGTAGAAAATTAACATTTTTTCTTGATATTTTATAGTACTTTATGGCAATTTTGTATACTTCCTATAGAATTTCCGCAAATTGTTCTACATATTCCTTTAATGAAATATAGTATGAAGAATTCTGAAAATGGTTTTGAATGAAGATTTAAAATTTTGCAGAAAATTAATATGTTTTGTGGTAATTTTATGGGTTCTTGCAATTATGAGCACTTTCCATAAAATTTCAGCAAGTTTTAGACATTTTCTAAAGTTTAATAGAATACTCTATGAAAAGTTCTGAAAATTTATAGAAAGCTAAATGAAGATTGTAAATTTTGTAGAAAATTAACATTTTTCCTTGATATTTTATGGTACTTTATGGCAATTTTGTATACATCCTATAGAATTTCAGCAATTTGTTCAACATATTCCTTTAATAAAGTATAGTATGAAGAATTCTAAAAATGGTTTTGAATGAAGATTAAAAAATTTGCAGAAATTTAATATGTTTTGTGGTAATTTTATGGGTTCTTGCAATTATTAGCACTTTCTATAAAATTTCATCAAGTTTTAGACATTTTCTAAAGTTTAATAGAATACTCTATGAAAAGTTCTGAAAATTTATAGAAAGCTGAATGAAAATTGTAATTTTTGTAGAAAATTAACATTTTTTCTTGATATTTTATGGTACTTTATGACAATTTTGTATACTTCTTATAGTATTTCAGCAATTTGTTCTACATATTCGTTTAATAAAATATAGTATGAAGAATTCTGAAAATGGTTTTTAATGAAGATTCAAAATTTTGCAGAAAATTAATATATTTTGTGGTAATTTTATGGGTTCTTGCAATTATGAGCTCTTTCTATAAAATTTCACAAAGTTTTAGACATTTTCTAAAGTTTAATAGAATACTCTATGAAAAGTTCTGAAAATTTATAGAAAGCTGAATGAAAATTGTAATTTTTGTAGAAAATTAACATTTTTTCTTTATATTTTATGGTACTTTATGGCATATTTGTATACTTTCTATAGAATTTCAGCAATTTGTTCTACATATTCGTTTAATAAAATATAGTATGAAGAATTCTGACAATGGTTTTGAATGAAGATTAAAATTTTGCAGAAAATTAATATATTTTGTGGTAATTTTATGGGTTATGGCAATTATCAACACTCTCTATAAAATTTCGCAAAGTTTCGACATTTTTTAAAGTTTAATAGAATACTCTATGAAAAATTCTGAAAATTTATAGAAAGTTGAATGAAGATTGTAATTTTTGTAGAAAATTAACATTTATTCTTGATATTTTATGGTACTTTATGGCAATTTTGTATACTTTCTATAGAATTTCAGCAATTTGTTCTACATATTCCTTTAATAAAGTATAGTATGAAGAATTCTGAAAATGGTTTTCAATGAAGATTCAAAATTTTGCAGAAAATTAATATATTTTGTGGTAATTTTATGGGTTCTTGCAATTATAAGCCCTTTCTATAAAATTTCAGCAAGTTTTAGACATTTTCTAAAGTTTAATAGAATACTCTATGAAAAATTTTGAAAATTTATAGAAAGCTGAAAGAAGATTGTAATTTTTGTAGAAAATTAACATTTTTTATTGATATTTTATGGTACTTTATGGCAATTTTGTATACTTCTTATAAAATTTCAACAATTTGTTCTACATATTCCTTTAATAAAATATAGTACGAAGAATTCTGAAAATGGTTTTGAATGAAGATTCAAAATTTTGCAGAAAATTAATATATTTTGTGGTAATTTTATGGGTTCTTGCAATTATAAACCCTTTCTATAAAATTTCAGCAAGTTTTAGACATTTTCTAAAGTTTAATAGAATACTTTATGAAAAGTTCTGAAAATTTATAGAAAGATGAATGAAGATTGTAATTTTTGTAGAAAATTAACATTTATTCTTGATATTTTATGGTACTTTATGGCAATTTTGTATACTTTCTATAAAATTTCAGCAATTTGTTCTCCATTTTCCTTTAATAGAGTATAGTATGAAGAATTCTGAAAATTGTTTTCAATGAAGATTCAAAATTTTGCAGAAAATTAATATGTTTTGTGGTAATTTTATGGGTTCTTGCAATTATGAGCACTTTCTATAAAATTTCAGCAAGTTTTAAACATTTTCTAAAATTTAATAGAATACTCTATGAAAAGTTCTGAAAATTTATAGAAAGCTGAATGAAGATTGTAAATTTTGTAGAAAATTAACATTTATTCTTGATATTTTATGGTACTTTATGGCAATTTTGTATACTTCCTATAAAATTTCAGCAATTTTTTCTACATATTCTTTTAATAAAGTATAGTATGAAGAATTCTAAAAATGGTTTTGAATGAAGATTTAAAATTTTGTAGAAAATTAATATATTTTGTGGTAATTTTATGAGTTATGGCAATTATGAGCCCTTTCTATAAAATTTCACCAAGATTTAGACATTTTCTAAAGTTTAATAGAATACTCTATGAAAAGTTCTGAAAATTTATAGAAAGCCGAATGAAGATTGTAATTTTTGTAGAAAATTAACATTTTTTCTTGATATTTTATGGTACTTTATGGCAATTTTGTATACTTTCTATAAAATTTCAGCAATTTGTTCTACATATTCCTTTAAAAAAATATAGTATGAAGAATTCTGAAAATGGTTTTGAATGAAGATTCAAAATTTTGCAGAAAATTAATATATTTTGTGGTAATTTTATGAGTTATGGCAATTATGAGCCCTTTTTATAAAATTTCAACAAGTTTTAGACATTTTCTAAAATTTAATAGAATACTCTATGAAAAGTTCTGAAAATTTAAAGAAAGCTGAACGAAGATTGTAGTTTTTGTAGAAAATTAACATTATTCCTTGATATTTTATGGAACTTTATGGCAATTTTGTATACTTCCTATAGAATTTCAGCAATTTGTTCTACATATTCCTTTAATAAAGTATAGTATGAAGAATTCTAAAAATGGTTTTGAATGAAGATTCAAAATTTTGCAGAAAATTAATATATTTTGTGGTAATTTTATGGGTTATGGCAATTATCAACACTTTCTATAAAATTTCACAAAGTTTTAGACATTTTCTAAAGTTTAATAGAACACTGTATGAAAAGTTCTTAAAATTTATGGAAAGCTGAATAAAGATTTCAATTTTTGTAGAAAATTAACCTATTTCCTTGATATTTTAAGGTACTTTATGGCAATTTTGTATACTTTATATAAAATTTTAGCAATTTGTTCTACATATTCCTTTAATAAAATATAGTATGAAGAATTCTGAAAATGGTTTTGAATGAAGATTCAAAATTTTGCAGAAAATTAATAAATTTTGTGGTAGTTTTATGAGTTATGGCAATTATGAGCCCTTTCTATAAAATTTCACCAAGTTTTAGATATTTTTTAAAGTTTAATAGAATACTCTATGAAAAGTTCTGAAAATTTATAGAAAGCTGAATAAAAATTGTAATTTTTGTAGAAAATTAACATTTCTACTTGATATTTTATGGTACTTTCTGGCAATTTTGTATACTTTCTATACAATTTTAGTGAATTGTTCTACATTTTTCTTTCATTCTTTCAAATTTCATGATTTCTATTTGTAATTTTGAAAATAATTATGCAATTTTTATTCAAAGTTTTGCAAATTTCTGTCAGAATATTAATTACTTGGCGAGTTATATGCTTTGAGGATAAATTATTTATAATTTATACTCAAATTTTAAGGTTTATTGAAACATTAATTCTATTTGAAATTTGCCAGTGCGAGAAGAATTGTTTGCGCCCAATAAAATTCGTTGGAGGTAAATAATTCGCTGTGGATTCCCATTAACTCTGTGGCCATTTGTTTATTTACGGCGCAAGAAATTTTTAACGAGCGCCAAGTGCGAATATCCTTTTTCGCGTGACAATGAGATTTGATGTATTTGATCTATGTTGCACGGATCACAACATATTACAGTGTTATGTGTGTAGAAACGAAATTTGGCTCGATTGGTCCCTGAAAATAGTCCCAAGGCTCGCTACATCAAAATATTTACTCATCGGGCATCAGCTGTGCACTTTCATAAAAATATCTGGCGATTCTGTCCTGGAAAGCGGGGAAATGTACGTTTTGGCGGCGTGCGAGGCGCGTGGCGCGCCCCGTTTTGCGGAAATTTTCCGCGCTTCAGGAAAATTCGCGCGCTTTTCCAGCATGTGCGGCGGAGGTCCGGGGCACATTGTAAGTGATATGCAAAAGAGAAAGGCGATACCCGGAGGAGTGCACATAAAACATCCTCGCCGGCTCGCAGCGCCCAGAAAAAAACGAGCAAAACTAATAAACTCAATCGGGAGAGCAAGAAAAAATGAAGAGCAGAGAAGAAATATCTCGGCGACTAGTATAACAGGTTCGCGCACACACGCCTAGAAGACGGGGGTGGGGGGAGGCGGCAGCAGCAAATCAATCTCTAAAAATCCGAAGTGCGTGAAGATGAAAATTCGAAGAGCAAATGCATCTGTTAGATCTGTTGGATCTGTTGTGGTTGGCTGGGTTTTGGGCCTGCAGCACGCGAATTTCCCGAAATCAGAAATAGCCCAGAGGAGACTTCCAACTGCGAAATTGCGAACATCTGCTTTGGGCGCCGTCCGTCGTCATTGTTGAACGCTTTTTGGATAATGACGAGCAACAAACACGCAGAAATAGCGCGCTTTATGCAACTGCGGCGGCGAGGGGCGTCATTCCTAACATCGCAGAAATGACCGAGGCGACCGAAAATAGCGAGGCAGTCGCACAGAGGGAAAAAGGTCGAAAGCTAATAGAGTTCTAAATGCAGCGCGCCGCATGCTCTTGGAGGCAAGTCAAGCAGATTAGCAGACTACAAACAATTAAAACTTGCCCCGGCAAAGTGAGCGTCTGCATTAATATTTGTATGTGAAAAAATAAAGTCTTAAAATGCTTCTACGCAATCCAGGGTCAATGTTATCAGGTTTGTAATTATTGCAAAATCATGTTATTTAACAAATCTGCAATTACTACAAATTGCAGAGTGCATTGCTACAAATGTAAATACAAGAAACATGGAAATTTACATTTGTCGCAATTTTCACTAAAATAAAAAAAGACTGAAGAAATGGATTCAAAATTCTATGCAACAATTCCAAATTTACATTTGCCGCAATTTTCACTAAAATAAAAAAAGAGCCAAGAAATTGATGCAAAATTCTATGCAACAATACCAAACTTTCAATTGATCTCCATTTATACTCATTTATACTTTCATTAATTCTATTATAATCACATAATATCAGCAAATCGCTAGATTTTAACTTTTGTTGATAAAAAAAAAAGTCCAAAAACAAAACTTTTGTTTTTGTTTTGGACTTGGAAGATTTAATTCGTGGCTATTTTCCACTAAAGCAATTGTTAATTTCCAATTGATCTTCATTTTCAGTTTTCATAAATTTGAATTTGGCTTTTGTTTTTGACTTGGAAGTTTTATTCGTGGCTATTTTTCACTAAAGCAATTGTTATTTTCCAATTGATCTTCATTTTCAGTTTTCATAAATTTGAATTTAATTGGCATGTTTTTCAATTGATCTCCATTTATACTTTCATGAATTCTATTATAATCACATATCACCACATCCCAAGATTTGGACTGTTGTTGATCCAAAAAAGTCCAAAACAAAAACTTTTGTTTAGGTTTTGGGCTTTTGGATTTTATTCATGTCAATTTTCCACCTACAATTATTATTTTCCAATTGATCTTCATTTTTAGTTTTCATAAATTTGAATTCAATGGGCATGTAATACACAAATCTTTAGTTCCAGTACTATATCTAGTACTGGAGCCATAGAAACTTATAACCCATATTGATAAATAGCATCAATAAACTATTATCTATTATTATTAAATTTGTAGAAATTTCCATGAAAAAATACTACAGTAAATTTGGAGACTGTAAAAATATATTAGTAATAATCATGTCGTCATTTCCCATTTTTCTCAATTTCATCATTTTTATCTCGAAATTATTAAGTAATCTCTCAAAATCTTAAGAATTGTTGACATATTTTTAGAAATGTAGAAAATTATTGAGAAATATTAGAAATCATTTAAATATTTCTGGAATTATTGGGAAATCTGTGGACTTCTCGAAAATTATTGAGAAATCATGGGAATTTTTGAAAAATATCAAACAATTTGCATTTTTTTTGTCTAGAAATTATTGAAAAATGTCCAGAAATAATGGTTATTATTGGAAAATCTTGTAAAAATCTCAAAATTATTGAGAAATCTTGGAAATTATTGAAAAATGTAGAACAATTTGCATTTTGCAAATTGGCATATTTCGATAAGTGGAATCGATAGCTGCAATAGTGCATTTTCCAACAAAACATTTCAAATATATTAAATTTTTAATTGAAATTGTTAAAATTTATAAAAATTTCAAATGCATCTGGCAAAATCCCTTCATTATTAGTTCCACCTGTTAATTCAACAATTTTCAGTGAAATTGAATAAATTTGGAGAGTTCAATTGGAAAATTTGCCTGATTTCGATTGAATAAAGAAAAATTTTAAATTTCCAACAGAACTCTTCAAATATGTTATATTTTCAATTGAAATTGTTAAAATTTATAAAATTTTGGAATGCATCTGTCAAAATCTCTTCAAACAATTCACAGATCAGGACAATTTTGATGACAGGACTGTCCGAAATCTGACATATTTTCCCACTTTTCATTTTGTTACATAATATATGTCACATTCGAAGCCCGATTTGAAAATCTGCAAAATTTTCAACTTAAACTGTCCGAAATATGATATATTTTCCCACTTTTCATATTTTGGTCACATTGTAAGACTGATTTGAAAATTGTAAAATTTTCAACTCCATGTGACGCAATCTGACATATTTTCCAACAGAACTCTTCAAATATGTAAAATTATCAATTGAAATTGTTAAAATTTGTAAAATTTTGAAATACATCTGTCAAAATCCCTTTATTATACATTAACAGTTTAAATTCCATCTATTAGGACTTGTCATTGACCATTGTCCATTGTCCACCATTGTCATTGAAAATTGATAACATTTAGAGAGTTTAATTTGGAAATTTTGCCTGATTTCGACAATTTTCATTGCAAACTGAACAAATTTGTAGATTTCAGTTTGGAAAATTTCCCTAATTTCGACAGCTGGAATTAAACATAATACAGCAATATACATTTTTATAGTTGCAATAGAAAATATTATGTCAAATGACAAATTTGGCATAATTTCACAAATGGAGCTAAATTTTTGATAGATTTGGTCGATTTTAATTGTAAATCTGTCAAATTTCCAACTCCAACTATCCTGAATCTGATATTTTGCAACAAAACTCTTCAAATATGTAAAAATTTTAAATGCATCTGTCAAAATCTCTGCATTTTTTAGTTTTATCTATTAAGATTTCGACAATTTTCATTGAAAATTGATAAAATTCAGAGCGTTCAATTTGGAAATTTGGCCTGATTTCAACAAATTTCAATGAAAACTGAATATATTTGTAGAGTTCAATTTGGAAAATTTCCTGAATTTCGACAGCTGAAGTTAAACATTATACAGAATTATACATTTTTATAGTTGCAATAGAAAAAATAATGTCATATGACAAATTTGGCATAACTTCACAAAATTCAGAGCGTTCAATTTGGAAATTTTGCCTGATTTCGACAATTTTCATTGAAAACTGAACAAATTTGTAGAGTTCAGTTCGGAAAATTTCCCTAATTTCGACAACCGGAGTTAAACATTATACAACATTGTACATTTTTATA
The DNA here is from genome assembly GCA_951805005.1 of Othius punctulatus. Taxonomy (NCBI): domain Eukaryota; kingdom Metazoa; phylum Arthropoda; class Insecta; order Coleoptera; family Staphylinidae; genus Othius; species Othius punctulatus. Next base: position 3,721,270 of record OX638141.1, on the reverse strand, counting down.
GTTGCAATAGAAAATATAATGTCATATGACAAATTTGGCATAACTTTACAACTGGAGCTGATTTTTTTTATAGATTTGGACGATTTTAATTGTAAATCTGTCAAATGTCCAACTCGAACTGTCCAAAATCCACATTATTTCCAACTTTTCATTTTGTTACATAATATATGTCACATTCTAAGACTGATTTGAAAATGAGCAAAATTTTCAACTACATCTGTCGAAATCTGATATATTTTCAAACATAGCTAGTCAAATATGTAAAAATTTCAATTAAAATTGTCAAGATTTATAAAATTTTCAATTAAAATTGTTAACATTTATGAAATTATCAATTAAAATTGTTAAAATTTATTAAAAAAATCAATTAAAATTGTTTAAATTTATAACATTTTCAAATGCATCTATCAAAATCCATTCATTTTTTAGTTCCATCTCTTAAGATTTCGACCATTTTTATTGAAAAATTATGAAATTCAGAGCGTTGAATTTGGAATTTTTTCCTGATTTCGACAATTTTCATTGAAAACTGAACAAATTTGTTTCAGTCTGGAAAATTTCCCTAATTTCGACAGCTGGAATTATAAAGAATTATACATTTTTATAGTTGCAATAGAAAATATAATGACATATGGGAAATTTAGCATAACTTCACAACTGGAGCTAATTTTTTTATAGATTTGGACGGTTTTAATTGTAAATCTGTCAAATTTCCATCTCCAACTGACCCAAATCTGACATATTTTCCAACTTTTCATTTTGTTACATAATATATGTAATCTGATATATTTTCCAACACAACACTTTAAATATGTTACATTTTCAATTAAAATTGTTGAAATTTATAAAATGATCAAATGCATCTGTCAAAATCCCTTCATTTTTTAGTTCCATCTATTAAGATTTCGACCATTTTTAATGAAAATTGATAATAAAATTCAGAGCGTTCAATTTGGAAATTTTGCCTGATTTCGACAATTTTCATTAAAAACTGAACAAATTTGTAGAGTTCACTTTGGAAAATTTCCCTAATTTCGGCTGGAATTAAACATTATACAGAATTGTACATTTTTATAGTTGGATTAAAAAATATAATGTCATATGATAAATTTGGCATAACTTCATAAATGGAGCTAAAATGTTTATATATTTGGACGATTTTAATTGAAAACCGGCAAATTTCCAACTCCAACTGTCCCAAATCTGACATAGTTTCCTACTTTTCATTTTGTTGCATAATATATGTCACATTGTAAGATTGATTTGAAAATCTGCCAAATTTTCAACTCCATCTGTCGAAATCTGACATATTTTCCAACAGAATTCTTCAAATATGTTAAGTTTTTGAACTTTAATTGAAATTTTTGAAGTTTATAAAATTTTCAAATGCATCTGTCAAATCTCTTCATTATTTAGTTCCACCAGATAAGATTTCGACAATTTTCATTGAAAATTGAACAAATTTGGAGAGTTCAATTGGAAAATTTGCCTGATTTCGACAATATTCATTGAAAACTGAACAAATTTGTAGAGTTCAGTTTGGAAAATTTCCCCAATTTCGACAGCTTGAGTTGAACATTATACAGAATTATACATTTTTATACATAGTTGCAATAGAAAATATAATGTCATATGACAAATTTGGCATAACTTCACAACTGGAGCTAAATTTTTGATAGATTTGGACAATTTTAATTGTAAATCTGTCAAATTTCCAACTCGAACTGTCCCAAATCTGACAACTTTTCATTTTGTTACATAATATATGTCACAGGGTAAGACTGATTTCATAATCTGCAAAATTTTCAACTCCATCTGTCGAAATCTGACATATTTTCCAACAGAATTCTTCAAATATGTTAAGTTTTTGAACTTTAATTGAAATTATTGAAGTTTATAAAATTTTCAAATGCATCTGTCAAATCTCTTCATTATTTAGTTCCACCAGTTAAGATTTCGACAATTTTCATTGAAAATTGAACAAATTTGGACAGTTCAATCGGAAAATTGACCTAATTTCGACAATTTTCATTGGAAATTGAACAAATTTGGACAGTTCGATTGGAAAATTTGCCTGATTTCGACAATTTTCATTGAAAATTGAACAAATTTGGACAGTTCGATTGCAAAATTTGCCTGATTTCGACAATTTTCATTAAAAATTGAACAAATTTGGACAGTTCGATTGGAAAATTTGCCCGATTTCGACAATTTTCATTGAAAAATGAAGAAACTTGGAGAATTGGAAAATTTTCCCGATTTCGACAGTTGCAGTTAAAACATTATACAGAAATATACATTTTCATAGTTGCAATACGAAATATGTCATATGATAAACATGACATAATTTCACAACTGAAGCTATTTTTTTTACAGATTTGGACTATTTTGATTGCAAATCCGTAAAATTTTGAACTCCAACTGTCCAAAATGCACATAATTTGCAACAGTACTGTTCAAATATGTTAAAACTTTCAATACAAATTTGTTATAAATTATCAAATTTTCGCATGCAACAGTCAAAATCTTTAAGTTTTAGTTTCACATGTTAAGACGTTAACATGTTTGGCGATTTTAATGAAAAATTACATATTTGGAGAGTTCATTTTTCAATTCAGAGTTCAAAAATTGGCAGATTTTTACAGTTGAAGTAAAAAAAAAAGCAGATTTTCAATAAAAATGACCCTAATCAGTAAAATTTTAAGCTCAAGTTGTGCAATTATGTCAAAATTTGTCCTATAACAATGCTCATCATATAATCATATAATCTATATCAATATATATATATATATATATATATATATATATATAATATATATATTTTTTTTTTTAATTCTATTACCACCATCGAAATCTGAGATTTTCACAACTGGTGCAGAAAACTGCTTATTTTTTTGTAATGACTGTTTTGGGCTACTAAGTTTTCAAAAATGATTTTTTTAACAAGTAATGTTTTTATAAAGTTAAGCTCAATTAACAAAAAAAAAATCTTTGAGTGCTGATTTTTGTGGATGTTGAAGATAGTGGTTATTACAGTGTACATTCTGATTGTAACAGATTTTGAGTACATTAAAAAAAAAGGCAGATTTTGACAGTGGCAACTGAAAAGACTTCTAAGCTAATTAGGTGAGATATTCTAATTGTTGCAGATTTAGAGTACACTGTTGGCAATCGATGTTAAAAATGAAACCTACTATTTGGTCAGAAACAGTGCAGAAAGCTCCTAAGGTTATGATAGTTTTTGACAAAAATATGACTTTTTGGCAGAAAAAAATGGCAGATTTTGACACAGGCATTTGAAAAGAATCTAAGCTAATTAGTTGAGATATTCTAATTGTTGCAGATTTAGAGTACACTTTTGGCAATCGATGTTCAAAATGCAACCTACTATTTGGCCAGTTGCAGTGCAGAAAGTTCCTAAGGTTGTGATAGTTTTTGACGAAAATATGATAGTTTTGGCAATCGATGTTCAAAATGCAACCTACTATTTGGCCAGTTGCAGTGCAGAAAGTTCCTAAGGTTATGATAGTTTTTGACAAAAATATTATAGTTTTTAAAAAAAATTGACAACAATTGAAACTTTGACCGACTTGTAGGTACTTCTAAACTTTAGAAATTAAATAGTTATATACCTAAACTGACAAAATTTGACAATTGCAATTGAAAACTGACGACTTCGCTGGGAAATTTTCGTAGACTTCAAAATTTCCCAGTGAAGTCATCAGTTTTCAATTGCAATTATCAAATTTTGTCAGTCAATCTACAGATGCTTTTGCAAATATGTAAATTACAGCCGCAGATTTTGGCAGATTCAACAGATTTTGACACACATCTAAGATGCATTTGAAATGCGGCCAGGTGTGACTCGAACTGGTCAGCTGTGTGCATTCGGAAGCGGAAACGACAAGACTTCTGCGTGGGCTCTCGCTTGCGCCACGGGTTTTTCGTGTGACATTAGCATAATAGTACAATTACTCATTAGCATAAAATTAGTATTCAGCCGATACAATTGCAGATTGTCGAGTACAAGCTGGTTTAATTGGTAACACAGGAATAACGATTTGCTCAGAACTCCGCGAAATGTTTAGCGATGTTATTTGGGCGCCACTTCACAGAAACTGGTTAAATAATATATGGAAGAAAAAAAACCTAGTAAAGTGATAGTTTCAGTAGAAACATTTCATAATGTTGTGGCCAATGAATCAGATATACGTGCAAAATTTATGCAAGGACGATGGACTAGATTAGAATACTATTAATAATAATAATTCGGGGATTACCGTTTATGGCACACCAACTATTTAGAACAGTTGTTAATAAAGTTAGGATTGCCATGATGATATCTAACCTCCGATAGGAGATGGGACTTTAAGAAGAAGATGACACCAATTGATAATTTATGCAGGGTATGTGTTATTGGTTTCAAGAAATTATCTCGGCGATAACTTCAAAGTTCGAAGAAGTAGTTATTTTTGTTACAAGCAGGTACCTAAAATGATTTTTTTTTCGATTGAGTCCGAAAAAGACTCATTTTCGGGAGTTCAACGATTCCGGAAAAAACTCATTTTCGGGACTTACATGAGTCCATAAAATAGCTAGTTTTGGGCAAATTATTATTAGTCTGAAAACTTCAAATCTTTCTCAAATAATAAATAATAAAATTCTAGTATAATTCAACTAACTTTTCTAAACACCGTATGTGCAAAATAGCTATTTTTGGGCAAATTATTATTAGTCTGAAAGCTTCAAATCTTTCTCTAATAATAAATAATAAAATTCTTGTACAATTTAACTAACTTTTCTACACACCTTATGTGCAACATAGCTATTTTTGGGGGCATGTACAAAAAAAATTAAGTCTGAAAATTTCAAATCTTTCTCAAATTTTAAAGAAGGAAGAAAACAATAAAAAACATAATATTAGTCATAAAACTTTCAAATATTTCTCAAATAATGAATAATAAAATTCTAGTAAAATTTAACTAACTTTTTCACATGCCTTATGCTTTTGACTATTTCATGAGCATTAAATGCACATGAGCCATTACGTTTTAATGCCATCGATTCTTGCAGCTGCATTTTTCTCCCAAGTGAGTGCATAAACACGTAGAAAACACTATACGTGCAGTTTATATTCCACGCCATTGTTTAACGAATGCAGCGTGTAGAGTAACACATGCGCAAATGGGCTTTTTACGCATCGAATGTGTGGACAGAATCTGATTTATTGATAGGTAATACAAATGGAGGAAACATTCAGTGACCTACAAATGGACAGCGAACTAATACTTTTTTTTGCAGGCGCGATTCTTGGAGGTGGTAAAGTGGTAAAGTGAGTTATCTCCCCCCCCCCCCCTCCAACACTTAAGAGGAGACTTAAGTAGGCTCTCACGCACGTGTAAGCACACATATTGGCAACTTTCTTTACCACTAGGTGCTAAATCTAACCTTGAATCCCACCAGTATCGATGAAACGTATACCACAATTTGCACATTAATTCTGTTTACTGAGTAATTTTTCATTATTTTTATTGTTATGACATTTATATTAAGGATTTGAGTTGTAAGTATTAATAAAAATTAGTAAAATTTTCACAAAATAGCAAAATTTTTACAAAATTACTAAAATTTTCACAAAATTAGTAAAATTTTCACATGATTACTAAAATTTTCACAAAATTACTAAAATTTTCACAAATTTTTCCGCAATTTACATAATTAATTATGTTTTACTGAGTAATTTTTTCATTATTTTTATTGTTATGACATTTATATTAAGGATTTGAGTTGTAAGTATTAATAAGAATTAGTAAAATTTTCACAAAATTAGCAAAAAAAATTATAAAATTACTAAAATTTTCACAAAATTAGTAAAATTTTCACATAATTACTAAAATTTTCACAAAATTACTAAAATTTTCACAAATTTTTCCGCAATTTACATAATTAATTATGTTTACTGAGTAATTTTTTCATTATTTTTATTGTTATGACTAAATGTCATAACACATTTATCATTTTTTCATATTATATTTCATAAATATAAAATATTAAAGATTTGAGTTGTAAGTACTACAAAATTAGTAAAATTTTCACAAAATTGGCAACATTTTCACAAAATTACTAAAATTTTCACAAAATTTTGTAAATACTTACATTTTAATAAATTTACTGCGATTTTATTAATTACACTTCACTAAGTTTCTTTTTTGGATCTTTTCGATTTTATTTATTACACTTAATTCTGTGTTTTCTTCAATTTTTCGATTTTGTTTATTATCTACACTTCATTATTTTATTTATATATTAGAAAATTGATAAATAAAAGCTTCGGAAACTGGTAAACTTATAAAGTTGTAGTAGACTTTCTAATAGCAAAATTAGACACTTTCAATACATTTGCCGAACACGAAATATCCGCGAGCTTAAAAAAAATATTTTGAACGAGTTGAACACTATACTTTATCTACGATCAAAGCCTATGACATTGTAATAAACTTAAAAATAATGATTTCGCCAGTTGAACACTATACTTTTTCGACGAATTCGCCTATGACATTATAATATACAAAAAAAAATAAAAAAAATCGACAAGTTGAACATTATACTTTTTCTACGATTTCACATATGATATTATAATAAACTTAAAAATAATCGAGGAGTTGAACACTATACTTTTTCTACGATTTTACATATGACATTATAATAAACTTGAAAATAATGATTTCGAGGAGTTGAACACTATACTTTTCTACGATTTTGCATATGACGTTATAATAAACTTAGAAAAATAATTAAAGATTTAGACTTCTTGCTTTTAAAACCATCGAATTTTCGGATTGAAAGTACCAATGGTACTTGACTTTTTCAGTGATCAGCACCGGAAAATACGTTGAATCCGAAAATACAATAATTCAGATCAGTAAATATCCCAAGATTTCAGATTTCAGTAAATATCACAAACATAGCTTGGGATATTTACTGAAATCTGAAATCTTGGGATATTTATTGATCTGAATTATTGTATTTTCAGATTCAACGTATTTTCAGGTGCTGATCACTGAAAAAGTCAAGTACCATTGTACTTGAGTACCAAACATAGCTTGGGATATTTACTGAAATCTGAAATCTTGGGATATTTACTGATCTGAATTATTGTATTTTTAGATTCAACGTATTTTCAGGTGCTGATCACTGAAAAAGTCAAGTACCATTGTACTTGAGAACGAAACATAGCTTAAGATATTTACTGAAATCTGAAATCTTGGGATATTTACTGATCTGAATTATGTATTTTCAGATTCAACGTATTTTCAGGTGCTGATCACTGAAAAAGTCAAGTACCATTGTACTTGAGTACCAAACATAGCTTGGGATATTTACTGAAATCTGAAATCTTAGGATATTTATTGATCTGAATTATTGTATTTTCAGATTCAACGTATTTTCAGGTGCTGATCACTGAAAAAGTCAAGTACCATTGTACTTGAGTACCAAACATAGCTTGGGATATTTACTGAAATCTGAAATCTTGGGATATTTATTGATCTGAATTATTGTATTTTCAGATTCAACGTATTTTCAGGTGCTGATCACTGAAAAAGTCAAGTACCATTGTACTTGAGTACCAAACATAGCTTGGGATATTTACTGAAATCTGAAATCTTGGGATATTTACTGATCTGAATTATTGTATTTTTAGATTCAACGTATTTTCAGGTGCTGATCACTGAAAAAGTCAAGTACCATTGTACTTGAGAACGAAACATAGCTTGGGATATTTACTGAAATCTGAAATCTTGGGATATTTATTGATCTGAATTATTGTATTTTCAGATTCAACGTATTTTCAGGTGCTGATCACTGAAAAAGTCAAGTACCACTGTACTTGAGTACCAAACATAGCTTGGGATATTTACTGAAATCTGAAATCTTGGGATATTTATTGATCTGAATTATTGTATTTTCAGATTCAACATATTTTCAGGTGCTGATCACTGAAAAAGTCAAGTACCATTGTACTTGAGTACCAAACATAGCTTGGGATATTTACTGAAATCTGAAATCTTGGGATATTTACTGATCTGAATTATTGTATTTTCAGATTCAACGTATTTTCAGGTGCTGATCACTGAAAAAGTCAAGTACCATTGTACTTGAGTACCAAATATAGCTTGGGATATTTACTGAAATCTGAAATCTTGGGATATTTACTGATCTGAATTATTGTATTTTCAGATTCAACGTATTTTCAGGTGCTGATCACTGAAAAACTTAAGTACCATTGGGACAAAAAAACGGTTTCGATGACATATTGCAGTGATATGTATGGAAATAATATAATTTACATTTTCTGAACTTGGCTTAGTAATTTTGATACTTGAATACACGGAAACGCATGTGTTTCTTAAAACGGCGCCTTCGACATTGGCTAGACTCCAAACAGCTTAATCTGGCGTTTATCGGAGGCGTTTCTAGAGTTCTGGTGGATTAAAACGCCCAAAGACGCAGATTGCGTCGCTAGTAGAGGCGTCGGCACCTCCTGCCCCTCCTGCCCCCCGGGAGGCGCCGGTTCAATTGCGCCGCGACGCCTCCAGCCTCGTAAAGTTTTACATCAAAGCAAACAAATTAATGAGGAGGCATATTATGAAATTGAATAGTTTTCTTCACTGAATTAACAAAAATTTAAGTGTATTTTATTTAGTATGTTAAAAATTATAATTGTTACTAGACATGTATTTTCATTTTTACACAAAAATAATAATAGTTATTTCACGTTTTCAAGATCGTCAAGTTTTTAATTTTCAACAACACCCAAAAATATATACTTATTTAATAGAAATAATATAATTGAAAATGTTTTAATTAAAAAAATTGTTAAAAAATGTTTTAATTAATGAGTTCAAAATCTTATCATTTTCAATTAAAAACTTTAACTCATGTCCAATAACATTCCTTAACTAAACAAGTTTAAAATCTTATTATTTCAATTGAAGGCTCAAATAAACCTTCGATGCTTGGCAAGATTGGCTCTTGGCTTGATGTGGCAAGTTATACATATTCTAGGCACTTATACAAGGTGTCTCAAAAATGGTGTCCATCCTTTACAGGGCTACATTGTTGGTCCCTATAGAGTACGGAATCGACTGAAGAAATGACAAATAAGTTAGTTGTCAAAATAAAAATCCATAAAATCACTTTTATGACCTGGGTTATAGAAACATAAAATGACAAATAAGTTAGTTGTCAAAATAAAAATCCATAAAATCACTTTTATGACCTGGGCTATAGAAACACAAAAGCAAGCCCGATATGTCTCCGTCTTCATTGAATTTTGAAAACACCCGCCATTTTCTCAAAAAAATGTGTTTAAAAAATTGATTTTAACAAACATTTTATTCAACTTTGAACCATTTTAAATGATTGATACAGACATTTATGGAACCAAATTCTTAAAATATGTAGTCATTTCTAAGTTTTATATCAATTTTGGAAAATCAATTTCTTTTAGAATTTCTAGATTTTTACCCAACTACTATTTACATTTTACATATACTATAGTTTTTAAGTTTTACTATAGTTCTACTATAGTTTTTAAGTTTATCTATACAATGGTTTAATCTATGATATTATATGTCTCACACTTTTGTTTATACTATAGCTCTTAGGTTTTATATTAATTTACTCATAAATTATTGTCACCAAATTTCCAGATATTTTGATATTATAATTAAATTGTCTGCTATTTTCTCGCTGTTTGGTTTTATATCTATATGCGTATTTATTGAATGCATATGTGAATTCACTCTCTTTACTATGTAACTTTTAAATTGACATATGTTAATTCTTCTAAATTTGACATGAATAAATTAATTTATTTAGAGATTTACAGATTTTCCAATAATTCGCATGATTTGTCATATTTTTCATTGCTAACATTTCTAGAGATTTGTCAATCAGTTCCAAAATGTTTCAATATTGTTTGATATTTCTATAGTTTTCCTAATAATTATCGAGATTTACAGAGATTTTTCAATAATTCTTAAAATTTGAATATATTTTTCAATTTCGAGATCATTAAAATCAGAAAATCCTAATTAGTTCACAAGATATATAAAATATAGAAATGTTTAGATATTTAAAGTTATTGAAAAATTTGTTGAATGAAAAAAAAATGTAATAATAGTGTCTATTACATTTTTTTTTTCATTAAACAAATTTTCCGTTAATTCTTAAAATATCTAAACATTTCCAAATTTTATCAAGATTTCCAGAGATTTCTCAATATTGCTCACATCCTGCAAAGAAATTAAAAAAAAAAAATCCTCGAATAGGTCGATTTTTGTTATTAATTCAGCATTTCCTGACGCACTTATTATGACACAAAAATTATGAAGTCAGAATTTTTTGACTTTTGACGTCATTGACTTTTTTTTTATTCCAAACTTTTAATTCTCTTCACAGTGACCTAATTTATTTTGCAAAAATGCTTATCCTTTCCTTTAAAAAGTGGAGTTTTTAATAGCATTTTTTTTGTAGGAAAATGTTTTCATTTATTGAAAAATCTCCAGAAATCTTTATAATTATTGATAAATCTGTAGAGATCTCAAAAAAAGAATTGAAAAATCAGGGAAATGACCTTTCCTTTAAAAGGTGGAGTTTTTAATAGCAATTTTGTATTGGAAAATGTTTGGATTGATTAAAAAATCTCCAGAAATCTTTATAATTATTGATAAATCTGTAGAGATCTCAAAAAAGAATTGAAACATTAGGAAAATGATTTTTCCTTAAAAAAGTGGAGTTTTTAATAGCAATTTTGTGTTGGAAAATGTTTGGATTTATGGATTTATTGAAAAATCTCCAGAATTCTTGATAATTCTTGATAAATCTGTAGAGATCTCAAAAAAAGAATTGAAAAAATCAGGGAAATGACCTTTCCTTTAAAAGGTGGAGTTTTTAATAGGAATTTTGTATTGGAAAATGTTTGGATTGATTGAAAAATTTTCCGAAATCTTGATACCTATTTATAAATCTGTAGAGATCTCAAAAAAATAATTGAAAAATTCGGGGCAATGACCTTCCCTTTAAAAAGTGAAGTTTTTAATAGCAATTTTCTGTTGGAAAATATTTGGATTTAGTGAAAAATCTCCAGAAATCTTGATAATTATTGATAAATGTGTAGAGATCTCAAAAAATAATTGAAAAATAGGGGTAATGACATTTCGTTTAGAAAGTGGAGTTTTTAATAGCAATTTTGTGTTGAAAAATGTTTGGATTTATTGAAAAATCTCCAGAAATCTTGATAATTATTGAGAAATCTGTAGAGATTTCATAAAAGAATTAAAAATTGGGGAAATGACCTTCACTTTAAAAAGTGTAGTTTTTAATAGCAATTTTGTGTTGGAAAATGTTTGGATTTATTGAAAAATCTCCAGAAAACTTGATAATTATTGAGAAATCTGTAGAGATCTCAAACAAGAATTGAAAAATCAGAGAAATGATTTAAATCTCTCTCAAAATTTAGCAATACATTATTAGAAATATTTTGATATTTTTTTTTAAATTAACGACAAATTAGGAGAATGAAAAAATATGAGTAATAAGCTTATCTATCATCATCTCTGATTTGTATTGGGATATATTGATATTTATTGGGAAATCTGTGAAAATCTCTAAAATTATTGAGACATCTTAGGAATTATTGAAAAATGTTAACCAACATGCATTTTTTTAAATCTAGAAACTATTGCTTGGAAAGCTTGGAAATGATTGACAAATACGAATAAAGATTTTTGTAGACACAAATAAAGATCCGAATTAAAACATATGTTATGACTAATAAAAAAAAAATTATGACTCAAATAAGAAAAATGTTAAACTTGAAAAAAAAAAACTATATGATTAATGAAAATTTTATATGGCACAAATAAGATAGATTTAGAACTTAAAATAATATGACTATTGAAAAATCTCAAGAAATAATGATAATTATTGTGAAATCAGTAGAAAGCTCAAAAAATATTAATAAATCTTTCGGAATCTTTATAAAATTTAGAAATGTCTAAGAAAAATCTCCAGAAATCTTGATAAGTATTGCGAAATCTGTAGAGACCTCAAACATTAATTGAGAAATCAGGAAAATTATTGAAACCTCTCTCGAAATTTGACAATATGTAAAATGTATTGATATTTTTTAAATTCTCGACAAATTTGAAGAATGTAAAAATATATTAGTAATAATCATGTCTTCATTTCTCATTTTTCTCAATTTCTTCATTTTTATCTCGAAATGATTGAGTAATCTCACAAAATATTAAGCGTTATTGAGATATCTTTCGAAATGTCGGAAGTTATTGAGAAATATTGGAAATCATTCAAATATTTCTGGATTTATTGGTATTTATAGGGAAATCTGTGGAAATCTCAAAAATTATTGAGACATCTTGGGAATTATTTAAAAATGTCAAACAATTTGAATTTTTCTGATCTAGAAATTATTGAAAAATTTCCAGAAATAATGATACATATTGGAAAACCGTAGAAATCTCGAAAAATATTGTGAAATCTCTCCGAAACTTGATAAAATTTCAGCTCAATAAATGTTTAGATATTTTAAGAATTATTGAAAAATAAATAGAATGAAAAAATGTGTATAATCTTATAATAAAAATCTTAAGAATAGTTGAGGTATCTCTATAAATCTCGTAAATTATTGAGAAATATTGGGAATAATTCAAAAATCTTTGGAATTATTGATATTTATTGGGAAATCTGTGGAAATCTCGAAAGTGATTGATAAAGTGATCTTTAGAATTATTGAAAAATGTCAACCAGTTTGCATTTTTTTGATCTTGCAATCATTGAAGCATCTCTCGAAATCTTAAGAATTATTGAAAATTCTCTATAAATCTCGATAATTATTAAGGAATCTGCAGAAATCTCAAACATTTTTGAAACAGCTTGGAAAAGATTGACAAATACAAGGCTAACGATTTTTTTATGACACAAAAAAAGATACGAATTCAAAAATATATGTATATGACTAATGAATTTTTTTATGACTCAAATAAGAAAAAAATATGAACTTGAAAAAGAAAACTATATGACTAATGAAAATTTTATGTGAACAAATAAGATAGATTTTGAACTTGGAAAAATAATGTGACTAACGAAATATTTATGTGACACAAATAATACTATTTATATTTATATTGTAGTATTAATAATACCCGATATTTCTATCATAGTTAATAATAATAATAATACAAAATGTATATCATAATTAATAATAATAATGATAATCACGTATTGCTTCTCTACATGTATCGTAATTTGTTACCGAAACTGAAATATGTTTAACAGACAATGTTTACTCAATTACTCAATTACTTATACATTTACCAAATTATAATTAATGCGAGTGAATATTATTTGAAAAATTGAATATCGCATACGAATAATAGTAATCAATTATAGAATTAATAAATCCCCTCTCTCCCTCTTTCCGGAAATTGATGGTTATTTAGTTGTTATTATTGTTAAAACTTTTGTAAATTGTTGGTGCGTTGTACTTGTTATTGTTATTTAGTTATAAAAACAGTTGTTATACGTAAGGTGTTGAATGTTATGGTTTGTTTTTATGTTATTATTTGAATAAATTCTTTGATTTGATTTGATCTGAGTTGATAAATCCCTACGTATGATTTCCATTTTTCCAGATCAAACTGGCCACCGATAAAACTCGCACTTTCTCGAAACTCGAAAAAACACGTATTTTCTCATTTCCCTCAATGATGTTTACCAATCCAATCTGTGCCTGAAGGAATTTTCGGAGGGATAACAGCGTAATTTCTTTAAAGAGTTCTAATCGATAAAGAAGTTTGCGAAGTCGATGTTGGATGAAAATTAATTTTTGGTATAGAAACTAAGAATATTAAGCCTGTTCGACTTTTGAAATTTGAAGGTGACTTTGCGAATCAGTCACATTGGCTGTTAAATAAGCCAAAAATTTCGCGTTTCCACGAAACGTCGCGATTCTATTATCAATCCTGTCATTGACAAGGTACCTCAGTGTTTACACAGCACTTTTAAAATTACGGGACGAACCAATCCTCGCGAAAAAAAAGCGCATCGGCTCTCCCGCTTTCTTTTTTTTTTTTGGCCGGCGCCGTTGTTTTGCGAAGGTGCGAAAATGCTTAATCACTTGGACAAGCCTTCAGGAAGTCGCGCTCATTTTTTTTGTTTTCGCGACGGGAGGACTCGCAGTTCAATTAGTGAGAAATAGGTTTTTTCACTTCGCCTTCATTTATTTTTGCGGCAGGAATGCCGAATGGTCCCAAATACCTCGGCGCTTTATTTTTGCGAATCGGCCAAGACTTGGCAGCTGGTTAAAAAATCAATTAAACGACAAAGTGGCGCATGAATTAGGGTTACGAGCTACAATGTAGTATTTACTGTTGCTACAAGCAAATGAAACTGATTCATTCTTAAGTCTTAAGTTTAAGTATTTCTTAAATCACCTGTGAGTGCTGAATCCCACACATTCCTTTAAATAAAAATTATAAGATATGAATAAAGTTATAATGTTATACAGTTCCTATCGTTTCAAGCTATCCATAGGTAGTTCAATCAGATAAATGATGCATTTTAGAGCTAAGTGGAAAATCTTCAGGAGCCAAACTCCAAAAATATTTGATGTCAAATAGGCGTATTGACTGAATATAATATTTACCATTCAAATAAACTAGTAAACAGTTAGTTTTATGTCGTGATTCATGCAACAGTATCGGCAGACGACATGAAATATGGTATCAACGTGACTTCCCGCATGTACATAGTTGGATTACTTAGAATCTCTTTCAAGGCAGCTAAATGATATTTAAAACGTTGTTTTTCAAATAATACTCTTACTCTTATCGTTGAAGATGCTCATATTAGCAATACACAACGAACTATAAACGGTACATTAAAAAAAATCAATAAAATAATATTTTTTTAACAGATGATTCTAGGTAAATTGTTCGAAAACGAATTGCTCGAAGCGAATTAAAAAGAAAATAATACGCAGCTAACGTTTCAACAACAATAAAAACATGCTATAAGGGAATTAAAAAAAAAAAAAAAATTGCTCAAAAGCGAATTAAAAAAAAATAATTGCTCAAAAGCGAATTAAAAAAAATGCTGTAAGTGAAAGTTCCTCAAAAAAAAAACAATCAAAACCGCTAATGTAAATTACTCGAAATATATAACTTAACCCAAGCTCTAACCTGATCTTTCAGAGGATTTTTTTTTATAACTTTATATTTACTTATTTATTTTAGAAACTTAACTGCCTTTCGAGCAAAGTTACGTTTGACGAATTATATTAAGATTCAGCAAAAATAAAATATAAAACGTTATTGACATTTGTTTCGTAGAAATTATAGTCTTAGCATAATATCTATACCAATTATTGATTAAATTAAAAATCAATTAAATTTGAGATTCAAATTGGATACAGATCAATCCCAAATAATTATAAATTTAAATATAAATGGGTTTCAATTAATTCGCATTGGTGCAAAAATAAGGCGTTATTAAATGGTTATTAAATGAAGAAAAGGCAGCAATTTTATTTGAAAAGAAAATTAACTAAGTCTGCGCTCCATATGATGGAAATATTCTATGAGAAAATTTGCTAATTTTGTAAACGTTTCATTTGAGCTCCAGATGAAATTTTGATTGTTTTGATGAAATATACACTTGGACAAGTTTCAAATGTTGCTGCGATGCTGATGTATGCAGCCAGCTATTCGTGAGCTATCTATACCCGAGAAGCAGAAGAATTTATGTCAAATATATGCAGAAATGAGGTAAAGGTTTAAAGGTGTCTTATTTTTTATACATTTTATAGGTATAACATAAAATTTAACGCTAAAAGTAATAAAAAAATAATCAAATTTACTTTATAATAGTTGAGAGGTGATTAAGAACTACTGTTTAAGCTATATACAATTCAGTAGATTGTATAAGCACCGCAAAACTCAATTAAAACAGTACATAATTGTTTTATTAATATTAATTGACATTATAAAATACTGTTTAGTTTTACTCTGTTAAGAAAACAAGAATTTTGAGTGTAGAATAACAATCGTCATACAAGAAAACACCTTTACTTTTTACAGAATAGTACAAAGGAAAGATCTTATCTTGAATAATTGTATTACACCAACAGTAAATATACGGATATGATTTTGATACTGGGCGACCGATTTCCACAAAAATTTAGCAGCTGCAAGTAGACTGTACAAAAAAAGATTCAATTTTTGTTAGTTTTCAGAGATATTCAGCGATCAAAAAATAGTGTTTATTCTAATATTTCTCCAGATGGCATTTGAAAATAACGAAGTACGAATGTAAGTACCTAATTGAAAAATGACTTGTACAAATTACGCCCCATAACACTTTCCTTGCGGTAAAAATAACAAACAGCTTTCCACTTATTATAATTTTTACAGATTTAACAAACAAAGTTCAACAGATTGATTAATCTATTCAGTACTTAAAAATGTATTGTCTTTTCTTATCTGGTATTCAATTATAACAGTGCATTAGGTTATGCTAATGGTTCTAGTGACTAGATACATTTATCTAGAACTTTTAAGGCATGAGAAATTCGCGAGTCATAATGAAAGTCAGAAACATCAAGTTCGGCTGCAGAGTACAATGAAAATGTAATCAAACTTGAGAAAAGATTTCTATTAGTGAAATAATTTATCATATCATAATTGGTCCAGTCGAGCCAAATTTTGCATTAAGAGGGCATCCTGATAGATTATACGAAACAGGAAATGACAAACTGAAGGAAAACTGATATTATTAAGGTTAAAAATAGAAAGAAATTTGATAGATTCAATGACAAAAATCAGTAACAAACTTTGAATAATATCAGTAATAATAGTCAAAAAGCCTCAAAATTGCCAGTAATAATTGACAAAATATCTGAATTTCTCAAAAAAATCAAAAACTGTCAGTTATTTCGCTAAAATAAAATACAAATTAATTTAGTTAAATAATCTAATATTTCATGAAATAAACAATAAATTTAAAAGATTCTGTTTAAAAATATGCCAATGACGTTACAAGTGAAGAATTTCTGACGTTATAATGTTTCCAAGTGCGTCAGAAAATACGGAATAAATAACAAAAATTGACTGTTCGATATTTAAAAACATACATGGTCTTTTTTAAATATCGAACACGTCGATTTTTGTTATTTATTCCGTATTTTCTGACGCACTTAGAAAAATTATAACGTCAGTAATTTTTCACTTGTGACGCCATTGGCTTTTTTAAACAGTTTTTTTTAAATTTATTTTTTAATTCATGAACAATTAAATTAATTAATAAACTAAATTAATTTTTACTTCATTTTAACATAATAACTGACATTTTTTTAGACAGCTTTTGAATATTTTAAAGAATTTCAGATTTTGTTGTCAATTATTACTGGCATTTTTCTGACAGTTTTTGAATGTTTTGAGGATTTCAGTTGTCTATTATTACTGGCATTTTTCTGACAGTTTTTGAATGTTTTGAGGATTTCAGTTGTCAATTATTACTGGCAATTTTGAGACATTGTGACTATTATTAATGATTATTTTCAGATTTCAGATTTTCAGTAAAATATAAAAAGTTTAAGTTTAAAATCGCCAAAATTGCAGAATTTGTGTAACAAAAAATATAAGAAAAGAATTATCAAATAGCCGATCATCTGTTTAGTGTGCAACGTAACAAAGAATCTGTGGGAATCTCTAAAATGATTGAGAAATCTTTAGAATTATTGAAAAATGTCAACCAGTTTGCATATTTTTGTTCTCGCAATTATTGAAAAATCTTAAGAAATCTTAAGAAATATTGAAATATCTATATAAATCTCCATAATTATTAAGAAATCTGTAGAAATCTCGAACATTCTTGAAAAAGCTTGGAAATTATTGACAAATCTCCAGAAATCTCGACAATCATAGGTAATCTGTAAAAATCTCGAACAATATTGGAAAATCCCGGAAATGATTGACAACTCCAAAAATCTTAGTAATGAAAAATATTGAGAAATCGTGGAAATTATTGGAAAATCCATAATCATTCTTTATTTACTTTTATTCACGAAGCCACAATATTTACAAAAACAATATGTCATAAATCTCTAAAAGTGATAATACTTAAAAATGTCCACATATTTTAAGACTTAGAATTTAGAAATTTAGACCATGAAAATGTAGGTAATAATCGTGCAAAAAAATTTGCATTTTCGGATTTTAATAGTCTCGAAATTATAAAAAAAATCTTTCGTAATCTTGATAATTAATGAGAAATCTATAGAAATCAATAAAAAATATTGAAAATGTTTCCATTTGTTCAAGAAAACAATAAGTATTTTTGAAAAATAAAAGAGACATTTTAACTATTATTACTGATTATTTTCAGATGTTATGGCAAAATATAAAAAAGTTTAAGTTTAAAACCGCCAAAATTGCAGAATTTGTGCAACAAAAAATGTAAGAACAGAATTATCAAATTTCAGATCACCTGTTTAGTGTGCAACTTAATAAATTATCTGTGGGAATCTCTAAAATGATTGAGATATCTTTAGAATTATTGAAAAATGTCAACCAGTTTGCATTTTTTGTTCTCGAAATTATTGAAAAATCTCTCGAAATCTTAAGAATTATTGAAAAATCTCTATAAAGTGTACAACATAACAAAGAAGAAAAAATCAAATGATTGCAAACCAAATTTGATTTTTTTTAAATTTCATGAAATATTTGTTCCTTTTTATTTTCAGACAATTTCTTCATATTTATCTATCTTATAAATTAATAAATTCGTATTCATAAATTTGATTCATTCGCAGATTTTATAAAATTCGTCGACAAAAATATTTTTTTTACATGTATATATTGAACCAAACATAGTTAAAAGAACATTAGCTATATCCTTTATTTCACTAAATGTTTCAGGTAATGAGTCCCATTCTCTGAATATAATGTTCTCAGGTATTTGTCATATTTTTGTAATGGTAATGGTAATGGTAAATATTTAGTTATGGTTTCATCCATTTTGGATACCTGTTATTATAATATTTTTTATGGTTTTCTTCTTAATTGGAGTACTTACTGGTAGTTATACAAAAATATATTTTCTTGTTTTTATTACTTTATTGCGTCTTCTTGACCTTACTAGTTAGTTTTAGCTATATTTAGCCATCTTCAGAGGTTAATTCTACAATATATATTTAAACATATAAATTATAGTAAAAATATATATTATATAAAATATTTTTATATTTTTATATAAAAATATATAAATAAAAAGTAACCAGTAACCAGTAAGTACTCCAATTAAGAAGAAAACAATAAAATATATTTGTCGTGTTGTTGCTAAATATATTTATTGTCATATTTGTCCTTATTCTTAATTTGATTTTGAAATTCTGTACATAAATTATCGAATATGTATTTTGACATAAAACTATTTTGGAATTCCACCAACTCCATTTCTAAATTATCAAGTCCTAACCAAGTGAACACCAAAAATAGTCCAAAATGAATGGCAATGTACTTTGCATATTCCTAAATTGTTGAAATATCTTCCAAAATCTTCAAAATATTTCGTTTCATGAAAACGTTTTTGTAGGCATGAAAAATATTGCATTACCCATTTTCATCCTCAAATCATTTCTCAAAATATCAGGTTTTGTCATAAACGTGTTGATATTTGCAAACATGGTTAATTCAACCTTACCAGGACACGTGGGTCACTGAAATAGTTACGTGGGTCAGTGTGTGACCCACGGGTCATAGGTTCACCATCACTGGCATAGTGTACGGGCCTTTAAGGGACGTTACCGATCCAACCGACATACCGCGACTCCCGGGTTTGGGACGTACACACAGGCGTACGTCCCAAACCAGGGAGTCACGGTATGTCGGTTGGATCGGTAACGTCCCTTAAACGCCGTTTTGCACGTAATTGCGGAATCTGCGCCGCGGGGGCGGTTTTAGTGCGATGCACCATTAATCGTTATTTAATGAATTTACGTTTAGGGATAATTTTTCGTGATTTATATAAACTCTTCCCAAAAATGAAATCATTCTGGCTTTTGTTTTACATAAAACCAAGCGAAGAGCTGCAATGATAATTTCTACATTTTTTACATTTTTCAACCAAATCCGCATTTTTTTGAGATGTCAAGGAAGATTGACACTGAAAGATGTCAGCCTGGATATTTTCTTCCCCTTTTTTATGATATAGCAGTTGCAAAATTTAAAAAAAACACATTTTCGCTCCACCCTACTCTGCTTTATACATACACGTAAGGGTGTGGGAAGCAAACTATTTGCAGTCGTGTTACACATTATGGTTGGCTTACAAAATGTGAATGTTGCCTAGTTAACTCCATAACTCAATATGGAATTAAATTGTATAAGGAAGTGGTTACTTCTTGGTGAAACATTTTGATATTAGGTTAATAA
The DNA here is from genome assembly GCA_951805005.1 of Othius punctulatus. Lineage (NCBI taxonomy): Eukaryota > Metazoa > Arthropoda > Insecta > Coleoptera > Staphylinidae > Othius > Othius punctulatus. Next base: position 3,700,754 of record OX638141.1, on the reverse strand, counting down.
AGAAAACACTTGGTAAAGTTTCACAAGTTTTACAGAATTGCTCTACAATTGTTTCGGCACTGCTGCCATTCTCAAGAGAGATATAAACTGAATACAAATTAATATTGTGTAACTTAAACACTTCTTCTTTGGTCCTATTACCCCATCAGGGAGTGTAGGGCATCTTTCGATGTTTTTGTGTACTGATGTAGTACTGGTAGTACTGGTTTTTGTGTACTGGTACTGATGTACCAATAAAATGTTGTCGCCATTGTACTGTAACTTAAACACTAAAAGCGCTTAATTGATAATGGTGGTGGGAATGCTCGTTCATTCATTACACGGCTTTCCAGGATGCCGTTAAATATTGGCGTTAAAAATTGTAGAGTGACTCTATAAAACTTGTGAAATTTTACCAAGGGGTTTATTTATTAACTTAATCAATATGGAAGTTGTGGAAGGCGGCAAAAGTGGGTACCGATGGTTTATTCTGTGCTCTCGTGTGTCAACGTTACCTTGGGGACTGCAATTTTCACGGTTATAACACGCGTCTAATTTTATTCAGCGACAAGCCGGACGCTCCCCTGCCTCTGAAACCGGTACTCGACGCAAAAATGAGCCCCAGCAGATGGCGTCCTTGTCCCCGGCCGTCTCCTGGGACGCCCACGGAGGGGGGCGCGCTATCCTCGAGCATCCGAAGACGCAGAGGCAGAGCCGTGTTCTGCAGTTAAAAGGAAAAAAAAAAGGGGGGGCCCACAGACAACAATCGAGGCGCATTGTGTCGCGCTCCGTGAGACGCCGCTCGCGCCCACGCCCATTTTAATTAGAATGCGCGCACATACACACACACGCCGCAAGGGGGGCTGCGGCGGTGAAAGGGGGCCCCCGTCCTACTCGTCCGCTCGGCGGTGAAAAAATAGCGCCGCCGTGGGACTCTGGGGGGCTTCATCCACGGACGGTTGGGGCAGGTCGCGACGCGCACGCCTACGTGCGCGCGCGTGCTCGCTCACGAGAGAGGGGGAATCCCATGGTTATACGGCCTCGGCGACTGGTGCCGCCCTCGTGACGCGAGCTGCCGCACTAACTCCCAAATAGCGCAGCTCCCTGCTTTACCGTCCGCGCCCAGTAATTGCGGCTGTTAACATTAGATGGCCGCTAGACAGTGGCGTACGCAAATTAATTTCCTCGGAAAAGAGGAAATGAATGCGTGGGCATGTACGTACGTATCAAGATGATCGCAGGCGATAAGGGTTTCGCGGGATGAAAAATGGGCGTGTAATCGTGTCGCCAATTTAAATGCAAATGGGACCGGTACTGAAAAAGCGCTATCCTCTCCTTTCGGTCCCGAAAGGCCTGGCGAACGTCTCTCTGCGGCCGGAGATAAATTTCATGCGTATTGTAAAAAATGTGGCGCACCCTGATATGGTAATGTAATAATTTCGCTGTACATAAAATTATTTCAGCCTTCTCAAATCCTTTGCGAAATTTAGATAATACTGCTACACCTTATTTTGAATGCTCAATTTGAATGCATTGTTAAATTATCTAAAACAAAGGAGTGAAGAAATAATTATAATTTATCACCATCGCCACATTTCGTTTTCATTCACATAGTTACAGATAGTCTTACCATATATAGATTAAGAAATCTTGGGAATAATTGAAAAATCTCTAGAAATCTCGACAATTATTGAGAAATCTGTAAAAATCTCGAACCATATTGGAAATATTAACAGAAAATATTTTTTTTTTGTGACTCCTGTCACCTTCCTGTTCTCACGTTCAGTGAGTTAGCAACAATGCAACCATGAAAACTTTCTTTTTTCAAAAAAAAAAAAAAATATATATATAAAAAAAAGTGCAAGATGTATCACTGAAATAAAGACCTTTCAAATAAAGTGTCACAAGGAGGGTCAATCCCATTTGAAATTTTCGACAGGTGCTTATTGGAGGGGTGGGGGAACTGACACACATGTCAACAGTTTGTTGATATCAACGAGAGTTTTTTTATTATGCCTTAATTTTCTGCGAAATCCGTGGTGGGGGGTAGTTTTCAAAAAATCACCCTGTATATTAACTTTGTTTAAAACATTTTATGTACGGGGTGTTTCAAGTTTTTTCGCCGGGCCACAATGGCCACTTCTAATAGATATCAAATATCCATACAATACGTACACACGTATACAATTATGTATTAATAAAGAACAATATTTGCCACTTTTCACTCAAAAAATTTGTATGTGTGTAATATTGTGTAACAATATAATGAAATATTACAAAACAATATAACAAAATTGTGTGTAATAATCATGTTAATCATTTATGATTTTTATGATCTTGACATTATCGATAATCTGAAAAAATCTTAAGATGTATTGAGATATTTCTAGAAATCTTGAAAATGATTTGGAAATCTTGAGAAGTATTAAAAAATATCAGGAATTATATTGATATTTATTGAGAAAACTTTGGAACTATTGAAAAATGTCAACCAACTTGCGTTTTTTTATCTCGAAGTTATTGAAAAATCTCCAAAAGTAATTAAAATTAAAATAAGCTCTCGCAATTTGGAGAAAAAAACTGTAGAAATCTCGAAAATTCTTCAGAAATCTTGGGAATAATTGAAAAATCTCTAGAAATCTCTATAGTTATTGAAAAATCTGTAAAAATCTCGAAATCATATTGGAAATATTCATAGAGAAATCTTTTTTTTCATCCCTGTCCCCTTCCTGTTTCTAGGCAAATATCTTAATAAAAACTTTAATTTTATTGCTCATACTCAATGCATATAAAAACTGATATTTTATTACCAATGATAATTTTTATTGATATTGGGAAATCTGTGAAAATCTGTGATCATCGAGATATTGACTGAAATATAAAAAATATCAACATAATTATTGATATTATAGCAAATTCATTGAAAATTAAATAATATTGGTATTGAAAGTTTTGCAGAAATTATTGAAATTTTCGTAAAATTAATTGAAACCTTAATACAAATCATTGAAACCATACATGCCAAAATTACTGTCAAAAACAATTGGTGCTTTATTTATTTTGCAGTTTTATAACATGTTATTAAAATAATCTGTTATCAATACGTGCCATGAAAGAAAAAGTCTGAATTCTTAAAACGTATAACTTCTGGAAAAGTTTTTTGAAAATCTTCAAATGCATTACGCGTCGAATAAACTAACTGCCCATCAAATATACCGTTTCTAAAATATATTTCCAACATGCAGCATTTTTGGTGGTTAGTGAAAGCCTTAACGTTTAGATGAATAAGATTTCACATTCACAAATTTAAACTCTGACAAATCTGTCAGATTTGACAACTGTAAGCTAAGACATACATTTTATATCTTTTTTTTCATGGCAACTTTAATGACGTTTTTTTTTTTGAATCACTGGATATCATATTATACATAAGTTATACATGAATTATTGTATATTTTTTAATTATTTCTAGAAAAAAAATCTAATAACATCGCCAAAATTATAATTATTTGCGACAAAGTTAGATACTGAATTATTACTGTAAAATTTTCAATTATTGTGTCAAAATTTCAATGATTTCCGTCAAAATTTCCAAAATTTTGACTTCTTCAACCAACTTTACGAGCCGAAGAATAGAGACGTGTAAATATGAAGCTAATATGCATGTCAAATCACAAATTAACAACAAAATTCAAATATTTATAAACTGAGTGAACATTTTAGAAAGTAGTTAACAACTTCTAACAAAGTCAGATATTGAATTATTACTGTAAAATTTTCAATTATTGTGTCCAAATTTCCATGATTTTGACACTTTAGTCAACGTTAGAGCTGAAGAATAGAGACGTGTAAATATGAAGCAAATATGCATGTCGAATCCAAAATTATCACCAAATTTCATCTATTTATAAACTGAGTGAACATTTTCGAAAGTAGTTAAAAACTTCTGACAAAGTCAGATATTGAATTATTACTGTAAAATTTTCAATTATTGTGTCAAAATTTCAATTATTACCGTCAAAATTTCGATGATTTTGACGAATTTATGTCGAATCAAAAATGAACAACAAAATTCAAATATTTATAAACTGAGTAAACATTTTTGAAAGTAGTAAACAACTTCTGACAAAGTCAGATATTGAATTATTACTGTAACATTTTCAATTAATGTGCAAAAATTTCAATTATTTCCGTCAAAATTTCCATGATTTTGACTCTTTAACCAACCTTAGAGCTGAAGAATAGATAAGTGTAAATATGAAGCAAATATGCACGTCGAATCAAAAATTACCAACAAAATTCAAATATTTATAAACTGAGTGAACATTTTCGAAAGTAGTTAACAACTTGTGACAAAGTCGGATATTGAATTATTACTGTAAAATTTTCAATTATTGTGTCAAAATTTCAATTATTTCCGTCAAAATTTCTTAAAGTTTTTATGTAGCAATAACCATAGAAGAACCCCTGTTTCTACGGCACTGTGTTTACTCAAATGATTGCAATTATTTGTGTGAAATTATTGAAACTTTTATATTATTACTGAAAGTATGACTGAAATAATTGAAAATTTGATAGCAATCTTTGAAAATTTGACAGCAAACTTTGAAACTTTGACAGCAATCTCTAAAAGTTTAGGTAACTGTTGGAATTTTGAGTGTGATTACACAAATTTCGAGAGCAATTCAGAGCAAGTTTTGAATACAATTAATGAAAGTTTGATGAGAGTTGACAGAATGACAGAAATAGTTTATAATCATAACTTACAACTTGAATACTTTTTGACCTGTGTACGTTGTATGACCATATCAAGCAATAAATTTCTATTCTAATTTCTAATATAGTTATAATAATCAATCAAATTAATATAGTTACTGAAATGTAATACTATATTATTTCTAATACAGTTACTGAAATGTTAACAGAAATAATTGAAATTTTGACAAGAATCACTGAAACATTAACAAAAATACTAAAATTTTGACAGAAATAATTAAAAATTTGACGGGAATCACTGAAATTTTTAAATTAATATTTTAAAGTTTGTAAGTAACTAGTACCACATCTTGGAAATTTTTACAGAAATTGTAAATATAAGTAACAGTATTCATCGAGACTTTAATATAATTAAAATTAGAAATTTAGGAAAAGTTGTAAATTTTACAGTACTCATTGAAATTTTGACCGAAACTTTAATATGATTACTGTCATTTTGACAGAAATAATTGAATTTTGACGACAATGCTTTAAACTTTGATATAATTGCTGAAATTTTGACAGATGTAATTGAAAATTTGACGGGAATTATTAAAAATTTGACAACAATATTTGAAACTTTGTAGGTAACTATTGAAATTGTTAAGAATATTATAAAAAACGATGGCAGATATTTAAATTGAAGAGCATTCACTGAAAGTTTTACTGAAATTATTAAAACTTTTATATTATTACTGAAATTTTGACTGAAATAATTGAAAATTTGATAGCAATCTTTGAAAATTTGACAGCAAACTTTGAAACTTTGACAGCAATTTCTAAAACTTTAGGTAACCGTTGGAATTTTGAGTGTGATTATACAAATTTAGAGATTAATTGTAAGTTTTACAGTAATAATTAAATACTACAATCATTGAAACTTTGACAAAATTTCTGAAAATTGATTTATTGAAAATTTAATGGAAATCATTCAAAATTTGAAAGCAATCCATAAAACATTGCAGGAAACCATTGAAATTTATACTGTAATCATAGAAATTTATGTGTATCGATAGTGGAAACCATTGAAATTTATACTGTAATCATAGAAATTTATGTGTATCGATAGTGGGTGACTCGTCGCAAAATATCAGATTTCCAAGTCTACTCGAGTAGAAATGTTAATAAGAAAACTGATTTGCTAAGTAATACTTTTATGTACTATATTTTGGAAACAAGAAAGATTAGAGAGAAAAAATGTTTACATTTTCATTTATTTTTTCCGTTCTTAATATGCTTCTAGACTTATGTCACGAAGTTGTGGGACACCTTGTATTTACAAAGAGACAGGTTTATGTACATGCGAGCAAGGAAATGAAATGGGCAATGAGCGAGAGTTTAGATGCGAATGACTATAAAAGATGATTAAAGTCTTGATTGGCGGGGCGAACTGAAGCGGTCAGTGTCGCGGCGGCGTTACTCAATGTTTCATTTCTACGATACTAGAATCTTTCAGTTTAGATTTCATCCAACAATTTCATTGGCAGCAAATATATTTAACCTAGATTAAACCAGCTTTATGCTTTTGCTTTACATTGCTTTTCATGCTTATTTTGCTATGCAAAATGCACGAATCAAACATTGAAAATCACATACATTTTCTGGGCCTACGCTTTGGGTTTCTCACGAGATTCAAGACCTGTACTTCAATAGTACCAACCGTTTCAACGTACTATTAGCCTGCAATAACTTTCATTTAATTATTCAGTAATGCAGAAAATGTGTTTGAAGTTGTTAAACTGTTAATGCGCGCTAACTCCTTTTTTGCCAGCACTGTGTGGCATTTCTTCTCCTGGCAAATTCGCACCGTGGCATTCTCGCCAATGACAATTACCCCGAGTTGAATGAACGTGTCGCGACGCTCCTTTTTAATTTAATCAGTGTCAGCTTAGCACGGGCAGCGAAAAACTGCGGGGACTACGTGACGTGCTTTTTATGAATTTCGCAGGCGTTTAATTAGAGCGCCCCCGTACCTTTGAATCCGCCCCCCATCTCGAGCTTGTCGCAGTTTCGCCTTTCTGCGTTAAAATTTCTTGTACAGGAGTCTACTTTGGTGCAAAAAATTATATTACACCTCTTGGCGTAATTCAAGAAACTTTCTTGTTTGGTAATTAATATGAAAAGCGAAAGAAAAAACAAATTTCACAAAATATTTCTCTCGAGGCGTAAAGGCCTAGCCCAATATTGATCGTTCTTTAGCTGTTTCCATTTAGCTTAGACTACTTTATAAATCTATAAAACTTGTGAATTGAGGTTTTTTATTTTTATAATTAATTAACGCAACATACTATCATGTACTTACTTTACGTACGTTTTTTTTTTTTTTTCTCATGCTTAACAAAAGGCGTCTTTATGCCCGGAGTTTTCAAATGTTTGTTAGCTAGTAACTAAGGGCGTTCAAATTAACAACTTTTTTAATCATTGTGAAAGTGTGATGAACACCATCACTACTTAATAGACTTCACATAAAAAACTCTCCACATAAGAAACATATCATCCACTTACAAACGTCACTCTACTTGACGTACGAAATGATTAAATGTCTTGCTACGAGGCACGATACGAGCGTGAAAGTTCACACACCACTACAGCTATCACAAATCTACAATAATAGAGCGGTCACGATTATTTTTTTTGTTAATACCGCCACGTGGGAGTGCCAAAACTTGTGTTTAAATTAAATTCAAAGCTCGGATAAAGGAAAAAAAAAACATTGCCAATCCATTTCCTCCTCGCCCTCTCGCCCCGTCTCTGCGATTATTTACAAATCGATGGTGAAAGTCGGCCTGCAAAGAGAGGGAGTGTGCACCAAACGCACACACAGCACCACTCGCATGCATGTGTACCGGCCGTGACTCACCGTGACTGCAGGAAATGCACCTCGCGATTCTTTGTTTCAGATAGCCCCGATGCGTCATCCAGTGCCAGTTTGCAAACGGCGAAAAATTGGAATGATGCGAAGAATTGGGCGAAAAGATGGATAGCAGTACCGGAATATGCAATCAAAAATTAAACAAATGATGGCAAAACAAGAAATGTAACAAAAGAATTAAAAAAAAAAATGTAAAGTTTTACCCTCGTAGGTCAAAAGTGCGAAAAGTTTTATAGCAACATCGTAATACGGAATTAAAGATGAAACAAATGATGGTCAAAAAAGTGTAATAGAAGAATTTAAAAAAAGGGGTAAAGTTTGACCCTCGTAGACAAAAAATGCAAAAACATGGTTGTATACACACTGGTGATAGTGACACGTTAAACGGAATCAAAGAAGAAAGAAAAAAGAAATAGAAAATCAAAGATGTTAAAAAAAGTGTAATAGAAGAATTTGAAAAAGAAAGAATAAAGCATGACCATCGTAGGTCAAAATTGCGAAAAGATTTATAGCAACACCGTAATACAGAATCAAAGATGAAACAAATGATGGTCTGGTCAGAAAAGTGTAATGGAAGAATTTAAAAACAAAAGAGGAAAGTTTGACCCTCGTAGGTCAAAATTGCTAAATGATGGATAGCAACACCGTAATTCTGAATCTAAGATGAAACAAATGACAGGTCAACAAAAGTGCAATAGAAGAATAACCTCAGCAGTTAGGGTCAGCAAACGTAATTCTGTCAATGCCTTCAAGGTTAAAAAAAAGTTTTATAATAATCCCGTTTTTTTTTAAATTGCACGAAAGTAACGCAGTTGCAAAGTTTAATATCAATGTCTTATTAAAAAATAAGATTCCTGTTTTTTTTTTATTTATCAGAATTAAATTAAAAAATATTAAAATTTTATGGAGATAGAAATTATCAAAAATCAAATACACGCAATCGAAATATTAAAAGTTAAAATGTGCAGAATGTAAATCAACAGTTACAGGCCTAAATGTCTTCGAAAAATTAAAAAAAAAAAGGTTGTTTTAATAAGTACTTTCTGGTATTTGCTTCCAGTTATTTGTTAAAATAATAATAAAATAAATAAACAAATACTAGTGAGTACTTATTAAAACAACCCTAAATATATTATAATTATGGTTAATTATGGATAAAACCTTAAACTTAAAACAAAAAGTCAAATAATATTGAAATTTTTCAAAAATATTGCACAAAAGTTGGAACGAACGAAATGGAATGAAATTAAAAGTGCTAAAATAGAAATTAGAAATACATTTAATTATTATTTTATAAATTAGAAATAATTACCAACAGTGAAGTTGTGAAAGAAAATTATACCACAATGCATCATTGTAGGGCAAAACCACAAACAGTAAAATTCCCTGCAAAAGAGAATTTTCCACAAAATCGTTTTGTATATAATTTTATAATCATTTTAAAAGTTCAATAGTGTAAGAACTCATTTTTTTTTTGAAAATTTGGGAAAGTATGAAACAATACTTGAATATTAATAAATATCAGAAGCTGCAATTAAAAACCCCCTCAGATAAAAATACCAGATGCTTGAGAAATGTTTCTAAATTTTCTGTAAAGTTGCAACACATTTGCAAAATATAATAATAATCAAACTGAAAAACTATAATCCCAGTTTTTTTTTTATTATTTAGCAGTTTTTTTTTAAATATTGTAGTTTTAGAAATTTTCAAAAATAAAATATTTTATTTAATCATTTCCCTTTCTACCATTGTTGGTGTAGGGTTAAGAAAAAAACAAAAATCAAATATATGCAATCAAAATATTAAAAATGTGCAGAATGTTAATCATAAGTATCGGGCAGTTCAATTACGAAAGTTGACCAAAAATTATAATTATTTCAATGTCCTCAAAGAGTTAAAAAAAAAATGTTGGAGAATATTGAAAATTTAAAAAAAATGCACAAAAGTTGCAACGAATGAAATGGAATGAAATAAAAATTGTTAAAATAGAAATTAGAAATAGATTTAATATTATTATTTAATAAACCGGAAATAATTAATATGGTACAAACAGTGAAGTTGTGTACGAAAATTATACTACAATGCATCATTGTAGTAGAACACTAAAGCATAAAATTCCCCATATAAAAAGGAATTTTCCACAAATTTCCATTTCGTAGTTATAATTTTATAATCATTTTAAAAGATCAGTAGTGTAACAACTATAAATTATAGTTGTTAACAACTATAAATACAAAATATAAATTTCTCCAATTTCTAAAATCTTTATGAACTTTTGTGTTTTTTTTTCAGAAATGGCATATTCTAGATATTTTCATAAAAACTCAATATAATTTTAACCAATTTCTGAAATATTTATGAAATTTTGTGGTTTTTGTTTCTGTATTTGTATGTATTTCTATATCTTGACACAATTACAGTTTCTGCAATGTTATCGATATTATGTATCTTCAGTTGTCACTTTTGATTGAAATTCTGATGAATTCTTATCTCAATTTCAATCAAAATATAAAAAGAATTAAAAAGCATGTTTAAAAACTAAAATAAATCTGTTTCTCTCATTCAGGCGTTCTGAAACCGAAGATGGAAAGTGTAAACCCAGAAAATTTTAGGCTGCAGAAAACTAATTCTATCTTATCAATAATTATCAAAATATACAAATATGCTAATAAACTTTCAGCATTTTCAAATATGATGTGTTTTCAATACTGTAGTTAGACAACATTTTATAAATGTTTTAGAAATTGCCCAAAAGTTTTATGGTTTTCAAATATCCGGAATTTTCATCAAAATATGATGTAATGTTCTCTGTGAGTCCAAATACAATAAATAACATTATTATTATTATTATTACATTTCAAAAACCCCATTCAGGCTTTCTGAAACTAAACTAAATTTATAAACCAGACAATTCTGTTGAAGTTTTATGGAGATTGAAATCTTCCAAAATCAAATATATGCAAACAAAATATCAAGAGTTAAAATGAGCAGAATTTAAAAAAAAAAGGGTAATTGGACAACATTTTATAAATATTTCAGAAATTGCCTAAAAGTTTTCAAATGTCCGGAATTTTCATCAAAATATCAAAGTATTAAAAGGAACCTATAATGTTCTATGTAATCCTCAAAAGAATGAAATTAAAAAAAAATACTTCTAATTTTTAAATTATTATTAAACAAAAATTAATTTCAAACAATATCTCCCAGCATAAATGAAATAAATATCTAAATTGGTTGATTTAGACTACGACTAGGACTTAGAGTCCAAATACAATAAATTATATTATTATTACATTTCAAAATGCAGACATCCTGAAACCAAACGAACTTAAAAACAAAACATTTTTGTTCAAGTTTTATGGAAATTGAAAATTTCCAACATCAAATATATGCAACCAAAATATCAAGAGTTAAAATGAGCAGAGTTGAAAAAAAAAGTATAAAGCAGTTTAAGTATGAAAATTGACAGAAAATGTAATTCTTGCAATGGCTTTAAAAAGTTAGAAAAAAACTATTAGAATATTCCTGTTTTTTTTTAAATTGTACGAAATTTGCAACACATCTGCAAAATATAATAGCAATGTTTTATCAAACCGAAAAACTAAACCTCCATGTTTTTTTATTTAGCAATAATCAATTATTTTTTTTTTAAATTGTTTAAATTGCACGAAAGTTGCAACACATCTGCAAAATATAATAACAATGTTTTATCAAACTGAAAAACTAAACCTCCAATTTTTTAGATTTAGCACTATTAACTTAATAAAAAATTATTGAAGTTTTATGGAGATAGTAGATTTCCAAAATCAAATACCCATATGCAATCAAAATATCTAAAGTGAAAATGTGAAGAATGTTAATCAAAAGTATCAGGCAGTTCAATTATGAAAGTTGACAGAAAATGTAATACTTTTAATGTCTTCAAAAAGTTTTAAAAAAAGTGTTACAATATTCCTCTTTTTTTTATTAATGCACGAATGTTGCAGCACATCTGCAAAATACAATAACAATGTCTAACTTAAAAACTAAACCTCCATATATTTTTTTTATTTAGCAGTATTAGATTAAAAATAAAATATCAAAGTTTTATAGAATCAATCAATGCAAAATATTAATTGAAAGTATTTAATTTATGAAGGGCAGTTCAAGTATGAAAATTGACAGAAAATGTAATTCATGCAATGGCTTTAAAAAGTTAGAAAAAAAGTATTAGAATATTCCTGATTTTTTTTTAATTGCACGAAAGTTGAAACACATCTGCAAAATATAATAACAATGTTTTATCAAACTGAAAAACTAAACCTCCAATATTTTTTTATTTAGCAATATTAAATTAATAAAAAAATATTGAAGTTGGAGATAGAATTTTTCCAAAATCAAATACCCATATGCAATCAAAATATCGAAAGTTAAAATGTAAAGAATGTTAATCAAAAGTATCAGGCAGTTCAATTATGAAAGTTGACAGAAAATAGAATTCTTTCAGTGTCTTTAAAAAGTTTTAAAAAAAAGTTATACAATATTCCTCAATTATTATTGTTTTAAAATGCACGAATGTTCACCACATCTGCAAAATATAATATCAATGTCTAACTGAAAAACTAAACTTCCAGGTTTTTTTTTTATTTAGCAGTATTAAATTAAAAATAAAATATTGAAGTTTTATGGAGATTGAAATTTTACAAAATCAAATATATGCAATCAAAATATAAATAAATAAAATGTGCCTAATATTAATTAAAAGTATTAGGCTTGGGTATTAGGCTAGAAAACATTTGCAAGAAATACTACCGTTCAACAAATGAAACTAATCGAAAGTTCATTTATGAAAGTTGACAGAAAATGTAATTCTTTCAATGTGCTCAAAAAGTAAAAATAATGTTTTAGGATATTAATTTTTTTCAAAAAATTGAACGACTGTTGCAACGCATCTGCTAAATTTAATAACAATGTCTTATCAGACTGAAAAAATAACCCTGCAGTGTTATTATTCAACTGGCCGTATTAAATAAATAAATAAAAAATAGAACAATTGAATAATAAGGCAAAATCCCTTCGCAAATTTAAATGAAAACATTTTCAAGAAATACTACCGTTCAACAAATGAAACTAATCGAAATTGAAGTGTAGAAGCCCAGCAGATAAATGCTTCTCGCCGATCAACAATTTCCTTTCGTATTGTTGCTAATTAATACATTTAAAATAAAACTCTTCCATCACAATTGTCATTGAAATATTAATAGTAGCTAAGCTACGTTGCTTCTGCCGCAAATTCCCATAAAGGGTATAAATTTACTTTTTTCCCATAGGGGTCTAAATTTTACGACTTTTTCCAGTCGTGCGACAGATGTGAGATATCTGTAAGACAGTTTTGCATTGAATATATACAGGAGCGTGAGACATGTGGAAAAAAGTAAATTTAGACTCCAATGTAAATCCTTATGGGAATTTGCGGCAGAAGCAACATAGCTTATCTACTATTAATAGAATTAATCATCATAAATTTGTCACCTGAATTTACTTCAATATCTTTCAACTTCGAAATTAAATCAACAGAATTTATAATGGACATATCATTTTCAAATTTAGACTCCTATGTAAATCCTTATGGGAATTTGCGGTAGAAGCAACATAGCTTATCTACTATTAATAGAATTAATCATCATAAATTTGTCACCTGAATTTAGTTCAATATCTTTCAACTTCGAAATTAAATCAACAGAATTTATAATGGACATATCATTTTCAAATTTAGACTCCTATGTTAATCCTTATGGGAATTTGCGGCAGAAGCAACATAGCTTATCTACTATTAATATAATTAATCATCATAAATTTGTTACTTGAATTTAGTTCAATATCTTTCAACTTGGAAATTAAATCAACAGAATTTATAATGGACATATCATTTTCAAATTTAGACTCCTATGTAAATCTTTATGGGAATTTGCGGCAGAAGCAACATAGCTTATCTACTATTAATAGAATTAATCATTATAAATTTGTCAACTGAATTTAGTTCAATATCTTTCAACTTGGAAAATAAATCAACAGAATTTATAATGGACATATCATTTTCAAATTTAGACTCCTATGTAAATCCTTATGGGAATTTGCGTCAGAAGCAATATAGCTTATCTACTATTAACAGAATGAATCATCCCGTTCGCTCCAATGTTTTCTGCATCCGGAACTCATTGGTTTATAATGTTCCACACAGTCTGCAGCATTATTCAACGTGGCACACATCTCTATATAACATTTACATTCCCAACAAGCATACGCCAGATAACTCAATCAGTCGCCAGCGTGTACCTTAACGCGATAAACCTAATCGAATGATCTTCTCTAGAAGCCCTCTGTACCGAATACATCGAGGGCCCTAACTAGAGGGAACACCGTTGTGCCCCCGGGAAACTCCCTAATTAGAGAACTTTGTTGAAGGGTTGTACGCGTACCTGCTGCCCCACTGTACCAAATGGGACATGCAAAGACAGAGAAAGCGAAGGAGGAATGTATATTATATTTCCTGAAAGAAGTCTTTAACAGCAACTTTGCGTTATAAAATTGCCGAAGTTTTCCAAATCATAATGGAAATTATTCCAGATATTCGGGTGTATTATATATCAAAAAACGTTAGCGCAGTAACGTGTATGTTACTAAACAGCTCTAGTTGCTTAATGATTCTGATGCAATCTCTTTTTATGTTTTCTTCCTGTGTGTGGTTTTTAAGAACTACAGTAGTTAGGCAACACGGATTCTAACGCACCCCCCGCAGAGATTTCGCCGATTCCTCGCGAATTAAAAGTTCGATTAAAACGCGGATTAAATTAATCGAAATCTCTGCGGGGGTGCGTTAGAATCCGTATTGCCTAACTACTAACTACGTCTAATTCTATAGTTAGAAGAGGAAGGTATATATTTTTAATTGCTGGTGCACATTTGTGTCCTTTATTTAAGATCTCTTTTTATGTTTTCTTCCTGTGTATGGTTATTAAGAGCTACGTCTAATTCTATAGTTAGAAGAGGAAGGTGTATATTTTTAATTGTTGGTGCATATTTGTGTCCTTATTTAAGATCTTTTTTATGTTTTCTTCCTGTGTGTGGTTTTTAAGAGCTACGTCTAATTCTATAGTTAGAAGAGGAAGGTGTATACTTTTAATTGTTGGTGCATATTTGTGTCCTTATTTAAGATCTTTTTTATGTTTTCTTCCTGTGTGTGGTTTTTAAGAGCTACGTCTAATTCTATAGTTAGAAGAGGAAGGTTTATATTTTTAATTGTTGGTGCATATTTGTGTCCTTTATTTAAGATATTTTTTATGCGTTCTTCCTGTGTGTGGTTTTTAAGAACTACGTCTAATTCTATAGTTAGAAGAGGAAGGTGTATATTTTTAATTGTTGGTGCATATTTGTGTCCTTTATTTAAGAGGTTTATTTCTTCAGTATCAAAGGTTGTGCTTGATAGATTAGTGAATTTTGGTTGTTTGAGATTTGTGTTGATTGTTTGGTTTATTGTTGTGGCGTTTGTTGAATTTTCCTGTTTCTTTTTCTTTTTATTTCTTAGATTATTTATTTGGTTAGTCTTCATTATTTGTTTTTCTTTTAGAAGTTTAGTATGAATGTAATTTCCTTTTTATTTTATTGTTTCTACAGATTGTTCGTTCCATCTATTTCTTTAGTATGTTGATATATAATTGTATTAAAGTTTTTATATTATCTAGTTTGGAGTAATGTTAGTCTTTCAATTTTTTCATTTTTATTTGATATTGAAATCTTTTGTGGATAAACAGTGGTAATTTGTGGTTGATGAATGCAGGTGTCAGTTTATCTTTTTTTACATATTGTGAGGCTAAAAATCATTGAAATTTTGAAAGAATATTTAAACATAACTTTTTAAGCTAATCTGAAGAACTTCCTGAGCTGCAGCTACTGATTTCTGACACCCTGAATACAAACATTGCATCGGAAACTGGAGGTATTTTTATGATTACCTTTCCACGATATCGAAGTCTATTTCGCAGCAACACCAAGAATCGAATTAGGTACACAATTTTCATCCCCTATGCCCCAAAGAATAAGGAGTGTGATGTAATGCCAGCGCAGCCGGCCTCGTCATTCAATTCCTCCGGGGCATCCACCATAGACGCGAACAGCCCTCCATTCTCACCCGATAAAGATCCCAGAAAAACGCATCCATCCGCCTTGTGCCTGTGTGTTCCTTTCTTATCCTCTCGCCCGTAACGAGCTTACGCCTGCTAACCCAAATACTTAGGGCCACGGGGGATTTCACGGCTCTCCCTCGTCCAAAGATCTCGCCGAATCGAGTTACATTATACGCGAGTGAACGATTGCCCGGCATTCGATTTACCCTCGTGCTTGGGGGTTGTTGTGAGGAAACACAACAAAAATAACGGCCTCTCCTGAAGGAATTTCTGCTATCATTTATGAGCGCCACCATGCATTTCCCTTGACGTGGCGAGGTGTGTGCCGCAATGAGGTTGTTACCCCTTGGGGAACCTGTGGTAATGAGGGAAACGGCCGTAAAAACGCCACACAAAACACGGACGATGATGAAACGCGTGGAAAACCCACGCCCCCGGTGTGGGGAAACCCACCCCGCAATTAGGAGCGTTTTCAATAGTTTAATGGAAATCGCTTGTAGCTTTTTCTTTCCCACCAGAATTCGCAAACTTCCGCGGCAAGTTGTCCCCAAATTTTTAATTGCGCCTGCAATGGGGCGGAAATTCGCGCGTTTTTAAATTACTCCCCCCGCTCTTCATGACGCAGCATTATTGCCGAGCCTTTGCACGCGAACCCACCCCAAGACCCTCATTCCGAATTTGCACGCACGGCTCGGCCTGTCCGTCAGGCTGCCTGAAGCCACCCCCTCAAGCCGCCCCCAGACCGCGCGGTAATTACGCCGCCGCGACTTGCCGACGCCGCCGGGGGAGTCGACGCGGGACACCTATGAAGAGGGTTTAGTACGAGAGCCCTTGGTAGACGAGTGCGCTTCGTTCAGATTCAAAACTAAGTCCATTAGCGAAACTTTGCGTCGTGGTGTAACACTGTTAAGGCAAGTTAGAGACGGCGTTGTAGCTGCGATGTTTCTGCATTAAGAAGTTTAATTGGGAAGTTCAGATTGTATTTCCTAATACCAAGACGGTCAGAAATCAAAAAGATTATTTTTTAATAAGAAGTTGTACAAAGTACATATTTCACCACTTGAAAAACAGATGTAGATAGAGGCAGATGTACTGAAGATGAGTGTCACCCCGCGAAACAATGTTGGATATAGTTAAAAACTTATGGGTGAAGGTAAAACTAAATTACTAAATAGACCTAAAACTGGGACCAATGAAAGTGATGTGGAAGTGCTCAGTCTTTTCTTGTAAAACAGGGGTAGAGGCAGGTGTACTGAAGATGAGAGTAACCCCGCGAAACAATGTTGGATATAGATAAAAACTTATGGGTGAAGATGAAGCTAAATCTGGTAGACCTAAAACTGGGACCAATGAAAGTGATGTTGAAGTGCTCAGATCTTGGAACATCCCAACGCTTCCAAATCACAACTGACCCAGGTCTTTGAAATTTGTGTGGCATCTATTAATCACATTTAAAAAAAAAATAGAATAGTATATTATTTCACGTGGAGGAGAAGTGAGACTTTCCATGGCGCGCCTGAGTTTGCGCGCCGAACGAAGTGAGGCGCGTAATAGAAGGCAAGCGTAATAGAAGGCAAGAATATTACCCATTTAGAGTAACACTTAAAACAAGATTATTGCACAAAAACTCACTAAATTAATGAATTTGAAGTGATATTAAGGAAGTAATTGTTATATTTATAACAATACCCCTTTTTAGTTTTTGAGATATTATAATCAATCAACGTAACATTACATTCCAGTATATTACTTATTATCAAAAACAAATTGCATTACCATTAATACGATAGTTTTTGAGATATCGCAATTTAAATATGACCATTTGGAAAAATGAGCAACACTTGAATTAAACCCAAAAATGGCAGTTTTGCAGAAAAAATGTAATATTTTGAGAGTTGTTCATTCAATATTAATTAAATTGCAGGTATTGAATGCCAGCATATCACTTAATATCAGCAATAAATTGCATTGATATTGATGCGGTGGTTCTTTAGTTATCATTTCCAAAATAAGAAGGGAAAAATGGAGAAACACTTATAATATCGTAATTTTTAAGTAATAATGTACTATCTTAAAAGCTGCTCATTGCATATCAATTAAATTACAGATATTAGATGCCAGTATATCACTTATTATCAGAAACAAATTGCATTACTATTGATACGGTAGTTTTTGAGATATCGCAATTTAAATATGACCTATTTGGAAAAATGGGTAACACTTGAAATAGACCCAAAAATGGCAATTTTGAAGAAAAATTGTAATTTTAAGAGTTGTTCATTCAATATTAATTAAATTGCAGGCATTGAATGCCAGCATATCACTTAATATCAGCAATAAATTACATTGGTATTGATGCGGTGGTTCTTGAGTTATCATTTCTAAAATAAGAAGAAAAAATGGAGAAGCACTTGTAATATCGTAATTTTAAAGTAATAATGTACTATCTTAAAAGTTGCTCATTGCATATCAATTAAATTACAGATATTAAATACCAGCATATCACTTAATATCAGAAACAAATTGCGTTACCATTGATACTGTAATTTTTGAGATATCCCAATTTAAATATGACCCATTGGTAAAAATGATTAACACTTGAAATGTTACAATAGACCCATAAATGGCAGTTTTGAAGAAAAATTGTAATATTTCAAGAGTTGTTCATTCAATATTAATTTGAATTGCAGGTATTGAATGCCAGCATATCACTTAATATCAGCAATAAATTACATTGATATTGATGGGGTGGTTCTTGAGTTATTATTTCTAAAAGAAGAAGAAAAATTGGAGACACTTGCAATATCGTAATTTTAGAGTAATGACCCATAATGTAATATCTTATAAGTTGCTCATTGCATATCAATTAAATTACAGATATTAGATGCCAGTATATCACTTATTATCAGAAACAAATTGCATTACTATTGATACGGTAGTTTTTGAGATATCGCAATTTAAATATGACCTATTTGGAAAAATGGGTAACACTTGAAATAGGCCCAAAAATGGCAATTTTGAAGAAAAATTGTAATATTTTAAGAGTTGTTCATTCAATATTAATTAAATTGCAGGCATTGAATGCCAGCATATCACTTAATATCAGCAATAAATTACATTGGTATTGATGCGGTGGTTCTTGAGTTATCATTTCCAAAATAAGAAGAAAATAAATGGAGAAGCACTTATAATATCGTAGTTTTAAGAAATAATGTAATATCTCAAAAGTTGCTCATTGGATACCAATTAAATTATAGGCATGATAAATTAGTATATCACTTAAAATCAGTAACAAATTGCATTAACATTGATACAGTAGTTTTTGAGATATTATTATCAATAAAATGTATTATAGAATTTTTAAAGAAATAGTGTAATATTGATACTTAAAAGTATCTCATTGGATATCAATTAAATTACAGACATTATATATCATCCAATTAAATATGACCCATTTGGAAAATTGGGTAACAAATGAAATAGACCCAAAAATAGCAGTTTTGAAGAAAAATTGTAATATTTCAAGACTTGTTCATTCAATATTAATTTGAATTACAGGTATTGAATGCCAGCATATCACTTAATATCAGTAAGTATAAATTACATTGATATTGATGCGGTGGTTCTTGAGTTATTATTTCCAAAATAAGAAGAAAAAACTGGAGAAGCACTTATAATATAGTAGTATTAAAGAAGTAATGTAATATCTCAAAAGTTGCCCATTGCATACCAATTAAATTATAGGCATTAGATATTAGTATATCACTTAAAATTAGTAACAAATTGCATTAACATTGATACGGTAGTTTTTGAGATATTATTACCAATAAAATGTATTATAGAATTTTTAAAGAAATAGTGTTATCTTGGTACATAAAAGTATCTCATTGCATATCAATTAAATTACAGACATTATATATCAGTATATGACATAATATCAGTAAAAAATTGCATTAATATTGATATGGTATTAATGCGATTTGTCACTTTGTTAGTGATATACTAATATATAATGCCTATAATTTAATAGATAAACAATGAGCAACTTTGAAGATATCACATTATTTCTTTAAAACTACGATATTATAAGTGTCTCCATTTTTTCCCTCTTATTTTAGAAATGATAACTCAAGAACCACCGCATCAATATCAATGTAATTTATTGCTGATATTAAGTGATATGCTGACATTCAATACCTGCAATTTAATTAATATTGAATGAACAACTCTTAAAATATTATTATTATTTTTCAAAACTGCCATTTTTGGGTCTATTTTAAGTGTCATATTTAAATTGGGATATCTTAAAAACTACAGTATCAATGGTAATGCAATTTGTTTCTGATAATAAGTGATATACTGGCATCTAATGTCACTTTGATTGATAATAATATCTCAAAACTAAAAAAAGTTATTGTTATAAATAAAACATTTAATTCCTTAATACCACTTCAAATTAATTAATATTGTGACTTTTTGTACAATAAACTTATTTCAAGTGTTACTTCAAATGGTTAATATTTAAATTGCGATATCTCAAAAACTACTGTATCAATATTAATGCAATTTGTTAGCGATATTATGCCATACACTGATATATAATGTCAGTAATTTAATTGATATCCACTGAGACACTTTTAAGATATTACATCATTTCAGGTCGATAGCCCAATAAAGATTGTTTATATATATATATATATATATATATATATATATATATATATATATATATATATATATATATATATATATATATATATATATACATCATTTCTTAAAAAAATCTGTAATAACTTTTATTGATAATAATAATCCATATCTGTTTGAGGTTTTTTTATAGTTATATTATATTGTTTGAAATAAAATAAATAAGTCTTACAAATTAAAAATGTCCTATAATTTTCTAAACATTTGAGGAATACTCAGAAACTATTTTCTAGTAGATTTTTTAGACTATCTTTTAGATTAAAATATTCAGTTAAACAATTTGAATTAATACAGTGTTAGGAATTTTTATGTTAAAGTTTTAATACCCCTAAGTCTAAAATATTAAAACAGTTTTCTAAACTTATTCCTGGAATTTTGGAATTCAAGTTAACTTTACAGCCATTTATCTCAGAACTACCAAAAATGCACTTAAACCCTTTTGCTTCTAGATTGTAATTGTAATATTGGTTGATGTAATATCGCAGTGTCTAAAGATTCCGATACTTTCATATTGTTGTTGACATTCTGGACGTTTTAGCTATCTTAATTTCTTGCAAATTTTGGAAATTTTAAATGTCTACAAAACGTGCTATTTGATTTCTGCAAAATATTTCTGAAATATGGTGTAACTATATTGATTATTCTATCAAGTTGCCGAAAGATTGGTGTGTATACAAGGTATCTCAGGAATAATAAATATTGTAGGATCTAGTAGTATGAAATTGCCGAAAGATTGGTGTGTATACAGGGTATCTCAGGGAGAATAGTAAATATTGTAGGATTGTTGTAGTCGTATGGACTATTTTGGGTAATAATAGTTCATATAAAGATGTGGAAAGACCTCTGCAGTAACGACACTCAAAACTCAAAAGGTAGAAATGTATGTATCGTCGAGACACAAAAATTGTAACGTTATATTTTGAGCGTACGACAGAGGCCCACCACTCTCAATCAAAGAACTGGATCATACGATTTCAGAATAAATCACGTATCGGCCGCTTTAGACCTTTAGATAATAATTAGCCTCTTTTACTTTACACGTGGTACTCATGCCACTTCCTATGCTTATGCCGTTTCTTGCCTTGCGGGTGCATTAATCCCGTCCTCCCTGCGGGTACTATAGGGTTTTAAGGGACTTAAGGGACCACGAGGTCCTGTGAACTACGCCGAGGAGCCACCCTCCTTCGCAACGAGATTTTTGCGATTGAAATACAGGGTGCTTCCAAAATAATCTGAAGTATTGTTGTGTGTGATTCGATATTCAATGACATAACGAAAAGTTCCTTTAAACTATGGTTTGATGAAAGAAAACAGCGTGTATCTCAATAACGTCAGAACTTACCACGGATGTTTATAGAAACTTTTCATCATAAAATTGAATACATATTTAGGTAATACATTTTTTTTTGGGAAAAAGTGATCACCTTTAGAAACACCTTGTATATTTAGGTAATAAATATGTTTTTTTTATGTAAAAAAAGTGATTAGTATTTCAGAAGCCATCTGTTTTTCTTTGGGAAAAAGGTGATCAGTGTTCAAGTCTTGGGGTTTTGATTTCTTCTGAATGACCCTCTCTTTTACGATCTTTTCGGATTCGACTCGTGGCTCGTGAGCTGCGAGCGAAAGAGATTTCGGGCAATTTAATGACGCCTTCGATTTAATGTCCGACACCTGCAGCATACCAAATTGATTCCTCCCCGCCGCTGTACCACACCACCGAAGGCCTTATTGACCGCCTAGCGCTAACCGATTCGTCCCTGCGGCGTATTACAATATGGCGACACTTCCTGCGTCCGTACGTGATCCAAATGCAATTTCCTGTATAGACGCCTTTTTTTTTGTATAATCGACACGGGCATGACTGCACATCACCGAGTTTACACGCACCCACACAAAACACTGCCGGCAAATCACGCTGAAATCAGTTGTGCTGTGCGCGGACAAATTGCAAAGCTGTGGCGAAATAAAAAGCTGGAAAATGCACTCGAATCGAATTGCTGCTGTACATTTTGGTCCGGAGTTCCAATTGAATAGGTCCGATTGGAACTTGGGTCCGATAGGTCCAACAAATTTACATGGAAATTCCAGTGGATTCGAAAAGTTCAGTCGTCAAGTTCATTATAATTCTGGAAAGTCTTTGTACATAGCAGTAACAATATTATTAGCAACACCAAAGAATATACATTCCAGCAGGGATGTACCCCTTGTACATGCTTCTGTACCTTCTTGTACAGGGGATGTACCTTCTTTGGCATCACCCATCATTAAGTGTAACTCTGTAGGTGGAATTATTTATAGAATTGCTGCAGTTTCAGATGATTTTTCAGATTGTTTCAAATGATTCAATGATGGGACAGAAAATACAGATGCCCAATTTCTTCATATCAATTTTTGTTTCCCCCACAGACGGACCAATTATTATTATTTGTTTAATATTGCTCCATAGAGATGCCTTTATTCAGCAAATGATATTTATCTATATTACACCATGTGCAAGCATATTTAAATATTTGGTTCAAATATTTTTATTCCAGCAGCTTTACGTAGCTCTGAGTCCTAATTTTATCATTTTATTTATGCTAAAATCGAAAGATTAATTGTAATACTTTCTAGAATGTTAGTCAAACTTTTCAGAATGTTAGTCAAACTTTCGAGAATATTAGACAAACTCTCAAGAATGTTGGTCAAACTTTCTAAATTGATCTAGATCTATATTGCTAGATCAATCAATCTATCTAGATGTATCTAGATGTATATTGCACCATGTGCAAGCATATTGAAATATTTGATTCAAATATTTCTATTCCAGCAGCTTTACGTAGCTCTGAATCCTAATTTTATCATTTTATTTATGCTAAAATCGAAAGATTAATTGTAAATACTTTCTAGAATGTTAGTCAAACTTTCTAGAATGTTAGTCAAACTTTTAATAATGTTGGCCAAACTTTCAAGAATGTTAGTCACACTTTCTAGATTGATCTAGATCTATATTGCGAGATCGTTCTATCTAGATCTATCTAGATCTATATTGCACCATGTGCAAGCATATTGAAATATTTGATTCAAATATTTTTAATCCAGCAGCTTTACGTAGCTCTGATGCCAATTTTACCATTTTATTTATGCTAAAATCGAAAGATCAATTGTAATTACTTTCTAGAATGCTAGTCAAACTTTCTAGAATGTTGTCAAACTTTTAAGAATGTTGGTCAAACTTTCAAGAATGTTAGTTAAACTTTCTAGATTGATCTAGATCTATATTGCTAGATCAATCAAACTATCTAGATGTATATTGCACCATGTGCAAGCATATTGAAATATTTGATTCAAATATTTTTAATCCAGCAGCTTTACGTAGCTCTGATACTAATTTTACCATTTTATTTATGCTAAAATCGAAAGATTAATTGTAATACTTTCTAGAATGTTAGTCAAACTTTCCATAATGTTAGTCAAACTTTCTTAGTCAAACTTTCTATAATGTTAGTCAAACTGTCTAGAAGATGGACTCTTAACTTCTAGAAAGGTAGTCAAACTTTCTAAAAGTCAGACTCTAACTTCTGGAAAGCCAGAGTAATTTCCTAGAAGTTAGCGCTTAACTTTCCAGAAGTTAGTCAAACTGTCTAGAAGATGGACTCTTAACTTCTAGAAAGGTAGTCAAACTTTCTAGAAGTCAGACTCTAACTTCTGGAAATCCAGAGTAATTTCCTAGAAGTTAGCGCTTAACTTTCCAGAAGTTAGAATCTAAGTTTCTAGAAGTCAGAAAGTTATTCTGACTTCTAGAAAGTTATTATAAATATATTTTTAGAGATATATTTCTAGATGTTAGATTGTAACTCCATTACGGAAAATAAATTATTACTTAACTCTTATTGGTTATAGAATATAGATGTATAATTGTCCACAATTGAATTTTTAACAAATTTTGGCATTTGCTTAGTTCTGCATAATTGTCGAGAATCAACTTCTCATTACTAAGAATAAATTCTAGATTTGACATATAATTTTAAGCAAATTTTCAATATGGCAAACTTATAACATTTTGATGAAATTATATTGAGTACAAACAAAATTTCAATGATTACCATCAAAAAGTTATGGAAAAAAATATATCCCTTAACACTTACTGATTATACATTATAGATGTACAATTATCCACAATTGAAATTTTAACGATTTTTTACATTTGCTTAAGTTCTGCACAATTCTCGAGAATCAACTTCTTATTTCTTAGAATAAATTCTAGATTTAACATGTAATTTTAATTAAATTTTTAATATGGCAAACTTATAACATTTTGATGAAATTTTATTGAGCACAGACCAAATTTCAATGTTTACCATCAAAAAGTCATGGAAAAAAAAAATCACTTAACACTTATGATACTACTGCTACAACTATACCTTAGAATAAATTCTAGATTTGACATGTAATTTTTAATTAAATTTTCAATATGACACAACTTATAACTTTTTGATTAAATTTTTAGAGTTAGGTGTGATGATATGGTCAACTATACATTTCTATCTAAGCAGATTTTGTAAGATTGCTTTAAAGTTTTAAACTTTCGTCAATATTTGAATGTAAGTAGTGATTTTTTTTCTTCAAAATTTGCTAAATATCTACAAACAATAATTTAAGATTAATTTTTGAATTTCTTCATTTCTGTTTCATGAAATTTGATTCAAATTGTCATGAAAGTTCAATGATAAGTAATAGTAAGTAGCAAAAAAGTAAGTAGTAAGTAATAGCAATAAAAGTAATAGCCATCATATGTATTTTTAAGCTGCACAAATTTTGAAAGTCAGCAATGAGTTTCCTAATTATTATTATTATTGATAAAATTCTGAGATTTTTGAATTGAATTGAAGTGAGTTTCCTAAATTCTATTATTTTTGATCAAATTTTGAGACTTTGGTGTGATAGTATGGCCAAATATGCATTTTTATCTAAGCAGATTTTGTAAGACTGCTTTAACCTTTTAAACTTTCATCAATATTTGAATATAACTAGTGAATTTTTATCAAAACCTGATAAATTTCTACGAACAATAATTTGGGAATAATTTTTGAATTTCTTCATTTCTGTTGATGAAATTTGATCCAAATTGTCATGAAAGTTCAATGATAAGTAATAGTAAGTAGCAAAATTAGTAAGAAGTAAGTAGTCAGTAAATAGCAAAATATGTAAGAAGTAATTAGTAAGTAAGTAGCAAAATAAGTAAGTAGTAAGTAAATAGCAAAATAAGTAAGTAGTAAGTAGTAAGTAAAATTAAGTAGCAATAAAAATAATCGCCATCATATGTATTATTAAGCTGCACAAATTTTGAAAGTCATCAATGATGAGGTTCCTAATTTCTATTATTTTTGATCAAATTTTGAGATTTTGGTGTGATAATATGACCTAATATATATTTCTATCTAAGCAGCTTTTGTAATATCGTTTTAAACTATTGAACTTTTATCGATATATGAATATAATTAGTGAATTTTTAATCAAAATCTGATAAATTTCTACGAACAATAAGATGAGAGTAATTTTTGAATTTCTTCATTTCGGTTGATGAAATTTGATTCAAATTGTCATGAAAATGCAATGAAAAGTAATCGCCATCATATGTATTTTTATGCTGCACAAATTTTGAAACTCAGCAATGAGTTTCCTAATTTCTATTATTTTTGCTCAAATTTTGAGAATTTGGTGTGATAATATGGCCAAATATACATTTTTATCTAAGTAGATTTTGTAAGTTTGCTTTAAACTTTTGAACTTTCATCAATATTTGAATATTACTAATGAATTTTTATCAGAATCAGATAAATTTCTGAGAACAACAATTTAAGATTCATTTTTTAATTTCTTCATTTCTGTTGATGAAATTTGATTCAAATTGTCATTAAAATTCAATGAAAAGTAATTACCATCATATGTATTGTTAGGCTGTACAAATTTTGAAAGTCAGCAATGAGTTTATTCATTTCTATTATTATTGATCAAATTTTGAGATTTTGGTGTGCTAATATGGCCAAGCATACATTTCTATCTAAGCAGATTTTGTAAATATAACTTGTGAATATAACTACTTAGCGAATTTTTATCAAAACCTGATCAATTTCTACGAACAATAGTTCGAGAATAATTTTTGAATTTCTGTATTTCTGTTGATGATGTTTCATTAAAATTTTCATAAAAAATTAATGAAGAGTATCCACCGTCATATTTTAAGCTGCACAAATTTTGAAAGTCCCCAACAATTTTCCTAATTTCCATTATTTTTAATCAAATTTTGAAAGTTAGATATGGTAGAGGTAGATTTCAGATCTAAGAAGTTCGCTTTAAAGTTTTGCACTTTCGTTAATATTTGAATATAACTAGTGAATTTTTAACAAAACCAGACAAAGTTCCGGGAACAATAATTTAAGATTCATTTTTTAAATTCTTCATTTCTGTTGATGAAATTTGATTATAATTTACATGAAAAATCAATGAAGAGTAATCACCATCATTTTTTTTAGGGTACACAAATTTTGAAAGTCAGCAATGAGTTTCCTAATTTTTATTATTTTTGATCAAATTTTGAGATTTTGGTATGATAATATGGCCCAATATATATTTCTATCTAAGCAGATTTTGTAAGTGCTCTTTAAACTTTTGAACTTTCGTCGATATTTGAATATAACTAGTGATTGTTTATCAAAACTTACGTATGTTACATCTTTCAATTTTGCTCTTAGGTGTATCATTTCTTTGCCTGGATATCTATTGAACATTGACAATAAAAGGGTACCGTTTATAATAACTTATAATATATAACAAATGAGTTTCACTGAGTCTCGTTGCTTTTACCAAAAATTACATACTTTTGTCAAGATTGACTCCACTATATCACATCAATGAACATTTCCTAGTGCCCCTTGTGCTAAAAGATTTGCAGACCCTTTGAAACAGTTACACAGTTTGTCAAACGGCGTACTTTAGGATCGCAATAAGAAGTAAACGTTTATTTACAAAACGTGAAAACGTTTCTATGAATTCGATTCAATGAACTCGGAAATCGTTTGGATTTGGCTGCAATAATCAGAAACGAAACAGCTTTTATGCAGCGCCATATAAAGTCGCAATATAATGGTACAAGGTTTCGATATGATTGTATCGTATGCAGCCAGTCATTCCTCAGCCGAAGCGAGAGTGAACGCATTCATCTCATTTTTTCGGGAGTTAAGGCGATGAAATCACTGAACCTTCCGGTCGTTTATCCAAATTTCGGTCCATTACTCCCTCGCTCGCGGGCGCTAACGTGGATCGATTTGGTGGCGCGCGGGGGGCGGCTGAAGGGCTCGCACCACCCGCGGGGGGTGGCGGAAGGGCTCGCACCAGCCGCGGGGGTGGCTAATATGCCCGATTAATCTCCACCACCCACGCAAAAAACTCAGGGAAAAACAACTGGCCTGGCCACTCGCTATTAATACAAAGTGGGGAAATTACGAGAGCGCCGGTAATTAGTTTAAGCGGGGGGCGCGTGCGAGCAGTGCACACGCCGCCGCCGCCGCCTCCTGGGCACCAGGTCCGGGGGCGGTGGCCCCCCTCGCGGATGCGGTCGCCATGGAGACAGACGCGCTCGCGTCTCGGGTATCGATCGGCCCCCGTGTGCCAGCCGTGGGACGGTGCGCTTCCTCGTAGCCGTCGGGGGCGCACAGGACGGCGGCGGAGGGAGGCGGCACGCGACTCAGGGGGTGCTTCGACCCGGCGCGTCCTCGACGCACGTTACGTCCGAGGAGCGTCTGGGGTAAACCTGGGGGCGGCGGCGTAATCCAACGGGGGGACGACGACAAGACACATTACCCTGCCATAGAAATATACCGAGAGTATTATGTAAAAATATTACATATTTTGTATTTATTATCTCACTGTTGAAAAAACTATCACTGGAATAATTTCGTTTGTATATTTTCGTAAACGTTGAGCAATTTTTAATAATTGTGTGAAATTTGAGTGTAAACGAGAACTGGCATTATAAAATTTTTACAAGCATAATAGGTAGAAATAATAATATTGCTTTGCCTTACGTGATCATAAGGAGCAGATTGTAGGAACTAATAAGTCTTAGAACTAAATACGTAGGCCAATAGGCAGTAATAATCATGATAATAGGCAGAAATGGTCACTTTGGGCATAAATGGGCGGAAATAGGCAAGGCAAGTGGGCAAATCGGTCAAATTTGAAAATATAATAGATTTGCTATATGATTTGTCGTTTTTATATATAACGATCTTCATTAAGGCTATCGATGTCGTTTTTAATATGACAAATTTGACATAATTTCACAACTGGAGCTTAAAAAACTAAAGATTTTAATAGACAATTTTAATCGAAAATCTGTAAAAAAAAAGTTATATTCCAGCTGTCGAAATCCGACGTATTTTGGAACATATTTTCATTTTACATATTTTCTTTAAATTGTAAAAAAAAAAAATGTCAAAATGTGTTAATTTTTAGGTGCATCTGTTAAATTTTCCCAAATTCAACTGCAATAATTGAAATCTAATATTTTCTTCCCATTGTCAAACTATTTCCACAAGCTATGAAAATCTGTAAATGTTGTAAAATTTATAACTGCAACTGTTAATCTTCCATATTTGAAGAGTTCTATTGGAAAATAGATCGGATTTGGACAGTAGAATAAAAAAAAATAATAATAGATTTTCACATCTGGTACTAACTTTGTCAGTGCTCAATAAAAGTTCATCAAAATGTTATACGTTTGCCATATTGAATATTTAATTAAAATTACATGTTAAATCTAGAATTTATCCTAAGAAATAAGAAGCTGATTCTCGAGAATTGTGCAGAACTTAGCAAATGCAAAAATTTGCTAAAAATTCAATTGTGGACAATTGTACATCTATAATCTATAATCAGTAAGTGTTAAGTGATTTTTTTTTCATAACTCTTTGATGGTAATCATTGAAATTTTGTCTGTGCTCAATAAAAATTTAAAGTATAACTGAACTTGTGGCAAAATATATGATATCATGACATAATAATTGAAATTTAGGCAAAATAAATGATATCACGACATAATAATTGAAAATTTGTGAGAAATAATTAAAATATGTACGGTAATCATTGAAATTTTGTCTAAATATGAGTTTAAACAATATAATAAAAACAAAAACCAATAAACAGCGTATTGTGCAAAAAAAAAATGTTACGTGTAATAACAAAATTTATCTCATTTGTTTCATCAATTTATGGAGTTAAGAGTCTAACTTTCTAGAAGTCAGATCCTAACTTCAGAATAACTTTCTAGAATGTTTCTGTAATAACCAAAATTATCTCATTTGTTTAATCAATTTATGGAGTTATGAGTCTAACTTTCTAAAAGCTAGATTTAAACTTCAGAATAACTTTCTAGAAGTAAGAATAACTTTCAGACGTTATTGAAACGTCAGGTAAAGTTAGGTATATCACCCCTAACTCAAAATTTCATCAAAATTTTATAAGTTTTCCAAATTGGAAACTTAATTAAAATTAGGTACATGTTAAATCTAGAATTTATTCAAAGAAATAAGAATTTGATCCTCGATAATTGTGCAGAACTTCAGCAAATGCAAAAATTTGTTACAAATTCAATTGTGGACAATTGTACATCTATATTCTATAATCAACAAGTGATAAGTGATTTTTCCATAACTTTTTTATGGTAATCATTGAAATTTTGTTTGTGCTCAATAAAATTTCAAAGTATAATTAAAATTTTGGCAATATAAATGATATCATGACATAATAATTGAAACTTTGGCAAAATAAATGATATCATGAGATAATAATTGAAAATTTGTGACAAATAATTGAAACTTGTACGGTAATCATTGATATTTTGTCTAAATATGAGTTTATACAAAATAATTTTAAAAAAACCTAATATACAGCGTATTTTGTCTACATTTTTTTTACGTGTATATAATAACAAAAATTATCTCATTTGTTTAAGCAATTTATGGAGTTAGAATCTAACCTCTAACCAAAATGATCTCATTTGTTTCATCAATTTATGGAGTTAGAATCTAACCTCTAGAACGTTGGACTGTAACTTCATAATAACTTTCTAGAAGTCAGAGTAACTTTCTGGCTAAATAAGAAAGTTAAACTCTAACTTCTAGAAAGTTATTCTCACTTACTGAAAGTTAGAATCTAACATCTGAAAAGTTTACCTAACTTTCTAGAAGTTAGAATCTAACAGAAATTAATAAATTCAAAAATTATTCTCAAAATATTGTATGTAGAAATGTATCAGATTTTGATAAAAATTAACTTGTTATATTCAAAAATCGACAAAAGTTTAAAAAATTTAGAGCAACCTTACAAAATCTGCTTAGTTTGAAATGTATATTTGGCCATATTATCACACCAAAATCTAAAAATTTGATCAAAAATAATAGAAATTAGGAAACTCATTGCTGACTTTCAAAATTTGTGCAGCTTAAAAATACATATGATGGCGATTACGTTTAGTTGAATTTTCGAGACAATTTGAATCAAATATGATCAACAGAAATGAAAAAATTAAAATATTCATCTTGAATTATTGTTCGTAGAAATTGATCTGGTTTTGATAAAAAAATCACTACTTATATTCAAATATTGATTAAAGTTCAAAAGTTTAAAGCGAACTTACAAAATCTGCTTAGATAGAAATGTATATTTGGCCATATTATCACACCAAAATCTCAAAATTTGATCAAAAATAATAGAAATTAGGAACCTCATCATTGCTGACTTTCAAAATTGTGCAGCTTAAAAATACATATGATGGCGATTACTTTTCATTGAATTTTCATGGCAATTTGAATCAAATTTGATCAACAGAAATGAAGAAATTAAAATATTAATCTTGAATTATTGTTCGTAGAAATTTATCTGGTTTCGATAAAAATTCACAAGTTATATACAAAAATCTGCAAAAGTTCTAAAGTTTAAAGCAATCTTACAAAATTTAGATAAAAATGTATATTTGTATGTATATTTTCTTCAAATATACAAACAAAAATTTAAAACAAAATGTCAAAATGTGTTCATTTTTTAGGCGCATCTGTTAAATTTTCCCAAATTCAACTGTAACATTTGAAATCTAATATTTGCTTCCCATTGTCAAACTATTAACACAATTTACCTGATTTTTATTTTGAACATTTTGTTTGAAAATTTTACGATTTTAAAAATTGCCGTTACAACTGATGGATTTCAATCGTTTCACTTCAGTAAATTGTAGATTTTGACAGTCACAGATGAAAACTTTATATTTGGATACTTGCAATAGAAAATATAATAGATGTCATATGATACATTTTTAATCTGATAAATTTGATATCATTTCACAACTGGGGCTAAAAAAAATAAAGATTTGGACCAATTTGATCGAAACTGTGTAAAAAAAAATTATTCCAGCTGTCGAAGTCAGAACTCTTCAAATATGTTAAAATTTTAAAATCAAAATATCAAAATGTATTAATTTTTTAGGTACATCTGTTAAATTTTCCCAAATTCAACTGTAACAATTGAAATCTAATATTTTCTTCCCATTATCAAACTATTACCACAAGATTTATGAAGAAAATCTGTAAATTTTGTAAATTTTATAACTGCAACTGCTAAAATATTCGATATTTCAAGAGTTCTATTGGAAAATAGATCGGATTTCGACAGTAAGCATTAAAAAAAAAACAGATTTTTAAATCTGGTATAGAAACATCACAGATTTTGACAGTTGTATTTGGTCAATTTTTTAAAATTTCCCAAGGATTTCCAGTTGTATTTGGTCAATTGTTTAAATATTGACACGGATTTCAATGATATATGGTCATTTGTTTATATTTTAACAAGTAGCGTTTTCAATTGAATCTGTTCAAGTAAGGATTTAAATTGCATTTGGTCAATTGTTCAAATTTTAATGGGGATTTCAATTGTATTTGGTCAATTGTTTATATTTTGACAACAATTTCAATTATATTTGGTCAATTGTTAAATATTGACGAGGATTGAATGATATATGGTCATTCAAGTCATTTGTTTGAATTTTAACAAGTAGCGTTTTCAATTGTATCTGTTCAAGTAAGGATTTAAATTGCATTTGGTCAATTGCTTAAATTTTAATGAGGATATCAATTATATTTGGTCAATTGTTTAAATTTTGACAACAATTTCAATTGTATTTGGTCAATTGTTAAATATTGACGAGGATTGAATGATATATGGTCATTTGTTTGAATTTTAACAAGTAGGAATTTCAATTGTATCAGGTCAAGTAAGGATTTCAAATATATATAGTCACTTGTTTAATTTTTTAAAGATTTCAATTATATTTGGTCAATTGTTTGAATTTAGATAATTATTTAAATAATGACAAGGATTTCAATTGTATTTGGTCAATTGTTTAAATTTTTACAATAATTTCAAATGTATTTTGTTATTTGTTAAATATTAATGAGGATTCAATAATATATGGTCATTTGTTTGAATTTTAACAAGCAGGACTTTCAATTGTATCAGGTCAAGTAAGGACTTCAATTCTATTTGGCCAATTGTTTAAATTTGACCCCAGAAGGGATCTTTCCGTCCCTCAAATGTATATAGTCACTTGTTTAAATTTTTAAGGATTTCAATTATATTTAGTCAATTGTTTGAATTTAGATAATTGTTTAAATAATGACAAGGATTTCAATTCTATTTGGTCAATTGTTTAAATTTTGATAAGGATTTCAATTGTATTTGTTCAATTGTTTGCATTGAGATAATTGTTTAAATAATGTAAAATTGCAAATTGCAATTGCAAAAATAATTAATAATGTTAATTAAGGAAGTATATGTTTTTTACTAAATAACTTTTCTTAGTTTCTTAATAATATATAAAAATAATATATAAAATATATCCCTAGGATAAAAATATATCCCTAAATAGATTTGTGCAACTTTTCGATAAACGACTCTTCAAAATTTAAGAGATTTGATTGGCTTAAAGCGCGCGAGGGAAATAGTCAATGACATCATGGCATTGAACTCTATTTCAGGTTGCAATCATCGCATTGGCAATTAGAGTTGTATACATATTGTCGGCTCGTTATAATTTACGGCCTAAACTTCCTCAGCGCGGTGTTTATTATTTACACATTAACACGGACATTACATTCCCATGAAAAATTATGACCCGAATAATTAGGAAACAATATGGCATTCAGCGAAGATGCGACAATAACGGATCCAGGATGGATAAATTCATCACCGGAAATGCAAGTCTTAAATTAAGTTATTAATAATTTTTCATTAGAGCAAAATTCTTGTTATATTAGATTGTTAATTATTATTAATTGTTATATTAGATTAGATAAATTTTTAAATTATTATTAAACAAAAATATCTGTTTACCCATTTATAATAAATGCAAGTCTTATATTACGTTATTAATAATTTTTCAATATAAGCAATTCTTCTTATACATACAGGGTAGGCCATTTTAATCAATCCTCGCAAATCACTCAAAAGGTATGTTCGATAGCGAAAATTGACCCTAACAAGTTATTAAGAACCCAAAAATTATTAAGAAAATTTCCACATTTCCATTTTTCTGGATACATACAATATTATGAAATTCATACGTAGATAAAATGTATTCATTGGGCCCGTTAATAGCTCCCATTGTCATGGATACGGGCGTTATGGACTTGTTTATATACCTCGTTTCTATACAGGGTGTTAGGAAAGTCTAACGAAAATTTTCTATGGGCGAATCAGCGATTGCCATTTTGCTATTTTTCGTTTACATGGTAATTTATATTTTTTTAGTAAAGGTTCAAATATTCACTTTGACATTATTTAACAAAGTTAAAAGAGTCACATTTAAAAGTTCTGAGCTGAATTTTAATGAACTAAATATGCGCAATTTTTGGATGGTCAAAAGTTTTTACGTCTCTATATTTTCACCCACCAATAAAACTTCCATTGAAAGTAAAATGCATCCCCAAAAGGTTACAAGAAACGCAATGGGCGGTTACTTGTAAGTACTAAGTGCCTAAGCGTTAGTTAGTTATCCTCGAATTTGGATATATTCGTCCTTAATACCTCATAATCCTCAACTGCATGAGGAGGAGGTAGACTAACCGTTTGTTAGTTATCCTAGACTTTGAATAAATCCGCCCATAATACCTCATAATCCTCTACTATTATGAGGAGAAGCTACAAGTTAGTTAGTTATGCTCAAATTTGGATAGATCCGTCCTTAATACCTTATAATCCTCAATTACTATGAGGAGTAGGTATGCCTACCCGTTACGTTATTTCTCCTCAACTTTGGATAGATCCGTCCTTAATACCTTACAATCCTAAACTGATATGAGAAGGTATGTCTACCTTTAGTTAGTTACTTTGGATAGATCCGTCCATGATACCTCATAATCCTCAACTGCTATGAGGAGGTATGCTAATCGTTAGTTAGTTATCCTCAACTTTTGAACTTTTGACAGATCCATCTTTAATACCTCATATACCTCAACTGCTATGAGGAGGAGAATTGCCTACCCGTTAGTTATTTATCCTCAACTTTGGATAGATCCGTCCTTAATACCTTATAATCCTAAACTGATATGAGAAGGTATGTCTACCGTTAGTTAGTTACTTTGGATGATCCGTCCATGATACCTCATAATCCTGAACTACTATGAGGAGGTATGCGAATCGTTAGATAGTTATCCTCAAGTTTTGAACTTTTGACAGATCCGTCTTTAATACATCATACACCTGAATTGCTATGAGGAGGAGTATTGCCTACCCGTTAGTTATGTATCCTCAACTTTTCATAGATCCGTCCTTAATACCTTATAATCCTAAACTAATATGAGAAGGTGTGTCTACTCTCAACTTTGGATAGATCCGTCCTTAATACCTTATAATCCTAAACTGATATGAGAAGGTATGTCTACCGTTAGTTAGTTACTTTGGATAAATCCGTCCATGATACCTCATAATCCTCAACTGCTATGAGGAGGTATGCTAACCGTTAGTTAGTTATCCTCAACTTTTGAACTTTGACAGATCCGTCTTTAATACCTCATATACCTCAACTGCTATGAGGAAGAGTATTGCCTACCCTTTAGTTATGTACCCTCAACTTTTGATAGATCCGTCCTTAATACCTTATAATCCTAAACTGATATGAGAAGGTATGTCTACCGTTAGTTAGTTACTTTGGATAGATCCGTCCATGATACCTCATAATCCTCAACTGCTATGCAGAGGTATGCCAACCGTTAGTTAGTTATCCTCAAGTTTTGAACTTTTGACAGATCCGTCTTTAATACCTCATATACCTCAACTGCTATGAGAAAGAGTATTGCCTACCCGTTAGTTAAGTATCCTCAACTTTGGATAGATCCGTCCTTAATACCTTATAATCCTAAACTAATATGAGGTGTGTCTACCCTCAACTTTGGATAGATCTGTCCTTAATACCTTATCATCCTAAACTGATATGAGAAGGTATGCCTACCGTTAGTTAGTTACTTTGGATAGATCCGTCCATGATACCTCATAATCCTCAACTGCTATGCAGAGGTATGCCAACCGTTAGTTAGTTATCCTCAACTTTTGAACTTTTGACAGATCCGTCTTTAATACCTCATATACCTCAACTGCTATAAGAAGAAGTATTGCCTACCCGTTAGTTATTTCTCCTTAACTTTGGATAGATCCGCCCTTAATACCTTATAATCCTAAACTGATATGAGAAGGTATGTCTACCGTTAGTTAGTTACTTTGGATAGATCCATCCACGATACCTCATAATCCTCAACTGCTATGAGGAGGAATGCTAACCGTTAGTTAGTTATCGTCAACTTTTGAACTTTTAACAGATCCGTCTTTAATACCTCATATACCTCAACTGCTATGAGGAGTAGTATTGCCT
This sequence comes from Othius punctulatus, assembly GCA_951805005.1. Lineage (NCBI taxonomy): Eukaryota > Metazoa > Arthropoda > Insecta > Coleoptera > Staphylinidae > Othius > Othius punctulatus. Next base: position 3,664,324 of record OX638141.1, on the reverse strand, counting down.
ACCCGTTAGTTATGTATCCTCAACTTTGGATAGATCCGTCCTTAATACCTTATAATCCTAAACTTATATGAGAAGGTATGTCTACCGTTAGTTAGTTACTTTAGATAGATCCGTCCATGATACCTCATAATCCTCAACTGCTATGAGGAGGTATGCCAAGCGTTGGTTAGTTTTGAACTTTTGACAGATCCGTCTTTAATACCTCATATACCTCAACTGCTATGAGAAGGAGTATTGCTTACCCGTTAGTTATTTATCCTCAACTTTGGTATCCTTAATACCTTAAAATCCTAAACTGATATGAGAAGGTATGTCTACCGTTAGTTAGTTACTTTGGATAGATCCGTCCATGATACCCTATAATCCTTAACTGTTATGAGGAGGTATGCTAAGCGTTAGTTAGTTATCCTCACCTTTGGATAAATCCGTCCTAATCCTCATAATCCTCATAATCCTCAACTGCTATGAGGACGAGGTATGCCTACCCGTTAGTTATCCTCAACACCTCATAATCCTCAATTGCGCTACCGATACGTTTCAAAATCTGCGCGCAAAGACCTAACTAGTGCACCTACCTCTTCCTCCTCCCTGACGTCGCCGTTCTTCTCGCTGTCCTTGTTGGGCTTCGACTTGTCCTTCTTGGAGAAGCTGATGCTCCTGAAGGACCACTTCTTCTTCTTCTCCTTCTTCTTCTTCTCCTTCTCGGCCGTGTCGTCGCACTTCTCGTCGGAGCTCTTCTCCTCGGCGCTCTTCTCCGTGCTTTGCTCCGTCGTGGTGGTGTCGTTCAGGTTGTCTGCCGCCGAGGAGTCGCCGTCCGGCGTCTTCGGTTCGGACGGCGTCGAAGGCTCCGGGACGCCGTTCACCTTCACGGCGTCTCCGGAAGCTTCTTTTTCGCCATCCTCTTTATCCTGAAACGCAACCAGACTCGTTGAAAAAACATTCTGCGAGGAGGTACCACTTCTAATGATATAGGTAATGCCAAAATGTTCAATAGATAAGGAGGTACAACTCCAAAAATATAGGTAATGCCACAATGTTCAATAGATAAGGAGGTACCACTTCTAATGATATAGGTAATGCCATAATGTTCAATAGATAAGAAGGTACCACTTCTAATGACATAGGTATGCCATAATGTTCAATAGATAAGAAGGTACCACTTCTAATAATATTGGTAATGCCATAATGTTCAAAAGATAAGGAGGTAATGACATCATGCATAAATACAGGTACATGAAGGTAAATAACACATAAATTTCGATAAGGCCCTTCTGCCAAAAAGTTTGGCAACCCCTGGTCTTATTGAAATTGTGGACGAAGAAACCTTAATCTATTAATTGATCCTCCTAAGAGCTCATATCTAAATTATGCACTTTTTGGATAGTTCCAAATAGGTAAATAACACATAAATTTCGATAAGGCCCTTTTTCCAAAAAGTTTGGCTACCCCTGGTCTAATCAAAATTGTGGACGAAGAAAACTCAATCTATAAATTGATCCTCCTAAGAGCTGGTAGCTAAATTATGCACATTTTGGATAGTTCTAGTTTCGTTGGGAGATCAAAATTGTTCATATTTGGGTCAAATTTGGAAGATCAATTTGGACATCCAACATCGGACTCTGTATTTGAAGAATGCTCAAATTGTAGCAAATTATAAAATTTTGCAGTCTGTATCAAAAACTATGAAGTGTTCAAACCTCCTTCAAAAACTATTAAATTGGAAAGGAATGACCTCAGTTCGATAGCCAATAAAATATTGCCACTTTCGATATTTTGTTTTTTATAAGAAAATTATTAAATTGCCTATAACGATACTTTTTAACGATCATTTTACAGCGATTTTAGTCAAATTTGAGGCTTGTAACTTTTCACATTGTAAAATTATGCAATGTTCAAAGATTCTATTACAATTTCATGTAATATATTGAATATGTATCAAACACTATTTTCGATAAAAGTGTGTCATCTGATATTTTCCTATCAAATATTTTTAGTTTATTATAAGAAAATTGTGAAAATGCTTATAAAGTTATAAAAGTTTGCAGTTTATAACAAAAACTATGCAGTGTTCAAAGACTTCTTTTCTGTTACAAAATTTTAAAGAAAAAAAAAGTAATTCACAAAGACACTATCATAATGTTCCCATGAAATGTTCTAATTTACATTAAAAATGTAGCAAATGCCACTGAAACTTTGTAATTATCAATAAAAAATTCATTTTTTCCAACGAAAAACTGTAATTTACGAAAAGATAAAACTTCTGTACTCTTCAATGATATTATGCTTTCGGATTTTATAAGAAAAATTTCGAAATATAGCATTTGTATATTATTTTCATAGTTTTTTATCACATAAAATTTTGTAATCTCTCATGAACATATTCAAATTTATACATAGATTTTCCCGCTAAATTTTCGTAGTTTATATTGATAATTTTGCAATTTTTAATTTTACTTGCCAAATTCCCTGTAAAATTTGTAATTTATAGTTTAAATAATCACATATTTCTCTGAGTACTAATTCTAAACACTCTAAATATATCATTTGTATATTATTTTCAACGTTTTTTATCACATAAAATTTTGTAATCTCTGATGAAAATAATCAAATTTACTCATAGATTTTCCCACTAAATTTTTAATAAGAAAATTGTAAAATTGCTTATAAAGTTATAAAAGTTTGCAGTTTATAACAAAAACTGTGTAGTGTTCAAAGACTTTTTTCTGTTTCAAAGTTTAAAATAAAAGAAAAACAATTAACACATACACTATCATAATGTTCCCATGAAATGTTCTAATTTACATAGTTTTTCATAGTTTTTTATCACATAGATTTTCCCTCTGAAGTTTCGTAGTATATATTGATAATTTTGCAATTTTCACCTTTACTCCCATAATTCCCTGTAAGTTTTTGTTATTTATAGTTTAAATAATCACATATTTCTCTGAGAATTAGTATGTAACATTGAAAATTTCATAATATTATATTAAAATTTTCCAGTTGATAATAAAATGTTGTTATGTGTAATGTACTAATAATAAATATTATTATTACAATGAAAATTTAGTAACTTACAAAGAAACTTTCATAATTTTCTAATAAAATATTGATTTTGAAAATTCTCAACTTTTTGTTGAGAACAAAATGTTCTCTTTGTTGTTTTTGTTTTTGTTGAGAACAAAATAATGAACATTATGTCTTGATTTTTGTTATAGTTTCATCCATTTTGGGTACCAGTTATTATATTTGTTATTGTTTTCTACCTTCTTTGTGCTGTTTTGCTGTTTTATATCTTTCTAGCTATCTTCAGAGGTGTTGTAGCCGGAGCTAGTAGCCGGATATAATAACAATAATATAACAACAAAACATCTTTATATCATATAAACTACCAGTAAGTAGTCCAATAAAGAAGGAAGAATACAATAAAAAATATTAGATCTTGATGTTTATAGTGGCAAAAAAATGTCACTTTATTAATTGACTTTTTTTTTAAATTTACTTGTAGGTATAATAAAATTTATAAATTAAAATAAATCTAATAATATTTCAGAGAAAATTATGCAAATTAAAAAGGTTAGTACAAAAAATCAGATGAATTTTATAATTTATGTTTTATTGAAAATCTGGCAATTTTCAGTAAAAATTGTGAAAACCTCTAAAAAATTTGTAGTCTATAATGACAATTTTATAAGGTCAAAATAAATAAAAATTTAAAGGCTCAGATAAAAAAAAACAATTTTCGTGAAAAGTATGTAATTTATATAAATTACAATGTTGTAATTTGTTGTACAAGATTATATTTTATATAAATTTATAGAAATATGTTTATATAAATTTGGAAATGTCATAATAAAGTTTGTTATTTTCAAGTAATTTTCATAATTTTACAATGATATTTTGCAATTTATAGTAAATGTTTCGCGGAATTTACTGAAAATTACTAATTTAGAATGAAAAATCGTGTATTGAAATGTAAAATTCTTAGTTTCCAATGAAAATTTTGCAATTTACAATTAATCTTTCATATTCTCAGGTGATATTTTATTCCTTATAAGCAATTTCAAATTAATTTTGTAATTCTATTAGATTTTCAAAAGTTTCATTGATAATCTTGATTGGATTGAATTGAATTCACTGGAGATTAAGCAATTTCTAGTGAAAATTGTGATCTATAGCATTGTGATTTTTATGGCGAAAATTCTGGTGAAATATTGAATTTTGTTTTTAAATTTCACAATTTTCGCCAAGCTTTATAAGTTCCTTTGGGATGAACCAAATTTTTAGATCTAATAGATCTCTTTAGATCTGCTCTTCTGTAACAAATTTACAGCCGGCACCAAAACAGCCACGCATTTATCGGACATCTGAAAGAAGCTCCTTAAGGTACTTAAGGAACTCCACTTAAGACAGTAATTGATCCTCAATTCACGTCGAGAAGAAGTACCACAAATTGCATCCAACGCAGAGACGGACGCTCATAGATTACATCGTGACATTGGAATTAAACATATTTATAGTCCGGCTAGATTTACATACGGCGATCATTCTTAGACGGGGTACGAAACAATCCGCATTAATTTAATAAAGAACGAATCAATAAATAATATAGATGGAGCGCCCCGCATTCCGGGGCGGAGATTAAATTGATTGGGGCCCTAAATCAAGGTAATTAATCGGCGTAGGGCAATTATGACCCCGCGCTCCCGCCAAAGAGGTCCTCGAGGTCTTCGGGAGGCATTCGCACGTTGGATGCGAAGCCGTTCGACCAGTTGGAAGCCTCCAGGTAAGAAACTCGAGTCATAAATGGATGATAACTCGAGATTCCGCGTGCCGGGAATTAGCAGAGATGTGCGTGACTGGGATTGTAAAGCTGGCAATTTGAACGTGTTAGCTAACGTTTATAGGTGGAAGCGTGAAATTAGGAATTCCGTTAGTTCGAATCCCATATATTAAAATTTGCCGTGACCAGGGAACTTTCTATCTGTTCCCATTGATTGTCGTAATAGTACAACAAAGACGGTCATCAACATGAAGACATGTTGCAGTCATTAATAGTTATTTACTCATCAACTTCTGCTGATCATCTTAAAATATGAATCATTGCTCGAGGCAAATATCCCTATCTTGCAATTTGGTAGAATTTTAAACTGGTTGAAGAACCGTTTCAATAAAGATAATGAAATTTACTTCCTTACGGAAGCTCACAATACCGGAATTGTGACCGCCATTGACGCGCGATTTGAGTGGCCCTTTGTGGTTATTGGTGGCCCTACCATTATCAGTCAACGATTGAATCAAAGCTACCTAGATTACAAACGTGGATTATAATCTAGGTAGCCAAATCTTTACGCAAAATTTGAGAAATTTTAGAAAAATGTTGCAGACTTACAAATAAAATTATGAAACTAAACTGTAGAAAACGTTCAGAAAATAATTCACTCTAAATACAAATTTTAAAATTTGTCACTTTGATGAAGAGGAAATTGTTAATACCAGGATAATGTGTTTTGTTCACTTTGCGCAAAATTTCAGAAATTTTAGAAAAATGCTGCGGACTTACAAATAAAATTATGAAACTGAACAGTTTGTAGACAACTTTCAGAAAAAAATGCTCTCTAAAAACATTTTAAAATTTGTCCCTTTGATGAATAGGAAATTGTTAATACCAGGATAATGTGTTTTGTTCACTTTGCGCAAAATTTCTGAAAATTTAGAAAAATGTTGCGGACTTACAAATAAAATTATGAAAGTAAACAGTGTGTAGAAAACTTTCAGAAAAAAATGCACTCTAAAAACAAATTTAAAAATTTGTCACTGTAATAAAAAGGAAATTGCTAATTCCAGGATAATTGCGTTCTGTTCACTTTGCGCAAAATTTGAGAAATTTTATAAAAACGTTGCAGACTTACAAATAAAATTATGAAACTAAACAGTTTGTAGAAAAGTTTCAGAAAAAAAAATGCACTTTAAAAAAAATTAAAGTTATTTTTCTAGAGATTATAAGACAAGGTTTCCCAAAATTTAAAGTACTATAGAAAATTGTGCACATAAAAGGTACTTTTAGTGACTCTTTAGTTTAGAAGACAATTATTCGAAAATTACAGAACTTTTCTTTCTTCTAAATCAAATATTTCATAAGATTCTAAATTCCAATTTATGAATCTAAATCAGCAGAAAAATACAAATAATTGATAATCATTTAAATATACGAGAAATTGAAAATTAATTGAAAATTGAAATAAATATATGAAACTCTGCAGGAGTTTTACAATTTTTAATCAAATACTATAAAAAAATTAGGTGAATTCTATGCGTTGTATTCAATGAAAACGTCAATATTTCTTCGAAAATCTGAATTTTTCTGTCAAAAGTGCAATAATAACTATAAATATTACAGCTAAAATTTAAATTATTTATTCCACTTTAAAAAATAAAGTTTTCAAAGTTATTTTTCTAGAGATTGTAAGACAAGGTTTCCCAAAGTTTAAAATATTATAGAAAATTGTGCACATAAAAGGCATTTTTAGTGTCTCTTTAGTTTAGAAGACAATTAATCGAAAATTACAAAACTTTTCTTTCTTCTAAATCAAATATTTCATAAGATTCTAAATTCCAATTTATGAATCTAAATCAGCAGGAAAATACAAATAATTGATAATCATTTAAATATACGAGAAATTGAAAATTAATTGAAAATTGAAATAAACATATGAACCTCTGCAGGAGTTTTACAATTTTTAATCAAATACTTTAAAAAAATTAGGTGAATTCTATGCGTTGTATTCAATGAAAACGTCGACATTTCTTCGAAAATCTGAATTTTTCTGTCAAAAGTGCAATAATAACTATAAATATTACAGCTAAAATTTAAATTATTTATTCCACTTTAAAAAATAAAGTTTTCAAAGTTATTTTTCTAGAGATTGTAAGACAAGGTTTCCCAAAGTTTAAAATATTATAGAAAATTGTGCACATAAAAGGCATTTTTAGTGACTTTAGTTTAGAAGACAATTAATCGAAAATTACAAAACTTTTCTTCTAAATCAAATATTTCACACGATTCTAAATTCCAATTTATAAATCTAAATCAGCAGGAAAATACAAATAATTGATAATCATTTAAATATACGAGAAATTGAAAATTGAAATAAATATATGAAACTCTGCAGGTGTTTTACAATTTTTAATCAAATACTATAAAAAAATTAGGTGAATTCTATGCGTTGTATTCAATGAAAACGTCAACATTTCTTCGAAAATCTGAATTTTTCTGTCAAAAGTGCAATAATAACTATAAATATTTCAGCTAAAATTTAAATTATTTATTCCACTTTAAAAAATAATTTTTCAATGTTATTTTTTTAGAGATTGCAAGACAAGGTTTCCCAAAGTTTAAAATATTATAGAAAATTGTGCACATAAAAGGCATTTTTAGTGACTCTTTAGTTTAGAAGACAATTAATCGAAAATTACAAAACTTTTCTTTCTTCTAAATCAAATATTTCACAAGATTCTAAATTCCAATTTATAAATCCAAATCAGCAGTAAAATACAAATAATTGATAATCATTTAAATATACGAGAAATTCAAAATTGAAATAAATATATGAAACTCTGCAGAGAGTTTCACAATTTTCGATCAACCACTTAAGAAATGTTCAGTGAATTAATTCTATGCATTATATTCAATGAAAATTGCTTTAGTAGGAGATCAAAAACTAGGATTTCACAAGATTCCAAATTCCAATTTATGAATCTAAACCAGCAGAAAAATACAAAGAAATTGATAATTATTAATTATTAATAATTAATTAATAATAATTAACTATTTTATAATACTAATCTAATCCAGCATAAAAGTTCAAACAATTGAAAATTATCCTGTTTAGTATTCAATGAAAATTGCTAGTAGATCGAATATTGTGTAAAAATGCAAAATTTCAATATAATATCTAATGACATGAATGAAAAATTTGATGAAAATCCACGAATCCGATATTCCGTGAAAAGAAAGAAAACATGTGGACTCCAATTATTCGAAAATTCAAGTAATTTTCGTTCGTGTAAATCGAAGATCTTACAAAGATTTAAATTCCAATTTTTGAATACACCTTGTACATCAACCTGCACAAAAATCGAGATAAATTGAACCATAAAATTGAAAATCTGAAAATCTTGAAAATGAAGTCAAATATTTCTGAATTTTTCTGTCAAAAGTGCAATAATAACTATAAATAATTCAGCTAAAATTTAAATTATTTATTCCAAAATTTCAATTATTCTGTCAAAATTTCAATTATAACTACTAACATTCTAAAATGAAACGGATAAAGTTTGAAGGCACTATAACAATTTTATTCGTTGCCAAATTTTGAGTTATTTCTGCCAAATTTTCGATTATTTCTGTGACATTTGCAACGATTAATGTAAAAGTACTTAGTGATTCATACCATATTTAATTAATTATTTCCGTCATAACTGTATTTTCTACTTATGCCAAAATTTCAATTAGTCTAGTTCAGTTATTCAGCTAAAATTTAAATTATTTATTCCAAAATTTTAATTATTCTGTCAAAATTTCAATTATAACTACTAACATTCTAAAATGAAACGGAAAAAGTTTGAAGACACTATAAAAATTGTATTCGTTGCCAAATTTTGAGTTATTTCTGCCAAATTTTCGATTATTTCTGTGACATTTGCAACGATTATTGTAAAAGTTTTAGTGATTCATACCATATTTAATTAATTATTTCCGTCATAACTGTACTTTCTACTTATGCCAAAATTTCAATTAGTCTGACAACTTTAAAAACCATTGTAAAATTTCCAATTCCTATGCCAATTCCAATGGAATTCCAATAAAGGAATTTGGTCATTCTTGTTATTTGTATATCCAGATTAGATATAAGGGTGCCTATACGTACAAAGTTATTGACTAAAAAATATGTAGATAATTATCGATAGTTCGATAGTTAGTCAAAAACTATCCATTGCAAACGATAGTCTAAACTTATTGATGCCATCCCTCTGTAGCATTGATTCAAGTCATAATTTCACTAGAAATCATGCAAAACTTCCCCCAGCTACAACTTTCAATGACTTTTTACGAGTCCATGAATAGCTTTCGCCGCACTTCCTGTCTTCACATTTTTATAACTTTTTTCCACCCACGCAACTGCAGGGATCAGTTCACTTCCTTCGCATGACTTTCACAGTAACGGGGGAAAAACTGCACGCAACGCTTGAAATTGTGAGATCCTCCCGCTCTATTTCTGGCCCGAATCGTCGTCCTACGCGTTGTTTGGTGCTATAAAAACAACCCCCTTCCTCCCAGACACACAAACAGACGGGCTGTTAACATCGATTCACCATGCCACTGTTTATTTGAACCCGATTTAAATGGGCACGCACATAAACGATGGAGCGTGTTATTAATGACCCCCCAAAGGCGACGCCCATCGGCACAAAATTTACAATCGCCACGCCATAAAGTGTATTGAAACAGGTCATACGTACAGCTTAATGAGTGCCAGTAAACATCGTTTAAATTGATGTTTACTATTGTATCAATATTATAAAAAGGGAAAATCTAAACAGACAAAATCGATTAAGAACAGATTAGAAGATAGGATAGGGAGATACAACTCGCCTATCTAGAATATGGAAGAAAAATATCAAGAAGGAAGAAAAAGTACGAAGGAAGAAGAAAAAGAAGATACATATATGACAATTATTCTATGGCAGTATTCATGAAAAACATTTCTGTTCTTCACAGTTCCACAGTTTTTTGAAAAGTTGCCCCAAAGTTTTCTGAAAAGTTGCCCAACTTCCTGAAAATTTTATTAATTATTTATTTAATACATCTAAAACATTAGGAAAGTGAAGTACAAATGAAAATACTAGGAGTTTCAGAAATATTACTCTATTTTGCCCAACTGTTGCCCCACTTTATAAAAGTTTCATTAATTAGTTATTTAATACACCTAAAACACTTAGAAAGTGTAGTACAAATGAAAATACTAGGAGTTTCAGAAATATTACTCTATTTTTCTAAACATGGTAGTTATTTGACCACTTGTTACTATTTTACTTACTTGCTATTATGAATTTTAAGGCATGCTAACTCCATAGTTAATTTATATTTTTAATTGTACACCTATTGGAATGCACAAAAATTGCAAAAACAATGATTAATTAAAAAAATAAATCAATTTTGATTTAAAGCAATAACATATGCAATTCAATATGCACAATATCACAGAATAATACTGCAATATTAATTTGCTGAAGTTTTTGGCATAATTTACTACATGACCCGTTGAAAATCAATCAAAGTGGAGCAAGCGATTTTTTTTCTAATTGAGAAAAGTCCTGAAATATGCAAGAGACAACATTCCTTGTTTGAACGTAGTCCTCCATACTTCTGGAACATCTTGCATATTACAGTGAAATTTTTATTGAATACCGATTTTTTTTTAAATTCTTAGTCTAATACTTAATTTACAATCTAAATTTTGCAATTTCTATTAACAATTTTAATTTTGAATTAAAATTTCATAATTTTCGACTAACAATCTATACTAATAACGAAAACTTCGTCTCTTCGAACTTTGCCGACAATTGTAACAAATTCTCTGGAATTACAATTGGCAGCAAAGTTCGTCCGGACGACTTTATAATGTTTACTGCAGTGTTCAATTTACATAAAAAATGCGCGATTTCTAATAAAGTATTTTAATTTCTAACTACAGTTTCATATTTTAGTTCGTCATTTCGAGTAAAGATGTTGCAATTTCCAGTCAAATTTTAAATCTGTACTGAAAATTTGTATAATTTCAACTCTCATTTTCAACTTTTCACGCAATATTGTATTCGTGGATTTTCATCTGATTTTCAATCCATGTCATTAGATCTTGAAATTTTGCACTTTTGCACAATTTTCGATCTACTAGCAATTTTCATTGAATATTATACAGGGTGTTTCATAAACTATATAATGTTGAATTGTTTGCACTTTTATGCTGGATTAGATTAAAATATTATTAAATTGTTATCGAATTTCGTATATTTAAATGATTATCAATTTATTTGTATTTTTCTGCTAGTTTAGATTCATAAATTGGAATTTAGAATCTTATGAAATATTTGATTTAGAAGAAAGAAAAGTTTTGTAATTTTCGATTAATTGTCTTCTAAACTAAAGAGTCACTAAAAATGCCTTTTATGTGCACAATTTTCTATAATATTTTAAACTTTGGGAAACCTTGCCTTACAATCTCTAGAAAAATAACTTTGAAAAATTTAGTTTTTAAAGTGGAACAAATAATTTAAATTTTAGCTGAAATATTTATAGTTATTATTGCACTTTTGACAGAAAAATTCAGATTTTCGAAGAAATGTTGACGTTTTTATTGAATACAACGCATAGAATTCACCTAATTTTTTTTAAGTATTTGATTAAAAATTGTAAAACTCCTGCAGAGTTTCATATATTTATTTCAATTTTCAATTAATGTTCAATTTTTCGTATATTTAAATGATTATCAATTTATTTGTATTTTTCGGCTGGTTTAGATTCATAAATTGGAATTTAGAATCTTATGAAATGTTTGATTTAGAAGAAAGAAAAGTTCTGTAATTTTCGATTAATTGTCTTCTAAACTAAAGAGTCACTAAAAATGCCTTTTATGTGCACAATTTTCTATAATATTTTAAACTTTGGGAAACCTTGTCTTAGAATCTCTAGAAACATAACTTTGAAAAATTTATTTTTTAAAGTGGAATAAATAATTTAAATTTTAGCTGAAATATTTATAGTTATTATTGCACTTTTGACAGAAAAATTCAGATTTTCGAAGAAATGTTGACGTTTTCATTGAATACAGCGCATAGAATTCACCTAATTTTTTTAAAGTATTTGATTAAAAATTGTAAAACTCCTGCAGAGTTTCATATATTTATTTCAATTTTCAATTAATGTTCAATTTTTCGTATATTTAAATGATTATCAATTTATTTGTACTTTTCGGCTGGTTTAGATTCATAAATTGGAATTTAGAATCTTATGAAATGTTTGATTTAGAAGAAAGAAAAGTTCTGTAATTTTCGATTAATTGTCTTCTAAACTAAAGAGTCACTAAAAGTGCCTTTTATGTGCACAATTTTCTATAATACTTTAAATTTTGGGAAACCTGTCTTATAATCTCTAGAAAAATAACTTTGAAAAATTTATTTTTTAAAGTGGAATAAATTATTTAAATTTTAGCTGAAATATTTATAGTTATTATTGCACTTTTGACAGAAAAATTCAGATTTTCGAAGAAATGTTGACGTTTTCATTGAATACAACGCATAGAATTCACCTAATTTTTTTTAAAGTATTTGATTAAAAATTGTAAAACTCCTGCAGAGTTTCATATATTTATTTCAATTTTCAATTAATTTTCAATTTCTCGTATATTTAAATGATTATCAATTATTTGTATTTTTCTGCTGATGTAGATTCATAAATTGGAATTTAGAATCTTGTGAAATATTTGATTTAGAAGAAAGAAAAGTTCTGTAATTTTCGAATAAATGTCTTCTAAACTAAAGAGTCACTAAAAGTGCCTTTTATGTGCACAATTTTCTATAATACTTTAAATTTTGGGAAACCTTGTCTTATAATCTCTAGAGAAATAACTTTTTTTAAGTGCTTTTTTTTCTGAAACTTTTGTACAAACTGTTTAGTTTCATAATTTTATTTGTAAGTCTGCAACGTTTTTATAAAATTTCTGAAATTTTGCGCAAAGTGAACAGAACGCAATTATCCTGGAATTAGCAATTTCCTAATCACCAAAGTGACACATTTTAAAATCTGTTTTTAGAGTGCATTTTTTTCTGAAATCTTTGATTAAGAAGAAAGAAAAGTTCTGTAATTTTCGAATAATTGTCATCTACATGTTATGAAAATTTCACAGTATATAGAATTAATGGATTTTCATGTAATTTTAGATTTATGTCATTAGAAATTATCATGGAAATTTGCATTTGTATGCAGTTTTTGATCTCCTATTAAGGCAATGTTCATTGAATACAAATTCACTGAGATTTTCTTCAGTAGTTAATCACAAATTGTGAAACTTCCTGCAGAGTTTCACATATTTATTTAAATTTTTAATTAATTCTCAATTTTTCTACACTTTTGTGCTGGTTTAGATTAGTATCCTATTAAATTGTAAACGAATTTCGTATATTTATATATATTTTTTCTGGATTTTTGTACTGGAATGTCCTTCCATTTGCGTTATCTACTTGCAAAAATCTCTTCTTCTTAAAGCGGGGATCCAGAAGTGTGGAATTTTTTGTCACATATTGCTGTTCACAAAGAAAAAGTCGTTTTGTACGATATTTGTACTTTTCTTTTATAAAAAATAATAATAACTATATAATTTTCAATTGTCTGAACTTTTATGCTGGATTAGATTAAAGTATTATTAAATTGTTATCGAATTTCGTATATTTAAATAATTATCAATATATTTTTATTTTTCTGCTGGTTTAGATTCATAAATTGGAATTTAGAATCTTGTGAAATCTTTGATTAAGAAGAAAGAAAAGTTCTGTAATTTTCACATAATTGTCATCTACATGTTATGAAATTTTCACAGTGTATCGAATTAATGGATTTTCATGTAATTTTAGATTTATGTCATTAGAAATTATCATGGAAATTTGCATTTGTATGCAGTTTTTGATCTCCTATTAAGGCAATGTTCATTGAATACAAATTCACTGAGATTTTCTTCAGTAGTTAATCACAAATTGTGAAACTTCCTGCAGAGTTTCACATATTTATTTAAATTTTTAATTAATTCTCAATTTTTCTACACTTTTGTGCTGGTTTAGATTAGTATCCTATTAAATTGTAAACGAATTTCGTATATTTATATATATTTTTTCTGGATTTTTGTACTGGAATGCCCTTCCATTTGCGTTATCTACTTGCAAAAAGCTCTTCTTCTTAAAGCGGGGATCCAGAAGTGTGGAAAATTTTGTCACATATTGCTGTTCACAAAGAAAAAGTCGTTTTGTACGATATTTGTACTTTTCTTTTATAAATAATAATAATAACTATATAATTTTCAATTGTTTGAACTTTTATGCTGGATTAGATTAAAGTATTATTAAATTGTTATCGAATTTCGTATATTTAAATAATTATCAATATTTTTGTATTTTTCTGCTGGTTTAGATTCATAAATTGGAATTTAGTATCTTTGATTAAGAAGAAAGAAAAGTTCTGTAATTTTTGAATAATTGTTATTTACGAATTTTACACGGTGTGAATTTATGGATTTTTATGTAATTTCCCATTAGACATTAATGGGAAATTACATAAAAATCCATAAATTCACACCGTGTAAAATTCGTAAATAACAATTATTCAAAAATTACAGAACTTTTCTTTCTGAATGACATATTAGAGATTATCATGGAATTTCGCATTTTTATATAATTTTTGATGTCCTACTAAAAGAATTTTCATTGAATAGAATTCAGTGTTTTTTTAAGTAGTTGATCAAGAATTGTAAAACTCACTGCAGTGTTTTATATATTAAATTAAATTTTCAATTTTTCTGCACTTTTGTGAAATCAAAAATTGCAAATCTCTCTGCAGAGTTTTATATATTAAATTAAATTTTCAATTTTTCTGCACTTTTGTGAGATCAAAAATTGCAAATCTCTCTGCAGAGTTTTATATATTAAATTAAATTTTCAATTTTTCTGCACTTTTGTGAGATCAAAAATTGTAAATCTCTCTGCAGAGTTTCATATATTGATTTCAATTTTCAATTTTTCTGCACTTTTGTGCGATCAAAAATTGTAAAACTCCGAGTTTATAAACAAACATGGTATGACCAAGTTACCACCAATGGGAGTTGCCATGAATGTAAGTTTCTCTTAAATTCATGGTAGCAGAAAAAAATATATGTATGTAGCTTAATTTCCTATATGTAGCTTTGCATAATATACATCAAATCGGGATCTGTTTACAATGATACATTGCAGAAATCAATTCTCGAATAAAATCGATAACGACTGATTGAATTCCGATGCAAATGATTCTATTTGAATAACCAACACCGGTTTCCTTGGATTGAGATAGAGTAAAATTGCAGTTTCATTTTCCACTGAATCACTTCATTGATCAGCTGCAGCAGAATGCGGATTTAGATGAGTGATAAGGAAATTTGTGTTTGCAAACATTTGGTACGTAACCAGCACACATTTGAGCAAATTTGACGCTTATTTTGAGCTGACCCAAACACTCTGGCAAAGTGAGCAATTAAAAGCACTCCTCGCTCCGCATTGCGCATCTCTTTTCGTCGTACGTATTTCAGATCTCATCTTCTCTTCCCTCATCTTCCCGCGCCATGCTTCTCTGCCAGCAAGAATCCAGTTTCCACATAAACGAAACAAATAACCGGCGTATCTTTTCAACCGCACAGCTGTTCCCTTCCCATCTCTGTTCTCCTCCTCGTCTCTTTCCAGCACTGTTCGCATGCATGTGTATGTGTATATGTGCAAGGTCGAATGCCCGCTTCGAGCGAACAGGGAGCCATTCCACCGACACTGACTAAACAAGAACTTTGCCTCCACTTATCAGCCATTGTATGTAATAGCATACGGCTCGTTGGTGGTATGTGGGGGGGAAGGCGAAGAAAATTGAAAGTTGGGTCAATATTGGGCGATTTACGTAGAGCTAATATTGATCTTGTTTGTAATTTGTAAAAGCTCGAGCCTGTTATCCCTATCTAAAGGTGTAAGTGGTAGATATTGTTACATGGAGCACTTTGGATAATTATTTTTAAGCCATATTTTATCGTAAGAAGTGATGTTCGGAAATATTTTCACCCCCCTATTCCCCAAGCGTGGTCTGGTGACGACGTTAAGGTCTTAAAAATTATAAAGTTGACAAAATTGAGAACTGCTGCTTAAGGGATTGCCATAAAAAAAACACGTAACAGTATTAATTAATGAATAAAACATGATGAAAATGCGTGATGTAAGTATTATAGAGATTGAATTTGGCAGCTTTATTTTAAAATTTTTAATACCAATGAAGTTTCGAATAGTAGTTATCAAACGTTCAAAAATTCTGGAAATGCCACTAGAATTCCAAATATTTAAGAGGTTTTTTTTCGGAATTTCAGAAAATACCAGTCGAGTTCTGAATATTCCAGAAATTAACAAAACAAAAAATTTGAAATATATAATATATATTTAAATATATAATATAATATTTATTATAATTTGAAAAACATTCGTACAATTTTAGTGAACATTCCGAATAGTAGATAATAGAATAGAAACTATCTACTTAGAAAAACAAATATTTAAAAATTTCTTGAAAACGCAGCCGATTTCTAAATATACCAGATATTAAAAACAAGTATTTTTAACATTTGTTTGTTAAATTTTAGTGTGTATAATAGATATAGGTATAATAGATAGCACATCAATTTTAAATATTCCAGTAATTGAAGAATAAAAAAACTAATTTCAAAAACATCCGTTACAATTTTAATAAACATTCCGAATAGTAGATAATAGATAAAAACTTTCTACTTAAAAAAAATATTAAAAACTTTCTGGAAAAATCAGACGATTTCTAAATATACTAGAAATGAAAAAGATATAAGTAATTTGTAAACTTTTTGCACACTGTTAACTTTTTATTATCTGTATGTACGATCATTCAAAGCGTGACTACTTTTGACACCGAAAATGGTGTAAAAAGTAAACTTTCAAAGATCTGCATGACATGTTTCCACAAATTTTTGCAATTTCTGCAATTTATTTTTTTATTTTTATTTAATTACTGGAATATTTGTAATCGAACTGATAGTTTCCAGAATTTTTGGAATGTGCTATCTATTATATATTTATTATTTGGAACCCACTAAGATTTAACAAAAAATATTAAAAACTTTCTGGAAAAATCAGACGATTTCTAAATATACTAGAAATGAAAAAGATATAAGTAATTTTTAGCATTTTTTATTAAATCTTAGTGGGTTCCAAATAATAAATATACAGGGTGGAAACTTTAACTGGAATAAAATTCATAACTTCGATATAGGCGATTTTTGCAAAAAATCCCGAAACACGCTAAGTATTGTTTTTTCTTGCCCTCATTTCTATGTATATGCTGCTTGTTTATCTGTTCCCGGAAGAGCGCAGCCTCCTCTGACTTTTTTTTTTCAAATGGAAAGGTATGTCAAGTGACACCTCGTTTGAAAGGTCTCTTCGCAAGTAATACAACACACTATTTATTTATTGAATATTTACAAATCCCACGTGATAAAAAAAAAACACTTTTATAACTTGAATACTATTTAATGCAACAAATGTTCAAAATGGGCACCGTTTCTTTCTTGGCAAAGTGCAAATCGATGATAACATGCATCTCTTTTATTTTTTTTTAATAAATATTTAAAATATTGTAAATATTTAAAATATTTTTTAAATATTTAAAATATTTTTTTTGTAAATATTCAAGAAATAAATAGTGTGTTGTATTACTTGCGAAGAGACCTTTCAAACGAGGTGTCACTTGACATACCTTTCCATTTGAAAAAAAAAGTCGGAGGTGGCTGGGCTCTTCCGGGAACAGATAAACAAGCAGCATATACATAGAAATGAGGGCAAGAAAAAACAATACTTAGCGTGTTTCGGGATTTTTTGCAAAAATCGCCTATATCGAAGTTATGAATTTTATTCCAGTTACAGTTTCCACCCTGTATAATAGATAGCACATTCCAAAAATTCTGGAAAATATCAGTTCGATTCCAAATATTAAAGTAATTAAATTAAAAAAAAAAATGCAGAAATTGCAAAAATTTGTGAAAACATGTCATGCAGATCTTTAAAAGTTTACTTTTTGCAAAATTTTCAGTGTCAAAAGTAGTCACGTTTTGAATGATCGTAGATACAGATAATAAAAAGTTAACAGTGTGCAAAAAGTTTACAAATTCAAGTTATGAATGAAAATATCAAAAGTACCATTGAGATTAAAATGAATTTAAAAAGTGTAAAGAAAACCCACCACATTTTTAAATTTTTTTTTATGAAAATTGAAATGAAATTGAAAATTGTACAGAAAATCCACCACATTTAGAGAATTTTTTATGAAAATTAAAATGAATTTAAAAATTGTACACAAAATCCACCACATTTTTAGAATCCTTACTGAAATCCTTACAGCAGAGTAAATTAAACAAATCTTATAAATCCCGAATTTAAAAAAAATCTGCAAATTTCAAAAAGGATCATAACGAAATTAAAAAATATTCAAAAACACAAAACACTTATATAAACTTATACAGGGTGATTACTGCCATCATTGGCTTTATCATGACAAATGTCAATGACAAATAATGCTTCCATTTCTTAAAAACATCCGGAAAATTCACAGTTCACCCTTAATGCAGGGTAAATTAAACACATCTTATCTTATTTAACACATCAAATCCCCGAATTTAAAAATAATTTCAAAAAGTATCAAAACGAATTTCAAAAATATTCAAAAACACAAAACACTTTAGAAACTTGAACTGAAAAGTATCTCAGAAAATCAGGGCAAAATAAAAAAGCCCAGAAACGCCTCAGAGATTTATTTTGAGAGACACATCTTTTAACGTACTATTGACATATACTATTGAAATACCACTAGAATTCCAAATATTTAAGTGTTTTTAATTTCGGAAAATACCAGTCGAGTTCTGGATATTCCAGAAATTGACAAAAAAAAACTAATTTCAAAAACATTCGTACAATTTTAGTGAACATTCCGAATAGTACCTAGATAAAAAATAGAAACTTTCTATTTAAAAAAAATATATTCAAAACTTTCTGGAAAAATCAGGCGATTTCTAAATATACCAAAAATTAAAAAGAAATAAGTAATATTTAATATTTTCTGTTAAATTTTAGTGGGTTCCAAATAATAAATATATATTAGATAAAAATTAAATTAAATCAGTTTAAGGGTAAATATAAATCAGGATAATATCAGTTGAATCCTTAAACAAATCTTATAAATCCCCGAATTTAAAAAAAAACAGCAAATTTCAAAAAGTATCATAACGAATTTCAAAAATATTCAAAAACACAAGACACTTCTAGAAACTTATACAGGGTGATTTATTGAAGTATCTCAGAAAATCAGGGCAACATAAAAAAGTCCAGAAACGCGAAATGTTTAAAAGGAATGACCCACATTGTGACACCTCATTTGAAAGGTCTTTATGCCACTAATACAGCTGTACAATATATTTTTTTTTAAATTATGTAGTATGAAGTTGTTTTTTTCTAAATTTTGTTTTATTTCGATTACTGCGATCATTGGCTTTATCATGATAAATGTCAAGAATGCTCTGGTCTCTTAAAAAATATTAATCGAATAATACATCTTATTTTAATATAAAAATAAGGGAAACATTTGAGAAACTCGAAACACGTCAACTTGTATGTTAAGACTATGTTAAGACTTAAGGCTATGTTTTGACGTATTGTTGACGTTTTGGCAGTTGACAGTTATCTAAATATTTGTGTATTCGAGTACATTTATTAATTTATTATTAAAATGGTGTACATAGGATAGGAAAAGTCATGAGTTAAAATATATATATATATATATATATATATATATATATATATATATATATATATATATATATATCTCAAAAATCAATGATTAAACAAAAATCAAATAAATCACGATTTATTTTTATTTTATGTTTTATTATTATGAAAAACACCTTCGTATTTTACTATAATTAAATCTGATCAAAGGTGGATCGATGAGTAATGTTATGCCAACTTAAATTACTAAATGAAAGTTTACGATTTGTTTGATTTTTTTTTATATATCTGATCAGTTTTTGCCAGCTTAGATGCTTCAACTTGGCATTATCACCGTCAAGTTGGCATTAATCAATATCAACTTGGCATTATTCAAAAGTATGTTGGCATTAAACAAATTTATGTTTAATGAACAAACATGCCAACATGGTTTTGATTCAATCTTATCTCATTGGACGTTTGAACTAAAAATAAATAAAATAACTAAAAATACGTACAGAGCCTATAAAATTGCACCGAGCATTGCTATTATCACTGCCCCTGCCTCTCATGTAACGAGGGTAGTATAAGTACACTTAATTACTGAAAAAAAAAATTAAACTCCCGTAGGCTCGCAACTCAACTTATGCTAATCTCGCCATTTAAACATACAATTTCCTCAACTGGCGCGGCTCCACTTGGCATTATACAAATACGCTCATACAAAAGTGTACCTTCGAGTTCGGCAGAGTCTGCAGAGTTCGCGGAGATAAATGGAGTTTAATTCCGGCCAAGGGGAGAGCAGGACGCATTTGGACGGCGCCGAATGAATGGGGGACTAATCGCGGGTTTGAATAACGAATTGTCGAGATACGAAATATTCGCGGAGGTCTTTCGTATCTGGGGTTCAAGACGTTCTTGGGTAAATTCCGGGGGCCGAACAATGCCGCAGGTGAATTTATTAGGAATTCCGTGCAAATGCTTTAATCAATACGAAGCCGCTATTAGAGCGAGGCATTGAGAAATAGTAATAAGGGGGCTTCAAGTCCGATATGTGCGATTGCCGTTGAAGATTGTGTGAGCGAGGAATTTGATGGGGCAACATTTGCTTTCCCAACAAATCAAAAATCTATTGAAATCACTAGATAAAATCATATAATTTGTATAACTTGGGCTACGGAATGGATGTAATGTTCGATATTATGATATGAGATGATGTTAAGTTTGATAGCCCGGCAAATGTCGATAAATACTAATGAAAATAGTTTCAAAATTTACAATTGTTCTGTCATATTTCTCATTGTCTACTGTCAAATCTTCAATTGCTTTTATAAAAATGTAAATTACTTTGTCATATTTCAATGATTACTATCAGAGATTGTCAAGCTTTTCTGTCAAAATTTCATTTATTTGTTCTAAAATTGTACATATTCGAGATATTCAAGATCAATTTTAATCATTACTACACAATTCTGAATTGTTTAACACTTTAAATTTAACTATTCTATCATATCTCAATGATATGTCTAATTTTCAATTACTGTTATCAATATTTTAATTATTTTTCAAATATTTCATCATAATTTTAACTATTTCTGTCAAGTATTTGATTATGTCTGTCAAAATGTCAATTAATTGTACCAAAATTTTAGTCATTCAAGACATTCAAGATCAATATTTTAATCTTTACTGTCTATTTCTAAATTATTTTAGTAAAACAAATCACTATTCTGTCATATTTCAATTATTTTTCTAATACTCTGTCATAATTAAGATGTATTAATACGTTGGGATTTTTAATTGTATTTGTCATACGACAATGATTACTGTCAAGCTGTCAATTATGTTTGTCTGTATTTCAATTATTCTGCCGTATTTCAATGATTATAGTGAACATTTCTAATATTTTATATAATAAAAGATACATTTATTTTTATTAAGATTTAATAAAATTTGATTTTTCTTTGACTATTTCTGTCAAATATTTGATTATGTCTGTCAAAATGTCAATTAATTGTACTAAAATTTTAGTTATTCAAGACATTCAAGATCAATATTTTAATCTCTACTGTCTATTTCTAAATTATCTTAGTAAAACAAATCACTATTCAGTTATAATTCAATTATTTTTGTAAAATTCTGTCATAATTAAGATGTCAATTAATACCTTGGGATTTTTAATTATATTTGTCATATGACAATGATTACTGTCAATTATGTTTGTCTCTATTTTTTTAATTATTCTGCCGTATTTCAATGATTATAGTGAAAATTTCTAATATTTTATGTAATAAAAGATACAATTATTTTTATTAAGGTTTCAGTCAATTAATTCCTTGAGAATTTTCTATGATATTTGTCATATTTTAATTATTACTATCAAATTTTCAATTATATTTCTTTATCTCAATGACAAAAATATTGATTATTTGACAGTAACCAATAAAATTGGACAAAATAAATTAATAAAAATCGAATGTATAAATTGATATTGTATATTATTATATACAAGTTTACATTTTGACTATAACGATAAAGATATGACAAAATAAATGAAATTCTGACAAAAATAAAATAACATTTGGCAGTGATCACTTAAATATGACAAAAATAATTAAATTATTGAAATTTTACAACATAAATAAAAAGTTCCATGGTATAAAGTGATTGACATCTTAATATTTTGTGAAAACCACACCAATTTTGCCTTATTTATATATTAACTTGGAGTTTCATCAAGTATCAGCCTTATCCATCCGATATAAATAATTACTGACAAATA
Organism: Othius punctulatus; assembly: GCA_951805005.1. Classification (NCBI taxonomy): domain Eukaryota; kingdom Metazoa; phylum Arthropoda; class Insecta; order Coleoptera; family Staphylinidae; genus Othius; species Othius punctulatus. The sequence continues at coordinate 3,641,931 of OX638141.1, read as the reverse complement.
TTTAATTATTTTTTGTCATATTTAAGTGATCACTGCCAAATGTTAATTTATTTTTGTCAGTATTTCATTTATTTTGCCATATCTTTATCTTTATAGTCAAAATGTCTACTTTTATATAATAAAATTTCAATTATTTTTATTTAGATGCCAATCAATTTATGCATTCGATTTTTTTTAAATTTATATTGCCAAATTTAGTTGGTTACTGTCGAATATTCAATATTTTTGTCATATTTGAATGAGTACTGTCAAATTTTCAATTACTTTTGTCAATATTTCAATTATTCTGCCACATATTTATGACTATAGTCAAAATTTCAAATTTGTTGTATAATAAAATTTCAATTTTTGTTCATAAGAGTTCAGGCAATTAATACGATATGGTTTTTTTAATATTTTTGTCATATTTCAATGGTTACTGTCAAATATTCAAGTATGTTTATTAATATTTCTATTATTCTGCCACATCTCAATGATTGTAGTAAAAATTGCAAATTAATTATAGGTTTATAATAAAATTTTAATTATTTTTATTAACATTACACTGTTTACTGAGTTCAGACAATTAATACGTTATGGTTTTCTTAATATTTTTGTCATATTTCAATGGTTACTGTCAAATATTCAAGTATTTTTGTAAATATTTCAATTATTCTGCCACATCTCAATGATTGTAGTCAAAATTGCAAATTATTTATAGATATATAATAAAATTTTAATTATTTTTATTAACATTACACTGTCAACTTTCAATGATCGTTGTCAAAATTTTTAATTATTTGTTCCAAACTGTAATAATTCTTAGCAAAATTTTAATTATTGTCAAATTGCTATTGTTATTTTGTCAAAATTTCAATAATTTGTTCTAAAATTGTAATTATTCAAGACATTCAAGATTTTAATCTTTACTGTCTGTTTCTAAATTATTTTAGTAAAAAAATCACTATTCTGTCATAATTCAATGATTCGTGTCAAATTTTGAAATGCTTTTGTCAAGATTTTAATTATTTATCAAATATTCTGTCATAATTTGAACTATTTCGGTCAAGTAATTAATTATGTCATTTATGTTACATTTATTATACTAGTATTAATTGTTTTTATTATGATTTTAATCAATTAATGCGTTGGGATTACATTGTCTTATCTTATATCTTATCAATGGATTACAATATGATTATTGTAACATATTTCAATAATTACTGTAAAATTTTCATTTTTATCTGAAAATTTCAATTTCTTATAATGAAGTTTCAATTATTTTTGTCAAGGTTTTAATTGTTACTGCCAAATTTTTATCTGAAAATTTCAATTTCTTATAATGAAGTTTCAATTATTTTTGTCAAGGTTTTAATTGTTACTTCCAAATTTTTATGTCAAAATTTCAATTTCTTATAATGAAGTTTCAATTATTTTGCCAAGGTTTTAATTCTTCCAAATTTTTATCTCAAAATTTCAATAATTTATAATAAAATTTCAGTTATTTTTATCAATTATTCTGCCACATCTCAATGATTTTAGTCATAATTGCAAATTATTTATAGGTATATCATAAAATTTCAATTATTTTTATTAACATTACACAGGCAACTTTCAATGGTAGCTGCCAAAATTTCAATTATTTGTTACAAACTTGTAATAATTCTTATCAAAATTTTAATGATTGTCAAAGTTTTAACGATTTTGTTAAAATTTCAATAATTTGTTCTAAAATTGTAATTATTCAAGACATTCAAGATCAATATTTCAATTCTACTGTCGGTTTCTAAATAACTTTAGTAAAAAAATCATTATTCTATCATAATTCAATGATTCGTGTCAAATTTTCAAATGCTTTTGTCAAGGTTTTAATTATTTGTCAAATATTCTGTCATAATTTGAACTATTTCCGTCAAGCAATTAATTATGTCATTTATGTTACATTTATTATACTAGTATTAATTGTTTTTATTATGATTTTAATCAATTAATGCGTTGGGATTACAATGTCTTATCTTATATCTTATCAATGGATTACAATATGATTATTGTAACATATTTCAATAATTACTGTAAAATTTTCATTTTTATCTGAAAATTTAAATTTCTTATAATGAAGTTTCAATTATTTTCGTCAAGGTTTTAATTGTTACTGCCAAATTTTTATCTGAAAATTTCAATTTCTTATATTGAAGTTTCAATTCTTTTTGTCAAGGTTTTAATTGTTACTGCCAAATTCTTATCTGAAAATTTCAATTTCTTATATTGAAGTTTCAATTATTTTTGTCAAGGTTTTAATTGTTACTGCCAAATTTTTATCTGAAAATTTCAATTTCTTATATTGAAGTTTCAATTATTTTTGTCAAGGTGTTAATTGTTACTGCCAAATTTTTATGTCAAAATTTCAATTTCTTATAATGAAGTTTCAATTATTTTGCCAAGGTTTTAATTGTTCCAAATTTTAATCTCAAAATTTCAATAATTTATAATAAAATTTCAGATATTTTTATCAATTATTCTGCCACATCTCAATGATTTTAGTCATAATTGCAAATTATTTATAGGTATATCATAAAATTTCAATTATTTTTATTAACATTACACAGGCAACTTTCAATGGTAGCTGCCAAAATTTCAATTATTTGTTACAAACTTGTAATAATTCCTATCAAAATTTTAATGATTGTCAAAGTTTTAACGATTTTGTTAAAATTTCAATAATTTGTTCTAAAATTGTAATTATTCAAGACATTCAAGATCAATATTTCAATTCTACTGTCGGTTTCTAAATAACTTTAGTAAAAAAATCATTATTCTATCATAATTCAATGATTCGTGTCAAATTTTCAAATGCTTTTGTCAAGGTTTTAATTATTTGTCAAATATTCTGTCATAATTTGAACTATTTCCGTCAAGCAATTAATTATGTCATTTATGTTACATTTATTATACTAGTATTAATTGTTTTTATTATGATTTTAATCAATTAATGCGTTGGGATTACAATGTCTTATCTTATATCTTATCAATGAATTACAATATGATTATTGTAACATATTTCAATAATTACTGTAAAATTTTCATTTTTATCTGAAAATTTCAATTTCTTATAACGAAGTTTCAATTATTTTTGTCAAGGTTTTGATTGTTACTGCCAAATTTTTGTCTGAAAATTTCAATTTCTTATATTGAAGTTTCAATTATTTTTGTCAAGGTTTTAATTGTTACTGCCAAATATTTATCTGAAAATTTCAATTTCTTATAATGAAGTTTCAATTATTTTTGTCAAGGTTTTAATTGTTACTGCCAAATTTTTATCTGAAAATTTCAATTTCTTATAATGAAATTTCAATTATTTTTGTCAAAGTTTTAATTGTTACTGCCAAATTTTTATGTCAAAATTTCAATTTCTTATAATGAAGTTTCAATTATTTGCCAAGGTTTTAATTGTTCCAAATTTTTATCTCAAAATTTCAATAATTTATAATAAAATTTCAGATATTTTTATCAATTATTCTGCCACATCTCAATGATTTTAGTCATAATTGCAAATTATTTATAGGTATATCATAAAATTTCAATTATTTTTATTAACATTACACAGGCAACTTTCAATGGTAGCTGCCAAAATTTCAATTATTTGTTACAAACTTGTAATAATTCTTATCAAAATTTTAATGATTGTCAAAGTTTTAACGATTTTGTTAAAATTTCAATAATTTGTTCTAAAATTGTAATTATTCAAGACATCCAAGATCAATATTTCAATCTCTACTGTCTGTTTCTAAATAACTTTAGTAAAAAAATCACTATTCTATCATAATTCAATGATTCGTGTCAAATTTTCAAATGCTTTTGTCAAGGTTTTAATTATTTGTCAAATATTCTGTCATAATTTGAACTATTTCCGTCAAGCAATTAATTATGTCATTTATGTTACATTTATTATACTAGTATTAATTGTTTTTATTATGATTTTAATCAATTAATGCGTTGGGATTACAATGTCTTATCTTATATCTTATCAATGGATTACAATATGATTATTGTAACATATTTCAATAATTACTGTAAAATTTTCATTTTTATCTGAAAATTTCAATTTCTTATAATGAAGTTTCAATTATTTTTGTCAAAGTTTTAATTGTTACTGCCAAATTTTTATCTGAAAATTTCAATTTCTTATAATGAAGTTTCAATTATTTTTGTCAAGGTTTTAATTGTTACTGCCAAATTTTTATGTAAAAATTTCAATTTCTTATAATGAAGTTTCAATTATTTTGCCAAGGTTTTAATTCTTCCAAATTTTTATCTCAAAATTTCAATAATTTATAATAAAATTTCAGTTATTTTTATCAATTATTCTGCCACATCTCAATGATTTTAGTCATAATTGCAAATTATTTATAGGTATATCATAAAATTTCAATTATTTTTATTAACATTACACAGGCAACTTTCAATGGTAGCTGCCAAAATTTCAATTATTTGTTACAAACTTGTAATAATTCTTATCAAAATTTTAATGATTGTCAAAGTTTTAACGATTTTGTTAAAATTTCAATAATTTGTTCTAAAATTGTAATTATTCAAGACATTCAAGATCAATATTTCAATTCTACTGTCGGTTTCTAAATAACTTTAGTAAAAAAATCATTATTCTATCATAATTCAATGATTCGTGTCAAATTTTCAAATGCTTTTGTCAAGGTTTTAATTATTTGTCAAATATTCTGTCATAATTTGAACTATTTCCGTCAAGCAATTAATTATGTCATTTATGTTACATTTATTATACTAGTATTAATTGTTTTTATTATGATTTTAATCAATTAATGCGTTGGGATTACAATGTCTTATCTTATATCTTATCAATAGATTACAATATGATTATTGTAACTTATTTTAATAATTACTGTAAAATTTTCATTTTTATGTCAAAATTTCAATTTCTTATAATGAAGTTTCAATTATTTTTGTCAAGGTTTTAATTGTTACTGCCAAATTTTTATCTGAAAATTTCAATTTCTTATAATGAAGTTTCAATTATTTTTGTCAAGGTTTTAATTGTTACTGCCATATTTTTATCTGAAAATTTCAATTTCTTATATTGAAGTTTCAATTATTTTTGTCAAGGTTTTAATTGTTACTGCCAAATTTTTATCTGAAAATTTCAATTTCTTTTATTGAAGTTTCAATTATTTTTGTCAAGGTTTTAATTGTTACTGCCAAATTTATATCTGAACATCTCAATTTCTTATAATGAAGTTTCAATTATTTTTGCCAAGGTTTTAATTGTTACTGCCAAATTCTTATCTGAAAATTTCAATTTCTTATATTGAAGTTTCAATTATTTTTGTCAAGGTTTTAATTGTTACTGCCATATTTTTATCTGAAAATTTCAATTTCTTATATTGAAGTTTCAATTATTTTTGTCAAGGTTTTAATTGTTACTGCCAAATTTTTATCTGAAAATTTCAATTTCTTTTATTGAAGTTTCAATTATTTTTGTCAAGGTTTTAATTGTTACTGCCAAATTTATATCTGAACATCTCAATTTCTTATAATGAAGTTTCAATTATTTTTGCCAAGGTTTTAATTGTTACTGCCAAATTCTTATCTGAAAATTTCAATTTCTTATATTGAAGTTTCAATTATTTTTGTCAAGGTTTTAATTGTTACTGCCAAATTTTTATCTGAAAATTTCAATTTCTTATATTGAAGTTTCAATTATTTTTGTCAAGGTGTTAATTGTTACTGCCAAATTTTTATGTCAAAATTTCAATTTCTTATAATGAAGTTTCAATTATTTTTGTCAAGGTTTTAATCGTGCCAAATTTTTATCTCAAAATTTCAATAATTTATAATCAAATTTCAGTTATTTTTATCAATTATTCTGCCACATCTCAATGATTTTAGTCATAATTGCAAATTATTTATAGGTATATCATAAAATTTCAATTATTTTTATTAACATTACACAGGCAACTTTCAATGGTAGCTGCCAAAATTTCAATTATTTGTTACAAACTTGTAATAATTCTTATCAAAATTTTAATGATTGTCAAAGTTTTAACGATTTTGTTAAAATTTCAATAATTTGTTCTAAAATTGTAATTATTCAAGACATTCAAGATCAATATTTCAATTCTACTGTCGGTTTCTAAATAACTTTAGTAAAAAAAATCATTATTCTATCATAATTCAATGATTCGTGTCAAATTTTCAAATGCTTTTGTCAAGGTTTTAATTATTTGTCAAATACTCTGTCATAATTTTTACTATTTCCGTCAAATAGTTAATTATGTCATTTATGTTAAATTTATTGTACTAATATTAATTGCTTTTATTACGATTTTAATCAATTAATGCGTTGGGATTACAATGTCTTATCTTATGTCTTATCAATAGTTTACAATATGATTATTGTAACGTATTTCAATAATTACTATAAAATTTTCGTTTTTATGTCAAAATTTCAATTTCTTATAATGAAGTTTCAATTATTTTTGTCAAGGTTTTAATTTTTACTGCCAAATTTTTATCTTAAAATTTCAATTTCTTATAATGTAGTTTCAATCATTCTTGTCAAGGTTTTAATTGTTACTGCCAAATTTTTATCTCAAAATTTCAATTTCTCATAATGAAGTTTCAATTATTTTTGTCAAGGTGATAATTGTTACTGCCAAATTTTTGTCTCAACATTTCAATTTCTTATAATGAAATTTCAATTATTTTTGTCAAGGTTTTAATTGTTCCAAATTTTAATCTCAAAATTTCAATAATTTATAATCAAATTTCAGTTATTTTTATCAATTATTCTGCCACATCTCAATGATTTTAGTCATAATTGTAAATTATTTATAGGTATATCATAAAATTTCAATTATTTTTATTAACATTACACAGACAACTTTCAATGGTTGCTGCCAAAATTTCAATTATTTGTTCCAAACTTGTAATAATTCTTATCAAAATTTTAATGATTATCAAAGTTTTAACGATTTTGTTAAAATTTCAATAATTTGTTCTAAAATTGTAATTATTCAAGACATTCAAGATCAATATTTCAATTCTACTGTCGGTTTCTAAATAACTTTAGTAAAAAAATCATTATTCTATCATAATTCAATGATTCGTGTCAAATTTTCAAATGCTTTTGTCAAGATTTTAGTTATTTATCAAATATTCTGTCATAATTTGAACTATTTCCGTCAAGTAATTAATTATGTCATTTATGTTACATTTATTATACTAGTATTAATTGTTTTTATTATGATTTCAATCAATGAATGCGTTGGGATTACAATGTCTTATCTTATATCTTGTCAATGGATTACAATATGATTATTGTAACATATTTCAATAATTACTGTAAAATTTTCATTTTTATGTCAAAATTTCAATTTCTTATAATGAAGTTTCAATTATTTTTGTCAAGGTTTTAATTGTTACTGCCAAATTTTTATCTGAAAATTTAAATTTCTTATATTGAATTTTCAATTATTTTTGTCAAGGTTTTAATTGTTACTGCCAAATTTTTATGTAAATATTTCAATTTCTTATAATGAAGTTTCAATTATATTGCCAAGGTTTTAATTCTTCCAAATTTTTATCTCAAAATTTCAATAATTTATAATAAAATTTCAGTTATTTTTATCAATTATTCTGCTACATCTCAATGATTTTAGTCATAATTGCAAATTATTTATAGGTGTATAATAAAATTTCAATTATTTTTATTAACATTACACAGGCAACTTTCAATGGTAGCTGCCAAAATTTCAATTATTTGTTACAAACTTGTAATAATTCTTATCAAAATTTTAATGATTGTCAAAGTTTTAACGATTTTGTTAAAATTTCAATAATTTGTTCTAAAATTGTAATTATTCAAGACATTCAAGATCAATATTTCAATTCTACTGTCGGTTTCTAAATAACTTTAGTAAAAAAATCATTATTCTATCATAATTCAATGATTCGTGTCAAATTTTCAAATGCTTTTGTCAAGGTTTTAATTATTTGTCAAATATTCTGTCATAATTTGAACTATTTCCGTCAAGCAATTAATTATGTCATTTATGTTACATTTATTATACTAGTATTAATTGTTTTTATTATGATTTTAATCAATTAATGCGTTGGGATTACAATGTCTTATCTTATATCTTATCAATGGATTACAATATGATTATTGTAACATATTTCAATAATTACTGTAAAATTTTCATTTTTATCTGAAAATTTCAATTTCTTATAATGAAGTTTCAATTATTTTTGTCAAGGTTTTAATTGTTACTGCCAAATTTTTATCTGAAAATTTCAATTTCTTATAATGAAGTTTCAATTATTTTTGTCAAGGTTTTAATTGTTACTGCCATATTTTTATCTGAAAATTTCAATTTCTTATATTGAAGTTTCAATTATTTTTGTCAAGGTTTTAATTGTTACTGCCAAATTTTTATCTGAAAATTTCAATTTCTTATAATGAAGTTTCAATTATTTGCCAAGGTTTTAATTGTTCCAAATTTTTATCTCAAAATTTCAATAATTTATAATAAAATTTCAGATATTTTTATCAATTATTCTGCCACATCTCAATGATTTTAGTCATAATTGCAAATTATTTATAGGTATATCATAAAATTTCAATTATTTTTATTAACATTACACAGGCAACTTTCAATGGTAGCTGCCAAAATTTCAATTATTTGTTACAAACTTGTAATAATTCTTATCAAAATTTTAATGATTGTCAAAGTTTTAACGATTTTGTTAAAATTTCAATAATTTGTTCTAAAATTGTAATTATTCAAGACATTCAAGATCAATATTTCAATCTCTACTGTCTGTTTCTAAATAACTTTAGTAAAAAAATCATTATTCTATCATAATTCAATGATTCGTGTCCAATTTTCAAATGCTTTTGTCAAGGTTTTAATTATTTGTCAAATATTCTGTCATAATTTGAACTATTTCCGTCAAGCAATTAATTATGTCATTTATGTTACATTTATTATACTAGTATTAATTGTTTTTATTATGATTTTAATCAATTAATGCGTTGGGATTACAATGTCTTATCTTATATCTTATCAATGGATTACAATATGATTATTGTAACATATTTCAATAATTACTGTAAAATTTTCATTTTTATCTGAAAATTTCAATTTCTTATAATGAAGTTTCAATTATTTTCGTCAAGGTTTTAATTGTTACTGCCAAATTTTTATCTGAAAATTTCAATTTCTTATATTGAAGTTTCAATTATTTGTGTCAAGGTTTTAATTGTTACTGCCAAATTTTTATGTCAAAATTTCAATTTCTTATAATGAAGTTTCAATTATTTTGCCAAGGTTTTAATTCTTCCAAATTTTTATCTCAAAATTTCAATAATTTATAATAAAATTTCAGTTATTTTTATCAATTATTCTGCCACATCTCAATGATTTTAGTCATAATTGAAAATTATTTATAGGTATATCATAAAATTTCAATTATTTTTATAAACATTACACAGGCAACTTTCAATGGTAGCTGTAATAATTGTTAGCAAAATTTTAATGATTGTCAAATTGTAAACGATTTTTGTCAAAATTTCAATAATTTGTTCTAAAATTGTAATTATTCAAGACATTCAAGATTTTAATCTTTACTGTATGGTTTCTAAATTATGTTAGTAAAAAAATCTGTCATAATTCAATGATTCGTGTGAAATTTTCAAATGCTTTTTTCAAGATTTTAATTATTTATCAAATATTCTGTCATAATTTTAACTATTTCTGTCAAGTAATGAATTATGTCATTCATTATACTAATGTTAATTGTTTTTATTAAGATTTTAATAAATTAATGCGTTGGGATTATTTTTGTTATATTGTATGGCTCGGTTATTACTCGCGTGAATAATAGATAACTTATGTAGTCGGTAGACTGTTGCGAATCCTAGAGCTGTTTAAAATTCAATGGTTCATGAATTCAAAGGCTTTTATCTGAATGTCTCCAAATAAGTATTAAATGAGAAGCTTTTCAAGAAAACTCGTCTACTACGCTGCAGTACGAGTGGATGAGTTTTGTAGTGGACATCAAATATATCTCCCTCTGCCAAATGCAATAGACTTTAAGTGGGGAATTTTTGAAAAACTGATTTTCAAAACTGTCAGATCTAATTCGTTACAAATGCAGCATCCAATCCAAAGTTTCGATTTAAATTTTTATAAAATATACCCGAGGGGAAAATTGGCCCGTTTTTCTCTTGTCTCGTCTGCATTGTTTCCTGTTCGTGTTGACTTATTACGTTGATTTTGCTGGGGTAGCAAGTATTCATGGGCTTCTCGGAACGACGGGGTGTTTTTAGGCGCGCCTCTAATTGGAATATTCTGCGAGAACGGCGCGTTTAATGATGTGGGGCAATTAGCCGATGGGGGGAAGGTCAAATGCGAAGCGTGATTGTCGATTGCTTCGTTTTGTGCGGATGATTACACGCTAATTTGCACCTCGCGAGCAGCAAGTGCTCCATTTTTCCCCACCCGAGCGAACATGCTTATGCAAACTGTTAGAACCGTTTACCATTTCACTGTTTTGGTCACATATTTTCCGGCCGAAGAAATGCATCTACAGCTACAGCAAATGCATCCATTATAGATTTAAATTGTCGAATTCAAGGTCGGCCAAAATGTCACATTGTATAATAATTTTGACAGTATACTTGTAAAAAAAAAAAAAAAACTAGTAACAAATATGACATTCATGTCAACATGTGTTTTGAGGTTATGAGACCTCGATGAATAATAATTTTGACAGTATACTTGTAAAAAAACTAGTAACAAATATGTCATTGATGTCAAAATGTGTTTTGAGGTTATGAGACCTCGATTAAATAATAATTTTGACAGTGTACTTATAAAAAAACTAGTAACAAATATGGCATTGATGCCAACATGTGTTTTGAGGTTATGAGACCTCAATGAATAATAATATTGCCGCCAAAATTAAATAGTTATAATACTCATTGGCGTCCCTAGTAACTTTATCTATAATGCCAACCCAATGGCACTTTGACAATTCATATCTATATGGATTTAGTTTACTACATTTGAATGGTTCTCGTTCTTCAAGCTTTCAATGGTTCAAGTCTGGTCACACATTAACCGGCCGAAGCAATGCATCTACTACACTTGAATGATTCTGGTTCTTCAAGCTTTCGATGGTTCAAGTCTTCATTACTTTTATTTTCATCGTCGCATCTAAATTAAGAATCGGCGAAGAGTCAATTTTTTGGTCTAATGCTCCCCCATCCTGCCGTATTGTATAATTAGTGACAAACTTACATCCTGCGCTGGTTCCCGAAATCAAGACGTTTCCGGCTCCGCAATTTAACGGCCGTTTTTCAAGTCGATAAACGACCATCACGAATTATTACAGTGGCCGCCGCGAATCGATTGGCCCGTTAACCGCTAAACGCGTCCAAGTCCCCTCTTTTAACGAGGCCCGTTAATGAACCAGAAAGTTTTGTTTTGTTTTATCGCGCTGCGTCCTCGCCCACGATTACAGCGGGGCCCCAATTAATTATTATTATTATTACCCTTATGACCAAGCTCTTAATTATGGCTACATTGTTCCCTTTTTCGGAACCGACAGGCGTGTTAATTCATATGGCATTGTTTGAGCCAGGGGAGGGCCGTAATGTACTCAGCCACCTAATTTGAAACCTACACTATGTCGTTGATAAGTATCACAGTTTCAAATTTAAATTGCTCAAAACACCGTTGCGAAATTTAAACTATAACCTGTTTTTTTTCTTTTATCAACGAACCATCACCTGTTGCATTATGTTGGCAAAAATTAAATTTAGTGAATTTTATTTTGTCTGGCTTCAATGAATGGGTCATTATGATGGCATCAATGCACCTGTCATATGTCAATGTCGAACTTGTCATTATGTTGGTATCAATGCACCTGTCATATGTCAATGTCACGTGAACGCAAACTCGCGTTTACAGGTACAATTCGAATCTTCTTAAATTGTCTAATGAATGAAAAGCAGATAACATCTCTCATGTTTACATTTTTCAACAATGGACACATAGTTATCTGTGAAAAAGATAAAATTCTCTTTCCAATGGTGCTACAAGAACCATTTAAAAAAATGCACCATTTTGTAAACCAGGTTGCATATGACAAGTTTCTTATAATTTTTTTTTTCTATCTTGACAGTTTTGTAGATATAAACTGAACACGAATAAATGAACCACCCTGTATACAATTTTTCATTACAAGTTTTACAGCCACTAGTATTTAAAGAAAGCCCTAAAGGTATCTAAAATGCGAAAAATTTCCAGAAGTCATGGGTGATTTTGAAATTTATAATGATACTTTTTGATTAATGTAGATATCAAAAAGTATCATTATAAATTTCAAAATCACCCATGGCTTCTGGAAATTTTTCGCATAATCGATAATTTCATTATCGGGATTTTGTGACTTTTCTGTACACTAAAATTTCTAAAATTTTGACTATATTTGGTCGAATGTTGGGAATTTGTCTGATATTATCCATATTTTCTAAAGAGATTACCTATTTAGAGGATTTTGTTCAAATTACATGTTTAGAAGTGTTATGTTTTGGATTTTTGTTTAAAGATATCAAAGAAATATTTGAATGTGATATGATAGGGCCAATAATCGCAGTAATCAAAAATCGTTAATAGAATAGTTAATATCGTTAATAGAAAATATGGTTTTGGGATCTTCCAGAATTTTTATATAGGGTGACTTTTCTAAAAGTATCCACCGCGGATTTCTCAAAAAATCAATATCGTGAATAGAATAGTTAATCTCGTTAATAGTAAATATTGTTTTGGGATCTTTCAGAATTTTTATACAGGGTGATTTTTTTAAAAAGTATCCACCGAGGATTTCTCAAAAAATCAAGGCAAAATAAAAAAAAACTCCCGAAACACGTCAATTTTTATTTTGAGTGTACACTGTACACCCAGGATTGATATGATTTAAATCGATTGATTTTTTTTAAATTAATCATTGATTTAAATCAAAATTGATGTTTTTTTTTAAATTAATCATTGTTTTTACACTGTTTATGCATTCCAATAGGTGTATAATTAAAAATATAATATAACTATAGAGTAAGCATCCTTTAAAATAGATAATTGGAAGTATGTAAAATTTAATTGAAATTTATTTGAAAGTGATCATGATGAGGCCAATAATCACAGTAATCGAAGTGTTAATAGAAAATATTGTTTTGTAACCTTCCAGAATTTCTATACAAATTTCTAGAAGGGTTTTGTGTTTCTGAATATATTTTAAATTCGTTATGAAACTTTTCGAAATTTGCAGTTTTTTTTTAATAATTAGTTGATTTATAAGATTTGTTTAGTTTACTATGATTACACACAGATATGACAAATAGTAGACATCAAGTTTCCTTTTAAGAAATCCTAGCAATATATTTGACATTTATAATGATTCATGATAAAGCAAATGATTGCAGTAATCGAAATAAAAGAAAACATTTGTACATTAAGAATGTTCATAACAAATCTGGTGATTTTGTGGAAAATATGGTGGATTTTCGGTATATTTTTAAATTTATTTTGGTTCCAATGGTACTTTTGATGTTTTCAGTAGTTATTCGAAATTTGTGAGCTTTTGGCACTTATTATCTTTATCTACGATCATTCAAAAAGTGACTACTTTTGACACTGAAAGTAGTGTAAAAAGTAAACTTTTGAAAATCTCTATCACACGTTTCCACAAATTTTTGCAATTACTGTAATTCAGACTTTTTAAAATAATTTCTGAGGTATTTAGAACGCTATTTGTACATTTGGGTTTTTTCCATCTTAATTACTGGAAGATTTGGAATTGAACTGGTGTTTTCTACATTTTTTTAATGTGCTATGAACCCACTAAAATTTAACAAAAGAATCCTATGATTTCCAAAAACCCATGGAATTTGTTGTAGTATAGAGAATGTTTTTTTTTCAATTACTGGGATGTTTAGATGTGTTATTTTCACGACATTTTTAAGATATCAAAGAAATATTTAAAAGTGATCATGATGGAACCAATAATAACAGTAATCGAAGTTTTAATAGAAAATATTGTTTTGTGATCTTCCAGAATTTCTATACAAATTTCTAGAAGGGTTTTGTGTTTCTGAATATTTTTGAAACTTTTGAAAATTTGTATACTTTGATATTATTATAAAGTTAACTCCAATTGCAACATTTATTTTGTGATGTTTTTTGATTATTTATATACTTTGATATTATTATTAAGTTTAGAGGATTTTTTTCAATTACTGGGATGTTTAGAACTATTATTTTCAGGATGTTTTTAATCTTTATATTTAGTTTTTTTAAATATTTATCAAAGAAAAATTTGAAAGTAATCATGTAACGAATACTTACAGTTTTAATAGAAAATATTGTTTTGTGATCGTCCAAAATTTTTTCTAGAAGGGTTTTGTATTTCTGATTATTTTTGAAATTTTTGATTATTTGTATACATTGATATTATTATTAAGTTTACTCCAATTGCAATATTTATTTTGTGATGTTTTTTTGATTATTTATATACTTTGATATTATTATTAAGTATAGAGGATTTTTTTCAATTACTGGAATGTTCAGAAGTGTTATTTTCAGGATGGTTTTAAGATATCAAAGAAATATTTAAAATTGATCATGATGGAGCCAATAATCACAGTAATCGAAGTTTTAATAGAAAATATTGTTTTGTGATCTTCCAGAATTTCTATACAAATTTCTGGAAGGGTTTTGTATTTCTGAATATTTTTGAAATTTTTGATTATTTGTATACTATGATATTATTATTGAGTTTACTCCAATTGCAATATTTATTTTGTGATGTTTTTCGATTACTTGTATACTTTGATATTATTATTAAGTTTGCTGCAATTTCAATAACATTTTCTGGTTATTTTTGAGTTTCATAAAGCCTTCGTTAAGTTTTTGAGGTTTACTACGTTGTTTGCAATTTCAAACTAACCTAATCTAACACATTTGGCACTTTGATATTTTGATTGAAATTCTGGACTTTTTAAAATTCTTTTGATATTTTGATTAAACGTTCTAGAAATTTCTATAAAAATTTGTGGCAATTTCTGAAATCTTGACTGCGCTTCATCAACGCGTTCATCAAAACTCACGCTCGTACAAAAAAGAATTACTTTACGTAGTTGTATCATAAATAACTATTTTTTTTTTTAATGAGGAATGGCAACTTTTGCATTGTAAAAAGAATACTAAATTTGTATACTGGCAATTTGTGCCAATTTCTGAAATCTCGGCTTCGCCTCGTTCAACAAAACTCACACTCGTACAGAAAACCACTACATTACGAACTTGTATCATAAATAACTATTTCTTAATGAGTAACCAAATCTAGTAAGTTTAGTGACTATGATTTTTTTGACTATGATCTTCTCAAATGTTTTATTGAAAATTATGAAACTGAAAATAAAAACTGAAAATTTCCATTGGAAAGTGCAAAATTTGAATAGTAACATTGCAACGAAAACTAGAAAATGGTAAACTTTTGATTATACATTAACATCGCAGTGAAAATTATTTAAAAAAAATAGCCCAAATTCGAAGTGTTTCTGGCGATTGCAATTTTATACTGGAAATTAAGATATTTTCATTGAATCTTATAAAACGTTAATCGACAATTACGAAACTGAAAATAAAAACTCAAAATTTTCAATTGAAAGTGCAAAAATTTTATAGTAACATTGCAACGAAAATTAGGAAAATACAAAAAATTGATTATAAATTAACATCGCAGTGAAAATTATTTAAAAAAAAATTGCACACATTCAAAATGTTTCTGGCGATTGCAATTTTTTACTGGAAATGATGACATTTTCATTGAATCTTATAAAATGTTTATCGACAATTACAAAACTGAAAATAAAAATTAAAACTTTTCATTGGAAAGCGCAAAATATTAAAAGTAACCTTGTAACTAAAATTGGTAAATTGCAATTTTTAATGAGTAATAGAAACTTTTGCAACTTTTGCAAAAACATATTAAATTTCTATACAAAATTGTGGCAATTTCTGATATCTCGGTTGCGCCTCGTTCAACAAAACTCACGCTCGTACAGAAAACCACTACTTTACGTAATTGTATCATAAATAACTATTGTTTTTAATGAGAAATGGCAATTTTTGCATTGTAAAAAGGATATTAAATTTCGATACAATTTGTGGCAATTACTGAAATCTCGGCTGCGCCTCGTTCGACAAAACTCACGCTCGTACAGAAAACTACTACTTTACGTAGTTGTATCATAAATAACTATTTTTTAATGAGTAATAGAAACTTTTGCATTGTAAAGATATTAAATTTCTATAAAAAGTTGTGGCAATTTCTGAAATCTCGGCTGTGCCTCATTCAACAAAACTCACGCTCGTACAGAAAAATAACTACTTTACGTAGTTGTATCATAAATAGCAATTTTTTTAATGAGTAACAGCAACTTTTGCATTATAAAAAATATATTAAATTTCTATACAAAATTGTGGCAATTTCTGAAATCTCGGTTGCGCCTCGTTCAACAAAACTCACGCTCATACAAAAAAGAAGTACTTTACGTAGTTGTATCGTAAATAACTATTTTTAATGAGTAATAGCAACTTTTGCATTGTAAAATGGATATTAAATTTCGATAAAAATTCAACAAAACTAACGCTCGTACAAAAAAAACTACTTTACGTACTTGTATCGTAAATAACTATTTTTTAATGAGTAATAGAAACTTTTGCATTGTAAAGAAGATATTAAATTTTTATAAAAAGTTGTACCTATTTCTGAAATCTCGGCTGTGCCTCGTTCAACAAAACTCACGCTCGTACAAAAAAAAAAAATAACTACATTACGTAGTAGTATCATAAATAACTATTTTTTTAATGAGTAACAGCAACTTTTGTATAGTAAAAAGGATATTATTTTTTTTTACGTAGTAAAAAGAATATTAAATGTTTTTACATAGTAAAAAGGATATTAAATTTCTATAAAAATTTGTGGCAATTTCTGAAATCTCGGCTGCGCCTCGTTCAACAAACCTCACGCTCATACAAAAAAGCACTACATTACGAAGTTGTACCATAAATAACCATTTTTTTAATGAGTAACCAAATCTAGTAAGTTTAGAGACTATGATTTTATGTTACGAACTTTCAAGTAATGACAACCTTTACATAGTAAAAAGGATATTATTGAGGTTATGTTGACTTGAAATGTCAATCAGGTAATGGTAACTTTTACATCCAACCGAATCGTTTAGATTCGAATATTTGAATACAATGTTCAATACGTATTCAAATCGACCAATTCAAAGGGCCTCGACAATACAAGGTACCAACTCAAGGGCAAAACGAATGTTTGTTTTTGTCCCGTTTTATGGCTTTTCCGTATACGTTCGTGGAGATCGACTGTATTGCGGTTATGTTGTTAATACTTGAAGTGTCAATCATGTAATGGCAACTTTTGCATTGTAAAGAGGATATTATTGAGGTTATGTTGTTAATACTTGAAATGTCAATCAGGTAATGGCAACTTTTACATCCAATCGAATCCTTTAGATTCGAATATTTGAATACAATGTTCAATACGTATTCAAATCGATCAATCCAAAGGGCCTCGACAATACAAGGTACCAACTCAAGGGCAAAACGAATGTTTGTTCTTGTCCCGTTTTATGGCTTTTCCGTATACGTTCGTGGAGATCGACTGTATTGCGGTTATGTTGTTAATACTTGAAGTATCAATCATGTAATGGCACCTTTTGCATTGTAAAAAGGATATTATTGAGGTTATGTTGTTAATACTTGAAATGTCAATCAGGTAATGGCAACTTTTACATCCAATCGAATCGTTTAGATTCGAATATTTGAATACAATCTTCAATACGTATTCAAATCGATCCAAAGGGCCTCGACAATACAAGGTACCAACTCAAGGGCAAATCGATTGACCCTACTGATATTGCTCCGAGTAGATGCACGGAATGTCCGTTCTTATCCCATTTTATAGCTTTTCCGTATACGTTCGTGAGATCGACTGTATTGAGGTTATGTTGTTAATACTTGAAGTGTCAACCAGGTAATGGCAACTTTTACATTGTAAAAAGGATATTATTGATGTTATGTAGTTGTAACTTGAAATGTCAACGTGAATAACGAACATAACCTGTCTTGTCATAATAAAACATTACCACCTAATCATTTAGATTCCTTGCTGTTTCTGAAGCAAAGCAACAACTATTCCACCCTACCACAGCCTACCCTGATAATGAAACACCGTAAATGGTGTATACAGGGTGATCCAAAAGCTGGATGCCGAAGCTAGACGATAGGAGACGTGATTCTAAGAAAAATGAGTTCGTTTCGCTTTTCTCTTGGAGTCGTAACGCTTCAAAGTTTTAAGTAAAGTTAGGGATCGCTTCGAAAATCGTGCCTATCGTTGCTCGATCACCAGTTGTACCAAAATCAATAAACCCATCGAAGCTAATATTAATTTTGACAAATTTTTCGCGCAACACAATATCCGGTGAAAATTTTTTTGGGAAACGCTGGCGTAACGTAATGGGCATGGGCATGGGCATGGGCATGGGCATGGAACTCACCGCGTATTCTATTTCTGAGTGAGGAGCTGTGCCGTTAGTGGTGACCTTAGCGGTGGCCTCTGGGTCCCCTATCTTCTCGACTTTGCCCTCCCCGTCCATCGGGCTCTCTGCCTCGCCCTTCTTCGGGGTGGTCGTTATGTCCACTGATCTCTTCGACTGTTTCGCGCCCATGGTTTCGTCTTCTATAGGTCGCGCGAATTAAAACCTGAAACAAACAAAAAAAACATCAGTTTGGAGCCAAAACGAGCCAATTTCAGGCGTACAAACATTGAAAACACAACACTAGGCGCCAGCCTATTTCAGGGGTACAAACATTGAAAACACAACACTAGGCGCCAGCCTAATTCAGGGGTACAAACATTGAAAACACAACACTGGGCGCCAGCCTATTTCAGGGGTATAAACATTGAAAACACAACACTAGGCGCCAGCCTATTTCAGGGGTACAACCATTGAAAACACAACACTAGGCGCCAGCCTAATTCAGGGGGACAAACATTGAAAACACACCACTAGGCGCCAGCCTATTTAAGGGGTACAAACATTGAAAACACAACACAATTATTCATTGAAAATGAAATTACCTACCACTTTAATTGCAGTCGGTTTCTAGCCAAATCGATTAAAACCTTTACAGCGCAGGAATGCGTGAACACCACTTTTCGAGTTTGGAATACTCTGTGCGCCTAGGAATGCGCGTAAATTAAACAGAGGCGTCCGATTACTCGCGCACGAGGCCCGAAGAGTAAATATTTACCAGGGGCATAGGTCATCCGGGACTTGGAGAGTTTTCTTTCTGACAGGATAAGCCAGGTTTATCACGATAAGTCAGGTTTATCAGGATAAGTCAGGTTTATTACGATAAGTCAGGTTTGTGCACGACTTTATAGATAGCAGGCAATACACATTTAGGCACAATTTTAAAGAGCAACCAAAACACATGTGAATGCGTATGTGTTGCAGTCGCGTGATGGTAATTTGATTCTGGGGCACATACAAAATGGGTTTTTAAATAGGCTCCTCTCTCGGTTGCTCGGATTATGGACCAAATTGAACGGCGCTTTGTTTACGGCGTACACATGTTTTTCTGCCTTTAAACTTGTACGCGTTTAACGAAAAATGTGGCCGTTTTTCTATCGGCACGTTTAAAATAAATGGGGCGTTCGGCATAATAACATTACAAAACATTACAAACTAAATTGCCCATTGTTACGAATGTAACTCGCGCGGTTTGTTTGCACCTATTGGATTTATGATAAACTTGACTTGAAATTGAGTTTGGTAAAATGTAAACAATTCTGCTTATCCGAAAATTATGGTTTCGAAAACCTTGAAAACTTTTGCATCATCAAGGAATCTAAATATTTTCTATTGTTTTCTTCTTTCTTTATTGGAGTACTTACTAGTAGTTTATATGTTTAGATATAAAGATGTTTTGTTGTTTTTGTTGTTTTTATTATGTCTTCTTCGCCTTACTAGACTAGCTGCGGCTACCTTTCAGCCATCTACAGAGGTGTTAATTTTTTTGAGTTCAATATATACCTATGATACTAGATACGATTTTTATAAATTTTTGACTTTTAAATAATTTATTTATTTGTCAAATATGTGACTTATATCATCTTATTCGAGGGGAAAATATTCAGTTTTAATATACCCTTCAAAATTCCGACTCACGAGTGCAGATTAAAAGTCACAGCCTAAAGGCACTGCACCAAATGAAGTTTGCCAGTCTTTGTTAGTTGTAATTTAAAAAATCTCTACTAAAATGTAATTGCAGTAAGTCGGACAAAACCTTGTGCATTGTTGTTGCTTCGCATTGAAACTAATCCACCAAACACTTAAAAACACATTAACATGGTATACATTTTTATCGTTTGCATTTGGCAACTTTTCGTGATTTAATCAACGTAGAATAATTTAACATAGCAAAACTCACTCAGAAACAAAGCAAAATTAATGATAGGGCCTTAATCTATAAAATTTATTAAAACTATATTATTTCTATATGTCTAAAACATTTACAAAAACCTCTCTGAACTTGAATCAATGATTCAATGATTGTAAAGAAAATAGTAAATAATGGTAATAGTAATGGTAAATATATTATCCTTAATATTTGTTTTATATAGAAATATTTTTAAACCAATATTTTATAGGTTTCGTTGATAATTTCATAATTTGCAGTACAGATTTTGCAAGTGCCAGTAAAACCTAAAATCCATGTTGAAAATTTATGATTTTCACATCAATGATTAATTGGCACTATTTCTTTCTGAAAATTGCAAGAAAATATGATAGATTTGTCACATAACAAATTTAGGATTGGATACTTGCAATAGAATAATATATGATAGATTTATCATATGACAAATTTAGGATTGGATGCTAGCAACAGAAAATATGATAGATTTATCACATGACAAATTTGACAAATTCAGGATTGGATTTTACCCATTATTTTATAGGTTTCGTTGATAACTTCATTATTGCAGTACAGATTTTGCAAGTGCCAGTAAAACCTAAAATCCATGTTGAAAATTTATGATTCACATCAACGTTTAATTGGCACTATTTATTTCTGAAAATTGCAAGAAAATATGATAGATTTGTCACATGACAAATTTAGGATTGGATACTTGCAATAGAATAATATATGATAGATTTATCATATGACAAATTTAGGATTGGATACTAGCAATAGAAAATATGATAGATTTATCACATGACAAATTTGACAAATTCAGGATTGTATTTTTTTTTATATAGAAATATTTTTAAACCAATATTTTATAGGTTTCGTTGATAATTTCATTATTTGCAGTACAGATTTTGCAAGTGCCAGTAAAACTTAAAATCCATGTTGAAAATTTATGATTTTCACATCAATGTTTAATTGGCACTATTTCTTTCTGAAAATTGCAAGAAAATATGATAGATTTGTCATATGACAAATTTTGGATTGGATACTTGCAATAGAATAATATATGATAGATTTATCATATGACAAATTTAGCATTGGATACTAGCAATAGAAAATATGATAGATTTATCACATGACAAATTTGACAAATTCAGGATTGGATTATTTTTTTATATATAGAAATATTTTTAAACCAATATTTTATAGGTTTCGTCGATAATTTCATTATTTGCAGTACAGATTTTGCAAGTGCCAGTAAAACTTAAAATCCGTGTTGAAAATTTATGATTTTCACATCAATGTTTAATTGGCACTATTTCTTTCTGAAAATTGCAAGAAAATATGATAGATTTGTCATATGACAAATTTAGGATTGGATACTTGCAATAGAATAATATATGACAGATTTATCATATGACAAATTTAGGATTGGATACTTGCAATAGATAATATGATAGATTTATCGCATGACAAATTTGACAAATTCAGGATTGGATTATTTTTTTTATATAGAAATATTTTTAAACCAATATTTTATAGGTTTCGTTGATAACTTCATTATTGCAGTACAGATTTTGCAAGTGCCAGTTGAAAACTTAAAATCCATGTTGAAAATTTATGATTTTCACATCAATGTTTAATTGGCACTATTTCTTTCTGAAAATTGCAAGAAAATATGATAGATTTGTCATATGACAAAATTAGGATTGGATACTTGCAATAGAATAATATATGATAGATTTATCATATGACAAATTTAGCATTGGATACTAGCAATAGAAAATATGATAGATTTATCACATGACAAATATGACAAATTCAGGATTGGATTTTTTTTATATATAGAAATATTTTTAAACCATTATTTTACAGGTTTCGTTGATAACTTCATTATTAGCAGTACAGATTTTGCAA
The DNA here is from genome assembly GCA_951805005.1 of Othius punctulatus. Classification (NCBI taxonomy): domain Eukaryota; kingdom Metazoa; phylum Arthropoda; class Insecta; order Coleoptera; family Staphylinidae; genus Othius; species Othius punctulatus. The sequence goes on along the minus strand of OX638141.1, from coordinate 3,619,429 downwards.
GTGCCACTAAAACTTCAAATCCATGTTGAAAATTTATGATTTTCACATCAATGTTTAATTGGCACTATTTATTTCTGAAAATTGCAAGAAAACATGATAGATTTGTCATATGACAAATTTTGGATTGGATACTTGCAATAGATAGATTTATCATATGACAAATTTTGGATTGGATACTAACAATAGAAAATATGATAGATTTATCACATGACAAATTTGACAAATTCAGGATTGGATTTTTTTTATATAGAAATATTTTTAAACCATTATTTTATAGGTTTCGTTGATAACTTCATTATTTGCAGTACAGATTTTGCAAGTGCCAGTAAAACTTAAAATCCATGTTGAAAATTTATGATTTTCACATCAATGTTTAATTGGCATTATTTCTTTCTGAAAATTGCAAGAAAATATGATAGATTTGTCATATGAAAAATTTAGGATTGGATACTTGCAATAGAATAATATATGATAGATTTATCATATGACAAATTTAGGATTGGATACTAGCAATAGAAAATATGATAGATTTATCACATGACAAATTTGACAAATTCAGGATTGGATTTTTTTTATATAGAAATATTTTTAAACCAATATTTTATAGGTTTCGTTGATAATTTAATTATTGGCAGTACAGATTTTGCAAGTGCCAGTAAAACTTAAAATCCATGTTGAAAATTTATGATTGTCACATCAATGTTTAATTGGCACTATTTCTTTCTGAAAATTGCAAGAAAATATGATAGATTTCCCATATGACAACTTTTGGATTGGATACTTGCAATAGAATAATATGTGATAGATTTATCATATGACAAATTTAGGATTGGATACTAGCAATAGAAAATATGACAGATTTATTATTTATGACAAATTTTACAAATTCAGGATTAGATACATGTAATAAAAAATATGATAGATGTATCATATAACATACTTGACAAATGTAGGATAAGATACTAATCAAATTTACGATAAATTTTACATAATTGCAGAACTGGAGATGAACATTTACAGATTTTAGTCGATTTTAATCTAGAATTTGTAAAATAAATACTGTTCCAACTGTCCACATCTATTTTTAAACTTTACAGATATTAGACGATTTTAATTGAAAATTTGTAAAAATAAAATCAGTTTCCAAAATCATATATTCCAACAGAACTCTTAATAATGTTTCCATAATTCAATTCCATCATTAATAATTCCTTATAATTTCTTATTCTTAACAATTCCTTATCTTTAGTAATAATTAATGATGGAATTCAGGATTGCATACTTGAATTAAAAAAATTGATAGATTTATCATATGACATATTTGACAAAATTAGCATTAGATACTAAACAAATTACGATAAATTTGACATAATTATACAACTGGAGCTGAACATTTACAGATTTTAGTCGATTTTAATGCAGAATTTGTAAAATAAAAACTGTTCCAACTGTCTACAACTATTTCTAAACTTTACAGATGTTAGACGATTTTAATTGAAAATTTGTAAAAATAAAATCAGTTCCAAAAGTCTTATATTCCAACAGAACTCTTAATAATGTTTCCTTAATTCATTTCCATCATTAATAATTCCTTATAATTCCTTATTCTCAACAATTTCTTACCATTAATAATAATTAATGATAAGGAGTATTATTATGTGAGTGAGTTCATCGCTGATGACTTGTGATTAATTTTAATGTATGATGTATTGACATTTGCATGTTTTGTATTGTCTAATTATATTGTATATACATATACCTTTTTTGACTTATCACATGTGTATGTACAACAGCTAAGTGAATAAATATTATTTTTATTATTATTATGCCTTTACAATTGAAATTGTTAAAATTTGTCAAATTTTAAGACACATTCCACGGCCAAAATCTGTTATTTTCTGATCTGCTAATTCTCTTTGCTGCACTTGTTATTTATCAATTCAAACTCTAACAATTGAAAACTGTAATATTTTCTTCCCAGTGTCAACTATTACTACTATGTATCTGTAAAATTTGCTATATTTGAATAGTTCAGTAGGAAAATAGGTCGAATTTCGACAGTTGAAAATTTTAAATATTATAGATTTTCACATCTTGTCATGGAAACTTCACAGATTTTGATTTTTTATTCGTTCAGTACTATTTGAGAATAGGACAGATTTTGACAGTTACAGTAAACACTTACAGATTTAAACGTTTTGATTGAAAATCTGGAATTTGATTTTTTTAAATTCTACAGATTTTTAAATCTGCTGTTGGAAACTTCACAGATTTTGACAGTTTCATTTGAGAATGGGATTGATTTTGATAGTTGCAGAAAAAATTACAGAATTAGATGTTTTTATTGAAAATCTATAAAAAATTCAATTCCAACTGATGCATTTTCTTATGGATGTTCAATCAAAACATCAAAATCTATAAAAAAATTACTGCAACTGTCAAAATCTGTTCAATTCTCAAATTAAACTGTCAAAACCTGTGAAATTTCCACCACCTGATGTAAAAATCCGTAAAATTTTAAATTTCCCAATTCCACTGTCAAAATCCGACATATTTTCCAACAGAACTCTTCAAATGTGTTAAATTTTCAATCGAAACTGTTAAAATTCATCTGATATAAAAATCTGTTGTATTTTCAGCTGCACATATTAGATTTTGTCAAATTTAACTCTTTAAAAATTGAAAACTGTCTAAAAATCTCTAAAATTTATAACTCTATTAATTTATGAAAAATAGGTCGGATTTCGACAGTGGAAGTTGGAATTCAGTTTTTTACATCTGGTGCTATCAGATTTTGACAGTTTCATTTGAGAGTAGGACAGATTTTGACAGTTGCAGTAACAGTGATTTCTGACAATGTGATACCCTATGAGGATCATAAACTGAAGAATAAAAAAAACAATTTACAGATTTAGACGTTTTGATTGAAAAATCTGGAAGTTGATTTATTTTATTTTACAGATTTTTACATCTGGTGCTGGAACCTTCACAGATTTTGACAGTTATATTTGAGAATACGACATATTTTGACAGTTTCGTTTGACAATAGGACAGAATTTGACAGTTTCGTTTGACAATAGGACAGAATTTGACAGTTTCATTTGAGAGTAGGATATATGTATTTTGACAGTTGCAGCAAAAAATAACAGATTTAGAAGATTATTATTGAAAATCGGTAAAAGAAAAATGCAATTCCAAGTGACGAAATCCGACATATTTTTCAGCAGAACTATTCAAATGTGTTAAATTTTGAATTAACATTGTTAAAATTTATCTGATATAAAAATCTGTTGTATTTTTAGCTGCACATGTTAGATTTTGTCAAATTTACCTCTTTAACAATTGAAAACTGTCCAGCTGCGAAAATCTCTAAAATATATAATTCGAACTGCTAAAATCTGACACATTTGAAGGGTTTTATAGAAAAATAGGTCGGATTTCGACAGTGGAAGTTGGAATTTAGTTTTTTACATCTGGTGCTATCAGATTTTGACAGTTTCATTTGAGAGTAGGACAGATTTTGACAGTTACAGTAACAATAATTTCTGGCAGTGTAAAGATACCCTATGAGGGTCATAAACTGAAGAATAAAAAAAAACAATTTACAGATTTAGACGTTTTGATTGAAAAATCTGGAAGTTGATTAATTTTATTTTACAGATTTTTACATCTGGTGCTGGAACCTTCACAGATTTTGACAGTTACATTTGAGAATACGACAGATTTTGACAGTTTCGTTTGACAATAGGACAGAATTTGACAGTTTCATTTGAGAGTAGGAAATATGTATTTTGACAGTTGCAGTAAAAAATAACAGATTTAGAAGATTATTATTGAAAATCTGTAAACGAAAAATGCAATTCCAAGTGACGAAATCCGGCATATTTTTCAGCAGCACTATTCAAATGTGTTAAATTTTTAATCGAAACTGTTAAAATTCATCTGATATAAAAATCAGTTGTATTTTTAGCTGCACACGTTAGATTTTGTCAAATTTAACTCTTTAACAAGTGAAAACTGTCCAGCTATAAAAATCTCTAAAATTTATAACTCTATTTATTAAAAAAATGGTCGGATTTCGACAGTGGAAGTTGGAATTCAGTTTTTTTACATCTGGTGCTATCAGATTTTGACAATTTCATTGAGAGTTGGACAGATTTTGACAGTTGCAGAACAGTAATTTTTGACAATGTGATACCCTATGAGGATCATAAACTGTAGAATTAAAAAAAAACAATTTACAGATTTAGAAGTTTTGATTGAAAATCTGGAAGTTGATTTATATTATTTTACAGATTTTTACATCTGGAAACTTCACAGATTTTGACAGTTACATTTGAGAATACGACAAATTTTGACAGTCTCGTTTGACAATAGGACAGAATTTGGCAGTTTCGTTTGACAATAGGACAGAATTTGACAGTTTCACTTGAGAGTAGGACATATGTATTTTGACAGTTGCAGTAAAAAATAACAGATATAGAAGATTATTATTGAAAATCTGTAAAAAAAAATGCAATTCCATGACGAAATCCCACCTATTTTTCAGCAGAAAATGTGTTAAATTTTGAATTCAAATTGTTAAAATTCATCTGATATAAAAATCAGTTGTATTTTTAGCTGCAGATGTTAGATTTTGTCAAATTTACCTCTTTAACAATTCAAAACTGTCCAGCTGCGAAAATCTCTAAAATATATAATTCCAACTGCTAAAATCTGACACACTTGAAGGGTTCTGTAGGGAAATAAGTCAGATTTCAACAGTGGAAGTTGGAAATTTAAAATTTTACGGATTTTCACTTCTGGTGGTGGAAACTTCGCAGGTTTTGACAGTTTCATTTGAGAATTGAACAGATTTTGACACTTGTAGTGAAATTTTTCAGATTTAGGTGTTTTGATTGAAAATCTATAAGAAAATGCAATTCCAACTGACGAAATCAGCGTGGTGGTGGAAACTTCGCAGGTTTTGACAGTTTAATTTGAGAATTGAGCAGATTTGACAGTTGCACTTTATAGATTTAGATGTTTTGATTGAAAATCTATAAGAAAATGCAATTCCAACTGACGAAATCTGACATATTTTCCAACAGAACTCTTCAAATATGTTAAATTTTCAATTGAAACTGTTATAATTTAATGGTATAAAATAATGCCTGTTGTAGATTTTGCTGCATATGTTAATTTTAATCAAATTTAATAATTGAAAACTGTCCAGCTGCGAGAATATGTAAAATTTATACCAGCAACTGTCAAAATTTGCCATATTTGAAAGGTTCTGTTGGTCAGTAGGATTGAAATTTTTAAATTTTACAAATTTTGACATCTGCTGCGAGTAACTTCCCAGATTTTGACAGTTTCAGTTGAGAATACAACAGATTTTGACAGTTACAATAATAATATAATTATTAAATAATTAGTTAATAACTAATTTACATCAGACTTATAGTGTGACATAAATTATGTAAGAAAATGGACAATGTGAAAAGTTGCTATTTGTGAATACACAATATTGGTGCTTAACATTAAACAAATTTTGATTGTTACCGATTTGAAGTATCCTTCAGAAGATTTGAACATATAAACCTAGTATTTGACATATTTGACCAGCCGTGGGGCTAAAAAGTCAAAACGTTACATATACAGTATGTCCCTTGATTGAGTTTACAAGAGCTTTTTTTTTTTTAATCTTTGCTTTTAAGTAAAAATGTAATAGGAATTAAAAATTCTGCTTGGTATGAAACTACCATTTCAGTTATTAAAACATTGATTTATTTCTACAGAGTGTGGCATAATTAAAATTTTAAACACTTATTTTCATACTTATTTATTTACTAGTTGCAAAAAAAAATTACATCTAACAACATTATATAAAATCAAACATCCTCCAAATGTAGAAAATAATACTGAAAATTTTAAAAATCGTCTACGAGAGGCATTTGAATCGATAACTATTGAAGAAATACAAAACAGTAGTAAAGATTTAAAAAAAACCCTGTTGTAAACTCAATCCGGGGACATACTGTATATTGAGACGAAAATACGAGTTTTTGGAAAATTGCATTTTGACCAGCAGCATTTTATAGGCTCGCCAATTTTTACTTTTCTAGCTTAGTATTTAAACAGTTGTAATATTAAATATTATTAATTAATATTTATTGATCGGCCTTAAATGGTATTACATTACATTATTTTGAGTTTGTAGTTGTAGTATTGAAAGAAAGTAAGCGCATATTTGTTGAAATACAATTGTGGCATTGGGACATATTAAATATTGATGAATTTAAAATTGATTCGATTGTATTTGATTGCTCCGCTTAAGTGATTTGAACCTTGCACAACCTACAAAGCACATTCCGAATCTTGAATTATACTCGATAACATATATCTACTTGTTAACACACACAATTCGTGACTCATTGTTCAAACCATCTTTTATTCTTTACATTACTCACGCGGGATTTGGGAATTTTTAACTTCTTTCTTCCTTTGTTTACAATTTTCCAAATTCGCCCCTGCGACTTAATTACTCTTTTGTTATTAATTATATCATATCCGCTTGGAGTGCTGAGAGCATATCGCGTGAAATGTATATGTATATGTATGATTTTTTTTCTAAACAAAGAGTTAAAATATGCAGCAAATTCCAACGCTTTTTGGTTCTACAGGAAAAAACTATAATTTAAAAAATATATATACAGGGTGTTAATACTAAGTTGTAACACCCGAAAGTGGCAGTTAGAACTCATTGAAACAAACAACTTTTCTTGGTTAAAATTTTTGAATTGGAGCCCAAGTTCATAGTTATTGGCGTTCTTTTGTTTTTCGAAAAATCGTCATTACTCCCTTATTTAAAGGAATATTTAAAAAATACAAAAACGTTCAACATGCGCTTTCGGTTCTCTAAAACATTTGTATTTACAATTATTTTCTATTTTATTAAATAACAAAATGGCGACCGATCAAACATTTCTAAGCAAGATATTTTGAAAATCAATCGATCGATTTTTGAAAATAAAACATTTATAAAATCCTTGAACTATCTTATAGCATTTGTCTGTTTTGATAATTATGCATTTTTATGCACAAATTATGCAAAATACGCACACAAATGATAAACGTGACAGAAACTTTTCAAGAAGAAGCAGAAATTTCTGAAGAACAAGATCAAAAAGTATTTAAATTTGAACGTACAAACTAGAAAACACGTGCCTCAACTTGTTTAATGGCCTAAGTTAAGGTTAGCCTACTTTGTTTTAAATGATTGTTGCAGTTTGTTAAAATTTATCTTGTAATTATTCAATTTGAATAATAACTTTTTTAGACAGATCGAAAAAAAATGTTTCAGACAAATGTTATAATATAGTTTAAGGATATCATAAATGTTTTATTTTCAAAAATCAATCAAGTGATTTCAAAATATCTTGTTTCGAAATTTTTGATCGGTCGCCATTTTGTTATTTGATAAAATAGAAAATAATTGTAAATACAAATGTTTTAGAGAACCGATAGCGCATGCTGAAAATTTTAAATATTTGTTAAAATAAGGGAGTAATGACGATTTTTCGAAAAACAAAAGAACGCCAATAACTATGAACTTGGGCTCCAATTCAAAAAATTTAACCAAGAAAAGTTGTTTGTTTCAATGAGTTCTAACTGCCATTTTCGGGTGTTACAACTTAGTATTAACACCCTGTATATACTAGACCTCATGTATATAAAATTTAAATACTAATTATTATTATAAATACTATAGTATATTATATTTTTATTATAATTTAGTTTTCACAATTTAGTGTTAAACATGTTCTCTAATATGTTACATATTTTTTTCATTGTTGAGATATTTAATTTTCAAAATTTTGACCCCGACAGTCATGTTTACAAATATGTAACTCGCACTTCTTTTGGGAATATGGCAAGAACAAAAGTGGAATGTGCACACTAGGGTGACGGACCATAAGCTATAGGGGTAAAAAAAGTATTTTTTATACTAGTACTAACACCTCCCTTATGAATCCCAAAAAATTCCCCCAAATGAAGATTTGAGTTATTTTCTAGGTGAAATACGCAATACGAAATAAATAAATACACACATACAATACCCATATTATAATTTCCATATTTGTAAATAATGTAAATCATATATTATTCTATTGCAAGTATCCAATCCTAAATTTGCCATATGACAGATCTAGCATATTTTCTATTGCAAGTATCCAAACTGTTAAATTTTCATATGCGACTGTCAACATCTACAATTCATTGAAGTGAAACAATCGAAATCCGCCAGTTGCAACAGCAACGATGTAAAATTAAAAAAAGAATTAATAGTCAAATGAAACTCTTCAAATTTGTCATATGATAAATCTATCATATTTTCTTCTATTGCTAGTATCCAATAATAAATTTGACATATGATAACTTTTTTGACCTTTGTCCAAGGACGAAAAGCTTTACTTTTTGTCCAAGGACGAAAAGTTATATTTTATGTCCAAGGAGGAAAAGTTATATTTTTTGTCCAAGGACGAAAAGTTATATTTTTTGTCCAAGGAGGAAAAGTTATATATTTTGTCCAAGGACGAAAAGTTATACTTTTTGTCCAAGGATGAAAAGCTTTACTTTTTCGTCCGGTCCCAGGAGGAAAAACTTTACTTTTCGTCCAAGGAGGAAAAGCTTTACATTTTCGTCCAAAATTGGTAAATATTTTTATAGAATTATCTCGTAAAACAACTTTTCTTGAGAGCTTTTAGTCGTATCTCTGTCGCGGAGCATAATAAAGAATTTTTGCAGTTTATCAAGCGAAATGTATTGGCTCTTGGAAATCCTAAGTAGGTACATTACACTTTTGATTTCTCTCATCTGCCACATCTCGCTTCATATCGGCGGTCACTTACAATTAATGGGCCAGATTTATGTTTACGTGGGTGGTTAACCGGCACGGCGCTCGTGTAAAACTCTTCGGTGTCGAGGTTAAGGTCAAGATGCACTAAATTAAACCTACCAGAACGGGTCTCTCAACAAAGAACGTCGAGAGCTGCACGAACCCACGAAAAACACCTCACGAACACAACAAAGCGCGAGGCGCCTATCCGAAAATACGAATCCCGTTGTTCTCCTCCTTCGAGAACAAACGCGGATTCGACGAAAAGGCGAAACTCTGCACCAAAAAACCAAAAAATCACTTCACACCCTCTGCGAGCGCACCTCTTCACCACGCGCACCACTGCACCACCGAAACACCACCAAACGGGCAGGACGAACGACGCGAGGAGGAAGAGGACGGCCAAAGTGTGCGTGCTCTCGGTGCCCACGGAACGTCGGAGAAAGAAATACGACTAAAAACGGAGGGAACTGGCAAGGACGACAAGCCCGTCGAGGGGGAGGCGCGGGGAGGGGTGGAACTGTGTCACCAGAAGCGGGCGCCGTTTTCGTCTCGCCCGGTCCCAAGAGGGGGAGGGGGGTGAAGCTCCAGACTGCGTGACACAATGAATTACAATGGGGGTGCGTGCTTGTCTGCGTGCGCAGGGGGATGAGGGTGGCAAAAGATTGTGTAGAAAACAAATCCCAGCCAGACGTATTTGTATCAAAACGAAAATTCGAGACTTCCTTGAATTACAACCACAATAATACTGAAGCAAAGTTTGAATGTGAAGATCTTGCAGATAGTTCACATCGGCATTCTAATTTTGCAATACCCATGTTAACAAAAACGTATAACAACAATATCAAAAATTACTGTTAACAATAGACACTTTCGACTACTATTCGACACTATTATTTTAGAAAATAATAACAGATCTGTCTGTTCACTGGCTTTTGACCTTTCCAAATATATCATTTCATTTATGATGACGTCCGAATAATTGGATTCAGCATTTTAATTAACTTTTTCTTGCAAAAAATGTATAAAAAGAAAAATACAAATATCGTACAAAACGATTCATTGTGAACACCAATCAATGACAAAAATTTCAACGCTTCTGGATCCCCGCTTTAAGAAGAAGAAATTTTTGCAAGTAGATAACGCAAATGTATGCAATACAAAAATCCAGAAAATTTAAATTATATAAATATACAAAATTCGTTTACAATTTAATAAGATATTAATATAAACCAGCACAAAAGTGCAGAAAAATTGAAAATTGAAATAAATATATGAAACTCTGCAGGAAGTTTTACAATTTTTGATGGACTACTTAAGAAATTTTCAGTTCATATTTTCATATTCTATAAAATTTCCACGCTTCTAGATCACCGCTTTAAGAAGAAGAGATTTTTGCAAGTAAATAACGCAAATGAATACATTCCAGTCCAAAAATTAAAAAAAATTATCTAAACATTCGAAATTCGTTAACAATTTAATAAGGTATTAATCTGAACCAGCATAAAAGTGCCAGTAAATTGAAAATTAATTGAAAATTTAAATAAATATATGAAACTCTGCAGGGAGTTTCACAATTTTTGATCAACTACTTAAGAAATTTTCAGTGAATTCTATGCATTATATTCAATGGAAATTGCTCGAGTAGGAGATCAAAAAATATATAAAAAAGCAAATTTCCATGATAATTTCTAATGCCATTAATCGAAAATCACATGAAAACCCATGAATTCGATATACCATGAAAAATTCATAACATGTGGATGTCAATTATTCGAAAATTACTGAACTTTTCTTTCTTCTAAATCAAAGATTTCACAACCAGCAGAAAAATTCAAATAAATTGATAATCATTTAAATATACGAAATCAGATTACAATTTAATAAAATTTTAATCTAATTCAGCATAAAAGTGCAAACAATTGAAAATTATATAGTTTATGAAACATCCTGGTATAGTATTCAATGAAAATTGCTAGTAGATCAAAAATTGTGCAAAAATACAAAATTTCAAGATAATATCTAATGACATCAATTGAAAATTAGATGAAAATCGACGAATCCGATATTTCGTGAAAAGTTCAGAACATGTGGACTCCAATGATACGAAAATTCAAGAAAATTTCTTCCTTCTAAATCAAAGCTTTCACAAGATTCCATATTCCAATTTATGAATCTGAACCAACAGAAAAATACAAATAAATTTACAATCATTTATAAATATACGAAATTCGATAACAATTTAATAATATTTTAATCCAATCCAGCATAAAAGTGCAAACAATTGAAAATTATATAGTTTATGAAACATCCTGTATAGTGTTCAATGAAAATTGCTTGTAGATCGAAAATTGTGCAAAAATGCAAAATTTCAAGATAACGACATAAATTGAAAATTAGATGAAAATCCACGAATCCGATATTTCGTGAAAAGTTCATAACATTAGTAGCAGAAAAATACAAACAAATTGATAATTATTTAAATATACGAAATTCGATAACAATTTAATAATACTTTAATCTATTCCAGCATAAAAGTGCAAACAATTGAAAATTATTTAGTTTATGAAACATCCTGTATGGTGTTCAATGAAAATTGCTAGTAGATCGAAAATTGTGCAAAAATGCAAAATTTCAAGATAACATTTTACGACATCAATTGAAAATTAGATGAAAATCCACGAGTTTGATATTTCGTGAAAAGTTCGTAACATGTAGACTCCAATTATTCGAAAATTCAACAAATTTTCCTTCGTGTAAATCAAAGATCATAAGATTTTAAATTCCAATTTTTGCACATTAACCTGCACAAAATTCCAGATAAATTGAAACATCAAATTAAAAACATCAAATATATCTACGAAAATTTGATTGTTTCTATCAAAAGTGCAATAATTATAAATATTTCGGCTAGAATTTAAATAATTTATTCCAAAAATTCAACTATTCTGTCTAAATTTCAATTATAACTAACAACATTCTAAAATGAAACGAAAAAAGTTTGAAGACACTATAAAAATCATTGTAAAATTTCTAATTCCCATTGCAATTCCAATGGAATTCCAAAGAAGGAATTTCGTCTGCACAAAAATCCAGATATATTGAAACATCAAATTGAAAACATCAAATATTTCTACAAAAATTTGATTTTTTTTCTGTGAAAAGTGCAATAATTATTAATATTTCGGCTAAATTTTAAATTATTTATGATTATTGTAAAAGTTTTAAGGATTCATGCCATATTTAATTAAGTATTTCAGTTATAATTCCAAAATTTTAATTATAACTAATAACATTCTAAAATGAAACTGAAAAAGTTTGAAGTCACTCTAAAATTTTTATTCGTTGTCAAATTTTGAATTAATTCTGTCAAAATTTCGATGATTTCTGTGAAATTTTCTAGGGTTATTGTAAAAGTTTTAATGATTCATGCCATATTTAATTAACTATTTACGTCATAATTCCAAAATATCAATTATTCTGTCAAAATCAATTATAACTAATAACAATCTAAAATGAAACGGAAAAAGTTTGAAGACACTATAAACATTTTATTCGTTGCCAAATTTTGGATGATTTCTGTCAAATATTCGATTATTTCTGTGAAATTTACAACGATTATTGTAAAAGTTTTAATGATTCATGCCATATTTAATTAATTATTTCAGTCATAGTTAAAAAATTTCAATTATTCGGTCAAAATTTCAAATATAACTAATAACATTCTAAAATGAAACGGAAAAAGTTTGAAGACACTATAAAAATTTTATTCGATGCCAAATTTTGAATTATTTCTGTCAAATTTGCGATTATTTCTGTGAAATTTACGACTATTGTAAATGTTTTAGTGATTCATGCCATATTTAATTAATTGTTCAGTCATAATTTTATTTTTTACTTATCTCAAAATTTCAATTAGTCTGACAAAACTTTAAAAATCATTATAAAATTTCTAATTACTATTCCAATTCCAATGGAATTCCAAAGAAGGAATTTCGATTGCACTAAATTCAGATAAATTGAAATATCAAATTGAAGACATCAAATATTTCTACGAAAATTTGATTTCTTCTGTTAAAAGTGCAACAATAACTATAAATATTTCGGCCAAATTTGAAATTTATTATTCCAAAATTTCAATTATTCTGACAAAATTTCAATGATAACTAATAACATTGTAAAATGAAACGGAAAAAGTTTGAAGACACTATAAAAATTTTATTCGGTGCCAAATTTTGAATTATTTCTGTCAAATTTTCGATTATTTCTGTTAAATTTACAACGAAAATTGTAAAAGTTTTAATGATTCATGCCATATTTAATTAATTGTTTAAGTCATAATTTTATTTTTAACTTATGTCAAAATTTCAAATTAGTCTGACAAAGCTTTAAAAATCATTGTAAAATTTCCAATCCCTATTAAAATTCCAATGTAATTCCAAAGAAGGAATTTCATGTGCACAAAAATCCAGATAAATTAAAATATCAAATTTAAGACATCAAATATTTCTACGAAAATTTGATTTCCTGTGTCAAAAGTGCAGTTTTGGCGAAAAACATATTTCGGCTAAAATTGAAATTAATTATTCCAAAATTTCAACTATTTTGTCAAAATTTCAATTATAACTAATAACATTCTAAAATGAAACGGACAAAGTTTAAAGACACTAAAAAAAATTATTCGTTGCCTAATTTTGAATTATTTCTGTCAAATTTGCGATTATTTCTGTGAAATTTACAACGGTTATTGTAAAAGTTTTAATGATTTATACTATTGTTAATTAATTATTTCAGTCATAGTTCCAAAATTTCAATGATTACTAATAAAATTCTAAAATGATACGGTAAAAGTTTGAAGACACTAAAAAAAAAAATTATTCGTTGCCTAATTTTGAATTATTTCTGTCAAATTATCGATTATTTCTGTGAAATTAACAACGAAAATTGTAAAAGTTTTAATGATTTATGCCATATTTAATGAATTATTTCCGTCATCATTCCAAAATATCAATTATTCTGTCAAAATTTTAATTATAACTAATAACATTCTAAAATGAAACGGACAAAGTTTGAAGACACTATAAAAATTTTATTCGATGCCAAATTTTGAATTATTTCTGTCAAATTTGGGATTATTTCTGTGAAATTTACGATTATTGTAAAAGTTTTAATGATTCGTGCCCTATTTAATTGATTATTTCCGTCATAATTCCAAAATTTCAATTATTCATTCAAAATTTCAATTACAACTAATAACATTCTAAAATGAAAGGGAAAAAGTTTGAAGGCACTATACAAATTTTATTCGTTGCCAAATTTTCGATTATTTCTGTGAAATTTTCAACGATTATTGTAAAAGTTCTTAAGTAAGCATGCAATATTTAAATTATTCCAGTCATCACTTTATTATTCACTTATGTCAAAATTTCAATTAGTGTGACAAAATCATCAAAATTGAAATTCTATTTATTATTTCTCAAAATAACGTTTACTTTTAGATTTTCAAGATTGTTCATTTAAACTTAGATCATAACCTAATTTAAAACTAAAAATAGAAATTGTCATTAGAGGAATTAAGTTTTCATTAACTAGCCAGACCATCTAGCCAGACAACTTTACTTCTTTAAACTTCCTTTCACAACTTCTCAACTTCTTTACTTCTCCTCACAACTTCTCAACTTATTCACTTCTCTCCAAACTTGTTTTCACTTCACTTCTTCAAACTTCTTTTCGCAACTCCTCAGCTTCTTTACCTCTCTTCAAAGTTCTTTTCACTTCAGTTTTTCAAACTTCTTTTTACAACTTCTCAACTTCTTCACTTCTCTTCACAACTCCTCAACTTATTCACTTCTCTCCAAACTTTTTTTCACTTCACTTATTCAAACTTCTTTTCGCAACTCCTCAACTTCTTCACCTCCCTTCAAAGTTCTTTTCACTTCAGTTTTTTAAACTTCTTTTCACAACTTCTCAACTTCTTCACTTCTCTTAACAAGCTCTCAACTTATTCACTTCTCTTCAAACTTCTTTTCACTTCACTTCTTCAAACTTATTTTGGCAACTCCTCAACTTCTTCACCTCCCTTCAAAGTTCTTTTCACATCAGTTTTTCAAACTTCTGTTCACAACTTCTTCACATCTCTTAACAACCTTTCAACTTATTCACTTCTCTTCAAACTTCTTTTCACTTCACTTCTTCAAACTTATTTTCGCAACTCCTAAACTTCTTTACCTCTCTTCAAAGTTCTTTTCACTTCAGTTTTTCAAACTTCTTTTTACAACTTCTCAACTTCTTCACTTCTCTTCACAACTCCTCAACTTATTCACTTCTCTTCAAACTTCTTTTCACTTCACTTCTTCAAACTTATTTTCGCAACTCCTCAACTTCTTTACCTCTCTTCAAAGTTCTTTTCACTTCAGTTTTTCAAACTTCTTTTCACAACTTCTCAACTTCTTCACTTCTCTTCACAACTCCTCAACTTATTCACTTCTCTCCAAACTTTTTTCACTTCACTTATTCAAACTTCTTTTCGCAACTCCTCAACTTCTTTACCTCTCTTCAAAGTTCTTTTCACTTCAGTTTTTCAAACTTCTTTTCACAACTTCTCATCTTCACTTCTCTTATCAACCTCTCAACTTATTCACTTCTCTTCAAACTTCTTTTCACTTCACTTCTGCAAACTTATTTTGGCAACTCCTCAACTTCGTCACCTCTCGTCAAAGTTCTTTTCACTTCAGTTTTTCAAACTTCTTTTTACAACTTCTCAACTTCTTCACTTCTCTTAACAATCTCTCAACTTATTCACTTCTCTTCAAACTTCTTTTCACTTCACTTCTGCAAACTTATTTTGGCAACTCCTCAACTTCGTCACCTCTCGTTAAAGTTCTTTTCACTTCAGTTTTTCAAACTTCTTTTCACAATTTCTCAACTTCTTCACTTATTCAAACGTCCTTTCACAACTTCTCAACTTCTTCACTTCTTAAAACTTCTCTTTGCAACTCCTCAACTGCTTCACCTCTTTTCCCTTTACTTTTTCAAACTTCTTTTCACGACTTCTCAACTTCTTCACCTCTTCAAACGTCCTTTCACAAGTTCTCAACGTCTTCACTTCTTCAAACTTTTTTTCACAACTTCCCAAGTTCTTCACTTCTCTTCAAACTTCTTTTTACAACTCCTCACATAACTACTTCTTTCCAAATGTATAAAAACCAAACCGATAAGGTGAACAAAAGGCTTGATGAAACAAATTGATCCATTATCCGAATATCGCCGCATCCAGCTTCGCCATCACTCATTCCGCTTTCCCGACGTCCTCGTCGCAATTTCCATCTTAGACGGCCATAATTCTCCGCGGCTGATGATTTATTGTGACAAATCCTTCAGCTTGGCCCGAAGTACAGGTAGCAGCGGCCGTAAATCATAGGAGGCGGTCGATGCCGAGGTATGCGTCCCACTTCCGGTTCATCCTTATCAGTCGTTGGAAGCGCCTTTTGTTATCGGCTCGCATTTTTCGCGTGCCTCGCGCCCCGTTTCCGGTGCCGTTCCGGGTGATTGCTGATGAATGGCGTCGGTTAAGTGCGAGCTTGTAAATGGTCCACTGCGCCCGTTATCTGGACCCTTGTTTATGAGAGAAAGCGAGTATTTTCGTTGTTGATTATCAAAGCAAAGCAAAAAAAAAAATAAGGGGTTTAGCGAAGTTTTGTAATTATTGAGTAATTGCGGAAATTGAGGTTGAGGAGGAGATGGAGGACGAATGCAGTTGCGATTGTGACAGATAGGGGAGAAGATAGTTGCAGAATGCAGATACTGGTAGATTAGAGAAGAGTTACTGAGAGGATGTAGATTCCAAAAAAATTATGGGAAATTTTCTTTTTTTTTTAATTAATAGTTGTAACGTTATTTTTTTGGAGGGGATATTGCCCCCAACTCTGATCTATATTCTTCAACTATATTCTAGGTCATTCCATGTCCAGTTGACCAAATTGTGATTGGTGTATTGCTTTCTCCCCAACTCTGATCTATATTCTTCAACTATATTCTGGGTCATTCAATGTCCAGTTGACCAAATTGTAATTGGTGTATTGCTATCTGAGTTGGTACTATTTTTTTTTATTTTCATTCTTTTTTAATCCCAGTGCAAACACAAATGCTAGCAATTGTATAGCCTCCCGTAATAGGTCAAAGCAAGACTCGTTAGACTAATGAGCCGTACGAACCATGAATGGTATCAAAAAACAAAAACGAAACAAACAAAATTTTTACTACTTTTTGAACTGCATTGCATAGTTTTTTCAATCTTATAAGATATGAACATTCCCGTAGTCTATATCAAGCAACAGATATTTTTATGTTAATTTTTATGCACTCAAAATTTGTAAACTTTGGTTGTCCTTCAGGTAAACAGAAAAAAACTTGTACTACTGTTTGAACAGTTGCATAGTTTTTTGGAACTTTGTACGATATGAGCCCTACACATTTCAATTAATAACGTTTTTTATGTTTATTTTTATGCATTCAAAATTTGTAAACTTTTGTTGTCCTTCATGCAAGCAGAAAAAAACTTGTACTACTGTTTGAACCGTTACATAGTTTTTGGAACCTTGTACGATACGAGCCGTACACATTTCAATTAATAACAGCAATTCGCGAACATAGCGTGCGCCCACATTTTCGCGATGGACAACGGCGATAGTCGCAGCTACCTTTTACCAGCTGTCGACTGGCGGAAAATCAGATAAATCACAGGCGCACGGCTGCAGTGTTGTACATACAACGTCTGCTGCATATTAACCTGTCGTGACTGGCCAGCTCGCGTGCAACTGTAATTTCCTGGCCGGGCCAAGGATATTTCGAAACCGGTGAACGGCGATAGAAAATTAAGTACGATCAAACCACTTTGAGGTACATTTAAATTCGATAGAAAAGGAATAGGAGAAGTTTGGGAAAAACCAAGTCACAGTTGCTCAAAAAAATTCAAAAGGGATTATGCGTGGCAATGAGTTAAGGCTCCAACTTTTAACCTGGCATTCGTTTCTCGCACAGTGCATTTTTGTTTTGCTTAATTTTTATCAGAATGTTAATTTTCTGCAGAATTTTCCACAAAATTGGCATAAGGACAAATTGGATAAGATTAATTGGATAATTGGATAAGACAAATCCTCGTAAAAAAATGAAAACTAAAACTAGACAAGATAGATTTTCAATGGAAGAATTCCACAAAATTGCCATAAGGACAAATTGGATAAAATTAATTGGATAATTGGATAAGACAAATCCTCGTAAAAAATTGACAACTTAACTAGACAAGATACATTTTCCAAGGAAATTGCTGGTAGCATGCACAGAAGATGGTAACGTTAAGTGGAAAGCAGTGCACCATTTGTGGTGCAAATAAAAATTGTACTTATTCTGAACAGGAATACTAAACGTTATTTTCTTCAGAACTTGATTTCTCATTGATTCACTCAGCTCTCATCGAGTCACTTGATTCTTATTGATTCACTCGATTCTCACTGATTCACTTGTTTCTAATTCAGGACTGGATTTTCAAAGAAATTGTAGATCACCTTCAACTCTTATTAATATATTTTTGATTCACTTGATTCTGATTCAGATTTTGATTTTCAAAGAAATTGTAGATCATCTTCACCTTTTATTAAAACATTTTCAAATATGTACTATCTGCCATGATGATTACCGATTCTACTACTAAATGTAAATAAAACCCTAAATGATTAGATCCAAATTAAATTTATAAGTTTGAAGGCAAATTCACAATTTACAAATAATAACATTCTAAAATGAAACGGAAAAAGTTTGAAGGCACTATAAAAATTTTATTCGTTGCCAAATTTTGAATTGATTCTGTCAAATTTTCGATTATTTCTGTGATGATTAGATCAAAATTAAATTTATAAGTTTGAAGGCAAATGCACAATTTACAAATAAATCAAATAATTAAAGCAAGCATGAAAAATCAGGACAAAATCCAAGACATAGTTTGTCCAGTGCAGATACTCCAAAAAGTGTGCTCTCCTGGTAAAACCAATACCATACCCAAGACCAAAAACAAGACCAAGAGCCAATACCCAAGACTATGGTCGAGAAATATCGTTAGTACTATCGATTGTATCGATAAAAATAAAGAATATTTATTAGCAGAAAGGCTATATAATATACAAAAGGTAAATATACATGACAACAAACAACACAACAAAACATCAAAAAGAACAATGCAACATCCATAGTACTATCGATACTTTAGACAATTGTTTGCAATTGATAGTTTTTGAGCGACTATCGAACTGTCAATTTATATCTACATATTTTTTAGTCACGAAATTTGTACGTATTGGAACCCATATAATCTAGTCTGGATATACAAATAACAAGACTGACGAAATTCCTTCTTTGGAAATTCATTGGAATTGGAATAGGAATTGGAAATTTGACAATGTTTTTAAAGTTTTGTCAGAAATTTTGACATAACTAGAAGATAAAATTATCTAAATAAACCTTTACAATAATCGTTGTAAATTTCACAGAAATAATCGCAAAATTTGACAGAAATATTTCAAAATTTGGTAACGACTAAAATTTTTATAGTGCCTTCAAACTTTTTCAATTTCATTTTAGAATGTTATTAGTTATAATTGAAATTTTGGAATGATGACGGAAATAATTAATTAAATATGGCATGAATCATTAAAACTTTTACAATAATCGTTGTAAATTTTACAGAAATAATCGAAAATTTGACAGACTAACTGAAATTTTTGACATAAGTAGAAAATAAAATTATGACGGATATAATTAATTAAATCATTAGAACTTTTACAAAAATCGTTGTAAATTTGACAGAAATAATCGAAAATTTGACAGATTCAAAATTTGGCAACGAATAGAATTTTTATAGTGTCATCAAACTTTTTCCGTTTCATTTTTGAATGTTATTACGTATCATTGAAATTTTACAGAATAATTGAAATTTTGGAATAATTAATTTCAATTTTAGCAGAAATATTTATAGTTATTGTTGCACTTTTGACAGAAGAAATCAAATTTTCGTAGAAATATTTAATGTCTTCAATTTGATGTTTCAATTTATCTGGATATTTGTGCAGATAAAATTCCTTCTTTGGAATTCCATTGGAATTGGAATAGGAATTGGAAATTTGACAATTATTTTTAAAGTTTTGTCAGACTAATTGAAATTTCGACATAAGTACAAAATAAAATTATGACGAAATAATTCATTAAATATGGCATGGATCATAAAAACTTTTATAATATTCGTTGTAAATTTCACTGAAATAATAGAAAATTAGACAGAATAATTCAAAATTTGGCAACGAATAAAATTTTTATAGTGCCTTCAAACTTTGTCCGTTTTATTTTAGAATGTTATTAGTTATAATTAAAATTTTGAAAGAACAATTGAAATTTTGGAATAATTAATTTAAATTTTAGCCAAAATATTTATAGTTATTGTTGCACTTTTGAAAGAAGAAATCAAATTTTCGTAGAAATATTTGATGTCTCCAATTTCATGTTTCAATTTATCTGGATATTTGTGCAGACGAAATTCCTTCTTTGGAATTCTATTAGAATTGGAATAGGAATTGGAAATTTTACAACGATTTTAAAAGTTTTATCACACTAATTGAATTTTTGACATAAGTACAAAATAAAATTATGACGAAATAATTTATTAAATATGGCATGAATCATTAAAACCTTTACAATAATCGTTGTAAATTTCACAGAAATAATCGAAAATTGGACAGAATAATTCAAAATTTGGCAACGAATAATTTTTTTATAGTGTCTTCAAACTTTATCCGTTTCATTTTAGAATGTTATTAGTTATCATTGAAATTTTGACAGAACAATTGAAATTTTGGAATAACTAAATTCAATTTCAGCCGAAATATTTATAGTTATTGTTGCACTTTTGACAGAAGAAATCAAATTTTCGTAGAAATATTAGATGTCTTCAATTTATCTGGATTTTTGTACAGATCAAAGTCCTTCTTTCGAATTCCATTGGAATTGGAATAGGAATTGGAAATTTGACAATGTTTTTAAAGTTTTGTCAGACTAATTGAAATTTTGACGTAAGTAGAAAATAAAATTATGGCGGAAATAAATAATAAAATATAGTATGAATCATTAAAACTTTTACAATATTCGTTGTAAATTTCACAGAAATAATAGAAAATTTGACGGATATAATTCAAAATTTGTCAACGAACAAAATTTTTATAGTGTCTTCAAACTTTTTCCGTTTCATTTTAGAATGTTATTAGTTATAATTGAAATTTTGACACTATAATTTAAATTTTGGTACTGTGACGGAAATAATTACATAAATATGGCATGAATTATTAAAACTTTTACAATAATCGTTGTAAATTTCACAGAAATAATTGAAATTTTGACAGAATTTATTCAAAATTTGGCAACGAATAAAATTTTTATAGTGTCTTCAAACTTTATCCGTCTCATTTTAGAATGTTATTAGTTATCATTGAAATTTTGACAGAACAATTGAAATTTTGGAATAACTAAATTCAATTTCAGCCGAAATATTTATAGTTATTGTTGCACTTTTGACAGAAGAAATCAAATTTTCGTAGAAATATTTGACGTTTTCAATTTGATGTCTCAATTTATCTGAATTATTGTGCAGGTTAATGTGCAAGGTAGATTCAGAAATTGGAATTTAAAATCTTTGTAAGGTCTTACATTTACATGAAGGAACATTTGTTGGATTTTCGAATAATTGGAGTCCACATGTTACGAACTTTTCACGAAATATCGGATTCGTCGATTTTTATCTAATTTTCAATTGATATCATTAGATATTATCTTGAAATTTTAATAATATTTTTGATCTACTAGCAATTTTCATTAAATAATATACAGGATGTTTCATAAACTATATAATGTTCAATTGTTTGCACTTTCATGCTGGATTAGATTAAAATATTATTAAATTGTTATCGAATTTCGTATATTTAAACAATTATCAATTTATTTGTAATTTTCTGCTGGCTTAGATCAATAAATTAGAATTTAGAATCTTGTGAAATCTTTGATTTAGAAGAAATTTTCTTGAAGTTTCGAATAATTGGAGTCCACATGTTACGAACTTTTCACGAAAAATCGGATTCGTGGATTTTCATCTAATTTTCAATTGATGTCATTAGATGTTATCTTGAAATTTTGCATTTTTGCACAATTTTCGATCTACTAGCAATGTTCATTGAATACTATACAGGATGTTTCATAAACTATATAACTTTCAATTGTTTGCACTTTTATGCTGGATTAGATTAAAATATTATTAAATTGTTATCAAATTTCGTATATTTAAATAAATATCAATTTATTCGTATTTTTCTGCTGGTTTAGATTCATAAATTGGAATTTGGAGTCTTATGAAATCTTTGATTTAGAAGAAAGAAAAGTTCTATAATTTTCGAATAATTGTCTTAAAATAATTGGTATATCGAATAAATGGATTTTCATGTAATTTTAGATTAATGTCATTAGACATTATCACGGAATTTTGATTTTTTATATAATTTTTGATCTCCTACTAAAGCAATTTTCATTGAATTATGCGTAGAATTCACCGAAAATTTCTTAAGTAGTTGATCAATTATTGTGAAACTGCGTGCATTTTCATATATTTATGTAAATTTTCAATTTTTCTGCACTTTTGTGCTGGTTTAGATTAATATCTTATTAAATGTAAACCTTAAATTGTAAACGGATTTCGTATATTTATATAATTTTATTTTTTTCTGGATTTTTGTTCCGGAATGTTCTTGCATTTGCGTTATCTACTTGCAAATATCTATTCTTCTGAAAGGAGGGATCCAAAAGCGGTGAAATTTTTATCACAGATTCTATCTCCCCATATCCCTCATCGTATCTCCCCAGCATAAATCAAATGAACACCTAAATTAATTGATTTAGTCTGCTGCTCAGAAAAAAAAGTGGTTTTGTACGATATTTGTATTTTTCTTTTAATACATTTTTGCATGAAAACGTTAATGCAAAAGCTGAATCCATTAATTCGTACTTCATCATTGATAAACTAATAAATTTGGAAAGGCCAAAAGCAAGACAGATCTGTTATTATTTTGTAAAATAAATGAGTAAGGAACACAAATCATTAATCACTATTTAGATCTTTCCAAGTAACAGAAAATGACATAATACCATTAGAATTGATTGTAAAATCCTGGGTGAGTATAGTGTATATGTGTATAGTGCAACAGGAAAACTTGTAAAAACTTTTATAACTTTTCGTCCTTGGACGAAAAAGTAAAACTTTTCGTCCTACGAAAAAGTAAAACTAAAAGGTAAAAGATAACTAATAACATTCTAAAATGAAACGGAAAAAGTTTTGGAAATCTTTTCGTCATTGGACAAAAAGGTATGGTTGATAAATAGCAAGAATTCTTTATTATGCTTCGCGACAGAGATACGACTAAAAGCTGTCAAGAAAAGTTGTTTTATGAGATGATTCTATAAAAATATTTACCAATTTTGGACGAAAAAGTAAAACTTTTCGTCCGTGGACAAAAAAGTAAAACTTTTCGTCCTTTGACGAAAAAGTAAAACGATACGACTAAAAGCTGTCAAGAAAAGTTGTTTTACGAGATGATTCTATAAAAATATTTACCAATTTTGGACGAAAAAGTAAAACTTTTCGTCCGTGGACAAAAAAGTAAAACTTTTCGTCCGTGGACAAAAAAGTAAAACTTTTCGTCCTTTGACGAAAAAATAAAACTTATCGTCCGTGGACGAAAAAGTAATACTTTTCGTCCGTGGACAAAAGGTAAAACTTTTCGTGGACCAAAAATTCCACTTTTGAAGTAATTCAAAAAAGTTTTTGAGTTAGAACTAAATTTATTGTGTGGATCGATTTCTTATTCTATTCAATTCTAGTAGGTATAATCATTTTTGGCAACAAAACATTCTTATACTGTAACACTGCTTCAGACCCCCACTGCAATAAAAGCAGATTTTAATCTTCTCATTGCCAGTCTTTGATTCGTACGTATTTATAATGCACCCCTATCAAAATTCGCAATCGTAATTAAAACTTGTTTGTGTGGTAGACCCCCCATTGTTCAGCAGCGCTGATTTACGACACCCGGACGCCGGATCAATGGCGTAGTAAACTAACTGCACCGGTTGCTGTAAAATTTACACCTTATTGTCACTTATTGATTTTGCACGGACGACCACGAGATTTACAGCCTCCAGTTAACACCACCCGCTCTCTCCTTTACCGGCCGAGCAATTCGCAGCGGAAACCACATCTTCTGCAATCGCCAATCGCAATGGATATGCACGATCTCCTCTGGCCGATCTCCAGCCACGATCCGATGGTAGAAATAACGGTAAACGCAGGATAATTTTCGTCCAGATCATGTTCTATCTGGACGTTGGGATTAGGGCCGGGACAAAAGCCCCCCCGAATCCGAAACCGCTCGAGGAATGTTGGGGCTGTGGGGCTTACCTGAAGAGACGGGCATTACGATTCGTGGGAGGCCCCCTAAGCCACCGAAGAATTTGTTAACGCTGTTATCTGGGCGACGAAGGAGGAATTTAAGAAGCAGTGGCGTGGGCCGAGCGGAATCCGCTTCTTCTGTCCGTTTCGTGATAATGTTAATATTGATGGCGTTTGCGTGGGACGAAGTTTCCTCTGCTTCGTGCAATTACTTCGTACGCGAGATGAGGGGAAACATAACCGGATACAGATAAATTATGTGGTTTGAATGCTAATTGGAACCGTTACCTTATTTTTTTTTTCTTCAAATTTTAAATGGCTAGACCGCTACTTCTCTGTCCATCAGAGTAATTAAAAAGAGATGGGAGATATTTTAGCAGAATCCTTCAGAGTAATTTAAAGAGATGGGAGATATTTTAACAGAGCCCATCAGAGTAATGAAAACGTTAATGCAAAAGCTGAATCCATGAATTCGTTAATGCAAAAGCTGAATCCATGAATTCGTACTTCATCATTGATAAACTAATATATTTGGAAAGGCCAAAACATGTAAAACTCATTAAATATCATTAAAAGAGATGGGAGGTATTTTAACAGAGTCCACCAGAGTAATTAAAAGAGATGGGAGATATTTTAACAGATTCGACACTTGAACGACAGACGATGGTGAGGCAAGTCATATCCTTGCTATGGGCCACAGATTTCCCCGCCTTAAGTGTAGCTCTGTATTTGCCTATGAGCTCCGGATTTGAGTGTAATTGGTGTTTAATGTGGGAATTAGGTTTGGTTAGGTTAAGTTAGGTTAGTCGTTAGGTGTTAGGTATGGAATAGCGATTTTCACGAAAATTTCACGAAAATCCAGCCTCAACTGAAGCAGATGGAGAGGAATATATCGGTAGTACGAAATGATGCACTTCCCATGTTGATGGTGGCCACCTTTATGTTTATCCAGCGGTTGGTTTTGCGATTCACTGATTAAATTGTACGTTTCAGGTAAGAAAAATTATCCGTAACGCAGGTAGTCAACTAGGGTGAGGCACAATTGCGTTTCATTGGCGTCCCTAACAGTTATTGCAGAAGTTTGTAGCTTTCGTTTTACAAATTCCTGATTGATCCAAGCATTGGACAGCTAAATTTGATTGGTAATGGTTTTATTGCTTTCTGATTTTTCTGCCAATTAGATTAGTTAAGTCAAATAGTTAGAGAATGAAGACCAATGAATGCAACAATACCTTTTCAACTTTAACTTGGCATTAATCACAGTCAAGTTGGCATTAATCATTATCGGTTTGGCATTAATCAAAACCATTAAACAAATACAACATGATTTGTTTAATGCCACATTGATAATGATTAATGCCAACTTGTGCCAAGATGAAGTTGAAAAGGTATAGTATAATCATTTATGGTGCTTTTAGTTGCAACTTCTTATGTTTATTATTACAATCTCCGCAATTTTCACACCTTTTCTTTTGCGATGTTATGTTTTATATCATACATTCACGACCTTTATGCAACCGAGTTAGCAGGGTTTTCTTTTTGTCATGTTGGACAAACTGAATCAGTGATGCAACGGAAGTTAATTATTTTTATGCCAAACTGCATTAATCAAAACCATGTTGGCATTAAACGATAACAACATGAATTTGTTTAATGACAACATGGTTTTAATTAATGCCAAATTGATAATGATTAATGCCAAATTGATAATGATTAATGCCAAATTGATAATGATTAATGCCAAATTGATGACTAAAGCCAACTTAAATGTGATTAGTGCCAAGTTGAAGTTGTGATGGTATAGTGCCCCAATTAGCAAGAGAAACTACAGGGTGTCCCACACTCGTGGACCATTAAAAGTTTATCCATAAACTTTTAATGACCCACGATCGTGGGACACCCTGTAGTTTCTCATGCTAATTGGGGCACTATACCATTACAATAACATTTATTCAAGTTCCAGAAAATGTATGTATACTTACATACATTTATGTACTGAACGGGAAATTTATTAAAAATTCCAAAATTTACCAGTAGAAGTTTACCAGTAGTTTTTCAAAATGTTATTAACCAATGTTCTAATAAATCTAAAACACTTAATAATGTAAAAAAATCGCAGAAAACTTATTAAAATTCTAGAGAATGTATGTATATTATGGAAAGTTTTCTGAATATTTGACTAATTAATTTTCTAATACTGAAATACTTAATCTCAAATACTTTATAAAAATGTCATAAAAAAATCGCAGAAAACATTCATATTATGGTAAGTATAATTTTCTACAATTCATTTTGAGATTTTTTTTTGTGAAAATATCAAAAGCTGCAAGTAGAATTTCTGATTTTTTTATTAATGACTTTTCTACTTAATCTAGAACACTTAAGAAAATGAAAATCCCGCAGAAAATATGACAAAATCGTTGAAAATCGATGCATATTTCGGAAAGTTTTATAAGAACATCAGATGCTGTTTCTAAAAATGATAACAGTTGTACCTATATCTGGAAAAACTTAGCAAACGTGTATGTATATTATGGAAAGTTTTCTGAATATTTGACTAAATCATTTTCTAATACTGAAATAGTTAATCTCAAATACTTTATAAAAATGTCATAAAAAATCGCAGAAAACATTCATATTATGGTAAGTATAATTTTCTGCAATTTTCGGCATTTTCAGAAAAAAATTATGAAAATATCAAAAGCTGCAAGTAGAATTTCTGAAATTTTTATTAATGACTTTTCTACTTCATCTAGAACACGTAAGAAAATTAAAATATCGCAGAAAATATCACAAAATCGTTGAAAATGTATGCATATTTCGGAAAAATTTATAAAAACACCAGATGCTGTTTCTAAAAATGATAAGACTTGTCAATATATCCGGAAAAACTTAGTAAACGTATGTATATTATGGAAACTATTCTGAATATTTTACTAAATCATTTTCTAATACTGAAATACTTAATCTCAAATACTTTATAAAAATGTCATAAAAAATCGCAGAAACATTCATATTAATTTAAGTATTATTTTCTGCAATTTTCGGCATTTTCAGAAAAAAATTATGAAAATATCAAAAGCTGCAAGTAGAACTTCTGAAATTTTAATTAATGACTTTTCTACTTAATCTAGAACACGTAAGAAAATGAAAATATCGCAGAAAATATCACCAAATCGTTGAAAATCTATGCATATTTCGGAAAATTTTATAAGAACACCAGATGCTGTTTCTAAAAATGTTTAGACTTGTCAATATATCTGGAAAAACTTAGCAAACGTATGTATATTATGGAAACTTTTCTGAATATGTAACTAAATAATTTTCTAATACTGAAATACTTAATCTCAAATACTTTATAAAAATGTTATAAAAAATCGCAGAAAACATTCATATTATGGTAAGTATAATTTTCTACAATTCATTTCGAGATTTTTTTTGTGAAAATATCAAAAGCTGCAAGTAGAATTTCTGAAATTTTTATTAATGACTTTTCTACTTTATCTAGAACACTTAAGAAAATAAAAATACCGCAGAAAATATCACCAAATCGTTGAAAATCTATGTATATTTCGAAAAAAATTATAAGAACACCAGATGCTTTTTCTAAAAATGTTAAGACTTGTCAATATATCTGGAAAAACTTAGCAAACGTATGTATATTATGGAAAGTTTTCTGAATATTTGACTAAATCATTTTCTAATACCGAAATATTTAATCTCAAATATTTTATAAAAATGTCATAAAAAATCGCAGAAAACATTCATATTAATGTAAGTATAACTATCTGCAATTTTCGGCATTTTCAGAAAAAAATATGAAAATATCAAAAGCTGCAAGTAGAATTTCTGAAATTTTTATTAATGACTTTTCTACTTTATCTAGAACACTTAAGAAAATGAAAATATCGCAGAAAATATCACCAAATCATTGAAAATCAGAAAATCAGAAATCAGAAACAGATGCTGTTTCTAAAAACGATAAGACTTGTCAGTATATCTGGAAAAACTTAGCAAACGTAATGTGAAAAGAATGAATAAAAAAAGAGAAAACAGCAGAATATTTAAATTTTGCAAAATTGCCAGAGAATATAATTTTATAAAAGTTAAAAAAAACAAAATAAATTCTATCAATATAGTTTTAGGATAGTTCAACTATTCTGTCTTGTTTCACTGTTTATTGTCAAATGTTCAATTCTTTTTTTGAGAAAATTTCAATTACTGTCTCATATCGTAATAATCACTGTCAAATGTTTAAGGATTTCTGTCAAACCTTCAATTATTTTTATCAAACTGCAACATGATATCAACCTCAAATTGAAAAACAATTAACCAAAAAAATATTGCTAAGTTCCATTGGGGAATTCAGTTATTTCCGAAACACTACCAACAAATTTACTAGATATTCATAGACTCCCCTCACGCAAAAACATGGTGAATGGAATATATATATATATACAGGGTGTTAATACTAAGTTGTAACACCCGAAAATGGCAGTTAGAACTCATTGAAACAAACAACTTTTCTTAGTTAAAATTTTTGAATTGGATCCCCAGTTCATTGTTAATGGCGTTCTTTTGTTTTTCGCAAAATCGTCATTACTCCCTTATTTTAAAAAATATTTAAAAAATACAAAAACGTTCAGCATGCGCTATCGGTTCTCTAAAACATTTGTATTTACAATTATTTTCTATTTTATCAAATAACAAAATGGCGACCGAAGAAAATTTTCGAAACAAGATATTTTGAGAATCACTCGATTGATTTTTGAAAATAAAACATTTATGAAATCCCTAAACTATATTATAACATTTGTCTGAAACATTTTTTTCGATCTGTCCGAAATAGTTATTATTCAAATTGAATTACAAGATGAATTTTAACAAACTGCAACAATCATTTAAAACAAAGTAGGCTAACCTTAAGTTAGGCCATTAAACAAGTTGAGGCACGTGTTTTCTAGTTTGTACGTTCAAATTTAAATACTTTTTGATCTTGTTCTTCAGAAATTTCTGCTTCATTTTGAAAAGTTTCTGTCACGTTTATCATTTGTGTGCGTATTTTGCATAATTTCTGTATAAAAATGCATAGTTATCAAAACAGACAAATGTTATAAGATAGTTCAAGGATTTTATAAATGTTTTATTTTCAAAAATCGATCGATTGGTTTTCAAAATATCTTGCATAGAAATTTTTGATCGGTCGCCATTTTGTTATTTGATAAAATAGAAAATAGTTGTAAATACAAATGTTTTAGAAAACCGAAAGCGCATGTTGAACGTTTTTGTATTTTTTAAATATTCTTTAAAATAAGGAAGTAATGACGATTTTTCGATAAACAAAAGAACGCCATTAACTATGAACTAGGGCTCCAATTAAAAAAATTTAACTAAGAAAAGTTGTTTGTTTCAATGAGTTCTAACTACTATTTTCGGGTGTTACAACTTAGTATTAACACCCTGTATATATACTTTCATTACGTACCTTCGACGTACGTATCGAAATATTAATTAATTTTCGAACCAGCAATTTTGTACTTATTGATTTCGCTTAATCCATATTGGGTTATTTAACGTGCACGTACAATCTAACATTTCACGGGATCGCCTGCTTCAGTTCCCCTTCAAAAGAACGACACATAATTTTAGTAGTTATATTTTTGTGTATTTACGAAAAACTCATTTCGTCAATTGCGCAGAAACAAGGGGATTTATGTATTTCTTGAAATTCCATTAGTTGCCACAAATATTTGCACCGCGTTCAAACATGTACGCAATTACATGTCTTCGTTGTTTAAACTATGCACTATGACAACATCTTCCCTGGGAACAATAGCGTTATAAATTAAAAATAAAACCGCTTGGCGCTATCAAATTGCCGGCTTGGGGCCCATAAACAAAGCGCCCATTAACGCAGTCCGCAATATTAATTAATACCCCGCTCTTTAATTGCGTTAATTACACCAGCCGCTGTTAACGCAGGAATACGAGGCGCCCGTCGATGTGACACAGTTACATCTGTTTTGGACACCATCAGGGCACGTGAGCCGCATTTCCGCGCTTCTCGTCACGTTCAGTGAAACAAGCACCATTAAGTGGTGACTCCTTTGGCTGGAATGTCCGATACGTTCGCGTTCTTCGTATTAATCGATCGGGTGTTAAAAACAAACAACACGACGAAAACAATTACGGACAAATATGCGAAGGTCTCGGATTCAAATCCGCGCCGACATTGGAAATTTGAGCAATGCTTAGGACTCACCGGAAGCTGATGATTCTAAACAGAATCTGGTAGGTCTGCATTGCAGAAGAGTTCAAAAGTTGTGGTTTGCTACTCGAATTGAGCGAGAAACAGTGACAGATTTAGGGCGAGGGGGAGCTATAGCCTATGAGGGCTATAGCCTCTGAGGGCTATAGCCTATGAGGGCTATAGCCCAGGAAGGCTATAGCCTATGAGGGCTATAGCCCAGGGAGGCTATAGCCTATGAGGGCTACAGCCCAGGGACAGCAAATTTTTGGAAAAATACCAAACGCACAAGTCGCAATACAAAATAAATATACAAGTAAATAAATCTTCAACCTCCTTCAACTTCAGAGATTAGAAACGACTATTTTGCCAAATTTATGCTGAGATATGTTATCTCGATTTAACGTATAAAGTAATAAACTACAATAGTCTGAGATCGATATCAACCATATCAGTATACAATGTATAAGAACAACATTTAACATTTATGAAAATTGAGCACTAATAAAAGCGAAGTAACTTAGTATGAAGATGAAACGAACAGAAACAAAAACGAAAAATCCAGTCAAATGAAACCAGAGCAGTAGATGTAGAATGGATTGGTAGAGAAAATTTCAGAATCAATCAATGGTACTAAATTTTTTTAAAGTTCAACTTAAAGTTCTTAAGAACTTAAAGTTCAGTTTAAAGTTAAAGTTCGGAAGCACTTTGACATTGTGTGGAAAGCTTCAGTAGGTACCCTTAGAATATTTTTCTTTTTCGGAAAATTTTACTTTAAATTCTGTGAACATTTTATGTAACGTCTGAAGGATGTGACAAATCTGACCATCGACTCGTAGTTTACCAAAAGATTAAACTTTGATGATATTATAGATTCATTTTTAATCTCTAGTTCATAAAAGAAGTCGTTTTAAACTATCAAAACTAGGGTTGCCAACTCTAATCGTTGCGTCCTAATAAAAACTCTGGATTAATTCTTTGTTGGGAGCAGCTGGATGCTTTCCTTCTTGTTTTCCCAAATTCATCGCTATGCGCTATGAGAAATTCTTCGCGGCTGCCCTTTCTGGAGCTGTTAGGTCTTTTTGTTGTTCCTTCTGTTCCAAAATCATCGCTGCGCTCTAAGAAACAATCTGGATTAATTCTTTGTTGGGAGCAGCTGGATGCTTTTGTTCTTGTTTTCCCCAATTCATCGCTATGTTCTATGAGATATCTTTCATCGTTGCCCTTATGGGAGCTGTTGGATCTTTTTGTTGTTCCTTCTGGTCCAAAATCACCGCTGCGTTCTAAGAAACAATCTGGATTAATTCTTTGTTGGGGGCAGCTGGATGATTTCCTTATTGTTTTCCCCAATTCATGGCTATGTTCTATGAGAAATCCTTCACCGTTGCCCTTCTGGGAGCTGTTAGATCTTTTTGTTGTTCCTTCTGTTCCAAAATCATCGCTGCGCTCTAAGAAACAATCTGGATTAATTCTTTGTTGGGAGCAGCTGGATGCTTTCCTTCTTGTTTTCCCCAATTCATCGCTATGTTCTATGAGATATCCTTCATCGTTGCCCTTCTGGGAGCTGTTGGATCTTTTTGTTGTTCCTTCTGTTCCAAAATCATCGCTGCGTTCTAAGAAACAATCTGGATTAATTCTTTGTTTGGAGCAGCTGGATGCTGTCCTTCTTGTTTTCCCCAATTCATCGCTATGTTCTATGAGATATCCTTCATCGTTGCCCTTCTGGGAGCTGGTGGATCTTTTTGTTGTTCCTACTGTTCCAAAATCATCGCTGCGTTCTAAGAAACAATCTGGATTAATTCTTTGTTGGGAGCAGCTGGATGCTGTCCTTCTTGTTTTCCCCAATTCATCGCTATGTTCTATGAGATATCCTTCATCATTGCCCTTCTGGGAGCTGTTGGATCTTTTTGTTGTTCCTTCTGTTCCAAAATCGTCGCTGCGTTCTAAGAAACAATCTGGATTAATTCTTTGTAGGGAGCAGCTGGATGCTTTCCTTCTTGTTTTCCCCAATTCATCGCTATGTTCTATGAGATATCCTTCATCGTTGCCCTTCTGGGAGCTGTTAGATCTTTTTGTTGTTCCTGCTGTTCCAAAATCATCGCTGCGTTCTAAGAAACAATCTGGATTAATTCTTTGTTTGGAGCAGCTGGATGCTTTCCTTCTTGTTTTCCCCAATTCATCGCTATGTTCTATGAGATATCCTTCATCGTTGCCCTTCTGGGAGCTGGTGGATCTTTTTGTTGTTCCTACTGTTCCAAAATCATCGCTGCGTTCTAAGAAACAATCTGGATTAATTCTTTGTTGGGAGCAGCTGGATGCTGTCCTTCTTGTTTTCCCCAATTCACCGCTATGCGCTATGAGCAATTCTTTGCGGCTGCCCTTTCTGGAGCTGTTTGGTCTCTTTGTTGTTCCTTCTGTTCCGAAATCATCGCTGCATTCTAAGAAAACCTCTGGATTCGTGCCTTGTTGGGAGCTGCTGGATCGTTTCCTTCTTGTTTCCCCCAATTCAACGCTATGTTCTATGAGATATCCTTCACCGTTGCCCTTCTGGGAGATGTTAGATCTTTTTGTTGTTCCTTCTGTTCCAAAATCATTGTTGCGGGCTAAGAAATGCTCGGGATTCATGCTTTGTTGGGAGCTGCTGGATCCTGCCCTTGTACCTTTTGCTAATTTGTGTTCTATGAGAAACCCTGCATGGCTGCTTTTTTGGCAGCTATTGGATCGATTTCTTGCCTCTTCCTTTCGGAAATCATTGGTCTGCTTGAAGAAAAACTCTGGAGTATTGATTTCTTGGTAGTTATTGGATATATTGCTTACCACTTCTCTTCTAAAATCATTTTTTTGTATGAAGAAACGCTCAGGAGTACTGCTCCTTCGGGAGCTATTGGATTCATTTCTTGTCATATCTCTTCTGAAATCATTGGTTTGTTCGAAGAAAAACTCTGGAGTATTGATTTCTTGGGAGCCATTGGATCTTGCCGTGTCTCTTCTACAATCATTATTTTGTACGAAGAAACGCTCACGAGAACCGCTTCTTCTGGAGCTATTGGATCGATTTCTTACCATTTCTCTTCTGAAATCATTAGTTTGTTCGAAGAAAAACTCTGGAATATTGATTTCTTGGGAACTATTGGATCTTGCCGTTTCTCTTCTAAAATCATTGTTTTGTACGTAGAAACGCTCAGGCGAACTACTTCTTCGGGAGCTATTGGATTCATTTCTTATCATATCTCTTCTGAAATCATTGGTTTGTTCGAAGAAAAACTCTGGAGTATTGATTTCTTGGGAGCTATTGAATCTTGCCGTTTCTCTTCTCAAATCATTGTTTTGTACGTAGAAACGCTCATTAGAACCGCTTCTTCTGGAGCTATTGGATCGATTTCTTACCATTTCTCTCCTGAAATCATTAGATTGTTTGAAGAAAAACTCTGGAGGATTGTTTTCTTGGGAGCAAATGGATCGATTTCTTGCCGCTTCTCTTCTAAAGTCATTGGTTTGTACGAAGAAACGCTCAGGAGTACTGCTTCTTCGGGAGCTATTGGATTCATTTCTTGTCATATCTCTTCTGAAATCATTGGTTTGTTCAAAGTAAAACTCTGGAGTATTGGTGTCTTGGGAGCTATTTCGCATTGCTTTTCCGAATTCATCGTTGTAGATGAAAAATCCTGCAGGGTTGCATTTTTGGGCGCTATCGGATGCCTTTCTTACCACTGCTTCTCTAAAATCGGTACGTTCGGAGAGGCCCTCTTCGGGATTGCTTCTTTGTGAGCGATCCAGTTGCGCGCTTTTTCCGATGCACTCATCACCTTTTGCAGTAAATTCTTCATAGGTGCCGCTATTGGAACCTATTTTTATGCTGAAAATATCTTTGCATTCTTTGAGAAATTTATCAAAAGTTTTTTTTATGGAGCTATCGGATGGTTTTGCTGCCGCTGCTTTTATGAAACCATCCGTGGCATATTCTGCAGCATACATTTTTCGGATACCCTTTCTGTTGTTTTCGAAGCTATTTGATAGTGTTCTTCCCTGTGGGTTACTTATACCGTAAGAACTCTTCGTTACCACAATGATTTCTTGTAGGTCACCGCATTGGGGCTCGCCCGAAGTGTTCCTGGTACTCCCCGAGCTGCTCATAATCTCCATGGAGCTGAGCCTCTTGAGGTTCTCTTTGCTCAACCCTATGCAGTGGTCAAAATCGATTCCCAACGTGGCCAATGCCACAATCTCGTCGTCGTCTTCATGGGGTGTCTCCAAGGCTGTCCGCTTGCACTTCTGCCGCCTGTCGCGACGCCTGGGGGTGGTGTCCTGCGCGCCCCTGCGCGCCTCCACGAAGGCGTGGTAGATGCCCCCACCGTTCCTCACGTCGTCCTCGCAGATCTCGTCTTCGCGGAGGTCCCCAGGTCCTCTGAAGGGAGGCACCGGAAACACCGGCAGGTGCAGGAGGAGCTCTCGTACATCGCGCCTCTTCGTGTGCCATTGAAATATTGCGAGGGTGTACACCGCGAGGAACACGACGCCGAGGATGATGAAGTACGAGACGCCGACGTACTCGTCGCTGCCGTCTTCGCAATCTTTGAAGCCGTTGTTCACCAGCATCGGGTGGATGCATGTGCCGTTCTTGCAGGCGAAGTAGACGTCGTGCTCGTAGTAGTTCCTGCAAAACCTTCTGCTGCACCTCACCTCATCTGATCCGTCCAAGCAGTTGCTGTACATGTCGCAAACGGAATCGCTGTTGTAACAACCAGTTTTGTCGGCGCATTCGTACTCGTCGCTTCTGCACATCAAAGATGTGGTGTACATCAGCCTAACAATGCCCAGAGGCTTCACAACGATTTCGAAGGATCTCCCCTGGAACTCCAGTGGTGATGTTAAATTGCCTCCGCAGAGCAGTACTTCCTTGTGCTGGTTGTTCACCCAGAGCTGCGTGTGGTTGCAGGTGAGCCTGTTTTGGGGCGCCTCCAGCGATTTGATCTGCATGAAGTTGTTCTTGGAGGTGACTGTGTATCTGCAGGTATCATTGGGGGCGTTTTCTTCGGGGTACTTTTGGCTTATGAGGACTCCTCCGGTCGATGTGATCACTTGGTCGAAGCAAGTGATAGAGATTGCGGTGGATATCGTCTGCACGAAGACCATAGTTCCAAGCATGACTTTGATAGATGAGGTTATCACGTCAAATCACTTGCTGAACTAACGAACTTCGATTGTGAATTGTAGTAAGCGGCGATCTGTTGACGCCAAAGTTGGCTGTTATATCTTACTCCTCAACTTATTGTGGAGCAAAGTGAAGGGAAAATATCCATAGGGCGTTGCACAACATTGCGATTGAAGAACGTACGAGAAAGGGAAACGAGAAGGGATCAAAGGGATAGAAAACAGTCCGCAGTTCAGCAAATCATGATTTATGTATTAAAAAAAAAATGTCCAAGCTCAATTTTGAGTTTAAACTATTTCTTGCTATTCTATAAATAATTCCACCTCCAGAATTACACTTAATGATGGGTGTTGTCTAAGAAGATAAGTCCTCTGGAGGATTGTATATTCTTTGGTGTTAATAATATTTACACTGCTCTGAAGATATACTCACAAGTCTTAGCATTTTTAGAAACATCTGGTGTTTTTATAAATTTTCCGAAATATGCATAGATTTTCAACAATTTTGTGATATTTTCTGCGATATTATCATTTTCTTAGTGTTCTAGATGAAGTAGAAAAGTCATTAATAAAAACTTCAGAAATTCTACTTCCAACTTTTGCTATTTTCAATAAAATTTTCTACAAATTGCCGAAAATTGCAGAAAATTTAAGTATATTTTTCTGCAATATATAAAGGTGCAGTCAAATTATCAAAATACATTAAAAATGTCTGGTATTTTTCCAGATATACTGACAGGATCTGGAAAATGTTCGGAATTTTGCCAGATATTCCGACAAGTCAAATTTTTAAAAACAACATCTGGTGTTTTTAATAAATTTTCCTAAATATGTATAATTTTGAACCATTTTGTACTATTTTCGGCGATATTTTCATTTTATTAGTGTTCTAGATGAAGTAGAAAAGTCATTAATAAAAACTTCAGAAATTCTACTTGTAACTTTTGCTATTTTCAATAAATTTTCTACAAATTGCCAAAAATTGCAGAAAATTTAAGAATATATGTTTCTGCAATATATAAAGGTGTAGTCAAATTATCAAACTACATGAAAAATGTCCAGAATTTGTCTACATATTTACAAGTTTAGACATAAATTCTTGTGTTATTATTAAATTTTCCTAAATATGCATACATTTTCTACGATTTTGCGATATATTCTGCAATATTTTCATTTTATTCAGTGCTCGAGATGACGTAGAAAAATAATTAACAAAACCTTCAGACGTTAAACTTGCAGCTTATAAAATTTTCCGAATTATGTATACATTTTCTACGATTTTGCGATATATTCATTTTATTGGGTGTTCTAGGTGACGTAGAAAAATAATTCATAAAATCTTCAGACGTTCGACTTGCAGCTTTGGATATTTTCAATAAATATTCCACAAATTGCAGAAAATTCAAGTATAATTTTCTGCAATATATAAAGGTGCAATCAAATTATCAAAATACATGAAAAATGTCCGGAATTTTTCCTGATATACTGACAAGCTTCAGAATGTTTAGAAATAAATTCCAGTGTTTTAATTAAATTTTCCGAAATATGCATACATTTTCAGCGATTTCGTGATATTTTTATTTTTTAAGTAGAATAGTAATTAATAAATTCTTATAATATCTTTAATAATTCTACTTGTAGCTTTTGTTACTTTCAATACATTATTCCACAAATTGCCAAAAAATGCAGAAAATTGAAGTAAAATTTTGTGCAATATGAATGTATTTTTGCGATATTTTTTATGACATTTTTATACAGTATTTGATACTTAAGTATTTCAGTATTAAAAAATTAATTAGTCAAATCTTCCGAAAACTTTCCATAATTGTACATACATCTCATAAGTTTTTATAAATTTTCTGCGATTGTTTACACAATGTGTTAAGTGTTTTAAATATATTAGAATATTGATTAACAACATTTTTGGAAACTGCTGGTTTCCAAATATGTTGTCGTAAATTTTCTACTTGCAAAATTTGATATTTTTATTTATTAAGTGTTCTAAATGAAGTAGAAGAATAATTAATAAAATTTTCAGAAATTCTACTTGCAGCTTTTGATATTTTCAATAAATTTTTCCACAAATTGCCAAAAAAAATGCAGAAAATTGAAGTAAAATTTTCTGCAATATGAATGTTTTTTGCGAATTTTTTTAATGACATTTTTATAAAGTATTTGAGATTAAGAATTTCAGTATTAGAAAATTATTAGTCAAATCCTCAGAAAACTTTCCATAATTGTACATACATTCTCTTAATTTTTTATAAATTTTCTGCTATTGAAATTTTGTATATTATGTAGCGTTTTTTGCTAATAAATATTCTTTATTATTATTATAATTATTATTGTTTACACTATCTGTTCAGTGTTTTAAATGTATTGAAAAATTGATTGACAATATTTTTGGAAACTGCTGGTTTCCAAAAATGTTGTTGTAAATTTTCTACCAGCAGATTCCAAAAATGTTGTCGTAAACTTTTTACTTGCAAAGTTTGATATTTTTAATAAATTTCCCTAATTTAAATTTCTTTAAAATAGATATTTTTTATATCGAAATTGATATTATCCAGGAATTATTAATTTACAAATTACTAAATTGACAAATAATGATATTTAAATATGCAAATAAATATACTAAACTTTCAGCAATTTTAATAGAATAATCAATGAACGTATTCTCAATGAAATTTTTTAAAATAGATTTAGTTAAAATATCAACAGTATGACAAATTCGGTTTCACAACATTTGTTGCCCAAACTGTGAGGAATGTTCACCAAATCTTCTATCGCATAACATTTGTCGCTTTGGAGAGTTTTTCTATACAGTACTATTCAAAAAAATATAGTTTGTATATGGGTGTAATAAATTACACATGTGTTCACTAAAATTCCATAGCTGTTGATCACAAGAATATTTCTGTATTCGTGCAGAAATCATTATTACTGTTAAAAACGCTACCAACTAATTACGACGCTGAGATGTTATTCGAACATTTTTTACGCAAACTTAATTATAAAGTTGGGATTTGACTCACACATATTTTTTTGCGCAAACCTGTAGATTTCACCGAAATAATTTATTTCAGTAACTAATTCCAGTAAAAAATATATCACTCATTTTTCCGCTTATGCATTCCGCACATTATAAACATTAGTCAACAAATAATTCAAATCGAATTTCGACTTACTGCGAGATGAATCACCAGGAATTCGCCTTGTTCGCACAAAACTCCGCTCACCTGAAACAAGAATTACGCGCATTAGCAACAATAAACATTCAGGTCACTCAATGTTCAACGACCTCAAGCTCATTGCCAATACAATAATAAACGTAATAAATCGTTAATGTTGCATACAGCAATTCGTACAATCGAGAAATTAACGAACAGACGTACGGACAGTTGAATGAAAAGTCTGTTTCTTTTGGAGAAATGAAAGAAATACAGGTAACAAAATACCAGCACCAGGGGCAAAGACGAATGAATGAAAATTCATTGATTTTCATGAATGAAAATTCATTGATTTTCATGAATGAAAATTCATTGATTTTCATGAATGAAAATTCATTGATTTTCATGAATGAAAAGTCTGTTTCTTTTGGAGAAAATAAAGAAAAACAGGTAACCAAATACCAGCAAAGAGTTTCTTCAGACTTTGGGCTACGACATTTTAACATTTTACAAGAACGTTTGGCAGTGCATATGATGAACTCTATAATGACGAAAATGTTTTTAGGCACCAATCGTATAAAAAATTTCCTCTTTGGCAAAAAAGTTCAACTGTATTTGTAAGTATAAGGAAAGTGAACAGAGTCTAGTCCCTGAACCCAGAATTTATGTAAATTTAGATATGTTTCAATGGAATGTTGTTATTTATAAAATGCAATGTAGCTTCAATAAATGTTTTTTTCTACAACAGTACGTAAACTTAAGTTTTTACGCATTGCTCACAGTGCGTAAAGTAATACTTTTCAGCGCAAGTGCGTAAAGTGACACTTTTCAGCACAAGTAGTGCGTAAAATTGGCGCTTTTCAGCACAAGTGTGTAAAAGTGACACTTTTCAGCACAAGTGCGTAAAAGTAACACTTTTCAGCACAAGTGCGTCAAAACATCGGTTGTGCGTTAAATAAGTTTTACACACAATTCATTCACTCACCAATCTTAGTTATTATTATAGATTAGTATCTTGCATGAAATTTTAGCTGTTATAGATACTAGCTGTCTTAGAAACAGTTTCTGATACATTTTCGTAAAGCAGTGCTTTACGAACTTGTATCATAAATAACATACATACATACATACATAATCCATCCCACTTTTACCCATTGGGTGTCGAGGTAACAACTTTTTTATTTTAATCTTCACCCATTTCTGATTGAAATTGTACCATCTAAATATGTTTCTCTGTTTTTATGTATGAAATTACAGTAAACGAGGAGCAAAAATCCAGTCTAGCTTTCAATTTATTAACGCTTCGATCCGAATGATTCGTTGGTCATTCACTGTGTGCTTCTCTTCGTCGGCATGACACTGAACTTGGATTCATGACCAAGGCCCCTTAGGTCTCTGATTTAATCTAATCGCCGCTTTCTATTCAGCCTCCGCGTGAGATGGTTATCTAATCCGGCTTATCTTTGAGGACGAGTCGGATGAAAGCACAGCGGAAGTAATGCTGATTAACAATACCGCAGCTTGGCAAGCACGCTTAATTAATTAATTAACCTCTCGAGCATCGCAAGTAATTTGAAACTCAGATATAGAGTGTAATAATAATAATAATAACCGTACAGCTCCTGCCCCTGGAAGGGCGTTTCTCATCAATCTAATATATAATGATTGAAACCTCGATATCAGGTCCAATAAATCCAATTTGGGTAAATTATGAGGATAGGTGCAAACGTTGCTGTGCTTTCTCAAGATTTGTAGCAATTATCAAAAACAGATTCTCAGCTCAAATCATGTTTTCGAGAAAATTGTACATAATGGTAATTGGAACTTAATAATTGAGTAGTATTATGGCAAAACATGCTATCTACCTTTTTTTAAATGCAATTTTTGGCATTAAATGGCCACAAATAAAGTTTACTTTAAGTATGAATGAACGAGGTATCTTTATTGTACCTTTGTACATAAGTACATAATGGTAATTGAAACTTAGCAAATATCAGAAAAAAGATTCTCAGCTGTACTCGTTTTTTTTTCGGGAAAATTATTAGGAAATGCATAATTCTATACCTACTGTTGTTGATGCCAGTGAATACGAAAATCGATCGGAAATAACTTTAAAATTCCTAAGAAGTTATTTATTGAACATCTTATAAACTCCACGAAACTGATAACTTTTCGTGGATAAAAATAATAAATAAATTGAATTAAATGAATAAATTCGGCTGAAAAATGGCATTACTAGATACATTCATATGTAAGTTAAAAAAAAAGAAGAAAATGATGAAATTACGATAACTAAATTAAATATTAATTAATACATATTGCGTGAAAACTTTTTTTAACTAAATTTGAAATGTTGGTCTAAAAAGTAATTTGATAAAATTCCAAAATCTGATATTTCATATTCTTGTTTTGGAATTCAGGAATAATAATAATCATAAAAAATAATTGACAATTATATTGACAATATAAAACAGCTAAGAAATTAAATAAATTTCACATAAATTCAACAAAAATATAAAAACAGTTAATAAATTAAATAAATTTCATACAAATTCAACAAAATTGTAAAAATACTGTAAATAATCTGATGCCCAAACTTTCTCAAATTTTTCTTCTTAATTATTCTTTTAATTGGCCTTTATCATGAATGAAATCAAGGAGCTCTCAATTGAGCTTATTAGGATAATAGGTAACTATAACATTTAATTTAAATAAAGATTTTTTTTAAGTTTAAATATGTATTTTGCCAACCTAATAGTTCCTAATATGAACAAAATGATAAAGATTGTGTCATCGTTGTTTTGAGTTGCATCAAAAATGTTATCCAAAATCAATTAATGTCATAAAAATTTACAAAATATTGTTATAAATTGTTTATTACATGTAAACCCCTCAACGTGACATTTTCAAAATCGATGGAATATTACAAACTCGACATAATGTAAAGGTAACTTTAAAGGGAGAGTCAACCACACATTTTTTTTTCGAGAACTAAAAATATTTCTAGGAATTGTTTTCAGTATACATTAACACATAGATCAAATTTAGATTGCTTTTAGCAAATAAGCAGATTTTTTATTTTCGAGAACTAACAAATACTTCTAGAATTGTTTTCAGTATACCCACATTAACACATAGATCAAATTTTGATTGCTCTTCAAAATAAGCAGATTTTTTTTTTCGAGAACTAACAAATACTTCTAGAATTGTTTTCAGTATACCCACATTAACACATAGATCAAATTTTGATTGCTTTTCAAAATAAGCAGATTTTTTTTTTCGAGAACTAACAAATACTTCTAGAATTGTTTTCAGTATATCTACATTAACACATAGATCAAATTTTGATTGCTCTTCAAAATAAGCTGTTTTTTTTTCGAGAATTAAAAAAACCTAAGTTAAATAACTAAAGTTAAAAATTAGACAACACTAATTGTAACGCTACAATTGTAACAAGCTAAAGTATTGACTACGTCTAAAATTCGAAGCAAAAAAATCAACATTTCTTTTTCTAAAATGGAAAATATTATTTGACACATAAAATAATAATTGCCTTTGAAATTAAGCAGTTGTTTATAAAGATTTTTTATTTTTTCTAGAATTAGAAAATAAAAGTTAATTCAGATGAAAATTAGACATTGATTGATAGACAACTATTGATTTTATCTTTAATTAGGTTAAAACAATCCACTATTTGTTTTTCTAAAATTGATCATATTTTTTCCAGTCTACATTACCGCATAGATAAAAAATAATAATAGCTCTCAAAAATAAGCTGTTTTTTTTTATAAAGAATGATTTTTTTCGAGAAATAAAAAATAAAAGGTAAA
This sequence comes from Othius punctulatus, assembly GCA_951805005.1. Lineage (NCBI taxonomy): Eukaryota > Metazoa > Arthropoda > Insecta > Coleoptera > Staphylinidae > Othius > Othius punctulatus. The sequence goes on along the minus strand of OX638141.1, from coordinate 3,576,621 downwards.
TAAAGTTAGAAATTACTAAAGTTAAAAATTCGACAATTAACAAGCTAAACTATTGATTTCGTGTAAAATTCGAAGCAAAATAATCCACATTTATTTTTCTACAATGGAAAATATTTTTATCCGTTTACATTAGCACATAAAATAATAATTGCTCTTGAAATTGAACAGTTTTTATAAAGAATTTTGATTTTTTCAACAAATAAATAATAAAAGTGAAATAAAGATCAAAATTGCACATTTAACAAGCCAAACTTTTGATTTTATCTTTAATTCGGTGAAAACAATCCACTATTTGTCTTTCTAAAATTGATAATATTTTATATTAACTATGCACTGTGTACATTAACACAGAAAAAAAAAATGCTCTTAAAAATAAGCTGATTTTTTTCCCAAAAATTAAAAATAAAAGTTAAATAAAGTTACATTTACAACAGACAATTAACAAGCCAAGTTATTTTTAATTTTATGAAAAAAATCCACCATTCGGTGAAAACAATCTACTACTTGTTTTTCTAAAATTGATAATATTTTTTCAGTCTACATAATTACATAGATTAAAAAAATTATTATTATTATTATTATTTATTTGAGATATAAAAAATAAAAGTTAAAAATGAGACATTTAACAAGTGTCAGAAAATTTGAGAAAAACATAGAAAAATGCATGCTTATATATTATATTTAAAAAAAAAAATGGTGTTTTTGTAAAGACTTTTGAACACTTGCTTTTTTTTAAATTTAAACGTAAAAACCTTGATTATGGAGATTTTATTGATTTTCTCTCAAAGTTTAAAAACTTTGAAATCTTATTTGACATGAGTTCTTACGGATCTTATGTAGAATTATAAACAGATGGAATTTTGTATGATATTTCATATTTTAAAACTTTAATTTTGTAGTTCTTGCCTTGATTTTTCCAAACTTTGTATTTTCTTATTGAATAATTTAATTACAATTACAGTACATAATTTATATGTAAAAACTTTCATTTTTTGAGTTCTTACAGACTTCATCTAGAGATTATTTTTGAGGATTGAGGAACCTTGTACACAATATTTAAGCAGATGAATTTTTGTATGATAATACATAATGAATTTTTGTACGATAATACATCATACAAAAATTCATCTGCTTAAAAATTGTGCACAAGATTCCTCAATCCTCAAAAATAATCCCAGGATTGAAAAATGTTGACAAGAACTCCAAAATGATTTATTTTTATATAAAACCGAAAAATCCATGCTTATATATTAAATTAAAAAAAGTTGGTGTTTTTGTCAAGACTTTTCAACACTTGGATTATTTTAGAAAATTTAAACGTAATAACCTTGATAATGGAGTTTTTATTGATTTTCTTTTAAAGTTTATAAAGTTTACATTTTATTTGACATGATTTCTTACGGATCTTATGTAGAATTATAAGCAGATGGAATTTTCTATAATATTTCATATTTTAAAACTTTAATTTTGTAGTTCTTGCCTTGATTTTTTAAAACTTTGTATTTTATTATTGAATAATTTAAATACAATTACAGTACATAATTTATATGTAAAAACTTTAATTCTTGGAGTTCTTACAGACTTCATCTAGAGATTATTTTTTGAGGATTGAGGAATCTTGTTTACAATTTTTAAGCAGATGATTTTTTGTATGATGTATTAAATACTTACACAAAAAAGTGGAGTTCTTGTCAAGACTTTTCAACACTTGCTTTTTTTTTAATTTATACGTAAAAACCGTGTTTATGGAGTTTTTTATTGATTTTTGATTTTTAAAATTTGTTTAAAATCTTCAAATTTTATTTGACATGAGTTCTTACGGATCTTACGTAGAATTTTCAAAGCAGATATAATTCTGTGATATTTCATATTTTAAAACTTTAATTTTGAAGTTCTTGCCTTCATTTTTCAAAACTTTGTATTTTCTTATTGAATAATTTAATCACAATTACAGTACATAATTTATATGTAAAAACTTTAATTCTTGGAGTTCTTACAGACTTCATCTAGAGATTATTTTTTGAGGATTGAGGAATCTTGTTTACAATTTTTAAGCAGATGATTTTTTGTATGATGTATTAAATACTTACACAAAAAAGTGGAGTTCTTGTCAAGACTTTTCAACACTTGCTTTTTTTTTAATTTATACGTAAAAACCGTGATTATGGAGTTTTTATTGATTTTTTATTTTTTAAATTTGTTTAAAATCTTTAAATTTTATTTGACATGAGTTCTTACGGATCTTACGTAGAATTTTCAAAGCAGATATAATTCTGTGATATTTCATCATATTATCATATTTTAAAATTTTAATTTTGTAGTTCTTGCCTTGATTTTTTAGAACTTTGCATTTTCTTATTGAATAATTTAATTACAATTACAGTACACAATTTATATGTAAAAACTTTAATTTTTGGAGTTCTTATAGACTTCATCTAGAGATTATTTTTGAGGATTGAGGAATCTTGTGTACAATTTTTATAAATAAAGTAATATTTAGCAGATGATTTTTAGTACGATATATTACATACTTATACATAAAAAAGGCGTTCTTGTCAAGATTTTTCAACACTTGGATTTTTTTTTTAGAAAATTTATACGTAATAAACCTTGATTATGGAGTTTTTATTGATTTTCTCTCAAAGTTAAAAAAAATATTTGACATGAGTTCTTACGGATCTTATGTAGAGTTTTTAAAGCAGATGGAATTTTCTATAATATTTCATATTTTAAAACTTTAATTTTGGAGTTATTGCTTTGATTTTTCAAAACTTTGTATTTTCTTATTGAATAATTTAAGTACAATTACAGTACATAATTTATATGTAAAAACTTTCGATTCTTACAGACTTAATCTAGAGATTATTTTTGAAGATTGAGGAATCTTGTGTACAATTTTTAAGAGTTGAATTTTTGTACGATGTATATACTTAAAATTTGGGAGTTCTTGTCAAGATTTTACAACACTTGATTTTTTTTAGAAAATGTATACGTAGTAACCTTGTTTATGGAGTTTTTATTGATTTTCTCTCAAAGTTTAAAAACTTTGAATTCTATTTGACATGAGTTCTTACGGATCTTATGTAGAATTTTCAAAGCAGATAGAATTTTCTATGATACATCGTATTTTAAAACTTCAATTTTGGAGTTCTTGCCTTGATTTTTCAAAATTTTGTATTTTCTTATTGAATAATTTATTACAATATCTGTATATAATTTTAAAAGATACTGTTTTTGCATGGATGCAGACTTCATCTAGATATTATTTTTGAGGATTGATGACTTCATCCAGATATTTTTTGAGGATTGATGACTTCAACTAGAGACTTAAAAACTTGAAATGTGGATTTTTAAGAATTGCGTGTTTGGAGTTTATATTGTTCTTTTTGGCTTTTGGAATATTTGTGAAATTAATGTAGAATTTTCAAATGTCATGCAAATGTATATACAAATTTGGATATTTTTTTTCGTTCATGTGCTATTTATGAAGATTCTTGTGAGTGTGAGTGTGTGTGTGTGTGTGAACTGATGTCTACTGAATTGGGATTTGGAGTTCTTATAGTCTGAATGTCGAATTTTTGAAACATTTGGAATTTTCTTTAATATTGTATAAAGAAACTAAGCAGATTTTTTTATAATTTTTTTTTGCGAAATGAAAAAAAAATAAGATCTTGCTTTTACACAGACAATGTGTACATAGGGGTATCATATTTATTGGGGGTATTATTTCTAGCTAAGCAAATTTATTAGGAGTATATCATATTCTCCAAATTGTATATAAAATCCGCTTCTTGTAGATTGTTTTTGATTTTTTTTTAAATTTGCATTCACATGTTCTTTTGAATGTTCTATTTTCTACAGTTTTATTTATTTCTTTTTATATTGCCTTTATTTCAATTTTATTTTCTGTTATTTATTGATGGCACTATTATTGCCTTATTATTGTTCGTTACGAGTAAATATTTATTTGCATAAATCAAGCGCTATTTCAGGCAGAAAGCGTTAACAAACACCACAAAACTTTGACATGGCATATCCCTTCACACGTTACAGTTAGAGTAATTGTAATTTCGGCATGATGCATGTGCGAGGCACGCGTTCAATTGTCGCTGGAGAGCTTAATGCGATGATGATGGTGATTGTAACTCTGATTACATTACGCTCACCGACATTTCAACGCCATGACAATGTTCATTAAAACGTATAATGTAACAACATATCATGGTGACTGGCTTGTTAGAATTGTTTCAAATGAACTTATAAACACTGTTAGCACCAGCAAACATTTATATACTCACTCATGCTAACATTTATATACTTAAAAAAAAATCAACATTGTCCCTCGCTCATGCTCATTTATATACTAAAAAAAATCAACCTCTAAGTAAACGATATATTATAAATTTGCGATAATGTCAGGCATGCAATTACATAGTTAGCCATTAATCATACTTTTAATATAGATTTCTGTGTAACCACGACTATTTTTAGTACAAAACCTCCGGAAAAACCGCAAACACTGTTATCCTAGCTTATCTTATTTATATTTATTAAATTCACGTGGATGGAGCGCATTTTTCTCGTCTAGACTCGCTGCAATTGCCTCCAATTTACTTGGAACGCCTCTTGACGGATTCCACGGCAATTCAGGCAAAGCGAGCGAAGATTTTAATAGGAATTATAATGGCGCCCCCACCCCCACAGCACTGCAAAAAAATTAAACTCCGAGGCATGAAAAAGAGGGCAGACAATTAAGTTATGCAAACAATAACTTCTCGTTTCTCAGTGTTGGGGGCAAAAATAATGCAAATTTGCTGTTTATCACAAAGCACTTAATTTATGGCACGATTCGTTTTTTTTTTCTTTCAATGATGTTAAAACAATCAAGCAGAGATATAATGAAGTGTAAGAGAAGCATATTAATGCTATCTCCTGTTGAAATCAGTTACAACAAATTTCTTACAAATTGATGATTAATTGATGCTTGTAGCCACTTTTGACTTATCACATCCGTTGTAAAATGGCTCAGTGAATAAAAACGTATTATTATTATTATTACTGCAACTGTACATTTGAATGTCATATATGGATGCATTGGGCTGATGAGACCCACCAGGTCGAAACCAGTGTCCAGTTCTGATAACAAATAGTATCCAAATGTACAATATTTAACACATAGAAAAGCAGAGAGGTACAACAACTGAGACTGCCCACGATACTAAAAAGTTATACCGATACGAAAAAATCGATGCACAGGATGTATCTGTACATGATATTAATACATCTACAATCCTATAACTATAATGAGTAATAAAATTGCAGAAAATTTATTGGAAGCATCAAATTCTGCATGTAGAAAGTCGAGAAAGAAAGAACTTAACAAACGAGAGAATAAATTATATATAATTTATACGAAAAATTTCAGGTTTTGATGACACATTGAAATTTATAATTAATATTTTGGTATTTACAATGAGAATTTCATAATTTCCAACTAAATTCAATTCAACAAGACAATTTGTTATTTCCCATGAGTTTTGGAATTTATAATGCAAATTTTGTACTTTCATTAAAAAATTGCAAATTCATTATAATTTAATAAGTTTTTATATTTATTTATGTGTATATTATGTAGGTTCTCGCGCTAATAAATATTATTATTTTCAATATAAATTGTATAATTGAGATGAATTGCTTAAAACTTCGCACATTAACAATCTGCAAACCCATTTTTTACATTCAAGTAATCTTAATCGCACTTACACATTTCCCTCCGATAAAAATAGTTGCAAGGAATGTCCTGGCCGTAGGTTTTTTTAAATAAATTAAATACCGTCTGGCTCCGTTCCGTTCCATATTTAATAACCGATTTCTATTCATGTATTATTCATTACCGTAATTGAAGTGATAAAGGAACGAATTGTCGGAGCAGTTTATACGATTCAAGAGAGCGGCAGTGAACAATGGCGGTGGCATTTACGTTTTATTAAACTGTTTAGGTTATTAAATGTGGTTTTTATTTTTGGTTCGACGAACCTCTTCTTCCCACCGTCCATCGAGGGACATGTGGCCGGCAATTTCTGTTTACAATTTCATACGTAGCACACATCCATACGTAACGGAGCAAAAGAGAGACGCAGCAATTGCCCGGTGTTTGATGACTCGGCGGATAATTTATAGCTTAGGACGGGAATTTATTGTAAGACGAACTGCTAGTAGTGAATGCTCCAACAGGAATAATTTTCCTATCCACTGGTTTATGAATATTTAACGTACGGGGCTTGTCGAAAAGAACTGATGGTTTTATTTTCTAAACGAAAATTATTAACAAGAAGCGAAATAACTGACAGTTTTTCTGATTAAAAAACTGTCTACTGATTTCTAAATTTTTCTTAAAGATTTTGAAATTTTTTTAGAATTGCAGATATTTTGTCATTTATTACAGGCAATTTTGAGACATATTGACTATTACTACTGATTATTTTCAAATGTTATGGCAAAATAAAAAAGTTTACCTTTAAAATCGCCAAAAATTGCCGAATTTGTAACTACTATTTTGTTTAACAAAAAAGTAAGATAAGAATTTCAAATTGCAGATCATGTATTTATGTGTGCAATGTAACAAACAACAAAATATCAAATGTTTGCAAACCAAATCTGTTTTTTTTTTAATTTTAGTGAATTTACTAACAATTTTTAACATATTAAGATTTATTTCTGAAAATCTTCAAACACTCTGGCAAAATTGCTGCTGATTTTAAGACGTTTTGGTACCTTAAATTGCAATTTTCTTAAAATTGTTAGCTTAAAATCTTCATAATTTCAAAATATTTCAATAAGAAATATGTATTATGTAAATCAACTGGTTAGACTTTTTTGTGCAATATAGAAGTAAATAAAAAAATAAATATTTGCTAAATAATATAGATGTTTTTTTTATTTTAGTGAAATTACTGACATTTTTCAGGCAGTTTTTGACAAATTTCAGTGGTTTTGACAAATAATACTGGCAATTTTGAAATATTTCAACTATTATTAATTATTATTTTTACAACCGGAACTAAGATACATTTTATGGCAAACTATAAAAAAGTTAATGTTCAAAATCACCAAAATTGCAGAATTCGTAACTAAATATTTTGTAAAACATGTAAGATTCAAGAATGTAACAAACAACAAAATATCAAATCTTTGCAACCAAATTTGATATTTTTAATTTACTGACATTTTGAAAATTATTACTGGTAATAATTTTCGACATTTCTACAGATATCTCAATAATTCTTAAGATTTTGAGATTTAATTTCGAGATCATAAAAATAAAAAATTACATGATTAGTACTCATATTTTATAATTCTCCAAATTTGTCGATAATTTAAAAAATATCAAGACATTTCTAAATATGTAATGCCAAATTTCGAAAGATTTTTCAATAATTTCTGTGATTTCTAATTATACATGAGATATCTACAGATTTCGAAATAAAGATCAAATTTCTAGGGATTTTTCAATAAATCCAAAGATTTCCCAATAAAAAATACTATTAAAAACATTTTTAAATCTTTGCAAGATTCCGAGAGATTTTCCTATAATTTCCACGATTTCACAATATTTTCGGAGATTTCTACAGATTTCCCAATAATTATCATGATTTCTGGAGATAATTTTGAGATAAAGCAATGCATATTAGCATTTTCAATAACTCTAAAGATTTCTTAATAATTTTTGAGATTTCCACAGATTTGCCAATAAATATCAATAATTCCAGAGATGTTTTTATTGCTTCCCAAGATTTGTCAATAATTATCGAAATTTCCATAAATTTCCCAATAAATATCAATAATTTAAGAGATTTTCGAATAATTTCCAAGTTTACACAATCATTTTCAAGATTTCTACAGATTCTCAATCATACTTAAATTTTTGAGAGATTTACTCAATAATTTCGAGATAAAAAAAAATCAGAGAAGATTATTACACATATTTTTTCATTCTCCAAATTTGTCGACAATTTATAAAATATGCAGACATTTCTAAATATGTAATGCCAAATTTTAAGCGATTTTTCACCCAAGATTTCTTAATAATTTTCAAGATTTCTACAGATAACTCAATAATTCTTCTATCAATATTATATCAATAAAACATTATATCAATAATTCCCGAGATTTTTTTAATGATTCCCAAGATTCTGAGAGATATTCCTATAATTTCCACGATTTCTCAATATTTTTGTAGATTTCTACAGATTTCCCAATAATTATCATGCTTTCTGGAAATCATTTCGAGGTTAAGAAGTGCATATTGGTATATTCAATAACTCTAAAGATTTCCTAATAATTTTTGACATTTCCACAGATTTGCCAATAAATATTAATAATTCCAGAGATTTTTGAATAATTTCCAAGATATAAAAATAATTATCGAGTTTTCCATAGATTTCTCAATAAATATCAATAATTCCAGAGATTGCCGAATAATTTCCAAGATTTCACAATAATTTTCGAGATTCCTAGAGATTCTCAATAATTCTTAAGATTTCGAGAGATTTTCTCAATAATTTCGAGATAAAAAAATAAGAAAAGATGACATGCATTACACATATTTTTCATGCTCCAAATTTGTCGATATGTTAAAAAATATCGAGACATTTCTAAATATGTAATGCCATATTTCGAGAGAATTTTCAATCATTTCTCTAATTGCTCAATTATATTTGAGATCTCTACAAATTTGTGGAGAATTTTCAATAAATCCAAAGATTTCCTAATAAAAAATTGCTACTAAAAACATTTTTAAGTCTTAGCAAGATTCCGAGAGAATTTCCTATATAATTTCCACGATTTCTCAATATTTTCAGTGATTTCTACAGATTTCCTAATAACTATCATGATTTCTGGAGATAATTTCGAGATAAAGAAATGCATATTGGCATTTTCAATAACTCTAAAGATTTCTTCTAAATTTTTGAGATTTACACAGACTTCCTAATAAATATCAATAATTCCAGAGATTTTTTAATAACACCCAAGATTTCCTAATACTTTTCGAGATTTCTACATATATCTCAACAATTCTTAAGTTTTTGAGAGATAATTTCAAGATCATAAAAATAAAAAAATGATTGATATGATTACTCATATTTTACATGCTACAAATTAGTCGATAATCTTAAAAAATATGAAGACATTTCTAAATATGTAATGCTATATTTAGAGAGATTTTTCACCCAAGATTTCTTAATAATTTTCGTGGTTTCTACCGATATCTCAATAATTCTTAAGATTTTGAGAGATAATTTCGAGATCATAAAAATTCTGAAATGATTGGCATGATAATTACTCAATTTTTTTCATTCTCCAAATTTGTCGACAATTTAAAAAATATTACATTTCTAAATATGTAATGCCAAATTTCTAGAGATTTTTCAATCATTTCTCTGATTTCTCAATTATATTTGAGATCTCTACAAACTTTCGAAATAAAGATCAATTGTCTGGAGATTCTACAATAAATCCACAGATTTCCCAATAAAAAATTGCTATTAAAAACTTCCCATTTTAATGGAAATAATAAGCATTTTCATTAAAAAAAAATTAAAAAAAAATAATGTCTAAAGAGAATTTAAAACTCTACTAAGTTTTCTCGGGTGATTTTTCAATCATCTCTCTGATTTCTCAATTATATTTGAGATCTCTACAGATTTCGAAATAATGATCAAATTTCTGGATATTTTACAACAAATCCACAGATTTCCCAATAAAAAATTGCTATTAAAAACTTCATTTTTTAAAGAAAATAATAAACATTTATACAAAAAAAAAAAAAAAAAACAGTGATTAAAGAGAATTAAAAACTCTGCCTTTTTTTCTAGTGTGTCAAAATTAAAGATATCTATTTTTATACTAACTCTTGGGTTAGCTATTACTTGAGTAAAGTAAAAATATACATTGAAATATTATATATTTTATTTTAGATTATAAAACATAGAAAACATAGTTGAGTCAAGTTAAAAAAGAAACATTGAAATATTATATATTTTATGTTAGATTATAAAACATAGAAAACATAGTTTTATAATCTAAAATAAAATATATAATATTTCAATGTTTTTTTTTTTTTTTTTTTTTTACTTGACTCAAGTAATAACTAACCCAAGAGTTAGTATAAAAATAGATATATTTAATTTTGATCTACTAGAAAAAAAGGTTCGCAATCGCTGTGCTAGAGTCTAGCAACTAGCATATAGCTCTAGAGCTATTCTACAGAAATACATGTAATTCATATATAATAGCTCGAATCTCTGCTTATATGTTTTATTTGAGTTATTGGATGTTCTAGATTTAGTAGTTTTATTTAGTATTCTAGTAATTTATTGGCATTTTAGTATTTTATTTAGTTTTCTTTAGGTAGTACAAAAAAAAAATAACAAGGCAACATTGGCATTTTGAAGTTTAGTGAAGCACCTTATGAAGTTTATTCCGCCCTCACAATGGAAATTATTTTCAAAAAATTGCGAAACAAAGCGAGTTTTGGAAACCAGTCAAAGCTTCTAGCGACTAGGCGAACTAGGTTGAACACTCAGCGATTATGTAAACGATCATTTAGCATTGTGGGGACGAAAGTGCGAATGAACATCGGCAAGTATTTAAAAAAAATTGCGAAACAAAGCGATTTTTGAGTACGAGTAAAAGGCTTGTAGCAACCAAGCGAACTAGGTTGAACACTCAGCGACTGTGCATACGATCATTTCGTGTTGTGGAGACGAACGGCAAGTATTCTCAAAAAAATTCGAAACAAAGCTATTTTTGGGAAACAGTCAAAGGCTTGTACCGACCAGGCGAACTGGGTTGAACACTCAGCGAGTGTGTAAACGGTCATTTAGCGTTGTGGAAACGTACGTGCGAATGAGTAACGGCAAGTATTTTCAAAAAAATGCGATACAAAGCGATTTTTGGGGTCGATTAAAAGGCTTATAGCAACCAGGCGAACTAGGTTGAACACTCAGCGATTGAGGCGAACGTGCGGACGAACAACGGCCAAGTATTTTCAAAAAATTGCCATACAAAGCGATTTTTGGAGACGAGTAAAAGACTTGTAGCAACCAGATGAACTAGGTTGAACACCCAGCGATTGTGTAAACGGTCATTTCGCGAACGTGCAAAGGCGACTCGTCAACATCAGTTCTTACTTACTAACACTACGGAACTCGACCTTCACCCCAAAGCCGAGGGAACTCAAGAGACACCTGCAGACCGCCGATTTCACGAAAGTACACCTTGTTTACGCCGCTCCTGTTACCAATTACCGAGTCGTTACTCGAGGTTGGGCGTCGCGTTGTCCGTTTTCGCCTCTAATTACACACACACAACGGCGTGTCGGATTGCCCGTCTATCGCCTCCTGGCCAGTGCAACCGTTTAGAAAAATAAACACGACGTTTAATCATAATAACGATGGATTACGCGTACGCTAAGCGGCGTAAACGCTGGAAATTACGGCTGCGATTTGCATAAATTATCGTGTGCAAGCGCGGGCTGTGGCCGTGTAAATTCCATGTTCCTTTTTATATATAAATAAATGTGGGAATGTGAAATTAAGAAAGTCAGGAGTTAATTGTATTGTTTTAATGTAATGCTGCTAAAAGGCAATTACTGCAATTGTAGATGGACAAATCTTGGACGTCAGTTGCGTATATCCAGAGATATTAAGTAAGAGAACGACAAAAACTTATCGAACTCCCACTATAGATAAGCCATTGTACGGACGGGTTAACAAAATTTGCATGTAGGTACATATTTCGAAGGAGGATAGGTAACCAAAACCGCTGAAATTTGCAAAAAATTCTTGTGCAATATACAAAAATCCATAATGGCAAAATATTAAGTGATTGAAAATTAAGCAAAATGTGCACACATAACCAGAAACTTTTATAATTACAAAATTATGCAGGTGAAATTTCAAACTAATTTTGGTAAAATTGGGCAAAATTTCTATGTAGGTACATATTTCGAATATTCGTAAACACCCCGAAAATAAAAAAAAAACTGAAGATCTATACAAATCAAACAAATAGCAACACCATACAAAACAAACATAACAATATTTCTGCATAGAAATCTATAAAAACTAGTACATAAATTTAAAACGTAAAAACTTTTTTAGCGATTATGGCCAGCTTTTCTCAAAATCCCAGGTATTATAGAAACTTAGGCACATACAAAATACTATTAATACTAAAAACTAAAATAAATAGAATTGCCCAATCTTCACAATAAATCATCATATTTTTAAGGGCGGTGTTTTTTTTTTTAATGTAGATTAATTCCAACCCTGGTTTTGGTGGTGCAGGGTAATTTTTTCTGATTTTCATGGAAATATTTAATCAAACGTAAAGTAAAAAACTAAACAGTGTAGAATTTTATCAGATTTTTGTTATTTCAATTAAATAGCCTGCAATCATACGAGTCTTGTCAACTTCCCACAAAATCTAAGCAATTGTAGAAAATTGCAGATCAAATAATCTATAACAAAAAATTATAACTAATATTTATTTTGCAACTAAAGTTCAAGTTTTCAGTTCAAAAAGTTCAGTTTTATTTTTAAACTTCATGAATAATAATAATAAATTAGTAATTGCTGTTCCGGAATAAAATAATAAACTTTGACCAATTTGGAGAATAGCAAATTGCAGTACATAAATGTATTTTGACGTCCGCAAAACTTTAGATATTAACAAAAAAAATGAGATATTTTAGATGAATATCCCAAATTTTTGAAAAATGCTCAGAAAATTGCGTTACAAAACAAAAATCAAAGTTAAATAGTTTGCATTTATAAGAAATTGCGGTTGTGCAGAATTCTTGTAATTTCTCAACAAATAAATTTAAAACCTCAAAACTATGTTAGCGATTATGGACAGCTTTTCTAAAAAAAGTTCAAGTTTTCAGTTCAAAAAGTTCAGTTTTTTTAACTTTCATGAATAATAATAATAATAATTCAGTCTAAAGAATTCGTAATTGCTGTTTCCGGAATTAAATAATAAATTTTGACCAATTTGGAGAATAGCATATTGCAGTACATAAATGTATTTGGACGTCCGCAAAACTTAAGATTTAAAAAAAAAGAGAAATTTCAGATGAATATCCGAAATTTTTGAAAAATGCTCAGAAAATTGCTTTACAAAACAAAAATCAAAGTTAAAAAGTTTGCATTTATAAGAAATTGCGGTTGTGCAGATTTCTTGTAATTTCTCAACAAATAAATTTAAAACCTTAAAACTATGTCAGAAAATGGACAGCTTTTCTAAATAAAGTTCATGTTTTCAGTTCAAAAAGTTCAGTTTTTTTAACTTTCATGAAAAATAATAATAACTTAGTCTAAAGAATTCGTAATTGCTGTTTCCGGAATTAAATAATAAATATTGACCAATTTGGAGAATAGCAAATTGCAGTATATAAATGTATTTTGACGTCCGCAAAACTTAAGATATTTAAAAAAAATTAGAAATTTCAGATGAATATCCCAAATTTTTGAAAAATGCTCAGAAAATTGCTTTACGAAACAAAAATCAAGGTTAAAAAGTTTGATTTATAAGAAATTGTGGTTGTGCAGAATTCTTGTAATTTCTCTACAAATAAATTTAAAACCTTAAAACTATGTTAGCGATTATGGGCAGCTTTTAAAAACATCTTGGTATTATAGAAACTTAGGCACATAAAAAATACTATAAATATTTTATAAAATAATAGAATCTGCCTATTCGAAAGAACAATATTTTTTTCTGAAATTTTTGGTAAATTAAGAGACATATGTAATGAATTGTGCCAAAATTGGCAGTAAATAAATGTGTTATTCGATGGTTTTGTGCACCTTAGGTTGCCCACATACTATCATCAAATAACTGGCTTGTTTCAGAAATTTTGGTAACATTTTTTTTTTTCATTTATAAGATTTTTAGTTGCAACTTCTGCGTTTCAGCTCAATTTTCCGTTTTTCTATTGCACTTTTATTACAGTCAAATTTTCTGCAATAAGAAATAGCAATATTATATAAATTATATAAATAAGCAATAAGATTTTATATTTATATTTGTGTATTTTCATCTCCATATATATAATAATAATAATAATAATTTATTTTGTATCAGACTCCAGTGAGTCTGATACAAAATAAATTATTATTAGAGTTGAGTTATATTAGTGAGTTATTACATTGTCGTTTATATGTGTGTTTCTGTTTCTGCAGAACAATTTTTGACATGTAATATTCATTACAGAATCACAAATTCACAAATACAGACAAATAATAATAATATGAGGCGGAAAGACCCCATATGGGGTCGATAGCCCAATAAAGATCGATTATATATAATAATAATAATTATTAAGATGTTAAAAAATATAATTCATAAGACTATCCGAAACATTTCAAAAACTTCTGGAAACATTTGATATTAAAAACAAATAATCGCAATTTAGTCAAATTATCTGCATTTCAATAAATTTTATATTTATATTTGTATTTTATTATCTCTATGTATATATGTGCGTTTCTGTTTCTGCAGAACAATTTTTGACATGTAATATTCAATCCAGAATCACAAGTACATTATTATTAGCATTATGATGAAAAAAATATATAAAATTTTGTCAGTTACAGTGGAAAATATAAGAAATATAAACAGCTGCAGTTGAAAATTTGACACATTTTGACAGTTACCGCAGAAAATTTGACAAATTTTGAGTCACCGCAGAAAATATGACAGTTTGATCGCTGTAGTTAAAAAATGACATACTTTTACAGTTATTGACAAATTTTGATAGTTACCGCAGAAAATTTGACAAATTTTGACAGTCACCGCAGAAAATATGACAGTTTGACCGTTGTAGTTAAAAAATGACATACTTTTACAGTTACAGTTAAAAATATGACACATTTTGACAGTTGCAGTAAAATTATGACAACTAATCATAATAAACTTTTAAGGTGACATATCATATGTGAGAAATTAAAAAATGTCAAAGTTAGAAGCTATGAAATCAAAATATTACGATTTGCGAACTGTATCATAGTAAATTTTGTAGATTTTTAGAACTTGAGCATAGAACTTAACAGATTTTAACAGTTGTAAGTAAAATGTTTATGAATTTTGATAGTATGGGTAAAAATTTGTTCAAATTTTGATTGTTACAATTGTATACTTGACAAATTTTCACATGTGAAGCTACAAATGTGACAACTTCGCAGATTTTAATATTTACAGTTAAAAATATAAGACAATTTGACCGTCATAGTTAAAAATATCAGAAATATCGACAGATATAGTTGAAAATATCATATATTTTTTCGATTACCGTTAAAAATATCGGAAATTTTCGCAGGTACATTTGAATAGGTATCAAATTTTGATTGTTGCAGTTGTATACTTGACAAATTTTCACATATGGAGCTACGAAAATGGCAACTTCGAAGATTTTGACAGTTACAGTTGAAAATATAAGACATGTTGACATTCACAGTTCAAAATATCAGAAATATCGACGGCTATAGTTGAAAATATCACAAATTTTGTCAGTTATTGTTGAAAACCTTTGACTAAAAACGAAATTTCACATATGGAGCTACGAATGTGGCAACTTCGAAGATTTTGACAGTTACAGTTGAAAATATAAGGCATGTTGACAGTCACAGTTCAAAATATCAGAAATATCGACAGCTAACTTGAAAATATAACAAATTTTGTCAGTTAATGTTAACAATAACAGAAATTTTGTCAGTTACAGTTGAACATTTGTTAAATTTTGACCAATTGTATTGATGTATTATGAGCCATTATTATTTTTGGATTTTACTTTACGTTTTCTGCAATTTGTGAAAATATGACATATTTTGACAGTTGCAGTAAAAAATGTGACATATTTTGAAAGTTGCAGTAAAATTATGACAACTTGTCATAATAAGTTTTAATGTGACATATCTTAAGTAAAAAAATTAAAAACGTCAACGTTAGAAGTTATAAAATAAATATATTATGATTTACGAACAGTACCATAGTATATTTTATTAAAAAAAAAAGTATTCGAGCATATAATTTGACACATTTTGACAGTTTGAAGGTTTATGGATTTTGATAGTAAGATAGACATGTTTTCCAATTTTGTTTCTTACAGTTGTATACTTGACAAATATTTACATGTGAAAATGTGAATATTTGTTAATAATAATAATTCAGTCTTAATAAAAATTAATATATTTTAGATAAATGTGGGATATTTTAGAAATGATCAGAAAATTGCTCTACAAAAAAAAATGGAAGCTAAAACGTTTGCATTTATAAGAAATTGTAGTTATGCAGAATTCTTGAAATTTCTCAACAAATACTTAAAAACGTTATTGTATTTATTTCTCTTTGACTTAAAACAAATTTTCACATGTGAAGCTACAAATGTAACAACTTTGCAGATTTTAAGATTTTAATAATTACAGTAAAAAGACATTTTGACAGCGACAGTTGAAAATATCAAAAATATCGACATCTACAATTGAAAATATCACAAATTTTATGGGCTACCGTTAAAAATATCGGAAATTTTGTCAGTTACACTTGAACAATTATCAAATTTTGATTGTTGCAATTGTATACTTGACAAATTTTCACATATGGAGCTACGAATATGGCAACTTCGCAGATTTTGACAGTTACATTTGAAAATATAACATGTTGACAGTCACAGATCAAAATATCAGAAATATCGACAGCTATATTTGAAAATATCACAAATTTTATCGATTATCGTTAAAAATATCAGAAATTTTGTCTGTTAGATTTGAACAATTATCAAATTTTGATTGTTGCAGTTGTATATTTGACAAATTTTCTCATATGGAGCTACGAATATGGCAACTTCGAAGATTTTGACAGTTACAGTTAAAAATATAAGACATGTTGACAGTGACAGTTCAAAATATCAGAATTATCGACTGCTATAGTTGAAAATATCACAAATTTTGTCAGTTACTGTTAAAAATAACAGAAATTTTGTCAGCTACAGTTGAACATTTGTTACACTTTGACCAAATGTATTGATGTATTGTCAGCTATTATTATTTTTGGATTTTACTTTACGTTTTCTGCAATTTCTGAAAATATGACATATTTTGACAGTTACAGAAAAAAATATGACATATTTTGAAAGTTGCAGCAAAATTATGACTATTATACTAATTAATTAAACTATTAAACTAATTAATTAAACTATTAAACTAATTATAGTAAACTTTTAATGTGACATATCTTATGTAATAAAATTAAACATGTCAACGGTAGAAGTTATAAAATCAAAATATTACGATTTACGAACAGTACCATAGTATATGTTATAATTGTTTTTAGTAGTCGAGCATATAATTTGACACATTTTGACAGTTTGAGGGTTTGTGGATTTTGATAGTAAGGGTAGACATTTTTTCAAATTTTGTTTATAATAGTTGTATACTTGACAAATATTCACATGTGAAGATACAAATGTGGCAACCTTTCAGATTTTGACAGTTACAGTTGAAAATATAAGACATGTTGACAGTCAGATCAAAATATCAGAAATATTGACAGCTATAGTTGAAAATATCAGAAATTTTTTCAGTTACTGTTGAAAATATCAGAAATTTTGTCAGTTACTGTTGAAAATATCAGAAATATTGACAGCTATAGTTAAAAATATCAGAAATTTTGTCAGGTACGTTGAAAATATCAGAAATGTTGTCAGTTACTGTTGAAAATATCAGAAATGTTGTCAGTTACTATTGAAAATATCAGAAATATTGACAGCTATAGTTAAAAATATCAGAAATTTTGTCAGGTACGTTGAAAATATCAGAAATTTTGTCAGTTACTGTTGAAAATATCAGAAATGTTGTCAGTTACTATTGAAAATATCAGAAATATTGACAGCTATAGTTAAAAATATCAGAAATTTTGTCAGGTACGTTGAAAATATCAGAAATGTTGTCAGTTACTGTTGAAAATATCAGAAATGTTGTCAGTTACTATTGAAAATATCAGAAATATTGACAGCTATAGTTAAAAATATCAGAAATTTTGTCAGGTACGTTGAAAATATCAGAAATTTTGTCAGTTACTGTTGAAAATATCAGAAATTCTGTCAATGTGGAATTTGAGTGTTTTGGAAACAACCACGGCCCAAATTTTGTACAAGTTCTAAATTTTGCACCTGTGTGCAAAATAAAAATCAAAACTGTTCTTAAAAAAGCTTTACTGTTGGCTAGTTCTGTTGTAATTCTTCAAGTTCTAAATTTTGCGCCAGTATGCAATATATAAATTCAAAATTTCTTAAAAAAAACTTTATTGTTTGCTAGTTCTGTTGTAATTTTAGATGAAATGTGATGTCTGGGCTTAGAATCGATTCAAGTTTTGTCGTGTATTTATTTAAAACGTCTGATGTCAGTAAACATGAATGCAATGCTAATCTATGACGGATTTGTTAAGATAAAAATCGGAGTTTCAGTTCTCACTCTATTAACTCCAATTCACGGAAGTAAACACTGCCAGTACATGCATTCCTGGTTAACTATTTAATTAATCGTCACAATTTTCACTCGTTCATTGTGCCGTTTCCTTTGTGTGATCCCTGTAATTAACATGCACTCGTGCGCACCGACAATTGAGGGGGAGGGGGGACAATTAAAATTTCGAATCGAAATTTCCCGATGCCCATTTAGAGATTAATGGTAATCAGCACTTCCTCTTCACGCCGGGCATTATTATCTGTTTGCGCCTTGTGCCTTGTGTCATCTGGTGGGAGATACGGCACAATTATAAATAATATATTCAGCGGCCGCTTCCTGCCGGGGGCCATTTCCAATTTTCGACCATCACAGGGAGGAAGCACGTTCTGAATATTTTTAGGCCGCAATGGGACGGGCAGAGGGCAGATTACTGAAGACTGTTGAGAAAATGGTAAACGGCAGCTGACGGTACATCGAGCACAAGATCGGATAAAGCAGCGGATTGATGGGCATACCTATTAGTGATGGGCATACCTATTAGTGATGACTTTTTTGGGGGACAGTTTCATGATTTCTTGAATTGAATATTTGTTCCTAATTTTTTGACATGAATGTAATTGATACTCTGAAGATGCGTAAATAACTATATAAACAAATCTTCGAATATATGTATTTTAAGTAAAGTTCTAAAACTTTTTCTACGACAGTGCGTAAACTAAGTTTTTACGCACTGTTCACACTGCGTAAAGTAAAACTTTTTAGTAGAGGTGCGCAAAAAAATCACCTGAGCGTAAAAATGAGTCCGATTCACTCACGAATTAAAAAATATAGTATTTTTCAACAAATTTTAGCTGTTTTTCATAACAGCTGTTGTAGAAAAAACTTTACATGTTACATTTTCGCAAAGTAGTGCAATCTATGAATGCACTGACCTATCTAAAAATACCTACAATCTCTCCTCTCTCCTTTTGCAGCCAGTGAACGTCGATGATGATCGTGTCTCTTTAAATGTCAACGATCCTCATATTATCTCGGATGTTATTGTTGTCGCTGGAACCGCTCAACCGACACGAACCCGTGTTATTTATAAGCGCTAAATCTGCGTACAGTTATTTTTTCCGTGTGCATCGGCGGCATTTTTTAAATTATAGCAATTTGTGCGATTGTAACGAAAGCATTAATCACGTTTCAGGCGGAAGTTTCGAAATTGTCCAAAAGTTTTGTCGTCGCACTTAATGATGCGTAACTTATTTTTAAATTATAGCTCAAACCGGGAAACTGCAGCATACAATTTTGTGGAAGTTTAGGGAGGAGACCAGTTTAGAATTTCATAACTAAAATTGCATCTAAACGAATAGCATTTCGTTATTATGACGTAATAATTTCCGAAAACGAACATGAAACTTCCACATAAAGTTTAAAAATTAATGCCTTTACTATGTGTATTTTCTGAAATTTTATTTAATTTACTGAAAAACATTAATTGCTCTTTCTGAAAGTATTGATTGATTCACTTCTTTTTCATTTGGTAGAAATCATATCGAATATTCTAGAACTGTGGCGAAATATTGTTAATATTTTGGAATTTTCAAGGATTATTTTAGAGAATCCCAGAAATAATTATTGATTTTCTGGAAAATTTTAATGCGTTTTCCGAAACGATTGTGATTTTTGTAAAAAAAGAAATTATACATTTGATAATAGATTTTGATAAATTTTCTAGGACTTCCCAATTTTAGTGGAAAATTTAGGGATTTTTTGAATCCTTGAACCTATTCAGATAAAAGTTCACAAGATTTTGTGACATGTTTATTGTATTTTCAAAAATGTTACCGAATTTCGTGGAAATTTTAGAGAATTTTTGAATTCTCATATTCAAAATTCAGATATAATTTAAACAATTTTCTAAATAAAATATTCGAAATATTTTTATTATTGTATTTGTATTGTATTTGTATTGTATTTGTATTGTATTTGTATGTTAGTATTAAGTGCTGCCTGACCCTAATTGTATATTCTTCTTTTGACTTGTGAAAACTGTACAGTTACTGAACACCAATAAATACTATACTATACTATACTATGAGTCAATACTATTATTCAACAATTCGATATTTTTCTAGTAATCTTGCAAACGTTTAGTGAAAAATGTGAAATTGTAGACTTACAACCATAATAATTAAAATCGTATGTATTGTATTGTATTTTGACCTATGAAAAACATCTAGAATGTGATGACCTTAATAAATCTATTCTATTCTATTCTACACAGCAGTAATTATTTATAGAAGCTTTCTGCCTTACTTTATAAATTCGAAAAAAGGTTACCTACACAGTCTGAGAATGCGAATAAACATAATTTGTACAAATTGCAAATTTTTATACATATTTACAAAGCCACCACAAAAATCTCCAGGAAACTTAAATTGCTTTGAAAAAATATATAATCTGCATTGCTCAATAATTGTCCAAAAACGCTAATTTTAAAGGCCGTAAGAATCCAGAAACATAAATTAGGCAAAACTTATTTTGCAAGCAATATTCACAAATTTTAATACTGTAAGTTTGAACATATCTTATTTATTTTTTCGATTCTCGTAGTTTTTCCTTTGCATAGTTTGCTATAGCGAAATTATGTTTACTGGGCAAAACATCTTATGTCAGTATCTGAATTTATATGAGCTTTCATCAAATGCTATATTGTCTACATCGTGAACAATAGTTATTTACTAATTATTTGTACCTGCGATCAGATAACCATTCTGATACAAAAGTTTCGCAGCTACAATAGACAAACTTTGCATATTTTGCTATTCCGAAATTTATGTTTACAGGGCAAAAAATGTCAGTATCTGCATTTATATGAGCTTTCATCAAATGCTTTATTTTCTAGATCGTAAACAATAGTCATTTATTGAATATTTGACCAGCGATCAGAAAACCATTCTCTGCAACAAAACTTTCGCAGCTACAATAGAACTAGCTCAATCAATTTTTGTAGATTTTTTTACAGACCCGGACGATAAGGTTTGCGGATACGAGCGTTGCCACCGTGGAGTTCAATGATATTCCTTAAAATAGCCTAGCAGATAGTATACTAATTATTGTTCTCGGCCAAGGTCATGTACTGGCATTGCCGAGGTCCGCCGCCTCGAGCAAAATCGAAACGATTTCCCTCTCAAATTCATTTCTTCAAACGTATTCAAATGAGTCCACAAAATCGCTTCAATTTAAAATTCGATAATCAAATTTAGTTCTGGACATTTTTTTGCGAATCATAATCAATAAATATTGGTCATTTTATTGCTGTCTTTTTATTTTTATTATAATTTTATTATTGTGATTATTACATTTATATTGTATGTTGTCATTGTATTTTAACATTTTATATGTGTAACCAATTGACGCTCATATCCACCAGATGATTATACAAATTAGTATTATTGTAATGTGGTAAAAATGAATAAAGTAAAGTATCTATCTATCTAGTATCTATTCTACAATGCAGAGATGTATAATCTACATGTAAATGTAGAATCTACATAATCGTAATAGGAGACAATTCAAATACAAAAAAAATCTGTTTTGCCATATTTGGTATCATTCTGTGAATCAAAATACACTAAAGATTTTATTATTATTATTATTATTATTATTATTATTGGTGATTGTAATTTTAAGATTTTGTATGCATGGCGATAATTATGCTGTTACAGATAATCGTTATATTTATTATTTTCATAAAAATCAAACAAAATACGAATTAAGTTTCGAACAATAGATAGAACAACGATAGATCGCGACATGTTCAAAAAATTCTGAAAAATACCAATTGAATTCCAAATATTCGTGTAATTTCTAAAAAAAAATCCAGATATGTTCAAAAAAATTGAAAATACCTCTTGGATTCAAAAAATGACTGTTTTGTTTTTTTTGGAAAATACCTGTCAAGTTCTAGATTTTCCAGAAATTGACAAACAAAACGTAATATCTAAAAACATTCGTACAATTTGAGTGAACATTTTGAATAGTAGTTATAGTACATATAGTCAAAACTTTTTGGAAAAACCAGTCGATTTCCAAATATTCCACAAATTAAAAAGAACGAATATTACAGAAATTAAAAAGAACAAATATTACACAAATTAAAAAGAAATAAGTAATTTTTAATATTTTTTTCTTGAATTTTAGTGGAACTTCCAACTAATAGATACGGCATAATCAAAACATTCTGAAAAATACCAGTTGAATTCCAAATATTTTAGTAATTTCTTTAAAAAAACAGATATGTTCAAAAAATTCTGAATATACCACTTGTATTCCAAATATTCCAGTTTTTTTTGTCGGAAAATACCTGTCAAGTTCTAGATTTACCAGAAATTGGCAAAAACAAGTAATATCTAAACACATTCGTACAATTTGAGTGAAATTTTCGAATAGTAGCTCATATAGTCAAAACTTTCTAAATAAAACAGTCGATTTCTAAATATTTCTGAAATTAAAAAGAACAAATATTACAGATATTAAAAAGAAATAAGTAATTTTTAATATTTTTATGCCGAATTTTAGTATAACTTCCAAATATTTTAGTAGTTTCTAAAAAAAAAAACAGATATGTTCAAAAAATTATGAATATACCACTTGTATTCCAAATATTCCAGTTTTTTTTTTCGGAATATACCTGTCAAGTTCAAGATTTTCCAGAAAATGACAAACAAAATGTAATATCTAAAAACATTCGTAGAATTTGAGTGAAAATTTTGAATAGTAGTTATATTACAAGTAGTCAAAACAGTTTGGAAAAAACAGTCGATTTCCAAATATTCCAGAAATTAAAAAGAACATATATTACAGAAATAAAAAAAAGTAATTTTTAATATTTTTTTCTTGAATTTTAGTGGTACTTCCAACTAATAGATACAGCATATTCAAAACATTCTGAAAAATACCAGTTGATTTCCAAATATTCCGGAAATTAAAAAGAAATTAAAAAATTACTACATATAACAAACTTAAATATATAGCTGGTAATGTATGGATAAAACCTTAAACTTGATTAAAAAAGAAATGTAATTTTTAATATTTAAATGTTGAATTTTAGTGGAACTTCCAAATAATAGATACGGCACATTCAAAACATTCTGAAAAATACCAGTTGAATTCCAATTATATTAGTAATTTCTAACAAAAAATCCAGATATGTTCAAATAATTCTGAAAATACCACTTGAATTCTAAATATTTCGGTTTTGTGTTTTCGAAAAATACCTGTCAAGTTCGTCATTTTCCAGAAATTGACAAACAAAATGTAATATCTAAAAACATTCGTATAATTTGAGTGAAAATTTTGAATAGTAGTTACAGTACTAATAGTCAAAACTTTCTGGAAAAACCAGTCGATTTCCAAATATTCCAGAAATTAAAAAGAACAAATATTACAAAAATTAAAAAGAAATAAGTAATTTTTAATATTTTTATGCCGAATTTTAGTAGAACTTCCAAATATTTTAGAAATTTCTAAAAAAAGCCAGATATTTTCAAAAAATTATGAATATACCACTTGTATTCCAAATATTCCAGTTTTTTTTTTCGGAATATACCTGTCAAGTTCTAGATTTTTCAGAAAATGACAACAAAAAGTAATATCTAAAAACATTCGTACAATTTGAGTGAACATTTTGGATAGTTATAGTACAAATAGTAAAAGCTTTTTGGAAAAACTAGTCGATTTCCAAATATTCCAGAAATTAAAAAGAAAAAATATAACAGAAATTAAAAAGAAATAAGTAATTTTTGAAAATTTTATGTTCGATTTTAGTGGAACTTCGAACTAATATAAACTGGCATATTCATAAAATTCTGAAATATACCAGTTAAATTGCAAATATTTTAGTAATTTCTAAAAAAAAATCCAAATATGTTAAAAAAAATCTGAAAATACCACTTGAATTCTAAATATTTCGGTTTTGTTTTCTTCAGAAAATACCTGTCAAGTTCTAGATTAACCAGAAATTTACAAAAAAAAAGTAATATCTAAAAACATTCGTACAATTTGGCTGAAAATTTTGAATAGTAGTTATAGTACAAATAGCCAAAACTTTCCGGAAAAAAACAGTCGATTTCCAAATATTACAGAAATGAAAAAGAACAAATATTACAGAAATTAAAAAGAAATAAGTAATTTTTAATATTATTATGTTGAATTTTAGTGGAACTTCCAACTAATAGATACAGCATATTCAATTTTTTTTTTAAAATACCAGTTGAATTCCAAATATTCTACTAATTAAAAAAAACGAATATATTCAAAAAATTCTGAAAATACCACTTGAATTCCAAATATTTCGCTTTTTTCTTTCGGAAATTACCAGATAGATTTTCCAGAAAATGACAAACACAGTAATATCTAAAATTATTTGTACAAGTTGAGTGAAAACTTTGAATAGTACTTATATTACAAATAGTCAAAACATTCTGGAAAAACCAGTCGATTTCCAAATATTACAGAAATGAAAAAGAACAAATATTACAGAAATTAAAAAGAAATAAGTAATTTTTGAAAATTTGATGTT
This sequence comes from Othius punctulatus, assembly GCA_951805005.1. Taxonomy (NCBI): domain Eukaryota; kingdom Metazoa; phylum Arthropoda; class Insecta; order Coleoptera; family Staphylinidae; genus Othius; species Othius punctulatus. The sequence goes on along the minus strand of OX638141.1, from coordinate 3,551,523 downwards.
CGATTATAGTGGAACTTCGAACTAATATATACTGGCATATTCATAAAATCCTGAAAAATACCTGTGTACAGGGTGTTTTTAAATTGGGCAAATAAACTACACGTAGCGATGATTCTTCTTAAATTTTGAGCAGAGCAAATTTTTATTAAAAAAAACGTATAATTTTCAAATTGAATGTTCAGATTTGTAAAATTTCAAAAAAGTGTATAGTATAGAAGTGTATGTATAGAACTATACAGGGTGTTTTTAAATTGGGCAAAAAAACTACACGTGACGATAATGCTTCTTAAATTCTGAGCAGAAAATTTGAATACCAAAATATACACTCAGATGCAAAATAGGGTTATTGTAACCCGTTTTTTTTTGCACCTGAGTGTAGAATAAAAATTAAATTTAGAAAAAATTCTAAATTTAAAATCGTAATTAAAAAAATAATTAAATCTAAAATAAATAAATATAGCATCCTGAAAACCCCTGTAAATATCATATATCGACTATTTTTGCAGTCCTAATAAAAATATTATACCTCGGTTTGACGTAAATATGTATTTATAAAAACATAAAATGAACACCTTTTTTACTAGCATTGTAGCATGTAATACATTTTTATATAAATATGTGTTTATAAAGACATAAAATGAACACCTTTTTTTACTAGCATTGTAGCATGTAAAACATTTTTATATAAATATGTGTTTATAAAGGCATAAAATGAACACCTTTTTTACTAGCATTGTAGCATGTAATACATTTTTATATAAATATGTGTTTATAAAGACATAAAATGAACACCTTTTTTACTAGCATTGTAGCATGTAATACATTTTTATATAAATATGTGTTTATAAAGGCATAAAATGAACACCTTTTTTACTAGCATTGTAGCATGTAATACATTTTTATATAAATATGTGTTTATAAAGGCATAAAATGAACACCTTTTTTACTAGCATTGTAGCATGTAATACATTTTTATAACACCAAATAAAACACTACTATGTTTTTACCACAGAATTTTTACCATACTTTTTATAACTTTTTGTTCTACAGAGATAGTGTCATTTTTCAGCTTCAATTCGATTGTTTTTTTTAATCACCAGGTGATTAAAATAACAATCAGTATATTTCACAGTTTTGCACTATAAAGAAATGTTAATTAACTTCAGAGATTTGATATTAATATTAAATAATAATAATGATTATAAAATATTAATAAGTATTAAATAGAATTAATCATTTCCTTTAGCTTAATGCTTCACATTTTCATTAGTAAGAAAATAGTTTTTATTAGTAAGTCAATATTCACAGTACTCATACGTTTCCTTGTTCCATCATATCAGAAGTTATTTCTTTTAAGTTCAGAATTAAAATCTATTAATATTTCATTAAAATACAAGAAATTTATCGAAAATAAGCTTGTCGTCGCACTTTTTCGGCAAATTTCTTCGTTTTGATGGTACGTACGTCTATGCATTCCTATACTTTTTACGGACCAACATATAATGAGGGGGGGCATTTTCTAATGCATTGGGTAATAATAATAATAATAATAATAATAATAATTCCTACTACTCCTCCACCTATGGCGTAATTGGTTACTGTCATTATTTGACAGAGAATTCTAACATATTGGTATCGTGATTAGTACGATGATTGACACGATTATGATCATATTCACATATATCTTCGTTCTTCTTCTTGATTTGATCATTGTCTTTGATTTATTTTAAACATCCTCAAAGTAACACTTCTAAACATTCTGAGCAATTAAAAGTACAAATCCTGTAAATAAAAGCAATTTGAGCAGTTTAAATGCCAGTCCGGATTTTTCGTAATCAGTGGGGCAGATTACGCTGACTTGCAATTTAGTCAACCTCCCTCTTTTCGCTGACTTTTCTGGTCCTTTGCGTTTCCAATTTGCATGCAAACGGAGTCCACAATGGCGTTTCCCTGGCGATGTTTGCCCACACAATTGCTTAATGTGCCATTCGTGGTCCGGAGTAATGCGATTTTCGCGGCATCCACTTTAGCGGAGGGCAATTATCTGCACAATTTCCCCGGCTCAAAGGCAATTCGGGGCAATCCTTCTCCAATTAATCGGAACGATCCGACCTGTCATCAAGTCCTATCGATTGATCGATTCAAATCAGAGAACAAAATGATTTAAGGAAAACTCCAATGCGCAATCAAATCAGAGATCAAAATGTTTTAAGAAAAACTCCAATGCACATTCAAATCGGAGATCAAATTGTTTCCAATGCGCATTCAAATCAGAGATCAAACTGTTTTAAGGAGAACTCCAATGCGCAATCAAATCAGAGATCAAACTGTTTTAAGGAGAACTCCAATGCGCTTCAAATCTGAGATTTTTTGTTACAACAATTACATTCAAGTTAATCTGGCCCCGAGTATAAACAATTGCTTCTATTAACAAATAAGCGCTTGTCCCTAATTGTTATCAATTTGTGGCCATGGATTGTCTGGGCTTTGTTGTAAAATGCACCGCAAGTGATTCCCGTGGCCCGATTTCTCTCATGGCCAAACAATGAATATTGATAAAATATCAGCGAGCCTAGCACATTCAGCGATTACCAATGCTGCCAACTGGAATTGGCACAAACGAATTGTAAGCATTTTGCCATTAACGGTTTTAAAATTATCGCTGTAACAACGATAACAACTATATTTTATGAGAAGGTTTGGGCATCATTGCGGGGTAAGGGTTTTTCATATCCGGTTCGAAGGACCATAATTGCGCGCGGAATCCTTGGGTTAGCGCAGAAAAGATAACTTCCTCTTATACCATCAAGAAACATGATACTTCCCTGATAGCAATGCGTACAGTGATAATTCTAAAATATGCGCATCTGAATTATAATACTGCTGTTAATTAATGTATGTGGTACAAACAATTAATAACATTTGATTGTATTAAATTAATTGCGCCGTTTTAAGTTTACGTTAAACTGGAATTTCCGGCCGTCTGATAACGCTATTTTTACAACCACAGTATCAGTCGCGTACGACCATCATTCAACCACAGCTCACTGTAATTCCCGGAGCAATTGAGATTATGTGGAGCAGTCATCGGTAATTCAGGAAGGACTATTTCCTGAGTCACAGGAAATTAATTTGCATCTGTCGCTTAAAAGTACTACGTGGGAAATTTCTGGTTCGCATTTTTTTTCGGCTGCAATTCGTTTGTTTTTTTAATCACTTTGATTAATCATACTCTTCTCTAATCATTTAGATTATAAAATCAAGTAGAAAACATTGTTATGGTATCTGTTTTTTTATATAATTTTCGAAAATTCTTTATGATACTTTTTGACAATTGAGTTTTTTTTTTATAGAAATTTTCCAATTTGTTTAAATTGCCGTTATTTTAGAATTCGACTGAAATTCTCTAAAAAAATTTAAGTAATTAATGAAATATATGACTTTTATCATGATGAAGCCAATATCAGTAATAAAAGTAATAAAAGAAAATCATCATATTCCTGCGAAAGTCACCTACAGTTTGGGTTAAATGTGAGTAATTGAACCTAATGCCTGAATTTTATCATATTTTTCATTCATAAAAGTTACTAACTATTAAAAACTGCATAAGCTGTAATACATATTACCTAATACCTGAATTTTATCATATATTACATTCGTAAAAGCTACTAACTATTAAATACTGCAAAGCTGTAATACATATTTGAAGAACTAGTAAAATACTGATTTATCAATTACAAATTTCTATTTATGTTTAATTATTTCAATAGTAGTAAAATTTCAATTGGTGACTTTTTGGTTCACAAAAAATTCTGAAAGTGCTTTGATTGATTGATTACAAAATCCCAACGGCATTTTTTGATATTTTCATTGATTATCAGCAACTTTTTGCACTCGGTGAATTTTTTATAGTCTTTAATAAACATTAGAAATTATTTAACTTAAATAACATATCCAGAGTTTTTTTTATAAATTATATCACATAATTGAAATCCACATTTCCATTGAAATTGTCCACAAATTTTTACCAATTACACTGTAATTTCAATTATTTTAATTTGGTCCAATTTCAAGATAGAGTTAACGTAAACCGTTACAATGGTAGTCAATAATAGACAAATTTTAATTTGTGACTTATTGCAGGAATATGAGGAGATATTGTTTTGACACCTTCCGGAATTTTCACAAAAAGTTCTGAAAATGCTGTGGATTTTTGATAATTTTTTTTTAAATTTATAACAAAATCCCAATGGCAATTTTTCATATTTTCATTAATTATCAGGAGCTATTTGCAGTGTGAATTTTTTAATGTCGTTATTACACATGTAAATTATTTGAACTACAATAACATATCTGGACTTTTTATAAATTATATCACATGATGGAAATTGAATACCACATTTCCATTACAAAATTTACCAATTACGTACTGTAATTTCAATTATTTTAATTTGGTCCAATTTCAAGATAGAGTTAACGTAAACTGTTACAACAGTAGTCAATAATAGTCAAATTTTAATTAGTAACTTATTGCAGGAATATGACGAGATATTGTTTAGACACCTTTCAGAATTTTCACAAAAAGTTCTGAAAATGCCGTGGATGTTTGCTACATTTTTTTTTACATTTATTACAAAATCCCAATGGTACTTTTTCATGTTTTCATTAATTATCAGGAGCTATTTGCAGTGTGAATTTTTTAATGTCGTTATTACACATGTAAATTATTTGAACTGCAATAACATATCTGGACTTTTTATAAATTATATCACATGATGGAAATTGAAATCCACATTTCCATTGAAATTATCCACAATTTTTTACCAATTACGTACTGTAATTGCAATTATTTTAATTTGGTCCAATTTCAAGGTAGAGTTAACGTAAACCGTTACAATGGTAGTCAATAATAGTCAAATTTTAATTAGTGACTTATTGCAGGAATATGACGAGATATTGTTTAGACAACTTCCAGAATTTTCCCAAAAAGTTCTGAAAATGCTGTGGATTTTTGATACATTTTTTTTGTAATTTATTACAAAATCCAAATGGTACTTTTTCATGTTTTCATTAATTCTCAGGAGCTATTTGCAGTGTGAATTTTTTAATGTCGTTATTACACATGTAAATTATTTGAACTACAATAACATATCTGGACTTTTTATAAATTATATCACATGATGGAAATTGAATACCACATTTCCATTACAAAATTTACCAATTACGTACTGTAATTTCAATTATTTTAATTTGGTCCAATTTCAAGATAGAGTTAACGTAAACTGTTACAACAGTAGTCAATAATAGTCAAATTTTAATTAGTAACTTATTGCAGGAATATGACGAGATATTGTTTAGACACCTTTCAGAATTTTCACAAAAAGTTCTGAAAATGCCGTGGATGTTTGCTACATTTTTTTTTACATTTATTACAAAATCCCAATGGTACTTTTTCATGTTTTCATTAATTATCAGGAGCTATTTGCAGTGTGAATTTTTTAATGTCGTTATTACACATGTAAATTATTTGAACTACAATAACATATCTGGACTTTTTATAAATTATATCACATGATGGAAATTGAATACCACATTTCCATTAAAAATTTTACCAATTACGTACTGTAATTTCAATTATTTTAATTTGGTCCAATTTCAAGATATAGTATACGTAAACCGTTACAATAGTAGTCAATAATAGACAAATTTTACTTAGTGACTTATTGCAGGAATTTGACGAAATATTGTTTTGACACCTTCCAGAATTTTCACAAAAAGTTCTGAAAATGCTGTGGATTTTTGATACATTTTTTTTGTAATTTATTACAAAATCCAAATGGTACTTTTTCATGTTTTCATTAATTCTCAGGAGCTATTTGCAGTGTGAATTTTTTAATGTCGTTATTACACATGTAAATTATTTGAACTACAATAACATATCTGGACTTTTTATAAATTATATCACATGATGGAAATTGAATACCACATTTCCATTAAAAATTTTACCAATTACGTACTGTAATTTCAATTATTTTAATTTGGTCCAATTTCAAGATATAGTATACGTAAACCGTTACAATAGTAGTCAATAATAGACAAATTTTACTTAGTGACTTATTGCAGGAATTTGACGAAATATTGTTTTGACACCTTCCAGAATTTTCACAAAAAGTTCTGAAAATGCTGTGGATTTTTGATACATTTTTTTTGTAATTTATTACAAAATCCCAATGGTACTTTTTCATGTTTTTATTAATTATCAGGAGCTATTTGCAACGTGAATTTTTTAATGTCGTTATTACACATGTAAATTATTTGAACTACAATAACATATCTGGACTTTTTATAAATTATATCACATGATGGAAATTGAAATCTACATTTCCATTCAAATTATCCACAAATTTTTACCAATTACATAGGTACTGTAATTTCAATTATTTTAATTTGGTCCAATTTCAAGATAGAGTTAACGTAAAGCGTAACAATAGTAGTCAATAATAGTCAAATTTTAATTAGTGACTTATTGCAGGAATATGAAGAGATATTGTTTAGACACCTTCCGGAATTTTCACAAAAAGTTCTGAAAATGCGGTGGATTTTTGATACATTTTTTTTGTAATTTATTACAAAATCCCAATGGTACTTTTTCATATTTTCATTAATTATCAGGAGCTATTTGCAGTGTGAATTTTTTAATGTCGTTATTAAACAGGTAAATTATTTGAACTACAATAACATATCTGGACTTTTTATAAATCATATCACATGATGGAAAGTGAAATCCACATTTCCATTGAAATTATCCAAAAAAAAAATAGCAATTACATACTGTAATTTCAATTATTTAAATTTTGTCAGAATTTTTTGAACAAATCTGGATTTGTTGTTAGAAATTACTAGAATATTTGGAATTCAACTGGTAGTAAGTTCCACTAAAATTACATAAAAATATTAAAAATTACTTATTTCTTTTTATTTTCTGTAATATTTGTTCATTTTAATTTCTCGAATATTTGGAAATCGACTGGTTTTACCAGACAGTTTTGTCTGTCTCTCTCTGTCTGTCTCTTATATGTACTGTAACTGCTATTCAAAATTTGCACTCAAATTGTACGAATGTTTTTAGATATTACTTGGTTTGTCATTTTCTGGAAAATCTTTCGGGTATTTTCCGAAAGAAAAAACCTGGTGTATTTGGAATACAAGTGGTATTTTCAGAATTTTTTCAACATATCTGGATTTTTTTTAGAAATTACTAAAATATTTGGAATACTGGTATTTTTCAGAATTTTATGAATATACCAGTATTATTAGTTGGAAGTTCCACTAAAAATGAACATAAAAATATTAAAAATTACTTATTTCTTTTTAATATCTGTGATATTTGTTCTTTTTAATTTCTGGAATATTTGGAAATCGACTGTTTTATTCAGAAAGTTTTGACTATATGTACTATAACTACTATTCAAAATTTTCACTCAAATTGTACGAATGTTTTTAGTTATTACTTGGTTTGTCATTTTCTGGAAAATCTTTCAGGTATTTTCCAAAAGAAAAAAACTGGTGTATGGTAAACTTGGAATACAAGTGGTATTTTCAGAATTTTTTCAACATATCTGGATTTTTTTTAGAAATTACTAAATTATTTGCAATTTAACTGGTATTTTTCAGAATTTTATGAATATGCCAGTATCATTAGGTGGAAGTTTCACTAAAAATAAACATAAAAATATTAAAAATTACTTGTTTCTTTTTAATTTCTGTAATATTTGTTTTTTTAGTTTCTGGAATATTTGGAAATCGACTGTTTTATTCAGAAAATTTTGACTATATGTACTATAACTACTATTCAAAATTTTCACTCAAATTGTACGAATGTTTTTAGATCTTACTTGGTTTGTCATTTTCTGGAAAATCTTTCAGGTATTTTCCGAAAGAAAAAACCTGGTGTATTTGGAATACAAGTGGTATTTTCAGAATTTTTTCAACATATCTGGATTTTTTTTAGAAATTACTAAAATATTTGCAATTTACCTGGTATTTTTCAGAATTTTATGAATATACCAGTATTATTAGTTGGAAGTTCCACTAAAAATGAACATAAAAATATTAAAAATTACTTATTTCTTTTTAATATCTGTGATATTTGTTCTTTTTAATTTCTGGAATATTTGGAAATCGACTGTTTTATTCAGAAAGTTTTGACTATATGTACTATAACTACTATTCAAAATTTTCACTCAAATTGTACGAATGTTTTTAGTTATTACTTGGTTTGTCATTTTCTGGAAAATCTTTCAGGTATTTTCCGAAAGAAAAAAACTGGTGTATTTGGAATACAAGTGGTATTTTCAGAATTTTTTCAACATATCTGGAATTTTTTTAGAAATTACTAAAATATTTGCAATTTAACTGGTATTTTTCAGAATTTTATGAATATGCCAGTATCATTAGTTGGAAGTTCCACTAAAAATCAACATAAAAATATTAAAAATTACTTATTTCTTTTATTTTCTGTAATATTTGTTCATTTTAATTTCTCGAATATTTGGAAATCGACTGGTTTTACCAGACAGTTTTGTCTGTCTTTGTCTGTCTGTCTCTTATATGTACTATAACTACTATTCAAAATTTTCACTCAAATTGTAAGAATGTTTTTAGATTTTTGTTAATTTCTGGAAAATCCAGAACTTGTGTGGTGAAACGAAGAAAAAAACTGGTGTATTTGGAATACAAGTGGTACTTTCAGAATTTTTTCAACATATCTGGATTTTTTTTAGAAATTACTAAAATATTTGCAATTTAACTGCTATACAATTTTAGTTTCTAACAGTTCTTAACAGTTGCATTTGGCTAAATGTAACAGGTGCACCCTAAAAAATTAACACATATTGACATTTTGATTTTAAAAATTTAACATAGTCGAATAAAATATATAAAAATTAGAAAATATGTTCGAAAATATGTCGGATATCAACAGCTATCGGCATACATCAAATTTCGACTTTTGGTCAAAATGGTCCAAATCCAAATCCAAAGTATTTTTAGCCCCAGTGAAATGATGTCAAATTTGTCATATTAAAAACGACAAATCATACAACAAATCAATTATATTTTCTACTGCAAGTATCCAAATCTGTCAAATTTTCATCTGCGACTGTCAAAATCTACAATTTACTGAACTGAAACAATTGAAATCCGTAAGATGCAACGGCAATTTTTTATTTAAAAAAAAACGTTTTGACACTTGCAGTTGAAAATTTGAGAGATTTAATGTGTTATAGTTGCCTATAAATTTGATTTATTGCTTAACCATTAATTCAATCGCAGCTTTCTTTGTATACATGTAGAACTGATTAAGGGTGGTATCACAGAACAGGTGCTCAAAATTGAAAAGTTTTGGAAATTTATAATTGAAAATTTTAAGCTGAACAGTTTGAATTTGTATTATTTTCTTAAAAGTGACGTCTTATAAGACATCTTGATATATATTATTTTCAGAGCTTTGTGAAAAGTATTTCGAAAATAATCCATCAATTTACGTTTACCTTTTCACACAACTTTGTGAAAAAAGGTAAACGTAATTTGATTGATTATTATAAAGACGTCTTGACATTAACGACATATTGACATAACTGTTCTTTAAAAAAATATTGCAGTAGATCTTTAAAAATTAATTTGATTGATTATTGTAAAGACGTCTTGACATTAACGACATATTGACATTACTGTTCTTTAAAAAAATATTGCAGTAGATCTTTAAAAATTAATTTGATTGATTATTGTAAAGACGTCTTGACATTAACGACATATTGACATTACTGTTCTTTAAAAAAATATTGCAGTAGATCTTTAAAAATTAATTTGATTGATTATTGTAAAGACGTCTTGACATTAACGACATATTGACATAACTGTTCTTTAAAAAAATATTGCAGTAGATCTTTAAAAATTAATTTGATTGATTATTGTAAAGACGTCTTGACATTAACGACATATTGACATTACTGTTCTTTAAAAAAATATTGCAGTAGATCTTTAAAAATTAATTTGATTGATTATTGTAAAGACGTCTTGACATTAACGACATATTGACATTACTGTTCTTTAAAAAAATATTGCAGTAGATCTTTAAAAATTAATTTGATTGATTATTGTAAAGACGTCTTGACATTAACGACATATTGACATTACTGTTCTTTAAAAAAATATTGCAGTAGATCTTTAAAAATTAATTTGATTGATTATTGTAAAGACGTCTTGACATTAACGACATATTGACATTACTGTTCTTTAAAAAAATATTGCACTAGATCTTTAAAAAATAATTTGATTGATTACTATAAAGACGTCTTGACATTAACGACATATTGACATTACTGTTATTTAAAAAAATATATTGCAGTAGATCTTGAAAAATTTAACTTTTACACGATTTTCGGTGTTGAAAGTAGTCACTTTTTGAAGGATCGTAGATAAATAACTGTATAGTTTATCACATGTTATTTTTTGTATACATATAAATAGTAAGCAATTGGAGTATTATATAACCACCGTAATTACTCTGATGTGGGGATAAAGGCTCGTAACGAGGAAGTATCCGGTCAGTCAGCTCCTCACCTTCGCATCTTGATAATTACAGGTTTGAAGATTATATGAAAAGAGCGGCGTTTAATAAGGCGCGCGGGTAAAAAGCGAGAGGCCATTTAACGCAACGTTGAGCTCAGAAGCCGTCGAGCTGCAAGAAAATCGGAGACTCCAGAGAGGAGAAAATAGCGTGAGATAACGTCGATTACGTTAGTATCTAGAAGTTTCACGCCGTTTGCTCCTTAGCCAGTGGCAAAAAAGGGCGATTAAAGTGGTGCATTTGTTGACGGAATCTCGGTCATCAATATTTGAGTTTGAGGCCCGCTCAAATCTATGAGCGCAATTGGCGAATACGTCGCTCAGTACTTATCTGTGAGTTAGTTAAAGCGCTGCGAAAATCCGCTTTAAATACGTTTTAGTGTTGTAGCGGGAATTGCTTTATCGTTTGTTTGATGGCAAACAACATATTTGCAGGAGTGTTCAAACGACTATTTTACGAGAATTGTGAAATTTTCTGAAAACTTAGCTATTTTTTTTTGCACAACAAATCGGTGAATTAATCCACGATTTGGAAATGTAAACTTAATACTATGTTACCAGAATTGTGAAATTTTCTGAAAACTTCCCTATTTTTTGAGCAACCAATCGGTGAATTAATCCACCATTTGGAAATATAAACTTACTACTATTTTTCGAGAATGGTGAAATTTTCCGAAAACTTTCCTCTTTTTTTTTGAGCAACCAATCGGTGAATTAATCCACGATTTGGAAATGTAAACTTAATACTAATTTACGAGAATTGTGAAATTTTCTAAAAACTTCCCTATTTTTTTAGGCACAAGCAATCGGTGAATGAATCCATAAGTTGGAAATGTAAACTTAATATTCAATTATTATATTATTAATATCAATTATTATACAAAAATTCTATTGTTCTGTTTAATTATTATGACAAAATGTCAGTGCTGTACCAATTATAATTATCAAAGTAATTATTACTGTCAAAATGGTATAATTGCCCACATTCAATTTTGGATTAGGCCTGTCAAAATTATAATGATTATGGCCAAATTGTCACTGATTAATGTCAAAATAACAGTTGTTAAAACATCAATCTTTTTACCAAAGTTTCTTCATTTCTGTCACAATTTTTATTATTCTGACAAAATGTTACTGATTCTTACTTATTATCTACATTCAGTTTTTGATTACACCTGTCAAAATTTCTATAGTTATGACCAAAATGTCACTCAATTACTGTTGTTAAAAAATCAATTAGTGTTACCAAAAGTTCATTACTCATATTTGTCACATTTTATTGGTCACATTGTCATTGACTACTGTTTAAATTTCAAACATTTCTGTAAATATTTCAATGATACCTTTCCAATTTTTAATGATTAATGTCAAAATTTCAATGAAAACTGTCAGACTTTCATAATTTTTGTTACAAAAGTCAATTATTATACAAAAATTCTATTGTTATGTTTAATTATTATGACTAAATGTCAGTGATGTACCAATTATAATTATCAAAGTAATTATTACTGTCAAAATGGTATAATTGCCCACATTCAATTTTGGATTAGGCCTGTCAAAATTATAATGATTATGGCCAAATTGTCACTGATTAATGTCAAAATAACAGTTGTTAAAACATCAATCTTTTTACCAAAGTTTCTTCATTTCTGTCACAATTTTTATTATTCTGACAAAATGTTACTGATTCTTACTTATTATCTACATTCAGTTTTTGATTACACCTGTCAAAATTTCTATAGTTATGACCAAAATGTCACTCAATTACTGTTGTTAAAAAATCAATTAGTGTTACCAAAAGTTCATTACTCATATTTGTCACATTTTATTGGTCACATTGTCATTGACTACTGTTTAAATTTCAAACATTTCTGTAAATATTTCAATGATACCTTTCCAATTTTTAATGATTAATGTCAAAATTTCAATGAAAACTGTCAGACTTTCATAATTTTTGTTACAAAAGTCAATTATTATACAAAAATTCTATTGTTATGTTTAATTATTATGACTAAATGTCAGTGATGTACCAATTATAATTATCAAAGTAATTATTACTGTCAAAATGGTATAATTGCCCACATTCAATTTTGGATTAGGCCTGTCAAAATTATAATGATTATGGCCAAATTGTCACTGATTAATGTCAAAATAACAGTTGTTAAAACATCAATCTTTTTACCAAAGTTTCTTCATTTCTGTCACAACTTTAATAATTCTGACAAAATGTCACTGATTCTTACTTATTATCTACATTCAGTTTTTGATTACACCTGTCAAAATTTCTATAGTTATTACCAAAATGTCACTCAATTACTATTGTTAAAAAATCAATTATTGCTACCAAAAGTTCATTACTTATATTTGTCACATTTTATTGGTCACATTGTCATTGACTACTGTTTAAATTTCAAACATTTCTGTAAATATTTCAATGATACCTTTCCAATGTTTAATGATTAATGTCAAAATTTCAATGAAAACTGTCAGACTTTCATAATTTTTGTTACAAAAGTCAATTATTATACAAAAATTCTATTGTTCTGTTTAATTATTATGACAAAATGTCAGTGATGTACCAATTATAATTATCAAAGTAATTATTACTGTCAAAATGGTATAATTACCCACATTCAATTTTGGATTAGGCCTGTCAAAATTATAATGATTATGGCCAAATTATCACTGATTAATGTCAAAATAACAGTTGTTAAAACATCAATCTTTTTACCAAAGTTTCTTCATTTCTGTCACAATTTTAATTATTCTGACAAAATGTCACTGATTCTTACTTATTATCTACATTCAGTTTTTGATTACACCTGTCAAAATTTCTATAGTTATTACCAAAATGTCACTCAATTACTGTTGTTAAAAAATCAATTATTGTTACCAAAAGTTCATTGCTCATATTTGTCACATTTTATTGGTCACATTGACTACTGTTTAAATTTCAAACATTTCTGTAAATATTTCAATGATACCTTTCCAATGTTTAATGATTAATGTCAAAATTTCAATGAAAACCATCAGACTTTCATAATTTTTGTTACAAAAGTCAATTATTATACAAAAATTCTATTGTTATGTTTAATTATTATGACAAAATGTCAGTGATGTACCAATTATAATTATCAAAGTAATTATTACTGTCAAAATGGTATAATTATTGTGTAGTTATCGCATTTCTTAAGATTTAAATATGCATGCTGATTGCAGCCTTCAAACAAAAGGCACATAATCGTTTTTTCTTCTTTGCTAATCATACAAATAACGCACGTCTTGTGTCATTTTATAAACCTATACAGCAGTTATAATCCAAACACAACACGTCTTGTGTTATGCTTAAAGTGCTTCTGTTTATTGCTTACTTATCCAAATGAAAACGGCCTGTTATTGTACAACCGTCTTGTTTACAGCTCGGCTATCAAAACAGTAGATGTTATTCTTATCGGCACGTTAAGCGAAGTTAACGGATATTCATATTATGTTCAATGTTGATTCTATATCAAATTTTAATTGCAAGTGTGAATTTCAACTGTATTTTGTCTATGGTTTGAATTTTGACGTGAAAAGGATTTCAAATAAATTTGGTCAATTGTTTTAATTATAACAAGTGAAGATTTAAACTGTATCTGGTCAACTGCTTAAATTTTGACGTTGGCCATTGTATTTGATCATTTTTCGTATTATCTTTAATGTTGAATAATTTTACAGCAAATTTTATGGCAAGTGCGGATTTCAACTGTATTTTCTCAATTGTTTGAATTTTGACATAGAAAGGATTTCAATTGAATTGTGTCAATTGTTTTAATTATGGCAAGTGAAGATTTAAACTGTATCTGGTAAACTGTTTAAAATTTGACCTTATCCATTATATTTGATCAGTTGTTGAAATTATGACGATTTCAATTATTGTTTTTGGGCAATTGTTCAAACTTTGCTTGGCAAAGTTTGAACAATTGCCCAAAAACAATAATTGAAATCGTCATAATTTCAACAACTGATCAAATATAATGGAAAACGTCATAATTTCAACTGTCACAAATTCCTTGGAGTTCAACTTCATTTCGTCAATTGTTTAAATTTTCGTGAGGATTTCAATTGTATTTGTCCAATTGTTAAATATTGACAAGGATTTCAATTGTATTTGGTCAATTGTTTAAATATTGATAATTTCAATTGTATTTGGTCAGTTGTTTAAATTTTGTCAAGGATTTCAACTTTATTTGGTCAATTGTTTAAATATTGACAAGGATTTCAACTTTATTTCGTCAATTGTTTAAATATTGACACTGATGTCAATTGCATAGCGTCATTTGTTTGAATTTTGATGAAGAGCTATTTTACCTTTGCTCGTTACTCAATTCCTTTACTGAGAGAAAAATACAACAGTTCCTTGCATGAATACATGCTCTATACCAATAAATTACTATTACTATTACTATTACAAGGAATGTGTGCCACGAGTAAGCGATGAGTGATGATTGTCTTAACATTGGGCTCTAACAACAGAAAAAGAGTGTGGAGATTACGCGACTTGTTCAGTGGTCGAGTAGCCAAGAGGCTTCGATAAGCATTAAACGGATTGTCTTTCAGCGTCTTGAGGAATCCGTCGAGGGGGAGAAAAACGTCAGGAATGCGTTGAAAGTTGCGCGTTATTGGAATCGTTGCTGCACACTAATTGTCTGGGGAAAAGGTTAAGGTGACGTGAACAATAACTCACCAACAACAAGAGTTCATATTTTGATTCTTCTGGATATGGTTACAGGAAAAATTAAATTTAGGCCTTGGTATTGTATCTCTAAAATATTTTTTTGTATTTAATAATAAAACATTCTGATGAAAATTATGAAAATTTAATTTACAATCGACAAGACATAGTATTAAAGATAATTTTGTGGTTTCATTAGGTTGTTGCAATGTTTAATTATTTTTATTTGTTAATTTCTAATGAAAATTTTAGTTCGTAATTTGCAACGAAGTTTATTTTCATTAAACTTTCTACAAATAACAGACTATAATCATTTCAACAACTTAATACAAATTATGCAAATGCAAATGACATTTTGCATTTTATAGTGAAATTTATCAATTTACAATAAAACGTTTTCATTAGTTGATGATTGTTTTCTAATTCTAATTTTGTAATTTCCAATAGAAATGCATTTTATGCAATTTTTGTAAATTTAATTTACAATCGACATGACATAATTTTAAAGAGAATTTTGTGGTTTGATTAGGTTGTTGCAATGTTTAATTATTGTTTATATTATTGCTTAATAATATTGCTAATAAGAATTTCATAATTTCTAATGAAAATTTTGTAATCTCTAATGCAAAATTCGTAATTTCCAACGAAGTTTATTTTCATTAAACTTTCTACAAATAACAGACTATAAACATTTCAACAACTTAATACAAATTTTGCAAATGCACATGACTTTTTGCATTTTATAGTGAAATTTTAGCAATGTACAATAACATTTTCATAATCGCTGCTGAAATGATGTTATTTATCATACGAATGTTGAAATTGCCAATGATATTTTACATTTTACAGTGAAATTTATCAATTTACAATAAAATTTTCATCAAGCTATTGCAATTTTGTATTTAGAATGATGAATGATGAAAGCCAGAAAGAAACTTACATAATTCCAATAAAACGTATTTATTAGTTAATGATTGTTTTCTAATTCCATTGAAATATTGTAGTTATAATAAAAAAATTGTAATTTTCACTACAATGTTTCAATTTAAATTCAACATTTTACAAATTCAGAAAAAAATTGTAATTTACAATTAATATTTTCCATAATTTCTGTTGAAATATTGAAATACATCATCAAAATTTCGTAATATTCTATAAAAAAAATGTAATTTACAATTAATATTCCATAATTTCTATTGAAATATTGAAATACATCAATAAAATTTCGGAACATTATCATAATGTTATTATTATTTATGGGGTTTTCGAAGAAATTTTTGTAATTTGTAGTTAAAATGACGAAAAATTTTGTTGAATTTTTTTATATTTATAATCAACGCCAATTTTGCACCTTTCATTATATTTTTTGCAAATTTATATGAAATGGTTAATATCTTTACACGGAATATTATTTCTGGAGAAAGATGTTATAATTTCCAATAAAATAAATCTCAAGCTCCATTGATCTTTACAATTTATGAAAATTTTGGTAATACTATTAAAAAATTCTAATGAAAATTTTGTAATTTCCAGTAGAAATGCAACATTCATTGTAAATTACAAGCGAAACGATATAATTTGATTGAACATTTTGTGGTTTGACGAATATGCAATTTGTGATAAAAAAATTAATATGTAGGGAAAATGTAGAAAATTTGCATTCAAAATTTGTCATTTGCAACGAAATAATTATTTCTATTTGTAATTTTGTAAATAATTTTGTATTTTCCATTAATAGTTTTGGAAATTTCTGCCAGAATATTAATAACTTGGTCAGTTATATGCTTTGAGGGTAAATTCTCTATAATTTATACCCAAAATTTCAGGTTTTAATTAAACATGGAAATTTTTAATTAATATTTTTGGTATTTACAAAAAGAATTTCATAATTTCCAACTAAATTCTATCATTTGTCATGAAAATTTGTTATTTCCTTAGAGTTTAGGAATTTACAATGCAATTCCAAAAAATATTTATAATCAAGACCAATTTTGCACCTTTTACACCGAAATTGTTAATAACTTTGCAAGAAACATTATTTCTGGGTAAATATGATATAATTTCCAATAAAAAAAACTCTCAGGTTCCATTGATCTTTACAATTTATGAAAATTTTGGTATTCATATTCAATTAAAATTTTGTAATATCCAATAGAAATGCAACATTAATTGTAATTTACAAGCGAAACGATTTAATAATGAAAAATTCTATCATTTATAATGAAAATTTGTAATTTCCTTATGAATATATAATGCAATTTTTAAAAATATTTATAATCAACACCAATTTTACACCTTCCATTATATTTTTTGCAAATTTCTAAGAAATGGTTAATAACTTGGCAAGGAACATTCTTTCTGGGCAAAGATGACATAATTTCCAATAAAAAAACTCTCAGGTTCCATTGATCTTTACAATTTATGAAAAGTTTGGTAATCATATTAAATGAAAATTTTGTAATTTCTAATAGAAATGTATTTTACAAGCGAAACGATATAATTTGTAGAGAAAATGTAGAAAATTTGCATTCAAAATTTGTCATTTGCAACGAAAATTTCATAATTTCTATTTGTAATTTTGTATTTTCTATTAAATGTTTTGCAAATTTCTATCACAATATTAATAAATTAGTGAGTTATATGCTTTGACGATAAATTCTTTTTTTTTTGCAAATTTCTGCGGAATGGTTAATAAAGTTGCAAGGAACATTAATGAAAATTTTGTAATTTCCAATAGAAATGCATTCATTGTAATTTACAAGCGAAACGATATCATTTGATTGAACATTTTGTGGTTTGATGTACTTACAATTCGTGATAAAATTTCTTAATTTGTAGGGAAAATGTAGAAAATGCATTCAAATTTGTCATTCGCAACAAAAATTTCATCATTTTTATTTTGAGGATAAATTCTTTATCATTTATACCCAAGTTTTCAGGTTTTAATGAAACATTGAAATTTATAATTAATATTGTTGGTATTTACAATAGGAATTTCATAATTTCCAACTAAATTCTATCATTTATCATGAAAATTTGTTATTTCCTCTGAGTTTTGGAATTTATAATACAATTTTAAAAAATATTTATAATCAACACGAATTTTACACCTTCCATTATTTCTGGGTAAAGATGATATAATTTCCAATAAAAAAACTCTCAGGTTTCATTGAACTTTACAATATATGAAAATTTTGGTAATTATATTGAAAAATTCGGATGAAAATTTTGTAATTTCCAATAGAAATGCAACATTCACTGTAATGTTTATTTCATTGTTTCATTTACTGGCGAAACGATATCATTTAATTGAACATTTGGTGGTTTGATGAACTTACAATTTGTGATAAAATTTCTTAATTTATAGGGAAAATGTAGAAAATTTGCATTCAAAATTTGTCATTTGCAACGAAAATTTCATAATTTCTATTTGTAATTTTGTATTTTCAAAAGTTTTGCAAATTTCTGTGAGAATATTAAAAACTTAGTGAGTTATATGCTTTGAGGATAAATTCTTTATAATTTATACACAAAATTTCAGATTTAAATGAAATTTATAATTAATATTTTGGTATTTACAATAAGAATTTCATAATTTCCAACTGAATTCTATCATTTATCATAAAAATTTGTTATTTTTTTTGTGTTTTGGAATTTATAATGCAAGTTTTGTACTTCCAATAAAAAAAATGCAAATTCATTATAATGAAAGCATGCGAAATTCATTATGAGAAAGCTGTCTCATTGGAAATGATCAAAGTGAGTCCGCAAAATAGACAGGTATTTTTTTCTATTCGAGTTTTTTTACTAGATTATAACTTTTGTGCTTTTGCATTATTTTTTATATCTAGCTTGAAAATTTTCTTAATACATTTTCTAGTACTTACATCTAGATTACACTTAGCAGAAGCGTAATAAGAAACGTAATATCGAAAACAAAAATGAAAGCAAATTGCAGTAAATGTAATAAAAACACTAAATATTGCAACTAACAACCTTACAAATAACAACGCTAAAAGTTTCAGAAATGTTCCAAACTTTTTGAAATATTTCGGCAAGCATCAACCGATGGGCGGATGTTAACTGCGCCAATGGTCAAGGTATGATCCTTTCGGACCCAAACTGACCGATAATCCGACCAGTAAACTGAGTTTCAGAATTGTTCCAAACTTTTTCAAAAATTTGGGCAAGCATCAACTGATGGGAGGATGTAAACTGCGCCAATGGTCAAGGTACAATCCTTTCGGACTCAAACTGACCGATAATCCGACCAGTAAACTGAGTTTCAGAAATGTTCCAAACTTTTTGAAAAATTTGGGCAAGCATCAACTGATGGGAGGATGTAAGCTGCGCCAATGGTCAAGGTACAATCCTTTCGGACTCAAACTGACCGATAATCCGACCAGCAAACTGAGTTTCAGAAATGTTCCAAACTTTTTGAAACATTTGGGCAAGCAAACTGATGGGAGGATGTAAACTGCGCCAATGGTCAAGGTAAAATCCTTTCGGACTCAAACTGACCGACAATCCGACCAGTAAACTGAGTTTCAGAATTGTTCCAAACTTTTTCAAAAATTTGGGCAAGCATCAACTGATGGGAGGATGTAAACTGCGCCAATGGTCAAGGTGCAATCCTTTCGGACTCAAACTGACCGACAATCCGACCAGTAAGCTGAGCCAATGCCCCATCGCGGTGTTATGAGGTACTCAATTGCAGGGCTTGGGCCTGTTTCTGCGTAGCCTGACTTAAAACAGAAATTTGGAGGAAAAATGTGATTGGTTAGGTTAGGTTGATTTTCGGCGCAATTTACATTCTTCACCTGACTAGTTTGGGGCCATCCTCAGTGCTTAATCCAAGATTAAGGAAAATCCTCGGCCATTCGTACGGGACTCAACTGATTTCATGACTAGTACTTCTCGTAGCATATTTTCTCATTGGCTATGTGAATTACGTTGAAAATCCTGAAATTCTATTTTTGGTGCATTCTCTTGGGACGCAATCATTATCCAAACACATGTATGGCTCAGTTCCGATGAAACCGTGCATAAGAGATAACAATGTCGCCTCACCGTCAATAATCTCACGGACGGCTCAAGCGATTTGCAATTCTATTAAAAGCCAACGTCCATCGAGGATCTATTTAAAGACGCATCTCGCGTTTACCTGGACTTGTCCTTCCCGAAAACAACATGTCCAGGTATAGGAGCTCCGAAGAGTCCGCGACCGATTTTTTGCCCATTTGTATGGGCACAACGACTGCCGCATCTGCGACCTTGTAACCCCATTGTCGCCGTTGACAAATAAATAATGCAAATGACCAGTCATAATGGACTGATTATGCGGCGTATCGGACCGTGATTCAAAGATCAACTACAAATTCTTTCGTCCGACCACAATCGATATTAATTATGAGAATATTGGTTGCAAGATTGACTGGCATGTTTCAAGTTGCAATAATTATTCGCGAATATTAAAAATATAACTAATGCAATATCATTCATGATCAGTTCTATTTATCTTAACCACACTGCTGTGTTGCTATAGTCCATGCCAGATAATTTGTCACTTTTCCAATAAAATCGAAAACCTATCCCCTCTCAAAATGATCAGAACAACTGCAAGTGCATCTCTCGGTGTACCTATATGATGGAAATCACCAGTGAAAACCAAAATAGGATATCTGCTTTTGTTTTAAAGTTATGATGCAAAAAATTAATAATTTGATTTTAATAATGGGCCTTTTTGCATGATGCAAATTTCTGCAACTCGATGGTGGAAACCAAAATAAGATATCTTATGTTCTATTGTTTATATTCTTTTGTTTTAGAGTTATCATGGAAAAAATAAATAATAATTTGATTTTAATTTTGTCATTCAATTCAATTTTTGGATTTTGGTTTGTCAAAAACTGAATTTTTGTTCTACTGTATGGTGCATATGATGGAAAGTCAATGGTGGAAACCAAAATAAGCTATCCTTTTTTGCTTTAGAGTTATGATGAAAGAAAAAATGAATGAATAAATGATTATGATGAAAGAAAAAATTATAATTTGACATATTTTGTGGTAATAGTTATAATTTTAGGTATTATAATTTGTGGTAGAGTATTTTTGTTGTTGTCAGAAACTGAAATTTTTATTCCATGCTATACTTCTATCTATCTATAGCCCTTATGATAACTTAAACAGTTATCTTGCATGCATTAAGAATTTTGCAACACAAATTTACATTATTATACAAATTTGCTGAAATAACAAATAATTCTATGGAGAACAAACAAGTCGAGAATTTTTGTGGGAGCGAATTTTTTTTTTATCTCGTCTGTTTATTTTCTCAGTTTACATTTCGTTATCAAACGGTCGTATTGTTTGCTTTTGCGTATATTTCACTGTTATCGTGAATACGCCCAACTTCTCATAATCAATGTGTTGGAAATACACACCTCCATCATATCAAGCCATTATTCCCCGCAATTACAAAATTTAACTTCGGCAAAGTATTTTGATTTTTACTTTCACATAGTATAACAAAAAATCACGAATTTTCACGAAATGGTGGAAACGAGGGAAACTCAATGAAGGAAACCATAATAAAAGAAGCATTGATAAATAAACAAAATCAATTTTGATTTCATTCTATGATTTTTTTAATTCATAGATTTTAGATTTTTATAATTATAGTTTTTAAATCATAGATTTTTGATTTTTTAAATCATCGTTTTTTAAATCAATATTCAGGTTTTTTTTTCATTTTAAGCTTGGGATCTCTGAATCTTATCCCAATGATAAGAAATCTCTATGTTTTATGGTTTCCGAGATTCCAATGCTCAAAATGAAGAAAACTCACCCTGTATATTCCAAAACTGGTCCAAATCAGATTTTGGGTCAATTAAATTGTTTTTGGAATTTCTGTATCTTTTCTGTATAAATTATTAGTAAGCTATTGACAGAAAGTCAATCAATTTGTTATAAAAATAAATCATTTCCTTCTCTGTTCCAAAAAGATCGTGAATAGAATATAGTCCAAATAGGTCGTAAATATAGAATAATTGCAGTTACATAAAACGTGATGATTTTGTTATACAATTGTTACTTGTAAACATAATAAAAAAAATAGGACCACCGAAGTTATAGGTCTTATATACAGGGTGTCCATTTGAAAAGTTGTCATCGACTTTTTTCATAGAACACATGATTATTTTTAAAATTACATCTACTTAACTCACTTGTTATATAAATAACTATTATTAGGTTAATTTCATTTTAAATATAAGGTAGAACTCAAACAAGAAGCAACACAATTACAACTACTTAAGGTTAGATCTGTCAAATGTCATAAGTTGCAGTTATGGAAAAATGAATAAAAAATTGTTGCTCTTGCAGACAGTTGCTAATAGAGATTTTGCATTTACAGGAGTTGCATTTGTCGAATTTTTACTGTAGTTGCAAATTTGCTTGTTAAAGTTGCAAATTTGGCTGTTATACTTCCAAATTTAGCTGATATAGTTTCAAATTTGGCTAATAAGTTGCAAATCTGTTTGTTACAGCTACAAATTTAGTAGTTTAGTTTCAAATTTGGCTGTTATAGTTGCAAATTTGGCTGATATAGTTGCATATATGGTGGTTACAGTTACAAATTTAGCTGTATAGTTGCACATTTGGCTATTATAGTTGCAAATTTGGCATTTCAGTTGTAAATTTGGCTGTTATAGTAGCAAATTTGGCTGATATACAGTAAAAATTCGATAAATGCAACAGGCTTGATTCTATTTGTCAAAAAAATATCTGTTAGATGTCATAAATTCAGTTATGGAAAAATGAATCCAAAACTATTGCTCTTACAGAGAGATGTTAATAGAGAATTATGCATTTACAGGAGTTGCATTTATCGATTTTTTACTGCAGTTGTAAATTTGGCTGTTACAGTTACAAATCTAACTGTTGCAGTTGCAAATTTGGCTGTTATAGTTGCAAATTTCGTGGTTACAGTAAAAATGTTTGCTGTTTAGTTGCAAATTTTGCTGTTATAGTTGTAAATTTGCCTGATATAGTTGCATATATGGTGGTTACTGTAACAAATTTAGTTGTATAGTTGCAAATTTGGCCTTTACAGTTACAAATTTAGGTGTTAAGTTGCAAATTTGGCTGTTATAATGCAAATTTGACTGATATAATTGCAAATTTTGCTGTTACAGTTACAAATTAGATGTTTAGTTGCAAATTTTGCTGTTACGGTTACAAATTAGATGTTTAGTTGCAAATTTGGCTGTCACAGTTGCAAATTTGCGTGATATACAGTGAAAAATCGATAAATACAACAGGCCTGATTCTGTTCTTACAGAGAGTTACTAATAAAAGAATGTTCCATTTACAGGAGCTGCATTTATCGAATTTTTAATGTAGTTGCAAAATTGGCTGTTATAGTTAGAAATTAAGGTGTTTAGTTCCAAATTTTGGTTGATATAATTGCAAATTTGGCTGTTACGTTTACAAATTTAGCTGTTGTGTTACAAATTTGGCTGTTATAGTTGCAAATTTGGCTGATATAGTTGCAAATTTGGCTGTTACAGTTACAAATTCAGCTGTTTACTTGTAAATTTGGCTGATACAGTTGCAAATTCGGTGGTTACAGTTACAAATTTGATGGTTACAGTTATAAATTTAGCTCTTTAGTTGCAAATGTGGTTGTTATACTTGCAAATTTGGAGATATAGTTGCAAACTTGGTTGTCAGTTACAAATTTTGCTGTTTAGTTGCAAATTTTTGTTGATATTGTTGCAAATTTGGCTGTTACGGTAACAAATTTGGCTGATTTAGTTGCAAATTTAGCTGTTACAGTTACAAATTTAGCTGTTCAGTTGCAAATTTGGCTGTTATAGTTGAAAATTTTGTTGTTACAGTTGCAAATTTGGTGGTTACAGTTACAAATAATGGTGGTTAGTGTTATAAATTTTGCTGTTTAGTTGCAAACGTGGTTCTTATACTTGCAAAGTCGGCTGACATAGTTGCAAACTTGGCTGTCACAGTTACAAATTTAGCTGATTAGTTGTAATGTAATGTAATGTAATTTTATAGGTTCTAATACACTATTAGTACTTACACAGGTTAAGAATAAAAATAAAAATCCAATATATACCACAAATATAAAAGTAAAGTATAAAATTAATTAATTAAAGTATTAAAGATTAGATAGTTGCAAATTTTGCTGTTATAGTTGGAAATTTTGGATGATATAGTTGCAAATTTTGCTGTTACAGTTACTAATTTAGCTGTTCAGTTGCAAATTTGGCTGTTATAGTTGCAGATTTGGTGGTTATAGTTACAAATTATGTTGTTTAGTAGCAAATTTTGGTGTTAAAAGTTGCAAATTTGGCTGATTTAATTACATATATTACAGTTACAAATTCTGCTGTTTAATTACAAATTTGGCTTTTACAGTTACAAATTAAGCTGTTTAGTTGTAAATTTGGCTGTTATAGTTGCAAATTTGGTGGTTATAGTTACAAATTATGCTGTTTAGTTGCAAATTTTAATGTTATAGTTGCAAATTTGGCTGATATAATTACGTATATTACAGTTACAAATTTTGCTGTTTAGTTGCAAATTTGGCTGTTACAGTTACAAATTAAGCTGTTTAGTTGCAAATTAGGCTGTTACAGTTGCAAGTTTGGCTGATATGGTTCAAAATTTGGATGTTACAGTTACAAATTTTGCGGTTTCTTTGGAAAATTTGGCCGTTACAATTACAAATATATCTGTTACTACACCTAATGACATTATATCTAAAAATTTAGCAAAGTTTCTGTAATGAATAAGTAAGAAAATCCACGATATAACTTTTAGCATCGACTATTAGCCTATATAGTTAAGGTGGGCCTGCAAATTTGGCTGTTCTAGTTGCAGATTGGGCTGATATAGTTCCAAATTTGGTTGTTACAGTTACAAATTTAGCTGTTAAGTGGCAAATGTTGCTGTTATAGTTGCAAATTTGGCTGATATAATTACATATATTACAGTTACAAATTCTGCTGTTTAGTTGCTAATTTGGCTGGTACAGTTACAAATTAAGCTGTTTAGTTGCAAATTTGGCTGTTATAGTTGCAAATTTGGTGGTTATAGTTGCAAATTTTGCTGTTATAGTTGCAAATTTGGCCGATATAATTACATATATTACAGTTAGAAATTCTACTGTTTAGTTGCATATTTGGCTGTTACAGTTACAAATTAAGCTGTTTAGTTGCAAATTTGGCTGTCACAGTTGCAAATTTGGCTGATATGGTTCAAAATTTGGTGGTTACAGTTACAAATTTTGCTGTGTAGTTGCAAATTTGGCTGTTACAGTTACAAATATATCTGTTACTACACCTGATGACATTATGTCTGAAAATTGCCAAAGTTTCTGTAATGAATAAGTGAGAAAATCCACGATATAACTTTTAGCATTGACTATTAGCCTATATAGTTAAGGTGGGCCTGCAAATTTGGCTGTTCTAGTTGCAGATTGGCCTGATATAGTTCCAAATTTGGTTGTTACAGTTACATATTTAGCTGTTAAGTGGCAAATGTTGCTGTTATAGTTGCAAATTTGGCTGATATAATTACATATATTACAGTTACAAATTCTGCTGTTTAGTTGCAAATTTGGCTGGTACAGTTACAAATTAAGCTGTTTAGTTGCAAATTTGGCTGTTATAGTTGCAAATTTGGTGGTTATAGTTGCAAATTTTGCTGTTATAGTTGCAAATTTGGCTGATATAATTACATATATTACAATTACAAATTCTGCTGTTTAGTTGCAAATTTGGCTGTTACAGTTACAAATTAAGCTGTTTAGTTGCAAATTTGGCTGTCACAGTTGCAAATTTGGCGGATATGGTTCAAAATTTGGTTGTTACAGTTACAAATTTTGCTGTTTAGTTGCAAATTTGGCTGTTACAGTTACAAATATATCTGTTACTACACCTAATGACATTATGTCTGAAAATTGCCAAAGTTTCTGTAATGAATAAGTGAGAAAATCCACGATATAACTTTTAGCATTGACTGTTAGCCCATATAGTTAAGGTGGGCCTGAGACCCGTCAGGGGGGGCGATCTGGGGGCCCGGGCAGCAAATTTAGCTGTACTAGTTGCAAATTTGGCTGATATAGTTCCAAATTTGGTTGTTACAGTTACAAATTTAGCTGTTAAGTTGTAAATTTGGCTGATATAGTTGCAAACTTAGCTATTACAGTTACAAATTTGGTGGTTATAGTTGCAAATTATGCTGTTTAGTTGAAAATTTTTCTGATACAGTTGCAAATTTGGCTGATATAATTACATATATTACAGTTACAAATTTTGCTGTTTAGTTGCAAATTTGGCTGTCACAGTTGCAAATATATCTGTTACTACACCTAATGACATTATTTCTGAAAATTTGGCAAAGTTTCTGTAATGAATAAGTGAGAAAATCCACGATATAACTTTTAGCATTGACTATTAGCCTATATAGTTAAGGTGGGCCTGCAAATTTTGCTGTTCTAGTTGCAGATTGGGCTGATATAGTTCCAAATTGGGTTGTTACAGTTACAAATTTAGCTGTTAAGTTGCAAATGTTGCTGTTATAGTTGCAAATTTGGTGGTTATAGTTGCAAATATGGCTGATATAATTACATATATTACAGTTACAAATTTTGCTGTTTCGTTGCAAATTTGGCTGTTACAGTTACAAATTAAGCTGTTTAGTTGCAAATTTGGCTGCCACAGTTGCAAATTTGGCTGATATGGTTCAAAATTTAGTTGTTACAGTTACAAATTTTGCTGTGTAGTTGCAAATTTGGCTGTTACAGTTACAAATAAATCTGTTACTACACCTAATGACATTATATCTGAAAATTTGGCAGAGTTTCTATAATAAATAAATAAGAAAATCCACGATATGACTTTTAGCATTGACGATTAGCCTATTTAGTTAAGGTGGGCCTGGCACCCGTCAGGGTGGTGGGGGGCGATCTGGGGGCCCGGGCAGCAAATTTAGATGTTCTAGTTGCAAATTTGGTTGTTACAGTTACAAATTTAGTTGTTTAGTTGCAAATTTGGCTGTTACAGTTGCAAATTTGGCTGATACAGTTGCACATTTGGTATTTACAGTTACAAATATGGTGGTTACTGTTATAAATTAAGCTGTTTAGTTGCAAATGTGGTTGTTATACTTGCAAAGAAGGCTGATATAGTAGCAAACTTAGCTGTCAATTCCAAATTTGGCTGTTACAGTTGCAAATTTGGCTGATATGATTCAAAATTAGGTTGTTACAGTTACAAATGTAGCTGTTTAGATGCAAATTTGGCTCATATAGTTCCAAATATGGCTGTTACAGTTACAAATGTAGCTGCTTAGATGCAAATTTGGCACATATAGTTCCAAATTTGGCTGTTACAGTTGTAAATTTGGCTGATATAGTTCCAAATTTGGTTGTTACAGTTACAAATTTAGCTGTTAAGTTGCAAATGTTGCTGTTATAGTTGCAAATTTGGCTGATGGTTGCAAATTTAGCTGTTACAGTTACAAATTAACTGTTTACTTGCAAATTTGGCTCTTACAGTTGCAAATTTGGCTCATATAGTTCCAAATTTGGCTGTTACAGTTACAAATGTAGCTGTTTAGATGCAAATTTGGCTAATATAGTATAATTGATGTATCCGTGCCTAATCGATACGAGAGGAATTCGCCGACAAATTGAAATTAACACCGCCACATGCGTGGGGCTAATTGGTTTAATTATTGGCGATCAATAGCCTTAACTGCGTCTGAACGACACCCCTATGGCGTTAAAAAGCGTGTAGTCAACTCATTTGACAGACAAATGGATGCTCACAAAGCAAACACACACACACACATACACGAAACAAACAAAAAAAGAAACAAACGACCAGAGGAACCGTACATCACTCCCGGCTCTGGAAACAATGGTTACGTCGCTTAGTGCCCTTGAACGTCTCGACGGTGTCCCTCCGCTCGGCGAAGGAACGCGGAAAGACTTTGGGGGGGCCCCAAAGCGGGCAAATGGGCCGAAAATTGTATCTGGGCAGTCACTTCGCCATGTGCAATGTACCCGTGCATAAGTGTGCGTGTGTGTGTTAGTGTAGCGGACATTTTGCAACGTTGTATAGTGGTAGTGCAGAAGAGAGGACATGTGGGCATCCACACACATATATATGCACACATGTATGAGAAGGGGGCACCCTCTTCCACCGCGTGACAGCTGTCCCGGACCGGCCGGTGTGCCCGCCCCCGCGCCCCCGTGCAGGCGCGCGGTGGTTTTGCGGCCCCACGTCGGGGGCGGCGGCAGTTGTTTTGCGCGGCAGTTGTTTTTGGGTTGTTATTTGGGCCCCCTTGTCAGCGAGAGTACATCTCATCGCCCTGCGCATGTTAAGCGCGACGGCGTGAACGGAAGAGCCGGCACGCCGGTTTTCGGGCCGGCCGGCGCCGGCTTGGCCCCCGCGACACACGAAAAGTACGCCGGATTAGCGGCGGCAAGGGGGCGCTACGGGTGCCAAGGGGCGCCGCCGATTGTTTCTAATTTACGGGCTGCGAGCGCACTCACCTGGGGGCCGGTATTCCTCGTTTTTTTATGCGAAAAAACCAGATTGCACTAAGAACAGCGGTGGAACACACAGGGCCGGCGCACCACACAATCAACTTTGCGTGTACTAAACCCGCGCACGATTGTCGGCGTAAAGATGGCGTCCTGTTCCCCACCAGACGGAGCGACGCGATTGGACGGTTTGACCGGTGCGCCCTAGCGCTGCCAACGTGACGGCACGCGAGCCTGGCGGCGGCGAGGGGGCGCGCGCCGCCGCCGGGGCAGGGTGTGGTGCGTGGGGGCGGCAGCGCGCGCCCCCCGGGGACGCCGCCCCCGGGGGGCGACGGCCGTCGCCCCAAGCCAGGCGTGCGGGGCGACGACGGGAAGGGGGCGCCCGCCGCTCCGGAATTAAATTGATGATTCATTGCGGGCGCAATTACGAAGGGGGGCTAGTTAAAAATGCGGCTGGACTGCAATCGATATGTGCACGCCCTTGCACCCGAACGGCAGCAGGCGGAAAATCCTTAACGAAATTAAGAAATTTCGCAAAACTTGTACCCCATGTAAAGTTCATGTGCCACCACTGTTTTACAGTCGTTCATTTCCAGAACCTCCACTTACAATATTCAAATTTTCAGTTGCTACTGCCATGGCCCTCATATTCTAGCCCGGACCCCCAGATCGGGCCCCCAGATCGGGCCCCCAGACGGTCCCAGGCCCACCTTAACTATATAGGCTAATAGGGCTGCAGCCCCAGGACTGAAAGTTACATCCTTGGTTTTCTCACTTATTCATTACAGAACCATTGCCAAATTTTCATGAATACTGTCTTTAGGTATAGTTAATACAAATCTAATATCAAAAATGCATTTCATAAATTTTCAAAAAAAATTGTAAAAGCTATATAACACCTGTCACTGCTGAAAGTTATATCGTGGATTTTCCCACTTATTCATTACAGAAACTTTGCCAAATTTTCAGGAATAATGTCTTTAGGTGTAGTAAATACATATCTAATATCAAATATGCAATTCATAAATTTTCAGATATTTTAGTAAAAGCTATATAACACCTGTCACTGCTGAAAGTTATATCGTGGATTTTCTCACTTATTCATTACAGAAACTTTTCCTAATTTTCAGGAATAATGTCTTTAGGTGTAGTAAATACAAATCTAATATCAAATATGCAGTTAAAAAAAAATTCAAAAATTTTAGTAAACACTATATAACACCTTTCAATCCTGAAAGATATAGCGTGGATTTTCTCACTTATTCATGACAGAAACTTTACCAAATTTTCAGGAATAATGTCTTTAGGTGTAGTTAATACAAATCTAATATCAAATATGCAGTTAACAAATTTTCAAAAATTTTAGTAAGCGCTATATAACACCTTTCAATCTTGAAAGATATAGCGTGGATTTTCTCACTTATTCATGACAGAAACTTTACCAAATTTTCAGGAATAATGTCTTTAGGTGTGGTAAATACAAATCTAATATCAGATATGCAGTTAATAAATTTTCAAAAATTTTAGTAAACGCTATATAACACCTTTCAATGCTGAAAGTTATAGCGTGGATTTTCTCACTTATTCATAACAGAAACTTTACCAAATTTTCAGGAATAATGTCTTTAGGTGTACCAAATACAAATCTAATATCAAATATGCAATTCAGAAATTTTCAGAAATTTTTGTAAAAGCTATATAACACCTGTCACTGCTGAAAGTTATATCGTGGATTTTCTCACTTATTCATCACAGAAACTTTGCCAAATTTTCAGGAATAATGTCTTTAGGTGTAGTAAATACAAATCTAATATCAAATATGCAATTCAGAAATTTTCTGAAATTTTAGTAAAAGCTATATAACACCTATCACTTCTGAAAGTTATATCGTGGATTTTCTCACTTATTCATTACAGAAACTTTGCCAAATTTTCAGGAATAATGTCTTTAGGTGTAGTAAATACAAATCTAATATCAAATATGCAATTCATAAATTTTCATAATTTTTAGTAAAAGCTATATAACACCTGTCACTGCTGAAAGTTATATCGTGGATTTTCTCACTTATTCATTACAGAAACTTTACCAAATTTTCAGGAATAATGTCTTTATATGTAGCTAATACAAATCTAATATCAAATATGCAGTTAATAAATTTTCAAAAAATTTAGTATACGCTATAAAACACCTTTCAATGCTGAAAGTTATATCGTGGATTTTTTCACTTATTCATTACAGAAACTTTGCCAAATTTTCAGGAATAATGTCTTTAGGTTTAGTAAATGCAAATCTAATTTCAAATATGCAATTCAGAAATTTTCAAAAATTTTAGTAAACGCTATATAACACGATTCAATGCTGAAAGTTATAGCGTGGATTTTCTCACTTATTCATGACAGAAACTTTCCCTAATTTTCAGGAATAATGTCTTTATGTGTTGTAAATACAAATCTAATATCAAATATGCAATTCATAAATTTTCATAAATTTTAGTAAAAGCTATATAACACCTGTCACTGCTGAAAGTTATATCGTGGATTTTCTCACTTATTCGTTACAGAAACTTTGCCAAATTTTCAGGAATAATGTCTTTAGGTGTAGTTAATACAAATCTAATATCAAAAATGCAGGTAATATATTTTCTAAAATTTTAGTAAACGCTATATAACACCTTTCAATGCTGAAAGTTATAGCGTGGATTTTCTCACTTATTCATTACAGAAACTTTACCAAATTTTCAGGAATAATGTCTTTAGGTGTAGTAAATACAAATCTAATATCAAATATGCAATTCAGAAATTTTCAGAAATTTTAGTAAAAGCTATGTAACACCTGTCACTACTGAAAGTTATCTCGTGGATTTTCCCACTTATTCATGACAGAAACTTTACCAAATTTTCAGGAATAATGTCTTTAGGTGTAGTAAATACAAATCTAATATCAAATATGCAGTTAATAAATTTTCAAAAATTTTAGTAAACGCTATATAACACCTTTCAATGCTGAAAGTTATAGCGTGGATTTTCTCACTTATTCATGACAGAACCTTTAACAAATTTTCAGGAATAATATCTTTAGGTGTAGTTAATACAAATCTAATATCAAATATGCTGTTAATAAATTTTCGGAAATTTTAGTTAAAGCTATATGACACCTGTCACTGCTGAAAGTTATAGCGTGGATTTTCTCACTTATTCATGACAGAAACTTTGCCAAACTTTCAGGAATAATGTCTTTAGGTGTAGTAAATACAAATCTAATATCAAATATGCAATTCATAAATTTTCAGAAATTTTAGTAAAAGCTATATAACATCTGTCACTGCTGAAAGTTATATCGTGGATTTTCTCACTTATTCATTACAGAAACTTTACCAAATTTTCAGGAATAATGTCTTTAGGTGTGGTAAATACAAATCTAATATCAAATATGCAGTTAATAAATTTTCAAAAATTTTAGTAAACGCTATATAACACCTTTCAATCCTGAAAGATATAGCGTGGATTTTCTCACTTATTCATTCCAGAAACTTTGCCAAATTTTCAGGAATAATGTCTTTAGGTGTAGTAAATACAAATCTAATATCAAATATGCAATTAATAAATTTTCAGAAATTTCAGTAAACGCTATATAACACCTGTCAATGCTGAAAGTTATATCGTGGATTTTCTCACTTATTCATTACAGAAACTTTACCAAATTTTCAGGAATAATGTCTTTAGGTGTAGTAAATACAAATCTAATATCAAATATGCAATTAATAAATTTTCAGAAATTTCAGTAAACGCTATATAACACCTGTCAATGCTGAAAGTTATATCGTGGATTTTCTCACTTATTCATGACAGAAACTTTACCAAATTTTCAGGAATAATGTCTTTAGGTGTGGTAAATACAAATCTAATATCAAATATGCAGTTAATAAATTTTCAAAAATTTTAGTAAACGCTATATAACACCTTTCAATCCTGAAAGATATAGCGTGGATTTTCTCACTTATTCATGACAGAAACTTTA
This sequence comes from Othius punctulatus, assembly GCA_951805005.1. Lineage (NCBI taxonomy): Eukaryota > Metazoa > Arthropoda > Insecta > Coleoptera > Staphylinidae > Othius > Othius punctulatus. The sequence goes on along the minus strand of OX638141.1, from coordinate 3,518,587 downwards.
CCAAATATTCAGGAATAATGTCTTTATGCGTAGCTAATACAAATCTAATATCAAATATGCAGTTAATAAATTTTCAAAAATTTTAGTAAACGCTATATAACACCTTTCAATCCTGAAAGATATAGCGTGGCTTTTCTCACTTATTCATGACAGAAACTTTACCAAATTTTCAGGAATAATGTCTTTAGGTATAATAAATACAAATCTAATATCAAATATGCAATTCATAAATTTTCAGAAATTTTAGTAAACGCTATATAACACCTTTCAATGCTGAAAGTTATAGTGTGGATTTTCTCACTTATTCATGACAGAAACTTTACCAAATATTCAGGAATAATGTCTTTATGTGTAGCTAATACAAATCTAATATCAAATATGCAGTTAATATATTTTCAAAAATTTTAGTAAACGCTATATAACACCTTTCAATGCTGAAAGTTATATCGTGGATTTTTTCACTTATTCATTACAGAAACTTTGCCAAATTTTCAGGAATAATGTCTTTATGTGTTGTTAATACAAATCTAATATCAAATATGCAGTTAATAAATTTTCAAAAATTTTAGTAAACGCTATATAACACCTTTCAATCCTGAAAGATATAGCGTGGATTTTCTCACTTATTCATGACAGAAACTTTACCAAATATTCAGGAATAATGTCTTTATGTGTAGCTAATACAAATCTAATATCAAATATGCAGTTAATAAATTTTCAAAAATTTTAGTAAACGCTATATAACACCTTTCAATGCTGAAAATTATAGCGTGGATTTTCTCACTTATTCATGACAGAAACTTTACCAAATTTTCAGGAATAATGTCTTTAGGAGTAGTTAATATAAATCTAATATCAAATATGCAGATAATAAATTTTCAAAAAATTTAGTAAACGCTATATAACACCTTTCAATGCTGAAAGTTATAGTGTGGATTTTCTCACTTATTCATGACAGAAACTTTACCAAATTTTCAGGAATAATGTCTTTAGGTGTAGTTAATACAAATCTAATATCAAATATGCAGTTAATAAATTTTCAGAAATTTTAGTAAAAGCTATATAACACCTATCACTACTGAAAGTTATATCGTGGATTTTCCCACTTATTCATTACAGAAACTTTGCCTAATTTTCAGGAATAATGTCTTTATGTGTAGTTAATACAAATCTAATATCAAACATGCAGTTAATAAATTTTCAAAAATTTTAGTAAGCGCTATATAACACCTTTCAATGCTGAAAGTTATAGCGTGGATTTTCTCACTTATTCATTACAGAAACTTTACCAAATTTTCAGGAATAATGTCTTTATGTGTAGTTAATACAAATCTAATATCAAATATGCAGTTAATAAATTTTCAAAAATTTTAGTAAACGCTATATAACACCTTTCAATGCTGAAAGTTATATCGTGGATTTTCTCACTTATTCATGACAGAAACTTTGCCAAATTTTCAGGAATAATGTCTTTAGGTGTAGTAAATACAAATCTAATATCAAATATGCAATTCAGAAATTTTCAGAAATTTTAGTAAAAGCTATATAACACCTGTCAAAGCTGAAAGTTATATCATGGATTTTCTCACCTAATCATTACAGAAACTTTACCAAATTTTCAGGAATAATGTCTTTAGGTGTAGTCAATACAAATCTAATATCAAATATGCAATTCATAAATTTTCATAAATTTTAGTAAACGCTATATAACACCTTTCAATGCTGAAAGTAATAGCGTGGATTTTCTCACTTATTCATTACAGAAACTTTGCCAAATTTTCAGGAATAATGTCTTTAGGTGTAGTAAATACAAATCTAATATCAAATATGCAGTTAATAAATTTTCAGAAATTTTAGTAAAAGCTATATAACACCTATCACTGCTGAAAGTTATATCGTGGATTTTCTCACTTATTCATTACAGAAACTTTGCCAAATTTTCAGGAATAATGTCTTTATGTGTAGTTAATACAAATCTAATATCAAATATGCAATTCACAAATTTTCAAAAATTTTAGTAAACGCTATATAACACCTTTCAATGCTGAAAGTTATAGTGTGGATTTTCTCACGTATTCATGACAGAAACTTTACCAAATTTTCAGGAATAATGTCTTTAGGTGTAGTAAATACATATCTAATATCAAATATGCAGTTAATAAATTTTCAGAAAGTTTAGTAAACGCTATATAACGCCTGTCAATGCTGAAAGTTATAGCGTGGATTTTCCCACTTATTCATTACAGAAACTTTCCCTAATTTTCAGGAATAATGTCTTTAGGTGTAGTAAATACATATCTAATATCAAATATGCAGTTAATAAATTTTCAGAAAGTTTAGTAAACGCTATATAACACCTTTCAATGCTGAAAGTTATAGTGTGGATTTTCTCACTTATTAATCACAGAAACTTTGCCAAATTTTCAGGAATAATGTCTTTAGGTGTAGTAAATACAAATCTAATATCAAATATGCAGTTAATAAATTTTCAGAAATTTTAGTAAAAGCTATATAACACCTATCACTGCTGAAAGTTATATCGTGGATTTTCTCACTTATTCATTACAGAAACTTTGCCAAATTTTCAGGAATAATGTCTTTATGTGTAGTTAATACAAATCTAATATCAAATATGCAGTTAATAAATTTTCAAAAATTTTAGTAAACGCTATATAACACCTTTCAATGCTGAAAGTTATAGCGTGGATTTTCTCACTTATTCATGACAGAAACTTTACCAAATTTTCAGGAATGATGTCTTTATGTGTAGTTAATACAAATCTAATATCAAATATGCAGTTAATTTTTTTTTTTAAATTTTAGTAAACGCTATATAACACCTTTCAATGCTGAAAGTTATAGCGTGGATTTTCTCACTTATTCATGACAGAAACTTTACCAAATTTTCAGGAATAATGTCTTTAGGTGTAGTAAATACAAATCTAATATCAAATATGCAGTTAATAAATTTTCAAAAATTTTAGTAAACGCTATATAACACCTATCACTGCTGAAAGTTATAGCGTGGATTTTCTCACTTATTCATGACAGAAACTTTGCCAAATTTTCAGGAATAATGTCTTTAGGAGTAGTAAATACAAATCTAATATCAAATATGCAATTCATAAATTTTCAGAAATTTTAGTAAAAGCTATATAACACCTGTCACTGCTGAAAGTTATATCGTGGATTTTCTTACTTATCCATTACAGAAACTTTGCCAAATTTTCAGGAATAATGTCTTTAGGTGTAGTAAATACAAATCTAATATCAAATATGCAGTTAATAAATTTTCAAAAATTTTTGTAAACGCTATATAACACCTATCAATGCTGAAAGTTATATCGTGGATTTTCTCACTTATTCATGACAGAAACTTTACCAAATTTTCAGGAATAATGTCTTTAGGTGTAGTAAATACAAATTTAATATCAAATATGCAGTTAATAAATTTTCAAAAATTTTAGTAAGCGCTATATAACATCTTTCAATGCTGAAAGTTATATCGTGGATTTTCTCACTTATTCATGACAGAAACCTAGCCAAATTTTCAGGAATAATGTCTTTAGGTGTAGTAAATACAAATCTAATATCAAATATGCACTTAATAAATTTTCAAAAATTTTAGTAAACGCTGTATAACACCTTTCAATTCTGAAAGTTATAGCGTGGTTTTTCTCACTTATTCATGACAGAAACTTTCCCTAATTTTCAGGAATAATGTATTTAGGTGTAATAAATACAAATCTAATATCAAATATGCACTTAATAAATTTTCAAAAATTTTAGTAAACGCTGTATAACACCTTTCAATTCTGAAAGTTATAGCGTGGATTTTCTCACTTATTCATGACAGAAACTTTCCCTAATTTTCAGGAATAATGTATTTAGGTGTAATAAATACAAATCTAATATCAAATATGCAATTCATAAATTTTCAGAAATTTTAGTAAAAGCTATATGACACCGATCACTGCTGAAAGTTATATCGTGGATTTTCTCACCTATTAATTACAGAAACTTTGCCAAATTTTCAGGAATAATGTCTTTAGGTGTAGTAAATACAAATCTAATGTCAAATATGCAATTCAGAAATTTTCAGAAATTTTAGTAAAAGCTATATGACACCGGTCACTGCTGAAAGTTATATCGTGGATTTTCTCACTTATTCATTACTCAAGCAAATCAAATTTTGTTCATAAGGTTGAATCATAGATTTCTTAGGCGACGCAACGCTATGGTATAGTAATGCTGTCGCTATGGGTATTTTCAACAGAGTTTAATGTGCCTTGAAAATGCTCTTAGCGATAGCATAGCCTTAGCCTTAGCCCTTTAGGCTTCCAAAAATACGATTTGATCGGCTCACGTGCATTGAATGTATTAATAAAACTTAATTAATAGCCACAGTATTAATAATAGGGCACTAACCTTGTCGATTCATCCGAATTTAAGTCCGCCATCTCCACGCCAACATGGCGTTCATGTGTATTGCGCCAGCCAGATATGGAAATCCATCTTCATCACTCACATTACCCTGCGACCCGGACGGCCCCAAATTTAAGCGCGAATACCCCATGGATGACGATTTGGCCCCCCTAGGGCTTCGCACGGTTCATTTTAGCACAAAAATTGGATATTTTCGGGAGCGATTTGCAAATTTGCAAACGACGCCATCGAGTCAGACGCTGGATCAGTCGGTATAGTAGGTCGCTTCATGACCGACCAATACCTACTTCATCCTGTGTGCGATGTACTTCTGCAACTTCATATGCGCCAAATTCGATTATTATTATGTTATTATTGTTATTTATTGCTGTATAGCAACATATATTGTATATATGTTGTTATTATGTCAATAATTGAAGCGGTAAGAAGCAAAATCGTCAAAAGTAACAATTTTGAGATTCCGAGAAAATCCAGTGCCAATCGAGTTGATTGAAGTAAAATCTGTAATAACAATTTAAAAACTATTTCATGTATTATTTTGTACTTTATGTATCATAATAATAATAGTTTATTTGACCAGTACATAATGTCTAGCAATTGCAATTATGTTTATTGTTCGACAAAAATATCACTTACACCTCTATGGTTTTTACAGCTTCAATTATAATTATAATGATTTTAATTAGATTAAATGACAGTAAACATCTAAGTCAGTATGAAATCAATCTTATAAGCATCAGTTAGGCACAGTTTTACAATCTCTGATTACCTGTAACTGGTGGTTAGTTTCCATGGCTACCATTGATTCATAACATGTTTCCGAGGAAATTAACTTATGATTAAAAATAACTGAAGACTGTAACTGCATTAATGTTTATTTGTCGGCGGTGACGTCCCATTAAAAACAAAAGGTTTAGGTTCAGGCGATGACGTCTTATTAAAAACAAAAGGTTAGGTTCAGGTGGTGAAGTCCCATTAAAAACAAAAGGTTTAGGTTCAGGCGATGATGTCTCATTAAAAACAAAAGGTTTAGGTTCAGGTGGTAACGTCCCATTAAAAACAAAAGGTTTAGGTTCATTTCTATCATCACTGATAATGCATTACAAATCAAAAGCCACATTGTTGCAAAATTAAGTGTGAAAAAAATTGTTATCGTAATGTTAAATTGCCATTAATTTCAGTTATACCTTTGTACATATTTCGATATTTTCAACGTTACAGTCTTATGGAGAAACATGGCGAATTAAACTAAAATATATTGTATCTCTTTGTGGCACACATTGTAAAATGTAAGAAACAAGTGAAGACCTATTAAAAAAAAAAATCTACTTAGATCTAGGAAAAAGATCTAATGAGTGCTGCGGATTGTACAAAAATTGGGGCACATGTTTATTTGCAAATTTATACACAACGATCTGTTGCAGCATATCAAGCACTTAATGTATATCGTAACTCCATCACACTGGAAATGTAATTGAATGATTTAATAAATTTTATGTAAAAAAGTTTATTATCTTTTACCATAAACTAGTTTGGCTAGTGTAATATCTCTATTCGTTTATTAAATTTTCTCATCTATTTATTAAGTTATATTCAACATTTAATACTTTACAAGTGGATTACTTTTAATACTTTTACTTAGTACTTTTTACTTTTAATAGTTTTATTAACACTGAAGGCTATTACTTTGTGGTACCTTATAAAATATACACAAATAATAATGCAATTTATGATACTCACGTAGTTAAAATTGCATTATGTATTTATGTATATATTAATACTTATATTGTACTTGTCTATACCTTTTCAAGTTCAAATTGAGGAAAATCAATTTCAAATTGAGGCCAATCAAGTTCCAATTGATACCAATCAATTTCAAATTGAGACTAAACAAAATCAGTGATCAATATTGTTTAGTTTCATCTTAATTTTGTTTAGTCTCAATTTGAAATTGATTGGTCTCAATTTGAACTTGAAAAGGTATAGTATAATTATAATATCACTATAATATAATACTTTAGCATCAGATTTCACTTATTGGTTGGTAGAAACTGAAGATCAAAATAAATATATAAGTACATTATACAAGTATAACACAAGAAAAAATTTTAAGGGACATGTAATGAACAGGTTCCATTAATAATTAATTATTATTCATTCTTTCAAAGCCTTTTCCAAAGGAAAGTACCAAAAGAAGAAAAAACCAAATTGTTATTCATGCCCTGTTTTCAATATTCGTTACAGGGACACTGCGGCACTCACTTTGGGAAACAATGTTCTGATCTCTGCTTGTGATTGAATTCTGTTCTGCAGTATGCATGTTTTAAATGAACTCACAAGCGGCTCGCATATTTCGTAACATAGCATTTGCCGCTCCTTTACAGACTGAAGTTTAACGAGTACACATCACATTCGGAAGACCTGTCTCCAGTGTGTCCCTTCTTATGAGAAATCAAATGCCCTTCGTCTGTGAAGATTAAATTGCATACATCACACATATAAGGATTCTTTCTGGTGCGAGCCATCAACTTATCGTTTTGGGCGAGTGGCAATGTGCAAAGAGCAGATTTGTATTTCTTCTCTTTTGTACAAGTCATCTTGTGCATCTCCGAGGCACATATGTAAGTTATTCCTCTCGTGTGCATCTCCAAATAACTCTTGTTGCTAAAGTTTGATGTTTGATTTTCTAATGCGTGTATCTTCTTATGTCTATTCAAATAACTTGTCGTGTTGAAGCCTAAGGTACATAAATTGCACTTGTAAAGCTTCTCTTTTACGTGTGTTCGCTGGTGTATGCGCAAATAAATTTCACGGTTGAAACTTAAAGGGCATCCTTTACACTTGTAAAGCTTTTCTACTGAATTCTTACGGTACTCGAAACAACTTTTTGTGCTTGATGACCATACATCACACTTTTTCAAATTACAATTTTCTATTGGGTGCATCTTCCTATGCCTGTTCAAATTACTTATTGTGCTAAAGTTTGAGGTGCACACGTTGCATTTGTAAGTCCTCTCTCCTATGTGTGTTCTCTTTTGCAAATCGCACTTCCGGGAGAAACTTGAAGTGCACGCTTTGTAACATTTTTGTCCCGTGTGCAAGCTCCGATGGCTGTTCAAGTTGCATTTTAGGGCGAAGCTTGGCGTAGATTTATTACATTTGTAAGGCTTCTCTCCTGCGAGCGAACTCCTTTTATTTACACCAGAATCCTCCGCAGATATTGTTTCAAGTGAATACTCTTCAGTCTTCAGATTATCGGAAGGGCTGAAAAATTGATAATTATAACACTGGAATGGCTCGATAAAAAGTGCAGACAAGCAATAAGCATAAATGAGGGGGCCATACATTGAGCTGCCTCTTCTAATATAGCACAAACAGTGGTGATTATTTTGAAGACACATTCCAGGAATATTAGCCTCGACATCGTCAGTTTATTTTTACAAAGAGAACTTTAAGTTTATACAAAATGCTTCATGAATCATATTACACTTCGTAACACTGTCTTATCAAAACCATCACTAATAAACATTTAACATTTAACAATAAATTTTCAACATTTTGGGGTACTCTGATATGTCCAATAACATTCAGAGTACACTTTTTATATGCGCCCTAAATAGCTTTATCACATTTATCACATGTATGTAATGTAATGTAATATAATATATGTAATGTACTGTATAATGGAATGTATAATGGAATGTAGATGTAATGTAATGTATAATGGAATGTAGATGTAATGTAATGTATAATGGAATGTAGATGTAATGTAATGTATAATGGAATGTAGATGTAATGTAATGTATAATGGAATGTAGATGTAATGTAATGTTAGGGCCGGTTTTACAATCATGGAACATCCTTGTTCCTGGTTCAATTACCTAGGATACAATTGTTGAAACAATTGTATCCTAGGTAATTGTACCAAGAACAAGGATGTTCCACGATTGTAAAACTGGGCCTTAGACAAGGCGGAAAGACCCCATGGGGTCAATAGCCCAATAAAGATTGTTTATATATATGAAAGTTATACTTCCGATCTCAAACTTGAAAGTTTTTATAGCGGTATTGCTAACTGTGTAATAAAAACGGACGTTTTATGTCTTACGCCAGACTTGACAGTTGCTGCCGAAATTTTATAGCATAGATGTTAACTGTGTAATAAAAATGGAACTATACGAACAAAGTTTTAAAGCCTAGTTCATACACTGGCGATTTTTAATTTTTGTTCTGAATGGTTAAATTTGAAATCATTTTACGCGGGAACTCATACTATACCAATCAGAACGAAAATCGCAAATCGCCAGTGCATGTACTAGGCTTTAAGCTTTGAACGAACATTTATCAATGCCGATAATAAAAATTTAATGCCAGAACATTTTGGTTACTACACAGATATACTCGTAATCACGAGAAGTGTCTCATGACCCATACATTTGGAATGTATGGTTCAAATTTTCTTGAACGTGTGTCTACACTTATACGCACGGTCAGATGTTTGGTTGCGCAAAAATGCACCCGGCCAATTAGGCCTACGAATTAGTTCATTTGTATCGCGTTAATGTCAAATCTCCAATGCTATAATTTCGCTGTGTAGGTTATGTGTACATAACAAGTATGTAAAGACGAAATATATGTTAGGTTAACAGTGACACTGACAGATTCAATGAATTAACGAGACATACGTTTTCACGGGTTTCATTTAAAACGTACAGCAGACGTATCGGACATTTACTCTCTCACTTTACTTCAGCGGTTTAGGGTAATATAGCGACACCGAGTTTGCATTTATTCCTGCATTAAACATTCATTTAGAATGAGTCATGAGACATCTCTCCTGATTTCGACTATATGGACATATCTTGAGTAGCCCATACAAGGCTGTACTGCTGAAGGAAGTAGATATTATTACTGCTATGAACGAGCATTAGGCACACCAAGTCATACAAATACCAGTACTTTCAATAACAACTAAAATATTAGCACACATTTATATGAACAGTGCGATAATTCTACGCAGTATTCCTGGATATATCAATATCTTACGTTTCACATTTAGCGGTATTATACATCCGACTACCATGTTTACTCTCCACATGCACCTCATAACTTGCTAAACCATCGTATGTAGCGTTACATATCTCACAAGTATACGGTGTGACTGTATTAATCTGCAGCATCTCTTCTTCCACCTTCACAACAGAAGAACCGTCCTGAAAGTATAAAGAAACGTCAGAAACAATACATTTCACATCACGTATTCTACATACCAGTGAATCATTACATTTATCTGAGCCCCAGTCAGTAATACAATTTGAAAATTTTGTCTGTAGATCAAAAACTGAAAAACAAAATGAACATAATATTGGAACAATATTATTGCTAAATAATATTGGAACAATATTGCACCAATTTTATTGCTAAATAATATTGGAACAATATTATTGCTAAATAATATTGGAACAATATTGTTCCAATATTATTGCGAAATAATAGTGGAACAATATTAATGTTTTATTGTAAAACGTCAGAAACAATACATTTCACATCACGTGTTCTACATTCCAGTGAATCATTACATTTATCTGAGCCCCAGTCAGTATTACAATTTGAAAATTTTGTCTGTAGATCAAAAACTGAAAAACAAATTGAACATAATATTGGAACAATATTATTGTTTCAATTTTTTTGCTAAATAATATTGGAACAATATTGTTCCAATAATATTGCTAAATAATATTGGAACAATATTATTGCTAAATAATATTGGAACAATATTGTTCCAATATTATTGCGAAATAATATTGGAACAATATTATTGTTTTATTGTAAAACGTCAGAAACAATACATTTCACATCACGTATTCTACATTCCAGTGAATCATTACATTTATCTGAGCCCCAGTCAGTATTACAATTTGAAAATTATGTCTGTAGATTAAAAACTGAAAAACAAATTGAACATAATATTGGAACAATATTATTGTTTCAATTTTATTGCTAAATACTATTGGAACTATATTGTCCAATATTATTGCTAAATAATATTGGAACAATATTATTGTTCCAATATTATTGCAAAATAATATTGGAACAATATTGTTTCAATATTATTGCTCCAATATTATTGCTAATTAATATTCTAACAAGTCAATGAATAATGCCTAAATTAATCTAATGAAAAATACGGTAATTTTCACTAAGTATCTTTTACTTTTAAATAATATTGGAACAATATTGTTCCAATTTTATTGCTAAATAATATTGGAACAATACTATTGCTAAATAATATCAGAACAATATTGTTCTAATATTATTCCTAAATAATATTGGAACAATATTGTTCCAATATTATTGCTAAATAATATTGGAACAATATTGTTTCAATATTATTGCTAAATAATATTGTTCCAATATTATTGCTAATTAATATTCTAACAAGTCAATGAATAAAGCCTAAATTAATCTAATGAAAAATACGGCAATTTTCACTAAGTATCTTTTGGTACGTGATGGTACTGCGGTTAGATATAAAACACAATAACACGGATAATAAAACACAGAAAACCTCCTACAAAATGTGAAGAAATATCCTCTTTTTGACCAAAATATGTAGACACTGTATTTTTCCTTGGCACGGCAGCCTAATAAACAGCCGATACAAATCCATGTAAATATAAATTTAATTAAAGTACCCTGTTTTCTATCAACTGCTTTCAATAAGTCATTAACTTCCTCGGAAGGGTACTCTTCAGTTTCTATTTTAACTTCTGCAATAACTGAACTAAGCATATAATCTTCAGGATTGCCCATTTTGAGCTTAGGGCTTGGGGTCAGTTTCTTTGTGGCAGAATATCTCCTAGTTCTTCACAATTATTTGAGTGCACTTGCAAAGGATGACCACTTCACCTCCTTCGCACATATGAGAATGAGTTTTTCTTCATTTTCCTATGGAGAGTTGAAGTCGATGAAAAGACAACACCAGGAAAAAGCTACTGGGGAAGAGGTTGTGTTGTTGAGTCCAGTGGTAACAATATAGTGACATGATTTTACCCTAGATGAAATTTAAAATGCCACATTTTAAATGAAAATTCTAGGGGGAATTTTCATTTAAAAGGTGGCATTTTCAATTTAACCTAGGGTAAAATCATGTTACTAGATTGTTAGCACTGGACAGCATGTGTCCAGTGTTGTCAATAGAGTAACATGATTTTACCCTAGTTAAACAAGAAGAAAGAAAATAGACTGGGTACAGTCTGTCTTTTGTGTTGCAAACTTCACCTGACTGGTTCTCTTTTTCACGTGGGAATTGATAATTGGTAAATGTTGCATTATTCTAGGGGGAATTTTCATTTAAAACGTGGTATTTTCAATTTAACCTAGGGTAAAATCATGTTACTATATTGTTACCACTGGACACCATGTGTCCAGTGTTGTCAATAGAGTAACATGATTTTACCCTAGGTAAAATTCCCCCTAGAAAATAGACTGTCTTTTGTGTTGCAAACTTCACCTGACTGGTTCTCTTTTTCAAGTGGGAATTGATAATTGGTAAATGTTGCATTATTCAAGAGGGACTTTTCATTTAAAAGGTGGCATTTTCAATTGAATCTAGGGTAAAATCATGTTACTAGATTGTTACCACTGGACAGCATGTGTCCAGTGTTGTCAATCGAGTAACATGATTTTACCCTAGGTAAAGAAGAACAAAGAAAATAGACTGGGTACAGTCTGTCTTTTGTGTTGCAAACTTCACTTGACTGGTTCTCTTTTTCACGTGGGAATTGATAATTGGTAAATGTTGCATTATTCGAGGGAGAATTTTCATTTAATAGGTGGCATTTTCAATTTAATCTAGGGTAAAATCATGTTACTATAATGTTACCACTGGACAGCACGTGTCCAGTGTTGTCAATCGAGTAACATGATTTTACCCCAGGTAAAATTCAAAATTCCCCCCAGAAAATAGACTGGGTACAGTCTGTCTTTTGTGTTGCAAACTTCACCTGACTGGTTCTCGTTTTCACGTGGGAATTGATAATTGGTAAAAGTTGCATTATTCTAGGAGGAATTTTCATTTAAACGGTGGCATTTTCAATTTAATATAGGGTAAAATCATGTTACTAGATTGTTACCACTGGACACCATATGTCCAGTGTTGTCAATAGAGTAACATGATTTTACCCTAGGTAAAATTCAAAATTCCCCAAGAAAATAGACTGGGTACAGTCTGTCTTTTGTGTTGCAAACTTCACCTGACTGGTTCTCTTCTTCACGTGGGAACTGATAATTGGTAAATGCTGCATTATTCGACCTAAAACGTGGCGAAAACGTTCAAGTAATTGATTCAAAGCTAATTCTGTGCGAAAAAGTCGCATTTTCAACTATATATTGTGAAACTAGGGTTGCACCACAAATCATAACCTAAAACATGGTTGCCCAGAAGAAGCAAAAGAAGGCCATCGAGAGCATTAATAGCAAGCTGGCGCTTGTTATGAAATCCGGCAAGTTCTGCTTAGGATATAAGCAAACTTTGAAGGCAAGTTGTTTAAACCATTAAAAAAATCATCTATTTTATCATACCATCAGCTAAACTACAGTTGATAATATTAACTTGTATTCATGTCCATGAATCATTTGCATGTGGTTTGTTCTTTATATATATATAAACAATCTTTATTGGGCTATCGACCCCATGGAATCTTTCCGCCTCGTGTTCTTTATATAGAGTTTTTGGAATTTAATATTTCTTCCGTTTTCAGACTCTCAGGCAGGGAAAGGCGAAGCTGATCATAATCGCCAACAACACCCCGCCGCTCAGGAAGTGCGAGATCGAGTACTACGCCATGCTGGCCAAGACCGGCGTGCACCACTACACCGGCAGCAACATTGAGTTAGGCACGGCCTGCGGTAAATACTTCCGGGTATGCGGCATGTCCATCACCGACCCGGGCGATTCAGATATCATCCGTTCGATGCCGACGGGGGAGATCCAGCCTGTGCAATAACTTTAATCAATATCGTTTATTAATTAAAGATTTGCATTCACCTTGTTTCACAATGTTATCCCACATTGTTGATTGAATAAATAAAAATACACCTGATTTTGTAATTGCTTTGTTTTATTTATTTATAAGATTGTTATTAAAATTAATAACTTTTCACATTCATCAATAAGGAGAAATTTACGAGCTACCCACATCAAATTTTCTTGAATAATTTGAACATATGAAGATAATCTAGCATCTCAAAAAATTGCAGGATGTAATAAAATGAAGATAATCTTGCATCTTAAAAAATTGCAGGATGTAATAAAACTTTGTAATTTATAATGAAGATTTTGTAATTTACAATTAAATTTTCTTAGTCAAAGTATGACTAATTTTAATTACCTAAATCTGAATATTTTTGTAGAAAACAAGAGTTTTATAGCACTCTGTAACACTTAAAGAGTGAATTAAATTTGATTGATTTTTGAGCGATATTAATTTCAAAACTAACCATTTTTCATTACAATTAGCATATGGAGAAAGTAGTAATAGTATTACTCTTTTAGTAGTAATTGTAACAATGTTCTAATGGATATCTTCCCGTCTTGTGTAATGTGTAAATTCATCTAATTCATCTGTAAACGATGGAAAGTTATTTCTAAAATAGGAATGCCATATTACATTCACAACTACTCAATTAGCATTATTGCATTATTATTAGTATTATTAGGAAATACACAAAATTGTTCACAATGGCCAAATTAATTGTCAAATTTGTGTACTAATTTTAAGTATTACGTCAATAATTGAGTGGTTGTGAATGTAGTTTTTATATTTCCAATTAATAATTTAAATAGCAGGCAAGTTGAATAAAAGCTTAAAAATGGCGCCAATTTGCAAAAATCTCTCAAAATGGCGTGATGGCCAGTGTTGCCAACGGTTTGAATTTGAATTCTGCTAGTTCGTTCAAAGAAATCCACCAGAATACTATCTAAAACTCCTACTAAAACTTCCCTAGAGAGAGAAAATGTGGTAAAAGAGGCAATTTTTATTTTTGAGGTCAAACTTTTTCAATAAAGTATACAGTTTTTTTGTGTGAAAAAAGGGGGAGGCCTAAAACCAGATTTCGCCATTTCAGATTTATTTATTTTGCACCTTATGAAATAAAGAAAAAAACAATTTATCTTTTATTTAAACAGTAAATAGTAAAAAACCTTTAATAATTGTCATTAGTATACCTATATTGCTGTCTTTGCAATCAACATATAATAATTATAAACAATATAATAATACTAATAATAATAATTATGCTTTATTGGTGCTTAGAACATATAGTTTTATACAGGTCATACATATTAATGATATTACAATAGATAACTATTGTACAATTGTTACAATAACTTACAATAAGTAACTATTATAAGCAGTAACATAAAAGTAATATAGATTTTATAGATATCTGCCAATTTACCTAATTAACTTGGGTATAATATCTAGGCAATCATGTAAAAATCAGGATCTAGCACTATGTCTTCGTAATCCACAAATTGATAGGCAAGAAATCAATTTGTGGATTGATTTAGGCATTGATTGATTTTTTAAATTTTTAAGTATCACGAGATATTTAGAAATTATGACAACATTTTTCTTTCATAGATATATCTATAGATTTTATAGATATCTGCCAATTTAGCTAATTAACTTGGGTCATTGATTAACTAAATTCATATATAATTTCTATACTCACTGCTTGGGTATAATATCTAGGAAAACATGTCAAAATCAGGATCTAACAGTATATCTGCGTAAACCACAAATTGATAGGTGACAAATCAATTTGTGGATTGATTGATTTGTTTTTCTTTAAGTCAAGTCAAATTGATACCAATCAATTTCAAATTGAGGCCAATCAAGTTCAAATTGATAACAATAATTTTCAAATTGAGACTAAACAAAATCAAGTTGACACTAAACAATATAAAGTTGAGAGTAAACAAATAAAATTTACTATGACGACTTGATATTGTTTAGTGTCAACTTGATTTTGTTTAGTCTCAAATTGAAATTGATTGGTCTCAATTTGAAATTGATTGGTCTCAATTTGAAATTGATTGGTCTCAATTTGAAATTGATTGGTCTCAATTTGAACTTGATTGAAAATTTTATTTAAGAGTAGTTAAACATTAAAATTTTCAAAAATTTCAGTTATAGGAAAGGTTTTTAAGACTTTGTACGCAAATTTTCATATTTAAGTAGTTTCATTGACTCTTAAAAAGATACAAATAAGTTGAAAAGTTCAGTGATATCATTGATTATAAAAGTTTTAGTGCTTAATCACCAGATAAGGTTTTGAACGCAACTATATATTTAGTTTCAAGTTATATTTTCAAAATTATAATCGCGTGCAAAGCAAAATTCAATAAAAAAAAAAAAAAACAGTGGCTGATGTGCTTAAGAAAACGATTTCTAAACGTTTAGAATTTCGTTTCGTTTCCGTTTCCTGTCATTGACTCTTAAATATTTCATATTTAAGTAGTTTCATTGACTTTTAAAAAGATACAAATAAGGTGAAAATTTCAGTGATCTCATTGATTATAAAAGTGTTAGTGCTTAATCACTAGATAAGGTTTTAAACCCAACTCTATATTAAGTTTCAAGTTTTATTTTCTGAAAATTCTATTTACTACATCTAAAGACATTATTCCTGAAAATTTGGCAAAGTTTCTGTAATGAATAAATGAGAAAATCAAAGATATATCTTTCAGCAGTTACAGGTATGGGTTAACTTTTACTGAAATTTCTGAAAATATATGAATTGCATATTTGGTATCAAACTTTTATTTACTACACCTAAAGACATTATTCGTAAAAATTTGGTAAAGTTTCTGTAACGAATAAGTGAGAAATTCAAAGATATATCTTTCAGCAATTACAGGTATGGGTTAGCTTTTACTGAAATTTCTGAAAAATTCTGAATTAAATATTTGATATTAGATTTGTATTTACTGCACCTAAAGACATTATTCCTGAAAATTTGGCAAAGTTTCTGTAATGAATAAATGAGAAAATCGACGTTATAACTTTCAGCATTTACACGTATGAGTTCGCTTTTACTGAAAATTTTGAAAATATATGAATTGCATATTTGATATCAGACTTTTATTTACTACACCTAAAGACATTATTCCTAAAAATTTGATGAAGTTTCTGTAACGAATAAGTGAGAAATTCAAAGATATATCTTTCAGCAGTTACAGGTATGAGTTAGCTTTTGCTGAAATTTCTGAAAATGTATGAATTAAATATTTGATATTAGATTTGTATTTACTACACCTAAAGACATTATTCCTGAAAATTTGGCAAAGTTTCTGTAATGAATAAGTGGAAAAATAGACGATATAACTTTCAGCATTTAAAGGTATGGGCCAGCTTTTACTGAAATGTCTGAAAATTTATGAATTGCATATTTGATTTTAGATTTGTATTTACTGCACCTAAACACATTATTCCTGGAGATTTGGTAAAGGTTTTGTAATGAAAAGTGAAAAAAATGGATGGTATAACTGTTGGCATTTACATGTATAAGTCAGCTTTACTGAAATTTCTGAAAATGTATTAATTGAATATTTGTAAATAGATTTTTACTTACTATACCTAAAGACATTATTCCTGAAAATTTGGCAAAGTTTCTGTAACGAATAAGTGTGAAAATCATAGATATAACTACCAGCATTTACAGGTATGGGCTAGCTTTTACTGAAATTTCTGAAATTTCATGAATTAAATATTTGATATTAGATTTGTATTTACTACATCTAAAGACATTATTCCTGAAAATTTGGCAAAGTTTCTGTAATGAATAAATGAGAAAATCGACGTTATAACTTTCAGCATTTACACGTATGAGTTCGCTTTTACTGAAATTTCTGAAAATATATAAATTGCATATTTGATATCAGACTTTTATTTACTATACCTAAAGACATTATTCCTGAAAATTTGGTCAAGTTTCTGTAACGAATAAGTGAGAAAATCAAAGATATATCTTTCAGCATTACAGGTATGGGTTAGCTTTTACTGAAATTTCTGAAAATGTATGAATTAAATATTTGATATTAGATTTGTATTTACTACACCTAAAGACATTATTCCTGAAAATTTGGCAAAGTTTCTGTAATGAATAAGTGGAAAAATAGACGATATAACTTTCAGCATTTAAAGGTATGGGCCAGCTTTTACTGAAATGTCTGAAAATTTATGAATTGCATATTTGATTTTAGATTTGTATTTACTGCACCTAAACACATTATTCCTGGAGATTTGGTAAAGGTTTTGTAATGAAAAGTGAAAAAAATGGATGGTATAACTGTTGGCATTTACATGTATAAGTCAGCTTTACTGAAATTTCTGAAAATGTATTAATTGAATATTTGTAAATAGATTTTTACTTACTATACCTAAAGACATTATTCCTGAAAATTTGGCAAAGTTTCTGTAACGAATAAGTGTGAAAATCATAGATATAACTACCAGCATTTACAGGTATGGGCTAGCTTTTACTGAAATTTCTGAAATTTCATGAATTAAATATTTGATATTAGATTTGTATTTACTACATCTAAAGACATTATTCCTGAAAATTTGGCAAAGTTTCTGTAATGAATAAATGAGAAAATCGACGTTATAACTTTCAGCATTTACACGTATGAGTTCGCTTTTACTGAAATTTCTGAAAATATATAAATTGCATATTTGATATCAGACTTTTATTTACTATACCTAAAGACATTATTCCTGAAAATTTGGTCAAGTTTCTGTAACGAATAAGTGAGAAAATCAAAGATATATCTTTCAGCATTACAGGTATGGGTTAGCTTTTACTGAAATTTCTGAAAATTTCTGATTTAAATATTTGATATTAGATTTCTATTTACTACACCTAAAGACATTATTCCTGAAATTTTGGCAAAGTTTCTGTAATGAATAAGTGAGAAAATCGAGGATATAACTTTCAGTATTTACATGTACAAGTCAGCTTTTACTGAAATTTCTGAAAATTTATTAATTCAATATTTGTTAATAGATTTTTACTTACTATACCTAAAGACATTAGTCCTGAAAATTTGGCAAAGTTTTTGTAACGAATAAGTGTGGAAATCGACGTTATAACTTTCAGCATTTACACGTATGAGTTCGCTTTTACTGAAATTTCTGAAAATATATATATTGCATATTTGATATCAGACTTTTATTTACTACACCTAAAAACATTATTCCTAAAAATTTGGTAAAGTTTCTGTAACGAATAAGTGAGAAAATCAAATATATATCTTTCAGCATTACAGGTATGGGTTAGCTTTTACTGAAATTTCTGAAAATTTCTGAATTATATATTTGATATTAGATTTGTATTTACTACACCTAAAGACATTATTCCTGAAAATTTGGCAAAGTTTCTGTAATGAATAAGTGAGAAAATCGACGATATAACTTTCAGCGTTTACAGGTATGGGCCAGCTTTTACTGAAATGTCTGAAAATTTATTGCTTATTGATTCAATTGATTATAAAAGTTTTAGTGCTTAATCACTAGATAATGGTGACTTTAATCTGTAGTTTAGTGTTTTGTTATTAGAAAGACAAAAGATATCTAATACTGAAATATTCGTCAAAAACTAAAATAAATATTTACTGATTAACTATAATAATTATAGAAACTATAAGACTATAAATAATTACATTTACAAAATAATCTAAATTATATAATTGCTATTACAATAATTTTGTACACCACTCATTCGGGGAAGTCCCTTCGTAACAGACAAGCCAAGGCATGATCATGTGCTTCCAAGGGACACATTCCGAGTTCGATTAAGCACATATACATAAATATATCAATTCTGGAACTCAATAAATATCATTATGTGGTTATTAGCAGTGTTTCATTGAGCGTATAACAACATAATTAACAAGCGATATATAAATCAATTACATCTTCCTCATCCTCATTTAGGAATGTTGCATTTAGGTCTTCCTCATTTAGGCTTTCCATATTTATTTTGTTAGCTTTTTGGCGAGAACTGCTGCCATCCCCTGAAATTAATTACGCATTAGGCCACGATTTACCACAAAATTGAATCGTTTATTTCAGATTACTTACCCTTCTGCAGACATTTGTAATGATTTTTTTCTGTTTTTACGGAATACGGTATATTTTCAACAGATTGTTAGCTGTTAGCTGTTTTAAGCTTTTCCGGATTAAATTTATAGGATTTTTGTGTTATGTTTCACTGTATTAACCTTATGAGTTTAAGACAGTGAAAAAAGGTGCGTAAATGTGCTTTATGCTTCAGAAGGTATAGATCAAGCAAAAACCAAAAATTGAACAAAAAACCTATAAATTTAATCCGGAAAAGCTTAAAACAGCTAACAGCTTATACGCTTATAAGCTGTTAGCTGTTTTAGCAACAAAACATTTTCGGATCCCTAACCATTTTGGGTTTAGTTTTAAGTCTTTATCTAAGTTTTGTAATACTTTTTAAACCAATTTTTGTGCCTTGTATGTTTCGATTTTTTGTTTTTTTGTACACTTTTTTGTCCTGCTTCCAATCAATCATTATGAGGTAACCTAACCTAACCTAACTGATTTAGATTTTTTGTTAATTTTTGATTTTGCTTTATTTTTTTATGACTTTTGGACAATTTGCCTTTCAACAAACCTTGTTTTAAGCTTTTCGGGATTAAATTTATAGGATTTTTGCGTTATTTTTCACTGTATTAACCTTATTAGCTCAAGACAGTGGAAAAAAAATGCATAAATTTGCTTTATGCTTCTGAAAGCAAAGGCCAAGGCAAATTGATTGTAATAATCTGTCGGCAATTAGATGTTCAAGTGAGGTCCCAACTTTTAATCTTGGATATGTTTCTTGGATTATTGAAGAACATCAATTGAACCACTGCGAAAGTTGTACTCACAGATAGCTTTGCGGATCTGGATTCCTTCAACATCAATCAACTCATTCAACTTATGAGGCATGGTGGGCACCATCAACTGTATGCAGCTGATGGTAATCAGAATGAAGGCCAAGTAAACGATCACGAAGACGAGTTGGGCGGCGAAGACCTGCCAATAGCTCATGGTGTGCTGGTACCTCCTGGGGTGCTCCGGTGGGTGCCTGAAATCCATATAACTGCACCTCGTCACATTCGGCATCTCCTCGGGAGCTGACCCCTCGGGGAAGTCTTCGGTGGCGAAATCGGATAGCTCAAACTGCAGATATGAGCTGCTCTTGGATCCGATGTTGTACACCATCTTCTTGATGAACTGCGAGTTGAACGCTATGATTAAGGGGTTCGTAATGATGGACAGGCGGTAGACGAAGCCCATGATGTTCGACCAGACACCTATGCTGTTCACGCGACGTATCTCCGGCCTTCTGAAGTGCTTCAGCAGCTTGGTGGCGCCAATGCGCACCTCCAAGATGTTGCTCAGGAGGGCGAAGACTGGTGCCAGCGGAAACACGCTCGCAAAAATCGTGATGAACCCGAACTGCAACACTGGAAAGCCCTATTGAAAGGGTTGTGTTCGCAAGAACTAACTAATTACCCATTCCTAGGTATTCCTGAAGGAGTGGATCTTCGCTGGTGTCTAATAGGTTGTAGTTTTCGGCGTAGCGGTTGTACTCGTTCATTGGAGTTAGGTCTCTTGTTTGGAACTTCTTCTTGATTTTGATGTCGATTAGTGGTCTGAAGTAGTGCATTGCAGTCATACAAATCTGCTTGCCGACCATTGTAATCATTAGCAGTATGGTAAGCTCCATCATGCAACCCCTTGGACTACACTATTATTAATAGTTAAGAATAATAATACTTGGAACAGTTGTACTCCATTGGCATTCATTTGAATTGCAATGGGTACCTCCAAGTAGTATACTAATACTACTTGGAGGTACCCATTGCAATTGAAATGAATGCAATGGGTACTTCCAAGTAGTATACTAATACTACTTGGAGGTACCCATTGCAATTCAAATGAATGCCAATGGAGTACAACTGTTTCAAGTATTATTGTCTCCAAGTCTCCATGATCTCGAATCATTATACCTACTTAGCGGCCTTTACTGATATTTAGGTAAGATTTTGCCTGTTTTCATTCTCGTCAGTAGCACCACCAACCCCATCTGTAGGCCACCCCTTGGAGGGGTGGCCTCCAAGGGGTGGCCTACAAGGTCTGAAGTAGTGCATTGCAGTCATACAAATCTGCTTGCCGACCATTGTAATCATTAACAGTATGGTAAGCTCCATCATGCAACCCCTTGGACTACACTATTATTTATAGTTAAGAATAATAATACTTGGAACAGTTGTACTCCATTGGGATTCATTTGAATTACAATGGGTACCTCCAAGTAGTGTACTACCTTCAATACTACTTGGAGGTACCCATTGCAATTCAAATGAATGCCTATGGAGTACAACTGTTCCAAGTATTATTGTCTCCAAGTCTCCATGATCTCGAATCATTATACCCACTTAGCGGCCTTTACTGATCTTTAGGTAAGATTTCGCCTGTTTTCATTCTCGTCAGTAGCACCCCCAACGCCATCTGTAGGCCACCCCTTGGAGAGGTGGCCTCCAAGGGGTGGCCTACAAGGTCTGAAGTAGTGCATTGCAGTCATACAAATCTGCTTGCCGACCATTGTAATCATTAACAGTATGGTAAGCTCCATCATGCAACCCCTTGGACTACACTATTATTTATAGTTAAGAATAATAATACTTGGAACAGTTGTACTCCATTGGGATTCATTTGAATTACAATGGGTACCTCCAAGTAGTGTACTACCTTCAATATTACCTGGAGGTACCCATTGCAATTCAAATGAATGCCAATGGAGTACAACTGTTTCAAGTATTATTGTCTCCAAGTCTCCATGATCTCGAATCATTATACCTACTTAGCGGCCTTTACTGATCTTTAGGTAAGATTTCGCCTGTTTTCGTTCTCGTCAGGAGCACCACCAACCCCATCTGTAAGCCACCCCTTGGAAAGGTGGCCTCCAAGGGTGGCCTACAAGGTCTGAAGTAGTGCATTGCAGTCATACAAATCTGCTTGCCGACCATTGTAATCATTAACAGTATGGTAAGCTCCATCATGCAACCCCTTGGAATACACTATTATTAATAGTTAAGAATAATAATACTTGGAACAGTTGTACTCCATTGGGATTCATTTGAATTACAATGGGTACCTCCAAGTAGTATACCACCTTCAATACTACTTGGAGGTACCCATTGCAATTCAAATGAATGCCTATGGAGTACAACTGTTCCAAGTATTATTGTTTCCAAGTCTCCATGATCTGGAATCATTATACCTACTTAGCGGCCTCTACTGATCTTTAGGTAAGATTTCGCCTGTTTTCATTCTCGTCAGTAGCACCACCAACTCCATCTGTAAGCCACCCCTTGGAGGGGTGGCCTCCAAGGGGTGGCCTACAAGGTCTGAAGTAGTGCATTGCAGTCATACAAATCTGCTTGCCGACCATTGTAATCATTAACAGTATGGTAAGCTCCATCATGCAACCCCTTGGACTACACTATTATTTATAGTTAAGAATAATAATACTTGGAACAGTTGTACTCCATTGGCGTTCATTTGAATTGCAATGGGTACCTCCAAGTAGTATACTACCTGCAATACTACTTGGAGGTACCCATTGGAATTCAAATGAATGCCAATGGAGTACAACTGTTTCAAGTATTATTGTCTCCAAGTCTCCATGATCTCGAATCATTATACCTACTTAGCGGCCTTTACTGATCTTTAGGTAAGATTTCGCCTGTTTTCATTCTCGTCAGGAGCACCACCAACCCCATCTGTAAGCCACCCCTTGGAAAGGTGGCCTCCAAGGGGTGGCCTACAAGGTCTGAAGTAGTGCATTGCAGTCATACAAATCTGCTTGCCGACCATTGTAATCATTAACAGTATGGTAAGCTCCATCATGCAACCCCTTGGACTACACTATTATTTATAGTTAAGAATAATAATACTTGGAACAGTTGTACTCCATTGGGATTCATTTGAATTACAATGGGTACCTCCAAGTAGTATACTACCTTCAATACTACCTGGAGGTACCCATTGCAATTCAAATGAATGCCTATGGAGTACAACTGTTCCAAGTATTATTGTCTCCAAGTCTCCATGATCTTGAATTATTATACCTAGTTAGCGGCCTTTACTGATCTTTAGGTAAGATTTCGCCTGTTTTCATTCTCGTCAGTGGTACTTACACCACCAACCCCATCTGTAGGCCACCCCTTGCAGGGGTGGCCTCCAAGGGGTGGCCTACAAGGTTGGAGGTAGTAGCCTCCAAGTAGTATTGGAGGAAATAGCCTCCAAGTAGTATTGAAGGTAGTAGTCTCCAAGTCTCTATGATCTCGAATCATTATACCTACTTAGCGGCGTTTACTGATCTTTAGGTAAGATTTCGCCTGTTTTCATTCTTGTCAGTGGTACTTACACCAACAGCCCCATCTGTAGGCCACCCCTTGAAAGGGTTACCTCCAAGGGGTGGCCTACAAGGTTGGAGATAGTACCCTCCAAGTAGTATTGGAGCTAATAGCCTCCAAGTAGTATTGAAGGTAATAGTCTCCAAGTCTCTATGATCTCGAATCATTATACCTACTTAGCGGCCTTTACTGATCTTTAGGTAAGATTTCGCCTGTTTTCATTCTTGTCAGTGGTACTTACACCAACAACCCCATCTGTAGGCCACCCCTTGGAGGGGTGGCCTCCAAGGGGTGGCCTACAAGATTGGAGGTAGTAGCCTCCAAGTAATATTGGAGGTAATAGCCTCCAAGTAGTATTGAAGGTAGTAGTCTCCAAGTCTCTATGATCTCGAATCATTATACCTACTTAGCGGCCTTTACTGATCTTTAGGTAAGATTTCGTCAGTTTTCATTCTCGTCAGTGGTACTTACACCAACAACCCCATCTGTATGATGGGGTTGATGGGGTTGTGATGGTGAACCTCCAACATTGTAGGCCACCTCCAAGGGGTGGCCTACAATGTTGGAGGTTGGAGGTAGTAGCCTCCAAGTAGTATTGGAGGTAATAGCTTCCAAGTAGTATTGAAGGTAGTAGTCTCCAAGTCTCTATGATCTCGAATCATTATACCTACTTAGCGGCCTTTACTGATCTTTAGGTAAGATTTCGTCTGTTTTCATTCTCGTCAGTGGTACTTACACCAACAACCCCATCTGTAGGCCACCCCTTGGAGGTGGCCTACAAGGTTGGAGGTTGTAGGTAGTAGTCTCCAAGTAGTATTGGAGGTAATAGCTTCCAAGTAGTATTGAAGGTAGTAGTCTCCAAGTCTCTATGATCTCGAATCATTATACCTACTTAGCGGCCTTTACTGATCTTTAGGTAAGATTTCGTCTGTTTTCATTCTCGTCAGTGGTACTTACACCAACAACCCCATCTGTAGGCCACCCCTTTGAGGTTCCCTACAAGGGTGGAGGTTGGAGGTAGTAGCCTCCAAGTAGTATTGGAGGTAGTAGTCTCCAAGTAGTATTGAAGGTAGTAATCTCCAAGTCTCTATGATCTCGAATCTTTATACCTACTTAGCGGCCTCTACTGATCTTTAGGTAAGATTTCGCCTGTTTTCATTCTCGTCAGTGGTACTTACACCACCAACCCCATCTGTAGGCCACCCCTTGGAGGTGGCCTACAAGGTTGGACGTTGGAGGTAGCAGCCTCCAAGTAGTATTGGAGGTAATAGCCTCCAAGTAGTATTGAAGGTAGTAGTCTCCAAGTCTCTATGATCTCGAATCATTATACTTACTTAGCGGCCTTTACTGACCTTTAGGTAAGATTTCGTCTGTTTTCATTCTCGTCAGTGGTACTTACACCAACAACCCCAGCCACCCCTTGGAGGGGTGGCCTCCAAGGGGTGGCCTACAAGGTTGGAGGTAGTAGCCTCCAAGTAGTATTGGAGGTAGTAGTCTCCAAGTAGTATTGAAGGTAGTAGTCTCCAAGTCTCTATGATCTCGAATCATTATACCTACTTAGCGGCCTTTACTGATCTTTAGGTAAGATTTCGTCAGTTTTCATTCTCGTCAGTGGTACTTACACCAACAACCCCATCTGTATGATGGGGTTGATGGGGTTGTGATGGTGAACCTCCAACATTGTAGGCCACCTCCAAGGGGTGGCCTACAATGTTGGAGGTCGGAGGTAGTAGCCTCCAGGTAGTATTGGAGGTAGTAGTCTCCAAGTAGTATTGGAGGTAGTAGTCTCCAAGTAGATTTGAGGTACTAGCCTTCAAGTAGTATTGGAGGTACAATAGCCTTAATTACCACCCTGCGTTACCCTACTGAATATAATTTACCTCTTTTGTACAACTTACCTCTTCTCGTCGATAACCGAAAATCGTAGCAGGGCTTCCTGGGTACCCAATAAACTTGCCTTTCATGAATGCAACGTAAAACACCGGCGAATAGTAGGTAATAAACGAAAACGCGTAGATTTTCAGCGCCAAACTGTCCAGGTACTCAGTCTGGGTCCTGTGAAGCTCAAAGTCCGTCAACCTTTCCACTACGCTCCTATAGAAGAGGTTGAGTATGGTGATTGCAGCCACGTTAATTGAAACTGCGGTCATGGGTATGATGTACAACCCCATGACGCTATTTTCGTGTAGTTTTTTGGCATAAGCCTTGGACATCTTGTAGGAGACAATTCCGCTGGCGAACCCGATACCTACAAGACACTGAAATTCAAGTTAATTAGAATTTTGAGGCGCTCTGCATGCTAACCCAAAGCAAGAGCACGCCGAAGCTCAGGAGGGCTGTTGGGCATTGCATCTTCCAAAACGGAGCCACTGGCTCTGGCAATCGCGTCACCTCGTTTGGTTTGTACATGTCCACACCGATCAGCCTCTTCAGGTACTTCGGTCTTGGGGGCTCAACCATCAGGTTGTAATTAACTACGCCCCATCTGTGCGTGATGACCGATGTGTACCGTCTGTAGTAAATGCACAGAATAGCGCCCCAAACGGACATAAACACTGAATGCACGACAATGAAATCGTTATCCACCAAATTGTTAATTTTGGCATACATGCAGGTTTGCTTCAATTCCCAGCAAGGGCAGTACCTATCGCACAAGGGACACATCGTCACGTTCTGGTTGCAAATTTCTTGACTAACGTTTTGATAACCCATCGTCAAAATGCTGAAAGCGAAGCAGCAAACCCCAACCACAGACGCTAGAATCAACATTCCATTGTAGTACCCCAGCCATGAAAAATACATCGCCACTCTAACACCAAAGTAATTCTTGATCTCGTCGATCGGTTGGTAATGCGTCCATCGGGAGAATGATGCCCATCTTTCGTACAACTTATTCCTCGCATTGTTTTCATACAGCGGACCCTAAAATTATACCTTGAAAATATTTGCTTTGACCAACCTACAAGTAATACATCGTGCAAAGGAAACGCAGCTTTGTAAGCACCTTCGGCTATCAAATTTTTGATCCCTTTATCGTAAATGCCATCGCCATACTTCACGCACTCAAGGATATGGGATGTAACGAATATCCTCGCAGCTGCGTCGAAGAAGTCTGGGTGCTCCATGTGAAACCTGCAAACCGCTGGAATTAGGGGTGACTCGGAGGATCTGCAGTGCACTACATATGGTTGTGGTCCTTCGAGAACTCCGCCGTCATCTTGTAGGTCTCCCTAGGGTACTTTTTCCCCCTAATTTTATTGAGCAGCGCTGAGTACTTAGAACGCTTCAGCACGGACGCCTCCTACAACTCCAACAGTTATTGCCAGCTACGAATTATAAACAGGTTTTCTCCCGATTAACTATATACCACCCACAAGGATATCACCCACAAGGAGGTAACACCCACAAGAAGGTAACACCCTCAAAACTAGGAAACTAGTAGTTTCCAGAATCTATACCCCCTTCTCGGGCCGACTTCAGACGTACCGACAAAGGTACAGCCACTAAATGTCGAGGAGCGCCAATACGCCAAACGCGCAGGTCGCACATATTTCTGTATAGGCCCCCAAATACAAACAGATTGGTTAGGTTAGGTTAGATTTAATTTAGTTAGATCCAGGGGTTCCTTGAACCTATACCCCCTTGTCGGGCCGACTTCAGACGTACCGACAAAGGTATAAATACATTTGTATTTGATTTGTATTTACTACACCTAATAACATTATTCCTGAAAATTTGGCAAAGTTTCTGTAATGAATAAGTAAGAAAATCCACGATATAACTTTCAGCAGTGACATATGTTATATAGCTTTTACTAAAATTTATGACAATTTATGAATTGCATATTTGATATTCGATTTGCATTTACTACACCTGAAGACATTATTCCTGAAAATTTGGCAAAGTTTCTGTAATGAATAAGTGAGAAAATCCACGATATAACTTTCAGCAGTGACAGATGTTATATAGCTTTTATTAAAATTTCTGAAAATTTCTGAATTGCATATTTGATATTGGATTTGCATTTACTACACCTAAAGACATTATTCCTGAAAATTTGGCAAAGTTTCTGTAATGAATAAGTGAGAAAATCCACGATATAACTTTTAGCAGTGACAGATGTTATATAGCTTCTACTAAAATTTCTGAAAATTCATGAATTGCATATTTGATATTCGATGTGCATTTACTACACCTAAAGACATTATTCCTGAAAATTTGGCAAAGTTTCTGTAATGAATAAGTGAGAAAATCCACGCTATAATTTTCAGGAGTGACAGATGTTATATAGCTTTTACTAAAATTTCTGAAAATTTCTGAATTGCATATTTGATATTAGATTTGCATTTACTACACCTAAAGACATTATTCCTGAAAATTTGGCAAAGTTTCTGTAATGAATAAGTGAGAAAATCCACGATATAACTTTCAGCAGTGACAGATGTTATATAGCTTTTACTAAAATTTCTGAAAATTTCTGAATTGCATATTTGAGATTAGATTTGCATTTACTACCCCTAAAGACATTATTCCTGAAAATTTGGCAAAGTTTCTGTAATGAATAAGTGAGAAAATCCACGATATAACTTTCAGCAGTGACAGATGTTATATAGCTTTCACTAAAATTTCTGAAAATTTATGAATTGCATATTTGATAATTGATTTGCATTTACTACACCTAAAGACATTATTCCTGAAAATTTGGCAAAGTTTCTGTAATGAATAAGTGAGAAAATCCACGATATAACTTTCAGCAGTGACAGGTGTTATATAGCTTTTACTAAAATTTCTGAAAATTTATGAATTACATGTTTGATATTCGATTTGCATTTACTACACCTAAAGACATTATTCCTGAAAATTTGGCAAAGTTTCTGTAATGAATAAGTGAGAAAATCCACGATATAACTTTCAGCAGTGACAGATGTTATATAGCTTTTACTAAAATTTCTGAAAATTTCTGAATTGCATATTTGATATTCGATTTGTATTTACTACACCTAATGACATTATTCCTGAAAATTTGGCAAGGTTTCTGTAATGAATAAGTGAGAAAATCCACGATATAACTTTCAGCAGTGACAGATGTTATATAGCTTTTACTAAAATTTATGAAAATTTATGAATTGCATATTTGATATTCGATTTGCATTTACTACACCTAAAGATATTATTCCTGAAAATTTGGCAAAGATTCTGTAATGAATAAGTGAGAAAATCCACGATATAACTTTCAGCAGTGACAGATGTTATATAGCTTTTACTAAAATTTATGAAAATTTATGAATTGCATATTTGATATTCGATTTGCATTTACTACACCTAAAGACATTATTCCTGAAAATTTGGCAAAGTTTCTGTAATGACTAAGTGAGAAAATCTACGATATAACTTTCAGCAGTGACAGTTGTTATATAGCTTTTACTAAAATTTATGAAAATTTATGAATTGCATATTTGATATTCGATTTGCATTTACTACACCTAAAGACATTATTCCTGAAAATTTGGCAAAGTTTCTGTAATGAATAAGTGAGAAAATCCACGATATTACTTTCAGCAGTGACAGGTGTTATATAGCTTTTACTAAAATTTCTGAAAATTTATGAATTACATATTTGATATTCGATTTGCATTTACTACACCTAAAGACTTTATTCCTGAAAATTTGGCAAAGTTTCTGTAATGAATAAGTGAGAAAATCCACGATTTAACTTTCAGCAGTGACAGGTGTTATATAGCTTTTACTAAAATTTCTGAAAATTTCTGAATTGCATATTTGATATTCGATTTGCATTTACTACACCTAAAGACATTATTCCTGAAAATTTGGCAAAGTTTCTGTAATGACTAAGTGAGAAAATCTACGATATAACTTTCAGCAGTGACAGTTGTTATATAGCTTTTACTAAAATTTATGAAAATTTATGAATTGCATATTTGATATTCGATTTGCATTTACTACACCTAAAGACATTATTCCTGAAAATTTGGCAAAGTTTCTGTAATGAATAAGTGAGAAAATCCACGATATAACTTTCAGCAGTGACAGATGTTATATAGCTTTTACTAAAATTTCTGAAAATTTATGAATTGCATGTTTGATATTCGATTTGCATTTACTACACCTAAAGACATTATTCCTGAAAATTTGGCAAAGTTTCTGTAATGAATAAGTGAGAAAATCCACGATATAACTTTCAGCAGTGACAGATGTTATATAGCTTTTACTAAAATTTCTGAAAATTTATTAATTGCATATATGATATTCGATTTGCATTTACTACACCTAAAGACATTATTCCTGAAAATTTGGCAAAGTTTCTGTAATGAATAAGTGAGAAAATCCACGATATAACTTTCAGCAGTGACAGATGTTATATAGCTTTTACAAAAATTTATGCAAATTTATGAATTGCATAGTTGATATTCGATTTGCATTTACTACACCTAAAGACATTATTCCTGAAAATTTGGCAAAGTTTCTGTAATGACTAAGTGAGAAAATCCACGATATAACTTTCAGCTGTGACAGATGTTATATAGCTTTCACTAAAATTTCTGAAAATTTATGAATTGCACATTTGATATTCGATTTGCATTTACTACACCTAAAGACATTATTCCTGAAAATTTGGCAAAGTTTCTGTAATGAATAAGTGAGAAAATCCACGATATAACTTTCAGCTGTGACAGATGTTATATAGCTTTCACTAAAATTTCTGAAAATTTATGAATTGCACATTTGATATTCGATTTGCATTTACTACACCTAAAGACATTATTCCTGAAAATTTGGCAAAGTTTCTGTAATGAATAAGTGAGAAAATCCACGATATCACTTTTAGCAGTGACAGATGTTATATAGCTTTTACTAAAATTTCTGAAAATTTCTGAATTGCATATTTGATATTCGATATGCATTTACTACACCTAAAGACATTATTCCTGAAAATTTGGCAGAGTTTCTGTAATGAATAAGTGAGAAAATCCACGATATAACTTTCAGCAGTGACAGATGTTATATAGGTTTTACTAAAATTTCTGAAAATTTATGAATTGCATATTTGATATTCGATTTGCATTTACTACACCTAAAGACATTATTCCTGAAAATTTGGCAAAGTTTCTGTAATGAATAAGTGAGAAAATCCACGATATAACTTTCAGCAGTGACAGGTGTTATATAGCTTTTACTAAAATTTCTGAAAATTTATGAATTGCATATTTGATATTCGATTTGCATTTACTACACCTAAAGACATTATTCCTGAAAATTTGGCAAAGTTTCTGTAATGAATAAGTGAGAAAATCCACGATATAACTTTCAGCAGTGACAGATGTTATATAGCTTTTACTAAAATTTCTGAAAATTTCTGAATTGCATATTTGATATTCGATTTGCATTTACTACACCTAAAGACATTATTCCTGAAAATTTGGCAAAGTTTCTGTAATGAATAAGTGAGAAAATCCACGATATAACTTTCAGCAGTGACAGGTGTTATATAGCTTTTACTAAAATTTCTGAAAATTTATGAATTGCATATTTGATATTCGATTTGCATTTACTACACCTAAAGACATTATTCCTGAAAATTTGGCAAAGTTTCTGTAATGAATAAGTGAGAAAATCCACGATATAACTTTCAGCAGTGACAGGTGTTATATAGCTTTTACTAAAATTTCTGAAAATTTATGAATTGCATATTTGATATTAGATTTGTATTTACTACACCTAAAGACATTATTCCTAAAAATTTGGCAAAGTTTCTGTAATGAATAAGTGAGAAAATCCACGATATAACTTTCAGCAGTGACAGATGTTACTTACCTACACACTTACTTATCTACTTATGCCTATTCGGAGGCATACTTTTTGTTAACTTATAATAAATAATAACTGGTATCATGGATAAATAAGTTAATAGTATTATTATTATTCGAACGTGAAAATATTACCCGCTTCAAATAGGGCGTGAATTAAAAAAAACCATCTAGCTGGCTGACACTGACCTACCTACCTATTTACCTATTTGGTGACTTACCTACCCACTTACTCATGTACGTATGCCTCCACTGTATGGAGGCATACAGTGCCTCCAGACTGTAACTGTATTTAGTTATATAAATACAGTTACAGTCTGTATTTAGTTATCAGAGCGGGTAGGTGATTTGATCGCTGGGAAAGGCGCTGCTTACTTCCATTGAGTCGCTCAATGCGCCCCATGTGGGAAAGTGGCGCAGAACCTGCGCATTTCACCTACTCACGGAGCCACTAACCGTATTAAGAACTGCTGTTCGTTCTTTTTGGTTCGTAATGGTTTCGAACTTTCGAACTTTTGGAATGGTTCGTACTATTTAGTACTAACCAAATTCCGTACTAATCGTATCAAGAACTGCTGTTCGTTCTTTTTGGTTTGGAATGGTTTCGAACCTTCGAACTTTTGGAATAGTTAGTACCATTCAGTACTAACCAAATTCAACGGCATGCGCAGCTTTAGGACCTCGGCGTATTCGTACATAGCCTCCTTGGGGACTTGTATCTTCGTGTAATGGTAATAGCCGTCCCAATCAGTGCCCAGGATAACACATGTGTAACTCAGTTCTTTCTCAAAGAGGATGCGCTTTTCGTTCGAAGCTTGTTTAGATGTGTAGACCAGGACGAAATCTACGTATTCTTCGTTAGTAGAAGTTGAAGCTTCCTGCTGCAAGAGATGGAATGCAGTTTTTGAATTTCGTTGTATAAACCAGGACGAAATCTACGTATTCTTCATTAGTAGAAGTTGAAGCTTCCTGCTGCAAGATGAATATAGTTTTTGAATTTCGTCGTTTATCCATCTCAACATTTTGAAGACACATCGTCGATTGAGAATTATTTTTAGTCCAAAAATATTAAACTCGTAGTTTTTGGATTTGGTACAAAATTATTCTATAGAGCACATTTGGACTTTTAGGGTTTAGGGTTTAATGTAATACTTCAGTTTAGCCTTTTTTATGTAAAATATCTAAGAAATAATACCTTATTAACAACGTTAATATGACTGTGATATAATGAATATGATTGTGCAAACAATTGTATCAACACCAATTGGTTACTATTACTAGTACTATTACTAAAACGTGAGTGAACTCTTTTTGCAATACCTGGAAAAACCTGCTATGAACAAATAGGAAGTCCAATTGTTAATAATTTTATTTATGTTGTTTCTCGAATCAGTTTATTTCTTTCAACAATTGAACTCTTCTTTTAGTTTCCAATCTGTTCATACTTACTAGTGTTCCTATGAACAAATAGGAAGTCCAATTGTTCATATAAGATTAGTAAATGGTTTTTCCAAGTCAGTTTCCAAGTTGTATTGGGCCAATACAAATATTTGTGCAAGATTCATGTGTAAGTTGTAACAAATCTAAATAGATGCTTCAGATAGACTTTCGCGCACCTTTTGTATGTTGACCACGTTGCAAGAGAAGGAATATAGGTTTATTTTACCGTATCTTCAGGTTTATTTTCTGATAACCGCCCAGAATAAAGGTCTCCCAGCTTCCTCCAGTACCACATTTAAACAATTCTCTGGCACTTATTTTACTGCATCTTGTTCAAAAATTAAAAAAGCTTATTAAAAACGTCTGTGGGCAACTTTTTGATAACCCTGGAAAAACTGACAATTCTTTTGATGCCCAATCTGTTCACATCAAATGAAAATAAAGTAGGCTATAAAGTTGAGTGACATTTTTGTTGGTAACATTGAGCAATAAATGACATGATTAGGTTATGTTGCTTTTAATTGGTGTTTATGATTTTTGCAGGTTTGCACCCTTGCTGCTTAAACCGACTGCAAATAGTGATGAAACTTGAATTTATCTAAAAGAAATCGAAAACGATAAGCAAATGGTTTTTCCAAGGTAAGTTTTATATAAGTTTATATATATATAATAAAGTTAATAGGAGTATATTATAATTTTTTATAATAATGTTAGTAATATTTGTTGCTATAAAATCATTTCGCAGCCAATGAGAAACGATATATCGCTGATATACTAAAGAAAATTAAAAAAATAATATGGAAATTAATTGAAAAAAATATCTCTAGATAAGTTTAATTGAGTATTTTTCTTTAACCAGAGAGAAGTATATGTTGAAAAACTTGCCTTTTGGATTTTTTTCTTATTTTATTGTATTAAATCTGGAATGTTTTACTCAATTATTTTAAAATCTGGTCCTTACAAAACAAAGATATTTTTTATAATCAACTTTTATATCAAATATTCAATTTTCTTTAGTAATAACTTCGAAATGAAAACCAGTTTCCAAAATTGTTACTATAGAAAATTAAAAAAAGTAATATGGAAATTAATTGAAAAACATATCTCTGTAGTTAAGTTTAATTGACTATTGTACTTAAACCAGAGAAATGTATTCGCTGAAAAACTTTCCTCTAGGATTTTTTTCTTAATTTTATTTTATCTGTAATATTTTACTCAATTATTGTGAAATCTGGTTCTTACAAAACGAAGATATTCTTTATAATCAACTGTTATATCAAATATTCGATTTTCTTTAGTAATAACTTGGAAATGAAAACCAATTTCCAAAATTGTTACTATAGAAAATTTAAAAAATAATATAAAAATTAATTGAAAAAAATAATCTTTGTAGTTCAGTTTAATTGAGTGTTGTGCTTTAACCAGAGAAATGTATTCGTTGAAAAACTTTCCTTTAAAATTTTTTTCTTAATTTTATCTGTAATATTTTACTCAATTATTGTAAAATCTGGTCCTTACAAAACAAAGATATTTTTTATAATCAACTTTTATATCAAATATTCAATTTTCTTTAGTAATAACTTCGAAATGAAAACCAGTTTCCAAAATTGTTACTATAGAAAATTAAAAACGTAATATGGAAATGAATTCAAAAAATATCTTTGTAATTAAGTTTAATTGAGTGTTGTGCTTTAACCAGAGAATTGTATTCGTTGAAAAACTTTCCTTTAAAATTTTTTTCTTAATTTTATCTGTAATATTTTTTAGTAATAACTTCGAAATGAAACTAGTTTCCCATAATTTTCATTGAAACTTCAAAAGTTTATTAATTTACAGATTATTACCTTTTTCAATTTTTGTATCAGCAATATTTTATTCTGCAGAAGTATTTTTGCAGTATTTTCATAAATCTTCAGCTTGTTGACCAACATTTTGGTATTTCATTATAATAACGAAGTTAAAAGATATAAAAATTCAAAAATTTAGAATCAAAAGCTGAAACATCATATTCAGAAAAAATAAATTCGACATCGGAAAAAGTCTATTCAGATTTGTATTTTTGAGTTTTGAGTACTGCCAAATCTGCTTTTGAAGTTAAAAATTTGTTCACTGTTCTCCAGTTCAAAATGAAATGGTTGTTATCTTACTATGTTTTAGCCACTTTAAAAACACTTTTGACCAAACATTTATTAACAAAAGTTGTTTGCTTTGTCACGTGTTAATTTTTCTTTTCGTGCCTTATAATTAGTATTATGAATATTACTAATAATTATTAATATTTATATTCATAATTAATTATTATATATGTTTTAGCCAATTTATTTACTTTAAAATTCGTTTATTTATTTTAAAACTAGTTTCGACATATTACGGTCATTTTCAAGTGTGATAATAATAAATAAATAATAATTATAATAATAATACGTCGAAACTAGTTGCGAATTTTAATGCAAATAAAGTGGTTAAAACATAGTAAGATAACCATTAATTATGAATATATACTATCACAGACTAGCACACAGTAAAGGTAGAAACAATCTTAATGATTAAAGATTAATTTTGTCATGCATATTTATTATTACAATTTATTATTGATTTATATTTTATCGATAAATGCGGAAATTACAATAGTTAGAACTAGAACTTAATTAATTGTGATCTATATATTATATATTGTTATGTATTAGATAAATGCATCAAATTAAATGAAGTATAATTTAATAACAATATTGTTAGTAAAATGCAATAATTGTCTTATGTTTACTCCAAGAAATATAATTACTCCGTTGCATAATTAATCGGAAGATCAATTACATTACACACTGCACAGTATAATAAAATATAGTTAATTATACCTACTAATTATATATGTATAAAAATTAATATGGTATAAAATTATTTGACTAATATATTACCAATATATTATAATCTGAATTGAACTTATGAAATATATATTACAATACGTATCTGTTTTCACAATTGATTCATAATATATAATACCTATAACTCATTAGAAGTAAGCTTCTAATTAGTACGTATTTAGTAAATGTAGCAAAGTAAATGAGATACCATTTCATAATAATATTGTTAGTATAAAACATTGAAATACATGTTATTGCATTGTTTTTAAGGAAATAATTATCGCTATTGAACACATTTTTTATGCAAATGACCTTATGAATATTTGATTGAACTGGAAATAATAATGTTGTATTAAAACATAACTGAAAATTAATTAGTAAGTATATCATATTGAGCCAGCACCATTACAAACTGGTAATACTAATATGTGCATCGTTTACTGGACCAAAAAGTATTTTGGCGAATTTAAATATGATACAAGTAAAACAATTTCGGATAGTTATAAATATATGCAGTTTTGTGGGGATTGCACCATTTTACGATGCTAAACAGAAGACATTTAAGGGATATAAATGGTACACATTGACTTTAATTACTGCGATTTTGTGCAGCTTCGTATCTACTATTCCCAATAATAGACCTGGATCAGAAATTGTGAAGTTATTCAGTATTATATCTGGCATTGCTTTTTCGATATCATATGGCTCATATATTTATGGATCTAATTGCTGGAAAGTAAAAGCGTACAACAAAATTTTTAGAATGATTGAAGAGACTGATAGATATCTTAATAGAATGCATGCAGTAATCGCGTTCAGAATTAAATTTATATTGCTCCAATTAATATTTATAATAGTATCACTGATAATACTCCTTTATTACGACTGGTCATTTTTCGTAACCATATCATTCAGTATGAGTTATGGCCTTTACATAACAATTGCACGATGCTATATTGCAATGGACTTATTCATATTTAATGTCATCCTTAATATCATATTCACCAGATTTGTAGCTTTTAATGAGGCAGTTAATAAAATTTTAAGCAAAAACGGAATACCATGTTTAGTACACAAGAATACTTGCAAAAATAAAATCCAAAATTTGGTAGTTATGCAGTTAAAATTATTTGAAATGGTTACGCAGTTTAATAGAATATTTCAGTGGCGTATGTTTTTTATAACGATTCAATTGTTTTATTGGATTACTATAATTCTTCATGATATCCTTGATTTGGAGAAGGCAATTTCAATGACTGAGATGTTTAAATTCATAGCATCACCATTGACTGCAATTGTAAGTGTGTGTACATAGAAATTATTTGGATTAATTGTTGAATCAGTTTCAGCTTGTGTACGACACATACTGCTGTGAAAAGATTCTAAACGAAGTCGAGAGAATGAAAAATAATTGTAAAAAATTATTAATTCACTTCACGTATGATGATATATTGCGACAAGATTGTTTATTACTCTTCGATTTAGTTTCCAATGCCTCGCCCAAATTTAGTGCAGCAGGATTTTTTAATTTCGATTTTTCCATGTTATTCATTTTTACTAATTTAACTGTGACCTATGTTATAGCTGTTTCACAGTTTATAGGGAAATAATTAATTGATCCTTTGGAAGTATGTTGAACCATCCTGGTATAAAGCACCAGTCTTGGTTATTGAGTACCCTGTGAACTTACGTAGTACTTAGATGTAATTTTTGTGATTTTTTATGAACTTGCAGTACCTAGATATTAAAATAAACAATAAATGTATACAAAGTGTTCCATCTAAAATAGTCCACATTGCATAACAGTAGAGAAGCTATGAGAGTTCTGCCGCAAAATCTCCGTAAAGATTTCATGGGAGTTTATCACACGCCGTTTAATACGAAACGGCGAGTTATAAAAATTTGATTATAAAACTGAAGAGATATGAAAAACTAAAAAAAGTTTTGTTTCAATGACGACATTGTAAGAGTTGATAAGATTAAAATAAAATACTCAGCAGCTGAAGAGATTCATCAAGTACTGAGAGAAAAGTTCATCAATTATATATATATATATATATATATATATATATATCATTATATATTTGATCAGTCCAAATTTCAAAATTATATTTTAGTTTAATTTTTTGAGAAATAATTTCGGAATCGAAACGAAGATTTTTTTAGAATCAATGTTCATATAATAAATTCGTTATTTTTTTGTAATAGTCTCGAAATGTAAACCTTTTCCCCATAATTTTCATTAAAACCTAAAAAGTTTATTAATTTACAAATTATCTTTTTCAGTTTTTGTATTTTCCAAATATTTTGCAAGTATGTTCCAATTATTTTGACAGTTTATAACCAAAATTTTTGTATATCTCCCGCTTCATTTCGTTTTAATAACGAATTTGAAAGATTCGAAATGAATTTAAAAAAATTGATCAAAAAACTAAAGAGTTATTAAAAACTAAAAAAAGTCACCACTCATAAGTCAAACTCTGTCCCAATGGAAGGTATTTTTTCTGTGCTTTATCAAATACTGAGAGAAAAGTTCATCAGCTAAAATGTTGCTGTTTGATCATATATTTGATCAGTCCAACAATGACATATTAAATTTCAAAATTATATTTTAGTTTAATTTTTTGAGAAATAATTTCGGAATCGAAACGAAGATATTTTTTAGAATCAATTTTCATATAATAAATTCGTTATTTTTTTGTAATAGTCTCGAAATGTAAACCTTTTCCCCATAATTTTCATTAAAACCTAAAAAGTTTATTAATTTACAAATAATCTTTTTCAATTTTTGACATATACAAATATTTTGCATGTATTTTCCAAGTATTTTGACAGTTTTTAACAAAAAATTTTGTATCTCTTTTAGAATCAATTTTCATATAAGAAATTCGTTATTTTTTGGTAATAGTTTCAAAATGTATACCTTTCCCCCATAATTTTCATTAAAACCTAAAAAGTTTATTAATTTACAAATAATCTTTTTCAATTTTTGAAATATACAAATATTTTGCATGTATTTTCCAAGTATTTTGACAGTTTTTAACAAAAATTTTTGTATCTCTTTTAGAATCAATTTTCATATAAGAAATTCGTTATTTTTTAGTAATAGTCTCGAAATGTAAATCTTTTCCCCATAATTTTCATTAAAACCTAAAAAGTTAATTAATTTACAACTTATCTTTTACAATTTTTGTATTTTCCAAATATTTTGCAAGTATTTTGACAGTTTTTAACCAATTTTTTTGTATGGCTCATAGCTTTGTTTCGTATTAATAACGAATTTGAAAGATTCGAAAGGAATTTTAAAAATAATGATTAAAAAACAAAAGAGTTATATAAACTGAAAACAGTCACCACTCATATGTCAAACTCTCTGCCAATAGAAAGTATTTTTTCAGTGCTTTGATCAATCTTCAGTTTAAGACCAAACATTTATGATTTTCGTTTTAATACGAAATTAGAACATTTAAAAAGGATCATAAAAAATTGATTTAAAAAGTGAAGAGTTATCAAAATCTGAAAAAAAGTCACTACTCGATTAACTCATTTTATTGGATCAGCACTGACGTATTTATTTTCAAAATTTTAACTTTTGTTTTCAAATATTTTATATTTTGACAAATAATTATTTCGGAATTAAATCGAAGATATGTTTTGAATCAATTTTTATATGAAATATTCGACTTTCTTTTTCGAAATGAAAACAATTTTCTTTCATTACAACGTCAAAAATTGTTATCATATGCAATTTACAAGTTATTATATTATTCTATTTTTGTATCATCAGCAATATTTTATTCTGCAGAAGTATTTTTCCAGAATATTGAGAAATCTTCAGCTATTTGACCAACATTTTTGTTATTTGTTTTAATAACGAAATTGTAATATTTAAAAAAAATGATTAAATGATGAAGAGTTATGAACTGAAAAAAACTGAAAAAAAGTTAAGTCAAACTGAACAGCTTTTTACAAACACCTTTTTAACCAACATTTTTGTTATTGTTTTAATAACCAAATAGTAAGATTTAAAAAATATATAATAAAACGCTGAAGAGTTATCAAAAACTGAAAAAAGTTAAGTCAAACTCTGACCTAATGAAAGATATTTTCCTAGTGCTTTGATCAATCTTCAGCTTTTAAACCAAAGTTTTTGAATTTCGTTTTAATACGAATAACAAGATTTAGAAGGAAAAACAGAATAGCTATCAAAAACTTAAAAAAAGTCACTAGTCGACTGTGCAACTTCAACCCAATTTTGAAAATTTGCTTTAATAACGACCTTCTAGGAGATGACAGGATTTTAATAAACATTCAATAGCCGAAGACTTATAAAGTACTGAGAGAAAAGTTCAAATAATTTTGTTATTAAAACGAAATACCGAAATGTTGGTAACCGTTTTAATACCAAATTACAACATTTAGAAGGAAAACCAGCTATCAAAACTTTAAAAAAAGTCACTATTCGACTGTCAAACTTTTGCCAAATTTTGAAAATTTGCTTTAATAACGACCTTCTAGAAGATGACAGGATTTAAATAAACATTCAATAGCCGAAGACTTATAAAGTACTGAGAGAAAAGTTCAAATAATTTTGTTATTAAAATGAAATAACGAAATGTTGGTTAAAAAGCTGACGATTTATCAAAATACAGGAAACGTACTCAATTTTGATAACTCTTCAGCATTATAATTATAATTCTTCGAATTTTCATACCTTATATAAGAAGAAAGGAAGAAGAAAGATAATTTTGTTATTAGAACGAAATACTAAAACGTTTTTTTTTAAAGCTAACGAGTTATCAAAATACTGGAAAAATACTCAGTTTTGATAACTTTTCAGCTTTTGATTCTAATTTTTTTGAATTTTTGTATCTTATAATTTCGTTATTATAATGAAATACCAAATTGTTGGTTAAAAAGCTGAAGATTTATGAAAATTCTGCAAAAATAATTGAACAATGGAAGTTTGTTATATTTCCTTACCACTCTCAATGCATTGGCATCAGATGTGAAAATCTGTACAGTTTATGACTGCAGCATCAGAATCTGCCAAATTATGAAGGGTGCTCAAAATCTGTTTTCAAAATTTCGAGTGCTACTATCAAAATTTGTCAAATAATTATCTCCAGTTGTGAAAATTTGTGAAATTTACACGTATGACAATGATGTTTTAAAATTTTTCAGGCGTACTCTGCCAATAAATTTGCCCATAAATTTAAAATTTGTCCACTTTTCAAATGGATCTGTCAAAATCTGTATTTTTTTTATATAGTTCCACCAGTTAAATTTTGTAAAATTTACAACTCAAACAATTAAAATCTGTTATATTTTCTGACCACTCTCAATGTATATAGTCAGATTCGTTGAAAATTCTCCAATTG
The DNA here is from genome assembly GCA_951805005.1 of Othius punctulatus. Classification (NCBI taxonomy): domain Eukaryota; kingdom Metazoa; phylum Arthropoda; class Insecta; order Coleoptera; family Staphylinidae; genus Othius; species Othius punctulatus. The sequence goes on along the minus strand of OX638141.1, from coordinate 3,477,129 downwards.
TTCGAGCAAATAATTCCAAAATGCACATTGAAAATATGCTATTTATAGTTCATGTTTGTGAAAATTTAAATTGCTACATTCTGAAAATGCATAAATTCAATACTTATTAAATCCATTAACTCAGAAAGGAACTTTATATTTTTCATATTATATTATAGTTGAACATGTAATTGTAGCTAAAAAAACGTTGATGAAACTTGGCCTGTGTCTGTGTAAATGATGATTATTGTCTAAAAAACCATCACCTTGACATAAAAGTATTCCAGTAAGTAATATCAGTAATAATAATGGAAATAATTGAATAAATGCAATCAATATGTTTAATCGGGGAAATATTGTATGTACCTTGATTGAAATCCGTAAAGTTCCCATTCCTGTTTCTTGAAACCATATATAAACTTATAGAATGGCGTTTGCGATTAAAAACTATTCCCCAATTTTAATTCTTACCAATTTTATTGGATTATTACCTTTATATGATTTTCATAGAAATAATTTTACGGTGAGAAGAGTTTATTCGCTTTTTGTGGCTTTTATTTTATTGAGTATTACTGCCTTTGAAGTAACAGTTAAAATCTTATATGCAACTAATGGGACAAGTGTATTTTACCTTCATATTGTTTTTGTAATTGCAAGTATTTGTATAAATTTTACGTGCGTTTATAAAGCTGTGACACGAAATGCTACATTGCTGCAGACCATGTTTAATACATTCGATTCAATTGATACTCAAACATATGCTTATTTTAAGCGAAGCACTGAGAGTAATAGCCATGTTAAAAAAATATTTGTTATTAAAAATCTAATACTTGTAGTATTATCATTATATTATTTGTACCTTCAATATATACCACCTGCATATACGATCATAGGTGATTTTAACAATGTTCTACAGTTTTACTTGGTGTCTATCTACGCTTATTTCCAATTCTGCATTCTAAACGATATTTTAACACGATTTTCGCTCATAAATGATGTACTTTGCGCCATTTGTGAGATTAAGGACATGGGGACTATAGATCACATAACTTATGACTTATGCCCAGCAAACTATTTTAATAACATAGAACGTTTGACAATTATCCACAACAAATTATGCGATACAGTGGATTTATTTAACGATATATTTGGTTGGCATTTATTGGGTATTACGTTCTTAGCATTCATAAATTCTTTGCAGATGATAAATGGTATGTTATTGCGAAGTACAAAAGTGGATCTAAACATCGTTATATTAACGTTTTTACTTGTGACGTATTTAATTGTGAGTAAAAATACACTACTCTAAAAAGTTATCGCATATTTTATTTTTTTTTGTTTCTACCTACAAACTTCAATCACAACTTAACAAAATAATAATGGTGTTTTTTAGAATATGCGATAATTCTTTTGAGTAGTTTTAGGTACTTTAAATATGTAAATTATTTACTACATACAGTTTGTACATTAATATATATCCATTCTATCTGTAATGCAAAACTACCAAGCAAACGTTTTTTTTTACGTTTTTTTTTTAAATTAAATTTCATTGCTAATTCACTTTCCAAGTACATCAATTTTTACTAATCTTACATAGATATTGTACTTACAAATAGTTAAGAGGAATATTGAACAACTTAGAAACAATTGTGACAAAAATTGATTCATAATTTTCATGGTAAAAATTAACTCCTTGTCAAATTACCTACCAACGCAATTTTGAAGATATTAGAAATTTCCATCTGCAATATATTTTGCTTCATCAGAAAGCTTAAAGCCATTTTTTTTCAAATCTAGTTCAATAATTCCAAAAAAACTTTATATTATAGTCTTCTATTTTAACTACAAATAGTTATGAGGAATATTGAACAACTTAGAAATAATTTGGACAAAAATAGATTCATAATTTTCATGGTAAAAATTAACTTCTTGTCAAGTTACCTACCAAAGCTATTTTGAAGATATTAGAAATTTCCATCTGCAATATATTTTGCTTCATCTGAAAGCTTAATGCCATTTTTTTTAATCTAGTTCAATAATTCCAAAAAAACTTTATATTATAGTCTTCTATTTTAACTACAAATAGTTATGAGGAATATTGAACAACTTAGAAACAATTTGGACAAAAATAGATTCATAATTTTCATGGTAAAAATTAACTTCTTGTAAGGTTACCTACCAAAGCTAATTTGAAGATATTAGATTTCCATCTGCAATATATTTTGCTGCATCTGAAAGATTAATGCCATTTTTTTTAAATCTAGTACAATAATTTTAAAAAAACTTTATATTATAGTCTTCTATTTTAACTACAAATAGTTATGAGGAATATTGAACAACTTAGAAACAATTTGGACAAAAATAGATTCATAATTTTCATAGTAAAAATTAACTTCTTGTCAAGTTACCTACCAAAGCTATTTTGAAGATATTAGAAATTTCCATCTGCAATATATTTTGCTTCATCTGAAAGCTTAATGCCATTTTTTTTTAAAACTTTATATTATAGTCTTCTAATTTAACTACAAATAGTTATGAGGAATATTGAACAACTTAGAAACAATTTTGACAAAAATTGATTCATAATTTTCATGGTAAAAATTAACTTCTTGTCAAGTAACCTACCAAAGCTATTGTGAAGATATTAGAAATTTCCATCTGCAATATATTTTGCTTCATCTGAAAACTTAATGCCATTTTTTTAAATCTAGTTCAATAATTTCAAAAAAACTTTATATTATAATCTTCTATTTTAACTACAAATAGTTATGAGGAATATTGAACAACTTAGAAACAATTTGGACAAAAATAGATTCATAATTTTCATGGTAAAAATTAACTTCTTGTCAAGTTACCTACCAAAGCTATTTTGAAGATATTAGAAATTTCCATCTGCAATATATTTTGCTTCATCTGAAAGCTTAATGCCATTTTTTTTTCAATCTAGTTCAATAATTTCAAAAAAACTTTATGTTATAGTCTTCTATTTTAACTACAAATAGTTATGAGGAATATTGAACAACTTAGAAACAATTTGGATAAAAATAGATTCATAATTTTCATGGTAAAAATTAACTTCTTGTCAAGTTACCTACCAAAGCGATTATGAAGATATTTGAAATTTCCATCTGGAATATATTTTGCTTCATCTGAAAGCTTAATGCCATTTTTTTTAAATCTAGTTCAATTATTTCAAAAAAACTTTATATTATTGTCTTCTATTTTAACTACAAATAGTTATGAGGAATATTGAACAACTTAGAAACAATTTGGACAAAAATAGATTCATAATTTTCATGGTAAAAAATAACTTCTTGTCAAGTTACCTACCAAAGCTATTTTGAAGATATTAGAAATTTCCATCTGCAATATATGTTGCTTCATCTGAAAGCTTAGTGCCATTTAAAAAAAAATCTAGTTCAATAATTTTAAAAAAACTTTATATTGTAGTCTTATATTTTAACTGCAAATAGTTATGAGGAATATTGAACAACTTAGAAACAATTTGGACAAAAATAGATTCATAATTTTCATGGTAAAAATTAACTTCTTGTCTAGTTACCTACCAAAGCTATTTTGAAGATATTAGAAATTTCCATCTGCAATATATTTTGCTTCATCTGAAAGCTTAATGCCATTTTTTTTAAATCTAGTTCAATAATTCAAAAAAAAACCTTTATATTATAGTCTTCTATTTTAACTACAAATAGTTATGAGGAATATTGAACAACTTAGAAACAATTTGGACGAAAATAGATTCATAATTTTCATGGTAAAAATTAACTCCTTGTCAAATTACCTACCAAAGCTATTATGAAGATATTAGAAATTTCCATCTGCAATATATTTTGCTGCATCTGAAAGCTTAATGCCATTTTGTTTTTAAATCAAGTTCAATAATTTCAAAAAAACTTTACATTATAGTCTTTTATTTTAACTCCAAATAGTTATGAGGAATATTGAACAACTTAGAAACAATTTGGACAAAAATAGATTCATAATTTTCATGGTAAAAATTAACTTCTTGTCAAGTTACCTACCAAAGCTATTTTGAAGATATTAGAAATTTCCATCTGCAATATATTTTGCTGCATCTGAAAGATTAATGCCATTTTTTTAAAACCTAGTTCAATAATTTAAAAAAAACTTTATATTATAGTCTTCTATTTTAACTACAAATAGTTATGAGGAATATTGAACAACTTAGAAACAATTTGGACAAAAATGGATTCATAATTTTCATGGTAAAAATTAACTTCTTGTCAAGTTACCTACCAAAGCTATTTTGCAGATATTAGAAATTTCCATCTGCAAAATATTTTGCTTCATCTGAAAGCTTAATGCCATTTTTTTTCAAATTTAGTTCAATAATTTCAAAAAAACTTTATATTATAGTCTTCTATTTTAACTACAAATAGTTATGAGGAATATTGAACAACTTAGAAACAATTTGGACAAAAATAGATTCATAATTTTCATGGTAAAAATTAACTTCTTGTCAAGTTACCTACTAAAGGCATTTTGAAGATATTAGAAATTTCCATCTGCAATATATTTTACTTCATCTGAAAGCTTAATGCCATTTTTTTTAAATCTAGTTTAATTATTTCAAAAAAACTTTATATTATAGTCTTCTATTTTAACTACAAATAGTTATGAGGAATATTGAACAACTTAGAAACAATTTGGACAAAAATAGATTCATAATTTTCATGGTAAAAATTAACTTCTTGTCAAGTTACCTACCAAAGGTATTTCGAAGATATTAGAAATTTCCATCTGCAATATATTTTGCTTCATCTGAAAGCTTAATGCCATTTTTTTAAAATCTAGTTCAATAATTTCAAAACAACTTTATATTATAGTCTTCTAATTTAACTACAAATAGTTATGAGGAATATTGAACGACTTAGAAACAATTTGGACAAAAATAGATTCATAATTTTCATGGTAAAAATTAACTTCTTGTCAAGTTACCTACCAAAGCTATTTTGAAGATATTAGAAATTTCCATCTGCAATATATTTTGCTGCATCTGAAAGATTAATGCCATTTTTTTTTCAATCTAGTTCAATAATTTCAAAAAAACTTTATATTATAGTCTTCTAATTTAACTACAAATAGTTATGAGGAATATTGAACAACTTAGAAACAATTTTGACAAAAATTGATTCATAATTTTCATGGTAAAAATTAACTTCTTGTCAAGTAACCTACCAAAGCTATTGTGAAGATATTAGAAATTTCCATCTGCAATATATTTTGCTTCATCTGAAAACTTAATGCCATTTTTTTAAATCTAGTTCAATAATTTCAAAAAAACTTTATATTATAATCTTCTATTTTAACTACAAATAGTTATGAGGAATATTGAACAACTTAGAAACAATTTGGACAAAAATAGATTCATAATTTTCATGGTAAAAATTAACTTCTTGTCAAGTTACCTACCAAAGCTATTTTGAAGATATTAGAAATTTCCATCTGCAATATATTTTGCTTCATCTGAAAGCTTAATGCCATTTTTTTTTCAATCTAGTTCAATAATTTCAAAAAAACTTTATGTTATAGTCTTCTATTTTAACTACAAATAGTTATGAGGAATATTGAACAACTTAGAAACAATTTGGATAAAAATAGATTCATAATTTTCATGGTAAAAATTAACTTCTTGTCAAGTTACCTACCAAAGCGATTATGAAGATATTTGAAATTTCCATCTGGAATATATTTTGCTTCATCTGAAAGCTTAATGCCATTTTTTTTAAATCTAGTTCAATTATTTCAAAAAAACTTTATATTATTGTCTTCTATTTTAACTACAAATAGTTATGAGGAATATTGAACAACTTAGAAACAATTTGGACAAAAATAGATTCATAATTTTCATGGTAAAAAATAACTTCTTGTCAAGTTACCTACCAAAGCTATTTTGAAGATATTAGAAATTTCCATCTGCAATATATGTTGCTTCATCTGAAAGCTTAGTGCCATTTAAAAAAAAATCTAGTTCAATAATTTTAAAAAAACTTTATATTGTAGTCTTATATTTTAACTGCAAATAGTTATGAGGAATATTGAACAACTTAGAAACAATTTGGACAAAAATAGATTCATAATTTTCATGGTAAAAATTAACTTCTTGTCTAGTTACCTACCAAAGCTATTTTGAAGATATTAGAAATTTCCATCTGCAATATATTTTGCTTCATCTGAAAGCTTAATGCCATTTTTTTTAAATCTAGTTCAATAATTCAAAAAAAAACCTTTATATTATAGTCTTCTATTTTAACTACAAATAGTTATGAGGAATATTGAACAACTTAGAAACAATTTGGACGAAAATAGATTCATAATTTTCATGGTAAAAATTAACTCCTTGTCAAATTACCTACCAAAGCTATTATGAAGATATTAGAAATTTCCATCTGCAATATATTTTGCTGCATCTGAAAGCTTAATGCCATTTTGTTTTTAAATCAAGTTCAATAATTTCAAAAAAACTTTACATTATAGTCTTTTATTTTAACTCCAAATAGTTATGAGGAATATTGAACAACTTAGAAACAATTTGGACAAAAATAGATTCATAATTTTCATGGTAAAAATTAACTTCTTGTCAAGTTACCTACCAAAGCTATTTTGAAGATATTAGAAATTTCCATCTGCAATATATTTTGCTGCATCTGAAAGATTAATGCCATTTTTTTAAAACCTAGTTCAATAATTTAAAAAAAACTTTATATTATAGTCTTCTATTTTAACTACAAATAGTTATGAGGAATATTGAACAACTTAGAAACAATTTGGACAAAAATGGATTCATAATTTTCATGGTAAAAATTAACTTCTTGTCAAGTTACCTACCAAAGCTATTTTGCAGATATTAGAAATTTCCATCTGCAAAATATTTTGCTTCATCTGAAAGCTTAATGCCATTTTTTTTCAAATTTAGTTCAATAATTTCAAAAAAACTTTATATTATAGTCTTCTATTTTAACTACAAATAGTTATGAGGAATATTGAACAACTTAGAAACAATTTGGACAAAAATAGATTCATAATTTTCATGGTAAAAATTAACTTCTTGTCAAGTTACCTACTAAAGGCATTTTGAAGATATTAGAAATTTCCATCTGCAATATATTTTACTTCATCTGAAAGCTTAATGCCATTTTTTTTAAATCTAGTTTAATTATTTCAAAAAAACTTTATATTATAGTCTTCTATTTTAACTACAAATAGTTATGAGGAATATTGAACAACTTAGAAACAATTTGGACAAAAATAGATTCATAATTTTCATGGTAAAAATTAACTTCTTGTCAAGTTACCTACCAAAGGTATTTCGAAGATATTAGAAATTTCCATCTGCAATATATTTTGCTTCATCTGAAAGCTTAATGCCATTTTTTTAAAATCTAGTTCAATAATTTCAAAACAACTTTATATTATAGTCTTCTAATTTAACTACAAATAGTTATGAGGAATATTGAACGACTTAGAAACAATTTGGACAAAAATAGATTCATAATTTTCATGGTAAAAATTAACTTCTTGTCAAGTTACCTACCAAAGCTATTTTGAAGATATTAGAAATTTCCATCTGCAATATATTTTGCTTCATCTGAAAGCTTAATGCCATTTTTTAAAAAATCTAGTTCAATAATTAAAAAAAAACTTTATATTATAGTCTTCTATTTTATCTACAAATAGTTATGAGGAATATTGAACAACTTAGAAACAATTTGGACAAAAATAGATTCATAATTTTGATGGTAAAAAATAACTTCTTCTCAAGTTACCTACCAAAGCTATTTTGAAGATATTAGAAATTTCCATCTGCAATATATTTTGCTTTATCTGAAAGCTTAATGCAATTTGTTTTTAATCCAGTTCAATCATTTCAAAAAAACTTTATATTATAGTCTTCTATTTTAACTACAAATAGTCATGAGGAATATTGAACAATTTTGAAACAATTTTGAAAAGAATCGATTAATTTTTTTTGTCGAAACTTCTTATCAACTTCCCCATCAAAGCTATTTTGATCATATCAGAAATTTTCATTTGCAATATGCTACATCTGAAAGCTTACTGCGATTTTGTTTTAATCTGGTTTAATAATTAAAAAAACTTATATTCCTATTTCCTATATTTTCTTTAAATATTTTGGCAATTTTGGTAATCGAGACAGTTTGATTTTCAGCTTCAAGAAATAGCATTGGCATGGAAATCTGAATTCATCTCCAGACAAGGAAGAATCCTAGTGGCAAATATATACAAACATCTGCCTGCTTTTAAAAATAGTGATCGTGAGAGAGAAAATTTGATGATTTTGGCACAACAAGCCACTTTTAGAAGCCCAATTATATCAGCTGCTGGATTCTTCAACGTCAATTTTCCTATGTTGTTCATGCTCCTTAATATGTTGACCAGCTACATTATAATTATCATTCAATTTGTGATGTAAATAAGGATTTTATTGGAAATTATATCCTAACGAAAAGGCTTTGCAAGAAAGCCTAAAGTTAAAGCTAAAAAAAGAAAGCTATGAAATAAGGATTTTATTCGAAATTATATTCTAATGAAAAGGCGCTCAAATGCAAGCATTTAAAAACTAATGGATGAACAATTACTAATTATAACTAACTTGACTCTACTACTGTACTAACTATAATTTAACTATAAAATTATTGTGTGTACACTGTCGTTTTCGAATGATTCTTCTAGGATACTACTGAGAAAAAATGCAGCTTAACATTTTTCAATATTAACATACTTTTAAAAACACTTTTGACCAAACATTTATTAAGTCTATTCAGGCATGCTTTTTGAGTTTTGAGTACTGTCCAATCTGATTTTGAAGTTAAAAATGTGTTCACTGTTCTCCAGTTTAAAATGAAATTGTTTCAATAATTGTGTTGAGTTCTTTCAAATTTGGGTTTAATGGCCCAAATTTGATCACTAATGTCCAGTCAGAAATGAAAAAATCCAGTCTTTAACTTTACTGTTCATGAATAATTCATAATATTGTAGTTATAGATTTGACAAATTTTGATAGAAATTTAGAGTACACTTCAGAAATTTTGACAGTGGTGGTTAATATATAAAACCAATACCATTTTTCAACTTTAATTTCAGAAAAAAGAGAACTAATTTCAGAGAATTTACTATTAATTTCAGAAAAAGTAACATCATATTCAGAAAAAATAAGTTCGACATCGGAAAAAGTCCATTCAGATTTGTTTTTTGGGTTTTGAGGACTATCAAATCTGCTTTTAAAGTTAAAAATGTGTTCACTGTTCTCCAGTTCAAAATGAAATAATTTCAATAATTGTGTTGAGTTCTTTCAAATTTGGGAATAATGGCCCAAATTTGTTCACTAATCTCCAGTCTAAAATGAAAAAATCCAGTCTTTAACTTTACTGTTCATGAATAATTCATAATATTGTAGTTATAGATTTGACAAATTTTGATAGAAATTTTGAGTACACTTCAGAAATTTTGAGAGTGGTGGTTAATATATAAAACCAATACCTTTTTTCAACTTTAATTTCAGAAAAAAGAGAACTAATTTCAGAGAATTTACTATAAATTTCAAAGAATTTACTATTAATTTCAGAAAAAGTAACATCATATTCAGAAAAAATAAGTTCGACATCAGAAAAAGTCCATTCAGATTTGTTTTTTGGGTTTTGAGTACTATAAAATCTGCTTTTGAAGTTAAAAATGTGTTCACTGCTCTCCAGTACAAAATGAAATGGTTTCAATATTTGTGTTGAGTACTTTCAAATTTGGGAATAATGGCCCAAATTTGTTCACTAATCTCCAGTCTAAAATGAAAAAATCCAGTCTTTAACTTGTTGTTTTTTTAATATTTCAAATTAATCCTTATGTGTTTTATTCGGAAGATTTGATTTTGGAACATTTGGATTTTATGGATTTGGATTTGGATTTTACAACATATGCATTTATTATCTGTTTTAACATCTAGCAAGTGAGCAACAATTTACAAAAACTACATCTAAGTAAGTTACCTGCAGCAACAATTTAAGGTTTCTCTACAAACTGTGAAACGACTATAACATAGGTCACAGTTAAATTCGTAAAAGTAAATAACATGGAAAAATCAAAATTATAAAATCCTGCAACACTAAATTTTGGCGTGGAACTTGCGACAAGTTGGAAAAGTAATAAACAATCTTGGCGTAATAAATCATCATAAATGAAGTGGACTAATAATTTTTGGCAATTCATTTTTATCTCCTCTACTTCTTTTAGAACCTTTTCGCAGCAGTATGTATCGTATACAAGCTGAAACTAATTCAACAGTAGGAATTCAAATTTGTATGTATATGTACTGTCATGCTCACATAAATCTAGTACAAGAAATTAGGTTAAAATAGCAATTTTATATAGCAATGTCAATGTATTAGATTTATGTTAGTATACCCATTTTGGTATACAAGAGGATTTCAAATATTATATACTTACAAGAGAAATCAATGATGATCCTAAAATTCTAAAGATTTGATTGTATGTCATTTTGAAATTAAGAAAATCATGAATAAATAGAATAATCCCATAAAATATTATTACCGTTATATAAAACATACGCCATTGAAATATTCTGTTAAATAAGTAAATCATTTCAAATAATTTCAATTGAACAACCACCAAATTTTGGATTTTATATTTACAAGTATTCTTGTTTACCAAACATGGTACTACGTTATTGCTCAAAATGTTATTAACTGCGTCATTAAAAGCAACAAATCTTGCCAATATAATATTAAGGATGACATTAAATAACAATAAATCCATTATTGTGTAACATCGTATAATTGATATGAAAATACCGTAACTTATACCAAATGACTTAGTTATAAACAATATCCAGTTATAGTAAAGGACTAATGCTAGTAATATGATTGTAACTATTAATTGAAGCAATATATATTTAATTCTGAATGTCACAACAGAATGCATTCTGCTGAAATATTTATCGGTCTCCTCAAGCATATTAAAAAGTTTTGTATAGGCTTTTAGTTTCCAGTAATTACAACCATAAATGTATGCACAATATGATATCGAAAAAGAAATACAAGTTATAAAACTGGCTAACTTTGCAGAATCTGTTCCAGGTCTACTATTGGGCATACTAGCTAGTATGAAGCAGCACAATATAGCACTAATTATAGCCAATGTATACCATTTAGATCCCGAAAATGTCTTCTGCTTAGCATCGTAAAATGGTGCTATCCCCATATAACTGCATATATTTATAAGTATACGAAACTGTTTTGCACATATCATAATTATATTCAGCCAAATCCAATTCAATTTTAAAACAACTTTTATCTAAATAAACGAAGTAGTTATTAGTGACGTTACTGACTCATACAACGTATTATATTCTAATGCAATAATTTGATTTCCAATGTAATCAATCATCCAGAAATTATTTTCATGTAAAATTTGTGGTCAACAACAATTATTCTTACCCTAAAAATAATACCATACATATTTATTACAATTTCTATTAAGCTTTATTTATTACAATGCTGTTTACCAAAAACATGTATATCAAATTATATCTCATTAATCAAATGCATACAAAATATAACGAAACTCACTACTAATGAAATTATACGTACGTTACTATATGCAACCAGGTATTCTTGTATTTGCTTACAGTTGTAAATTTTCTTATTTTTTGTATTTGTGGGATGAAATTATGTGGGAAATATATAATAGTAGTATAAATAGCGGGCTGACAGGACACTTCGATGGCGTGTCCATCAGGAGAGACCATTTTAGCGAAAATTGTTAGCTTAAGAAGAGTTGTCGACAATGACCAGAAGGTTCTTTCAAGACCATTTGAAAAAGAAGTGTTTTCGGCAATGACAAGAATGTTATTTCAAGGTAAATTCCAGAAGAAGTCGGCAACTTCTTCAGCAAATTACCCTGAAAGAACCTTCTGCTCATTGACACCTTCTTTTGCAAATGACCTTGAACGAACCTTCTGGTCATTGCCGAAAACACTTCTTCTCCAAATGACCTTGAAAGAACATTTTGGTCATCTTCTTCAGCAAATTATATTTTTCCACAAAATCTCTAAATAACTTCCAAAAACCTCGAGATTACATCAGAATTTCAAAGTATATCTCTAGAATCTGCACATTTCCCGCAAATATCTTGAGATTTAATAGACACCTCTAAATTTTTCCGGAATCTCAATATACATTTCCAGAATCTCAATATACATTTATAGAATCTCAATATTTCTTACAAATATGTCAAGATTCAAGTGAAATGTTGAGATTGTGCCAAAATCTTGATATTTTTACCGATTATTACAGAACACTAGCTATTTTAGAAAAATGTCGAACTTGAGGTTCGATACAGATCTCGATATTTATACAAATAATTTAGAGAAATATCTAATTTCTGGTCAAATCTTGGATTTCAAATAAATTCTTGATAGATAACTTTAGATTTTTCACTGAAATCTCCAGATTTTAGAAACAAATGTCGAAATTATGAAAAGATATTCTGGCAATACTTCTATTCTTCCACAGAATCCCGAAGTATCTTCCAAAAATCTTGAGATTACTGCAGAATCTCAAAATATATCTCGAGAATCAGCATATTTCCCGCAAATATCTTGAGATTTAATAGACGCCTGGAGATTTCTTCGGAATCTCAATATACATTTCCAGAATCTCAATATAAATTTATAGAATCTCAATATTTCTTACAAATATCTTAAGATTCAAGTGAAATGTTGAGATTGTGCCAAAATCTTGATATTTTTACCGATTATTACAGAACTAGCTATTTTAGAAATTTGTCGAACTGGAGATTCGATAGAGATCTCGATATTTATAGGAATATTTTAGAGAAATATCTAATTTCTGGTCAAATCGTGGATTTCATATAAATTCTTGAGAGGTAACTTTAGATTTTTCACTGAAATCTCCTGATTTTAGAAACAAATGTCGAGATTATGAAACGATATTCTGGCAATACTTCTATTCTTTCACAGAATCCCGAAGGATCTTTCAAAAATCTTGAGATTACTGCAGAATTTCAAAATATATCTCGAGAATCAGCATATTTCCCGCAAACATCTTGAGATTTAATAGACACCTGGAGATTTCTCCGGAATCTCAATTTACATTTCCAGAATCTCAATATACATTTATAGAATCTCAATATTTCTTACAAATATGCCAAGATTCAAGTGAAATGTTGAGATTCTGCCAAAATCTTGATATTTTTACCGATTTTTACAGAACACTAGCTATTTTAGAAAAATGTCGAACTTGAGATTCGATACAGATCTCGATATTTATAGAAATATTTTAGAGAAATATCTAATTTCTGGTCAAATCTTGGATTTCAAATAAATTCTTGAGAGATAACTTTAGATTTTTCACTGAAATCTCCAGATTTTAGAAACGATTGTCGAAATTATGAAAAGATATTCTGGCAATACTTCTATTCTTCCACAGAATCCCGAAGACTCTTATAAAAATCTTGAGATTACTGCAGAATCTCAAAATATATCTCGAGAATCAGCATATTTCCCGCAAATATCTTGAGATTTAATAGACACCTGGAGATTTATCCGGAATCTCAATATACGTTTATAGAATCTCAATATTTCTTACAAATATCTTAAGATTCAAGTGAAATGTTGAGATTGTGCCAAAATCTTGATATTTTTACCGATTTTTACAGAACACTAGCTATTTTAGAAAAATGTAGAACTTGAGATTCGATACAGATCTCGATATTTATAGAAATATTTTAGAGAAATATCTAATTTCTGGTCAAATCTTGGATTTCAAATAAATTCTTGAGAGATAACTTTAGATTTTTCACTGAAATCTCCAGATTTTAGAAACAAATGTCGAGATTATGAAACGATATTCTGGCGATACTTCTATTCTTCTACAGAATCCCGAAGTATCTTCCAAAAATCTTGAGATTACTGCAGAATCTCAAAATATATCTTGAGAATCAGCATATTTCCCCCAAATATCTTGAGATTTAATAGACACCTGGAGATTTCTCCGGGATCTCAATATACATTTCCAGAATCTCAATATACATTTATAGAATCTCAATATTTCTTACAAATATGTCAAGATTCAAGTGAAATGTCGAGATTGTGCCAAAATCTTGATATTTTTATCGATTTTTACAGAACACTAGCTGTTTTAGAAAAATGTCGAACTTGAGATTCGATACAGATCTCGATATTTATAGAAATATTTTAGAGAAATATCTAATTTCTGGTCAAACCTTGGATATCAAATAAATTCATGAGAGATAACTTTAGATTTTTCACTGAAATCTCCAGATTTTAGAAACAAATGTCGAAATTATGAAAAGATATTCTTGCGATACTTCTATTCTTCCACAGAATCCCGAAGTATCTTCCAAAAATCTTGAGATTACTGCAGAATCTCAAAATATATCTCGAGAATCAGCATATTTCCCGCAAATATCTTGAGATTTAATAGACACCAGGAGATTTCTCCGGAATCTTAATATACATTTCCAGAATCTCAATATACATTTATAGAATCTCAATATTTCTTACAAATTCGTCAAGATTCAAGTGAAATTTTGAGATTGTGCCAAAATCTTGATATTTATACCGATTTTTACAGAACACTAGCTATTTTAGAAAAATGCCGAACTTGAGATTCGAAACAGATCTCGATATATATAAAAATATTTTAGAGAAATATCTAATTTCTGGCCAAATCTTGGATTTCAAATAAATTCTTGAGAGATAACTTTAGATTTTTCACTGAAATCTCCAGATTTTAGAAACAAATGTCGAAATTATGAAAAGATATTCTGGCGATACTTCTATTCTTCCACAGAATCCCGAAGTATCTTCCAAAAATCTTGAGATTACTGCAGAATCTCAAAATATATCTCGAGAATCAGCACATTTCCCGCAAATATCTTGAGATTTAATAGACACCTCTAAATTTTTCCGGAATCTCAATATATATTTCCAGAATCTCAATATACATTTATAGAATCTCAATATTTCTTACAAATATGTGAAGATTCAAGTGAAAGGTTGAGATTGTGCCAAAATCTTGATATTTTTACCGATTTTTACTGAACACTAGCTATTTTAGAAAAATGTCGAACTTGAGATTCGATACAGATCTCGATATTTATAGAAATATTTTATTTCTAATTTCTGGTCAAATCTTGGATTTCAAA
This sequence comes from Othius punctulatus, assembly GCA_951805005.1. Taxonomy (NCBI): domain Eukaryota; kingdom Metazoa; phylum Arthropoda; class Insecta; order Coleoptera; family Staphylinidae; genus Othius; species Othius punctulatus. Next base: position 3,461,889 of record OX638141.1, on the reverse strand, counting down.
TAAATTCTTGAGAGATAACTTTAGATTTTTCATTGAAATCTCCAGATTTTAGAAACAAATGTCGAAATTATGAAAAGATATTCTGGCAATACTTCTATTCTTCCACAGAATCCCGAAGTATCTTCCAATAATCTTGAGATTACTGCAGAATCTCAAAATATATCTCGAGAATCAGCATATTTCCCGCAAATATCTTGAGATTAATAGACACCAGGAGATTTCTCCGGTATTTAAATATACATTTCCAGAATCTCAATATACACTTATAGAATCTCAATATTTCTTACAAATATGTAAAAATTCAAGTGAAATATTGAGATTGTGCCAAAATATTGATACTTTTACCGATTTTTACAGAACACTAGCTATTTTAGAAAAATGTAGAACTTGAGATTCGATACAGATCTCGATATTTATAGAAAAATTTTAGAGAAACATCTAATTTCCGGTCAAATCTGGGATTTCAAATAAATTCTTGAGAGATAACTTTAGATTTTTCACTGAAATCTCCAGATTTTAGAAATAAATGTGGAAATTATGAAAAGATATTCTGGCGATACTTCTATTCTTCCACTGAATCCCGAAGTATCTTCCAAAAATTTTGAGATTACTGCAGAATCTCAAAATATGTCTCGAGAATCAGCATATTTTCCGCAAATATCTTGAGATTTTATAGACACCTCTAAATTTTTCCGGAATCTCAATATACATTTCCAGAATCTCAATATACATTCATAGAATCTCAATATTTCTTACAAATATGATAGGATTCAAGTGAAATGTTGAGATTGTGCCAAAATCTTGATATTTTTACCGATTTTTACAGAACACTAGCTATTTTAGAAAAATGTCGAACTTGAGATTCGATACAGATCTCGATATTTATAGAAATATTTTAGAGAAATATCCAATTTCTGGTCGAATCTTGGATTTCAAATAAATTCTTGAGAGATAACTTTAGATTTTTCACTGAAATCTCCAGATTTTAGAAATAAATGTGGAAATTATGAAAAGATATTCTGGCGATACTTCTATTCTTCCACTGAATCCCGAAGTATCTTCCAAAAATCTTGAGATTACTGCAGAATCTCAAAATATATCTCGAGAATCAGCATATTTCCCGCAAATATCTTGAGATTTAATAGAAACCTCTAATTTTTTTCGGAATCTCAATATACATTTCAAGAATTTCAATATACGTTTATAGAATCTCAATATTACTTACAAATATGTCAAGATTCAAGTGAAATGTTGAGATTGTGCCAAAATCTTGATATTTTTACCGATTTTTACAGAACACTAGCTATTTTAGAAAAATGTCGAACTTGAGATTCGATACAGATCTCGATATTTATAGAAATATTTTAGAGAAACATCTAATTTCTGGTCAAATCTTGGATTTCAAATAAATTCTTGAGAGATAACTTTAGATTTTTCACTGAAATCTCTAGATTTTAGAAACAAATGTTGAAATTATGAAAAGATATTCTGGCGATACTTCTATTCTTCCACAGAATCCCGAAGTATCTTCCAAAAATCTTGAGATTACTGCAGAATCTCGAAATATATCTCGAGAATCGGCATATTTCCCGCAAATATCTTGAGATTCAATAGACACCTGGAGATTTCTCCGGAATCTCCATATACAATTCCAGAATCTCAATATACATTTATAGAATCTCAATACTTCTTACAAATATCTTAATATTCGAGTGAAATGTTGAGATTGTGCCAAAATCTTGATATTTTTACCGATTTTTAAAGAACACTAGCTATTTTAGAAAAATGTTGAATTTCTTTACAAATCTGGAGTTTCGTAACAACTTTGTAAGATTAATTTCGGGGAGATATTCTGAAAAAAGCTCTGTGTCTTCACAGAATCTCGAAATTTCTCTCAAAAATCTTGAGATTTAATGGAAATCACGAGATTCCCAGAAATCAAAGGCTCGAAAATCTCCAGAGTTTCCAGAATCTCAATATATGTACATTTCTAAATTTCTCATATATGAGATTGTAACGCTGCCAATAATGCAGCAAAAATATCTCAGGGCATTCAAATAACTATGATAAAAAGTAGAGTGTTTCTTGCCTGAATTGTAATGTAAATTTTAATTACCTACTATTGTAATTAGCCAACCACTTTACAATTAATGAATAATTATGTCTTCATGAGTGTATACGGTAATTATAATTCAATAATTCGGCATACTGTCCTATATAACATAGCAACCCAATTTATCGCATACATTAATGTTTAGAGTAACAGTTAGATATGCAAGTCATAATAAATAATATAAAATATCTTATGAAATGGTGTAGTGTTTTGGGAATTTTGCCAAGTTATGACGGCAGAAATAATCAATTTCATAAAAAATCGTTATACTCTTTAACGTTAATCGCAATTTTACTCAGCATAAGCTTCTTAAATTTCTATTTAAACAATGATCATTTCTGGAAGGTTCTAGTTTATGCAGAAACTACTTTATTAACTGTTTTATATATGTACAGTTTTATGTCGTGGAATTTGAGTAATATTCAACTTTTATACAATAAAATTCTGCATATCGACGCATTGAATATGAAAATTCGACTAGCAAAGGTAACACGAATTAAACATGTAAATACGATATTAATTTTAATTTCTGTTTATAATGTTTTACTTGTCAGTTTAGAATATATTGGAAGCATGTCTTATGAAAAACTACCGTTAATTTCATTATTGCTGCATTCATTCCTCAAGGAATATTATGGTATGTTATATTTGCTTGTTCAATATTTATTTCTTAAGATGATAACTTCAGCTTTTGATCTGTTAAACACATCTGTTGATAAATTAATACAGCAGAAACTAAATATTCGCAACAAGATGCTGATGGAAAATATTTCACGCAAGATTGAGCACATAATTGAGCTGCATTCAAATGTTTGCGATTGCGTTGATTTGTTTAATGACATTTTTGGATGGTTTTTGGTTTTGAAGATCCAATATTTCTTCTTGGATTTGTTAGCAATATTGAAGATGTATATATATGGTTCAGAAGCAAAATCTTTAGTATCTGCGATTATATTTTCCGGAGTAGCAATAAATGCAGTGGTAAGGAAAAACTCACGTTTATTTTAATTGCAGATAATAACGTTATGATACGTATATTTTTATTATTATTGTTCATTATACGTAAACATCAAAATATAATATTGTTACCAAGACATTGATTTTGGAATTTTGCTCGGGTCTTTGAACACCCTAATAATGGACATACAAGTGATTTATGTTATGTTAAATGTTATGATTTATGTTATGAATATGTGGCAAAATTTAAACCAAATATTCGAATATCTGGACAAATCTGGAGTTTTGTAATAAATTTGTGAGTGAAAACTGAAGATTCTTTACATAAATCTTCAGATTATAGAGACTAATGTCGAAATTCCGAAAAGATATTCTGACCACTGTGTCTCCACAGAATTTCTCTCAAAAATCTTGAGATTCAATGAAAATATCGAGATTTCCAGAAATGAGTCTCCAAAATCTCCAATCTCCTGAGAAATTTATTTTGGAATATTGGTTGGGTCTTTGAACACCCTATATATGGATATACAGAGTGATTTATGCTATGATGAATGTTATGATTTTTGCTATGGCAAAATTTAAACCAAATATTCGGTAAAAAATATTGAATAAAAAATACATATCAAATAGTATATAATCCAAACATAAAAATATATTCTGATAAATGAATTTATCATCACCATCTTTAATCCTCTTTTACCATAAAGGTAAAGAGGTATAAATGAATTAATATTATTAATATTTCATTTTTTGAACAAAAGTTATTTTATAAATCAACGTTTGCAGTTTTTTATCTGCTAGAATGTATTTATATCAGAAAATATTTTGCAGGCACAAACATTAGTCCTGATGACTGAAGGTGAATTGATTTACAGCAAAGGTGTACTTTCGCAGAAGAAATCGCAAGACCTTTCTCAGCAGTACATGAGTACTATCCATCTTAAGGATAAATGCAGTACATTTGTAATACAGACAGCATTCAGGATTCCGAGAATATCTGCAGCTGGTTTCTTTACAGTCGACTTTACTACACTATTTATGTTCATCAATTTAATGGTAACATATGCAATTATTATATTGCAGTCTAATAATTAGCCATTCAACTGAATGGAGCAAGTTTGTAAATTTACAAAAACACATGCAAACAATTAAAATAGACATATATTCAGCTTGATGTATTTCGAGTTTTGAAAATATCTATTGAGCAATTATGTCGAAAACTACTTTTTGTATTTTGTATCAAATTGTTATATCATGATTTTTTAATTTTTTTTTATACAATAATCACATAGGACATGCTTATATCACTCGAAGCATGATTGCAATAGGACATGGATGTTGGTCCTTATTATTAACAATAATTCTAAACAGTCTAAAATTTATAACAACGAAGAAAAATGCAAAATGCAAGTGACAATACACAAAATAATACATACAACAACATAAGTCATACAATATTAATTGTCTGCAGTAGTCAGATGTCTGCTGAAATATGGGTTTGATACTTCATTAAAAAAACAAAGGAATACTTTGTATAAATAGTTAAAATACTTTGAATCTATAAAAATGAATACTTTGTAAATCATTCATGTAAAAATTAAATAAAAAGCCTGAAACATATATGAAATATTTAACTAAGAACTTATGGTAGGTATGCCTAAAATTTACAGTTAGGATTATCAAATTATTTCATTTAGTTCATTTTGTAGGTACGTTACTATATGCAACCAGGTATTCTTGTATTTGCTTACAGTTGTAAATTTTCTTATTTTTTGTATTTGTGGGATGAAATTAAGTGGGAAATATATAATAGTAGTATGACTAGGCGGCTGACAGGACACTTCGATGGCGTGTCCATCACGAGAGACCATTTTAGCGAAAATTGTTGGCTGAAGAAGTGTTGTCGACAATGACCAGAAGGTTCTTTCAAGATCATTTGAAAAAGAAGTGTTTTCGGCAATGACCAGAATGTTCTTTCAAGGTCATTTGCAGAATAAGTCGTCAACTTCTTCAGCAAATTACCCTGAAAGAACCTTCTGGTCATTGACACCTACTTCTGCAAATGGCCTTGAACGAATCTTCTTGTCATTGCCGAAAACACTTATTCTCCAAATGACCTTGAAAGAACATTTTGGTCATCTTCTTCAGGAAGTTTTATTTTTCCACAAAATCTCTAAATATCTTCCCAAAATCTCGAGATTACATCAGAATTTCAAAATATATCTCTACAATCTACACATTTCCCGCAAATATCTTGAGATTTAATGGACACCTCTAAATTTTTCCGGAATCTTAACATACATTTCCAGAATCTCAATATACATTTATAGAATCTCAATATTTCTTATAAATATGTTAAGATACAAGTGAAATGTTAAGATTGTGCACAAAATCTTGATATTTTTACCGATTTTCACAGAACACTAGCTATTTTAGAAAAATGTCGAACTTGAGATTCGATATAGATCTCGATATTTGTAGAAATATTTTAGAGAAATATCTAATTTCTGGTCAAATCTTGGATTTCAAATAAATTCTTGAGAGATAACTTTAGATTTTTCACAGAAATCTCCAGATTTTAGAAACAAATGTCGAGATTATGAAAAGATATTCTGGCAATACTTCTATTCTTCCACAGAATCCCGAAGTATCTTCCAAAAATCTTGAGATTACTGCAGAATCTCAAAATATATCTCGAGAATCAGCATATTTTCCGCAAATATCATGAGGTTTAATAGACACCTGGATATTTCTCCGGAATCTCAATATACATTTCCAGAATCTCATTATACATTTATAGAATCTCAATATTTCTTACAAACATGTCAAGATTCAGGTGAGATGTTGAGATTGTGCCAAAATCTTGATATTTTTACCGACTTTTACAGAACACAAGCTATTTTAGAAAAATGTCGAATTGAGATTCGATACAGATCTCGATATTTATAGAAATATTTTAGAGAAATATCTAATTTCTGGTCAAATCTTGGATTTCAAATAATTTCTTGAGAGATAACTTTAGATTTTTCACTGAAATCTCCAGATTTTAGAAACAAATGTCGAAATTATGAAAAAATATTCTGGCGATACTTCTATTCTTCCACAGAATCCCGAAGTATCTTCCAAAAATCTTGAGATTACTGCAGAATCTCATAGTATATCTCGAGAATCAGCATATTTCCCGCAAATATCTTGAGATTTAATAGACACCTGGAGATTTCTCGGGAATCTCAATATACATTTATAGAATCTCAATATTTCCTACAAATATCTTAAGATGCAAGTGAAATCTTGAGATTGTGCCAGAATCTTGATATTTTCGACAAATACAGATTTTTACGGAACACTAAGCTATTTTAGAAAAATGTTGAATTTCTTTACAAATCTGTAGTTTCGTAACAACTTTGTGAGATAAATTCCGGGGAGATATTCTGAAAAAAGCTCTGTGTCTTCACAGAATCTCGAAATTTCTCTCAAAAATCTTGAGATTTAATGGAAATCGCGAGATTCCCAGAAATCCAAAGTCTCCAAAATCTCCAGTTTTCAGAATCTCAATATGCATTTCAAAATTTCTCATATATGAGATTGTAACGCTGCTAATAATGCAGGAAATATATCTCAGGGCATTAAAATAACTGTGATAAAAAGAAGAGTGTTTCTTGCCTTAAATGTAATGTACATTTTAATTACCTAGTTTAGTAATTAGCCACCCACTTTCTAATTAATGAATAATTATGTCATCATCAGTGTATTCAATAATTATTCATACTGTCCTACATAACATAACAACCCAATTGATCGCATACATTAATGTACACAGTAACAGTTAGATATGCAAGTCATAATAAACAATATAAAATATCTTATGAAATGGTGTAGTGTTTTGGGAATTTTGCCAAGTTATGAAGGCAGAAATAATCAATTTGATAAAAACTCGTTATACTCTTTAACGTTAATCGCAATTTTACTCAGCATAGGCTTTGCAGATTGCTATTTAAACATTGCTCATTTCTGGGAGTATCTAGTTAATTTACAAACTACTTTATGTATTACTTTATACATATATAGTTTTATGTCGTGGAATTTCACCAATATTCAACTTCTATTCAATAAAATTCTGCATATCGATGGACTGATTTTTAAATTGCGACTAGCAAAATTAACACGAATTACACATGTGAACTCGATATTAATTTTAGTTTCAATCTATAATTTTTTATTCCTTAGTTTAGATTATATGGGAAGAATGTCTCATGACACATTATCATTAATTTCATTAATGCTGCATTCGTTCCTTAAGGAATATTGTAGTAACTTATATATTCTCGTTCAATGTTTACTTCTTAAAATGATAACTTCAGTATTTGATTTGATAAATGCATCTGTCGACAAATTAATTCAACAGAAATCAAATATTCACGACATTAATATAGAAAATATTCCACGCAAAATTAAGATTCTAATTGAGTTGCATTCAAATGTTTGCGATTGTGTTGATTTGTTTATTGACATTTTTGGATGGTTTTTAGTTTTGAAGCTCCAATCTCTGATCTTTAATTTGTTAGCAATATTGAAATTGTACTCATCTGGTTCAGAAGGACAATCTTTAGTATATACGATTATATTTTCCGGAATAACAATAAATGCAGTGGTAAGGAAAAACTCATGTTTATTTCAAGTGCAGATAATAAGGTTATGATGCGAATATTTTTATTATTATTGTGCATTGTACGTAGCCATCAAAATGTAATGCAGATACCGAAAAATTGATTTGGGAATTTTGTCAATTGCTGAACTTATCTGAATGAAAAAAAATGTGCAGAATTTTAAATAATCCTAGCGTATTCTAGTGAAATAAAATTTTTGGACAAATCTCGATTTTCGGGACAAATTTTTGAAGAAAAAAAACATGGTGATAAGAAGATTTTTGCATAAATTCACAGATTTTAGAGACAAATGTCAAAAATAAGAAAATGCTTTATATAATAGATCTTTAATATATACTTAGTACTTTAATCTACTAGAATGTATTTATATTATAAATATTTTGAATTTTTATGTATTAATATTTTGCAGGTACTAACATTAGTCCTGATGTCTGAAGGTGAATTGGTTTATAGGAAAGGTATACTTTCGCAGAAGAAATCACAAGATCTTTTTCAGCACTACATGAGTACTATCGAAATTAAGGATAAATGCAGTGCATTTGTAATACAGACTGCATTCAGGATTCCGAGAATATCTGCAGCTGGTCTCTTTACAGTCGATTTTGCTACACTATTCACGTTCATCAACTTAATGGCAACATATGCAGTAATTGTATTACAGTCTGGAAAATAGCCATTCAATTGAAAGCAGCAAGTTTGAAAATTTACAAAAATACATGCAAATAATCAAAATACAAATATGTTGTATACTTATATACAACTATACAACTATACAACTATAGTTGTATAGTTGTAGCTTGTAGTATATCGAGTAATGAAAATATTTATTGAGCAATTATATCGAAAACTACTTTTTGTAATTTGTATCAAATTGTTATGCCATGAAAGGTTTGGTACTTCATTAAAAAAAGGAATACTTAAAATACTTCGTATCTAGAAAAAAGCATAATTTGTAAATCATACAAGTAAAAATGAAATAAAAAGCCTGAAACATATATGAAATATTTAACTTGTTATGATAAATGTTATGATTTATGTTATGAATGTGTGGCAAAATTTAAACCAAATTTTAGTAAAATAGTTAAACCAACAGCAAATTCAATTTATTTCATGTTCAATTGAGTTCAGTTCTGTAAAATATTACTTGTGGTATGTGTAAAATGTACAGTTAAGATTATCAAATTATTTCATTTTGTAGGTACGTTACTATATGCAACCAGATATTCTTGTATTTGTTTACAGCTGTAAATTTTCTTATTTTTTGTATTTGTGGGATGAAGTTATGTGGGAAATATATAATAGTAGTATATCAAGTGGGCTGACAGGACACTTCGATGGCGTGTCCATCAGGAGAGACCATTTTAGCGAAAATTGTTGGCTGAAGAAGTGTTGTCGACAATGACCAGAAGGTTCTTTCAAGATCATTTGCAGAAGAAGAGTTTCGGCAACGACCAGAAGGATCTTTCTAGTTCATTTGCAGAAGAAGTGTTTTCCGCAATGACCAGAAGGTTCTATCAAGGACATTTCCAGAAGAAACATCAACGTCATCAGCAAGAAAGAACCTTCTGGTTATTGACACCTTCTTCGGCGAATGACCTTGAACGAACCTTCTGGTCATTGCCGAAAACACTTCTTCTGCAAATGATCTTGAAAGAACATTTTGGTCATTGTCGACAACATTTCTTCAGATAACAATTAATCAAATTGCAACAATTATTGCCAAAGTTTTAATTCTACCAAATCTCCAAATGTTATAAGAAGGTCAATGACCAGAAGGTTCTTTCATTGTCATTTCCAGAAGAAGTCGTCGACTTCTTCAGCAAATTACCCTGAAAGAACCTTCTGGTCATTGATACCTTATTCTGCGAATGACCTTGAACGAACCTTCTGGTCATTGCCGAAAACACTTCTTCTGCAAATGACCTTGAAAGAACATTTTGGTCATTGTCGACAACACTTCTTTAGATAACAATTAATCAAATTGCAACAATTATTGCCAAAGTTTTAATTCTACCAAATCTCCAAATATTACAAGAAGGTCAATGACCAGAAGGTTCTTTCATTGTCATTTCCAGAAGAAGTTGTCGACTTCTTCAGCAAATTACCCTGAAAGAACCTTCTGGTCATTGACACCTTCTTCTGCAAATGACTTTGAACGTACCTTATGGTCATTGCCGAAAACACTTCTTCTGCAACTCACCTTGAAAGAACATTTCGGTCATTGTCGACAACACTTCTTCAGATAACAATTAATCAAATTGCAATAATGATTGCCAAAGTTTTAATTCTACCAAATCTCCAAATATTACAAGAAGGTCAATGACCAAAAGTTTCTTTCAGGGTCATTTCCAGAAGAAGTCTTCAACTTCTTCAGCAAATTACCCTGAAAGAACCTTCTGGTCATTGACAGTTTCTTCTGCGAATGACCTTGAACGAATCTTCTGGTCATTGCCGAAAACACTTCTTCTGCAAATGATGTTGAAAGAACATTTTGGTCATTGTCGACAACACTTCTTCACATAACAATTAATCAAATTGCAACAATTATTGCCAAAGTTTTAATTCTACCAAATCTCCAAATATTACAAGACATTATTTAAATTTCAAATATTTCGTTTAATTTTCAATTACAATATTGAACGATTAAGAGAATATTATTATCAAATATTACTTAAGATAAAATTATTATCAAATCTCCAATGATTTCTTTCAAATTTTTATTAATGGGGTAAAAACATTTATAGTAATGTACTATCACATATTCATTTGCAATAATGAATCAAATTGCAATAATTATTGCCAAAGTTTTAATTCTAGCAAATCTCAAAATATTACAAGAAAATTTTGCAAAACTTCAAAGATTTCGTTTAATTTTCAATTTTAATATCGAAAGATTAAGAGAAGATTATTATCAAATATTATTTAAAATAAGATTATTATCAAATTTCCTATGATTTCCTTATAGTAATTTTAAATGACAATACATTTATAGTAATGTACTATCAAATATTTATATGCAATTATTAAACAAATTGCAATAAATATTGCCAAAATATGAATTCTACCAAACTCCAAATATTACAAGAATTTTTTCAAAATTTCAAAGATTTCGTTTAATTTTCAATTTCAATATTGAAAGATTAAGAGAAGATTATTATCAAATATTACTTAAAATAAGATAATTATCAAATTTCCTATGACTTCCTTATAGTAACTTTAAATAATAATACATTTATAGTACTATCTTTATAGTACTATCAAATATATATTTGGAATAATTAATCAAATTGCAACAATTATTGCCAAAGTTTAATGGTTCCAAACTCCAAATATTACAAGAAATTTTCTTCAAAATTTCAAAGATTTTGTTTAATTGTCAATCACAATATTGAAAGATTAAGAGAAGATTATTATGGAATATTACTTAAGATAAGATTATTATCAAATTTCCTATGATTTCCTTACAGTAATTTTAAATAATAAAACATTTATTGGAATGTACTATAAAATATTTATTTGCAATAATTAAACAACTTACAACAATTATTGCCAAAGTTTAATGGTTCCAAACTCCAAATATTACAAGAAATTTTCTTCAAAATTTCAAAGATTTTGTTTAATTTTCAATTACAATATTGAAAGATTGAGAGAATATTAATATCAAATATTACTTAAGATAAGATTATTATCAAACTTCCAATAATTTCTTTCAAAAGAATATTTTCAAAATTTCAAAGATTTCGTTTAATTTTCAATGAAAATATTGAAAGATTATTCTATATAAAATTTCAGATATTGCTGAAAAATGTTCATTCTTTGGTATTAACAGTTCAATTATTGCTGTCTAATTTTCAATTCTTTGTATCAATGATTAATTACTCTGATCAACACTTTAATAGATTACCATCAAAATTGCAATAATTACTGTCAATTTTAACATTTATGTGATTACTGTTATATTAAATGGTTTCTGTTAATATTTCAGAGAAGCTCTCAAAAGTGTGTTTCTGTTTTAACATTTTTGTGATTACTATTACATTAAATTGTTTCTGTCAATATTTCAAAAAAGCTGTAAAAATTTCAATTATTTCTATTTTTTTAAACAATTTTTAACAAATTTTTCATCAACATTGCAACGATTACTGTAAGAATTTGAATCTTAAGTACCAACATTTTATAGCTTACATCATTTTTTTTTAATTTTCAGTAAATTTTCGATTATTAACGTCAATGTTTGAAAGAGTACAACAATTAGTACTGCTAAAATTGCAATAATCATTGCCAAAGTTTCAATTCTGCCAAAACTCCAAATATTACAACAAAATTTTGCAAAATTTGAAAAATTTCGTTTAATTTTCAATTACAATATTGAAAGATTTTTATCAAATATTACATAAGATAAGATTATTATCAAATTTCCAATGATTTCCTCCAAATTTTATTAATCGGGTAAAAACATTTATAGTAATTTACTATCAAATATTAATAGTTATCTACTATCACTTCCCATTTATTCATTTTGCTGCAAAACTGGAATAATTACTGTTTCACGTTTCAATTCTATATAAAATTTCAGAGATTGCTGAAAAATGTTCATTCTTTGGTATCAATTACCAAATTATCAATTATTGCTGTCTAATTTTCAATTCATTCAATCAATGATTAATTACTCTAATCAACACTTTAATGGATTACCATCAAAATTTCAATAATTACTGTCCATTTTAACATTTTTGTGATTACTATTATATTTTTTTATTATTTTATTTTAGTACAATATTGACAATGTAATACTCCACTGGGAGTCGATATACAAATAAATTATTATTATTATTATTATTAATCGTTTCTGTCAATATTTCAGAAAAGCTGTGAAAAGTATGTTTCTGTTTTAACATTTTTGGGATTACTATTACATTAAATTGTTTTTGTCAATATTTCAAAGAAGCTGTAAAAAATTCAATAATTTGAGTTTTTTTTAATATCAACATTGCAACGATTACTGTGAAAATTTGAATCACAGGTAATAAAATTGTATAGCTGATATAAAAAAATTCAATTTTTGGTTATTACCATCAATGTTTTAAGGATTACAATATTTAGTACTGCTAAACTTGCCAAATAATTATTGCCAAAGTTGTAATTCTACCAAAACTACAAATATTACAAGAATATTTTTAATTTATAGTAAAATTTCAGTAATTAGCTTATATCCAAATTTTAAATTTTCTGTTATTACCGTCAATATTTTAAGGTTATCAATATTTATTAGTGCTAAAATTCCCAAATAATGATTGCCAAAGTTATAATTCTACCAAAACTCCAAATATTACAAGAAAATTTTTAATTTACAGCAAAATTTCAGTAATAAGCTTATAACCAAATTTTCAATTTTCGGTTATTACCTTAATGTTTTAAGGATTACAACATTTAGTACTGCTAAAATTGCCAAATAATCGTTGCCAAAGTTGAAATTCTACCAAAACTCCAAATATTAGAACAATTTTGATTTATAGTAAAATTTCAGTAATTAGCTTATATCCAAATTTTCAATTTTCGGGTATTACCGTCAATATTTTAAGGATTATAACATTAAGTATTGCTAAAATTGCCAAATAATCATTGCCAAAATTGTATTTCTACCAAAACTCCAAATATTATAAGAACTTTTTTAATTTATAGTAAAATTTCAGTAATTAGCTTATATCCAAATTTTAAATTTTCTGTTATTACCGTCAATATTTTAAGGTTAACAATATTTATTAGTGCTAAAGTTCCCAAATAATTATTGCCAAAGTTTAAATTCTACCAAAACTCCAAATATTACAAGAAAATTTTTAATTTACAGCAAAATTTCAGTAATAAGCTTATAACCAAATTTTCAATTTTCGGTTATTACCTTAATGTTTTAAGGATTACAACATTTAGTACTGCTAAAATTGCCAAATAATCGTTGCCAAAGTTGAAATTCTACCAAAACTCCAAATATTAGAACAATTTTGATTTATAGTAAAATTTCAGTAATTAGCTTATATCCAAATTTTCAATTTTCGGGTATTACCGTCAATATTTTAAGGATTATAACATTAAGTATTGCTAAAATTGCCAAATAATCATTGCCAAAATTGTATTTCTACCAAAACTCCAAATATTATAAGAACATTTTTAATTTATAGTAAAATTTCAGTAATTAGCTTATATCCAAATTTTAAATTTTCTGTTATTACCGTCAATATTTTAAGGTTAACAATATTTATTAGTGCTAAAGTTCCCAAATAATTATTGCCAAAGTTTAAATTCTACCAAAACTCCAAATATTACAAGAAAATTTTTAATTTACAGCAAAATTTCAGTAATAAGCTTATAACCAAATTTTCAATTTTCGGTTATTACCTTAATGTTTTAAGGATTACAACATTTAGTACTGCTAAAATTGCCAAATAATCGTTGCCAAAGTTGAAATTCTACCAAAACTCCAAATATTAGAACAATTTTGATTTATAGTAAAATTTCAGTAATTTACCAAATCCAAATTTTCGATTTTCTGTTAGTACCGTCAATGTTTTAAGGTTAACAACATTTAGTACTGCTAAAATTCCCAAATAATCATTGCCAAAGTTTAAATTCTAGCAAAACTCCAAATATTACAAGAAAATATTAAATTTATAGTAAAATTTCAGAAATTAGCTTATATAAAAATTTTCAATTTTCTGTTATTACCATCAATGTTATAAGGATCACAACATTAAGTATTGCTAAAATTGCCAAATATTCATTGCCAAAGTTGTAATTCTACCAAAACTCCAAATATTACAAGAAAATATTTAATTTACAGTAAAATTTCAGTAATTAGCTTATCTCTGAATTTTCTATTTTCGGTTATTACCGTCAATGTTTTAAGGATTACAACATTTAGTACTGCTAAAATTGCCAAATAATCATTTCCAAAGTTGTAATGCTACCAAAACAGCAAATATTACAACAACATTTTTTATTTATAGTAAAATTTCAGTAATTAACCAAATCTAAATTTCCGATTTTCGGTTATTACCGTCAATGTTTTAAGGATTACAACATTTAGTACTGCTAAACTTGCTAAATATTCATTGCCAAAGTTTTAATTCTACCAAAACTCCAAATATTACAAGAAAATAATTAATATATAGCAAAATTTCAGTAATTAGCTTACATCCAAATTTTTTAATTTTCGGTTATCACCGTTTATGTTTTAAGGATTACAACATTTAGTACTGTTAAAATTACCAAGTAATCTTTTCCAAAGTTTTAATTCTACCAAAACTCCAAATATTACAAGAATTTTTTTAAACTTATAGTAAAATTTCAGTAATTAGAGCCAAAATTTATATTGTTGTAGCCAATTTTTTTGAATTGTAAATAGTAAGTAGTAAATTATTATTATAGTTGCTTGTATGCTTGTACATGCATAGTTATTTATGAGACTGCAATACAATAATTACATATGTTGCGATTAAATTTATGAACGAGAAGAGTGTAGCAAAGTCGACTGTAAAGAGACCAGCTGCAGATATTCTCGGAATCCTGAATGCAGTTTGACTTACAAATACGATGCACTTATCTTTTAATTCAATAGTATTCATGTACTGCTGAGAAAGATCTTGCGATTTCTTCTGCAAAATTATACCTTTTCTATAAATCGATTCACCTTCAGACATCAGAAGAAATGTTTGTACCTACAATTTGTTCTATATTAGAGTAATTTAGCAAATTTGGTGTAAACAAAGTGATTTACAAAAAGGTGATTGACTAGGTGACAACAAAGTAAAAAGGTGATTTATAAAATAATTATTTATTAGGTAACTAATTATTGCAATAATTGTAAGTAAATTTGAAATCTATTAATGTATTAGCATATATTTTCACGTTTGTCTCATTATGAGGTGTTATGGAAACGACTAATAGAAACGAAGTTGTGACCAATACATAATTAATAAGTATTTTAGAAAATTTACAGGTGTATTATAAATTAACTATCATTAAGCTATTAAGAATTGTGATCATTATAAGTAAATTAGAAACTTGTTTATTAATCAGATATATTTATATATCTATCTATCTATATATATATATGTTTTTGTAATTTGTTCTCTGTTTTAGTAGAGAACCGGGTATTCGGCCAGGGTATATATATATATATATATATATATATCAATATATTTCAATGTTTGTGATAATAAAAAGATAAGAATTAATCTAAAAAGAAAATTTAATTGATTGTCATGTGTAAGAGGGCGATAATAATCACTTTATGAACTCTAATTAAAATAAAGATAATGCACTGCCTTACCACTGCATTTAATGATACGCCTGAAAAGACAATCACCTTTTCAGAAGAATGTCCTCGCAAATCATCAGATAAGTAAAAGTTTAGTACAGTTAACAAATCCAAGATCAAAGTTTTAAACCTCAGAGCCAAAAACCAACCAAAAATGTCATTAAACAAGTCAACACAATCGCAAACATTTGAATGCAGCCCAATTATGTTCTCAATCTTGCGAGAAATTATATCAAGATGCAACTTGTTGTGCATATTTGATTTCTGTTGGATTAATATGTCTATAGATGTATTTATCACATCAAATGCAGAAGTTATCATTTTAAGAAGTAAGCATTGCACGAGAATGTATAATATACTGTAATATTCTTTAATGAACGAATTTGCCATTACTGCGATTAATGGTATTGTGTCAAAAGACGTCCTTCCAATATAAGCTAAGCTAAGAAGCAACAAATTATAGATCGAAATTAAAATTAGTATCAAATTCACGTAATTAATTCGATTAACTTTGGCCAGTTGCAATTTAATAATTAATCCATCGATATATAGAATTTTATTAAATAAAAGTTGAAGATTGTTTAAATTCCACGACGTGAAACTGTATATGTATAAAATAGTACAGAAAGTAGATTCTGCGGCAATTACAATCTCCAAGAAATAACCACCATTTAAATAGCCATCTGCAAAGCATATGCTGAGTAAAATTATGATTACAGTTATAGAGTATAACAAATTTCTATTAAATCGGTTAATTCTGCCATCATAACTTGGCAAAATTCCCATAACACTACACCATTTCATAATATATTTAATATTGTTTATTAAGACCTGCATATCTAACTGTTACTTTAGAAATATGCTTGTAGTTAATATACGTGTTTAATAAGGATATCTAACTGTTACTCTAGAAATATGCTTGTAATTAATTTATGTGTTTAATAAGGTTTTGATGTTATGTAATATAGTAGGAAGTGTTATTGAATTACATTTAGTGGATACACTGATGATGAAATAATTACTTAGCTAATTATTATGGCAATTAATGAAAATTCAATATAAACACCGTTGATAATATTTTTTCGATAAAGTTGCCCATTTAGAGTAGGTATAGTCGTGTTTATTAATTAATTTGAATTCAATTCAAATTCAAATTCAAAATAAATTCAAATTAAATAATAATATAATAATATCTTTATTGGTGCTATTAACAATTAACAATAACAATAACAAAGTTATATTCAATTCAAATTCAATTTAAATTCAAACTCAAATAAATTTGCCCATTTAGAGTGACTGTTTTATAGGTATAGTCGTGTTTTTCAATTAATTTAAACTCAATTCAAATTCAATTTAAATTCGATTCAAATTCAATTCAAATTCAATAATAATATCTTTATTGGTGCCATTAACAATTAATAATAACAATAACAAATTCCTATCCAATTCAAATTCAATTCAATTTAAATTTAAATTTAAATTAAATTCGAATTCAATTCAAATTAAAACTCAATTAAGTTTTCACATTTATAGTGTCAGTTTTATAGGTATAATCGTGTTTTACAATTAATTTAAACTCAAATCAAATTCAAACCAAATTCAATTCAAATTCGATTCAAATTCAATTCAAATTCAATTCAAATTCAATAATAATATAATAATATGTTTATTGCTGCTATTAACAATTAACAATAACAATAACAAATTCACATTCAATTCAAATTCAATTCAAATTCAGTTCAAATTCAATTCAAATTCAATTCAAATTCAAACTCAAATAAATTTGTCTATTTAGAGTGACAGTTTTATAGGTATAGTCGTGTTTTTCAATTAATTTAAAGTCAATTCATATTCAAACCAAATTCAATTCAAATTCGATTTCAATTCAAATTCAATTCAAATTCAATAATAATATACTGACAATAACAATAACAAATTCTTATTCAATTCAAATTCAATTCAAATTGCAACTCATATAAATTTGCCCATTCAGAGTGACAATTTTATAGGTTTAGTCGTGTTTTTCAATTAAATTAAACTCAATTCAAATTCAAACCTAATTCAATTCAAATTCGATTCCAATTCAAATTCAATTCAAAATCAATTCAAAATCAATTCAAATTCAATACAAATTCAACTCGAATTCAATTCAAATTCAATTCAAATTCAATTCAAATTCAATAATATAATTTAATTTAATAATATAATAATATCTTTATTGGTGCTATTAACAATTAATAACAATAACAAAATCATATTCAATTCAAATTCAATTCAAATTCAAACTCAAAATAAATTTGCCCATTTAGAGTAACAGTTTTATAGGTATAGTCGTGTTTTTCAATTAATTTAAACTCAATTCAAATTCAAACCAAATTCAATTCAAATTCGATTCAAATTCAAATGCAATTCAAATTCATTAATAATAATCTAATAATATCTTTATTGGTGCTATTAACAATTAACAATAACAACAACATATTCATATTCAATTTAAAATGAAACTCAAATAAATGTGCCCATTTAGACTGACAGTTTTATAGGTATAGTCGTGTTTTTCAATTAATTTAAACTCAATTCAACAAAATTCAATTCAAATTCGATTCAAATTCAATTCAAATTCAATAATATCTTTATTGGTGCTATTAACAATTAACGATAACAATAACAAATTCATATTCAATTCAAATTCAATTCAAATTCAAATTCAAATAAATTTGACAGTTTTATAGGTATAGTCGTGTATTTCTATTAATTTAAACTCAATTGAAATTCAAACCAAATTCAATTCATATTCGATTCCAATTCAAATTCAATTCAATAATAATATAATAATATATTTATTGGTGCTATTAACATAACTATATGTGTAATTATTACATGTAAAACAATTGTAATATTTGGACGTTTCCTATACTTGGTGTCTTAAGGAGTAAAGGTATTATTATTATTATTATTATTATAACAATAAGAAATTCATATTTAATTCCTATTCAATTCAAATTCAAACTGAAATTAATTTGCCCATTTAGAGTGACAGTTCTAAAGGTATAGTCGTGTTTTTCAATTAATTTAAACTCAATTCAAATTTAAACAAAATTCAATTCAAATTCGATTTAAATTCAAATTCAATTCAAACAACTAATAGCACCCCACTTCGAGTTCTGTTCAAATGTGATTTTTCACTTACAAAAAGGTGACATAGGGGATATTCAACTTATTCAGAACAAAGCAATGCGTATAATTTTGAAAGTCAATAAATTTACACATATAAAGGATATGCTCAAGATTTTAAATTTTATGAATGTAAAACAGAGAGTCACGTACAAGGCTCTTATTTTCATACACAATATGAAAATGGGAAATATGCCTGAAAATTTAGTAGTAAAACTTAAATATGTATACGATGTTCATGGCCATGAGACGAGGCAGAAGTCCCATTTCTATGTCGATAGGTACAGGACAGATAAAGCGGAAAAATCGTTTTTCTCGAGAGGACTAAAGCTGTATAACAACATGCCCTGTCACATAAAAAATGAGATACATTTTCATAGGTTTAAGTCTCAGGTGAGGGACTATGTGTTTGAATTGATTGACTGTAAATAGAAAATAGTAGATGTAGTAAATAGAATTAAAGTTATGTTAATATGAAGATTGTAGTTGCTATTTGTGTGTTTTCTTTTGTTGTTTTTTGTTGAAATTTTGTATATTATGTAGCGTTATTTGCTAATAAATATTCTTTATTATTATCTTTACTGGTGCTATTTACAAATAACAATAAGAAATTTAAATTCAATCTAAATTCAATTTCAATTCAATTCAAATTCAATTCAAATTCAAACTCAAATAAATTTTAGCATTTTGAGTGACAGTTTTATAGGTATAGTCGTATTTTTCAATTACCTTAAACTCGATTCAAATTCAAACAAAATTCAATTCAAATTTAATTCATATTTAATAATAATATAATAATATACTTATTGGTGCTATTAATAATTAACAATAACAATAACAAATTCATATTCAATTCAAATTCAATTCAAATTCAAACTCAAATAAATTTGCTCATTTAGAGTGACAGTTTTATAGGTATAGTCGTGTTTTTCAATTAATTTAAACTCAATTCAAATTCAAACCAAATTCAATTCAAATTCGATTCCAATTCAAATTCAATTCAAATTCAATTCAAATTTAATTCAAATTCAATTCAAATTCAATAATAATAATATAATAATATCTTTATTGGTGCTATTAACAAGTAACAATAACAAATTCATATTCAATTCAAATTCAATTCTAATTCAAATTCAAATCAAATTCAAACTCAAATAAATTTGCCCATTTAGAATGACATTTTTATAGGTATACTCGTGTTTTTCAATTAATTTAAACTCAATTCAAATTCAAACCAAATTCAATTCAAATTCGATTCAAATTCAAATTCAATTCAAATTCAATAACAATATAATAATATCTTTATTGGTGCTATTAACAATTAACAATAACAAATTCATATTCAATTCAAATTCAAATTCAAATTGAAATTCGAATTCAAATTCAATTCAAGTTCAATTCAAATTCAAACTCAAATAAATTTGCTCATTTAGAGTGACAGTTTTATAGGTATAGTCGTGTTTTTAAATAAATTTAAACTCAATTCAAATTCAAACCAAATTCAATTGAAATTCGATTCAAATTCAATTATATTAATATAATAATATCTATATTTGTGCTATTAACAATTAATAATAACAATAACAAATTCATATTCAATTCAAATTCAATTCAAATTCAAATTCAATACAAATTCAACTCGAATTCAATTCAAATTCAATTCAAATTCAATTCAAATTCAATAATATAATTTAATTTAATAATATAATAATATCTTTATTGGTGCTATTAACAATTAATAACAATAACAAAATCATATTCAATTCAAATTCAATTCAAATTCAAACTCAAAATAAATTTGCCCATTTAGAGTAACAGTTTTATAGGTATAGTCGTGTTTTTCAATTAATTTAAACTCAATTCAAATTCAAACCAAATTCAATTCAAATTCGATTCAAATTCAAATGCAATTCAAATTCATTAATAATAATCTAATAATATCTTTATTGGTGCTATTAACAATTAACAATAACAACAACATATTCATATTCAATTTAAAATGAAACTCAAATAAATGTGCCCATTTAGACTGACAGTTTTATAGGTATAGTCGTGTTTTTCAATTAATTTAAACTCAATTCAACAAAATTCAATTCAAATTCGATTCAAATTCAATTCAAATTCAATAATATCTTTATTGGTGCTATTAACAATTAACGATAACAATAACAAATTCATATTCAATTCAAATTCAATTCAAATTCAAATTCAAATAAATTTGACAGTTTTATAGGTATAGTCGTGTATTTCTATTAATTTAAACTCAATTGAAATTCAAACCAAATTCAATTCATATTCGATTCCAATTCAAATTCAATTCAATAATAATATAATAATATATTTATTGGTGCTATTAACATAACTATATGTGTAATTATTACATGTAAAACAATTGTAATATTTGGACGTTTCCTATACTTGGTGTCTTAAGGAGTAAAGGTATTATTATTATTATTATTATTATAACAATAAGAAATTCATATTTAATTCCTATTCAATTCAAATTCAAACTGAAATTAATTTGCCCAATTAGAGTGACAGTTCTAAAGGTATAGTCGTGTTTTTCAATTAATTTAAACTCAATTCAAATTAAAACAAAATTCAATTCAAATTCGATTTAAATTCAAATTCAATTCAAATTCAATAATAATATAAGAATAATATAATAATATCTTTACTGGTGCTATTTACAAATAACAATAAGAAATTTAAATTCAATCTAAATTCAATTTCAATTCAATTCAAATTCAATTCAAATTCAAACTCAAATAAATTTTAGCATTTTGAGTGACAGTTTTATAGGTATAGTCGTATTTTTCAATTACCTTAAACTCGATTCAAATTCAAACAAAATTCAATTCAAATTTAATTCATATTTAATAATAATATAATAATATACTTATTGGTGCTATTAATAATTAACAATAACAATAACAAATTCATATTCAATTCAAATTCAATTCAAATTCAAACTCAAATAAATTTGCTCATTTAGAGTGACAGTTTTATAGGTATAGTCGTGTTTTCAATTAATTTCAACTCAATTCAAATTCAAACCAAATTCAATTCAAATTCGATTCCAATTCAAATTCAATTCAAATTCAATTCAAATTCAATTCAAATTCAATAATAATAATATAATAATATCTTTATTGGTGCTATTAACAAGTAACAATAACAAATTCATATTCAATTCAAATTCAATTCTAATTCAAATTCAAATCAAATTCAAACTCAAATAAATTTGCCCATTTAGAATGACATTTTTATAGGTATAGTCGTGTTTTTCAATTAATTTAAACTCAATTCAAATTCAAACCAAATTCAATTCAAATTCGATTCAAATTCAAATTCAATTCAAATTCAATAACAATATAATAATATCTTTATTGGTGCTATTAACAATTAACAATAACAAATTCATATTCAATTCAAATTCAAATTCAAATTGAAATTCGAATTCAAATTCAATTCAAGTTCAATTCAAATTCAAACTCAAATAAATTTGCTCATTTAGAGTGACAGTTTTATAGGTATAGTCGTGTTTTTAAATAAATTTAAACTCAATTCAAATTCAAACCAAATTCAATTGAAATTCGATTCAAATTCAATTATATTAATATAATAATATCTATATTTGTGCTATTAACAATTAATAATAACAATAACAAATTCATATTCAATTCAAATTCAATTCAAATTCAAATTCAATTCAAATTCAAACTCAAAAAATTTTGCCCATTTAGAGTGACACTTTTATAGGTATAGTCGTGATTTTCAATTAATTTAAACTGAATTCAAATTGAAACCAAATTCAATTCAAATTCGATTCAAATTCAAATTCAATTCAAATTCAATAACAATATAATAATATCTTTATTGGTGCTATTAACAATTAACAATAACAAATTCATATTCAATTCAAATTCAAATTCAAATTCAAATTCGAATTCAAATTCAATTCAAGTTCAATTCAAATTCAAACTCAAATAAATTTGCTCATTTAGAGTGACAGTTTTATAGGTATAGTCGTGTTTTTAAATAAATTTAAACTCAATTCAAATTCAAACCAAATTCAATTGAAATTCGATTCAAATTCAATTATATTAATATAATAATATCTATATTTGTGCTATTAACAATTAATAATAACAATAACAAATTCATATTCAATTCAAATTCAATTCAAATTCAAATTCAATTCAAATTCAAACTCAAAAAATTTTGCCCATTTAGAGTGACACTTTTATAGGTATAGTCGTGATTTTCAATTAATTTAAACTCAATTCAAATTCAAACCAAATTCAATTAAAATTCGATTAAAATTCGAATTCAATTCAAATTCAATAATAATACAATAATAATATATTGATATCTTTATTGGTGCTATTAACAATTAACAATAACAATAACAAATTCATATTCAATTGAAATTCAATTCAAATTCAATAATAATAGAACAATAATATAGTAATATCTTTATTGGTGCTATTAACAATTAACAATAACAATAACAAATTCATATTCAATTCAAATTTAAACTCAAATAAATTTGCCTATTTAGAGTAGCAGTTTTATAGGTATAGTCGTGTTTTTCAATTAATTTAAACTCAATTCAAATTCAAACCAAATTCAATTCAAATTCAATAATAATACAGTAATAATATAATGATATCTTTATTGATGCTATTAACAATAAACAATAACAATAACAAATTTATATTCAATTCAAATTCAATTCAAATTCAATAATAATATAACGAAAATATAATGATATCTTTATTGGCGCTATTAACAATTAACAATAACAGTAACAAATTCATATTCAATTTAAACTCAAATAAATTTGCCCATTTTGAGTGACAGTTTTATAGGTATAGTCGTGTTTTTCAATTAATTTAAACTCGATTCAAATTCAAACCAAATTCAATTCAAATTCGATTTAAATTCAAATTCAATTCAAATTCAATAATAATACAATAATAATATAATAATATCTTTATTGGTGCTATTAACAATTAACAATAACAAATGACAGGGCAATAGATAGAAACAATTTTTTACCAAAAGTCATAAAACAAACCTAAAATGAGTTTGTCAAATATTTTGAAAATACCATTATTTTCTCTATAGCTGTTCAAACTTCTTCTATACCTATTTCGTGTTCTTCCTTGTTGTCTTGTTTGTCTCTCTTATTGTTATTGTTTTCTATTGTTCTTTCTGTATTCTGTTTATCTTTTGTTTTATCATATTTTTTCCAGTAAACCTTAAAAGTATTTTTTCCATCTTTCTCCATTTTCTTCTTTCTTTGTAAATATGATTCCCTTCTCATCCTTTATTTGGTGTAGTTATATCGTTTGGTTTTTCTTGTTTCTTCTGATAATGTTGTAGAATAGTTTCTGGGTCTATTTTTTCCATTTTTCTCCGAATTTTTCCCATGATGTTTCTTTTGATTGTATTATTATATTTTTGGCTCTATTTCTATGTTATTTGTGTCTGCCATATTATTGTGCTGTATTGTGTCAAAGTATTTTTTTCATCTTTCTCCTATGTCTTCTTTCTTTGTAAGTATGTTTCCCTTCTCATTCTTTATTTGGTGTAGTTTTATCATTTTGTCTTTCTTGGTTCTTCTAATAATGTTGTAGAATAGCTTCTGGTTCTCATGTCTATTTGTTTTCCATTTTTGCTTCGAAGTTTTCTCATGATGTTTCTTTTGATTGTATTATTATAATTTTGATTCTATTTCTATGTTCTTTGTATCTGCCATATTATTGTGCTGTATTGTGTCAAAGTATTTGTTCCATCTTTCTCCTATGTCTTCTTTCTTTGTAAGTATGTTTCCCTTCTCATCCTTTATTTGGTGTAGTTATATCGTTTTGTCTTTCTTGTTTCTTCTGATAATGTTGTAGAATAGGTTCTGGTCCTCGTGTCTATTTTTTCCATTTTTGCTCTGAATTTTTCCCATGATGTTTCTTTTGATAATGTTGTAGAATAGCTTCTGGTCCTGATGTCTATTTTTTCCATTTTTTCTCCGAATTTTCCTATGATGTTTCTTTTGATTGTTTTATTATATTTTTGACTCTATTTATTTGTTATTTGTATATCTAGAAAAGAGAACAGCACAATAATATGGCAGTTATGGTGCTGTTCTCTTTTCTTGGTATTTTTTCCATAGTTGCTTCTTAGTTCTAACTCATTTTGTATCTTTTCTGTTCATCAGCTTGTCCGCTTCGAGTTTCTATTGGTTTTTGTTATTCCACAGGTTCCACAATTTTTCGATCAAATTTTCTAAATAGCGATTTTTTTAACCCCATATGGGGTCGATAGCCCAATAAAGATCGATTATATATATAGCGATTTTTTTGAATGTCCAAATAGCTTCTAGAGGCTCTAGTGGCTACCCAAATTAAAATTCTGGTGGTCAAATGTACAAATCATTAACAAATATTAATTAAAATTTTACTTTGGTGATTCATATTTTATGAGTAAGTCGATAACTGATCGAAATGTAGTACACATTACTCAATAAAATATGCATCGAACAGATTTCCAACATCACCTCAAATTCCATCACTTCAAGAATTTTCTTGAAGGTGTTACAATTTGAAGGTACTGTCCGTGAATTGAAGGCTTCATTTGCAATACTGCAAATATCTTAAATTGATGAAGATTAAAATACGTGTCAGTTAATAACGATTCTTTTGAGGATTTAAATTTTCATTTACTGTCGAAAATAAAAATTACTTTTCCAATAGTAGGAATTATTATTATTAAGGTACTTGATTAAATAAATGAATTAAATAAATAAATGATTATGATTATGATTATGATTAAGCAAATAAAGCTGGTCAATTCACCGATGCCGTTATCTTTTTATTTTATACATGAGAGATCTCGCCTAAAGCCCTATTTTACTCATGTAACAAGGGTTGCCAACTCTACATTGAAAAAAAAACCGTACAATACTTACACATTCGGTTACTGGTGAGGAAGAGAGGATTTAGTATATTTAAACCCTCACTTCTTATGAATATTACTTTATTATACAGTACGTTTCAAATTAAACCACCCAATTCGCCATTTGCACCTACTAGATGGCTATTATTTTTTTGTAGAAAAAAGTAAAAAACAGCACTCTGGCAACTGCGTAAATTTTTAATTGTTTCAAATGTGACAGCTGTCACTGTCCGTTTAAGACAATTTTAAATATTTACTAATTATGTCTTGAATTAATTTACATAAAAGAGTTTCAATTGTGAAGTAGTTGCATCAATTCCATGTAAGAAATACAAATGACACCGATTTATTATAAATCTTGCAACCTAACTGATGACAGTGACAGTAATGACATGACAATCGATCGGTATACAGATACCTGTTTTAAATTTCGGCTCAGTTGCCAGGTTTACTTATTTTTATTTTACCCTAAACAAGCGCCATCTGGTGGATGGAAATGGCAATTTGGGTGGTTTAAATAAAAACACTTTGTATAATTAAATTATTTCATTAAATAATATTTCGTAGAATTTTGAGTTTCTCTTATGATAGTCTTATTGTCCTTAATAATATTTAATAATAAATGTTTATTTCGCAACTAACAATAATATATATATATATATATATATATATATATATATATATATATATATATATATATATACATATAATATCTATATATATATAAATATATAATTTAAAATTTAATCCTTAATAATCTTGTAAATGCCTCTACAATTTAAATTTATGTTAGAATTTATTCAAAGAAAGCTCAACTTTTGCAATTGTTTAACTTGTATCTGTTTTCAGTCTACAAATTATTCATTAAACTCAAAATTCTCTCGACATATACAGTCATGCTCACTCAAATCTAGTACAAAAAATTTGACATTGCCATATAAAACTGCTATTATAACCTAATTTCTTGTACTAGATTTATGTGAGCATGACTGTACATTACTGCATATTATAGCTATAACTCTTTAAATTACTCTCACTGTAACAGAATATTTCGTGTCCATCACAGAACACCGAATAAAGGATAAATTTACTGAACAGTTCGGTGAAATACCGAACAGTTGGCAACCCTGCCTGTAACCAGGCACTTGAAAGAGTAAATTTTATTGTTCGTACCTGCAAAAAACAAGTACTGTGTAGATTCTAAGGTTCGTACTTGCATATAAACAAGTACTGTGGACATTATATTGTTCGTACATGCAAAAAACAAGTACTGTGTACATTATATTGTCCGTACTTGCAATAAACAAGTACTGTATACATTCTATTGTTCGTACATGCAAAAAACAAGTACTGTGTAGATTTTATTGTGCGTACTTGCAATGAACAAGTACTGTATACATTCTATTGTTTGTACATGTAATAAACAAGTACTGTGTAAATTTTATTGGTCGTACTTACAACATGTAAGTACTGTGCATATAATACTTGCAACAAACAAGTACTGTGCACATTTTATTGGACACACTTGAAACACAGAAGTGCTGTGTACGTAGTACTTGCAACAAACAAGTACCGTGTACATTTTATTAGTCGTACTTGCAACAAACAAGTACTGTGTACGTAGAACTTCCAACAAAGAAGTACTGTGTATATTTTATTGGTTGTACTTGTATCACACAAGTACTGTGTACGTAGTACTTCCAACAAAGAAGTACTCTGTACATAGGGCGCATTGGTTAGGTGTGCAGCGTATACACTTTAATGGTATTGGCGTATGGATAAGAGAAACCCTTTGGAGGGAAACCCTACGCCATTCCCTCCCCATTGAAGGGAATGGCGGTTTAACGTGCATCATTACATAAAACGACAAACATAGCTGTGGAGAAAAACCCTAACTGGATGCACGTGCGCTGATTTAAGGCCACGACTACAAAATTGGGGCGCATTAACGAGGAATCAAACCCTAATCGTTTATAGTGCACCTCCCGAAGTGAGAAATAGCGCCGACAATACACAAATACACAAATAGCGTACCTGCAAGAAAAACCCTACTCACTCAAGCGATGCACTTTGAATAACCGAATGCGTTTTCGGTGGCGCAATTAAAGAAAAAATCACAAGGTTTGTGCGAATATTAGAAACAAGACGAGTGCACAAAAGGCGCTCTAATACCGTTGTGAAAAGAGGGAGTAAATGAGTTGGGGCGCAATTGAGGGGACCTACAAACCTTGGTTGCGTTGTGATCAAAAAAGGTACTCACTTTGAGGCGTCTTGGAGCTCTTCTCAAAAAAGACCTACCTTGTGAGTTTACGGTTAAAGTTGAGTTGGCGAAGATCCAGAGTCTGTGGTACCTCTTCGGAGCTGCCTGGGCGTGGATGGGAGAGATCCTGCCCCGGGGCGGATGCGATCCCCCGAAGAGGCATCCAAATCAACCAAACCCGAACACTACTGCGCACTTTTGGTTTAGTTTGAGCCACGACCAAGTCAACACAACAAGGAAGTGGCCGCATTGATTGGTTCAAAACGGGGGTTTACACGTCAGAAGGTAATCTGAACGCACACTCGCGAAACTGGCACTAATTGAATACAAGGCGCAAATTGTTCATAAAGTATGCGTTTGACTCGGGAAGGTAATCCCGAAGTCAAACGCGAATTTAACACTTGCTGGAAGAAATGCAATTTAGTAAATACAGTAGTGCAGAAAATAGCCTTTAAAGCACTTGCGAGTAGTGCGTTAAAAGCATTTAAGCACGTGTGCCCTACGCCATTTTTCATTATACACGCATCATAATTACCCATCAAACTCAGGATTAATAAGGTTTATGTTGCAAGTATTATAAAATATGTAACCAAACTTCAACCAAACCAAGGTTGGCCCAGAAGTGGCGGAAAATGCAAAATCAGGGAAAGATCACCTCGGGTGATTCACCTTGGAAAATTCTAGCTGCCCTGAAAATTGGGAAGAAAATTTAAATCCGTGATTAAAACGCTGATTTTTTTTGTCTTACATTATTTACATTAGTTCTAACAATTATTTGGTTACTAATATTTTCAGTAAATTATTTTTTTTTGTAGTTTTATAATACAATATTACAGAAAACGGATATTTTCATAATCTCTAAAGTTGGAACCAAAATTCGATCAGGCATAATGTTTTATATCAGTTAGATCTAATTGTACAATCACCATTTAACTTGAAACATCACTTATTATCCATGGAAATAGTTAAAATTTTGAATATTTGACTTTAATTCTTCAAATTTTTAGAGATAATAATAAAACTTACTGCTATTTGGACAGAAATAATTGAAATTTTGACAGGAAATGTTGAAGATTTAACATCAATCTTTGAAAATTTCTCAGTAAACATTGAAATTTTGACAGAACAATTGAAATTTTGACAAAACAATTGAAATCTTGACAGAGCAATTAAAGTTTCGGCACTAGTAATTGAAAGTTTGACTGAATAATGTAATTTTAGAAAGTAAAAAAAAATGGCAGAAAAATTGCAGCAAATTTTTACTGCAATAATTTAAAGTTTACAGAATAAATAAAATAGTGACAAAAATTAATCATCATCTATAATTTGAAAGCAATATTTTAAACTTCAACACTTCAACAATTCAACACTTCGTTTAAACTTTAGATGTCTAAATCAATCTATTTACGCACTCATATGATTTTATCTAAAGATCGAATTGTACAATCACCATTCAACTTGAAACATCACTTATTTTCCATGGAAATAG
Source organism: Othius punctulatus (assembly GCA_951805005.1). Classification (NCBI taxonomy): domain Eukaryota; kingdom Metazoa; phylum Arthropoda; class Insecta; order Coleoptera; family Staphylinidae; genus Othius; species Othius punctulatus. The sequence goes on along the minus strand of OX638141.1, from coordinate 3,431,958 downwards.
TTAAAATTTTGAATGTTTGGCTTAGATTGTTCAAATTTTTAGAGATAATAATAAAACTTACTGCTATTTGCACAGAAATAATTGAAATTTTGACAGGAAATGTTGAAGATTTAACATCAATCTTTGAAACTTTCTCAATAAACATTGAAATTTTGACAGAACAATTGAAATTTCGACAAAACAATTGAAATCTTGACAGAACATTTAAAGTTTCGGCACTAGTAATTGAAAGATTGACTGAATAATGTAAATATAGAAAGTCAAAAAAAATTTGCAGAAAAATTGCAGCAAATTTGTATTGCAATTATTTAAAGTTTAAAGAATAAATGAATTAGTGACAAAAATTAATCATCATTTATAGCTTGAAAGCAATATTTTAAACTTCAACACTTCAATACTTCAACACTTCAACAATTCAACACTTCGTTTAAATATTAGATGTCTAAATCAATCTATTTACGCACTCATATGATTTTATCTAAAGATCTAATTGTACAATCACCATTTAACTTGAAACATCACTTATTTTCCATGGAAATAGTTAAAATTTTGAATATTTGACTCAAATTGTTCAAAATTTTAGAGATAATAATAAAACTTACTGCTATTTGGACAAAAATAATTGAAATTTTGACAGGAAATGTTGAAGATTTAACATCAATCTTTGAAAATTTCTCAGTAAACATTGAAATTTTGACACAACAATTGAAACAATTGAAATCTTGATAGAACAATTAAAGTTTCGGCACTAGTAATTGAAAGTTTGACTGAATAAAGTAATTTTTGGAAACAAAAAATAAATTGGCAGAAAAATTGCAGTATTTGTTGAAATTTTTATTGCAATTATTTAAAGTATACAGAATAAATGAAATAGTGACAAAAATTAATCATCATTTATAATTTTCAAGCAATATTTTAAACTTCAACACTTCAATACTTCAACACTTCAACAATTCAACACTTCGTTTAAACTTTAGATGTCTAAATCAATCTATATACGCACTCATATGATTTTATCTAAAGATCTAATTGTACAATCACCATTTAACTTGAAACATCACTTATTTTCCATGGAAATAGTTAAAATTTTGAATATTTGACTTTAATTGTTCAAAATTTTTGAGATAATAATAAAACTTACTGCTATTTGGACAGAAATAATTGGAATTTTGACAGGAAATGTTGAAGATTTAACATCAATCTTTGAAAATTTCTCAGTAAACATTGAAATTTTGACAGAACAATTGAAATTTTGACAAAACAATTGAAATCTTGACAGAACATTTAAAGTTTCGGCACTAGTAATTGAAAGTTTGACTGAATAATGTAATTTTGGAAAGAAAAAAAAATTGGCAGAAAAATTGCAGCAAATTTTTATTGCAATTATTTAAAGTTTACAGAATAAATGAAATAGTGACAAAAATTAATCATCATTTATAATTTTAAAGCAATATTTTAAACTTCAACACGTCAATACTTCAACACTTCAACAATTCAACACTTCGTTTAAACTTTAGATGTCTAAATCAATCTATATACGCACTCATATGATTTTATCTAAAGATCTAATTGTACAATCACCATTTAACTTGAAACATCACTTATTTTCCATGGAGATAGTTAAAATTTTGAATATTTGACTTTAATTGTTCAAATTTTTAGAGATAATAATAAAACTTACTACTATTTGGACAGAAATAATTGAAAATTTGACAGGAAATGTTGAAGATTTAACATCAATCTTTGAAAATTTCTCAGTAAACATTGAAATTATGACAGAACAATTGAAATTTTGACAAAACAATTGAAATCTTGACAGAACAATTCAAGTTTAGGCACTAGTAATTGAAAGTTTGACTGAATAATGTAATTTTGGAAAGTCAAAAATAAATCGGCCGAAAAATTGCAGCAAATATTTATTGCAATTATTTAAAGTTTACAGAATAAATGAAATGGTAACAACAATTAATCATCATTTATAATTTGAAAGAAATATTTTAAACTTCAACACTTCAATACTTCAACACTTCGACAATTCAACACTTCGTTTAAACTTTAGATGTCTAAATCAATCTATTTAGGCACTCATATGATTTTATCTAAAGATCTAATTGTACAATCACCATTTAACTTGAAACATGATTTTGACAGAAATAATTAATATTTTGACAAGAAATGTTGAAGATTTAACATCAATCTTTGAAAATTTCTCAGAACTCTTTGAAATTTTGACAGAACAATTGAAATTTTGAGAAACCAATTGAAATCTTGACAGAACAATTCAAGTTTCGGCACTAGTAATTGAAAGTTTAACTGAATAATGTAATTTTCGAAAGAAAAAAAAAATGGCAGAAAAATTGCAGCAAATTTTTATTGCAACTATTTAAAGTTTACAGAATAAATGAAATAGTGACAAAAATTAATCATCATTTATAATTTGAAAGCAATGTTTTAAACTTCAACACTTCAATACTTCAACACTTCAACAATTCAACACTTCGTTTAAACTTTAGATGTCTAAATCAATCTATTTACGCACTCATATGATTTTATCTAAAGATCTAATTATACAATCACCATTTAACTTGAAACATCACTTATTTTCCATGGAAATAGTTAAAATTTTGAATATTTGACTTTAGTTGTTCAAATATTTAGAGATAATAACAAAACTTACTGCTATTTGGACAGAAATAATTGAAATATTGATAGGAAATGTTGAAGATTTAACATCAATCTTTGAAACTTTCTCAGTAAACATTGAAATTTTGACAGAACAATTGAAATTTTGCAAAACAATTGAAATTTTCAAGAATAGTTGAAATAGTTACAGAAAAATTGAAATTTTGATTGAATGATTGAAATGTTTAAATCTGAATTTACGGATTTTCGTGGAAATGCGGCATTAAATTTAATGAAAATTACTTGAATATTTTGTTTGTTATGTACAGTCATGCTCACATAAAACTAGTACAAACAATTTGATATTGCTGTATAAAATTGTTATTGTAACCTAATTTTTCGTACTAGATTTATGTGAGCATATGATTTATGTGTAGAAATTGGCTAGTTTCCTACCTTAAATTCGCTCTAAGAAGCCTCAATCCATCGATGCAGATCTACTTTCAGGTACCAAGCTCACAGGAAACCATAAGAGCAGCAGCAGCAGCAGCAACATCACATGTTCCTAAAACATCACAGAAACTTTAATAACGAGCAATATTCTTAATATATGCATCAATTTTGCACAGATTTGTCTTATGAGGGACATACAGTTATTACATATTTGTACATATTGTGTATAATTTTATACATTACACATCTACGGGTAAATACTTTAGGTTTGAACACTTAATGTTCGCAATTTTATTCGTAAGGCAACAAGAGGAAGTGGAAGCATCTTGTGCATGCGCAGTAAACAGGGCGTTTATGCATACAAAATTATTACACATTTATACGCATTATACTCAGCATTATACAAACCCTACATACATCTGACTTCTGCAAGACTTCCCATTGTATGATAGATAAAGAATTACAATCAAAAACTTACGGTTTATGCAGTCCAAATAGCACGTCGACGGTGGCTTTGTCGGAGGTACAAATTGCATGCGCTAAGATGGACGCTGGGCTTCATCTTTGCACGAAAATCTTACAATGATCTGCGTAGAACTCAGCACTGCCAAAAGCCATCGACTTTATACGTTGTCCAAGTCTTCAGGGCACTTCCATGAATGCTGTTGCCAAAAACCAGCCAATTCCACCCAAAAATTTGACCCTGAGGCTTCTTTACATAGCCGAGCGCAGTTTAGGGTATGAATTCTGGGCGAAGAACGCCCGCACTGAACTTTGCCTGTCTCGACTTGCAGACCAGCCGGGGTCTTCAAGGTGAAGTGTTGGGCTGTGAAAGAGCGACATATACAAGAATCCCTGGGGTTGACAAAGATGGGGTGTGTTTTTGCGCTTGTGTGACTGCCAGGAGAGTTAATTTATTCCAAAAACCTCGAGCGGAGTAACATCATAAAAAACTGTGTCTATTAATAGAATCTTGCGCAGACGATTCGGTGCATCCCCACCAATTAAAATATGTAACAATAGGACTAAATGCACAAAAAATGTGTACCTATGCGAGCATTTCAATTAAATCATTTATTAGAGCATTTACACAGATATTAATAGAATTGTGCAGACACAAAAAATTGTACTACCATTTAATCAATAATTTTATTAATACTGAAGGATTTTACCTCGTGATACTTTATGTAGAATATAATTAATTTAATATGAAATATGAGTAACGGAGAATGAGACGATGACAATAATTGCAAATCACTGGACCATATAAGGTTCCCTATAGACAACATTACAGTTGCCATAGGTAACATTAAGGTTCCCTATAGGTAACATGAAGGTCTCTATAGGTAACATTAAGGTTCCCATTATATATATGATGGACTATGAAGTAGTCATGGGTAATATGAGATATGTATAACGGAGAATGAGACGATGAAAATAATTGCAAATCAGTGGACCTGTTAGTCTCAATAGAGCTAACATTAAGGTTCCTTATAAGTAACATTAAGGTTCTCTACAGGTAACATTAAGGTTCCCAGATAACATTAGGGTTCTCTAGGGGTAACATTAAGGTTCTCTATAGGTAACATTAAGGTTCCCTACAGGTAACATTAAGGTTCCGTACAGGTAACATTAAGGTTCCATATAAGTAACATGAAGGTTCCCTATAGGTAACATTAAGGTTCCCATTAAATATATATGATGGACTATGAAGTAGTCATGGTAATATGAGATATGTATAACGGAGAATGAGACGATGAAAATAATTGCAAATCAGTGGACCTGTTAGTCTCAATATAGCTAACATTAAGGTTCCTTATAGGTAACATTAAGGTTCTCTACAGGTAACATTAAGGTTCCCAGATAACATTAAGGTTCTCTAGGGGTAACATTAAGGTTCTCTATAGGTAACATTAAGGTTCCCTACAGGTAACATTAAGGTTCCGTACAGGTAACATTAGGGTTCCATATAAGTAACATGAAGGTTCCCTATAGGTAACATTAAGGTTCCCATTAAATATATATGATGGACTATGAAGTAGTCATGGTAATATGAGATATGTATAACGGAGAATGAGACGATGAAAATAATTGCAAATCAGTGGACCTGTTAGTCTCAATATAGCAAACATTAAGGTTCCTTATAGGTAACATTAAGGTTCTCTACAGGTAACATTAAGGTTCCCAGATAACATTAAGGTTCTCTAGGGGTCACATTAAGGGTCTCTATAGGTAACATTAAGGTTCCCTACAGGTAACATTAAGGTTCCGTACAGGTAACATTAAGGTTCCATATAAGTAACATGAAGGTTCCCTATAGGTAACATTAATGTTCCCCCGAATGTTCCCCTGAATGTTCCCCTGAATGTTCCATAAGATGCCGTCAAAATTAAGGTTCCCTACAGGTAACATTAAGGTTCCGTTCAGGTAACATTAAGGTTCCATATAAGTAACATGAAGGTTCCCTATAGGTAACATTAATGTTCCCCCGAATGTTCCCCCGAATGTTCCATAAGATGCCCTCAAAATTCGGAAATAAATCACGTAAAAGATTGACTACATAAATAACGTGGGACAGGAGTTTATAGGGAACATATTATCAATTTTTCAATTTTTTAAACAAAATCGTTTATTAACGTAAACGCTATGGACTCATTCATTAATGAATGATTTTACATTAATGAATGATTTTGGCATTTGCACTGAGCAATCAGAAACAAACCGTGTGTACGTGTGTATGTGTGTGTATATGTAGGCGCTTGTATGCGCGTGTGTGTATGTTTGTTTGTATGTATGCATGTATGTATGTATGTATGTATGTATGTATGTATGTATGTATGTATGTATGTATGTATGTATGTATGTATGTATGTATGTATGTATGTATGTATGTATGTATGTATGTATGTATGTATGTATGTATGTATGTATGTATGTATGTATGTACATACATACATACATATATTTGTTTTTGATACACATACATGATATACATACGTATATTTGTTTGTACGCTTGTATGTTTGTATATTTGTTGGTATATTTGTGGGTATGTTTATGTGTACGTATATTTGTTTGTATGGATGTTTGTATGTTTGTATGTATGCTTGTACCGTGCAACAAAAAATTATTATCAATACAACATGAATGTATGTATGTACGTATGTGTGTATGCCTTGCAATTGATTGACTACATAAATAACTTGAGACAGGAGTTTATAGGGAATATATTAATAATTTGTCTGACGACTTGCTGCACAAAATCGTTTATTAATGTAAACACTAAGGGCTCATTCATTAATGAATGATATTGGCATTTGCACTGAACAATCAAAAACAAGTGGTGTATGCGTTTGTATGTGTGTGTATGTGTACGAGTATTTGTATGTGCGTGTGTGTATGTTGGCTTGTATGTTTGTATTTTTGTACCGTGCGAGCAAAAAATGTTATCCATACAACATAAGGCCAAACAGCTAAGCGGTAGAGCTTAATGCCCTCTTTGATGAAAATAATTTTTGCTCGCACGGTATTTTTGTATATTTGCGTGTGTGTATGATTGTATGTCTCCATATATTTTGCATGTGAGTACGTTTGTATGCATGTTTGTATGTTTGTATGTTTGTATATTTGTATATTTGTTTGTATGTTTGTATATTTCTTTGTATGCTAGTATATTTGTTTGTATGTTTGTATATTGGTTTGTATTTTTGTATATTTGTTTGTTTATTTATGGGTATGTTCGTATATTTGTTTGTATGGTTGTTTGATTGTATGCTTGTATGTTTGTATATTTGTTTCTTTGTATGTGTATATGTTTGTGTGTACGTATGTTTGTTTGTATGTGTGTATGGATGTTTGTATGTTTGTATGCATGTGTGTACCGTGCGACCAAAAATTATTATCAACACAACATAAAGCCATACAGGTAAGCGGTACAGCTTTATGCCTTCTTAGATGAAAATAATTTTTGATCGCACGATATGTTTGTATATTTGTACGTGTGTACGTTTAGAGGTTTGCTTGTGTGTACGTTTATATGTGTTTATTGTTTGTATGTTGTATGTATAATTGTGTGTTTGTATGGCGGTATGTTTTTATGTAATAATAATATATATTTTTTATATTATCACAAGTTGTAACGAATAATTTAATAAATTAAATTGCACGTCGTTAGGCATCAGACTTTATATCAGTTAGGTCTACTTGTACAATCATCATTTACCTTTTATTATCACTTATTTTCCATTGAAATAGTTAAAATTTTAAAATTTTCACTTTAATTGTTCAAATTTTTAGAGATAACAATAAACCTTTCATTGTCTTTTATATCTGTTATATATTTTATAAGGCCATGCAGCTGAGCGTTTATATGTTTGTATATTTGGTTTGTATGTATGTTTGCATGTGTGTACGTTTGTATGCATGTTGGTATGTTTGTATATTTGTTTGTATGTTCGTATATTTATTGGTATGTTCGTATATTTGTTTGTATGCTTGTATGTTTGTATATTTGTTTGTTTGTATGTTTATATGCATGTTTGTATGTTGTGTGGCTGTATGTTATTATGTAATAATAATATATATATTTTATATTATCACAAGTTGTAATAGAAAATGCGTCCTGATAGTTTATACTTATGGTATTCTGAAAATTGAAAATTTTATGTGTATTTGCCATTCAAAATAATCTAATGTAAATTTTTGAAAAAATTTAAGCTTCAGTCTGAAAATTCAGTAATTAATTTCCACCAAGACATCATGAGCATAGTAATGTTTTAAGCTTTATACTCATAATCATAAATTCTTGAGATTCAGTAATTCCTTATGACTTTATTTCAAATTTTGGTATATTAATGGAAATATACCTTCAAAACTTTAAGTAACTTTTAAGAAAAATTTCCCAAGACATTGTGAAGTTTTAGGTTCAGTCTGGAAATTCAGTAATTCGATTTGTTTTAAATGCATTTTTTGTAAAATTAACGAAAATTTTCTTTCAAAATTTGAATGAACTTTTAAAGAAAATTTCTTGAGACATTGTGAAGGAGTAAGATTAATTCTGGAAATTCAGCAATTGATTTCCATTGATTTTTAGCAAATATTTTTAATATAGACGGTTTTTTTCGAAAAGTTTACAGAAATATTTAAAATTTCCTCGGTAAGCATTGAAATTTTACAGGACAATTGAAATGTTGACAGAACAATTAAAATTTCAGCACTAATAATTAAAAGTTTGACAAAAAATTGACAGAAAAACTGCAGTAATCGTTGGAATTTTTATTGCAATTATTTAAAGTTTACAGAATCAATGAAAGAGGGACTAAAATTATTCATTGTTTATAATTTGAAAGCAATATTTCAAACTTCAGCACTTCAATATTTCAACACTTCAACAATTCAACACAGAACAATTGAAATGTTGACAAAACGATTAAAATTTCGACACTAATTCAGCAATTCAGTAATGATTTTATTGCAAAATTTTATTATATTGATGGAAATATTCCTTCAAAACTTTAATTAACTTTTAAAGAAAATTTCCGACATTGTGAAGTTTAAGCTTGATTCAGTAATTCTTTATGATTTTATTGCAAAATTTTATAATATTGACGGAAATATTCCTTTAAAACTTTAAGTAACTTTTAAAGAAATAAGACATTATGAAGTTTAAGCTTCAGTCTGGAAATTCAGTAATTCGATTTGTTTTAAATGCAATTTTTGTAAAATTAACGGAAATTTTCTTTCAAAATTTTAATGAACTTTTAAAGAAAATTTTGAAGAAATTTAAAGAGATTGTGAAGTTGTAAGATTCATACTGGAAATTCAGTAATTGATTTCCATTGATTTTATAGCAAATATTTTTAATATAGACGGATCATTTTTCAAAATTTTAAAGAAAACTTTTAAAGAAAATTTCTTGAGACATTGTGAAGTTATAAGATTTATTCTGGAAGTTCAGCAATTGATTTCCATTGATTTTATAGCAAATATTTTGAATACAGATGGAAATTTTACAGAAATCATTAAAATCTCCTCGGTCAGCATTGAAATTTGACAGAACAATTGAAATGTTGATAGAACAATTAAAATTTAGACACTAAAAATTGAAAGTTTGACAAGATATTGTAATTTTCGAAAGAAACAAAAAATCTGAGATAATAATAAAACTTAGTGCTATTTGGACAGAAATAATTGAAATTTTGACCGGAAATGTTGAAGATTTAACAGCAATCTTTGAAAATTTCTCAGTAAACATTGAAATTTTTACGGAACAATTGAAATTTTGACAAAACAATTAAAATCTTGACCGAACATTTAAAGTTTCGGCACTAGTAATTGAAAGTTTGACTGAGTAAAATAATTTTTGGAAACAAAACAAAAATGGCAGAAAAATTGCAGTATTCGTTGAAATTTTTATTGCAATTATTTAAAGTTTACAGAATAAATAAAGTAGTGACAAAAATTAATCATCATTTATAATTTGAAAGCAATATTTTAAACTTCAACACTTCAATACTTCAACACTTCAACAATTCAACACTTCGTTTAAACTTTAGATGTCTAAATCAATCTATTTACGCACTCATATGATTATATCTAAAGATCTAATTGTACAATCACCATTTAACTTGAAACATCACTTATTTTCCATGGAAATAGTTAAAATTTTGAATATTTGGCTTTAATTGTTCAAATTTTTAGAGATAATAATAAAACTTACAGCTATTTGGACAGAAATAATTGAAATTTTGACAGAAAATGTTAAAGATTTAACATCAATCTTTTAAAATTTTTCAGTAAACATTGAAATTTTGACAGAACAACTGAAATTTTGACAAAACAATTGAAATCTTGACAGAACAATTCAAGTTTCGGCACTAGTAATTGAAAGTTTGATTGAATAATGTAATTTTGGAAACTCAAAAAAAATTGGCAGAAAAATTGCAGCAATTTTTTATTGCAATTTTTTAAAGTTTACAGATTAAATGAAGTAGTGACAAAAATTAATCATCATTTATAATTTGAAAGCAATATTTTAAACTTCAACACTTCAATACTTCAACACTTCAACAATTCAACACTTCGTTTAAACTTTAGATGTCTAAATCAATCTATTTACGCACTCATATGATTATATCTAAAGATCTAATTGTACAATCACCATTTAACTTGAAACATCACTTATTTTCCATGGAAATAGTTAAAATTTTGAATATTTGACTTTAATTGTTCGAATTTTTAGAGATAATAATAAAACTTACAGCTATTTGGACAGAAATAATTGAAATTTTGACAAGAAATGTTGAAGACTTAACATCAATCTTTGAAACTTTCTCAGTAAACATTGAAATTTTAACAGAGCAATTGAAATTTTGACAAAACAATTGAAATCTTGACAGAACAATTCAAGTTTCGGCACTAGTAATTGAAAGTTTGATTGAATAATGTAATTTTGGAAACTCAAAAAAAATTGGCAGAAAAATTGCAGCAATTTTTTATTGCAATTATTTAAAGTTTACAGAATTAATGAAATAGTAACAAAAATGAATCATCATTTATAATTTGGAAGCAATATATTAAACTTCAACACTTCAATACTTCAACACTTCAACAATTCAACACTTCGTTTAAACTTTATATGTCTAAATCAATCTATTTACGCACTCATATGATTTCATCTAACGATCTAATTGTACAATCACCATTTAACTTCAATCATCACTTATTTTCCATGGAAATAGTTAAAATTTTGAATATTTTACTTTAATTGTTCAAATTTTTAGAGATAATAATAAAACTTACTGCTATTTGGACAGAAATAATTGAAATTTTGACAGAAAATGTTAAAGATTTAACATCAATCTTTTAAAATTTCTCAGTAAACATTGAAATTTTGACAGAACAATTGAAATTTTGACAAAACAATTGAAATCTTGATAAAACAATTGAAGTTTCGGCACTAGTAATTGAAAGTTTGACTGAATAATGTAATTTTGGAAAGTCAAAAAAAATTGGCAGAAAAATTGCAGCAATATTTTATTGCAATTATTTAAAGTTTACAGAATAAATGAAATGGTGACAAAAATTAAGCAGCATTTATAATTTGAAAGCAATATTTTAAACTTCAACACTTCTATACTTCAACACTTCAACAATTTTTTCGTTTAAACTTTAGATGTTTAAATCAATCTATTTACGCACTCATATGATTTTATCTAAAGATCTAATTGTACAATCACCATTTAACTTTAATCATCACTTATTTTCCATGGAAATGGTTAAAATTTTGAGTATTTACTACAATTGTTCAAATTTTTAGATATAATAATAAAACTTTTATTGGGTTTTATATTGTTATATATTTTCTAAGGCCATTCAGCAATATATAATCTGTTTTAACATCTAGTTCATAACAATTTACAAAAAATACATCTAAGTGAAAACCGAGGCTTGTGCTATACGAAAGGCTAAACATATCATGTTTAGCCTGTTCAGGAACAATTCTCTTCTCTTCAGGAACAATTCAGGGTTTCCCTACAAACTGTGAAACGGCTATAATATAGGTCACAGTTAAATTCGTGAAAGCGAATAACATGGAAAAATCAAAATGATAAAATCCTGCAGCACTAAATTTGGGCGTGGCACTGGCAACAAGTTCGAAAAGTAATGAACATTCTTGGCGTAATATATCATCATACGTGAAGCGAACTAATAATTTTTTACAACTATATTTAATCCTCTCAGCTTCTTTTAAAACCTTTTCGCAGCAGTATGTGTCGTACACAAGCTGAAACTGATTCAACAATATTAATAATTCAAATCATTTTTTATGTACTTACAATTGCAGTCAATGGTGATCCTACAAATTTGAATATATCAATAATATCAATTGGCACTTCGAAATCGAGAATATCATGAATAATTATGGTAATCCAATAAAACATCATAACAGTTATTATAAACATGCTCCATTGAAATATTCTGTTAAACTGTGCAATCATTTCAAATAATTTTAATTGTATGACTACCAAATTTTGGATTTGATATTTGGTGTTCTTGTGTACCAAAAACGGCATACCGTTATTGCTCAAAATCTTATTAACTGCGTCATTGAAAGCAACAAATCTGGACAATATAATATTAAGGATGACATTAAATAATAGCAAATCCATTACAATGTAACATCGTGTAACTGATATGAAAATGCCGTAACTTATACTGAACGACATAGTTACGAAAACTAACCAGTTGTTGTAAACGATTAAGACTAGTGATGCTACTGCAAATATTAATTGAAGCAATATATATTTATTTCTGAACACCACTACTGAATGCATTCTGCTGAAGGATCTATCAGTCTCTTCAAGCATATTAACAAGTTTCGTATAAGCCTTAACTTTCCAGCAATTGGATCCATAAATATATGCACAATATGATATCGAAAAAGCAAATCCAGATATAATACTGAATAACTTCACAATTTCTGATCCAGGTCTATTATTAATTACAGCAGCTATGAAGCAGCATAACAAAGCAGCAATTATAGCTAATGTATACCATTTACATCGTGAGAATTTCTTATGTTTAGCATCGTAAAATGGAGCAATCCCCATATAACTGCACACATTTATAACTATTCGAAACGATTTTACTTGAATCATAATTATATTCACCAAAATACAATTTTAAAACAACTTTTACCTGAATGAACAAAATAGTTATTACTTTGTTTGAAAATTATACCTAAGTAGTCGAAACTATAGTCACAAATAAATAAATTTATGTGATACTCACAAAGTAACTTGTTTTATTTATAATAGATAGTTATTATTATTACCGGTATGTGACGTTACTACCCCAATATGGGCAATACAAGTAATACAATACAATACACAGTAATGTACAATAACAACAATACAATATGCATACATTTGTTTTCAGTTATGTTCTCATACAACATTTTCATGCCCAATTTAATCAAATACCCAAAACATTATTTGCATATAAATTTGTGTTCCACAACAATATTTCTTTATGTAAAAACAATACAATAAATATTATTTTCAATCCAATTTACTAAAGAAATATTTTAATCAAAATATATGTCATTATAAAAAGCCTAGAAAATGTAACGAAGCTCACAACTAATAAAGTTATAAGTATTATTAAAGATATTGTAATTTTTGCCATAAATTATAAAAGCAAAATGTATTACAATATTACACACTAAATTACTGTCCCATTACTGTCACAATATGCATCATTCAAGTTATACAATACAATATACAGCAATGCAGTGCAACAGTTATGTTAAATATACACTTATTACGCTTTCAAAAAATCCGTGAATCACACAGAATGTATAACTAAATGTGCCTTTTAACATCTTATCCTCAGAATAAGCGAGATTAAAAAATTAGGGGGTCGAAATCAATGAAATTAAAAAAAAGTACATTTTTGTTAATATTTTTCTAATTAGCGAATCAAATAATTTCAGAATCACACAGCATGTATAACTAAATGTGTCTTTTAACATATTATACTCAGAATAAGCGAAATTGAAAAATTAGGGGGTCGAAATTTATTAACCTCTAATAAAATAGTAAATAAAGAACACTTATGTTAATATTACACTTATTGCGCTTTCAAAAAATCCTAGAATCACACAGAATGTATAACTAAATGTGTCTTTTAACACCTTATCCTCAGAATAAGCGAGATTGTAAAATTAGGGGGTCGAAATCAATGAAATTTAAAAAAAAGTATATTTTTGTTAATATTTTTCTTATTAGTGAATCAAATAATTTCAGAATCACACAGCATGTATAACTAAATGTGTCTTTTAACATATTATACTCAGAATAAGCGAGATTGAAAAATTAGAGGGTCGAAATTTATTAACCTCTAATAAAATTGTCAATAAAGAACACTTATGTTAAAATTACACTTATTACGCTTTCAAAAAATCCCAGAATCACACAGAATGTATAACTAATTGTGTCTTTTAACATCTTATCCTCAGAATAAGCGAGATTGTAAAATTAGGGGGTCGAAATCAATAAAATTTCAAAAAAAGTACATTTTTGTTAATATTTTTCTAATTAGTGAATCAAATAATTTAAGAATTACACAGCATGAATAACTAAATGTGTATTTTAACATATTATACTCAGAATAAGCAAAATTGAAAAATTAGGGGGTCGAAATTTATTAACCTCTAATAAAATTGTAAATAAAGAACACTTATGTTAATATTACACTTATTGCGCTTTCAAAAAATCCCAGAATCACACAGAATGTATAACTAAATGTGTCTTTTAACATCTTATCCTCAGAATAAGCGAGATTGAAAAATTAGGGGGTCGAAATCAAGGAAATTTATAAAAAAGTACATTTTTGTTAATATTTTTCTTATTAGCGATTCAAATAATTTCAGAATCACACAGCATGTATAACTAAATGTGTCTTTTAACATATTATACTCAGAATAAGCGAGATTGAAAAATTAGGGGGTCGAAATTTATTAACCTCTAATAAAGTTGTAAATAATGAACACTTATGTTAATATTTCACTTATTACGCTTTCAAAAAATCCCTGAATCACACAGAATGTATAACTAAATGTGTCTTTTAACATCTTATCCTCAGAATAAGCGAGATTGAAAAATTAGGGGGTCGAAATCAATGAAATTTTAAAAAAAGTACATTTTTGTTAATATTTTTCTTATTAGTGAATCAAATAATTTCAGAATCAGACAGCATGTATAACTAAATGTGTCTTTCAACATACTATACTCAGAATAAGCGAGATTAAAAAATTAGGGGTCGAAATTTATTAACCTCTAATAAAATTGTAAATAAAGCACACTTATGTTAATATTACACTTATTGCGCTTTCAAAAAATCCTAGAATCACACAGAATGTATAACTAAATGTGCCTTTTGACATCTTATCCTCAGAATAAGCGAGATTGTAAAATTAGGGGGTCGAAATCAATGAAATTTATAAAAAAGTACATTTTTGATAATATTTTTCTTATTAGTGAATCAAATAATTTCAGAATCACACAGCATGTATAACTAAATGGGTCTTTTAACATATTATACTCAGAATAAGCGAGATTGAAAAATTAGGGGGTCGAAATCAATGAAATGTTAAAAAAGTACATTTTTGTTAATATTTCTTCTATTAGTCAATCAAATGATTTCAGAATTACACAACAAGTATAACTAAATGTGTCTTTTAACATCTTATCCTCAGAATAATCAAGATTAAAAAATTAGGGGATCGAAATTTATTAACCTCTAATAAAATTGTAAATAAAGAACACTTATGTTAATATTACACTTATTGCGCTTTCAAAAAATCCCAGAATCACACAGCGTGTATAACTAAATGTGTCTTTTAACATACTATACTCAGAATAAGCGAGATTGAAAAATTAGGGGGTCGAAATTTATTAACCTCTAATAAAATTGTAAATAAAGAAGACTTATGTTAATATTACACTTTTTACGCTTCCAAAAAATCCCATAATCACACAGAATGTATAACTAAATATTAAAAAACTGTCACTTTAACATAGGCACCTATACTGAAAAAAATTTGTTTTGTTGTGAGTGGTGTTTATATTTGATTTTCATTAAACGCCTTAGTCATTAGCATGTCAATTAGTAATTAATGTGTAATTATTTCGTCTTCAATGAATAAGCTAAACGTAATTAAATAATACTTCCTACTGTCCACTACAACCTAATCAAACGCCTACATTAATTACAATTATATTTACATTATGTTTTACGTTACCACAATTATATCTCTTCGGTAACAGTTAGATATGCAAGTCTTAATAAAAAATATGAAATATGTTATGAAGTGGTGTAGTGTTTTGGGAATTTTGCCAAATTATGACTACAGAGTTAATCGATTTAATAGAAATTCGCTGTATTCTATAGCTGTAATCATAAGTTTGCTCAGCATATGCTTTGCAGATCGCTATTTAAATGATGATGATTTGATGGACGTTTTTATTAATGCAGAAGCTACTATGTCTATCATTGTATACATATATAGTTTCAAGTCATGGAATTTGGCCAATATTCAACTTTTATTCAATAACATTCTGCATATCGACGGACTGATTTCTAAAATGCGGCTGGCCAAAATTAAACGGATTACATGCGTTAATTCTATATTAATATTAATTTCGATCTATAATTTTTCATTTCTCAGTTTGGCTTACATTGGAAGGATGCATGCTGACACAATATCATTAATCGCAGTATTGGTACATTCATTCCTTAATGAATATTATAGTATGTTATACATTCTGATTCAATACTTGCTTCTTAAGATGATTACTTCAGTATTTGATGTGTTAAACACGTCTGTAGATAAATTAATCCAACAGAAATCGAATATGCACAACAAACTGCTGATGGAAACAATTTCTCGCAAGATTGAGAACGTAATTGAGCTGCATTCAAGTGCTTGCGATTGTGTTGATTTGCTGAATGATATTTTTGGTTGGTTTCTGGCTCTGAAGATTAAAACTTTAATCATAAATTTGTTGAATATATTAAACTTTTACTTAACTGATTTACAAGGACAATCCACAGTAAATAGGATAGTATTTTCTGGAGTATCACTAAATGCAGCGGTAAGGCACATATTTATTTTAATTACAGTCAATTAATTATACGTATCTTATTGCAATTACATTTAACTTACATAAATTACAATTTACAATGAATGTAACACTGAATTGCAATAATATAAAATATATTGTAGGTACAAACATTTCTGCTGATGTCTGAAGGCGAGTTGATTTACAGAAAAGGGATAATTTCGCAGAAGAAATCGCAAGAGCTTTCTCAGCAGTACATGAATACAGGATTAAAGGATAAATGCATCGTATTTGTAACACAAACAGCATTTAGGATTCCGAGTATATCTGCAGCTGGTCTTTTTACAGTCGACTTTGCTACACTCTTCTCGTTCATCAATTTAATCGCAACATATGTAATTATTGTGTTGCAGTCTCATAAATAGCTATGTAACTGCAACCATACAAGCAACATACATTTCATTGATTTTGATCCCCTAATTTTACAATCTCGCTTATTCTGAGGATAAAATGTTAAAAGACACATTTAGTTATACATTCTGTGTGATTCTGGGATTTTTTGAATCCGTGATAAGTGTAATATTAACATAAGTGTTCTTTATTTACAATTTTATTAGAGGTTAAGAAATTTCGACCCCCTAATTTTTCAATCTCGCTTATTCTGAGTATAATATGTTAAAAGACATATTTAGTTATACATGCTGTGTGATTCTGAAATTATTTGATTCATTACTAAGAAAAATATTAACAAAAATCTACTTTTTTTTAAAATTCATTGATCGACCCCTTAATTTTACAATCTCGCTTATTCTGAAGATAAGATGTTAAAAGACACATTTAGTTATACATTTTGTGTGATTCTAGGATTTTTTGAAAGCGTAATAAGTGTAATATTAACATAAGTGTTCTTTATTTACAATTTCATTAGAGGTTAATAAATTACGACCCCCTATTTTTTCAATATAGCTTATTCTCAGTATAATATGTTAAAAGACACATTTAGTTATACATGCTGTGTGATTTTGAAATTATTTGATTGACTACTAAGAAAAATATTGACAAAAATGTACTTTTCTTTAAATTTCATTGATTTTGACCCCCTAATTTTACAATCTCGCTTATTCTGAGGATAAGATGTTAAAAGACACATTTAGTTATAAATTCTGTGTGATTCTGGGATTTGTTGAAAGCGTAATAAGTGTAATTATAACATAAGTATTCTTTATTTACAATATTATTAGAGGTTAATAAATTTCGATCTCCTAATTTTTCAATATCGCTTATTCTGAGTATAATATGTTAAAAGACACATTTAGTTATACATGCTGTGTGATTCTGAAATTATTTGATTCACTAATAAGAAAAATATTAACAAAAATGTACTTTTTTTTAAATTTCATTGATTTCGACCCCCTAATTTTTCAATCTTGCTTTGTCTGAGGATAAGATGTTAAAAGACACATTTAGTTATACATTCTGTGTGATTCGGGGATTTTTTGAAAGCGTAATAAGTGGAATATTAACATAAGTGTTCTTTATTTTCAATTTTATTAGAGGTTAATAAATTTCGACCTCCTAATTTTTCAATATCGCTTATTCTGAGTACAAGATGTTAAAAGACACATTTAGTTAGACATGCTGTGTGATTCTGAAATTATTTGATTCACTAATAAGAAAAATATTAACAAAAATGTACTTTTTTTTAAATTTTATTGATTTTGAACACCTAATTTTACAATCTCGCTTATTCTGAGGATAAGATGTTAAAAGACACATTTAGTTATATATTCTGTGTGATTCTGGGATTTTTTGAAAGCGTAATAAGTGTAAGTTTAACATTAGTGTTCTTTATTTACAATTTTATTAGAGGTTAATAAATTTCGACCCCCTAATTTTTCAATTTCGCTTATTCTGAGGATAATATGTTAAAAGACACATTTAGTTATACATGCTGTGTGATTCTGAAATTATTTGATTCACTAATAAGAAAAATATTAACAAAAATGTACTTCTTTTTAAATTTCATTGATTTTGACCCCCTAATTTTACAATCTCGCTTATTCTGAGGATAAGATGTTAAAAGACACATTTAGTTATACATTCTGTGTGATTCTGGGATTTTTTGAAAGCGCAATACGTGTAATATTAACATAAGTGTTCTTTATTTACAATTTTATTAGAGGTTAATAAATTTCGACCCCCTAATTTTTCAATCTCGCTTATTCTGAGTATAATATGTTAAAAGAAACATTTAGTTATACATGCTGTGTGATTCTGAAATTATTTGATTCACTAATAAGAAAAATATTAACAAAAATGTACTTTTTTTAAATAAATTTCATTGATTTCGACCCCCTGATTTTTCAATCTCGCTTATTCTGAGGATTAGATGTTAAAAGACACATTTAGTTATAAATTCTGTGTGATTCTGGGATTTTTTGAAAGCGCAATAAGTGTAATATTTACATAAGTGTTCTTTATTTACAATTTTATTAGAGGTTAATAAATTTCGATCCCATAATTTTTCAATCTCGCTTATTTTTAATAAAGTTCCATAATTTTTGGTGAAAATATTATAAGTTTCAACGAAAATTTCATCAATTCCAGTAAATCTTTTGCAAATTGCATTAAAATTTCAAATTAATGTCGAAAATGTTATCCTTTTGACTGTAGTATTTTATTTCCAATCACAATTTCGCAATTTCCAATCACAATTTTGCAATTTTCAATGAAAATTAGTTTTTTCAATTACAATGTTATAATTTTCAATGAATATATTCACTGAAGGGTTTAATTACAATCACATTCTAACAAGTTTCAATGAAAACTTCTAATTATCAATTAGAATTTTATAATTTTCGGTGAATATATCATAAGTTTCAATGAAAATTTTGTCAATTCGAGCAGCATGTTTGTAATTGTCACTAAAATTTTAAATTCATGCCGAAAAATTTGTCATTTTCACTGCAGTGTTTAATTTACAATCACAATTTCCAATGAAAATTAGTTATTTTCAATTACAATTTCATAATTTTCGACTAATATATTATAAGTTTCAATGAAAATTTCATCAATTCCAGCAACATTTTTGCAACTTTCGGTAAATATTAAATTCATGCTGAAACTTTAAATATATTCACTAAAGGGTTTAATTACAATCACATTCTCATAATTTTCAATAAAAACTGCTAATTTTAATTAGAATTTTATAATTTTCGGTGAATATATTATAAGTTTCAATGAAAATTTTGTCAATTCCAGTAAAATATGTGCAATTGCCAGTAAAATTTTTGAATCATGCTAAAGTTTTCATAATTTTTATTACAAGGCTTAATTTAGAAATAAATTTTTGTAATTTAAAATGAAAATTTTGTAATTTACAATGAAAATTGGCAATTTCCAATGAAAATTTGTAAATTCCAATAGAAATTTATAATTTCCCATGCAAATTTGCAAATTCCAATGGGAAATTATAATTTTCACTTACAATTTTATAATTTTTGATAGATATATTATATATTTCATTGCAAATTTTATCAATTCCAGTAAAATATGTGCAATTGCCAGTCAAATTTTTAATTCGTGATAAAATATTATAATTTTCAATGCAAGGCTTAATTTAGAATTAAATTTTTGTAATTTGCAACAAAAATTTGCAATTTCCAATAAAAATTTGTAGTTTCCAATGACAATTTCAAATATTCGATTACAGTTTCATAAATTTCGATAGATATATTATTTGTTTAATTGAAAATTTCCTCAATTCCAGTAAAATATGTGCAATTGCTGGTAAAATTCTTAATTCATGATATTTTTTTTATAACTTTCATTGCAAGGTTTAATTTAGAATTAAAATTTTGTAAGTTGCAATGAAAATTTTGTAATTTACAATGAAAATTTGTAATTTTGAATGAAAATTTATAAATTCTAATGGAAATTCATAATTTCCCATGAAAATTTGTAAATTCCAATGGAAATTTATAATTACTATCATTCCATTACGAGAAAATTTTCAACGAAATCCCCATTTACATTCACACCACAAATTGAATGATAATGATAATGTAGCTGGTCAACATATTGAGAAGCATGAACAACATAGTAAAGTTGACATCGAAGAACCCAGCTGCTGATATAACTGGACTCCTAATAGTTGCTTGTTGTGCCAAGAAAATTAAATTTTCTCTCTCAGGATCACTATTTTCATAAGCAGACACACGTCTATATATGTTAATAACGAAAGCTCTTCCCTCTCTAGAGATGAACTCACATTTCCATGCTAAAGTTATTTGTTGAACCTAAAAAGTAAATGAGAGATTACCATGCCTATTGCCAGAACTGCATTCAAAATTAATGTATTAATTATTTTTTCGCATAATTATTAAAATGCTCAATATGTAGGTATATTGTATCTCATCTATAAAACAACATTTTAATCGAATGGGTGAATAAAATGTTTCCATTTTCACTTTATTCACTATAACCATTGACAACGTGAATAAAGTAAAAAAATAGGTAAATTCGCTCTATCGTTGAAATTTTCGTTGTCACTTGACAATGTGACACTCCAAGAAAATTTTTCAATTCTGACAACGAATTGGAAAAAATTTTGTATGATACAAGTGAATAAAGCAATTTTATTCACTTGAAAACATTATAAGATATATTAAATATTGTCACTACTACTATGAAGAAGAAAGTATGTTTCTAAAGTATATGTCTAGTATGTTTAGTATAGTTTAATATGTCTCATTATATGTATTAATTAGCAGTACAATATCTACGGCAAATGCGTAAGTTGAATGATGAAGTAGTAATAAGATTTGGTACCAGAATAATTCATGTCAAAAATGTTAATTTGGTAGTTTGATAATTGGTAGTTTTGGTAATTAGTTTGGTAATTTGATGTTTGAAGTTTACAGAATATAATGAAGATAGGCATAAAGACCGGTCGATTGCCAGTAAAAGATTGTTACTACTACCATGAAGAAGAAAGTATGTTTCTAAAATATATGTCTAGTATGTTTAGTATAGTTTAATATGTCTCATTATATGTATTATTTAGCAGTACAATATCTATGGCAAATGCGTAAGTTCAATGATGAAGTAGTAATAAGATTTGGGACCAGAAAAATTCTTGTCAAAAATGTTAATTTGGTAGTTTGGTAATTGGTAGTTTTGGTAATTAGTTTGGTAATTTGATGTTTGAAGTTTACAGAATATAATGAAGATAGGCATAAAGACCGGTCGATTGCCAGTAAAAGATTGGTACTACTACTATGAAGAAGAAAGTATGTTTCTAAAGTATATGTCTAGTATGTTTAGTATAGTGTAATATGTCTCATTATATGTGTTATTTAGCAGTACAATATCTATGGCAAATGCGTAAGTTGAAAGATGAAGTAGTAATAAGATTTGGTACCAGAAAAATTCTTGTCAAAAATGTTAATTTGGTAGTTTGGTAATTGATAGTTTTGGTAATTAGTTTGGTAATTTGATGTTTGAAGTTTACATAATATAATGAATATAGGCATAAAGACCGGTCGATTGCCAGTAAAAGATTGTTACTACTACTATGAAGAAGAAAGTATGTTTCTAAAGTATATGTCTAGTATGTTTAGTATAGTTTAATATGTCTCATTATATGTATTATTTAGAAGTACAATATCTATGGCAAATGCGTAAGTTGAATGATGAAGTAGTAATAAGATTTGGGACCAGAAAAATTCTTGTCAAAAATGTTAATTTGGTAGTTTGGTAATTGGTAATAGGTAGTTTTGGTAATCAGTTAGGTAATTTGATGTTTGAAGTTAACAGAATATAATGAAGATAGACATTAAGACCGGTCGATTGCCAGTAAAAGATTGGTACTACTACTATGAAGATGAAAGTATATTTCTAAAGAATATGTCTAGTATGTTTAGTATAGTTTAATATGTCTCATTATATGTATTAATTAGAAGTACAATATCTAAGGCAAATGCGTAAGTTGAATGATGAAGTAGTAATAAGATTTAGTACCAGAAAAATTGTTGTCAAAAATGTTAATTTGGTAGTTTGGTAATTGGTAGTTTTGGTAATTAGTTAGGTAATTTGATGTTTGAAGTTTACATAATATAATGAAGATATGCATAAAGACCGGTCGATTGCCAGTAAAAGATTGTTACTACTACTATGAAGAAGAAAGTATGTTTCTAAAGTATATGGCTAGTATGTTTAGTATAGTTTATTATGTCTCATTATATGTATTATTTAGCAGTACAATATCTATGGCAAATGCGTAAGGTGAAAGGTGAAGTAGTAATAAGATTTGGTACCAGAAAAATTCTTGTCAAAATGTTAATTTGGTAGTTTGGTAATTGGTAATTGGTAGTTTTGGTAATTAGTTTGGTAATTTGATGTTTGAAGTTTACATAATATAATGAAGATAGGCATAAAGACCGGTCGATTGCAAATAAAAGATTGTTACTACTACTATGAAGAAGGAAGTATGTTTCTAAAGTATATGTCTAGTATGTTTAGTATAGTTTTTTACTATATTTCATATAGTTTAATATGTCTCATTATATGTATTATTTAGCAGTACAATATCTATATATATATATATATATATATATATATATATATATATATATATATATATATATATATATATATATATATATATATATATATATATATATTGCAATGTACAAACCACATAATACTAAAAAATTTACATAGGTACTAATATTATTTACTCACAAGTTGATAAATCACAAGTCCAGATGATAAAATAAGTTTGTTTATATCGATTTTTGCACTATCCAATAATATTTGATCAATCAACGCCAAGCAATTTATAAATACGAAAACCATAACACCCATTAAATGCCACCCAAATGTATCGTTAAATAATTCCACTGTATCGCATACTTTGTTGTGGATAATTGTTAAACGTTTAATTTTATTGAAATAGTTTATTGGCCTCTCGTTTTTCTGACTTATAGTTCCCATCTCCTTCACGTCGCAAATTTCGCAGAGTACTTTATTAATGAGCGAAAATCGTGCCAAAATGTCATTTAGAATGCAGATTTCTGCATAACTGTATATACCCACCATGTAAAACTGTATAACACTATTAATAACTACATATATGTGTATATAACTTGCTATATAATGAACGTACAAAAACTGTATGCTCATTATTAAAAACATCACATGTATTATATAAAATGCTATTTTAGCCTGTTTATTACTATTAATGCTTCGTTGAAAATATTCATAAGTTTGTGTATCAATTGAATCAAATGCATTAAGAATGGTTTGCAGCAATATAACATTTCGCGTTGCAGCTTTATAAATGCACGTAACATTTAAGTATACACTTACTATTACAAAAACAATATGAAAGTATAAAGTACTTCTTACTGCATTACCACTAAAATAGATATGACCTATTATTTCGCAGGCAGTTGTGGCTAATGAAAATAAAATAAAAAAAAGCGAATAACATTTTCTGGCCACAAATTTATTTGAACGAAAATCATATAATGGAAATAATCCAATGCAGTGACATATAATTAAAATTGGTCGAAACTTTTCAATCGTAGACGCCATTTATATGCTTAAAAAGGCTCCAAGAAAACACATACAGAACTTACAGACTGAATCAATGTTCACACAATGTTTCCCCTTGCAAACATATTGATTACATTACTTCAATTATTTCCTTTATTATTACTGAAATTACCTAATGGAATAACTTTGTTAGCATGTTTACTTTTTTTAACCACAACTTACTGTACTAATAATAATTGTTGACATAAATTTGATTTCATGTTATTCAAGTTACGATCCATACAATTATTAAATATTTATGTTGTCTAATAATAACTAATAATAATAGATTGATCGATGTGGCTTTTATTTGTTGAAAATTCATAATTACTAATGTATGCAATAAAGTTATGCACTTTAAAAAAAAATCAAAATTGATTTTATTGTTCACGACAATTGTTTCGCCACACTGTGGCTTCTTCAGGTCATCTTCAGATCATTTCTTCACCTGAAGAAGCATACATTAGTAATAATAATAGTTAAAGTAAATTTGATTTCATATTATTCGAGTTAGGATCCATACAATTATTGAATTTTAATGTTGTCATTGTTACCCTCAAAACGTACATTGACAGACGTAAGTTAGACGTAAGTAAATCAATCAAAAATGTTAATGCATACATCAATTGTATTACTTATATTACTTCAATCGTCCTACGAAAATATCACAGCTAGTAATATTGTAAGTAATTTTCTACAGCACATAAATATTTGTTTTTCAGGATTTTCAAGACAAGTTACAGCATGCACTGGATCTATAACGATAGTTTCCTGGTAAACGCAATTATCACAAATACTCCTTTGTACTTACCTTTAAAAACTTTCAGTCCCCAGAATATAAATTACAGAAAAACATATTATTATTACGAAGATAAGGTAGACATTGATACGCTATGTCATAAGATTAGACCTCAAAGCATCATTTGGACATTGTTTGAAAAACGTATGTTTTATAATTTATATAAGTAATTGTTAATAGTTTGTTAACTATAACTTTTTCTAAATTCCCCATACTGTAGAAGTGTAGTTTGGGCACTATCATTGATTATAGTACCTGATGATGGGAGTGCTGACTCCCAAACTACACTTCTCAAAATTCATGAAAATCAGGATGGATCTACAAACTTTCCAAAATTTCCCAAACTGCACTTATAAAAATTCATAAAAATCATTATGGATCTACAAACTTTTCAAAATTCCCCATACTGTAGAAGTGTAGTTTGGGCACTATCATTGATAATAATACCTGATGATGGGAGTGCTGACTCCTAACCTACACTTCTCAAAATTCATGAAAATCAGGATGGATCTACGAACTTTCCAAAATTTCCCAAACTGCACTTATAAAAATTCATAAAAATCATAATGGATCTACAAACTTTTCAAAATTCCCCATACTGTACAAGTGTAGTTTGGGCACTATCATTAATTATAATACCTGATGATGGGAGTGCTGACTCCCAAACTACACTTCTCAAAATTCATAAAAATCTGGATGAATCTACAAACTTTTCAAAATTTCCCAAACTGCACTCATCGAAATTCATAAAAATCATTATGGATCTACAAACTTTTCAAAATTCCCCAAACTGTAGAAGTGTAGTTTGGGCACTATCATTGATTATAATACCTGATGATGGGAGTGCTGACTCCCAAACTACACTTCTCAAAATTCATGAAAATCAGGATGGATCTACAAACTTTTCTAAATTTCCCAAACTGCACTCATCAAAATTCATAAAAATCATTATGGATCTACAAACTTTTCAAAATTCCCCATACTGTAGAAGTATAGTTTGGGCACTATCATTGATTATAATACCTGATGATGGGAGTGCTGACTCCTAAACTACACTTCTCAAAGTTCATGAAAATCAGGATGGATCTACAAACTTTTCAAAATTTCCCAAACTGCAAGCATCAAAATTCATATAAATCATTATGGATATACAAACTTTTCAAAATTCCCCAAACTGTAGAAGTGTAGTTTGGGCACTATCATTGATTATAATACCCGATGATGGGAGTGCTGACTCCCAAACTACACTTCTCAAAATTCATGAAAATCAGGATGGATCTACAAACTTTTCAAAATTTCCCAAACTGCACTCATCAAAATTCATAAAAATCATTATGGATATACAAACTTTTCAAAAGTCCCCAAACTGTAGAAGTGTAGTCTGGGCACTATCATTGATTATAGTACCTGATGATGGGAGTGCTGACTCCCAAACTACACATCTCAAAATTCATGAAAATCAGGATGAATCTACAAACTTATCAACATTTTCCAAACTGCACTCATCAAAATTCGTAAAAATCATTATGGATATACAAACTTTTCAAAATTCCCCAAACTGTAGAAGTGTAGTTTGGGCACTATCATTGATTATAATACCTGATCATGGGAGTGCTGACTCCCAAACTACACTTCTCAAAATTCATGAAAATCAGGATGGATCTACAAACTTTTCAAAATTTCCCAAACTGCACTCATCAAAATTCATAAAAATCATTATGGATATACAAACTTTTCAAAATTCCCCAAACTGTAGAAGTGTAGTTTGGGCACTATCATTGATTATAATACCTGATGGGAGTGCTGACTCCTAAACTACACTTCTCAAAATTCATGAAAATCAGGATGGATCTACAAACTTTTCAAAATTTCCCAAACTGCACTTATCAAAATTCATAAAAATCATTATTGATCTACAAACTTTTCAAAATTCCCCATACTATAGAAGTATAGTTTGCGCACTATCATTGATTATAATACCTGATGATGGGAGTGCTGACTCCCAAACTACACTTCTCAAAATTCATGAAAATCAGGATTGATCTACAAACTTTTCAAAATTTCCCAAACTGCACTCATCAAAATTCATAAAAATCATTATGGATCTACAAACTTTTCAAAATTCCCCATACTGCAGAAGTGTAGTTTGGGCACTATCATTGATTATAATACCTGATGACGGGAGTGCTGACTCCCAAACTACACTTCTCAAAATTCATGAAAATCAGGATGAATCTACAAACTTATCAACATTTTCCAAACTGCACTCATCAAAATTCATAAAAATCATTATGGATAAACAAACTTTTCAAAATTCCCCAAACTGTAGAAGTGTAGTTTGGGCACTATCATTGATTATAATACCTGATGATGGGAGTGCTGACTCCCAAACTACACTTCTCAAAATTCATGAAAATAAGGATGAATATACAAACTTTTCAAAATTTCCCAAACTGTAGAAGTGTAGTTTCGGCACCATCATTGATTATAATACCTGATGTTGGGAGTGCTGACTCCCAAACTACACTTCTCAAAATTCATGAAAATCAGGATGGATCTACAAACTTTTCAAAATTTCCCAAACTGCACTCATCAACATTCATAAAAATCATTATGGATATACAAACTTTTCAAAATTCCCCAAACTGTAGAAGTGTAGTTTGGGCACTATCATTGATTATAATACCTGATGACGGGAGTGCTGACTCCCAAACTACACTTCTCAAAATTCATGAAAATCAGGATGAATCTACAAACTTATCAACATTTTCCAAACTGCACTCATCAAAATTCATAAAAATCATTATGGATAAACAAACTTTTCAAAATTCCCCAAACTGTAGAAGTGTAGTTTGGGCACTATCATTGATTATAATACCTGATGATGGGAGTGCTGACTCCCAAACTACACTTCTCAAGATTCATGAAAATCAGGATGAATCTACAAACTTATCAACATTTTCCAAACTGCACTCATCAAAAGTCATAAAAATCATTATAGATATACAAACTTTTCAAACTTCCCCAAACTGTAGAAGTGTAGTTTCGGCACTATCATTGATTATAGTACCTGATGATGGGAGTGCTGACTCCCAAACTACACTTCTCAAAATTCATGAAAATAAGGATGAATATACAAACTTTTCAAAATTTCCCAAACTGTAGAAGTGTAGTTTCGGCACCATCATTGATTATAATACCTGATGTTGGGAGTGCTGACTCCCAAACTACACTTCTCAAAATTCATGAAAATCAGGATGGATCTACAAACTTTTCAAAATTTCCCAAACTGCACTCATCAACATTCATAAAAATCATTATGGATATACAAACTTTTCAAAATTCCCCAAACTGTAGAAGTGTAGTTTGGGCACTATCATTGATTATAATACCTGATGATGGGAGTGCTGACTCCTAAACTACACTTCTCAAAATTCATGAAAATCAGGATGGATCTACAAACTTTTCAAAATTTCCCAAACTGCACTCATCAAAATTCATAAAAATCATTATGGATCTACAAACTTTTCAAAATTCCCCATACTGTAGAAGTGTAGTTTGGGCACTATCATTGATTATAGTACCTGATGATGGGAGTGCTGACTCCTAAACTACACTTCTCAAAATTCATGAAAATCAGGATGAATCTACAAACTTATCAACATTTTCCAAACTGCACTAATCAAAATTCATAAAAATCATTATGGATATACAACCTTTTCAAAATTCCCCAAACTGTAGAAGTGTAGTTTGGGCACTATCATTGATTATAATTCCTGATGATGGGAGTGCTGACTCCCAAACTACATTTCTCAAAATTCATGAAAATCAGGATGAATCAACAAACTTATCAACATTTTCCAAACTGCACTCATCAAAATTCATAAAAATCATTATGGATATACAAACTTTTCAAAATTCCCCAAACTGTAGAAGTGTAGTTTGGGCACTATCATTGATTATAATACCTGATGATGGGAGTGCTGACTCCTAAACTACACTTCTCAAAATTCATGAAAATCAGGATGGATCTACAAACTTTTCAAAATTTCCCAAACTGCACTCATCAAAATTCATAAAAATTAGGATGGATCTACAAACTTTTCAAAATTCCCCATACTGTACAAGTGTAGTTTGGGCACTATCATTCATTATAATACCTGATGATGGGAGTGCTGACTCCTAAACTACACTTCTCAAAATTCATGAAAATCAGGATGGATCCACAAACTTTCCAAAATTTCCCAAACTGCACTTATAAAAATTCATAAAAATCATTATTGATCCACAAACTTTTCAAAATTCCCCATACTGTAGAAGTGTAGTTTGGGAACTATCATTGATTATAATACCTGATGATGGGAGTGCTGACTCTTAAACTACACATCTCAAAATTCATGAAAATTAGGATGGATCTACAAACTTTTCAAAATTCCCCAAACTGTAGAAGTGTAGTTTGGGCACTATCATTGATTATAGTACCTGATGATGGGAGTGCTGACTTCCAAACTACACTTCTCAAAATTCATGATAATCAGGATGGATCTACAAACTTTTCAAAATTTCCCAAACTGCACTCATCAAAATTCATAAAAATCATTATGGATTTACAAACTTTTCAAAATTCCCCAAACTGTAGAAGTGTAGTATGGGCACTATCATTGATTATAATACCTGATGATGGGAGTGCTGACTCCCAAACTACACTTCTCAAAATTCATGAAAATCAGGATGAATCTACAAACTTTTCAAAATTTTCCAAACTGCACTCATCAAAATTCATAAAAATCATTATGGATATACAAACCTTTCAAAATTCCCCAAACTGTAGAAGTGTAGTTTGGGCACTATCATTGATTATAATACCTGATGATGAGAGTGCTGACTCCAAAACTACACTTCTCAAAATTCATGAAAATCAGGATGGATCTACAAACTTTTCAAAATTTCCCAAACTGCACTTATCAAAATTCATAAAAATCATTATGGATCTACAAACTTTTCAAAATTCCCCATACTGTAGAAGTGTAGTTTGGGCACTATCATTGATTATAATACCTGATGATGGGAGTGCTGACTCCTAAACTACACTTCTCAAAATTCATGAAAATCAGGATGAATCTACAAACTTATCAACACTTTCCAAACTGCACTCATCAAAATTCATAAAAATCATTATGGATATACAAACTTTTCAAAATTCCCCAAACTGTAGAAGTGTAGTTTGGGCACTATCATTGATTATAATACCAGATGGTGGGAGTGCTGACTCCTAAACTACACTTATCAAAATTCATGAAAATCAGGATGGATCTACAAACTTTACAAAATTTCCCAAACTGCACTCATCAAAAGTCATAAAAATCATTATAGATATACAAACTTTTCAAAATTCCCCAAACTGTAGAAGTGTAGTTTGGGCACTGTCATTGATTATAATACCTGATGATGGGAGTGCTGACTCCTAAACTACACTTCTCAAAATTCATGAAAATCAGGATGGATCTACAAACTTTTCAAAGTTTCCCAAACTTCACTTATTACAATTCATTAAAATCATTGTGGATCTACAAACTTTTCAAAATTCCCCATACTGTAGAAGTGTAGTTTGGGCACTATCATTGATTATAATACCTGATGATGGGAGTGCTGGCTCCCAAACTACACTTCTCAAAATTCATGAAAATCAGGATGAATCTACAAACTTATCAACATTTTCCAAACTGCACTCATAAAAATTCATAAAAATCAGTATGGATCTACAAACTTTTCAAAATTGCCCATACTGTAGAAGTGTAGTTTGGGCACTATCATTGATTATAATACCTGATGATGTTAGTGCTGACTCCTAAACTACACTTCTCAAAGTTCATGAAAATCAGGATGAATCTACAAACTTTTCAAAATTTCCCAAACTGCACTCATCAAAATTCATAAAAATTAGGATGGATCTACAAACTTCTCAAAATTCCCCATACTGTACAAGTGTAGTTTGGGCACTATCATTGATTATAATACCTGATGATGGGAGTGCTGACTCCTAAACTACACTTCTCAAAATTCATGAAAATCAGGATGAATCTACAAACTTTTCAAAATTTCCCAAACTGCACTCATCAATATTAATAAAAATCAGGATGGATCTACAAACGTTTCAAAATTTCTCAAACTGCACTCATCAAAATTCATAAAAATCGTTATGGATCTACAAACTTTTCAAAATTCCCCATACTGTAGAAGTGTAGTTTCGGCACTATCATTGATTACAATACCCGATGATGGGAGTGCTGACTCCTAAACTACACTTCTCAAAATTCATGAAAATCAGGATGGATCTACAAACTTTTCAAAATTTCCCAAATTGCACTCATCAAAATTCATAAAAATCATTACGGATATACAAACTTTTCAAAATTCCCCAAACTGTAGAAGTATAGTTTAGGCACTATCATTGATTATAGTACCTGATGATGGGAGTGCTGAGTCCCAAACTACACTTCTCAAAATTCATGAAAATCAGGATGGATCTACAAACTTTTCAAAATTTCTCTAACAGCACTTATCAAAATTCATAAAAATCATTATGGATCTAAAAACTTTTCAAAATTCCCCATACTGTAAAAGTGTAGTTTGGGCACTATCATTGATTATAATACCTGATGATGGGAGTGCTGACTCCTAAACTACACTTCTCAAAATTCATGAAAATCAGGATGGATCCACAAACTTTTCAAAATTTCCCAAACTGCACTCATCAAAATTCATAAAAATCATTATGGATATACAAACTTTTTAAAAATTCCCCAAACTGTAGAAGTGTAGTTTGGGCACTATCATTGATTATAATACCTGATGATGGGAGTGCTGACTCCTAAACTACACTTCTCAAAATTCATGAAAATCAAGATAGATCTACAAACTTTTCAAAATTTCCCAAACTGCACTCGTCAAAATTCATAAAAATCATTATGGATTTACAAACTTTTCAAAATTCCCCAAACTGTAGAAGTGTAGTTTGGGCACTATCATTGATTATAGTACCTGATGATGGGAGTGCTGACTCCCAAACTACACTTCTCAAAATTCATGAAAATCAGGATGGATCCACAAACTTTTCAAAATTTCCCAAACTGCACTCATCAAAATTCATAAAAATTATTATGGATATACAAACTTTTCAAAATTCCCCAAACTGTAGAAGTGTAGTTTGGGCACTATCATTGATTATAATATCTGATGATGGGAGTGCTGACTCCTAAACTACACTTCTCAAAATTCATGAAAATCAAGATAGATCTACAAACTTTTCAAAATTTCCCAAACTGCACTCGTCAAAATTCATAAAAATCATTATGGATTTACAAACTTGTCAAAATTCCCCAAACTGTAGAAGTGTAGTTTGGGCACTATCATTGATTATAGTACCTGATGATGGGAGTGCTGACTCCCAAACTACACTTCTCAAAATTCATGAAAATCAGGATGGATCCACAAACTTTTCAAAATTTCCCAAACTGCACTCATCAAAATTCATAAAAATTATTATGGATATACAAACTTTTCAAAATTCCCCAAACTGTAGAAGTGTAGTTTGGGCACTATCATTGGTTATAATACCTGATGATGGGAGTGCTGACTCCTAAACTACACTTCTCAAAATTCATGAAAATCAAGATAGATCTACAAACTTTTCAAAATTTCCCAAACTGCACTCGTCAAAATTAATAAAAATCATTATGGATTTACAAACTTTTCAAAATTCCCCAAACTGTAGAAGTGTAGTTTGGGCACTATCATTGATTATAGTACCTGATGATGGGAGTGCTGACTCCCAAACTACACTTCTCAAAATTCATGAAAATCAGGATGGATCTACAAACTTTTCAAAGTTTCCCAAACTTCACTTATTAAAATTCATTAAAATCATTGTGGATCTACAAACTTTTCAAAATTCCCCATACTGTAGAAGTGTAGTTTGGGCACTATCATTGATTATAATACCTGATGATGGGAGTGCTGGCTCCCAAACTACACTTCTCAAAATTCATGAAAATCAGGATGAATCTACAAACTTATCAACATTTTCCAAACTGCACTCATCAAAATTCATAAAAATCATTATGGATCTACAAACTTTTCAAAATTCCCCTAACTGTAGAAGTGTAGTTTGGGCACTATCATTGATTATAGTACCTGATGATGGGAGTGCTGACTCCAAAACTACACTTCTCAAAATTCATGAAAATCAGGATGGATCTACAAACTTTTCTAAATTTCCCAAACTGCACTCATCAAAATTCATAAACATCATTATGGATCTACAAACTTTTCAAAATTCCCCATACTGTAGAAATGTAGTTTGGGCACTATCATTGATTATAATACCTGATGATGGGAGTGCTGACTCCCAAACTACACTTCTCAAAATTCATGAAAATCAGGATGGATCTACAAACTTTTCAAAGTTTCCCAAACTTCACTTATTAAAATTCATTAAAATCATTGTGGATCTACAAACTTTTCAAAATTCCCCATACTGTAGAAGTGTAGTTTGGGCACTATCATTGATTATAATACCTGATGATGGGAGTGCTGGCTCCCAAACTACACTTCTCAAAATTCATGAAAATCAGGATGAATCTACAAACTTATCAACATTTTCCAAACTGCACTCATAAAAATTCATAAAAATCATTATGGATCTACAAACTTTTCAAAATTCCCCTAACTGTAGAAGTGTAGTTTGGGCACTATCATTGATTATAGTACCTGATGATGGGAGTGCTGACTCCAAAACTACACTTCTCAAAATTCATGAAAATCAGGATGGATCTACAAACTTTTCTAAATTTCCCAAACTGCACTCATCAAAATTCATAAAAATCATTATGGATCTACAAACTTTTCAAAATTCCCCATACTGTAGAAATGTAGTTTAGGCACTATCATTGATTATAATACCTGATGATGGGAGTGCTGACTCCCAAACTACACTTCTCAAAATTCATGAAAATCAGGATGGATCTACAAACTTTTCAAAGTTTCCCAAACTTCACTTATTAAAATTCATTAAAATCATTGTGGATCTACAAACTTTTCAAAATTCCCCATACTGTAGAAGTGTAGTTTGGGCACTATCATTGATTATAATACCTGATGATGGGAGTGCTGACTCTCAAACTACACTTCTCAAAATTCATGAAAATCAGGATGGATCTACAAACTTATCAACATTTTCCAAACTGGACTCATCAAAATTCATAAAAATCATTATGGATCTACAAACTTTTCAAAATTCCCCAAACTGTAGAAGTGTAGTCTGGGCACTATCATTGATTATAGTACCTGATGATGGGAGTGCTGACTCCTAAACTACACTTCTCAAAATTCATGAAAATCAGGATGAATCTACAAACTTATCGACATTTTCCAAACTGCACTCATCAAAATTCATAAAAATCATTATGGATCTACAAACTTTTCAAAATTCCCCAAACTGTAGAAGTGTAGTCTGGGCACTATCATTGATTATAGTACCTGATGATGGGAGTGCTGACTCCTAAACTACACTTCTCAAAATTCATGAAAATCAGGATGAATCTACAAACTTATCGACATTTTCCAAACTGCACTCATCAAAATTCATAAAAATCATTATGGATCTACAAACTTTTCAAAATTCCCCAAACTGTAGAAGTGTAGTCTGGGCACTATCATTGATTATAGTACCTGATGATGGGAGTGCTGACTCCTAAACTACACTTCTCAAAATTCATGAAAATCAGGATGAATCTACAAACTTATCGACATTTTCCAAACTGCACTCATCAAAATTCATAAAAATCATTATGGATCTACAAACTTTTCAAAATTCCCCAAACTGTAGAAGTGTAGTCTGGGCACTATCATTGATTATAGTACCTGATGATGGGAGTGCTGACTCCTAAACTACACTTCTCAAAATTCATGAAAATCAGGATGAATCTACAAACTTATCAACATTTTCCAAACTGCACTCATCAAAATTCATAAAAATCATTATTGATCCACAAACTTTTCAAAATTCCCCATACTGTAGAAGTGTAGTTTGGGCACTATCATTGATTATAATACCTGATGATGGGAGTGCTGACTCCTAAACTACACTTCTCAAAATTCATGAAAATCAGGATGGATCTACAAACTTTTCAAAATTTCTCAAACTGCACTCATCAAAATTAATAAAAATCATTATGGATATACAAACTTTTCAAAATTCCCTAAACTGTAGAAGTGTAGTTTGGGCACTATCATTGATTATAATACCTGATGATGGGAGTGCTGACTCCCAAACTACACTTCTCAAAATTCATGAAAATCAGGATGGATCTACAAACTTTTCAAAATTTCCCAAACTGCACTAAAAAAAATCATAAAAATCAGGAGGTATCTACAAACTCTTCAAAATTTCCCAATTATGATTTTGGCAAATTGAGGTATAAGTACCACAAATTTTGCGAGACATGATTCTCTGAAGCAACTTTATAGCGTCTTTAGTAGTACACATAATTAGTCGGGAATTGTAATCAAAAATATAGAAACGTGTAGAAAATATTAAAATACAGCAAAAACTGTAACATGATAACTGTACGCTGTATGATAACTGTAACAGTGGTAACTGTAATAACTTATTATTATTATGTACCGTTTATTACACCAGCAATTTATTCACAGTTGATTTAGACGAGAAAGCAGAAGGCGTTTAAATACATCTTGTAATTATTTATTTTTGCCAGAAACTCAAAAGACTATATACTTCCCAAAGTACAGAAACAAACAGGTGGCAGTTATAACTACAGATAACGTTAGACTTGGCGAATATTTTCTAAATGTAGACATCGTTGACAAAAAAGGAATAAACTATAACAAAATTGTATGTTTATATTTAAGTTTTTATCTTCGTTTTGTGTCAGGTTTTACACTTACAGTGTCTACTTAGTTACTATGGGGAGGTTCCAGTAATATATATGAAGAATAGAAGAGCTACAGATTCTAGAGCATCATCAAGATTCGAGATTGATATAACAACCTCATCAATGATGACCGGATATACTCCTCATTGGAGATACAAGTGCACAAATCTGCCAACTCCTAATTGCGAGAATGCCCGATGTATATATGATGCAAAAGGTAATTTTGATCCAAAATCATCCTCAATTTTCTTGAAGCAAATTTATTTGGTTGCTGAAAGTGATTCTATTCCACAACCAAAGTATTTCTAGTTACTCAGAGTCACAATGTAATGGTCAAGTCAAATGATTCACACAACACTTTTCTAAATTCCCCATACTGTAGAAGTGTAGTTTGGGCACTATCATTGATTATAATACCTGATGATGGGAGTGCTGACTCCCAAACTACACTTCTCCAAATTCATGAAAATCAGGATGGATCTACAAACTTTTCAAAATTTCCCAAACTGCACTCATCAAAATTCATAAAAATCATTATGGATCCACAAACTTTTCAAAATTCCACATACTGTAGATGTGTAGTTTGGACACTATCATTGATTAAAATAGCTGATGTTGGGAGTGCTGACTCCCAAATTACATTTCTCAAAATTCATAAAAATCAGGATGGATCTACAAAGTATTTAAAATTTCCCAAACTGCACTCATCAAAATTCATAAAAATCATTATGGATCTACAAACTTTTCAAAATTCCCCATACTGTAGAAGTGTAGTTTGGACACTATCATTGATTATAATACCTGATGATGGGAGTGCTGACTCCCAAACTACACTTCTCAAAATTCATGAAAATCAGGATGGATCTACAAACTTTTCAAAGTTTCCCAAACTTCACTTATTAAAATTCATTAAAATCATTGTGGATCTACAAACTTTTCAAAATTCCCCATACTATAGAAATGTAGTTTGGGCACTATTATTGATTATAATACCTGATGTTGGGAGTGCTGACTCCCAAACTACACTTCTCAAAATTCATGAAAATCAGGATGGATCTTCAAAGTTTTCAAAATATCCCAAACCGCTCTTATCAAAATTCATAAAAATCATTATGGATCTACAAACTTTTCAAAATTCCCCATACTGTAGAAGTGTAGTTTGGACACTATCATTGATTATAATACCTGATGATGGGAGTGCTGACTCCCAAACTACACTTCTCAAAATTCATGAAAGTCAGGATGGATCTACAAAGTATTTAAAATTTCCCAAACTGCACTCATCAAAATTCATAAAAATCATTATGGATCTACAAACTTTTAAAAATTCCCCATACTGTAGAAGTGTAGTTTGGGCACTATCATTGATTGTAATACCTGATGATGGGAGTGCTGACTCCCGAACTACACTTCTTACAATTCATGAAAATCAGGATGGATCTACAAACTTTTCAAAATTTCCCAAACTGCACTTATCAAAATTCATAAAAATCATTATGGATCTACAAACTTTTCAAAATTCCCCATACTGTAGAAGTGTAGTTTGGGCACTATCATTGATTATAATACCTGATGATGGGAGTGCTGAATCTCAAACTACACTTCTCAAAATTCATGAAAATCACGATGGATCTACAAACTTTTCAAATTTTCCAAACTGTACTCATCAAAATTCATAAAAATCTGGATGGATCTACAAACTTTTCAAAATTGCCCATACTGGAGAAGTGTAGTTTGGACATTATCATTGATTGTAATACCTGATGCTGGGAGTGTTGACTCCCAAACTACACTTCTCAAAATTCATGAAAATCAGGATGGATCTACAAACTTTTCAAAATTTTCCAACCTGCACTTATCAAAATTCATAAAAATTATTATGGATCTACAAACTTTTCAAAATTCGCCATACTGTAGAAGTGTAGTTTGGGCACTATCATTGATTATAATACCTGTTGTTAGGAGCGCTGACTCCCAAACTACACTTCTCAAAATTCATGAAAATCAGGATGGATGTACAAACTTTACAAAATTTCCTAAACTGCACTCATCAAAATTCATAAAAATCATTATGGATCTACAAACTTTTCAAAATTCTCCATACTGTAGAAGTGTATTTGGGCACTATCATTGATTATAATACCTGATGTTGGGAGTGCTGACTCACAAACTACACTTCTCAAAATTCATGAAAATCAGGATGTATCTGCAAACTTTTCAAAATTTCCCAAACTGCACTCATCAAAATTCATAAAAATCATAATGGATCTACAAACTTTTCAAAATTCCCCATACCGTAGAAGTGTAGTTTGGGTACTATCATTGATTATAATATCTGATGATGGGAGTGCTAACTACACTTCTCAAAATTCATGAAAATCAGGATGGATCTACAAACTTTTCAAAATTCCCCATACTGTAGAAGTGTATTTGGGCACTATCATTGATTATAATACCTGATAATGGGAGTGCTGACTCCCAAACTACACTTCTCAAAATTCATGAAAAACAGGATGGATCTACAAAGTTTTTAAAATATCCCAAACTGCACTTATCAAAATTCATAAAAATCATTATAGATCTACAATCTTTTCAAAATTCCCCATACTGTAGAAGTGTAGTTTGGGCACTATCATTGGTTATAATACCTGATGTTGGGAGTGCTGACTCGCAAACTACACTTCTCAAAATTCATGAAAATCAGGATGTATCTGCAAACTTTTCAAAATTTCCCAAACTGCACTCATCAAAATTCATAAAAATCATAATAGATCTACAAACTTTTTAAAATACCCCATACTGTAGATGTGTAGTTTGTGCACTATCATTGATTATAATACCTGATGATGGGAGTGCTGACTCCTAAACTACACTTCTCAAAATTCATGAAAATCAGGATGGATCTACAAACTTTTCAAAATTTCCCAAACTGCACTCATCAAAATTCATAAAAATCAGGATGATTCTATAAACTTTTCAATATTCCCCAAACTGTAGAAGTGTAGTTTGGGCACAATCATTGATTATAATACCTCATGTTGGGAGTGCTGACTCCCAGACTACACTTCTCAAGATTCATGAAAATCAGGCTGGATGTACAAACTTTACAAAATTTCCTAAACTGCACTCATCAAAATTCATAAAAATCATTATGGATCCACAAACTTTTCAAAATTCCCCATACTGTAGAAGTGTAGTTTGGGCACTATCATTGATTATAATACCTGATGTTGGGAGTGCTGACTCCCAAACTACACTTCTCAAAATTCATGAAAATCAGGATGGATCTACAAACTTTTCAAATTTTCCCGAACTGCACTTATCAAAATTCATAAAAATCAGGATGGATCTACAAACTTTTCAAAATTCCCCATACTGTAGAAGTGTAGTTTGGGCACTATCATTGATTATAATACCTGATGTTGGGAGTGCTGACTCCCAAACTACACTTTTCAAAATTCATAAAAATCAGGATGGATCTACAAAGTTTTTAAAATTTCCCAAACTGCACTTATCAAAATTCATAAAAATCATTACGTATCTACAAACCTCTCAAAATTTCCCAAACTGCACTCATCAAAATTCATAAGAATCAGGATAGATCTACAAACTTTTCAAAATTTCCCAAACTGCACTCATCAAAAATCATAAAAATTAAGATAGATCTACAAACTTTTTAATATGTAAATGCACTCTTAACTTTCAGGATTAAAATTCACTGGAAGGACCAGACGTTGCACGAAAACAATTGAATTCTCAGTTGTAGTACTCTACGGTCCAGAAACGATTTCAGAGACACATATGGTGTACGTATCAAACTCTACGCTGAATTCTTATATCCGGTGGGTGTTTTAAGCATGCTTTTGAACTTTCCTCATAAATTATTTGAAATGTACATGCATTCAGCTGCACGAGGAATTGCAATGTTATTGGACATCGATCGAATCCAGTGAAGGATATAATGATGGAAGTAAAATGCGGATCTAACTGTAGGAACTTTGATTTCGTGATGATTGAGTGGC
The DNA here is from genome assembly GCA_951805005.1 of Othius punctulatus. Classification (NCBI taxonomy): domain Eukaryota; kingdom Metazoa; phylum Arthropoda; class Insecta; order Coleoptera; family Staphylinidae; genus Othius; species Othius punctulatus. Next base: position 3,391,886 of record OX638141.1, on the reverse strand, counting down.
AGCTTCTATCAGAAACAGGTAGAATAATTGGTTATGCTTTGTAGTATTATAATGCGTTTATAATGCAGGTCCTGAGGATAGTAGTGGATTGAGAATGACTAGTGATACCAAGACAGTCACAATTCGAAGAGGAACTCTTGATTACGATAGATTGTACTATATTGTTGCTAATTCTACAGGTATTTTATTAATTTATTCCAGTTTACCAAAACCAGCAGTTTCAACGTATAGAATTACGTTGATATTTCGGAAAAAAATAGTAGTCATTGGTTATTTGGAAACTAGCTGTTTAAACCTTCAGAATTTCGTTGATGACACTGACGTCTATAGCAGGTGGCATTGTTGCAACAAATGCTAACTTTCTACGATTAAAAATAACACCCACGCGTACCTACCTTTTGAAATAAATCTAATTTAAACCTCCAGAAATTCGTTCATATTTCGGAAAAAATTGGTAGTCATTGGTTATTTGGAAACTATAAAAAAATAATGGAAACGGTTCAACTGCACATTTTTAAACATTAATTCTCGAAAATTTCCGAATTGTTTACAGTTAAAATTTTGCCAATTTCATCAAATTCGTTAATTTCCATCATATTTTCAACTGAAGCTGTGAAAATGTATGAAACTTTTAGCACCAGCTGCCAAAAAACTGCAAAATATTCAACTGCAACGTCGAAATCTGCATAGTTTTCGAACTCAACCCTCCAAATTTATTTTAAAAAAATAATGAAAATTCAACTGCCCACTTTTAAACTTTATTTGTTGAAAATTTCCGAATTGTTCACAGTTCAAATTTTGCTAATTTCATCAAATTCGTTATATTTTCATATATTTCCATTATATTTTCAACTGAAGCTGTGAAAATGTATGAAACTTTTAGCACCAGCTGCAAAATAAACTACAAACTAATCAACTGCAACTTTCGAAATTTGCCTAGTTTTCAAACTCAACTCTCCAAATTAAAACAAAAAATTATGAAAATTCAACTGCTCACTTTTAAACTTTAATTCTCGAAAATTTCCGAACTGTTTACAGCTCAAATTTGGCCAATTTCATCAAATTCGTTATATTTTCATATATTTCCATCATATTTCCAACTGAAGCTGTGAAAATGTATGCAACTTTTAGCACCAGCTGCGAAAGAAACTGCAAAATATTCAACTGCAACTGTCGAAATCTGCCTAGTTTTCAATCTCAACTCTCCAAATTTATAAAAAAACAAAATAATGGAAACTGTTCAACTGCTCACTTTTAAACTTTAATTGTCGAAAATTTTCGAATTGTTTACAGTTAAAATTTTGCCAATTTCATCAAATTCGTTATATTTTCATAACGCCGTTAAAATCTATAAAATAAATATCATCAGCTGTACAAAAAATATTGTAAAGTTGTACTTCAACAGTCGAAATCTGCCTAATTGTTAAGCTCAACTCGCTAAATTTGTAAAAAAAATAATGAAACCTGTAGAAATGATCTCATTTTGATACTTCAGTCTTCAGTAAAAAATTTGTGGTTTTTAGTCTTTTTTTGTTAGAAATTGTAATGTCGCTACAAAAAAAAACATTAAAAATGTAGGTTTCTACAGTAAAAATGTATGTTATTGTAGAAACCCGCAAATTGCTACATTTTGATTAATAATTATCCAACTTTTTCAGTTGATTTTATTGTAAATATCCAAATTTTCGATATAAATGTCCTAAATCTATTTTCCTTGGGTTCATCAAATTTGCCAAACACTGCAACTGTCGAAATATGCCTAGTTTTCAAACTCAACTCTCCAAATTTATTAAAAAAATAATGGAAATTCAACTGCTTATTTTGAAACTTTAATTGTCAAAAATGTTCGAATTGTTTACAGTTAAAATTTTGCCAATTTAGTAAAATTAGTTATATTTAAATATATTTCCATCATATTTCCAACTGAAACTGTAAAAATGTATAAAACTTTAAGCACCAGCTGCAAAAAAACTGCAAAATATTCAACTGCAACAGTCGAAATCTACCTAGTTTTCAAACTCAACCCTCCAAGTTTATATAAAATTTATAATTAATAAAATAAATATCATCAGCTGTAAAAAAACTATAAAGTTATACCTCAACTGTCGAAATCTGTCTAATTTTCAAGCTCAACTTTCTAAATTTGTAAAAAAAAAATCATGTAAACTGTAGAAATGCTCTCATTTTATACTTTTACAATCGAAAACTGCCGAATTCTTCAACTGAACTGCACGAATTTGTCAAAATCTATCAATTTTTTATGCCAAAATTTAAAAAATATTTAACAAATACAATTGCCAACTTTTTCAATTGTAATTATCCATTTTTTTTATACTTTTCATTGGAAATATCCAAATCTGCCCAGTCAATCAAATTTTCAATTGAAATTATCCAAAGTTTTCAATTATTTTTATTGGAAATAGCCAAATCTGCTCAGTCAATCAAATTTTCAATTGTAATTATCCAATTTTTTTATTTTTTTTAATTGTAAATATCCAAATTTTCGATAGAAATGTCCAAAATCTATTTTCAATATAATTTCAATCAAATTCGTTATATATCCATAAGGCTATTAAAATCTATAAATTAATTATAACCAGTAAAAAACTGTAAAGTTGTACTTCAACTGTCGAAATCTGCGTAATTTTCAAGCTTTACTCTAAATTTGTATAAAAAAAATATAGGAAACTGTTGAAATGCTCCCATTTTATACTTTAACTATCAAAAACTGCCGAATTGTTCAACTGTAACTGCACGTCTAAATCTATCAATTTTTTATGCCAAAATTTGAAAATATCTGATAAATACAACTGCCAATTTTTTCAATTGTAATTTTCCAAAATTTTCAAATGTTTCCATTGGAAATATCCAAATCTGCCCAGTCAATCCAATTTTCAATTGTAATTATCGAAATTTTTCAAATGTTTTTATTGGAAATAGCCAAGTATCCTTAGTAAATCAAATTTTCAATTGTAATTATTCAAATTTTTGAGTTGTTTAAATTGGAAATATCCAAATTTTAGATAGAAATGTCCAAAATATATTTTCCTAGGGTCGATCAAATCTACCAAACACTGAATGAAGTTTCAACTGAAGCTGTGAAAATGTATGAAACTTTTAGCACAAGCTGCAAAAAAACTGCAAAATATCCAACTGCAACTGTCAAAATCTGCCTAGTTTTCAAACTCAACTCTTCAAATTTATATAAAAAAAGAATGGAAACTGTTCAATTGCTCACTTTTAAACCTTAATTGTCGAATTTTTTTCAACTTTTTTAATTACTGAACACTGAACATCTGAAGACTGAACACCTATGTAATGAAAGGCTGTGCCTCTCAAAATATGTTCGAAAAAAATTCAGGACTTCAGCAATGTTCAAGTATTGCAGTTAAGGCTGGGATTAGGTAATCTGCAATGATGGGTTCAACACTTTTGATAGATCATAACTGTTTTAGTATAACTTCAGAAATTTACAATTGGAAATTAATAAGATTTGAACAATTCTAATTAAAAATTAAAACAGTTATATTTGGAAATTTTGCAGATTTCACATTTTCACATTTAGTACTAAAAAACGCACAGACTTAACACCTAGGTGTAGCTATAATTGAAAATTTGCCAGATTTTGACACATACAATTGAAATTTAGATAGATGTTGACTGCTGAAACATAAAATTCGATATATTTGACTTGTTGTAGTTGAAAAAATTATATATTGCAACAGTTTTAATCAAAAATTTGTTGGTTTTTGGTCTTTTTTGTTATAAATCGCAATATCGCCACAAAAATAGGAAATTAACATTAAAAATGTTGGTTTCTATAGTAAAAACGTATGTTTTTGCGGAAAACCGCTAATTGCAACATTTTGAATTATAATTATCCAAATTTTTCAGTTGTTTTTATTGTAAATATCATAATTTTCAATAGAAATGTTCAAAATTTATTTTCCTAGGGTTGATCAAATTTCCTAAAACTGCAACTGTCGAAATCTGCCTAGTTTTCAAACTCAACCCTCCAAATTTATTTTTTTTAAATGGAAAATTTACTGCTCACTTTTAAACTTAAATTGTCGAAAGTTTCCGAATTGTCTACAGTTTAAATTTTGCCAATTTTATCAAATTCGTTATATTTCCATAACGCCGTTAAAATCTATAAAATAAATATCACCAGCCGTAAAAGAAAGGGTAAAGATATACTTCAACTGTCGAAATCTACCTAATTTGCAAGCTCAACTTTCTAAATTTGTAAAAAAAAATCATGGAAACTGTAGAATTGCTCTCATTTTATACTTTAACTATCGAAAACTGCCGAATTATTCAACTGTAACTGCACGAATTTGTCAAAATCTATCAATTTGTTATGCCAAAATTTGAAAATATCTGATAAATACAACTGCCAACTTTTTAAACTGTAATTTTTCAATTGTATTTATTGGAAATATCCAAATCTCCCCAGTCAATCTAATTTTCAATTGTAATTACCTAAATTCTTCAATTTTTTTTATTGGAAATATCCAAATCTGCCCAGTCAATCAAATTTTCAATTGTAATTATCTAAAGTTTTCAATTGTTTTTATTAGAAATAGCCAAATCTGTTCTGTCATTCAAATTTTCAATTATAATTATTTAAATGTTTATTTTTTTTGATAGTTAATATCCAAATTTTCGATAGAAATGTCCAAAATCTATTTTCCTAAGGTCAGTTAAATTTACCAAACACTAAGCTATGACAGTGATTCATAAGATTCGTTCTATACCATGACAATGAAAGGCTATCAAAATTTGTTCGAAAAAACTTCGGAACTTTAGCAATTTTTAAGTATTGCAGTTAAAGCTGGGACTAGGTAATCTGCAATGATGGGTTCAACACCTTTAATAGAGTTCAACTGTTTTAGTAAAATTTGTAAAATCGTAGTAAAATAATGACTACGGAAATTTGCAATTGGAAATTAGTATGATTTGCACAATTATAATTAAAAATTAAAACAGTTACATTTGGAAATTTGGCAGATTTCATATTTTCACATTTAATACTAAAAAACGCACAGATTTTAACACCTAGGTATAGCTATAGTCGAAAATTTTGAAGATTTTGACACATGTGGTTGAAAATTTGATAGATGTTCAGCATATCTGAAGCATAGCATTCGATTTATTTTACTAGTTGTAGTTGACAAAATTATATATTGTAACAGTTTTAGTCAAAATTTGTTGGTTTTTGGTCTTTTTTGTGTTAGAAATCGTAATATCGCCACAAAAATGGGAAATTAACATTAAAACTGTGAGTTTCTACTGTAAAAACATATGTTATTGCAGAAACCCGCTAATTGCAACATTTTGAATTATAATTATCCAAATTTTTCAGTTGTTTTTATTGTAAATATTAAAATTTTTGATAAAATTATCCAAAATCTGTTTTCCTAGGGTCGGTTAAATTTACCAAACACTAAGCTATGACAATGATAGACTGTGCCTGTCAAAATCTGTTCGAAAAAAGTTCGAAAATTTGGCAATGTGGCAGTTAAGGCTAGTACTAGGTAATCTGCAATCATGGGTTCAATGACTTTGATAGATTTTAACTGTTGTAGTACAAAAAATTACGTCTACGGAAATTTACAATTGGAAATTAGTAAGATTTGAACAATTCTAATTAAAAATTAAAACAGTTATATTTGAAAATTTGGCATATTTTACATTTTCGAATTTAGAACTAAAAAACGCACAGATTTTAACACCTAGGGATAGTTATAGTTGAAAATTTTGCAAATTTTGACACATGTAGTTGAAAATTCGATAGATGTTAATTGCTGAAGCATAGCATTCGATATATTTGACTAGTTCTAGTTAAAAAAATTATATATTGTAACAGTTTTAGTCAAAAATTTGTTGCTTTTTGGTCTTTTTTTTGTTAGAAATCGCAATATCGCCACAAAAATAGGAAATTAACATTAAAAATGTAAGTTTCTACAGTAAAAACGTATGTTATTGCAGAAACCCGCTAATTGCAACATTTTGAATCATAATTATTCAAATTTTTCAGTTGTTTGTAATGTAAATATCAAAATTTTCGATAGAATTGTCCAAAATCTGTTTGGACAATTTTTACAATTTTTCTCTCGATACGTTAAGGTTTCGTGGTCTTGATGCACAAATAACCATTACCTAACTTCTTTTAAGGCAATTTATACAAAATGTACGGCTTCAAGACAATGCGAAGAATAGAAACCCCAAAATGCAGCGTAACTCCCACGAGTGGTTACAGTTCAGAAACCTTATTCGCAGTAAAATGTTTTTACACTGCACACTACAAGATATACACACCGTACTTGGAGGTCCATCAAACTCTTCCGCCTGAAAGTTAGAATGGTTACTAAACAAAGACCAACTGTAATATTAATTGCGTTTCAGAACGTCTACTCAAATGGTCAGCAAGTGATGAGGTGCAGGTTTACGTTGAGGGCGGAACTAGTGCACAGGTTGAATTAGAATGTTATATTTACGATTATTCCTGGCAGACAAGCAAGACCACTAAAGTTAAAATAGATGTAAGTAATGTATAAACTGAGTACTGTGGGTTAATCGCAAAACCACATTTATAATCTGAAAAAGTTCTGTAATTTGGTTAATCGTTTTATGGTTAGGTTGGGTTAGGTTAGGTTAGGTTAGGTTAGGTTAGGTTAGGTTAGGTTAGGTTAGACGGCGATCCCGCCCATGACCGGAGACGTGAGAGTAGGTTTAGTGGGTAGGGCCTACTCTGAATAGTAGGAGGAGCCCCACACACCCCTGGTTGAAGGGACGGTGCTTAACGCATTCCTACTCTCAATAATAAAAAAAAAGGTTAGATTAGGTTAGGTTTAGTTAGATTAGGTGGTAATTTGGTTAGTCCTTTTATGGTTAGGTTGGGTTAGGTTAGGTTAGATTAGGTTAGACGGCGATCCCGCCCATGATCGGAGACGTGAGAGTAGGTTTAGTGGGTAGGGCCTACTCTGAATAGTAGGAGGAGCCCCACACACCCCTGGTTGAAGGGACGGTGCTTAACGCATTCCTACTCTCAATAAAAAAAAAAGTTAGATTAGGTTAGGTTTAGTTAGATTAGGTGGTAATTTGGTTAGTCCTTTTATGGTTCAGTTTTTATGCAAACATATATTTCTAATATTATCAGATGTATATATTTCGACTCATTTGTACAGATATTATCAAGAGAGGTAACTGAAGCTACAATCAAGGAACGAATCAGGCTAATGGAAAAGCTTTCAAGGCAAGGGGATAACGCTCAGACGATGCAGATAGCAATAGGAATTGGCAAAGCAATAGAAACCAAGGAACTTAGCGATGAAATTAATTTAAATGCGATTATTAAGGTTTTGAAAGTATTAAGGAAGGTAAGTCTATAGCACGCAAATGCTTATCAGTGTTACAGTGAATTACATTGCCTCAACAAATTTGAAAACATGCGGCAAAATAATGTTGGTTTGATCGAGAAGCTCAAACTTCAAACAGCGTTTTCTCAAAAGTTTAATTTGAGCACTTACAACATTTGTGCACTACACCATCGATATGAACTTTCTCACTAGTTAAAGAATAGTCCTTTTAACAAAGTACATAACATTGAGTAACACTGTATATTCAATAAAAAAAATTATTATAATTTTTTATTCTCATAAATATAGACACCTGTATATACTATACATGACTACAAACATGTCATGACAGCCATAAATATGTATGCTAAAGTGGATTGTAATGACAGGACATATTATTCAGAGTTAATGGAAACATGCAAAGTAGTTGCAAGCATGAATGCATCAAGCTATATCTCATCAAAATCCGGAAAGAAACAGTTTGAGTCAATGGATACATATGCTGGGTAAGTAGTCAAAACTTGATATTAATACTTTCCAAATTTCCAAATTCCAAATTTCCAAATAAATCTGTTAAAATAACTGAAATGACCCACGACAGACCATGTTTTATTTAGCTAAACAACGAGTAGGTGAGACAGGTGTTATTTGCTGAAAAATCGTTCGTATTAATAAATAAATAAGATCCGAATTCCGGCGTAAAAATACGTAAACAGACTCGTGGGGTGCCACAGACCCCTAAACCAGTCCGGGAGAATTCTATCACCAATGGGGACAATAAAAGCCATTAACTTAAGGGTAACAAGAGTTTTCTAGTCGGGCGGAAATATCAACAGTTCATGGAAATATAAATTACTCGAGACCAGACAGGGGATGTGCCACTGACCGACAGTGAGCGATTCCGGGGAGTTCAAAACCGAAAGTATAATATTACGGCCCATAGAATCATTAACTTAAGTACCATAAAAACAGCGCCAGATACATGCACGCGTACCGAAATTCTTAGAACGGGGGCCATTTGGGCTGGATAACTCACACCACGAAGGGACATGATTTGTATCGGTAGCGAACACAAATCCGCCAGCAAAATATCGAGTGGCGTAAACATGTGGAGGAAATTATTGCGCAGGCATCGAAAAAGGCACTTAGCCATTACGAGTAGACCACCGTAGAAGATCGGGGACGGCAGTGTTTGGGCCCGGGGCTCGGGGAGAATGTGGAGGTAAAACATATAAGAATATGCGAAAGCAGGGGGGGAGGTCACTTAGTGCTCGACGGCCGAGGGCACGAGACAAATCGCGAGAGTGTAAACGGGGGCGCAATTAGTATAAACAGTCAGGGAAATTGATAATCCAATTAGGGCAGTATTGAACCAGTTAGATATTTTCGGGGACACCGCGAAGTAATTAAAACAACACCAAGCACAAGGGCCGCCACGACATCAGTACGGCTATCCAGTAGGCGAGAGATAGGAAGGGTTAATGAGTGAGTACTGACGCAATTGATGATCGAGTAACGCGAATCAAACTGCCAATTTCGAAGGGCACTGCGAAACATTTAGCAGACAAGTCATTACGCGTGTCAAGTAAATTAATTCGGCAATCCGCCGGAAAATATCCTGTGACAAAATTACGAAAGAACAAAACGCCCAAACTGGCGCAAAGGTGTGTGATCATCTTCGTAATGAGAGCGATTTGTGGGTTTCGCGCCGCACTTTGAAATAGAAGGGCGCGCTGGAAGCATACTACAAAATCGCTCTTACCCGTTGGTACGTGCGAACCGAACACATTCATCAATTTCATACGATAACATGTATGTTTCTCTTCGTAATGAGAGCGATTTGTGGGTTTCGCGCCGCACTTTGAAATAGAAGGGCGCGCTGGAAGCATACTACAAAATCGCTCTTACCCGTTGGTACGTGCGAACCGAACACATTCATCAATCTCATACGATAACATGTATGTTTCTCTTCGTAATTAGAGCGATCTGTGGGTTTCGCGACGCACTTTGAAACAGAAGGGCGCGCTGGAAGCAGACTACAAATATCGCTCTAACCCCTTGATGTGTTCGGGTCGAACATATTAACCAATCACACCCCACAACGTGTATGGTTCTCTTCGTAATATTGTCACGTATGATAAGTATTGCTACTCCACATAAACCACCACCAAAACTCGATTATCATGCGTTTTAATTATTATTTATATTTTACTAGCGAGGGATTCGGGAAAGAGCTTAGTTCAGGAAGGTATTTAAACAGATATAAACTCAAGGGATTTCCCAGGTAGCGATCGCAACGGGAACTAAAAACCGGTATCCGTGAAGGTCAATAATTATTACAAAAATTAGCAAATATCATCATGTCATACCAAATCACTAAATCCTTGTAATTAACGTTGCGTAGTTAATATCACTAATCAATCAGCCGAGTGAGTGATCAAACTAATAAGTTGTAATTGCATGCCGGTGAAATAAAACAGCCCTCAGCATCGATAATGCATGTGGTCAGTATTTGCATATTTGAATTCGTGAGCGAGTGAGAAATGAATGAATGCGAGTCAGTATATTCCTGAAGCACGAGCATGTGGATATTATAGATAAATCATTGAATGAATCCAAGTCATAAGTCATGATCGGATGAGAAATCAAGTTAATAAATACGAAACATCACGGCAATCAAGAATGAATGCGAATCAAGGGAATTCATGCATGAGCATGCGCAAAGAAGGGATATAAATCCGTGAATGAATCAAAGTCAAAATCATGCAGAATCACATCCGCTAGGTGAATTCAATTATCACAAAAAACGAAGTAAAAAAAACAGTTTTTTTTAAATAAAAATAAAAAGAGTCAAAAACAAACGAGGGGCTTATGTTTCATACACGTCAGACGTAATAGGGTTAGGGTATGAGACTCGCTATGAGATCAGATATATGTACTTTAGCCAGACACAAATGACCATCGTGCACAAATCACCGATCGAAATTTGCAATATAATTATTTGGGCGTTATTGCTGGGTGAATGCATTGCGAAACTTTAATTAAGGGTAAATCGTCATCCTTAATACTGGCATGTTATTTGCTGGGAAATACACTTCTAAACTTTATCTGAGGATAAATCAAATCAAGTAAATAAAAGCTAAAAATATGGATGAACGAACGCATGTGGAATGAATGACATAACTAAAACACCGTAATTAGCAGGGACAGATCGCATGTACTAGTAACCAGTAGAATTTGAATTATAACGTTAATTCACGTCAGAATACCACGAAATATAATCAGAAACCACGTAAAAATAGATAAATTCATTTCAAAACTTAATTTCAAAATAAATCGTCATTCTTCATTATTTGTGTGTTATTACTTATTAAATAAACCCTTAGTCACCACATAAATGTAAAGCGTATTATTTACCATAACCAAATGAACCAAACCTTACTTGCTAACTAAAATGTAAAACCATATGAATTACTGAATGAATAAATTACTGTATGATGACATTTGTGTATGCGTATAATTTGATGTTTTCCCCGTAACAGACACAATACTTGAACAACGAACCATCGATCTTGTCACTATAACGATTCCATGAATCAAACACAGGTGAAGTACCGCCACTTAGATTACGAGCCACTCTACGTTTATAAATTAATTACAATTTATAATGATACCCCGGTATTGTACCGTTACATAACTAAGTTTAAGATAACCAAAATTGTCAATTTCTGTCAAAATCTGTACAAAATTGCATTTTTTTTTATCCACATTGAGTAATGATGGGATGTCCTATAATAATAATAATAATAATCCCTACAACTCCTCCACCTATGGCGTAATTGATTAGTGTCATCATTATTTGATAGAGAACTCTGACCCAATTACTATTATAGTTGTTTAGTAAATCGGTAAAATAATCACTTACCAACAATTTCGGTTTATGAGTTACACACTGCCAAAGTATTACTAAGTATTGCAAGAATTATTTCTAATTTTAATTAACATTTTTAAGATAATCTATACAAAATTGTGTAATTAATTTCATATTCACATCTTATGATTTAGATTTGCTGACGAGTGTGTAATGCGTTTATTATTAGACAGTGATTTGTATGCTGATGATGAGCAAGTTGATACATCTAATTCTACACATGCTTCAGATGATATTGAAGAAGTTGTTTCTGAACATTACGTCGATTACGATGAGAGGCTTAACACAATCAACGTAAGGAATTACATGCAGTAAAGTTTATAGTTTTTAGAATAACATTTCAGAATAAATTGGCCAAACTGGGCGCCATGGATGCATTGTCGAAAACATCACTGGCGATGACTGATGCAATTATGATCGGCGACTCAAAAGAAACGAGGAACAATGTGTTCCATAGGATGATAGTGAAAGATATAGGGAAGAAGTTGTCTAATAGGGATATTGATGTTAAAGGAGTTCGTGTGACTCCTTCTGAAGATCTTGCACTAAACTACGAGAAAAACACAGTATCAGCAGTAGTAAGTTCAAAGCACCATAAATACACATTTCTTGCTGCATGGAAGTTATTATTAATAGAAAACATATCACACGCCTAATAATTGTATTAATAATAACAATAATAATAATATTACGGGTGCTTCTCCAGTATTACAATCTTTTGACTTTGTTCGCAGATTGCTTTGGCTGTTATTAGCTGAATAGTAATTAAGAAAACTTATAGCCTATTAAATTAAAGATCTCGCAGATTACTTTAACTATTTTTGGCAGAATATTAATTAAGAAAACTAATAGCCTATTACATCAAAGTTCGTGAAACTGATCGAAGATGTATGTCCTCATTAATTTTCTAAAACTTTCCTTACTTCATCGAATCATTATTAATAGAAAACATATGTTTAATAATAGTAATAATAATAATAATTATTATAATAATACTACTGGTGCCCCTCTAATATTTAAATCTTATAACTTTAATCGCAGATTATGTTAACTATTATTAACAGAATGGTATTTAAGAAAACTGATAGCCAAGTAAAGTTGAGCGAAGATTGTAAAACCGCTTGTTAAACTGACCATAAGCATTATAAAAATCGATTTCTTCCTTAGTTTTCAAAAACTTTCTTTACTTGCCCATAAAGTGCCCATAAAAGCTCATAAAACTGCCTATAAGTGCTAAAAAATTGAATTATCCAATTAGATTCTTCCTTAGTTTCCAAAAACTTTCTTTACTTGCCTATAAATGCCCATAAATGCCCATAAAAGCCCATACGTGCTAAAAATCGAATTATTCCATTAGATTACTTCGTTTGAAAGAAACATTCTCGACAGAGAAATATTAGCAACTAGCATTGTAAACATAGGCTTTTACGATCACACAAATGGAAGTCACAAACCAATTCGTCCAGATTACAATATTACTTTCGATATTGATTTGGATCAAGAGGAGTTTGTTGGATTCACAGTGACTGTTCCTGGCACGAAAAGTCTATGGACACTTCCAGATATAGACTACAAAATGAATGTGCACAGATTAAACGTGATACGTGGAAGCAACTGTTTTGTGAAATTTAGGCAATTGCCGAAAAATACGAAAATTCAGGTATAGTATTAAAAGCGAAACAATATTATCCTATTTCTATTTATAATAAGTAATTAACTAAATCGATTGATACCATTATTACTTTTGAAGCAGGAATCAGCAAAATCAGCTGGTATCAGCAAAATCAGCAGGAATCAGCAAAAATGAGAATCAGCAAAGATGTTGCTAATATCAGTTCTATTACCAGTTATCCAATATCAAGTAATTGAAAGATGAAACTTTTGGAAAATATAAAAAAGAGATTAGCCTCTATTAACTTCACTCTAAAATTAATTAACTAAATTAATAAAGAAAAAATAGAGAATTTTATATATAGTAAATATAGTATAGTATAGTAGTATAGGAAATTATATATAGTATAGTATTGTATAGTCATCTCTCTCTCTCTCTCTCTCTCTCTCTCTCTCTCTATATATATATATATATATATATATATATATATATATATATATACCTTAGAAATAGGAGTACTAAAACACTTCATCTATGAAATACACCACAATTTCAAAAATTAGATTGAAATCAGGCACAAAATTTCAATAAAATGTTAATATCAACATTCTTCTGATTTCAAAATATAGCCCAGACATTGATATACATTCATAGATCAGAATTATGTATGAATGCAATGAAACAATGAAACAATGTTTTTGGGAGATATTGTATCATTTTAAAAGAGGAAAATAGTCTAACGCCAAAACCAAATTTTAGAAAACAATATATAAAAAGATATCAGAATTATGTATGTGTACCCTAGAAATAGGAGTACTAAAATTCTTCATCTATGAAATACACCACAATTTCGAAAATTCGATTGAAATCAGGAACAAAATTTCATTAAAATGTTGATATCAATATTCTACTGATTTCAAAATATAGCCCAGACATTGACATACATTCATACATCAGAATTATGTATGAATACAATGAAACAATGAAACAATGTTTTTGCGAGATATTGTATCATTTTAAAAGAGGAAACCAGTTTAATGCCAAAAGCAAATTTTAGAAAACAATATATAAAAAGATATCAGAATTATGTATGTGTACCCTAGAAATAGGAGTACTAAAATTCTTCATCTATGAAATACACCACAATTTCGAAAATTCGATTGAAATCAGGCACAAAATTTCATTAAAATGTTGATATCAACATTCTTCTGATTTCAAAATATAGCCCAGATATTGACATACATACATCAGAATTATGTATGATACAATGAATCAATGAAACAATGCTTTTGCGAGATATTGTATCATTTTTAAAAAGGAAAATGGTCCAATGCCAAAAGCTAATTAAAAAAAACAATATATAAAAATATATCAGAATTATGTATGTGTACCCTAGAAATAGGAGTACTAAAACTCTACATCTATGAAATACACCACAATTTCGAAAATTCGATTGAAATCAGGCACAAAATTTCATTAAAATGTTGATATCAAGATTCTACTGATTTCAAAATATAGCCCAGATATTGACATACATACATCAGAATTATGTATGATACAATGAATCAATGAAACAATGCTTTTGCGAGATATTGTATCATTTTTAAAAGGAAAATAGTCCAATGCCAAAAGCTAATAAAAAAAAAACAATATATAAAAAGATATCAGAATTATGTATGTGTACCCTAGAAATAGGAGTACTAAAATTCTTCATCTATGAAATACACCACAGTTTCGAAAATTCGATTGAAATCAGGCACAAAATTTCATTAAAATGTTGATATCAACATTCTTCTGATTTCAAAATATAGCCCAGATATTGACATACATACATCAGAATTATGTATGATACAATGAATCAATGAAACAATGCTTTTGCGAGATATTGTATCATTTTTAAAAGGAAAATAGTCCAATGCCAAAAGCTAATAAAAAAAAACAATATATAAAAAGATATCAGAATTATGTATGTGTACCCTAGAAATAGGAGTACTAAAATTCTTCATCTATGAAATACACCACAGTTTCGAAAATTCGATTGAAATCAGGCACAAAATTTCATTAAAATGTTGATATCAACATTCTTCTGATTTCAAAATATAGCCCAGATATTGACATACATACATCAGAATTATGTATGATACAATGAATCAATGAAACAATGCTTTTGCGAGATATTGTATCATTTTTAAAAGGAAAATAGTCCAATGCCAAAAGCTAATAAAAAAAAACAATATATAAAAAGATATCAGAATTATGTATGTGTACCCTAGAAATAGGAGTACTAAAATTCTTCATCTATGAAATACACCACAGTTTCGAAAATTCGATTGAAATCAGGCACAAAATTTCATTAAAATGTTGATATCAACATTCTTCTGATTTCAAAATATAGCCCAGATATTGACATACATACATCAGAATTATGTATGATACAATGAATCAATGAAACAATGCTTTTGCGAGATATTGTATCATTTTTAAAAGGAAAATAGTCCAATGCCAAAAGCTAATAAAAAAAAACAATATATAAAAAGATATCAGAATTATGTATGTGTACCCTAGAAATAGGAGTACTAAAATTCTTCATCTATGAAATACACCACAGTTTCGAAAATTCGATTGAAATCAGGCACAAAATTTCATTAAAATGTTGATATCAACATTCTTCTGATTTCAAAATATAGCCCAGATATTGACATACATACATCAGAATTATGTATGATACAATGAAACAATGAAACAATGTTTTTGCGAGATATTGTATCATTTTAAAAGAGGAAAATAGTATAATGCCAAAAGCAAATTTAAAAAAACAATATATAAAAAGATATTAGAATTATGTATGTGTACCTTAGATATAGGAGTACTAAAACTCTTAATCTATGAAATACACCACAATTTCGAAAATTCGATAGAAATCAGGCACAAAATTTCATTAAAATGTTGATATCAACATTCTACTGATTTCAAAATATAGCCCAGACATTGATATACATTAATACATCAGAATTATGTATGAATACAATGAAACAATGAAACAATGTTTTTGCGAGATATTGTATCATTTTAAAAGAGGAAACCAGTTTAATGCCAAAAGCAAATTTTAGAAAACAATATATAAAAAGATATCAGAATTATGTATGTGTACCCTAGAAATAGGAGTACTAAAACTCTTCATCTATGAAATACACCACAATTTCGAAAATTCGATTGAAATCAGGCACAATATTTCATTAAAATATTGATATCAACATTCTTCTGATTTCAAAATATAGCCCAGACATTGATATACATTCATAGATCAGAATTATGTATGAATACAATGAAACAATGAAACAATGTTTTTGCGAGATATTGTATCATTTTAAAAGAGGAAAATAGTTTAATGCCAAAAGCAAATTTAAAAAAAACAATATGTATAAAGATATCAGAATTATGTATGTGTCCCCTAGAAATAAGAGTACTAAAACTCTTCATCTATGAAATTCACCACAATTTCGAAAATTCGGTTGAAATCAGGCACAAAATTTCATTAAAATGTTGATATCAACATTCAACTGATTTCAAAATATTACGCTGACATTGACATACATTTATACATCAGAATTATGTATGAATACCCAAGAAATATGAGTACTAAAACTCTTCATCAATGAAATGTACCACAATTTCTACAGTTTTTTTAATATTCTGAAAATTTTATTAAAGTAATAAAAATGTCGTCACAAATTTGGAAAATTCGATTAAGATCAGGCACAAAATTCCACTAAAATGTTGATATCAACATTCTTCTGACTTTAAAATAAGGCCCAGACATTGACATACATTCATACATCAGAATTATGTATGCATACCCTACAAATAGGAGTACTAAAAGTCTTCATCTATGAAATATACATCAATTTCTACTGGAATTTTTAATATTCTGAAAATTTCTTCAAAATAATTAAAGTGTAGTTACAAATTTGGAAAATTCGATTAAGATCAAGCACAAAATTCCACAAAAATGTTGATATCAACATTCTTCTGATTTCAAAATATGGCCCAGATTGTGACATACATTCATACATCAGAATTATGTATGAATGTCCTAGAAATATGAGTACTAAAACTCTTCATCAATGAAATGTACCACAATTTCTACTGTTTTTTTAATATTCTGAAAATTTTATCAAAGTAATAAAAACGTCGTCACAAATTTGGAAATTTCGATTAAGATCAGGCACAAAATTCCACTAAAATGTTGATATCAACATTCTACTGATTTCAAAATATAGCCCAGACATATCATACATTCATACATCAGAATTATGTATGAATGTCCTAGAAATAGGAGTACTAAAACTCTTCATCTATCAAATATCACAATTTCTGCTGTTTTTTTAATAATTTGAAAATTCCATCAAATTAATAAAAATGTCGTCACAAATTTGGAAAATTCGATTAAGATCAGGCACAAAAGTCCACTAATATGTTGATATCAACATTCTTCTGATTTCAAAATATAGCCAAGACATTGACATACGTTCATACATCAGAATTATGTATGAATACCCTAGAAATAGGAGTACTAAAACTCTTTATCTATGAAATATACCACAATTTCTACTATTTTTTTTAATATTTTGAAAATTTCATCAAAATAATAAAAGTGTAATTACAAATTTTGATAATTTGATTATGACCAAGGACAACATTCTACAAAAATGTTGATATCAACATTCTACTGGTTTAAAAATATAGCCTAGACATTGACATACATTCATACATCAGAATTATGTATGAATACCCTAGAAATAGTAGTACTAAAATTCTTCATCTATGAGAAATCAAATTTCTACTGTTTTGTTTTTAATATTTTAAAAATTCCATCAAAATAATAAAAGAGTAGTTACAAATTTGGATAATTTGATTATGACCAAGCACAAAATTCTAAAAAAATGTTGATATCAACATTCTACTGGTTTAAAAATATAGCCTAGACATTGACATACATCAAAATAATAAATATGTCGTCACAAATTTGGAAAATTCGATTAGGATCAGGCACAAAATTCCTCTAATATGTTGATATCAACATTCTACTGATTTGAAAATATAGCCCAGATATTGACATACACTCATACATCAGAATTATGTGTACATACCCTAGAAATAGGAGTATTAAAACTCTTCATCTATAACTTATACCACAATTACTACTGTTTTTTTTATCAACACTTCATCAAAATAATAAAAATGCCATCATAAATTTGGAAAATTCGATTAAGATCAGGCACAAAATTCCACTAATATGTTGATATCAACATTCTAATGATTTCAAAATATAGCCCAGACATTGACATACATTCATACATTAGAATTATGTATGAATGTCCTAGAAATATGAATACTAAAACTTTTCATCAATGTAATATCACAATTTTTATTGTTTTTTTCTTAATATTTTGAAAATTCCATTAAAATAATAGAAATATCGTCAAAAATTTGGAAAATTCGATTATGACCAGGCACAAAATTCTACAAAAAATGTTGATATCAATATTTTTCTGATTTCAAAATATAGCCCAGACATTGACATACATTCATACATCAGAATTATGTATGAATACCCTAGAAATAGGAGTACTAAAACTCTTCATCTATGAAATATCACAATTCTTACTGTTTTTTTTTAATATTTTGAAAATTCAATCAAAATAATAAAAGTGTAATTACAAATTTTGATAATTTGATTATGACCAAGCACAACATTCTACAAAAATGTTGATATCAACATTCTCCTGGTTTAAAAATATAGCCTAGACATTGACATACATTCATACATCAGAATTATGTATAAATACCCAAGCAATAGGAGTACTAAAACTTTTTATTTATGTAATATCACAATTTCTACTGTTTTTTTTAAATATTTTAAAAATTTCATCAAAGTAATAAAAGTGTAGTTACAAATTTGGAAAATTCGATTGTGACCAGGCAGAAAATTCTACAAAAATGTTGATATCAATATTCTTCTGATTTCAAAATATAGCCTAGACATTGACATACATTCATACATCAGAATTATGTATGAATGTCCTAGAAATAGGAGTGCTAAAACTTTTCATCTATGAAATATCACAATTTCTGCTGTTTTTTTAATAATTTGAAAATTCCATCAAAATAATAAAAGTGTAATTACAAATTTGGAAAAATTCGATTAAGATCAGGCACAAGATTCCACTAAAATGTTAATATCAACATTTTACTGATTTCAAAATATGGCCCAGACATTGACATACATTCATACATCAGAATTATGTATAAGTACCCTAAAATAGGAGTACAAAAACTTTTTATCTATGATATGTACCACACTTTCTACTGTTTTTTTAATGTTTTGAAAATTCTATCAAAATAATAAAAATGTCGTCATAAATTTGGAAAATTCTATTAAGATAGGCACAAAATTCTATAAAAAATGTTGATATCAACATTCTTCTGATTTCAAAATATAGCCCAGATATTGACATACATTCATACATTAGAATCATGTATGAATATCCTAGAAATAGGAGTACTAAAGCTCTACATCTATGAAATATACCACAATTTCT
The DNA here is from genome assembly GCA_951805005.1 of Othius punctulatus. Lineage (NCBI taxonomy): Eukaryota > Metazoa > Arthropoda > Insecta > Coleoptera > Staphylinidae > Othius > Othius punctulatus. The sequence continues at coordinate 3,372,380 of OX638141.1, read as the reverse complement.
ACTGTTTTTTTTAATATTTTGAAAATTCCATCAAAATAATAAAAATATCATCACAAATTTGGAAAATTCGATTATGACCAGGCACGAAATTCTACAAAAATATTGATATCATCATTCTACTGGTTTCAAAATATAGCCCAGATATTTACAGAAAAACGATGTTAAAATCCTGGTCGTAAGTATCACATGGGGGTTTTCTATTGAACAATCCTATGATAGATGATTTGGCAATAGCTGATTTTGAAATTTTTAATTAAAATTGATTGTCTAAGTATCACATGAAGGTTTTCTATTGATCAATCCTAAGATAGCTGATTTGAGAATAGCTGATTTTCAAATGTATAATAAAAATTGATTATCTAAGTATCGCATGGGGATTTTTTATTGATCAATCCTATGATAGCTGATTTGACAATAGCTGATTTTCAAATTTTTAATTAAAATTGATTGTATCGAGCATCCAACGAGATGTAATTTTCAAAAAAAATATTTTTACTTGGTTATGTACACCAAATGGTCACTCATTTGGTTAGTAGAATTTTAGTGGTTCGAATGGTTACTCATTTATTCTTATGTGTACAAATAAATGATTAAAAAACACTTTTTAGTCCCTTGAAATTATCCCATTTCACTGGATCACCCTTTATTCTAGATGTGACTTTCCTCAATATCTCAAGAGTTTTCACAAGCCCATAAGTTCAAATTTTGAACAACTTTTCTTAATATATTTTTGCTGTATCGTGAGAAATGATACTTACCTCAAACAAAAATACCTGTATTCTAGATGTTACTTTCCTCAATATCTCAAGAGTTTGCACAAGCTTATAAGTTCACATTTTGAACAACTTTTCTTAATATATTTTTGCTGTATCTTGAATAAAAATGATACTTACCTCAAACAAAAATACCTTTATTCTAGATGTTACTTTCCTCAATATCTCAAGAGTTTGCACAAGCCCATAAGTTCACATTTTGAACAACTTTTCAGAATATAGTTTTGATGTATCTTGAATGAAAATGATACTTATCTCAAACAAAAATACCTGTATTCTAGATGTTACTTTCCTCAATATCTCAAGAGTTTGCACAAGCTTATAAGTTCACATTTTGAACAACTTTTCTTAATATATTTTTGCTGTATCTTGAATAAAAATGATACTTACCTCAAACAAAAATACCTTTATTCTAGATGTTACTTTCCTCAATATCTCAAGAGTTTGCACAAGCCCATAAGTTCATATTTTGAACAACTTTTCTTGATATATTTATGCTGTATCTTGAATAAAAATGATACTTACCTCAAACAAAAATACCTTTATTCTTGATGTTACTTTCCTCAATATCTCAAGAGTTTGCACAAGCCCTTAAGTTCACATTTTGAACAACTTTTCAGAATATATTTTTGCTGTATCTTGAATAAAAATGATACTTACCTCAAACTTAAATACCTTTATTCTTGATGTTTCTTTCCTCAATATCTCAAGAGGTTGCACAAGCTTATAAGTTCACATTTTGAACAACTTTCCTTGATATATGTTTGCTATATATTGAATAAAAATGATACTTACCTCAAACAAAAATATCTATATTCTTGATGTTACTTTCCTCAATATCTCAAGAGTTTGCACAAGCCCATAAGTTCACATTTTCAACAACTTTTCTTAATATTTTTTGTTATATCTTGAATAAAAATGATACCTCAAACAAAAATACCTTTATTCTTGATGTTACTTACCTCAATATCTCAAGAGTTTGCACAAGCCCAAAAGTTCACATTTTGAATAACTTTTCTTGATATATTTTTGCTGTATCTTGAATAAAAATGATACTTACCTGAAACAAAAATACCTTTATTCTAGATGTTACTTTCCTCAATATCTCAAGAGTTTGCACAAGCCCATAAGTTCACATTTTGAACAACTTTTCTTGATATCATTTTGCTGTATCTTGAATAAAAATGATACTTACCTCAAACTTAAATACCTTTATTCTTGATGTTTCTTTCCTCAATATCTCAAGAGGTTGCACAAGCTTATAAGTTCACATTTTGAACAACTTTCCTTGATATATGTTTGCTATATATTGAATAAAAATGATACTAACCTCAAACAAAAATATCTATATTCTTGATGTTACTTTCCTCAATATCTCAAGAGTTTGCACAAGCCCATAAGTTCACATTTTCAACAACTTTTCTTAATATTTTTTGTTATATCTTGAATAAAAATGATACCTCAAACAAAAATACCTTTATTCTTGATGTTACTTACCTCAATATCTCAAGAGTTTGCACAAGCCCAAAAGTTCACATTTTGAACAACTTTTCGTAATATATTTTTGCTGTATCTTGAATAAAAATGATACTTACTGCAAAAAAAAACACGTTTATTCTTGATGTTACTTTGCTCAATATCTCAAGAGTTTGCACAAGCCCATAAGTTCACATTTTGAACAACTTTTCTTGATGTATTTTTGCTGTATCGTGAATAAAAATTATACTCACCTCAAACAAAAATACCTTTATTCTTGATGTAACTTTCCTCAATATCTCAAGAGTTTGCACAAGCCCATAAGTTCACATTTTGAACAACTTTTCAGAATATATTTTTGCTATATCTTGAATAAAAATGATACTTACCTCAAACAAAAATACCTTTATTCTTGATGTTACTTTCCTCAATATCTCAAGAGTTTGCACAAGCCCATAAGTTCACATTTTTAAAACTTTTCTTAATATTTTTTGCTGTATCTTGAATAAAAATTACACTTACCTCAAAAAAAAAAACCTTTATTCTAGATGTTACTTTCCTCAATATCTCAAGAGTCTGCACAAGCCCATTAGTTCACATTTTGAACAACTTTTCTTGATATATTTTTGCTGTATCTTGAATAAAAATGATACTTACCTCAAACAAAAATACCTTTATTCTAGAATCTAGAATCTAGAATCTAGATGTTACTTTCCTCAATATCCGAAGAGTTTACATAAGCCCATAAGTTCACATTTTGAACAATTTTTCGTAATATATTTTTGCTGTATCTTGAATAAAAATGATACTTACCTCAAACAAAAAGAGCTTTACTGTCACTGCCAAATCCCTTTTGTGTTAAATATTATGCTTGAAATTAGTTGCAAATAAAACTGGGCTGGACTGAGAAAACATATTAATAATTCTTTATGATACAGAAATTAAACACGTTACTATGTATTTTGTCACTTTATGTTATGTTAAACTCTTCAATCTTGCAATTTCGACCACAATTGGGTCATGTTAAATCACTTGAGATTGACCTCAATTAGGTCAATCTCAAGTGATTCAAGATACAAGATGGATATTTCTTGTTATCTTGAATCAGTTGAGAATGACCTAATTGTGGTCAATCTCAATCTTGTATCTTGTATTACTTGAAAATGACCGAATTGTGGTTGAAACTGCAGTCGTGTTTAACAAAAAATAAAGTGACTAGTCGAGACTGCAGTTTCGACCGCATTTATCATTATCAAGTGATTCAAGATACAAGAAAGATCATTCTTGTATCTTGAATCACTTGAGAATGGCCTAATTGGTCATTCTTAAGCGATTCAAGATCTTTCAATCACTTGAGAATGATTTAATTGTGATTTAAACCCACAATTATTTGAGCTTGATGAAATTTATGGCTCATTATTAGTACTATGCCTAGAAATCCAAATATGAAGAAATATGAATTTCCATTCCGGAAATTTTTGGTCCATTAGAAAGATCATTCTTGTATCTTGAATGACTTGAGAATTACCTAATTGGTCATTCTCAAGTGATTCAAGATACAAGAAATATCATTCTTGTATCTTGAATCACTTGAAAATGACCTAATTGTTGTCGAAACTGCAGTCGTGTTTAACAAAAAATAAAGTGACTAGTCTAGACTGCAGTTTCGACCACAATTATCATTCTCCAGTGATTCAAGATACAAGAATCATCATTCTTGCTTCTTGAATCACTTGAGAATGACCTAATTGGTCATTCTTAATTGATTCAAGATCGTTCAAGGTCATTCTCAAGGGATTCAGATACAAGAAAGAATGAAAGATCATTCTTGTATCTTGAATCACTTGAGAATGACCTAATGGTGGTCGAAACCCTCAATTACTTGAGCTTGATGAAATTTAGGCTCATTATTAGTACCATTCCTAGAAATCCAAATATGAAGAAATATGAATTTCCATTCCGAAAACGTTTGGTCCATTAGAAAGATCATTCTTGTATCTTGAATCGCTTGAGAATTACCTAATTGGTTATTCTCAAGTGATTCAAGATCATTCGAGGTCATTATCAAGTGATTCAACATACAAGAAATATCGTTCTTGTATCTTGAATCCCTAGAAAATGACCTAATTGTGGTCGAAACTGCAGTCGTGTTTAATGAAAAATAAAGTGATAAATAACGTAGTAACGTGTTTAATTTCTGTATCATCATGATTAATTATCACATAGTGACGGCTTCCTCCATCAACTTTATAATAATTCTTTAATTGATCATCCAACACTCTCAACTATTTGAGCTTGATAAAATTTTTGGTCATTATTATCAACTTTGTAATAATTCTTTCATTGACCATCCAACACTCTCACTAGTTCAGCTTGATAAAATTTTGGGTCATTATTATCAACTTTATAATAATTCTTTCATTGATCTTCCAACACTCTCAACTATTTCAGCTTGATAAAATTTTTGGTCATTATTATCAACTTTATAATAATTCTTTCATTGATCATCCAACACTCTCACTAGTTCAGCTTGATAAAATTTTGGGTCATTATTATCAACTTTATAATAATTCTTTCATTGATCATCCAACACTCTCAACTATTTCAGCTTGATAAAATGTTGGGTTATTATTAGTAGGTACTATGCCTAGAAATCCAAATAAGAAGACAAATGAATTTCCATTCCGGAAAATTTTGGTCCATTACACCAATCGAGTTTGCCCAATTATATCCAAGAATACATTTAGTTAATTAATTTAAATCATGCCTAATAGGTGCAATTCAGATGTTTTTGGGATGTTATTTGGCCCAACTGAATCTATTGCATTAAATACTTATTAGTTAACACTGAAATTTTGACAGAATAATTGAAATTTTGGAATAAATAATTTAAGTTTTAGCTGAAATATTTATAGTTATTATTACACTTTTGACAATGACCTTTTGACTTTTGTTAATTAAGTTATACAAACTCTAACGATATAATTCTGATGTCTCTGGGATGTTATTTGATCCAAATGAATGTATTGACTTAAATAATTTAACTCGTTTTGTAGATCGTTTTTACACATAATCGGAGGCCAAAAATGCAAGATTTTTTTGGCCCAGCCTATACCATAGATTCCGATGTTATATCTAGCCAAGTGATGAAATGCCCATTCAATGTTTCCAATAATGAGGATAGTTTTACCTACGTTGCTGTTTTGCCTCATCAAAATATGTTGACGGTAATTTTGGAACAGTTTTTCATTTTGGAGTCAATAAATTTTTGGTTTCCAGTCTGTTGCTGGCGCTGATATTTCTGTGAACTACAACATTCAATTTTCACAGCAGTCATGTGTCACATTTGATCAAATAATAATGATATGGATACCTACAGATTGTGAGGTAAAGCTTAGTTTGGTAAAAAATCATCTTAAATACATTTTAGAATATCTTTGATGTTGAAGCCATTCACCAAGGAGCCAAATTTCATATATCAAATGTAAGAATTGTGCGTCTAGAGGTTTTTTTTTTGCAATATTACGGCGAATTTACACCAAAGTTAGTAACAAAAGTTGCTGATTTTTATATATATTCTGTAACTTGACGTACATAAGTACAACACTGTGTACAATAATGTTAATAAAATCTTTTATGACATTTGACTATTCTGACAAATCGAAATTTAGCAGCCAATAAGGAAGGTGTACTAGTGATCACGCTTCTCTTATTGGCTACCAAATGTTGATTTGTTACGAACACATGTTACTAACATACATGTTACTAATAATTTTAGGCAATTTTCTATTACATAAACGACAAACCGAAACTAAAATGCATCTGCAAGCATACCTCAATTTACGCAGGAACGCACAAGCTAATCGACAACAAGCTGGATGAAGTCCGAACTGTTGAATACACATCAACTGGTTTTGTGAATTACATAATCTTCATCTACGTTGCAATTATATTCCTTGCGTATTGCATAGCGTTATCGTTCCTGCCTTTAAGACTGCGCACAATGTTAGGAAGAGTAATGTAATTGAATTCAGTTTGATGTATAAGATTAACCTTCGCCTATTCTAGGATAAAGTTGTATTTCTTTCGGATAATATGAAGAATGATCGATATGCGTACTTCTTGATTGTCAAGACTGGAAGCTTGGCTTTTGCAGGTACTACATCTAATGTTATGATCAAATTGCATGGAGACTTGGCTATTAGTGAGGTTAGTGCTTATCTTTTATGTTAGTAAGTTTAAAATTGCAGACACTTAAGGCATTATGAATTGAATGCTCAATCTAGTTGTAAAAATATGCATGATATTTAGCACCAATATTTCAGCTGTACTGCGTTTGCTCTATTAATGTCCATTTATATGTTTCATGATGGTATGTTTCTGCTATTAAGAATAACTGTTATTACCAAGAAGCATCCATATGGCAATGTTGCCCCAATGGATTTTATTTCATCCATATTATGATCTTTCTACGTAAACGTAAAATTTAACAATCCATTGAAACACAGCTTCAGATTTTTTTGAAATTATTGGTATTGTTAATGCTTAGTGTGAGAAGTCTTCCATGATCCGCTCTCATAATCTGTGATTAAGTCCAATAAGAGACATACTTACCTTTTAAGATAACCCTCGTATGTTTAAACTTACTGAGGCTCAGATTTCTTTGGATGCTGAAATTTTCAAGCTTTATTCCAAACATAACTGATTACTGCTAAATGATCCATGTGCCTTAAAATAAATCGATAAGTATGAAGCTAAGTGCATGTAGGCAAAACCCTTAACTATGCCAGGAGCTTACAGGCGGAGATAATTGCCCATAGCAGTAGAAATATGCCACAATTACACGAAGCAACTTAAATATGAGACCCAATTTTAACTTAGCCCCACGTCCTGAATTATCCCGATCCTGAAAGGCGCCTTCTCCAAAGAGACGCAGAAGACTGGTTCTTCTTAACTAATTCCTTGTATTTGGGGAAGATCGAATACGTAGAGCTCTGGATTGATGTCATTGGTTATAGACCTTTCTGGTAAGCCAGCAATTTTCATAACAACCAGTTTTATTGGTCGAATAAGGAAAACGCGAAAGCACGTGTGGTACTCGCCAGCGCCTCGCACTACAAACTGCTGCCTCGACTGCTAACACCTGCCACTGCAGATTCGTACATTACTCTTATATTAATATATGTTTATTTCAGGCATTGCGAAAATATTTTAGTAATTGATATGCAAAACGCCAAAGAATGGCACTTTAATGTGGACAGATGGTTTACGATTTCCAGCCAAAACTCCTACAGCGTAAAAATCAAATTGCCAGATTCAGCATTTGCCAGAAACAACGTAATCGAGAGTATTCAAAAGAGCGTTCGATTTTACATTGGCGCAGAAAATACATGGAACATATTTTCAAGGTCTGTGAACACTTCTACAATACATCATTGCTATAGCCAATAGTCATGCCAATGATAAATACATAATTATGCTATATAAATATTATTCAGTAACTTGCAAATAACATCTCAATTAATGCTAACTCTAAAATCCTCCATTTCATATTGGGAAGAGTAGTTTTTGCATGTTTCAATATGTTTGCGCGTTTCCAGCCTACAAGATAATTACTTAACTTATCATGAACGGTTAACAGTTTTACTGTCCATGATTTATACAACTTGTACGCTTCTGATATTATTTCTCAACTCGCCTGAATGGAAAAGTTCGGACGCTTTTGGCTATGCAGGTTTTGGTGTTACTGGTGAAACCATTGCTTACACATTTGCTGCAAGTGTATGTTCCAGCGCCATCAATCATCCCTTTATTTATTTCTTCAGGTGAGTATTAAATCCCTAAGTAATATGTATTGTAAACTTCCATGAAGGACGTTTGGTTATAAGATCGAATGCAATCTCAACAATTATAGGATTTTTAATCGAAACTATATTATACCTGCAAAGGAGGTTTATTGCGTTCCTTGAGTTAGGAATTTCGTAAATGGCAAGAGGAAGAGACTTGCTGTCTGTGGAGGTTCAAATTCAGCATCAGTAATTACAAATTCAGTGCCTAGGAGAAAGCTAATATAGGAACAATTATTTGGTGGTGCTTCTGAACATCTGCATTTTGTCAGCTCCTTCGAAGCTCAATTCGTAATACAAAAACCTTGGCTGCAATAAACCCTCTTCCTACGAAGAATTTCAAATATGAGCAAAAATAATATGCATACACACATATTTCAATACTTATTATTTTAGGCATTCTACTAAACTCAAAAGTAATAATTCATTGCTCATTGAAGAGAATAATTTTTCGCAAAAGGTTTCATACATTACCTGGTAAGTACTCATTATCAAACTTGCAATTACTGCAAAACTATTCTAAACATTGCCTACTTTAGGGGAGTATTATGTACGTGGATTGTTGTCTGTATGGCCTATTTGTTAATGTTTTCAAATTGGGTACCTCATAATACATCATATATGTGGATTATGTGTAATTTCTGTTCATTACTGTTGAGCATATTGGTCGTGGAAAACTTGTACATAATCCTCTACAAAATATTAACAAATCGCTTCCAACAGGTAAGAATTTGTTCATACTCTTTGCTCTTACTTTATGATACCCGACATAAAAATAAAAAATGTTTTAAAGTGTATACAAAAATTTGCAAAACATTTGAACTGTAACCCGTTTTTTTTATAAGGATCCATCAACATTGCAATTTTTCTCGAAAGTATTATAAGTTTAACAGAAATTGCGAAATTGGTGGACATTTAAAAGAAAAACGTGTTTTACAAGTATTTTTTTAAGCCAAGAGGCAATACAGTAAGATCTGCACAAAAATAACAAACTTATCAATTTGTGTAGGTACGAAAAAGGCATTACGACTATCAGCGTATAATTAATGAAGTGGAGCGTCAGAGGAAAGTTCTCTTCAGAATGTTTGGTGAGCTCCTTATGAGGCCATTTTTCAAACAGCATTACTACAGAATGGCATGGGACACATTCATTGTAAGATCATAATAGATAAATAATATATAAATATAATCATATACAAATCATACAATCATAAAATGTGATGATATTGATGATGCGTTTCAGCAAAGGAAGGAATTTGAAGAAGATCGTAGCGAAGTAGCTGTTATGTTCAAAACAATGGTGGTGTTCCTAATATTCCTAGTACTGATTTATGTTCTCACTTTTATGGGCAATGATCATATAATATACGAATCGAATAATATGATGGACAAAATGGTGCAAGGCAATCACGACGAAGACAAAATGCCACTGAATGAAATCAGATCTACTGATGAGTTCGTATATTTTAGTTTGCTTATTTACATCACTCATCTGAAAAAATGTTGTTTATTTTCAATGATACCAGAAATTTCTTGAATATCCTTTGAAATTTATTTCATATCAATGTCAAAGATCAATTCATCAATTGATTAAGATCATAGATCAATGAGACAAAGATCAATAAAAATCAAAAATCAAAATAAATTTATGGTACTTCAGAAAACGTATTTGGTCTAAGCTGATTAGAACTTTTTTAAAGTAATAACTAAAAAGTTAAGGAAAACAGTATCAAAATTTTAATCTAGAAAACACTTATGTTAAAATTTTACTTATTACTCTTTCGGAAAATCCCAGAATCACACAGCATGTATAACTAAATTTGTTTTTTAACATCTTATCCTCAGAATAAGCGAAATTGAAAAGTTAGGGGGTCGAAATCAATGAAATTTAAAAAAAAAGTACATTTTTGTTAATATTTTTCTTATTAGTGAATCAAATAATTTCAGAATCATACAGCATGTATAACTAAATGTGTCTTTTAACATATTATACTCAGAATAAGCGAGATTGAAAAAAATAGGGGGTCGAAATATATTAACCTCTAATAACATTGTAAATAAAGAACACTTATGTTAATATTACACTTATTACGCCTTAAAAAAATCTCAGAATCACACAGCATGCATAAATTAATGTGCCTTCTAACATGTTATCCTCAGAATAAGCGAGATTGAAAAAATAGGGGGTCGAAATCGATGAAATTAAAAAAAAAGTACATTTTTGTTAATATTTTTCTTATTAGCGAATCAAATAATTTCAGAATCACACAGCATGTATAACTAAATGTGCCTTTTAACATATTATCCTCAGAATAAGCGAGATTGTAAAATTAGGGGGTCGAAATCAATGAAATTTAAAAAAAAAGTGCATTTTTGTTAATATTTTTCTTATTAGCGAATCAAATAATTTCAGAATCACACAGCATGTACAACTAAATGTGTCTTTTAACATAATATACTCAGGATAAGCGAGATTGAAAAATTAGGGGGTCGAAATTTATTAACCTCTAATAAAATTGTAAATAAAGAACACTTATGTTAATATTACACTTATTGCGCTTTCAAAAATTCCCAGAATCTCAAAGAATGTATAACTAAATGTGTCTTTTAACATCTTATCCTCAGAATAAGCGAGATTGAAAAATTAGGGGGTCGAAATTTATTAACCTCTAATAAAATTGTAAATAAAGAACACTTATATTAATATTACACTTATTGCGCTTTCAAAAAATCCCAGAATCACACAGAATGTATAACTAAATGTGTCTTTTAACATCTTATCCTCAGAATAAGCGAGATTGAAAAATTAGGGGGTCGAAATTTATTAACCTCTAATAAAGTTGTAAATAAAGAACACTTATGTTAATATTGCACTTATTGCGCTTTCAAAAAATCCCAGAATCACACAGAATGTATAACTAAATGTGTTTTTTAACATCTTATCCTCAGAATAAGCGAGATTGTAAAATTAGGGGGTCGAAATCGATGAAATTTAAAAAAAAGTACATTTTTGTTAATATTTTTCTTATTCGTGAATCAAATAATTTCAGAATCACACAGCATGTATAACTAAATGTGTCTTTTAACATATTATACTCAGAATAAGCAAGATTGAAAAATTAGGGGGACGAAATTTATTAACCTCTAATAAAATTGTAAATAAAGAACACTTATGTTCAAATTACACTTATTACGCCTTAAAAAATTCCCAGAAACACACAGAATGTATAACTAAATGTGTCTTTTAACATCTTATCCTCAGAATAAGCGAGATTGTAAAATTAGGGGGTCGAAATCGATGAAATTTAAAAAAAAGTACATTTTTGTTAATATTTTTCTTATTCGTGAATCAAATTATTTCAGAATCACACAGCATGTATAACTAAATGTGCCTTTTAACATATTATCCTCAGAATAAGCGAGATTGAAAAATTAGGGGGTCGAAAATTTATTAACCTCTAATAATATTGCAAATAAAGAACACTTATGTTAATATTACACTTATTGCGCTTTCAAAAAATCCCAGAATCACACAGAATGTATAACTAAATGTGCCTTTTAACATCTTATCCTCAGAATAAGCGAGATTGTAAAATTAGGGGGTCGAAATCAATGAAATTTAAAAAAAAGTACGTTTTTGTTAATATTTTTCTTATAAGTGAATCAAATAATTTCAGAATCACACAGCATGTATAACTAAATGTGTCTTTTAACATATTATACTCAGAATAAGCGAGATTGAAAAATTAGGGGGTCGAAATTTATTAACCTCTAATAAAATTGTAAATAAAGAACACTTATGTTAAAATTACACTTATTACGCCTTAAAAAAATCCCAGAATCACACAGCATGTATAACTAAATGTGCCTTTTGACATCTTATCCTCAGAATAAGCGAGATTGTAAAATTAGGGGGTCGAAATCGATGAAATTTAAAAAAAGTACATTTTTGTTAATATTTTTCTTATAAGTGAATCAAATAATTTCAGAATCACACAGCATGTATAACTAAATGTGTCTTTTAACATATTATACTCAGAATAAGCGAGATTGAAAAATTAGGGGGTCGAAATTTATTAACCTCTAATAAAATTGTAAATAAAGAACACTTATGTTAAAATTACACTTATTACGCCTTAAAAAAATCCCAGAATCACACAGAATGTATAAATTAATGTGCCTTTTAATATGTTATCCTTAGAATAAGCAAGATTGAAAAATTAGGGGGTCGAAATCAATGAAATTTAAAAAAAGTACATTTTTGTTAATATTTTTCTTATTAGCGAATCAAATTATTTCAGAATCACACAGCATGTATAACTAAATGTGCCTTTTAACATATTATCCTCAGAATAAGCGAGATTGAAAAATTAGGGGGTCGAAAATTTATTAACCTCTAATAATATTGCAAATAAAGAACACTTATGTTAATATTACACTTATTGCGCTTTCAAAAAATCCCAGAATCACACAGAATGTATAACTAAATGTGCCTTTTGACATCTTATCCTCAGAATAAGCGAGATTGTAAAATTAGGGGGTCGAAATCGATGAAATTTAAAAAAAGTACATTTTTGTTAATATTTTTCTTATAAGTGAATCAAATAATTTCAGAATCACACAGCATGTATAACTAAATGTGTCTTTTAACATATTATACTCAGAATAAGCGAGATTGAAAAATTAGGGGGTCGAAATTTATTAACCTCTAATAAAATTGTAAATAAAGAACACTTATGTTAAAATTACACTTATTGCGCTTTCAAAAAATCCCAGAATCACACAGAATGTATAACTAAATGTGCCTTTTAACATCTTATCCTCAGAATAAGCGAGATTGTAAAATTAGGGGGTCGAAATCAATGAAATTTAAAAAAAAGTACGTTTTTGTTAATATTTTTCTTATTAGCGAATCAAATTATTTCAGAATCACACAGCATGTATAACTAAATGTGCCTTTTAACATATTATCCTCAGAATAAGCGAGATTGAAAAATTAGGGGGTCGAAATTTATTAACCTCTAATAAAATTGTAAATATAGAACACTTATGTTAATATTGCACTTATTGCGCTTTCAAAAAATCCCAGAATCACACAGAATGTATAACTAAATGTGCCTTTTAACATCTTATCCTCAGAATAAGCGAGATTGTAAAATTAGGGGGTTGAAATCGATGAAATTTAAAAAAAAGTACATTTTTGTTAATATTTTTCTTATTAGCGAATCAATTAATTTCAGAATCACACAGCATGTATAACTAAATGTGTCTTTTAACATATTATACTCAGAATAAGCTAGATTGAAAAATTAGGGGGTCGAAATTTATTAACCTCTAATAAAATTGTAAATAAAGAACATTTATGTTAATATTACACTTATTGCGCTTTCAAAAAATCCCATAATCACACAGAATGTATAACTAAATGTGCCTTTTAACATCTTATCTACAGAATAAGCGACATTGTAAAATTAGGGGGTCGAAATCAATGAAATTTAAAAAATAGTACATTTTTGTTAATATTTTTCTTATTAGCGAATCAAATAATTTCATAATCACACAGCATGTATAATTAAATGTGTCTTTTAACATATTATACTCAGAATAAGCTAGATTGAAAAATTAGGGGGTCGAAATTTATTAACCTCTAATAAAATTCTAAATAAAGAACACTTATGTTAATATTACACTTATTACGCCTTAAAAAAATCCCATAATCACACAGAATGTATAACTAAATGTGTCTTTTAACATCTTATCCTCAGAATAAGCGAGATTGTAAAATTAGGGGGTCGAAATCAATGAAATTTAAAAAAAAGTACATTTTTGTTAATATTTTTCTTATTAGCGAATCAAATAATTTCAGAATCACACAGCATGTATAACTAAATGTGTCTTTTAACACATTAAACTCAGAATAAGCGAGATTGAAAAATTAGGGGGTCGAAATTTATTAACCTCTAATAAAATTGTAAATAAAGAACACTTATGTTAATATTACACTTATTGCGCTTTAAAAAAATCCCAGAATCACACATAATGTATAACTAAATGTGTCTTTTAACATATTATCCTCAGAATAAGCGAGATTGTAAAATTAGGGGGTCGAAATCAATGAAATTTCAAAAAAAGTACATTTTTGTTAATATTTTTCTTATTAGCGAATCAAATAATTTCAGAATCACACAGCATGTATAACTAAATGTGTCTTTTAACGCATTAAACTCAGAATAAGCGAGATTGAAAAATTAAGGGGTCGAAATTTATTAACCTCTAATAAAATTGTAAATAAAGAACACTTATGTTAATATTACACTTATTGCGCTTTAAAAAAATCCCAGAATCACACAGAATGTATAACTAAATGTGTCTTTTAACATATTATCCTCAGAATAAGCGAGATTGTAAAATTAGGGGGTCGAAATCAATGAAATTTTAGAAAAAGTACATTTTTGTGAATATTTTTCTTATTAGCGAATCAAATAATTTCAGAATCACACAGAATGTATAACTAAATGTGTCTTTTAACATCTAATCCTCAGAATAAGCTAGATTGAAAAATTAGGGGGTCGAAATTTATTAACCTCTAATAAAATTGTAAATAAAGAACACTTATGTTAAAATTACACTTATTACGCCTTAAAAAAATCCCAGAATCACACAAAATGTATAACTAAATGTGCCTTTTAACATCTTATCCTCAGAATAAGCGAGATTGTAAAATTAGGGGGTCGAAATCAATGAAATTTAAAAATGTACATTTTTGTTAATATTTTTGTTATTAGCGAATCAAGTAATTTCAGAATCACACAGCATGTATAACTAAATGTGTCTTTTAACATATTATACTCAGAATAAGCGAGATTGAAAAATTGGGGGGTCGAAATTTATTAACCTCTAATAAAATTGTAAATAAAGAACACTTATGTTAATATTATACTTATTACGCCTTAAAAAAATCCCACAATTACGCAGAATGTATAACTAAATGTGCCTTTTAACATCTTATCCTCAGAATAAGCGAGATTGTAAAATTAGGGGGTCGAAATCAACAAAATTAAAAAAAAAGTACATTTTTGTTAATATTTTTCTTATTAGCGAATCAAATAATTTCAGAATCACACAGCATGTATAACTAAATGTGTCTTTTAACATATTATACTCAGAATAGGCGATATTGAAAAATTAGGGGGTCGAAATTTAGTAACTTCTAATAAAATTGTAAATAAAGAACACTTATGTTAATATTACACTTATTGCGCTTTCAAAAAATCCCAGAATCACACAGAATGTATAACTAAATGTGCCTTTTAACATCTTATCCTCAGAATAAGCGAGATTGTAAAATTAGGGGGTCGAAATCAACAAAATTAAAAAAAAAGTACATTTTTGTTAATATTTTTCTTATTAGCGAATCAAATAATTTCAGAATCACACAGCATGTATAACTAAATGTGTCTTTTAACATATTATACTCAGAATAGGCGATATTGAAAAATTAGGGGGTCGAAATTTATTAACCTCTAATAAAATTGTAAATAAAGAACACTTATGTTAATATTACACTTATTGCGCTTTCAAAAAATCCCAGAATCACACAAAATGTATAACTAAATGTGCCTTTTAACATCTTATCCTCAGAATAAGCGAGATTGTAAAATTAGGGGGTCGAAATCAACAAAATTAAAAAAAAAGTACATTTTTGTTAATATTTTTCTTATTAGCGAATCAAATAATTTCAGAATCACACAGCATGTATAACTAAATGTGTCTTTTAACATATTATACTCAGAATAGGCGATATTGAAAAATTAGGGGGTCGAAATTTAGTAACTTCTAATAAAATTG
The DNA here is from genome assembly GCA_951805005.1 of Othius punctulatus. Taxonomy (NCBI): domain Eukaryota; kingdom Metazoa; phylum Arthropoda; class Insecta; order Coleoptera; family Staphylinidae; genus Othius; species Othius punctulatus. Next base: position 3,356,437 of record OX638141.1, on the reverse strand, counting down.
TAAATAAAGAACACTTATGTTAATATTACACTTATTGCGCTTTCAAAAAATCCCAGAATCACACAGAATGTATAACTAAATGTGCCTTTTAACATCTTATCCTCAGAATAAGCGAGATTGTAAAATTAGGGGGTCGAAATCAACAAAATTAAAAAAAAAGTACATTTTTGTTAATATTTTTCTTATTAGCGAATCAAATAATTTCAGAATCACACAGCATGTATAACTAAATGTGTCTTTTAACATATTATACTCAGAATAGGCGATATTGAAAAATTAGGGGGTCGAAATTTATTAACCTCTAATAAAATTGTAAATAAAGAACACTTATGTTAATATTACACTTATTGCGCTTTCAAAAAATCCCAGAATCACACAGAATGTATAACTAAATGTGTCTTTTAACATATTATCCTCAGAATAAGCGAGATTGTAAAATTAGGGGGTCGAAATCAACAAAATTAAAAAAAAAGTACATTTTTGTTAATATTTTTCTTATTAGCGAATCAAATAATTTCAGAATCACACAGCATGTATAACTAAATGTGTCTTTTAACATATTATACTCAGAATAAGCGAGATTGAAAAATTAGGGGGTCGAAATTTATTAACCTCTAATAAAATTGTAAATAAAGAACACTTATGATAATATTACACTTATTGCGCTTTCAAAAAATCCCAGAATCACACAGCATGTATAACTAAATGTGTCTTTTAACATCTTATCCTCAGAATAAGCGAGATTGAAAAATTAGGGGGTCGAAATCAATAATATTTTTAAAAAAGTACATTTTTGTTAATATTTTTCTTATTAGTCAATCAAATAATTTCAGAATCACACAGCATGTATAACTAAATGTGTCTTTTAACATATTATACTCAGAATAAGCGAGATTGAAAAATTAGGGGGTCGAATTTTATTAACCTCTAATAAAATTGTAAATAAAGAACACTTATGTTAAAATTACACTTATTACGCCTTAAAAAAATCCCAGAATCACACAGCATGTAACACTAAATGTGTCTTTTAACATCTTATCCTCAGAATAAGCGAGATTGTAAAATTAGGGGGTCGAAATCAATGAAATTTAAAAAAAGTACATTTTTGTTAATATTTTTCTTATTAACGAATCAAATAATTTCAGAATCACACAGCATGTATAACTAAATGTGTCTTTTAACATATTATACTCAGAATAAGCGAGATTGAAAAATTAGGGGGTTGAAATTTGTTAACCTCTAATAAAATTGTAAATAAAGAACACTTATGTTAATATTACACTTATTGCGCTTTCAAAAAATCCCTGAATCACACAAAATGTATAACTAAATGTGCCTTTTAACATCTTATCCTCAGAATAAGCGAGATTGCAAATTAGGGGGTCGAAATCAATAATATTTAAAAAAAAGTACATTTTTGCTAATATTTTTCTTATTAGCGAATCAAATAATTTCAGAATCACACAGCATGTATAACTAAATGTGTCTTTTAACATATTATACTCAGAATAAGTGAGATTGAAAAATTAGGGGGTCGAAATTTATTAAGCTCTAATAAAATTGTAAACAAAGAACACTTATGTTAATATTACACTTATTGCGCTTTCAAAAAATCCCAGAATCACACAGAATGTATAACTAAATGTGTCTTTTAACATATTATCCTCAGAATAAGCGAGAGTGAAAAATTACGTGATCGAAATTTATTAACCTCTATAAATTTGTAACTTAAGCACACTTATGTGAATATTTCTCTTAATAGACATTGAAATAATCTAGAAATCAAATCCAGTAATTTGTTCCATCTCACTGTATGAATATGATATGAATAAATTTTGATTATTTTTTATTATAAAGATAATAAAATTTCCTCCTTTGTAGCATGTATGAGTACATAAACGACACCATAATTCCTATGTTATATCCCATCAAATGGTATGGCAACTATTACCTGCACGATCCTGGATTGATCGAAGATTTCAGCACAAAAATTTTAGGCATATGCCAGTTGAGGCAGCAGAGGAGGAATCAGACTTGCCACTGGCCTGGGATACTAAATGTTACACATCATTACTGTAATAATGATTATCCAGCAATTTTTGTAAATGCTGACTACAACAATGGATCAACAATTTCACAAGCTATGGGTAATGGAACAAAATATGCATACAATCCTTCTTTCAAACGTTACTAAGATTAATCAATATTTATGGTAACGATAATTATTAATAGCAATTTTTGTTTAATGGTCATTAATGACCATAAAACAAAGATTAGATGAATTGCTTCGACTATATATCGCTATGTTAATTAATGTTTTAGGAACATTATCAATATACAGTGGCGATGGCTATGTAATGAATTTGGGCAGAACTATGCATAATTCCCGCTTCATTCTTAACGTCTTAAAGTTGAATAACTGGATCGACATCAACACAAAAGTACTCTTCATAGAGTTCTGGACTTACAACGCAAACTACAATCTATTCAATGCCGTAAGAGTTATTATAGAGAGAGATCTGTCAGGTCGTATCGTAACATCAAAATCTGTAAGGATTTTTGGAAGCAATAACATTGTCGTAATAGTAATAATTACAATTTGCAGATTACCACAGCAGAATTAACATTTCGCAGTAAGTTCATGGCGATATGCACTTCGATTTTATTAGGAGTATTGTTGGTCGTTATATGTGTAATGCTTGGAAGTGGAATTTGGATTATAGTGACGAAACGTCGTAGTTATTTTGAAAATTTGTGGAACGCATTTGACTCATTGTTGGTCATCCAGAGTTTTACAGTGGTTGTGTTGGGCTACATAAGACATGGAAAGGTTGTAGCTTTGCTGGAACAGCTGGAAGAAGCTAATCATAATAGTTTCGTTAATTACTTTACTGCAATTGATCTTTTACATACTATCAATGTTGTTACTGGAACATTACTTTGCATGTCAACTATACGTCTGTGGAAGTTTTTGCGATTCTCAAAAGTATTTCAGTTAATGGAAAGATCAATAATGAATTCTGCCAGAGAAACAATGGTTGTAATGTTGTATCAAATTTTCGTGTTTATAATGTTTTCGATATATTTTTACGGTGCTCTGGGTTACATCCTTGACCAGTTTTATAACGTTCCAAGATCTTTAATGTCCATTTTCCTGATTTCACTGAATGTTTTCAAAAGATTTGATCGTACAGGTATTCGTTATGGTGGATTACTAACGTATGCATTTTACTCAGCGTTTATGATAATTACACTTGTGTTTTATAACTTGTACAGCATAATCTTCATTAGTGGTTATAGTGAGAGCAAAATTTACTTTTCAAACAAAATTAGCCAGTATACCTTAAAAGATTATGTGTGCGATGAGTCTCGATACTACGCAGAAATAATAAAAAGACAATACAGATTAATACGTTTAAAAGGTGGTCACGAAGAAGTGGCTGTTAAATATGTTACACCAAAAGCACCAGCACATAGATATGCAGATTCTGTGATTATGTCCAAAGACAAGATGTTGGTCATGCGCTTGATAGCCATTACAGTTGCCAGGCGATCAATAAGATTCGGTAAAATGGAGATCTTGAGTGGTCAAGATCTTGAGATTGCTGCTGCTATTATCAAACTCTTGGGGCTTCTGAAGAAGCCATCACCAGAAGAAGGAACACACAAACTTGACAACCACATATTCTTCATTGGCAAAGATGCGGCCCAGGGCAAGACAAAATTCGTCAGCAATTTGAAGATGCTGCAAATGGAGTATGTTGTGGAGAAAATGTTAAGACATGATCATCTTAATCTCGAAGACATAATGGGTCATATTCACGTTTCTGGAGATGCTGACCGTTTGGAGCGCTACAGGAAAAGCGCCGATTTGTTATCGGATTCAATTGAAAAAATCAAAATACGATTGATTTATGATTCAAAAAATCAAAGTACAATGAATAAAAATATGTTGAACAAATAAACGATTCGTGTTTTTAATCAATGCCATATGTTGTGGACTATATTTTAAGTTGGTGTTAATTTGGTACAAAAAGTAATCTGAGAGATTATATATAAAAAAAAAACGAAAGTATAATAAAGAAATCATCCACATTCGGAGATTGTGGAAAAAAGTTTGTTCCAAAATATAATGAAAATAGACGACATGCTTAATGGTAACAAGTTAAGTTTGGAGGTTTTCGAAACATCTGCTCCACCCAAAAGTTTCAAATATGCTTCAATTTTCACAAATCTGTTATGTTATGGCAAAAGATGTCATCTGCCTTTTTCTTCAAAGTGCACTTTTTGGCATTAAATGGCCGTTTAATGCCAAAAAGTAATGATAATAGATGAAATGCTTAATGGTAATAAGTTACGTTTGGAGATTTTCGAAACATTTGCAAAATCCAAGAGTTTCAAATATGCTTCAAGCTTCACAAATCAGTAGTGCTATGGCAAAACATGCTATCTGCCTTTTTTTTTCAAAATGCATTTTTTGGCATTAAGTGGCTATTCAATGCCAAAAAGTAATGATAATAGATGAAATGCTTAATGGTAACAAGTTAAGTTTGGGGATTTTCGAAACATCTGCTCCATCAAAGAGTTTCAAATATGCTTCAAGCTTCACAAATCAGTAGTGCTATGGCAAAACATGCTATCTGCCTTTATTTTTCAAAATGCACTTTTTGGCATTAAGTGGCTATTCAATGCCAAAAAGTAATGATAATAGATGAAATGCTTAATGGTAACAAGTTAAGTTTGGAGATTTTCGAAACATCTGCTCCACCCAAAAGTTTCAAATATGCTTCAAGCTTCACAAATTAGCAGTGCTATGGCAAAACATGCTATCTGCCTTTTTCTTCAATATGCACTTTTTGGCATTAAGTGGCTATTCAATGCCAAAAAGTAATGATAATAGATGAAATGCTTAATGGCAACAAGTTAAGTTTGGAGATTTTCGAAACATCTGCTCCACCCAAAAGTTTCAAATATGCTTCAACCTTCACAAATCTGTAAAGTTATGGTAAAACATGCTATCTGCCTCTTTTTCAAAGTGCATGTTTTGGCATAAAGTGGCCATTTCATACCAAAAAGTAATGATAATAGATGAAATGCTTAATGGTAACAAGTTAAGTTTAGAGATTTTCTAAACAACTGCTCCATCCAAGAGTTTTAAATATGCTTCAAGCTACACAAATCAGTAGTGCTATGGCCAAACATGCTATCTGCCTTTGTTTTCAAAATGCACTTTTTGGCATTAAGTGGCTATTCAATGCCAAAAAGTAATGATAATAGATGAAATGCTTAATGGTAACAAGTTAAGTTTGGGGATTTTCGAAACATCTGCTCCATCCAAGAGTGTCAAATATGCTTCAAGCTTCACAAATCAGTAGTGCTATGGCAAAACATGCTTTCTGCCTTTTTTTTAAAATGCACTTTTTGGCATTAAGTGGCTATTCAATGCCAAAAAGTAATGATAATAGATGAAATGCTTAATGGCAACAAGTTAAGTTTGGAGATTTTCGAAACATCTGCTCCACCCAAAAGTTTCAAATATGCTTCAACCTTCACAAATCAGTAGTGCTATGGCAAAACATGCTATCTGCCTTTTTTTTTCAAAATGCACTTTTTGGCATTAAGTGGCTATTCAATGCAAAAAAGTAATGATAATAGATGAAATGCTTAATGGTAACAAGTTAAGTTTGGAGATTTTCGAAACATCTGCTCCATCAAAGAGTTTCAAATATGCTTCAAGCTTCACAAGTCAGTAGTGCTATGGCAAAACATGCTATCTGCCTTTATTTTTCAAAATGCACTTTTTGGCATTAAGTGGCTATTCAATGCCAAAAAGTAATGATAATAGATGAAATGCTTAATGGTAACAAGTTAAGTTTGGGGATTTTCAAAACATCTGCTCCATCCAAGAGTGTCAAATATGCTTCAAGCTTCACAAATCAGTAGTGCTATGGCAAAACATGCTTTGTGCCTTTTTTTTTAAATGCACTTTTTGGCATTAAGTGGCTATTCAATGCCAAAAAGTAATGATAATAGATGAAATGCTTAATGGTAACAAGTTAAGTTTGGAGATTTTCGAAACATCTGCTGCACCCAAGAGTTTCAAATATGTTTCAAACTTCACAAATCAGTAGTGTCATGGCAAAACATGCTATCTGCCTTTTTCTTCAATATGCACTTTTTGGCATTAAGTGGCCATTTAATGCCAAAAAGTAATGATAATAGATGAAATGGTTAATGGTAACAAGTTAAGTTTGGGGATTTTCGAAACATCTGCTCCATCCAAAAGTTTCAAATATGCTTCAAGCTTCACAAATCAGTAGTGCTATGGCAAAACATGCTATCTGCCTTTTTTTTCAAAATGCACTTTTTGGCATTAAGTGGCCATTTAATGCCAAAAAGTAATGATAATAGGTGAAATGCTTAATGGTTATAAGTTAAGTTTGGAGATTTTCGAAACATTTGCTCCACCCAAGAGTTTCAAATATGCTTCAAACTCCACAAATTGGTAATGTTATGGCAAAACATGCTATCTGCCTTTTTCTTCAAAGTGCACTCTTTGGCATTAAGTGGCCATTTAATGCCAAAAAGTAATGATAATAGATGAAATGCTTAATGGCAACAAGTTAAGTTTGGGGATTTTCGAAATATCTGCTCCATCCAAGAGTTTCATATATGCTTTAAGCGTCACAAATCAGCAGTGTTATGGCAAAAGATGCTATCTTTTTTTTTTCAATATGCACTTTTTGGCATTAAATGGCCATTTAATGCAAAAAAGTAATGATAATAGATGAAATGCTTAATGGTAACAAGTGAAGTTTGGAGATTTTCGAAACATCTGCCCCATCAAAGAGTTTCAAATATGCTTCAAGCTTCACAAATCAGTAGTGCTATGGCAAAACATGCTATCTGCCTTTTTTTTTCAAAATGCACTTTTTGGCATTAAGTGGCTATTCAATGCAAAAAAGTAATGATAATAGATGAAATGCTTAATGGTAACAAGTTAAGTTTGGAGATTTTCGAAACATCTGCTCCATCAAAGAGTTTCAAATATGCTTCAAGCTTCACAAATCAGTAGTGCTATAGCAAAACATGCTATCTGCCTTTATTTTTCAAAATGCACTTTTTGGCATTAAGTGGCTATTCAATGCCAAAAAGTAATGATAATAGATGAAATGCTTAATGGTAACAAGTTAAGTTTGGGGATTTTCGAAACATCTGCTCCACCTAAGAGTTTCAAATATGTTTCAAACTTCACAAATCAGCAATGTTATGGCATAATATACTATCTGCCTATTTTCAAAATGCACTTTTTGGCATTAAATGGCAATAAATATAGCATACTTTAAGTATGAATGAACGAAGTATCTTTATTGTACCTTTGTATTATAATTATAATTGGCAAATGTGAAAATATTCGGATACTTTAGTTTTCCCGAATTTTCATTTAAAGATTCAGTTTAATATCTTAGTAATAAAAATGTGTCAAAAAAATTGTTTATAAGTTGATTTTTGATCAAATCTCAATTATAAAAATTTATGGCTTGATTAACAATACTTTTATACATTAGAAAACGTGATATTGTTGAGATACTTCAGCATTAGTTTTTCCCAAATTTTCGTCTAAATAGTGAATTAAATATCTTTGTAATATAAACGTAGTCATAAAAAATAGTTTATAAGTTGAGTTTTGATCTAATTCCTATAATCAAAATATATGTCCTGATTCAAAATTATTTTATACATGAGAAAACTTTTGATATACTTAATTATTAGTTTTCCCCAAATTTTCGTCTAAATAGTGATATATTTAATGTCCTGATTAACAATACTTTTATTTGTTGGAAAATGTGGAAATTTTAAGATACTTTAGTTTTCCTGAATTTTCATTTAAAGATTGAATTTGATATCTTATTAATACGTATCAAAAAATTGTTTATAAGTTGATTTTTGATCAAATCTCAATTATAAAAATTTATGACTTGATAAACAATACTTTTATACATTAGAAAACGTGATAATATTGATATACTTCAGCATTAGTTTTTCCCAAATTTTCGTCTAAATAGTGAATTAAATATCTTTTTAATAAAAACGTTGTGATAAAAAATAGTTTATAAGTTGAGTTTTGATCAAATTTCAATAATCAAAATATATGTTCTGATTCAGAATTATTTTATACATGAGAAAACTTTTGATATACGTAATTATTAGTTTTCCCCAAATTTTCATCTAAATAGTGATAAATTTAATGTCCTGATTAACAATACTTTTATCTGTTGGAAAATGTGAAAATTTTAAGATACTTTAGTTTTCCTGAATTTTCATCTAAAGATTCAGTTTAATATCTTAGTAATAAAAACGTATCAAAAAAATTGTTTATAAGTTGATTTTTGATCAAATCTCAATTACAAAAATTTATGACTTGATTAACAATACTTTTATACATTAGAAAACGTGATAGTGTGTATATACTTCATCATTAGTTTTCCCCAAATTTTCATCACATGCTAACCCACATTCATAATTATAAATGCAAAAGTTTTTTTTGCTTTTCCTGTAAAATAACAATAATTGCAGAAAACATGTTTTGCCATAACACTACTGAGTTATTCTACCATTTCCAGATGCTTTCCCTATTTTTATTTTCTTTGTAACGTTCTTTAGAGCTTCCTCAGTTATGTGATTTGTTTTATCTTCTGTATTTTCAGTTTCTTTTGTTCATGTTCAACATGTTTGCCATAACACTACTGAAATCTTCTATCTTTTATTCAAATCTATTCTTTCATCATCAATTCTAGCTTCCAATAGAACTAAACAATTCATTATGTTTAATTTTAATGTTGTCATTGTTACCTTCTAAATACACAAATATTGACAGACGAATTAAGCAGCACAAAAATGTTAATACATATGTCAATTGTATTACTTATATCATTTCAATCGTCCTACGAAAATACAACACATGGTAATAATGTAAGTAATGTTCTACACCACATAAATATTTGTTTTTCAGTGTTATCAAGACAAGTTAAAACCTGCACTGGATCCATAACGATAGTTTCCTGGTAAAAGCAATTATCAACAATTACTTTCTTGTACTTACGTTTAAAAACTTTCAGTCCCCAGAATGTTAATTACAGAAAAACGTATTATCATTACGAAGATAAGGTGGATATTGATACTTTATGTCATAAGATAAGGCCTCAAAGCATAATTTGGACATTGTTTGAAAAAAGTATGTATTATTATATACATCAATACGTCTTAATAGTAAAAAAAATAGTAAAATACCATTAAGTTTTGCATAAAACAAAAGTATTAATAGTTTCATAATTACAGTTATGATATTGGAATGTTGAAGTTATAAGATTCCAAATCTTTACAAGACAAACTCACAGAATTATTCAGTTTATAGTATACACATAATTAGTTGGCAATAGTGAACTACAATATAGAAACATGTAGAAAATATAACAAACACAGCAGAAACTGACACTGATAGCTGTTATAATTATAACTGCAAAAAAGTATGTTTTATAATTTATATCAATAAGTGTTAATAGTTTGTTAACTGCAATTATGATATTGGTATATCTATTGGTTTATATATATTTGAAGCAAATTCTGCTGAATTCGTCTGTTTTTCTCTTAACTGTTAGTGTTGAATATATTTATCTGTCAGTTTTGGACGAAGATTTGAAACAAATTCTGACAGTATTGAATGAAGTTGTCTAACAGTTTTGGATGAATAATTGAAGCAAACTCTGCTGAATGAGTCTTTTTCCCTCTTAACTGTTAGTGTGGAATAAAGTTATCTGTCAGTTATGGATGAAGATTTGAAGCAAATTCTGCTGAATTTGTCTGTTTTTCTCTTAACTGTTAGTGTTGAATATGTTTATCTGTCAGTTTTGGATGAAGATTTGAAACAAATTCTGCCAGTATTGAATGAAGTTGTCTAACAGTTTTGGATGAATAATTGAAGCAAATTCTGCTGAATGAGACTGTTTCTCTCTTAACTGTTAGTGGGGAATAAAGTTATCTGTCAGTTTTGGATGAAGATTTGAAGCAAACTCTGCTGAATTCGTCTGTTTTTCTCTTAACTGTTAGTGTTGAATATATTTATCTGCCAGTTTTGGATGAAGATATGAAACAAATTCTGCCAGTATTGAATGAAGTTGTCTAACAGTTTTGGATGAATAATTGAAGCAAATTCTGCTGAATGAGACTGTTTCTCTCTTAACTGTTAGTGGGGAATAAAGTTATCTGTCAGTTTTGGATGAAGATTTGAAGCAAACTCTGCTGAATTCGTCTGTTTTTCTCTTAACTGTTAGTGTTGAATATATTTATCTGTCAGTTTTGGATGAAGATATGAAACAAATTCTGCCAGTATTGAATGAAGTTGTCTAACAGTTTTGGATGAATAATTGAAGCAAATTCTGCTGAATGAGTCTTTTTCTCTCTTAACTGTTAGTGTGGAATAAAGTTATCTGTCAGTTTTGGATGAAGATTTGAAGCAAATTCTGCTGAATTCGTCTGTTTTTCTCTTAACTGTTAGTGTTGAATATATTTATCTGTCAGTTTTGGATGAAGATTTGAAACAAATTCTGCCAGTATTGAATGAAGTAGTCTAACAGTTTTGGATGATTAATTGAAGCAAATTCTGCTGAATGAGTCTTTTTCCCTCTTAACTGTTAGTGTGGAATAAAGTTATCTGTCAGTTTTGGATGAAGATTTGAAGCAAATTCTGCTGAATTCGTCTGTTTTTTTCTTAACTGTTAGTGTTGAATATATTTATCTGTCAGTTTTGGATGAAGATATGAAACAAATTCTGCCAGTATTGAATGAAGTTGTCTAACAGTTTTGGATGAATAATTGAAGCAAATTCTGCTGAATGAGTCTGTTTCTCTCTTAACTGTTAGTGTGGAATAAAGTTATCTGTCAGTTTTGGATGAAGATTTGATGCAAATTCTGCTGAATTCGTCTGTTTTTCTCTTAACTGTTAGTGTTGAATATATTTATCTGTCAGTTTTGGATGAAAATTTGAAACAAATTCTGGCAGTATTGAATGAAGTTGTCTAACAGTTTTGGATGAATAATTGAAGCAAATTCTGCTGAATGAGTATGTTTCTCTCTTAACTGTTAGTGTGGAATAAAGTTATCTGTCAGTTTTGGATGAAGATGTGAAGCAAATTCTGCTGAATTCGTCTGTTTTTCTCGTAACTGTTAGTGTTGAATATATTTATCTGTCAGTTTTGGATGAAGATTTGAAACAAACTCTGCCAGTATTGAATGAAGTTGTCTAACAGTTTTGGATGAATAATTGAAGCAAATTCTGCTGAATTCGTCTGTTTCTCTCTTAACTGTTAGTGTGGAATAAAGTTATCTGTCAGTTTTGGATGAAGATGTGAAGCAAATTCTGCTGAATTCGTCTGTTTTTCTCGTAACTGTTAGTGTTGAATATATTTATCTGTCAGTTTTGGATGAAGATTTGAAACAAACTCTGCCAGTATTGAATGAAGTTGTCTAACAGTTTTGGATGAATAATTGAAGCAAATTCTGCTGAATGAGTCTATTTCTCTTTTAACTGTTAGTGTGGAATAAAGTTATCTGTCAGTTTTGGATGAAGATTTGAAGCAAATTCTGCTGAATTCGTCTGTTTTTCTCTTAACTGTTAGTGTTGAATATATTTATCTGTCAGTTTTGGATGAAGATTTGAAACAAACTCTGCCAGTATTGAATGAAGTTGTCTAACAGTTTTGGATGAATAATTGAAGCAAATTCTGCTGAATGAGTCTTTTTCTCTCTTAACTGTTAGTGTGGAATAAAGTTATCTGTCAGTTTTGGATGAAGATTTGAAGCAAATTCTGCTGAATTCGTCTGTTTTTCTCTTAACTGTTAGTGTTGAATATATTTATCTGTCAGTTTTGGATGAAGATTTGAAACAAATTCTGCCAGTATTGAATGAAGTAGTCTAACAGTTTTGGATGATTAATTGAAGCAAATTCTGCTGAATGAGTCTTTTTCCCTCTTAACTGTTAGTGTGGAATAAAGTTATCTGTCAGTTTTGGATGAAGATTTGAAGCAAATTCTGCTGAATTCGTCTGTTTTTTTCTTAACTGTTAGTGTTGAATATATTTATCTGTCAGTTTTGGATGAAGATATGAAACAAATTCTGCCAGTATTGAATGAAGTTGTCTAACAGTTTTGGATGAATAATTGAAGCAAATTCTGCTGAATGAGTCTGTTTCTCTCTTAACTGTTAGTGTGGAATAAAGTTATCTGTCAGTTTTGGATGAAGATTTGATGCAAATTCTGCTGAATTCGTCTGTTTTTCTCTTAACTGTTAGTGTTGAATATATTTATCTGTCAGTTTTGGATGAAAATTTGAAACAAATTCTGGCAGTATTGAATGAAGTTGTCTAACAGTTTTGGATGAATAATTGAAGCAAATTCTGCTGAATGAGTATGTTTCTCTCTTAACTGTTAGTGTGGAATAAAGTTATCTGTCAGTTTTGGATGAAGATGTGAAGCAAATTCTGCTGAATTCGTCTGTTTTTCTCGTAACTGTTAGTGTTGAATATATTTATCTGTCAGTTTTGGATGAAGATTTGAAACAAACTCTGCCAGTATTGAATGAAGTTGTCTAACAGTTTTGGATGAATAATTGAAGCAAATTCTGCTGAATTCGTCTGTTTCTCTCTTAACTGTTAGTGTGGAATAAAGTTATCTGTCAGTTTTGGATGAAGATGTGAAGCAAATTCTGCTGAATTCGTCTGTTTTTCTCGTAACTGTTAGTGTTGAATATATTTATCTGTCAGTTTTGGATGAAGATTTGAAACAAACTCTGCCAGTATTGAATGAAGTTGTCTAACAGTTTTGGATGAATAATTGAAGCAAATTCTGCTGAATGAGTCTATTTCTCTTTTAACTGTTAGTGTGGAATAAAGTTATCTGTCAGTTTTGGATGAAGATTTGAAGCAAATTCTGCTGAATTCGTCTGTTTTTCTCTTAACTGTTAGTGTTGAATATATTTATCTGTCAGTTTTGGATGAAGATTTGAAACAAATTCTGCCAGTATTGAATGAAGTTCTCTAACAGTTTTGGATGAATAATTGAAGCAAATTCTGCTGAATGAGTCTGTTTCTCTCTTAACTGTTAGTGTTGAATAAAGTTGTTTGTCAGTTTTGGATGAAGATTTAAAGCAAATTCTGCTGAATTCGTCTGTTTTTCTCTTAACTGTTAGTGTTGAATATATTTATCTGTCAGGTTTCGATAAAGATATGAAACAAATTCTGCCAATATTGAATGAAGTTGTCTAACAGTTTTGGATGAATAATTGATGCAAATTCTGCTGAATGAGTCTGTTTCTCTCTTAACTGTTAGTGTGGAATAAAGTTATCTGTCAGTTTTGGATGAAGATTTGAAGCAAATTCTGCTGAATTCGTCTGTTTTTCTCTTAACTGTTAGTGTTATATATATTTATCTGTCAGTTTTGGATGAAGATTTGAAACAAATTCTGCCAGTATTGAATGAAGTTGTCTAACAGTTTTCGATGAATAATTGAAGCAAATTCTGCTGAATGAGTCTGTTTCTCTCTTAACTGTTAGTGTGGAATAAAGTTATCTGTCAGTTTTGGATGAAGATTTGAAGCAAATTCTGCTGAATTCGTCTGTTTTTCTCTTAACTGTTAGTGTTGAATATATTTATCTGTCAGTGTTGGATGAAGATTTGAAACAATTTCTGCCAGTATTGAATGAAGTTGTCTAACAGTTTTTGACGAATAATTGAAGCAAATTCTGCTGAATGAGTCTGTTTCTGTCTTAACTGTTAGTGTGGAATAAAGTTATCTGTCAGTTTTGGATGAAGATTTGAAGCAAATTCTGCTGAATTCGTCTGTTTCTCTCTTAACAGTTAGTGTTGAATATATTTATCTGTCAGTTTTGGATGAAGATTTGAAACAAATTCTGCCAGTATTGAATGAAGTTGTCTAACAGTTTTGGATGAATAATTGAAGAAAATTCTGCTGAATGAGTCTGTTTCTCTCTTAACTGTTAGTGTGGAATAAAGTTATCTGTCAGTTTTGGATGAAGATTTGAAGCAAATTCTGCTGAATTCGTCTGTTTTTCTATTAACTGTTAGTGTTGAATATATTTATCTGTCACTTTTGGATGAAGATTTGAAACAAATTCTGCCAGTATTGAATGAAGTTGTCTAACAGTTTTTGACGAATAATTGAAGCAAATGCTGCTGAATGAGTCTGTTTCTCTCTTAACTGTTAGTGTGGAATAAAGTTATCTGTCAGTTTTGGATGAAGATTTGAAGCAAATTCTGCTGAATTCGTCTGTTTTTCTCTTAACTGTTACTGTTGAATATATTTATCTGTCAGTTTTGGATGAAGATTTGAAAGAAATTCTGCCAGTATTGAATGAAGTTGTCTAACAGTTTTGGATGAATAATTGAAGCGAATTCTGCTGAATGAGTCTGTTTCTCTCTTAACTGTTAGTGTGGAATAAAGTTATCTGTCAGTTTTGGATGAAGATTTGAAGCAAATTCTGCTGATTTCGTCTGTTTTTCTCTTAACTGTTAGTGTTGAATATATTTATCTGTCAGTTTTGGATGAAGATTTGAAACAAATTCTGCCAGTATTGAATGAAGTTGTCTAACAGTTTTGGATGAATAATTGAAGCAAATTCTGCTGAATGAGTCTGTTTCTCTCTAAACTGTTAGTGTGGAATAAAGTTATCTGCTAGTTTTGGATGAAGATTTGAAGCAAATTCGGCTGAATTCGTCTGTTTTTCTCTTAAGTGTTAGTGTTGAATATATTTATCTGTCAGTTTTGGATGAAGATTTGAAACAAATTCTGCCAGTATTGAATAAAGTTGTCTTACAGTTTTGGATGAATAATTGAAGCAAATTCTGCTGAATGAGTATGTTTCTTTCTTAACTGTGAGTGTGGAATAAAGTTATCTGTCAGTTTTGGATGAAGATTTGAAGCAAATTCTGCTGAATTCGTCTGTTTTTTTCTTAACTGTTAGTGTTGAATATATTTATCTGTCAGTTTTGGATGAAGATATGAAACAAATTCTGCCAGTATTGAATGAAGTTGTCTAACAGTTTTGGATGAATAATTGAAGCAAATTCTGCTGAATGAGTCTTTTTCTCTCTTAACTGTTAGTGTGGAATAAAGGTATCTGTCAGTTTTGGATGTAGATTTGAAGCAAATTCTGCTGAATTCGTCTGTTTTTCTCTTAACTGTTAGTGTTGAATATATTTATCTGTCAGTTTTGGATGAAGTTATGAAACAAATTCTGCCAGTATTGAATGCAGTTGTCTAACAGTTTTGGATGAATAATTGAAGCAAATTCTGCTGAATCAGTCTTTTTCTCTCTTAACTGTTAGTGTGGAATAAAGTTATCTGTCAGTTTTGGATGAAGATTTGAAGCAAATTCTGCTGAATTCGTCTGTTTTTCTCTTAACTGTTAGTGTGGAATATATTTATCTGTCAGTTTTGGATGAAGATTTTAAACAAATTCTGCCAGTATTGAATGAAGTTATCCAACAGTTTTGGATGAATAATTGAAGCAAATTCTGCTGAATGAGTCTTTTTCTCTCTTAACTGTTAGTGTGGAATAAAGTTATCTGTCAGTTTTAGATGAAGATTTGAAGCAAATTCTGCTGAATTCGTCTGTTTTTCTCTTAACTGTTAGTGTTGAATATATTTATCTGTCAGTTTTGGATGAAGATTTGAAACAAATTCTGCCAGTATTGAATGAAGTTGTCTAACAGTTTTGGATGATTAATTGAAGCAAATTCTGCTGAATGAGTCTTTTTCCCTCTTAACTGTTAGTGTGGAATAAAGTTATCTGTCAGTTTTGGATGAAGATTATTCAAACTAGCTGTATATAAACGCAAATGAGAAAACGGGCCTTCATAAATTACAGCTTATAACTATTTCTTTTTACCAGAAACTCAAAAGACTATATACTTCCCAAAGTACAGAAACAAACAGGTGGTGGTTATAACTACAAATGATGTTAAATCTGGTGAATATTTTCTGAATGTAGACATCGTTGACAAAAAGGGAATAAACTATAATACAATTGTACGTATATTTTAGTCTGTATCTTCAATCTCTCAGGTTTTACATTTACAGTGTCTACTCAGTTATCTTGGAAGAGTTCCAATGATATATTTCAGTAACATAAGATCTACGGATGTTAAAACACAAAAATTCGAGATCGATATTACAACCTCCAGATACATAACTGGATACACTCCTCATTGGAGATATAAGTGCACCTATCAACCAACTCCTGATTGCGAAAAAGCTCAATGTAGATATGATGCGAAAGGTAAATTTAAACCAAAATTATCCTCCTCGATGCAAATTAATTTGGTTGCTGAAAGTGTTGTTTGGTTCCATGCCACAACCAAAATATTTCTAATTCATCTACATAGAGTCACAATCTAACAAGTTCCAATTTGCTACTTCATACAAAATAATTTGGTTGCTGTAAATGTGGTTTGGTTCCATTCGACAACCAGAGTATTTCTATTATCTTTACACAGCCACAATCTAACTAACTAACTTTGCAAGTTAAACAACTGTTTCAAACATTTAAATGCATACCTATTTTTCAGGATTAAAATTCGCTGGAAGAACGAACAGTTGCACAAAAACAGTGCAATTTACTGTTGCATTAATATACGGTCTCGAGACTATTTCAGACACACATCTGATATACGTATCAAACTCAAAGCTAAATACGTTAATCCGGTATGTTTTTGCTTTTCTATTTTTCTCTTAAACTATCTGATATGTACACAGCTGCACGAGGAATTGCAATACTGGTGGATTTCGGTCAAATCCAGCAGCAGATATAATAATGGATGCTCATTGTGCATCTGGTTGTAAGCCATTTGAATTCGAAATGGTTGATTGGCAGATAATAGCACAAACAGGCCGTATGATTGGTTATGCTTTATGGTTTTAGAGTAATGATGATTGCGTTTCTAATACAGGTCCTGAGGATAACCCTGATTTCGTTATAAGTAGTGACACCAAGAAGATTACAATTCGAAGACGAACACTTCTATACGATACGTTATACTATGTTTATGCTAATTCTACAGGTAATTATTATTTTTTTAATTAATACCAAAATATCACTCAATATTAGCAATGAGTTATATCAGAAGTGATACGCTAGTTTTTGAGATATCATAATTTTAATATGAGTCACTTCGGAGAACATTTGAAGTAACACCTGATAGCACATTAAAAACTGTGTATCCCAAGAATCGCGCATTGGATTTTAATAAAATTAGAAACACTCAGTTACAACATATCTCTGAATATCAGAAATAATTTGCATCAATATTTATACGCCAATTTCTGACATATCATTTGAGAATCGTTATCAAATCATATAATTACACAACAAGACTAATATATCAAGATTCACACATTGAATATTAACTATTATTTTTTAAATAAATGCCAGCATATCACTCAATATCAACAATAAATTTCATCAGAAACGATACGCTAGTTTTTGAGATATCATAATTTAAGTACGACTCACTTCGGAGAACATTTGAAGTAACACCTGCTAGCACATTTTAAACTGTGTATCTCTAGAATCGCGCATTGGATTTTAATAAAATTAGAAACACTTAGTAAAAATATATCACTTAATATCAGTAATAATTTGCAGCAATTTTGATACGCTAATTTGTGACATATCATTTGAGATCCATTATAAAATCATATAATCACACAACAAAGCTAATATATCTAGATACACACATTGAATATGAATTATTATTTTTCAAATGAATGCCAACATATCACTAAATATCAGTAATAAATTTCATCAGAAGTGATACGCTAGTTTTTGAGATATCATAATTTAAGTACGAGTCACTTCGGAGTAGATTTGAACTAACACCTGCTAGCACATTAAAAACTGAATATCCCGAGAATCGCGTATTAGATTTTAATAAAATTTGAAAAACTCAGTAACAACATATCACTGAATATCAGTAATAATTTGCATCAACTTTGATACGCTAATTTGTGAAATATCATTTGAGAATCTTTATAAAAACTTGTAATCACTCAACAAGACTCATATATCAAGATACACACATTGAATATTAATTTTTATTTTTTGAGTGAATGCCATCATATCACTCCATATCAGAAATAAGTTTCATCAGAAGCGATATGCTAGTTTTTGAGATATCATAATTTAAGTACGAGTCACTACGGAGAACATTTGAAGTAACACCTGCTAGCACATTAAAACCTGAATATCCCAAGAATCGCGCATTGGATTTTAATAAAATTGGAAACACACAGTAACAACATATCACTGAATATCAGTAATAATTTCTATCAATTTTAATACGCTAATTTATGAAATATCATTTGAGAATTGTTATAAAATCTTGTAATCACTCAACAAGGCTTACATATCTAGACGACACATATAATATTAATTATTATTTTTTAAATGAATGCCAATATATCACTTAATATCAGCAATAAATTTCATCAGAAGTGATACGCTAGTTTTTGAGATATCAGTATTTTAGTCCGAGTAACTTCGGAGAACATTTGAAGTAACACCTGTTAACACATTAAAAACTGAATATAGCAAGAATTGCGCATTGAATTTTAATAAAATTAGAAACACACAGTAACAACATCTCAGTGAATATCAGTAATAATTCGCATCAATTTTGATACGTTAATTTGTGATATATCATTTGAGAATCGTTATAAAATCCTATAATCACGCAACAAAACTATTATATCAAGATTTACACATTGAATATTTATTATTATTTGTTAACTGAATGCTAACATGTCACTCAATATCAGCAATAAATTTCATCAGAAGTTATACGCTAGTTTTTGAGATATCATAAGTTAAGAACGAGTAACTTCAGAGAACATTTGAAGTACAACCTGCTAGCACATTAAAAACTGAATATCGCAAGAATTGCGCATTGGATTTTGATAAAATTGGATACACACAGTAACAATATATCACTGAATATCAGTAATAATTTACATTAATATTTATACGCTAATTTGTGGCATATCATTTGAGAATCGGAATAAAATCTTGTAATCACACAACAAGACAAATATATTAAGATTCACACATTGAATATTAATTATTATTTTTTTAGTGAATGCCAACATATCACTCAATATCACCACTAAATTTTATGAGAAACGATACGCTGGTTTTTGAGATATCATAATTTAAGTACGAATCACTTCAGAGAACATTTGAAGGATCACCTGCTAACACATTAAAAACTGAATATCCTAAGAATCGCGCGTTGGATTTTAATAATATTAGAAACGCAATCTAACAACATATCACTGAATATCAGTAATAATTTGTATCAATTTTGATACGCTAGTTTGGAAAATATTATTTAAGAATCGTTATAAAATCATATAAATACACAACAAGACTAATATATGAAGATTTACACATTGAATATTTACTTATATTTTTTTTAGAAAATGCCAATATATCACTCAATATCAGCTATAAGGTTCATTAGAAACGATACGCTAGTTTTTGAGATATCATATTTTAAGTAGGAGTCACTTCGGAGAACATTTGAAGTAGCACCTGCTTGCACATTAAAAACTGTATATCCGAAGAATCGCGCATTGGATTTTAATAAAATTAGGGACGCTTAGTAACAATATATCACTTAATATCAGTAATAATTTGCATGAATATTGATAAGCTAATTTGTGATAGACCATTTGAGAATCGTCATAAAATCATTTAATCACGCCACAAGACTAATGTATCTAAATCCACACATTGAATATTAATTTTTATTTTTTGAGTCAATGCCATCATATCACTCAATATCAGAAATAAGTTTCATCAGAAGCGATATGCAAGTTTTTGAGATATCATAATTTAAGTACGAGTCACTTCGGAGAACATTTGAAGTAACACCTGCTAGCACATTAAAACCTGAATATCCCAAGAATCGCGCATTGGATTTTAATAAAATTGGGAACACATATTAACAACATATCACTGAATATCAGTAATAATTTGTATCAATTTTGATACGCCAAATTTAGAAATATCATTCGAGAATCGTTATAAACTGTTATAATTACGCAACAAGACTAATATATCAAGATTCACACATTGAATATTAATTATTATTTTTTAAAGTAATGCCAATATATCACTCAATATCAGCAAATAATTTCATCATAAGTGATACACTAGTTTTTGAGATATCATAATTTTAGTATGAGTAACCTCGGAGAACATTTGAAGTAACACCTGTAGCACATTAAAAACTGAATATCCCAATAATCGCGCATTGGATTTTAATAAAATTAGAAACACACAGTAACAACATATCACTGAATATCAGTAATAATTTGCATCAATTTTGATACACTAATTTGTGACATATCATTTGAGAATTGTTATAAAATCATATAATCACTCAACAAGACTAATATATCGAGATACACACATTGAATATTAATTATTATTTTTTAAATGAATGCCAGTATATCACTCAATATTAGTAATAAATTTCATCAGAAACGATACGCTAGTTTTTGAGATATCATAATTTAAGTATGAGTAACTTCGAAGAACATTTGAAGTAACACTGTAGCACATAAAAAACTGTATATCCCAAGTATCGCGCATTGGATTTTAATAAAATTGGAAACACACAGTAACAACATATCGCTGAATATCAGTAATCATTTTTATCAATTTTAATACGCTAATTTATGAAATATCATTTGAGAATTGTTATAAAATCTTGTAATCACTCAACAAGGCTTACATATCTAGACGACACATATAATATTAATTATTATTTTTTAAATGAATGCCAATATATCACTTAATATCAGCAATAAATTTCATCAGAAGTGATACGCTAGTTTTTGAGATATCAGTATTTTAGTCCGAGTAACTTCGGAGAACATTTGAAGTAACACCTGTTAACACATTAAAAACTGAATATAGCAAGAATTGCGCATTGAATTTTAATAAAATTGGAAACACACAGTAACAACATCTCAGTGAATATCAGTAATAATTCGCATCAATTTTGATACGTTAATTTGTGATATATCATTTGAGAATCGTTATAAAATCCTATAATCACGCAACAAAACTATTATATCATGATTTACACATTGAATATTTATTATTATTTTTTAACTGAATGCTAACATATCACTTAATATCAGCAATAAATTTCATTATAAGTGATACGCTAGTTTTTAAGATATCATTATTAAAGTATGAGTCACTTAGGAAAACTTTGAGATAACACCTGCTAGCACATTAAAAACTTAATATCCTAAGAATTGCACATTGGGTTTTATTTAAATTTGAAACCCACTGTAGCAATATATCACTGAATATCAATAATAATTTGTATCAATATTTATACGCTAATTTGTGACATATCATTTAAGAATCGTTAACAAATCATATAATCATACAACAAGACTAATATATCTAGATCCACACATTGAATATTTATTATTATTTTTTAAATTAATGCCTATATATCATTTAATATCAGCAATAAATTTCATAAGAAGTGATACGCTAGTTTTTGAGATAGCATAACTTAAGTATGAGTCACTTCGGAGAACATTTGAAAGAACAGCTGCTAACACATCAAAAACTGTATATCCCAAGAATCGCGCATTGGATATCAATGAACTTTAAACCACACAGTAACAATATATCACTGAATATCAGTAATATTTTGCATCAATATTGATACGCTAATTTGTGACATATCATTTGAGAATCGTTGTCAAATCATATAATCACACTAGAAGACTAATACATCAAGATTCAGACATTGAATATCAAATATTATTCTTTACATGAATGCTAACATATCACTCAATATCAGCAATAAAGTTCATTAGAAGTGATACGCTTCTTTTTGAGATATCATAATTTAAGTACGAGTCACTTCAGAGAACATTTGAAGTAACACCTGCTAGCACATTAATACTGCACATCCCAAGAATCGCTCATTGGATTTTAATAAAATTGGAAACACTCAGTAACAACATATCACTGAATATCACTACTAATTTGTATCAATATTGATACGCTAATTTGCGAAACATCATATGAGAATCGTTATAAAATCTTGTAATCACTCAAC
This sequence comes from Othius punctulatus, assembly GCA_951805005.1. Taxonomy (NCBI): domain Eukaryota; kingdom Metazoa; phylum Arthropoda; class Insecta; order Coleoptera; family Staphylinidae; genus Othius; species Othius punctulatus. Next base: position 3,334,213 of record OX638141.1, on the reverse strand, counting down.
AAGACTCATATATTAAGATACACACATTGAATATTAATTATTATTTTTTAAATAAATGCCAACATATCACCCAACATCAGGAATAAATTTTATCAGAAACAATACGCTAATTTTTGAGATATCATTATTTAAGTAAGAGTCACTTTGGAGAATATTTGAAGTAACACCTGCTAGCACATTAAAAACTGCATATCACAAGAATCGCGTATTGGATTTTAATAAAATTGAAAACACTCAGTAACAACATATCCTTGAATATCAGTAATAATTTGTATCAATATTGATACGCTGATTTGTGACATATCGTTTGAGAATCGTTATAAAACCATATAATCACACAACAAGTCTAATATATCTAAATCCACACATTGAATATTATTTATTATTTTTTAAATGAATGCCAACATATCACTCAATATCAGCAATAAATTTCATCAGAAACGATACGCTAGTTTTTGAGATATCATAAGTTAGGTATGAGTCACTTCGGAGAACATTTGAAGTAACACCTGATAGCACATTTAAAACTGAATATCCCAAGAATCGCGCATTGGATTTTAATAAAATTAGTAACACACAGTACCAGATATCACTAAATATCAGTGATAATTCGCATCAATTTTGATACGCTAATTTGTGAAATATAATTTGAGAATCGTTATAAAATCTTGTAATCACTCAACAAGACTCATATATCAAGATCCACACATTAAATATTAATTCTCATTTTTTTAAATAATGCCAACATATCACTGAATATCAGTAATAAATTTCATCAGAAGCGATACGCTAGTTTTCGAGATATCATAATTTAAGTACGAGTCACTTCGGAGAACATTTGAAGTAACACCTGCTAGCACATTAAAAACTGAATATCCCAAGAATCGCGCATTGGATTTCAATAAAATTGTAAACACATAGTAACAACATATCACTGACTATCAGTAATAATTTGCATCAATTTTGATACGCTAATTTATGAAATATCATTTGAGAATCGATATAAAAGTCCTATAATCACGCAACAAGACTAATATATGAAGATCCACATATTGAATATTAATTATTATTTTTTCAGTGAATGCCAGTATATCACTAAATATTAGTAATAAATTTCATTAGAAACGATACGCTAGTTTTTGAGATATCATAATTTAAGAACAAGTCACTTCGGAGAACATTTGATGTAACACCTGCTTTTACATTAAAAACTGTATATCGCAAGAATCACGCATTGGATATCAATGAAATTTAAACCACACAGTAACAACATATCACTGAATATCAGTAATAATTTGCATCAATTTTGATACGCTAATTTGCGAAACATCATATGAGAATCGTTATAAAATCTTATAATCACTCAACGAGAGTAATATATTTAGATCTACACATTGAATATATATTTTTTTTAATTAATGGCAACATATCATTTAACATAATTTTTTTATTTTACTTACAATTTTTGTATTTTGCCAATTTTTACTTATATTATTAAAGGTAACTGTTAAAGGTTGTAATATATAAGTAGAAATCATAAGAAAATTACCATTATAAAAACCAACAGAGTTTCTCATGTTTTAACAATGTCAGCTGAGTGACGATAAATTATCTTATAAATGATAGCATAATTTTATTACGATACTACATAATTGTACAAATACATTATTTACGTTATTTTTTTTAAGACAATATGATTAAAATTTTCGGCCTTCAAACAATACGAAGAATAGAAGCTCCGAAATGCAAAATAACTCCTTCGAGTGGTTACAGTTCAGAAACTTTATTTACAGTAAAATGTATTTACACTGGACACTACAAGTTGTATACACCGCATTTGGTGATATATCAAACATATCCGCCTGAAAGTAAGTACAATTGTTACATCAAAAGCCAAATGTAATATTACTTATATTTCAGAACGCTTACTTAAATGGTCAACTAGTGATGAAGCACAAATTTACGTTGAGGGAAGCTTTAGTAATCAGGTTGAATTACAATTGGACTTTCACGGTGCTTCCAATCAGGCATTCAGAAGCTTTAAAACTACAATAGATGTAAGTAATCTATAAACTTAGTACTGAGAGTTAATTGGTTAATTCTAAAGCATAATTTGTAATCTGGAAAGATTCAATAATTTGAATTGTGACGTTAAAGTATTTCTTATTTTCTATCAAATAATCTCTTCTTCGTGCATTTGGTTTTTAAGCAAAGCACATTTGTAATATTCTCAGATATATATTTGGACTCATTTGAAGAGATATTACCCATCACGTATTTAGTTTTTAAGCAAATACACATTTGTAATATTCTTTGATGTATACATTTCGACTCATTTGAACAGATCTTACGGAGAGAGATAACTGAAGCTACAATCGAGGAACGAATTAGGCTAATGGAAAAGCTTTCAAGGGAAGGGGATAACGCTCAGGCGATGCAGATAGCAATAGGAATTGGAAAAGTAATAGAAACCAAGGAACTTAGCGATGAATTTAATTTAGATGCGATTATTAAGGTTTTGAAAGTATTAAGGAAGGTAAGTCTATAGCACGCAAATGCTTATCAGTGTTACAGTGAATTACATTGCCTCAACAAATTTGAAAACATGCGGCAAAATAATGTTGGTTTGATCGAGAAGCTCAAACTTCAAACAGCGTGTAACGGTACAATACCGGGGTATCATTATAAATTGTAATTAATTTATAAACGTAGAGTGGCTCGTAATCTAAGTGGCGGTACTTCACCTGTGTTTGATTCATGGAATCGTTATAGTGAGAAGATCGATGGTTCGTTGTTCAAGTATTGTGTCTGTTACGGGGAAAATATCAAATTATACGCATCCACAAATATCATCATACAGTAATTTATTCATTCGGTAATTCATATGGTTTTACATTTTAATTTAGCAAGTAAAGTTTGGTTCATTTGGTTATGGTAAATAATACGCTCTACATTTATGTGGTGACTAAGGGTTTATTTAATAAGTAATAATACACAAATAATGAAGAATGACGATTTATTTTGAATTAAAGTTTTGAAATGAATTTATCGATTTTTACGTGGTTTCTGATTATATTTCGTGGTATGCTGACGTGAATTAACGTTATAATTCAAATTCTACTGGTTACTAGTACATGCGATCTGTCCCTGCTAATTACGGTGTTTTAGTTATCTCATTCATTCCACATGCGTTCGTTCATCCATATTTTTATCTTTTATTTACTTGATTTGATTTATCCTCAGATAAAGTTTAGAAGTGTATTTCCCAGCAAATAACATGCCAGTATTAAGGATGACGATTTACCCTTAATTAAAGTTTTGCAATGCATTTACCAAGCAATAACACCCAAATAATTATATCGTAAATTTCGATCGGTGATTTTTGCACGATGGTCAGTTGTGTCTGGCTAAAGTACATATATCTGATCTCATAGCGAGTCCCATACCCTAACCCTATTACGTCTGACGTGTATGAAACATAAGCCCCTCGTTTGTTTTTGACTCTTTTTATTTTTCTTTTCTTTTATTTAATGTATTTTCTTTTGTTTTTAATATTTTCATTTATTTTTAGTTTGTTTTTACTTCGTTTTTTTTTGTGACAATTGAATTCACCTAGCGGATGTGATTCTGCATGATTTTGACATTGATTCATTCACGGATTTATATCCCTTCTTTGCGCATGCTCATGCATGAATTCCCTTGATTCGCATTCATTCTTAATTGCCGTTATGTTTCGTATTTATTAACTTTATTTCTCCTCCGATCATGACTTATGACTTGGATTCATTCAATGATTTATCTATAATATCCACATGCGCGTGCTTCAGGACTATACTGACTCGCTTTCATTCATTTCTCACTCGCTCACGAATTCAAATATGCAAATACTGACCACATGCATTATCGATGCTGAGGGCTGTTTTATTTCACCGGCATGCAATTACAACTTATTAGTTTGACACTCACTCGGCTGATTGTTTAGTGATATTAACTACGCAACGTTAATTACAAGGATTTAGTGATTTGGTATGACATGATGATATTTGCTGATTTTTGTAATAATTATTGACCTTCACGGATACCAGTTTTTAGTTCCCGTTGCGATCACTACCTGGGAAATCCCTTGAGTTTATATCTATTTAAATACCTTCCTGAACTAAGCTCTTTCCCGAATCCCTTGCTAATAAAATATAAATAATAATTAAAACGCATGATAATCGAGTTTTGGTGGTGGTTTATGTGGAGTAGCAATACTTATCATGCGTGACAATATTACGAAGAGAACCATACACGTTGTGGGGTGTGATTGGTTAATATGTTCGACCCGAACACATCAAGGCGTTAGAGCGATATTTGTAGTCTGCTTCTAGCGCGCCGTTCTGTTTCAAAGTGCGTCGCGAAACCCACAGATCGCTCTAATTACCAAGAAAACCATACATGTTATCGTATGAGATTGATGAATGTGTTCGGTTCGCACATACCAACGGGTAAGAGCGATTTTGTAGTATGCCTCTAGCGCGCCCTTCTGTTTCAAAGTGCGGCGCGAAACCCACAAACCGCTCTCATTACGAAGAGGATCACACACCTTTGCGCCAGTTTGGGCGTTTTGTTCTTTCGTAATTTTGTCACAGGATATTTTCCGGCGGATTGCCGAATTAATTTACTTGACACGCGCAATGATTTGTCTGCTAAATATTTCGCAGTGCCCTTCGAAATTGGCAGTTTGATTCGCGTTACTCGATCATCAATTGCGTCAGTACTCACTCATTAACCCTTCCTATCTCTCGCCGACTGGATAGCCGTACTGATGTCGTGGTGGCCCTTGTGGTTGGTGTTGTTTTAATTACTTCGCGGTCTCCCCAAAAATATCTGACTGGTTCAATACTGCCCTAATTGAATTATCCATTTCCCTGACTGTTTATACTAATTGCGCCCCCGTTTACACTCTCGCGATTTGTCTCGTGCCCTCGGCCGGCGAGCACTAAGTGACCTCCCCCCTGCTTTCGCAGATTCTTATATGTTTACCTCCCCATTTTCCCCGAGCCCCGGGCCCAAACACTGCCGGCCCCGATCTTCTACGGTGGTCTACTCGTCCTGGCTAAGTGCCTTTTTCGATGCCTGCGCAATAATTTCTTCCACATGTCGACGCCACTCGATCTTTTGCTGGCGGATTTGTGTTTGCTACCAATACAAATCATGTCCCTTCGTGGTGTGAGTTATCCAGGCCAAAAAGGGCCCTGTTCTAAGAATTTCGGTACGCGTGCATGTATCTGGCGCTGTTTTTATGGTACTTAAGTTAATGATTCTATGGGCCGTAATATTATACTTTCGGTTTTGAACTCCCCGGAATCGCTCACTGTCGGTCTATGGCACATCCCCTGTCTGGTCTCGAGTAATTTATATTTCCATGAACTGTGGATATTTCCGCCCGGCTAGTAAACTCTTGTTACCCTTAAGTTAATGGCTTTTATTGTCCCCATTGTTGATAGAATTCTCCCGGACTGGTTTAGGGGTCTGTGGCCCCCCACGAGTCTGTTTACGTATGTTTACGCCGGAATGCGGATCTTATTTATTTATTAATACGAACGATTTTTCAGCAAAGTACACCTGTCTCACCTACTCGTTGTTTAGCTAAATAAAACATGGTCTGTCGTGGGTCATTTCAAGCGTTTTCTCAAAAGTTTAATTTTAGCACTTACAATATTTGTGCACTACACCATCGATATGAACTTTTTAACTGGTTAAAGAATTGCCCATTTAACAAAGTACATAACATTGAGTAACGCTCTGTATATTCAATAAAAATGTTTATAATAATTTTTTATTCTCATAAATATAGGCACATGTAAATACTATACATGACTACAAACATGTCATGACATCCGTACATATGTATGCTAACGTTGATTATAAGAGCAAGACTTATTATACGGAGTTGATGGAAACGTGCAAAGTAATTGCAAACATGAATGGATCAAGCTATATCTTATCAGAAATGGGAGTGAAGCAGTATGAGCTAATGGATACCTATACTGGGTAGGTAGTCAAAATTTGGCATTACTACTTCTACTACTACTTCTAAATTTTCAAATATGTCAGCTGGATTAACTAATTTTTAGTTAATCTGTACATTGAGTAATTATTACTAATTACTATTAGTACTTAATTAATCAAATGCATGATTTTAGGACATAGTTTTTATACCCAATAGTTGAATCAAACAATTCAAGATAATCTGTACACAGTTTTTATACCCAATGTTTGAATCAAACAATTTAAGATAATCTGTACATAGCTTTTATACCCAATAGTTTAATCAAACAATTTATGATAACCTGTACCAGAAATTGAGTAATTCTGTAATAATATCTTCTGATTTAGATATGCTGATGACTGTGCAACGCGTTTATTATTAGACACTGATATTTATGCTGATGATGGGAACGTTGATACATCTAATTATACAGATAGTTCAGATAATGTTGAAGACTTTGTTCCTGAAACTTACGTCGATTACGATGAGAGACTTAACACAATCAACGTAAGAAATTGCATTCAGTAAGTCCATTATATTTAAGAAATAACATTTCAGAATAAATTGCTTAAAATGAGCGCTTTGGAAATATTGTCGAAAACATCACTGGCATTGACTGATGCAATTAAGACTGGCGGCACAAAAGAAACGAAGAACGATGTGTACCATAGGAAGATAGTGAAAGAAATCGGGAAGAAGTTGTCTAATCGGGAGATTGAAGTTGAAGGTGTACGTGTGATTGCATCTGAAGATCTTGCACTAAACTACGAGCTAAACACAGTATCAGCAATAGTAAGTTCAAAACACCATAAATACACATTTCTTGCTGCATCGAAGTTATTAGTAATAGAAAACATATTACACGCCTAATAATAGTATTAATAATAACAATAATAATAATATTACCGGTGCTGCTCCAGTATTACAATTTTTTGACTTTGTTCGCAGATTGCTTTGGCTATTATTAGCAGAATAGTAATTAAGAAAACTTATAGCCAATTAAATTAAAAATCTCGCAGATTACTTTAACTATTTTTGGCAGAATATTAATTAAGAAAACTAATAGCCTATTACATCAAAGTTCGTGAAACTTTTTGAAGATGTATGTTCTCATTCATTTTCTAAAATTTTCCTTACTTCATCGAATCATTATTAATAGAAAACATATTACATGCTTAATAATAGTAATAATAATAATTATTATTATTGGTGCCCCTCTAATATTAAAATCTTATAACTTTAATCGCAGATTACGTTAACTATTATTAACAGAATGGTATTCAAGAAAACTGATAGCCAAGTAAAGATGAGCGAAGATTGTAAAAACGCTCGTTAATTTTGTTAAACTGACCATAATCATTATAAAAATCGATTTCTTCCTTAGTTTCCAAAAACTTTCTTTACTTGCCTATAAGTGCCCATAAAAGCCCATAAAACTAGTGCTAAAAAATCGAATTATTCCATTAGGTAACTTTGTTTGAAAGAAACATTCTCGACAGAGAAAGATTAGCCACAGGCATTGTGAACATAGGCTTTTACGATCACACAGATGGCAATCACAAACCAATTCGCACGGATTACAATATTACTTTTGATGTTGAATTGGAGCAAGAAGAGTTCTTCGGATTCACACTGACTGTTCCTGCCTCCAAAAGTTTCTGGACACTTCCAAACATAGACTACAAAATGATGGTGCACAGATTAAACCTTATACGTGGAAGTAACTGTTTTGTAAAATTTGGGCACTTACAGAACAATACTAAACTTCAGGTAGGACAATAGAAGCGAAACAATTGTATCTTAATTTGCTTCAATTTACAAAACTTCTAGTATGTTTAGTAAGCTCAATAGTTAGCTATATTGATTGATACTATTATTACTAATGTAGCAGGAATCAGCAAAATGTTGGTCTCTATCTGAAATAGTAGTTGTAAAGTTTGGGCACTTACAGAAAAATACTAAAATGCAGGTAGGACATTAGAAGCGAGACAATATTATCTTAATTTGCTTCGATTTATAAAACTTGCAGTATGTTTAGTAAGCTCAATAGTTATCTATATTGATTGATACTATGAATACTAATGTAGCAGGAATCAGCAAAATGTTGGTCACTATCTGAAATAGTAGTTGTAAAGTTTGGGCACTTACAGAAAAATACTAAAATGCAGGTAGGACATTAGAAGCGAGACAATATTATCTTAATTTGCTTCTATTTATAAAACTTCTAGTATGTTTAGTAAGCTCAATAGTTATCTATACTGATTGATACTATTATTACTAATGAAGCAGGAATCAGCAAAATGTTGGCCTCTATCTGAAATAGTAGTTGTAAAGTTTGGGCACTTACAGAAAAATACTAAAATGCAGGTAGGACATTAGAAGCGAGACAATATTATCTTAATTTGCTTCGTTTTATAAAACTTCTAGTATGTTTAGTAAGCTCAATAGTTATCTATACTGATTGATACTATTATTACTAATGTAGCAGGAATCAGCAAAATGTTGGTCTCTATCTGAAATAGTAGTTGCAAAGTTTGGGCACTTACAGAAAAATACTAAAATGCAGGTAGGACATTAGAAGCAAAACAATATTATCTTAATTTGCTCGATTTATAAAACTTCTCGTATGTTTAGTAAGCTCAATAGTTATCTATACTGATTGATACTATTATTACTAATGTAGCAGGAATCAGCAAAATGTTGGTCTCTATCTGAAATAGTAGTTGCAAAGTTTGGGCACTTACAGAAAAATACTAAAATGCAGGTAGGACATTAGAAGCGAGACAATATTATGTTAATTTGCTTCGATTTATACAACTTCTAGTATGTTTAGTAGGCTCAATAGTTATCTATACTGATTGATACTATTATTACTAATGTAGCAGGAATCAGCAAAATGTTGGTCTGTATCTGAAATAGTATTTGTAAAGTTTGGGCACTTACAGCAAAATACTAAAATGCAGGTAGGACATTAGAAGCGAGACAATATTATCTTAATTTGCTTCGATTTATAAAACTTCTAGTCTGTTTAGTAAGCTCAATAGTTATCTATACTGATTGATACTATTATTACTAATGTAGCAGGAATCAGCAAAATGTTGGTCTCAATCTGAAATAGTAGATGTAAAGTTTGGGCACTTAAAGAAAAATACTAAAATGCAGGTAGGACATTAGAAGCGAGACAATATTATCTTAATTTGCTTCGATTTATAAAACTTCCAGTATGTTTAGTAGGCTCAATAGTTATCTATACTGATTGATACTATTATTACTAATGTAGCAGGAATCAGCAAAATGTTGGTCTCTATCTGAAATAGTAGTTGTGAAGTTAGGGCACTTACAGAAAAATACAAAAATGCAGGTAGGACATTAGAAGCGAGAGAATATTATTTTAATTTGCTTCGATTTATAAAACTTCTAGTATGTTTAGTAAGCTCAATAGTTATCTCTACTGATTGATACTATTATTACTTATGTAGCAGGAATCAGCAAAATGTTGGTCTCTATCTGAAATAGTAGATGTAAAGTTTGGGCACTTACAAAAAAATACTAAAATGCAGGTAGGACATTAGAAGCGAGACAATATTATCTTAATTTGCTTCGATTTATAAAACTTCTAGTCTGTTTAGTAAGCTCAATAGTTATCTATACTGATTGATACTATTATTACTAATGTAGCAGGAATCAGCAAAATGTTGGTCTCAATCTGAAATAGTAGATGTAAAGTTTGGGCACTTAAAGAAAAATACTAAAATGCAGGTAGGACATTAGAAGCGAGACAATATTTTCTTAATTTGGTTCGATTTATAAAACTTCTAGTATGTTTAGTAAGCTCAATAGTTATCTATACTGATTGATGCTATTATTACTAATGTAGCAGGAATCAGCAAAATGTTGGTCTCTATCTGAAATAGTAGTTGTAAAGTTTGGGCACTTACAGAAAAATACTAAAATGCAGGTAGGACATTAGAAGCGAGACAATATTATCTTAATTTGCTTCGATTTATAAAACTTCCAGTATGTTTAGTAAGCTCAATAGTTATCTATACTGATTGATACTATTATTACTAATGTAGCAGGAATCAGCAAAATGTAGGTCTCTATCTGAAATAGTAGTTGTAAAGTTTGGGCACTTACAGAAAAATACTAAAATGCTGGTAGGACATTAGAAGTGAGACAATATTATCTTAATTTGCTTCGATTTATAAAACTTCTAGTATGTTTAGTAGGCTCAATAGTTATCTATACTGATTGATACTATTATTACTAATGTAGCAGGAATCAGCAAAATGTTGGTCTGTATCTGAAATAGTATTTGTAAAGTTTGGGCACTTACAGCAAAATACTAAAATGCAGGTAGGACATTAGAAGCGAGACAATATTATCTTAATTTGCTTCGATTTATAAAACTTCTAGTATGTTTAATAAGCTCAATAGTTATCTATACTGATTGATACTATTATTACTAATGTAACAGGAATCAGCAAAATGTTGGCCTCTAACTGATATAGTAGTTGTAAAGTTTGGGCACTTACAGAAAAATACTAAAATGCAGGTAGGACATTAGAAGCGAGACAATATTATCTTAATTTGCTTCGATTTATAAAACTTCTAGTATGTTTAGTAGGCTCAATAGTTATCTATACTGATTGATACTATTATTACTAATGTAGCAGGAATCAGCAAAATGTTGGTCTCTATCTGAAATAGTAGTTGTAAAGTTTGGCCACTTACAGAAAAATACAAAAATGCAGGTAGGACATTAGAAGCGAGACAATATTATCTTAATTTGCTTCGATTTATAAAACTTCTAGTATGTTTAGTAGGCTCAATAGTTATCTATACTGATTGATACTATTATTACTAATGTAGCAGGAATCAGCAAAATGTTGGTCTGTATCTGAAATAGTATTTGTAAAGTTTGGGCACTTACAGCAAAATACTAAAATGCAGGTAGGACATTAGAAGCGAGACAATATTATCTTAATTTGCTTCGATTTATAAAACTTCTAGTATGTTTAATAAGCTCAATAGTTATCTATACTGATTGATACTATTATTACTAATGTAACAGGAATCAGCAAAATGTTGGCCTCTAACTGATATAGTAGTTGTAAAGTTTGGGCACTTACAGAAAAATACTAAAATGCAGGTAGGACATTAGAAGCGAGACAATATTATCTTAATTTGCTTCGATTTATAAAACTTCTAGTATGTTTAGTAAGCTCAATAGTTATCTATACTGATTGATACTATTATTACTAATGTAGCATGAATCAGCAAAATTTTGGTCTCTGTCTGAAATAGTAGTTGTAAAGTTTGGGCACTTACAGAAAAATACTAAAATGCAGGTAGGACATTAGAAGCGAGACAATATTATCTTAATTTGCTTCGATTTATAAAACTTCTAGTATGTTTAGTAAGCCCAATAGTTATCTATACTGATTGATACTATTATTACTAATGTAGCAGGAATCAGCAAAATGTTGGTTTCTATCTGAAATAGTAGTTGTAAAGTTTGGGCACTTACAGAAAAATACAAAAATGCAGGTAGGACATTAGAAGCGAGATAATATTATCTTAATTTGCTTCGATTTATAAAACTTCTAGTATGTTTAATAAGCTCAATAGTTATCTATACTGATTGATACTATTATTACTAATGTAGCAGGAATCAGCAAAATGTTGGTTTCTATCTGAAATAGTAGTTGTAAAGTTTGGCTACTTACAGAAAAATACAAAAATGCAGGTAGGACATTAGAAGCGAGACAATATTATCTTAATTTGCTTCGATTTATAAAACTTCTAGTATGTTTAGTAGGCTCAATAGTTATCTATACTGATTGATACTATTATTACTAATGTAGCAGGAATCAGCAAAATGTTGGTCTGTATCTGAAATAGTATTTGTAAAGTTTGGGCACTTACAGCAAAATACTAAAATGCAGGTAGGACATTAGAAGCGAGACAATATTATCTTAATTTGCTTCGATTTATAAAACTTCTAGTATGTTTAATAAGCTCAATAGTTATCTATACTGATTGATACTATTATTACTAATGTAGCAGGAATCAGCAAAATGTTGGTTTCTATCTGAAATAGTAGTTGTAAAGTTTGGCTACTTACAGAAAAATACAAAAATGCAGGTAGGACATTAGAAGCGAGACAATATTATCTTAATTTGCTTCGATTTATAAAACTTCTAGTATGTTTAGTAGGCTCAATAGTTATCTATACTGATTGATACTATTATTACTAATGTAGCAGGAATCAGCAAAATGTTGGTCTGTATCTGAAATAGTATTTGTAAAGTTTGGGCACTTACAGCAAAATACTAAAATGCAGGTAGGACATTAGAAGCGAGACAATATTATCTTAATTTGCTTCGATTTATAAAACTTCTAGTATGTTTAATAAGCTCAATAGTTATCTATACTGATTGATACTATTATTACTAATGTAGCAGGAATCAGCAAAATGTTGGTTTCTATCTGAAATAGTAGTTGTAAAGTTTGGCCACTTACAGAAAAATACAAAAATGCAGGTAGGACATTAGAAGCGAGACAATATTATCTTAATTTGCTTCGATTTATAAAACTTCTAGTATGTTTAGTAGGCTCAATAGTTATCTATACTGATTGATACTATTATTACTAATGTAGCAGGAATCAGCAAAATGTTGGTCTGTATCTGAAATAGTATTTGTAAAGTTTGGGCACTTACAGCAAAATACTAAAATGCAGGTAGGACATTAGAAGCGAGACAATATTATCTTAATTTGCTTCGATTTATAAAACTTCTAGTATGTTTAATAAGCTCAATAGTTATCTATACTGATTGATACTATTATTACTAATGTAACAGGAATCAGCAAAATGTTGGCCTCTAACTGATATAGTAGTTGTAAAGTTTGGGCACTTACAGAAAAATACTAAAATGCAGGTAGGACATTAGAAGCGAGACAATATTATCTTAATTTGCTTCGATTTATAAAACTTCTAGTATGTTTAGTAGGCTCAATAGTTATCTATACTGATTGATACTATTATTACTAATGTAGCAGGAATCAGCAAAATGTTGGTCTGTATCTGAAATAGTATTTGTAAAGTTTGGGCACTTACAGCAAAATACTAAAATGCAGGTAGGACATTAGAAGCGAGACAATATTATCTTAATTTGCTTCGATTTATAAAACTTCTAGTATGTTTAATAAGCTCAATAGTTATCTATACTGATTGATACTATTATTACTAATGTAACAGGAATCAGCAAAATGTTGGTCTCTATCTGAAATAGTAGTTGTAAAGTTTGGCCACTTACAGAAAAATACAAAAATGCAGGTAGGACATTAGAAGCGAGACAATATTATCTTAATTTGCTTCGATTTATAAAACTTCTAGTATGTTTAGTAGGCTCAATAGTTATCTATACTGATTGATACTATTATTACTAATGTAGCAGGAATCAGCAAAATGTTGGTCTGTATCTGAAATAGTATTTGTAAAGTTTGGGCACTTACAGAAAAATACTAAAATGCAGGTAGGACATTAGAAGCGAGACAATATTATCTTAATTTGCTTCGATTTATAAAACTTCTAGTATGTTTAGTAAGCTCAATAGTTATCTATACTGATTGATACTATTATTACTAATGTAGCATGAATCAGCAAAATTTTGGTCTCTGTCTGAAATAGTAGTTGTAAAGTTTGGGCACTTACAGAAAAATACTAAAATGCAGGTAGGACATTAGAAGCGAGACAATATTATCTTAATTTGCTTCGATTTATAAAACTTCTAGTATGTTTAGTAGGCTCAATAGTTATCTATACTGATTGATACTATTATTACTAATGTAGCAGGAATCAGCAAAATGTTGGTCTGTATCTGAAATAGTATTTGTAAAGTTTGGGCACTTACAGAAAAATACTAAAATGCAGGTAGGACATTAGAAGCGAGACAATATTATCTTAATTTGCTTCGATTTATAAAACTACTAGTATGTTTAGTAAGCTCAATAGTTATCTATACTGATTGATACTATTATTACTAATGTAGCATGAATCAGCAAAATTTTGGTCTCTGTCTGAAATAGTAGTTGTAAAGTTTGGGCACTTACAGAAAAATACTAAAATGCAGGTAGGACATTAGAAGCGAGACAATATTATCTTAATTTGCTTCGATTTATAAAACTTCTAGTATGTTTAGTAAGCCCAATAGTTATCTATACTGATTGATACTATTATTACTAATGTAGCAGGAATCAGCAAAATGTTGGTTTCTATCTGAAATAGTAGTTGTAAAGTTTGGGCACTTACAGAAAAATACAAAAATGCAGGTAGGACATTAGAAGCGAGATAATATTATCTTAATTTGCTTCGATTTATAAAACTTCTAGTATGTTTAGTAGGCTCAATAGTTATCTATACTGATTGATACTATTATTACTAATGTAGCAGGAATCAGCAAAATGTTGGTCTCTATCTGAAATAGTAGTTGTGAAGTTAGGGCACTTACAGAAAAATACAAAAATGCAGGTAGGACATTAGAAGCGAGAGAATATTATTTTAATTTGCTTCGATTTATAAAACTTCTAGTATGTTTAGTAAGCTCAATAGTTATCTCTACTGATTGATACTATTATTACTTATGTAGCAGGAATCAGCAAAATGTTGGTCTCTATCTGAAATAGTAGATGTAAAGTTTGGGCACTTACAAAAAAATACTAAAATGCAGGTAGGACATTAGAAGCGAGACAATATTATCTTAATTTGCTTCGATTTATAAAACTTCTAGTCTGTTTAGTAAGCTCAATAGTTATCTATACTGATTGATACTATTATTACTAATGAAGCAGGAATCAGCAAAATGTTGGCCTCTATCTGAAATAGTAGTTGTAAAGTTTGGGCACTTACAGAAAAATACTAAAATGCAGGTAGGACATTAGAAGTGAGACAATATTATCTTAATTTGCTTCGATTTATAAAACTTCTGGTATGTTTAGTAAGCTCAATAGTTATCTATATTGATTGATACTAGTGTTACTAATGTAGCAGGAATCAGCAAAATGTTGGTCTCAATCTGAAATAGTAGTTGTAAAGTTTGGGCACTTACAGAAAAATACTAAAATGCAGGTAGGACATTAGAAGCGAGACAATATTATCTTAATTTGCTTCTATTTATAAAACTTCTAGTATGTTTAGTAAGCTCAATAGTTATCTATACTGATTGATACTATTATTACTAATGAAGCAGGAATCAGCAAAATGTTGGCCTCTATCTGAAATAGTAGTTGTAAAGTTTGGGCACTTACAGAAAAATACTAAAATGCAGGTAGGACATTAGAAGTGAGACAATATTATCTTAATTTGCTTCGATTTATAAAACTTCTGGTATGTTTAGTAAGCTCAATAGTTATCTATATTGATTGATACTAGTGTTACTAATGTAGCAGGAATCAGCAAAATGTTGGTCTCTATCTGAAATAGTAGTTGTAAAGTTTGGGCACTTACAGAAAAATACTAAAATGCAGGTAGGACATTAGAAGCGAGACAATATTATCTTAATTTGCTTCGATTTATAAAACTTCTAGTATGTTTAGTAAGCTCAATAGTTATTTATACTGATTGATACTATTATTACTAATGTAGCAGGAATCAGCAAAATGCTGGTCTCTATCTGAAATAGTAGTTGCAAAGTTTGGGCACTTACAGAAAAATACTAAAATGCAGGTAGGGCATCAGAAGCGAGACAATATTATCTTAATTTGCTTCGATTTATAAAACTTTGAGTATGTTTAGTAAGCTCAATAGTTATGTATACTGATTGATACTATTATTACTAATGTAGCAGGAATCAGCAAAATGTTGGTCTCTATCTGAAATAGTAGTTGTAAAGTTTGGGCACTTACAGTAAAATACTAAAATGCAGGTAGAACATTAGAAGCGAGACAATATTATCTTAATTTGCTTCGATTTATAAAACTTCTAGTATGTTTAGTAAGCTCAATAGTTATCTATACTGATTGATACTATTATTACTAATGTAGCAGGAATCAGCAAAATGCTGGTCTCTATCTGAAATAGTAGTTGCAAAGTTTGGGCACTTACAGAAAAATACTAAAATGCAGGTAGGGCATCAGAAGCGAGACAATATTATCTTAATTTGCTTCGATTTATAAAACTTTGAGTATGTTTAGTAAGCTCAATAGTTATGTATACTGATTGATACTATTATTACTAATGTAGCAGGAATCAGCAAAATGTTGGTCTCTATCTGAAATAGTAGTTGTAAAGTTTGGGCCCTTACAGAAAAATACTAAAATGCAGGTAGGACATTAGAAGCGAGACAATATTATCTTAATTTGCTTCGATTTATAAAACTTCTGGTATATTTAGTATGCTCAATAGTTATCTATACTGATTGATACTGTTATTACTAATGTAGCAGGAATCAGCAAAATGTTGGTCTCTATCTGAAATAGTAGTTGTAAAGTTTGGGCACTTACAGTAAAATACTAAAATGCAGGTAGAACATTAGAAGCGAGACAATATTATCTTAATTTGCTTCGATTTATAAAACTTCTAGTATGTTTAGTAAGCTCAATAGTTATCTATACTGATTGATACTATTATTACTAATGTAGCAGGAATCAGCAAAATGTTGGTCTCTATCTGAAATAGTAGTTGTAAAGTTTGGGCACTTACAGAAAAATACTAAAATGCAGGTAGGACATTAGAAGTGAGACAATATTATCTCAATTTGCTTCGATTCATAAAACTTCTAGTATGTTTAGTAAGCTCAATAGTTATCTATACTGATTTATACTATTATTACTAATGTAGCAGGAATCAGCAAAATGTTGGTCTCTATCTGAAATAGTAGTTGTAAAGTTTGGGCACTTACAGAAAAATACTAAAATGCAGGTAGGACATTAGAAGCGAGACAATATTATCTTAATTTGCTTCGACTTATAAAACTTCTGGTATGTTTAGTAAGCTCAATAGTTATCTATACTGATTGATACTATTATTACTAATGAAGCAGGAATCAGCAAAATGTTGGTCTCTATCTGAAATAGTAGTTGTAAAGTTTGGGCACTTACTGAAAAATACTAAAATGCAGGTAGGACATTAGAAGCGAGACAATGTTATCTTAATTTGCTTCGATTTATAAAACATCTAGTATGTTTAGTAAGCTCAATAGTTATCTATACTGATTGATACTATTATTACTAATATAGCAGGAATCAGCAAAATGTTGGTCTCTATCTGAAATAGTAGTTATAAAGTTTGAGCACTTACAGAAAAATACTAAAATGCAGGTAGGACATTAGAAGCGAGACAATATTATCTTAATTTGCTTCGATTCATAAAACTTCTAGTATGTTTAGTAAGCTCAATAGTTATCTATACTGATTGATACTATTATTACTAACGTAGCAGGAATCAGCAAAATGTTGGTCTCTATCTGAAATAGTAGTTGTAAAGTTTGGGCACTTACAGAAAAATACTAAAATGCAGGTAGGACATTAGAAGCGAGACAATATTATCTTAATTTGCTTCGATTTATAAAACTTGTAGTATGTTTAGTAAGCTCAATAGTTATCTATACTGATTGATACTATTATTACTAATGTGGCAGGAATCAGCAAAATGTTAGTCTCTATCTGAAATAGTAGCTGTAAAGTTTGGGCACTTACAGAAAAATACTAAAATGCAGGTAGGACATTAGAAGCGAGACAATATTATCTTAATTTGCTACGATTTCTAAAACTTCTAGTATGTTTAGTAAGCTCAATAGTTATCTATACTGATTGATACTATTATTACTAATGTAGCAGGAATCAGCAAAATGTAGGTCTCTATCTGAAATAGTAGTTGTAAAGTTTGGGCACATGCAGAAAAATACTAAAAAGCAGGTAGGGCATTAGAAGCGAGACAATATTTTCTTAATTTGCTTCGATTTATAAAACTTCAAGTATGTTTACTAAGCTCAATAGTTATCTATACTGATTGATACTATTATTACTAATGTAGCAGGAATCAGCAAAATGTTGGTCTCTATCTGAAATAGTAGTTGTAAAGTTTGGGCACTTACAGAAAAATACTAAAATGCAGGTAGGACATTAGAAGCGAGACAATATTATCTTAATTTGCTTCGATTTATAAAACTTCTAGTATGTTTAGTATGCTTAATAGTTATCTATACTGATTGATACTATTATTACTAATGTAGCAGGAATCAGCAAAATGTTGGCTTCTTTTTGAAACAGTAGTTGTAAAGTTAGGGCACTTACAGAAAAATACTAAAATGCAGGTAGGACATTAGAAGCGAGACAATATTATCTTAATATGCTTCGATTTATAAAACTTTTAGTATGTTTAGTAAGCTCAATAGTTATCTATACTAATTGGTACTATTATTACTAATGTAGCAGGAATCAGCAAAATGTAGGTCTCTATCTGAAATAGTAGTTGTAAAGTTTGGGCACATGCAGAAAAATACTAAAAAGCAGGTAGGGCATTAGAAGCGAGACAATATTTTCTTAATTTGCTTCGATTTATAAAACTTCAAGTATGTTTACTAAGCTCAATAGTTATCTATACTGATTGATACTATTATTACTAATGTAGCAGGAATCAGCAAAATGTTGGTCTCTACCTGAAATAGTAGTTGTAAAGTTTGGGCACTTACATAAAAATACTAAAATGCAGGTAGGACATTAGAAGCGAGACAATATTATCTTAATTTGCTTCGATTGATAAAATTTCTAGTATGTTTAGTAAGCTAAATAGTTATCTATACCGATTGATACTACTATTACTAATGTAGCAGGAATCAGCAAAATGTTGGTCTCTACCTGAAATAGTAGTTGTAAAGTTTGGGCACTTACATAAAAATACTAAAATGCAGGTAGGACATTAGAAGCGAGACAATATTATCTTAATTTGCTTCGATTTATAAAACTTCTAGTATGTTTAGTAAGCTCAATAGTTATCTATACTGATTGATACTATTATTACTAATGTAGCAGGAATCAGCAAAATGTTGGTCTCTATCTGAAATAGTAGTTGTAAAGTTTGGGCACTTACAGAAAAATACTAAAATGCAGGTAGGACATTAGAAGCGAGACAATATTATCTTAATTTGCTTCGATTGATAAAATTTCTAGTATGTTTAGTAAGCTAAATAGTTATCTATACCGATTGATACTACTATTACTAATGTAGCAGGAATCAGCAAAATGTTGGTCTCTACCTGAAATAGTAGTTGTAAAGTTTGGGCACTTACATAAAAATACTAAAATGCAGGTAGGACATTAGAAGCGAGACAATATTATCTTAATTTGCTTCGATTTATAAAACTTCTAGTATGTTTAGTAAGCTCAATAGTTATCTATACTGATTGATACTATTATTACTAATGTAGCAGGAATCAGCAAAATGTTGGTCTCTATCTGAAATAGTAGTTGTAAAGTTTGGGCACTTACAGAAAAATACTAAAATGCAGGTAGGACATTAGAAGCGAGACAATATTATCTCAATTTGCTTCGATTTATAAAACTTCTAGTATGTTTAGTGAGCTCAATAGTTATCTATACTGATTGATAATATTATTACTATTGTAGCAAGAGTCAGCAAAATGTTGGTCTCTATCTGAAATAGTAGTTGTAAAATTTGGGCACTTACAGAAAAAATACTAAAATTGCTGCAAATTTCACAGAAATACTCGAAAATTTGACAGATATTATTCAAAATTTGACAACTAATAAAAATTTTATAGTGTCTTCAAACTTTTTCCGCTTCATTTTAGAATGTTATTAGTTATCACTGACATTTTGACAGAATAATTGAAATTTTGGAATAAATAATTTACATTTTAGCTGAAAGATTTATTGGTATTATTGCACTTTTGACAATGAGTTTCTTGATGTTTGTTAATTAAGTTATACAAACTCTAACGATGCAATTCTGGCGTCTTTGGGAGTTATTTGATCCAAATGAATTTATTGTCTTAAATAATTTAACTCGTTTTGTAGATCGTTTTTACACATAATCGGAGGCCAAAATATCAAGATTTTTCAGGTGAAGTCTATACCATAGATTCCGATATTATATCTAGCCAAGTGATAAAATGCCCGTTCAATATTTCTAATACAGAGGATAGTTTTACCTACGTAGCTGTTTTGCCTCATCAAAATATGTTGACGGTAATTTTTGAACATTGTATCTTTTCGGAGTCAATAAATTTTTGGTTTTCAGCCTGTGGCTGGTGCTAATATTTCTGTGAGTTATAAAATTCAATTTTCACAACAGTCTTGTGTGACATTTGATCGAATACTAATGATGTGGATACCTACAGATTGCGAGGTAAGAAGTAGTTTGGTATAAAAATCATCTTCAATTAATTTTAGAATAATTTCTTCTGCTGAAGCAAGTTACAATCACCAATAAGCGATATTTCATAAATCATTTATGGAAAAATAATCGGTTGGAGCTTGTGAAATATTCATACTTAAAGAAAAGTAACAAATTATCCTTTTTTACAACGACATTTATTTCTCTAAATGTACATTTCAACCACTACATGGTCATCTTCAGTAGACATTTGTACTGTACAAGTACAACTCTCTACTTCAGTAGACAATTGTACTGTACAAGTACAAATCTCTACTTCAGTAGACATTTGTACTGTACAAGTACAAATCTCTACTGAAGATGACCACGTAGTGGTTGAAATGTACATTTAGAGAAATAAATTTCGTTGTGAAAAAGGATAATTTGTTATTGTTCTTTAATCATTCATGGGAATTGTGCCTCAATCAATTTCTGTGTTAAAGTTTTTCCACTTTTTGTAATTGGCATTTTTAATTTCCACCATCAAAACTTCAACATACATGCTGGCACAATTCTGATAGTGCCATATTTGATTTATTAAAATTTTAGGTAATTTTCCATTACATAAACGACAAACCGAAACTAAAATGCATCTGCAAGCACACCTCAATTTACGCAGGAACGCACAAGCTAATCGACAACAAGCTGGATGAAGTCCGCACTGTTGAATATACATCAATTGATTTTGTGAATTACATAATCTTCATCTACGTTGCAACTATATTCCTTGCATATTGCATAGCGTTATCGTTTCTGCCTTTAAGACTGCGCACAATGTTAGGAAGAGTAATGTAATTGAATTCAGCTTGATGTATAAGATTAACCTTCGCATATTCTAGGACAAAGTTGCATTTCTTTCTGATAATAGGAAGAATGATCGATATGCGTACTTCTTGATTGTCAAAACTGGAAACTTGGCTTTTGCAGGTACTACATCTAATGTTATGATCAAATTGCATGGAGACTTGGCTATTAGTGAGGTTAGTGGAGTAACAGCTTATCTTTTATGTTAGTAAGTTTAAAATTGCAGACACTTAAGGCATTATTAATAGAATGCTCAATCTAGTTGTAAAAATATGCACGATATTTAGCACCAATATTTCAGCTGTACTGCGTTTGCTCTATTAATGTCCATTTATATGTTTCATGATGGTATGTTTCTGCTATTAAGCATAACTGTTATTACCAAGAAGCATCCATATGGCAATGTTGCCCCAATGGATTTTATTTCATCCATATTATGATCTTTCAACGTAAACGTAAAATTTAACAATACATTGAATCACAGCTTCAGATTCTTTTGAAATTATTGGTATTGTTAATGCTTAGTGTGAGAAGTCTTCCAAGATCCGGTCTCATAATCTGTGATTAAGTCCAATAAGAGACATACTTACCTTTTAAGATAATCCTCGTATGTTTAAACTTACTGAGGCCCAGATTTCTTTGGATGCTGATATTTCAAGCTTTATTCCAAACAGAACTGAGTACTGCTAAATGATCCATGCGCATTAAAATACATCGATAAGTATGAAGCTAAGTGCATCTAGGCAAAACCCTAAACTAAGCCAGGAGCTTACAGGCGGAGATAATTGCCCATAGCAGTAGAAATATGCCGTAATTACACAAAGCAACTTAAATATGAGACCCAATTTTAACTTAGCCCCACGTCCTGAATTATCCCGATCCTGATAAGCGCCTTCTCCAAAGAGACACAGAAGACTGGTTCTTCTTAACTAATTCCTTGTATCTGGGGAAGATCGAACACGTAGAACTCTGGATTGATGTCATTGGTTATAGACCTTTTTGGTAAGCCACAAATTTTTATAACAACCAGTTTTATTGGTCGAATAAGGAAAACGCGAAAGCACGTGTGGTACTCGCCAGCGCCTCGCACTACAAACTGCTGCCTCGACTGCCAACACCTACCACTGCAGATTCGTACATTACTGTTATATTAATATCTGTTTGTTTCAGGCATTGCGAAAATATTTTAGTAATTGATATGCAAAACACCAAACAATGGCACTTTAATGTGAACAGATGGTTTACGGTTTCCAGTAAAGACTCCTACAGCGTAAAAATCAAATTGTCTGATTCAGCATTTGCCAGAAACAACGTAATCGAGAGTATCCAAAAGAGCGTTCGATTTTACATCGGCGCAGAAAATACATGGAACATATTTTCAAGGTCTGTGAACACTTCTACAATACATGATTGCTATAGCCAATAGCCAATAGTCATGCCAATGATAAATACATAATTATGATATATAAATATTATTCAGTAACTTGCAGACAACATCTCAATTAATGCTGGCTCTAAAATCCTCCATTTCATATTGGAAAGAGTAGTTTTTGCATGTTTCAATATGTTTGCGCGTTTCCAGCCTACAAGATAATTACTTAGCTTATCATGAACGGTTAACAGTTTTACTGTCCATGGTTTATACAACTTGTGCGCTTCTGATATTATTTCTCAACTCACCTGAATGGAAAAGTTCGGACGCTTTTGGCTATGCATGTTTTGGTGTTACTGGTGAAACCGTTGCTTACACATTTGCTGCAAGTGTATGTTCCAGCGCCATCAATCATCCCTTTATTTATTTCTTCAAGTGAGTATTAAATCCCTTAGTAATTTGTATTGTAAACTTCCATGAAGGACGTTTGGTTATAAGATCGAATGCAATCTCAACGATTATAGGCTTTTTAATCGAAACTATATTATACCTGCAAAGGAGGTTTATTGCGTTCCATGAGTTAGGAATTTCGTGAATGGCAAGAGGAAGAGGCTTGCTGTATGTGGAGGTTCAAATTCAGCATCAGTAATTACAAATTCAGTGCCTAGGAGAAAGATAATATAGGAACAATTATTTGGTGGTGCTTCTGAACATCCACATTTTGTCAGCTCCTTCGAAGCTCAATTCGTAATACAAAAACCTTGGCTGCAATAAACCTTCTTCGTACGAAGAATTTCAAATATGATCAAAAATAATATGCATACACACATATTTTAATACTAATTATTTTAGGCATTCTGCTAAACCTAAAAGTAATAATTCATTGCTCATTGAGGAGAATAAGTTTTCGCAAACGGTTTCATACATTACTTGGTGAGTACTCATTATCAAACTTGCAATTACTGAAAAACTATTCTAAACATTGCCTACTTTAGGGGAGTATTATGTACGTGGATTGTCGTCTGTATGGTCTATTTGTTATTGTTTTCAAATTGGGTACCTTATCATACAGCATATATGTGGATTATGTGTAATTTCTGTTCATTACTGTTGAGCGTATTGGTTGTGGAAAACTTGTACATAATCTTCTACAAAATATTAACAAATCGCTTCCAACAGGTAAGAATTTGTCCATACTTTTTGCTCTTACTTTATGATACTCGCCATAAAAATCAAAAAAGTTTTACAGTGTATACAAAAATTTGCAAAACATTTGAACTGTAGCCCGTTTTTTTTATAAGGATCCATCAACATTGCAATTTTTCTCGAAAGTATTATAAGTTCAACAGAAATTGCGAAATAGGTGGATGTTTAAAAGAAAAACGTGTTTTACAAGTATTTTTTTAAGCCAAGAGGCAATAAAGTAAGATCTGCACAAGAATAACAAACTTATCAATTTGTGTAGGTACGAAAAAGGCATTACGATTATCAGCGTATAATTAATGAAGTGGAGCGTCAGAGGAAAGTTCTCTTCAGAATGTTTGGTGAGCTCCTTATGAGGCCATCCTTCAAAATGCATTACTATAGAATGGCATGGGATACATTCATGGTAAGACAATAATATGATAACATGATAATATGATAATAATGATAACGATAATGTATTTATAACTAAATTGGATAAGAGGTTTACATCGGATGGATTATGATGATAATGATGATAACTAAATTGTTTGACATTGATGCCACATTTCAGAAAAAGAAGGACTTTGAAGAAGAGCGAAGCCAAGTAGCTGTACTGTTCAAAACCATGCTTCTGTACGTTCTATTCCTCGTACTAATTTATGTTCTTACATTTATGGGCAATGATCATATAATGTACAAATCGAACAGTATGATGGACAAAATGGTGCAAGGCAATCACGACGAAGCCAAAATGCCACTGAATGAAATCAGATCTACTGATGAGTTCGTATATATTAGTTTGCTTATTTAAATTACTCATCTGAAAAAATATAGTTTGTTTTCAATGAAACCCGAAATTTCTTGAATATTCTAAGAATATTTAAAAATTTCTTTCATATTAATGACAAAGATCAATTGTTCAATTGATTGAGATCAAAGATAAATCAATAAAAAGCAAAAATAAAAAAAAAATCTATGGCACTTCAAAAAACGTATTTGGTCCAAGCTGTTCAGGACTGTTTTAAAGTACTAACTGGAAAGTTAAGGAAAACAGTATCAAAATGTTGATCAATAGAATTTTAGAAATTAGAAATTAACTAGAAAATTTCCAGTTATCAAAATGATGCCACTGAATGAAATCAGATCTATTGATGAGTTCGTATATATTAGTTTGCTTATTTACATTACTCATCTGAAAAAATATATTTTGTTTTCAATGAAACCAGATATTTCTTGAATATCAATGACGAAGATCAATTGTTCAATTGATTGAGATCAAAGATCAATTAAAGCAAAAATTTAAAAAAAATCTATGGCACTTCAGAAAACGTATTTGGTCCAAGCTGTTTAGAACTGTTTTAAAGTACTAACCAGAAAGTTAAGGAAAACAGTATCAAAATGTTGATCAATAGAATTTTAGAAATTAGAAATTGACTAGAAAATTTCCAGTTCTCAAAATAATGCCACTGAATGAAATCAGATCTATTGATGAGTTCGTATATATTAGTTTGCTTATTTACATTACTCATCTGAAAAAATATATTTTGTTTTCAATGAAACCAGATATTTCTTGAATATCAATGACAAAGATCAATTGTTCAATTGATTGAGATCAAAGATCAATAAAAAGCAAAAATTAAAAAAAAATCTATGGCACTTCAGAAAACGTATTTGGTCCAAGCTGTTTAGAACTGTTTTAAAGTACTAACTGGAAAGTTAAGGAAAACAGTATCAAAATGTTAATCAATAAAATTTTAGAAATTAGAAATTGACTAGAAAATTTCCAGTTTTCAAAATAATGCCACTGAATCAAATCAGATCTATTGATGAGTTCGTATATATTAGTTTGCTTATTTACATTACTCATCTGAAAAAATATATTTTGTTTTCAAAGAAACCAGAAATTTCTTGAATATCAATGACAAAGATCAATTGTTCAATTGATTGAGATCAAAGATCAATAAAAAGCAAAAATTTTAAAAAAATCTATGGCACTTCAGAAAACGTATTTGGTCCAAGCTGTTTAGAACTGTTTTAAAGTACTAACTGGAAAGTTAAGGAAAACAGTATCAAAATGTTGATCAATAGAATTTTAGAAATTAGAAATTGACTAGAAAATTTCCAGTTTTCAAAATAATGCCACTGAATGAAATCAGATCTATTGATGAGTTCGTATATATTAGTTTGCTTATTTACTGTACTCATCTGAAAAAATATTGCTTGTTTTCAATGAAACCAAAAATTTCTTGAATATCAATGACGAAGATCAATTGTTCAATTGATTGAGATCAAAGATCAATAAAAAGCAAAAATTTAAAAAAAATCTATGGCACTTCAAAAAACGTATTTGGTCCAAGCTGTTCAGGACTGTTTTAAAGTACTAACTGGAAAGATAAGGAAAACAGTATCAAAATGTTGATCTATAGAATTTTAGAAATTAGAAATTGACTAGAAAATTTCCAGTTTTCAAAATAATGCCACTGAATGAAATCAGATCTATTGATGAGTTCGAATATATTAGTTTGCTTATTTACATTACGCATCTGAAAAAATATATTTTGTTTTCAATGAAACCAGATATTTCTTGAATATCAATGACGAAGATCAATTGTTCAATTGGTTGAGATCAAAGATCAATAAAAAGCAAAAATTTAAAAAAAATCTACGGCACTTCAGAAAACGTATTTGGTCCAAGCTGTTTAGAACTGTTTTAAAGTACTAACTGGAAAGTTAAGAAAAACAGTATCAAAATGTTGATCAATAGAATTTTAGAAATTAGAAATTGACTAGAAAATTTCCAGTTTTCAAAATAATGCCACTGAATGAAATCAGATCTATTGATGAGTTCGAATATATTAGTTTGCTTATTTACATTACTCATCTGAAAAAATATATTTTGTTTTCAATGAAACCAGATATTTCTTGAATATCAATGACGAAGATCAATTGTTCAATTGATTGAGATCAAAGATCAATTAAAGCAAAAATTTAAAAAAAATCTATGGCACTTCAAAAAACGTATTTGGTCCAAGCTGTTCAGGACTGTTTTAAAGTACTAACTGGAAAGTTAAGGAAAACAGTATCAAAATGTTGATCAATAGAATTTTAGAAATTAGAAATTAACTAGAAAATTTCCAGTTATCAAAATAATGCCACTGAATGAAATCAGATCTATTGATGAGTTCGTATATATTAGTTGGCTTATTTACATTACTCATCTGAAAAAATATTGTTTGTTTTCAATGAAACCACAAATTTCTTGAATATCAATGACAAAGATCAATTGTTCAATTGATTGAGATCAAAGATCAATAAAAAGCAAAAATTTAAAAAAAATCTATTGCACTTCAGAAAACGTATTTGGTCCAAGCTGTTTAGAACTGTTTTAAAGTACTAACCAGAAAGTTAAGGAAAACAGTATCAAAATGTTGATCAATAGAATTTTAAAAATTAGAAATTGACTAGAAAATTTCCAGTTTTCAAAATAATAACAGGAAATTTTCTAGTTTTCAAAATAATAGGAATAAACCTTATACCTTCGAAAAATAATTGCATGAAAACTTGTAGTTTTGAAAATAATTAGAGGTAAAGTAAAAGTAATCAAGACACATGATTTTCTCTAAAAATAAAGAAATAAAATATAAATTATTCATGTAAATTATGGTCAGTCCTCATGTGATACTTTTCCAAAGAATTCATTTTAAGTATTTCTTTTATTCTTTACTTCTCATTTCTCTAAGTCTCTATTTTCTCTAAAAATAGAGAAATAAAATATAAATTATTCATGTAAATTATGGCCAGTCGTCAAATGATACTTTTCCAAAGAATTCATTTGAAGTATTTCTTTTATTCTTTACTTTTCAAAGTACATTTTTTTTAGTTGACTTTTCAGTTTATTCTGTTATCAAAGTGACTTTATTCTTACGTTTGGAAATGAGTGAAATGTCTTCCAGACTAAATATTGCAAAAGGCAAGAGAAGCCACTTCATATTTACTTCCCAAAAATCATATAAAATGGTGCATAAAACACACTTATGTGAATATTTCTCATAATAAAGATTCAAAAAATTCAGAAATCACACAGCATGTATAACTAAATGTGTCTTTTAACATCCTATCCTCAGAATAAGCGAGATTGTAAAATTAGGGGGTCGAAATCAATGAAATTTAAAAAAAGTACATTTGTGTTAATATTTTTCTTATTTGCGAATCAAATAATTTCAGAATCACACAGCATGTATAACTAAATGTGTCTTTTATCATCCTATCTTCAGAATAAGTGAGAGTGAATCGAAACGGAAGACATAACGAAAATAAAATGCCAGTGAAAGAAATTATATCTATTGAACTCATCAATATCTTGAATATTGTATGAAAATTTAGAAATTTCTTTCATGTCAATGTCAAGATCAATTGAACAATTGATTGGTATCAAAGATCAATGAGATAAAGAAAAAAAATAAGCATGAATTAAGAAAAATATTTTTATTTGCTTATTTACATTTACTCACCTAAATTAAATATTGTTTTTTTAATTTGTATTCATAAAGACGTCATTAACGTCGTTATAACAAACAATCTAAACAACCGTTTATGTGCAATGCTACAATATTTTATAGCAACGGACGTTAAATTTTTTGTTTTATAGCAACGGACGTTAAAAACCGCCACAGCGGACTTTTCTGTTTAACGAGATAGAGAGAATGAGATACGAGAGGACGATATAACTAGAAGAACGAGATTGCGAATTAATTATTATTTAGTTAATAATAATAATCTAAACACATACAAATTATTTATCTTTCTTTAGATAATACCTTTGACTTTTTAGGTCGGTAACCTCGGGAAATATTTTTCAAAAATTCTTGAGCACTAGCATATCTAACAATTTATACAAATCTAGTATTGAATTTATACATAGCAATATTAGAACTTACTTACTAATATCCACTTTTTCCTTTACTTTTAGCACTTTCTTCAACATTGAAAAATATGACCAAAGACTAGATGGTTTGACTTGTTTCGATTTCTCATTTAAGTAAGCCATAAGGACTTGTTCCGAAGTTTTTCGAACAGACATTTTGTTGCGCCAATCGCAAAACAACTTATACGTTTTTTCGTAAATGGCAGCCGACTTCACGGGCATCAATCGACTTTGTGCTTGTGCAGCTTGCTCGATAACTTCTGGTGGCAAATCATAATCTTCTTCGATATTATCTTCGATATCTGACATTTTGTCAAATTTAATTTGTCAACAACAACACTGTTGTTATGGTTGGAAATAACATATTTCAATATTATTTTCAAATCAATATGTGTACAAATTAAAAAAAAAGTTGTATGTTACACGTACGCTAATGGTCTTTATGGACTTGGCCGGTTAAATGGCTCGGCTAACGCCTCGCCATTTAATCTTCCGGCCGCGTCCATAAACACCTATTTAGCGTACTTGTAACATAAATAACTATTATTATCAATGAATCCGGATTTATTTTGAACATTCTCTGAAACTTTAGAAATTTCTTGTACAGCAATGTATTTTCAATTCTTTTAAGTGAAAATCAAGAATAAAATATAATTTTTCAGAAAGATAGTACAGAAAAATTGTCAGAAAAAACCCTGTCTTTTAGTTTTAAAATTTGACTTAGTATAGTAATATAGTAGTTTAATCTCGGAAAAAATAGTACTTCAGATTTTTTTTTGGGAAGTATTGAGGGACATAAAACAAGTTTAAACCACAAAGGCGTATCCCCACTACATTTGGGAGGTGCCGCCATTTTGAAAAATTATAAAAGTCGATTTATCTCAAATTATTATTATAAAAATGCAATTATTTAATTAATCCAATTATAGTAATTATATTATTAATATAAAAATGCAATCATTTAATTACTCCAATTACAGCAATTATAGCTCTAAGAGCTCCTGTTTGATTAAGAAAAAATCTGATTTGATTTAATTGTTTTCTATTGGTTGCAGACAAAACTTTTGTAAATAGAAATATTGCACATAAAATCAATTTGGATACAAGCTAATTAATTAAAAATGTTCTTGTAATATTTGGAGTTTTGGTAGAATTACAACTTGGTAATGATTATTTGGCAATTTTAGTAGTACTAAATGATGTAATCCTTAAAACAATGACTGTAATAACCGAAAATTAAAAATTTTGATATAAGCTAATTACTGATATTTTACTATAAATTAAAATAAATCTTGTAATATTTGGAGATTTGGTGGAATTAAAACTTTGGCAATAATTATTGCAAATGAATATTTGATAGTACATTATTATAAATGTTTTTGCCGGATTAATAAAATTTTGAAACAAATCATTGGAAATTTGATAATAATTTTGTCTTCAGTAATATTTGATAATAATTTTCTCTTAATCTTTCAATTTTGTAATTTAAAATTGAACGAAATCTTTGAAATTTTGAAAATGAAATTCTTGTAACATTTGGAGATTTGGTGGAATTATAACTTTGGCAATTATTATTGCAAATGAATATTTGATAGTACATTACTATAAATGTTTTTGCCCGATTAATAAAATTTTGAAACAAATCATTGGAAATTTGATAATAATTTTGTCTTCAGAAATATTTGATAATAATCTTCTCCTAATCTTTCAATATTGTAATTGAAAATTGAACGAATTCTTTGAAATTTTGAAAAAAAAATCATTTAGTATTTGGAGATTTGGTGGAATTTAAACTTTGGCCATAATTATTGCAATCCTCGATTTCTCACTTATTTAATACCGAAACTTTGTCGAATTTTCAGGAGTATTAGTTTCAGGTGTACTAAACATAAATTTAATATCAAATATGCAATTAATATATTTTCAGAAATTTCAGTAATAGCTACCTAGTACTCGTCAATGCAGAAAGTTATATCCTCGATTTCTCACTTATTTAATACCGAAACTTTGTAAAATTTTCAGGAGTATAAGTTTCAGGTGTACTAAACACAAATTAAATATCACATATGCAATTAATATATTTTCAGAAATTTCAGTAATAGCTACGTAGTACTTGCCAATGCAGAAAGTTATATCCTCGATTTCTCACTTATTTAATACTGAAACTGTGTCAAATTTTCAGGAGTATTAGTTACAGATGTACTAAACACAAATTTAATATCAAATATGCAATTAATATATTTTCAGAAATTTCAGTAATAGCTACCTAGTACTTGTCAATGCAGAAAGTTATATCCTCGATTTCTCACTTATTTAATACTGAAACTTTCTCAAATTTTCAGGAGTATTAGTTTCATGTGTACTAAACACAAATTTAATATCAAATATGCAATTATTATATTTTCAGAAATTTCAGTAATAGCTACCTAGTACTTGTCAATGCAGAAAGTTATATCCTCGATTTCTCACTTATTTAATACTGAAACTTTATCAAATTTTCAGGAGTATTAGTTTCACGTGTACTAAACACAAATTTAATATCAAATATGCAATTAATATATTTTCAGAAATTTCAGTAATAGCTACCAAGTACTTGTCAATGCAGAAAGTTATATCCTCGATTTCTCACTTATTTACTACTGAAACTTTGTCAAATTTTAAGGAGTATTAGTTTCAGATGTACTAAACACAAATTTAATATCAAATAGGCAATTAATATATTTTCAGAAATTTCAGTAATAGCTGCCTAGTACTTGTCAATGCAGAAAGTTATATCCTCGATTTCTCACTTATTTAGTACTGAAACTTTGTCAAATTTTCAGGAGTATTAGTTTCAGATGTACTTAACATAAATTTAATATCAAATAGGCAATTAATATATTTTCAGAAATTTCAGTTATAGCTACCTAGTACTTGTCAATGCAGAAAGTTGTATTCTCGATTACTGACTTATTTAATACTGAAACTTTGTCAAATTTTCAGGAGTATTAGTTTCAGGTGTACTAAACACAAATTTAATATCAAATATGCAATTAATATATTTTCGGAAATTTCAGTAATAGCTACCTAGTACTTGCCAATGCAGAAAGTTATATCCTCGATTTCTCACGTATTTAATACTGAAACTTTATCAAATTTTCAGGAGTATTAGTTTCACGTGTACTAAACACAAATTTAATATCAAATAGGCAATTAATATATTTTCAGAAATTTCAGTAATAGCTACCTAGTACTTGTCAATGCAGAAAGTTATATCCTCGATTTCTCACTTATTTAATACTGAAACTTTGTCAAATTTTCAGGAGTATTAGTTTCAGATGTACTTAATACAAATTTAATATCAAATCGGCAATTAATATTTTCAGAAATTTCAGTATTAGCTACCTAGTACTTACCAATGCAGAAAGTTATATCCTTGATTTCTCACTTATTTAATACTGAAACTTTGTCAAATTTTTAGGAGTGTTAGTTTCAGGTGTACTTAACACAAATTTAATATCAGATATGCAATTAATATTTTTTCAGAAATTTCAGTAACAGCTGCCTAGTACTTGTCAATGCAGAAAGTTATATCCTCGATTTCTCACTTATTTAGTACTGAAACTTTGTCAAATTTTCAGGAGTATTAGTTTCAAGTGTACTAAACATAAATTTAATAACAAATATGCAATTAATATATTTTCAGAAATTTCAGTAATAGCTACCTAGTACTTGCCAATGCAGAAAGTTATATCCTCGATTTCTCACTTATTTAATACTGAAACTTTGTCAAATTTTCAGGAGTATTAGTTTCAGGTGTACTAAACATACATTTAATATCAAATATGCAATTAATATATTTTCAGAAATTTCAGTAATAGCTACCTAGTACTTGCCAATGCAGAAAGTTATATCCTCGATTTCTCACTTATTTAAAACTGAAACCTTATCAAATTTTCAGGAGTGTTAGTTTCAGGTGTACTAAACATAAATTTAATATCAAATATGCAATTAATATATTTTCAGAATATTCAGTAATAGCTACCTAGTACTTGCCAATGCAGAAAGTTAAATCCTCGATTTCTCACTTATTTAATACTGAAACATTGTCAAATTTTCAGGAGTATTAGTTTCAGGTGTACTAAACATAAATTAAATATCAAATACGCAATTAATATATTTTCAGAAATTTCAGTAATAGCTACCTAGTACTTGTCAATGCAGAAAGTCATATCCTCGATTTCTCACTTATTTAATACTGAAACTTTGTCAAATTTTCAGGAGTATTAGTTTCAGATGTACTAAACACAAATTTAATATCAAATAGGCAATTAATATATTTTCAGAAATTTCAGTAATAGCTACCTGGTACTTGCCAATGCAGAAAGTTGTATCCTCGATTTCTCACTTATTTAATACTGAAACCTTATCAAATTTTCAGGAGTATTAGTTTCAGGTGTACTAAATACAAATTTTATATCAAATATGCAATTAATATATTTTCAGAAATTTCAGTAATAGCTGCCTAGTACTTGTCAATGCAGAAATTTATATCCTCGATTTCTCACTTATTTAATACTGAAACTTTGTCAAATTTTCAGGAGCATTAGTTTCAGGTGTACTAAACATAAATTTAATATCAAATATGCAATTAATATATTTTCAGAAATTTCAGTTATAGCTACCTAGTACTTGCCAATGCAGAAAGTTATATCCTCGATTTTCTCACTTATTTAATACTGATATTATGTGAAATTTTCAGGAGTATTAGATTCAGGTGTACTAAACAGAAATTTAATATCAAATATGTAAATAATATATTTTCAGAAATTTCAGTAATAGCTACCTAGTACTTGTCAATGCAGAAAGTTATATCCTCGATTTCTCACTTATTTAATACTGAAACTTGGTCAAAATTTCAGGAGTATTAGTTTCAGGTATACTAAACACAAATTTAATATCAAATCTGTAATTAATATATTTTCAGAAATTTCAGTAATAGCTACCAAGTACTTGTCAATGCAGAAAGTTATATCCTGGATTTCTCAGTTATTTAATACTGAAATTTTGTCAAATTTTCAGGAGTATTAGTTCTAGGTGTACTAAACATAAATTTAATATCAAATGTGCAAATAATATATTTTCAGAAATTTCAGTAATAGCTACCTAGTACTTGCCAATGCAGAAAGTTATATCCTCGATTTCTCACTTATTTAATACTGAAACTTTGTCAAATTTTCAGGAGTATTAGTTTCAGGTGTACTAAACATAAACTTAATATCAAATATACAATTAATATATTTTCAGAAATTTCAGTAATAGCTACCTAGTACTTGCCAATGCAGAAAGTTATATCCTCGATTTCTCACTTATTTAATACTGAAACTTTGTCAAATTTTCAGGAGTATTAGTTACAGGTGTACTAAATACAAATTTAATATCAAATGTGCAATTATTATATTTTCAGAAATTTCAGTAATTTGACCTAGCAATTTGATTAATTTTTGCAAATGAATATTTGATTGTACATTACTATAATAGTTTTTACTCGATTAATAAAATTTTGAAGCAAATCATTAGAGATTTAATAATAATCTTATGTTAAGAAATATTTGATAATAATCTTCCCTTAATCTTCCAATATTGTAATTGAAAATTAATCGAAATCTTTAAATATTTTCACTTCTCAGAAAAAATCCGAAGTATTATTTTTTCCGAGGTAAAGACAGATTTTAAAATATAATTAACGTTCCATCTTTGTAGCATGTATGAGTACATAAACGCCACCATAATTCCTATGTTAAACCCCATCAAATGGTATGGAAACTATTATCTGCGAGATCCTGGATTGATCGAAGATTACAGCACAAAAATTTTAGGCGTATGCCAGTTGAGACAGCAGAGGAGGAATCAGACTTGCCACTGGCCTGAGATACTAAATGTTACACATCATTACTGCAGTAATACTAATCCAGCAATTTTTAAAGATGACGACTACAACAATGGATCAAAAATTTCGCAAGCAATGGGTAATTGAGCAAAATATATCCAATACATCTTTCAAACTTTTTTCAATTTAACCAATATTTATGCTAATTAACCATTAATTAACAATAGTGAAAAGGCTATGGATAAACAAAAATAATATTCATAACCAATTGCAAAATATTCCTGTTTAGTTAGAACAATAATGGATTCAAAATTTTGCAAGCAATAGGTAATGGAGCAAAATATATCCAATACATCTTTCAAACTTTTTTTCATTTTAATCAATATTTATGCTAATTAACCATTAATTAACAATAGTGAAAAGGCTATGGATAAACAAAAATAAAATTCATAACCAATTGCAAAATATTCCTGTTTAGTTAGAACAATAATGGATTCAAAATTTTGCAAGCAATGGGTAATGGAGCAAAATATATCCAATACATCTTTCAAACTTTTTTCAATTTAATCAATATTTATGCTAATTAACCAATAATTAACAATAATGAAAAGGCTATGGATAAACAAAAAAAAAATCATAACCATTTGCAAAATAATCCTGTTTAGTTAGAACAATAATGGATTCAAAATTTTGCAAGCAATGGGTAATTGAGCAAAATATATCCAATACATTTTTCAAACTTTTTTTCAATTTAATCAAAATTTATGCAAAGTAACCATTAATTAACAATAATGAAAAGGCTATGGATAAACAAAAAAAAAATTCATAACCAATTGCAAAATAATCCTGTTTAGTTAGAACAATAATGGATTCAAAATTTTGCAAGCAATGGGTAATGGAGCAAAATGTATCCAATACATCTTTCAAACTTTTTTCAATTTAATCAATATTTATGCTAATTAACCATTAATTAACAATAGTGAAAAGGCTATGGATAAACAAAAATAAAATTCATAACCAATTGCAAAATATTCCTGTTTAGTTAGAACAATAATGGATTCAAAATTTTGCAAGCAATGGCTAATGGAGCAAAATATATCCAATACATCTTTCAAACTTTTTTCAATGCAATCAATATTTATGCTAATTAACCATTAATTAACAATAATGAAAAGGCTATGGATAAACAAAAAAAAATTCATAACCAATTGCAAAATATTCCTGTTTAGTTAGAACAATAATGGATTCAAAATTTTGCAAGCAATAGGTAATGGAGCAAAATATATCCAATACATCTTTCAAACTTTTTTTCATTTTAATCAATATTTATGCTAATTAACCATTAATTAACAATAGTGAAAAGGCTATGGATAAACAAAAAAAAAATTCATAACCAATTGCAAAATAATCCTGTTTAGTTAGAACAATAATGGATTCAAAATTTTGCAAGCAATGGGTAATGGAGCAAAATGTATCCAATACATCTTTCAAACTTTTTTCAATTTAATCAATATTTATGCTAATTAACCATTAATTAACAATAGTGAAAAGGCTATGGATAAACAAAAATAAAATTCATAACCAATTGCAAAATATTCCTGTTTAGTTAGAACAATAATGGATTCAAAATTTTGGAAGCAATAGGTAATGGAGCAAAATATATCCAATACATCTATCAAACTTTTTTCAATTTAATCAAAATTTATGCTAATTAACCATTAATTAACAATAATGAAAAGGCTATGGATACACAAAAAAAAATTCATAACCAATTTACAAAATAATCCTGTTTAGTTAGAACAATAATGGATTCAAAATTCTGCAAGCAATGGGTAATGGAGCAAAATATATCCAATACATCTTTCAAACTTTTTTCAATTTAATCAATATTTATGCTAATTAACCAATAATTAACAATAATGAAAAGGCTATGGATAAACAAAAAAAAAATCATAACCATTTGCAAAATAATCCTGTTTAGTTAGAACAATAATGGATTCAAAATTTTGCAAGCAATGGGTAATTGAGCAAAATATATCCAATACATTTTTCAAACTTTTTTTCAATTTAATCAAAATTTATGCAAAGTAACCATTAATTAACAATAATGAAAAGGCTATGGATAAACAAAAAAAAAATTCATAACCAATTGCAAAATAATCCTGTTTAGTTAGAACAATAATGGATTCAAAATTTTGCAAGCAATGGGTAATGGAGCAAAATGTATCCAATACATCTTTCAAACTTTTTTCAATTTAATCAATATTTATGCTAATTAACCATTAATTAACAATAGTGAAAAGGCTATGGATAAACAAAAAAAAAATTCATAACCAATTGCAAAATAATCCTGTTTAGTTAGAACAATAATGGATTCAAAATTTTGCAAGCAATGGGTAATGGAGCAAAATGTATCCAATACATCTTTCAAACTTTTTTCAATTTAATCAATATTTATGCTAATTAACCATTAATTAACAATAATGAAAAGGCTATGGATAAACAAAAAAAAATTCATAACCAATTGCAAAATATTCCTGTTTAGTTAGAACAATAATGGATTCAAAATTTTGGAAGCAATAGGTAATGGAGCAAAATATATCCAATACATCTATCAAACTTTTTTCAATTTAATCAAAATTTATGCTAATTAACCATTAATTAACAATAATGAAAAGGCTATGGATACACAAAAAAAAATTCATAACCAATTTACAAAATAATCCTGTTTAGTTAGAACAATAATGGATTCAAAATTCTGCAAGCAATGGGTAATGGAGCAAAATATATCCAATACATCTTTCAAACTTTTTTCAATTTAATCAATATTTATGCTAATTAACCATTAATTAACAATAATGAAAAGGCTATGGATAAACAAAAAAAAATTCATAACCAATTGCAAAATAATCCTGTTTAGTTAGAACAATGATGGATTCAAAATTTTGCAAGCAATGGGTAATGGAGCAAAATATATCCAATACATCTTTCAAACTTTTTTCAATTTAATCAATATTTATGCTAATTAACCATTAATTAACAATAATGAAAAGGCTATGGATAAACAAAAAAAAATCATAACCAATTGCAAAATAATCCTGTTTAGTTAGAATAATAATGGATTCAAAATTTTGCAAGCAATGGGTAATGGAGCAAAATATATCCAATACATCCTTCAAACTTTTTTCAATTTAATCAATAATTATGCTAATTAACCATTAATTAACAATAATGAAAAGGCTAAGGATAAACAAAAAAAAAATCATAACCAATTGCAAAATAATCCTGTTTAGTTAGAATAATAATGGATTCAAAATTTTGCAAGCAATGGGTAATGGAGCAAAATATATCCAATACATCTTTCAAACTTTTTTCAATTTAATCAATATTTATGCTAATTAACCATTAATTAACAATAATGAAAAGGCTATGGATAAACAAAAAAATATATATTCATAACCAATTGCAAAATAATTCTGCTTAGTTAGAACAATAATGGATTCAAAATTTTGCAAGCAATGGGTAATGGAGCAAAATATGTCCAATACATGTTTCAAACTTTTTTCAATTTAATCAATATTTATGCTAATTAACCATTAATTAACAATAATGAAAAGACTATGGATAAACAAAAAAAAATTCATAACCAATTGCAAAATAATCCTGTTTAGTTAGAAGAATAATGATTAAAAATTTTGCAAGCAATGGGTAATGGAGCAAAATATATCCAATACATCTTTCAAACTTTTTTCAATTTAATCAATATTTATGCAAATTAACCATTAATTAACAATAATGAAAAGGCTATGGATACACAAAAAAAAAAATCATTACCAATTGCAAAATAATCCTGTTTAGTTAGAATAATAATGGATTCAAAATTTTGCAAGCAATGGGTAATGGAGCAAAATATATCCAATACATCTTTCAAACTTTTTTCAATTTAATCAATATTTATGCTAATTAACCATTAATTAACAATAATGAAAAGGCTATGGATAAACAAAAAAAAATTCATAACCAATTGCAAAATAATCCTGTTTAGTTAGAACAATGATGGATTCAAAATTTTGCAAGCAATGGGTAATGGAGCAAAATATATCCAATACATCCTTCAAACTTTTTTCAATTTAATCAATAATTATGCTAATTAACCATTAATTAACAATAATGAAAAGGCTAAGGATAAACAAAAAAAAAATCATAACCAATTGCAAAATAATCCTGTTTAGTTAGAATAATAATGGATTCAAAATTTTGCAAGCAATGAGTAATGGAGCAAAATATATCCAATACATCTTTCAAACTTTTTTCAATTTAATCAATATTTATGCTAATTAACCATTAATTAACAATAATGAAAAGGCTATGGATAAACAAAAAAAAATCATAACCAATTGCAAAATAATCCTGTTTAGTTAGAACAATAATGGATTCAAAATTTTGCAAGCAATGGGTAATGGAGCAAAATATATCCAATACATCTTTCAAACTTTTTTCAATTTAATCAATATTTATGCTAATTAACCATTAATTAACAATAATGAAAAGGCTATGGATAAACAAAAAAATATATATTCATAACCAATTGCAAAATAATTCTGCTTAGTTAGAACAATAATGGATTCAAAATTTTGCAAGCAATGGGTAATGGAGCAAAATATGTCCAATACATGTTTCAAACTTTTTTCAATTTAATCAATATTTATGCTAATTAACCATTAATTAACAATAATGAAAAGACTATGGATAAACAAAAAAAAATTCATAACCAATTGCAAAATAATCCTGTTTAGTTAGAAGAATAATGATTAAAAATTTTGCAAGCAATGGGTAATGGAGCAATATATATCTAATACATCTTTCAAACTTTTTTCAATTTAATCAATATTTATGCAAATTAACCATTAATTAACAATAATGAAAAGGCTATGGATACACAAAAAAAAAAATCATAACCAATTGCAAAATAATCCTGTTTAGTTAGAACAATAATGGATTCAAAATTTTGCAAGCAATGGCTAATGGAGCAAAATATATCCAATACATCTTTCAAACTTTTTTCAATTTAATCAAAATTTATGCAAATTAACCATTAATTAACAATAATGAAAAGGCTATAGATAAACAAAAAAATATATATTCATAACCAATTGCAAAATAATTCTGCTTAGTTAGAACAATAATGGATTCAAAATTTTGCAAGCAATGGGTAATGGAGCAAAATATGTCCAATACATGTTTCAAACTTTTTTCAATTTAATCAATATTTATGCTAATTAACCATTAATTAACAATAATGAAAAGGCTATGGATAAACAAAAAAAAAATCATAACCAATTGCAAAATAATCCTGTTTAGTTAGAACAATAATGGATTCAAAATTCTGCAAGCAATGGGTAATGGAGCAAAATATATCAAATATATCTTTCAAACGTTATTTAGTGTAATCAACATTTATAGTAACAGTAATTAGCAATAATATACAGGCAATTGATAAATTCAAAGAAAGAAACATACATTTACTACCAATTTTAAAAAAATCCAGATTCGTTAGGAAATATTCCGCAATCTTTTAAATCCATCTTTTAAAATTGGTAGTAAATGTATGTTTCTTTCTCTGAATTTATCAACTGCCTGTATATTTATTGCTAATTACTGTTACCATAAATGCTGGTTACACGAATGAATGAATGAATATCATTCAAAATATCATTTGTGTGTATATCATTCAAACTATCGAACTTAACATTCATCTTATCCTTTCTTATCCTCCAGATTCCACAATGCAGCTGGTGTTTATTGATTGATGTTATTGATTATTATATCATTCAAATCATGGAACTTCAAATTCATATAATCTTTTCTAATCTTCCAGGACATTCATAATTAAAAAAAAAAATTAGATGAATTGCTTTGACTTTATATCACTACGTTAAT
The DNA here is from genome assembly GCA_951805005.1 of Othius punctulatus. Taxonomy (NCBI): domain Eukaryota; kingdom Metazoa; phylum Arthropoda; class Insecta; order Coleoptera; family Staphylinidae; genus Othius; species Othius punctulatus. The sequence goes on along the minus strand of OX638141.1, from coordinate 3,293,688 downwards.
TAAAATTTTAGGATCATTATCAATGTACAGTGGCGAAGGCTATGTAATGAATCTGGGAAGAACCTTTCATAATTCCCGCTTCATTCTTAACGTCTTAAAGTTGAATAACTGGATCGACATCAACACAAAAGTACTCTTCATAGAGTTCTGGACTTACAACGCAAACTACAATCTATTCAATGCCGTAAGAGTTATTATAGAGAGAGATCTGTCAGGTCGTATCGTAACATCAAAGTCTGTAAGGATTTTTGAAAATAATAACATTGTCGTAATAATAATAATTACAATTTGCAGATTGCCACAGCACATTTAACATTTCGCAGTAACTTAATGGCGATGAGCACAATGATTTTATTAGCAGTATTGTTGGTCGTTATATGTGTAATGCTTGGAAGTGGAATTTGGATTATAGTGACGAAACGTCGCAGTTATTTTGAAAATTTGTGGAACGCTTTTGACTCATTGTTGGTCATCCAGAGTTTAACAGTGGTTGTTTTGGCCTACATAAGACATGGGAAGGTTTTAGCTTTGCTGGAACAACTGGAAGAAGCTAATCATAATAGTTTCGTTAATTACTTTACCGTAATTGATCTTTTACGTACCATCAACATTGTTTCGGGGACTTTACTTTGCATGTCAACTATAAGGCTGTGGAAGTTTTTGCGATTCGCAAAAGTATTTCAGTTAATGGAAAGATCAATAATGAATTCTGCCAGAGAAATAATGGTCATAATGTTGTATCAAATTTTTGTGTTTATAATGTTTTCGATATATTTTTACGGTGCCATGGGTTATATCCTTGACCAGTTTTGTAACTTTCCTACATCATTAATGTCCGTTTACCTGATTTCGTTAGATTTCATCAGAGATTTTGATCGAAAAAGTATTCGCTATGGTGGATTAATAACGTACGCGTTTTACATAGCCTTCATGCTAATTACACTTGTGTTTTATAACTTCTACAAGACAGTCTTCATTAATGGTTTTATTGCGAGCAAAATTTACTTTTCAAACAAAACGATTCAGTACAGCTTAAAAGATTATGTATGCGATGAGTCTCGATACTATGCTGAAATAGTTAAAAGGCAACAAAGGTTGATCCGTTTAAAAGGTGGTCACGAAGAAGTTGCCAATAAATATGTTACACCAAAAGCACCAGCGCATAGGTATGCAGATTCTGTGGTAATGTCGAAGGAGAAGATGTTGGTCATGCGCTTGATAGCCATTACAGTTGCCAGGCGATCAATAAGATTCGGCAAAATGGAGCTCTTGAGTGATCAAGATCTTGAGATTGCCGTGGCTATTATCAAACTTTTGGGGCTTCTTCAAAAGCCATCTTCAGAAGAAGAACAGCACAAGCTTGACCACTATATCTTCTTTATTGGCAAAGATGCAGCGCACGGGAATAAGATCAAGTTCGTCAGCAATTTGAAGATGCTGCAAATGGAGTATGTTGTGGAGAAAATGTTAAGACATGATGATGCCAATCTCGAAGATATGATGGATGTACATAATTTTCACGTTTCGGGAGATGCCGAACGTTTGGAGCGCTACAGGAAAAGTGTTAACTTGTTATCGGATACAATTGAAAAGATCAAAATAAAAACGATTAATTGTTAAGTACAATGAATAAAATATGTTGAGAATATAAACGATTAGTGGTTTTGATTAATGTTGAGTGAATTTTAAGGTTATTGAAGTGATTATTCAAAAATAAAACAAAATATAAGTTTCGTAACAGTTAAATCCATAATTAATAAAATATAAGTAATGTAGATTAGAACAACTTATCTATTAAGTCAGATGGGAAACCATTTGTGGTCACCTGACTTATATAAGTAATAATCCACATTCGGAGTTTGTGGAAAAAGTTTGTATCAAAAATATAATGAAAACAGATGAAATAAGTTACTTATCTATTAAGTCAGGTGGGAAACCATTTGTGGTCACCTGACTTATATAAGTAGTAGTCCACATTCGGAGTTTGTGGAAAAAGTTTGTATCAAAAATATAATGAAAACAGATGAAATAAGTTACTTATCTATTAAGTCAGGTGGGAAACCATTTGCGGTCACCTGACTTATATAAGTAATAATCCACATTCGGAGTTTGTGGAAAAAGTTTGTATCAAAAATATAATGAAAACAGATGAAATGAGTTACTTAACTATTAAGTCAGGTGGGAAACCATTTGTGGTCACCTGACTTATATAAGTAGTAATCCACATTCGGAGTTTGTGGAAAAAGTTTGTATCAAAAATATAATGAAAACAGATGAAATAAGTTACTTATCTATTAAGTCAGGTGGGAAACCATTTGTGGTCATCTGACTTATATAAGTAGTAATCCACATTCGGAGTTTGTGGAGAGAGTTTGTATCAAAAATATAATGAAAACAGATGAAATAAGTTACTTATCTATTAAGTCAGATGGGAAACCATTTGTGGTCACCTGACTTATATAAGTAATAATCCACATTCGGAGTTTGTGGAAAAAGTTTGTATCAAAAATATAATGAAAACAGATGAAATGAGTTACTTATCTATTAAGTCAGGTGGGAAACCATTTGTGGTCACCTGACTTATATAAGTAATAATCCACATTCGGAGTTTGTGGAAAAAGTTTGTATCAAAAATATAATGAAAACAGATGAAATAAGTTACTTATCTATTAAGTCAGGTGGGAAACCATTTGTGGTCATCTGACTTATATAAGTAGTAATCCACATTCGGAGTTTGTGGAGAGAGTTTGTATCAAAAATATAATGAAAACAGATGAAATAAGTTACTTATCTATTAAGTCAGATGGGAAACCATTTGTGGTCACCTGACTTATATAAGTAATAATCCACATTCGGAGTTTGTGGAAAAAGTTTGTATCAAAAATATAATGAAAACAGATGACATAAGTTACTTATCTATTAAGTCAGGTGGGAAACCATTTGTGGTCACCTGACTTATACAAGTAGTAATCCACATTCGGAGTTTGTGGAAAAAGTTTGTATCAAAAATATAATGAAAACAGATGAAATAAGTTACTTATCTATTAAGTCAGATGGGAAACCATTTGTGGTCACCTGACTTATATAAGTAATAATCCACATTCGGAGTTTGTGGAAAAAGTTTGTATCAAAAATATAATGAAAACAGATGACATAAGTTACTTATCTATTAAGTCAGGTGGGAAACCATTTGTGGTCACCTGACTTATACAAGTAGTAATCCACATTCGGAGTTTGTGGAAAAAGTTTGTATCAAAAATATAATGAAAACAGATGAAATAAGTTACTTATCTATTAAGTCAGGTGGGAAACCATTTGTGGTCACCTGACTTATATAGGTAGTAATCCACATTCGGAGTTTGTGGAAAAAGTTTGAATCAAAAATATAATGAAAACAGATGAAATAAGTTACTTATCTATTAAGTCAGGTGGGAAACCATTTGTGGTCACCTGACTTATATAAGTAGTAATCCACATTCGGAGTTTGTGGAAAAAGTTTGTATAAAAAATATAATGAAAACAGATGAAATAAGTTACTTATCTATTAAGTCAGGTGGGAAACCATTTGTGGTCACCTGACTTATATAAGTAGTAATCCACATTCGGAGTTTGTGGAAAAAGTTTGAATCAAAAATATAATGAAAACAGATGAAATAAGTTACTTATCTATTAAGTCAGGTGGGAAACCATTTGTGGTCACCTGACTTATATAAGTAGTAATCCACATTCGGAGTTTGTGGAAAAAGTTTGAATCAAAAATATAATGAAAACAGATGAAATAAGTTACTTATCTATTAAGTCAGGTGGGAAACCATTTGTGGTCACCTGACTTATATAAGTAGTAATCCACATTCGGAGTTTGTGGAAAAAGTTTGAATCAAAAATATAATGAAAACAGATGAAATAAGTTACTTATCTATTAAGTCAGGTGGGAAACCATTTGTGGTCACCTGACTTATTTAAGTAGTAATCCACATTCGGAGTTTGTGGAAACAGTTTGTATCAAAAATATAATGAAAACAGATGAAATAGGTTTCTTATCTATTAAGTCAGGTGGGAAACCATTTGTGGTCACCTGACTTATATAAGTAGTAATCCACATTCGGAGTTTGTGGAAATAGTTTGTATGAAAAATATAATGAAAACAGATGAAATAAGTTACTTATCTATTAAGTCAGGTGGGAAACCATTTGTGGTCACCTGACTTATATAAGTAATAATCCACATTCGGAGTTTGTGGAAAAAGTTTGTATCAAAAATATATTGAAAACAGATGAAATAAGTTACTTATCTATTAAGTCAGGTGGGAAACCATTTGTGGTCACCTGACTTATATAAGTAGTAATCCACATTCGGAGTTTGTGGAAATAGTTTGTATGAAAAATATAATGAAAACAGATGAAATAAGTTACTTATCTATTAAGTCAGGTGGGAAACCATTTGTGGTCACCTGACTTATATAAGTAGTAATCCACATTCGGAGTTTGTGGAAAAAGTTTGTATCAAAAATATAATGAAAACAGATGAAATAAGTTACTTATCTATTAAGTCAGGTGGGAAACCATTTGTGGTCACCTGACTTATATAAGTAATAATCCACATTCGGAGTTTGTGGAAAAAGTTTGTATCAAAAATATAATGAAAACAGATTAAATGAGTTAACTATCTATTAAGTCAGGTGGGAAACCATTTGTGGTCACCTGACTTATATAAGTAGTAATCCACATTCGGAGTTTGTGGAAAAAGTTTGTATCAAAAATGCAATGAAAACAGATGAAATAAGTTACTTATCTATTAAGTCAGGTGGGAAACCATTTGTGGTCACCTGACTTATATAAGTAGTAATCCACATTCGGAGTTTGTGGAAATAGTTTGTAAGAAAAATATAATAAAAACAGATGAAATAAGTTACTTATCTATTAAGTCAGGTGGGAAACCATTTGTGGTCACCTGACTTATATAAGTAGTAATCCACATTCGGAGTTTGTGGAAAAAGTTTGTATCAAAAATATAATGAAAACAGATGAAATAAGTTACTTATCTATTAAGTCAGGTGGGAAACCATTTGTGGTCACCTGACTTATATAAGTAGTAATCCACATTCGGAGTTTGTGGAAAAAGTTTGTATCAAAAATATAATGAAAACAGATGAAATAAGTTACTTATCTATTAAGTCAGGTGGGAAACCATTTGTGGTCACCTGACTTATATAAGTAGTAATCCACATTCGGAGTTTGTGGAAAAAGTTTGTATCAAAAATATAATGAAAACAGATGAAATAAGTTACTTATCTATTAAGTCAGGTGGGAAACCATTTGTGGTCACCTGACTTATATAAGTAATAATCCACATTCGGAGTTTGTGGAGAAAGCTTGTATCAAAAATATAATGAAAACAGATGAAATAAGTTACTTATCTATTAAGTCAGGTGGGAAACCATTTGTGGTCACCTGACTTATATAAGTAGTAATCCACATTCGGAGTTTGTGGAAAAAGTTTGTATCAAAAATATAATGAAAACAGATGAAATAAGTTACTTATCTATTAAGTCAGGTGGGAAACCATTTGTGGTCATCTGACTTATATAAGTAGTAATCCACATTCGGAGTTTGTGGAGAGAGTTTGTATCAAAAATATAATGAAAACAGATGAAATAAGTTACTTATCTATTAAGTCAGATGGGAAACCATTTGTGGTCACCTGACTTATATAAGTAATAATCCACATTCGGAGTTTGTGGAAAAAGTTTGTATCAAAAATATAATGAAAACAGATGAAATGAGTTACTTATCTATTAAGTCAGGTGGGAAACCATTTGTGGTCACCTGACTTATATAAGTAATAATCCACATTCGGAGTTTGTGGAAAAAGTTTGTATCAAAAATATAATGAAAACAGATGAAATAAGTTACTTATCTATTAAGTCAGGTGGGAAACCATTTGTGGTCATCTGACTTATATAAGTAGTAATCCACATTCGGAGTTTGTGGAGAGAGTTTGTATCAAAAATATAATGAAAACAGATGAAATAAGTTACTTATCTATTAAGTCAGATGGGAAACCATTTGTGGTCACCTGACTTATATAAGTAATAATCCACATTCGGAGTTTGTGGAAAAAGTTTGTATCAAAAATATAATGAAAACAGATGACATAAGTTACTTATCTATTAAGTCAGGTGGGAAACCATTTGTGGTCACCTGACTTATACAAGTAGTAATCCACATTCGGAGTTTGTGGAAAAAGTTTGTATCAAAAATATAATGAAAACAGATGAAATAAGTTACTTATCTATTAAGTCAGATGGGAAACCATTTGTGGTCACCTGACTTATATAAGTAATAATCCACATTCGGAGTTTGTGGAAAAAGTTTGTATCAAAAATATAATGAAAACAGATGACATAAGTTACTTATCTATTAAGTCAGGTGGGAAACCATTTGTGGTCACCTGACTTATACAAGTAGTAATCCACATTCGGAGTTTGTGGAAAAAGTTTGTATCAAAAATATAATGAAAACAGATGAAATAAGTTACTTATCTATTAAGTCAGATGGGAAACCATTTGTGGTCACCTGACTTATATAAGTAATAATCCACATTCGGAGTTTGTGGAAAAAGTTTGTATCAAAAATATAATGAAAACAGATGACATAAGTTACTTATCTATTAAGTCAGGTGGGAAACCATTTGTGGTCACCTGACTTATACAAGTAGTAATCCACATTCGGAGTTTGTGGAAAAAGTTTGTATCAAAAATATAATGAAAACAGATGAAATAAGTTACTTATCTATTAAGTCAGGTGGGAAACCATTTGTGGTCACCTGACTTATATAGGTAGTAATCCACATTCGGAGTTTGTGGAAAAAGTTTGAATCAAAAATATAATGAAAACAGATGAAATAAGTTACTTATCTATTAAGTCAGGTGGGAAACCATTTGTGGTCACCTGACTTATATAAGTAGTAATCCACATTCGGAGTTTGTGGAAAAAGTTTGTATAAAAAATATAATGAAAACAGATGAAATAAGTTACTTATCTATTAAGTCAGGTGGGAAACCATTTGTGGTCACCTGACTTATATAAGTAGTAATCCACATTCGGAGTTTGTGGAAAAAGTTTGAATCAAAAATATAATGAAAACAGATGAAATAAGTTACTTATCTATTAAGTCAGGTGGGAAACCATTTGTGGTCACCTGACTTATATAAGTAGTAATCCACATTCGGAGTTTGTGGAAAAAGTTTGAATCAAAAATATAATGAAAACAGATGAAATAAGTTACTTATCTATTAAGTCAGGTGGGAAACCATTTGTGGTCACCTGACTTATATAAGTAGTAATCCACATTCGGAGTTTGTGGAAAAAGTTTGAATCAAAAATATAATGAAAACAGATGAAATAAGTTACTTATCTATTAAGTCAGGTGGGAAACCATTTGTGGTCACCTGACTTATTTAAGTAGTAATCCACATTCGGAGTTTGTGGAAACAGTTTGTATCAAAAATATAATGAAAACAGATGAAATAGGTTTCTTATCTATTAAGTCAGGTGGGAAACCATTTGTGGTCACCTGACTTATATAAGTAGTAATCCACATTCGGAGTTTGTGGAAATAGTTTGTATGAAAAATATAATGAAAACAGATGAAATAAGTTACTTATCTATTAAGTCAGGTGGGAAACCATTTGTGGTCACCTGACTTATATAAGTAATAATCCACATTCGGAGTTTGTGGAAAAAGTTTGTATCAAAAATATATTGAAAACAGATGAAATAAGTTACTTATCTATTAAGTCAGGTGGGAAACCATTTGTGGTCACCTGACTTATATAAGTAGTAATCCACATTCGGAGTTTGTGGAAATAGTTTGTATGAAAAATATAATGAAAACAGATGAAATAAGTTACTTATCTATTAAGTCAGGTGGGAAACCATTTGTGGTCACCTGACTTATATAAGTAGTAATCCACATTCGGAGTTTGTGGAAAAAGTTTGTATCAAAAATATAATGAAAACAGATGAAATAAGTTACTTATCTATTAAGTCAGGTGGGAAACCATTTGTGGTCACCTGACTTATATAAGTAATAATCCACATTCGGAGTTTGTGGAAAAAGTTTGTATCAAAAATATAATGAAAACAGATTAAATGAGTTAACTATCTATTAAGTCAGGTGGGAAACCATTTGTGGTCACCTGACTTATATAAGTAGTAATCCACATTCGGAGTTTGTGGAAAAAGTTTGTATCAAAAATGCAATGAAAACAGATGAAATAAGTTACTTATCTATTAAGTCAGGTGGGAAACCATTTGTGGTCACCTGACTTATATAAGTAGTAATCCACATTCGGAGTTTGTGGAAATAGTTTGTAAGAAAAATATAATAAAAACAGATGAAATAAGTTACTTATCTATTAAGTCAGGTGGGAAACCATTTGTGGTCACCTGACTTATATAAGTAGTAATCCACATTCGGAGTTTGTGGAAAAAGTTTGTATCAAAAATATAATGAAAACAGATGAAATAAGTTACTTATCTATTAAGTCAGGTGGGAAACCATTTGTGGTCACCTGACTTATATAAGTAGTAATCCACATTCGGAGTTTGTGGAAAAAGTTTGTATCAAAAATATAATGAAAACAGATGAAATAAGTTACTTATCTATTAAGTCAGGTGGGAAACCATTTGTGGTCACCTGACTTATATAAGTAGTAATCCACATTCGGAGTTTGTGGAAAAAGTTTGTATCAAAAATATAATGAAAACAGATGAAATAAGTTACTTATCTATTAAGTCAGGTGGGAAACCATTTGTGGTCACCTGACTTATATAAGTAATAATCCACATTCGGAGTTTGTGGAGAAAGCTTGTATCAAAAATATAATGAAAACAGATGAAATAAGTTACTTATCTATTAAGTCAGGTGGGAAACCATTTGTGGTCACCTGACTTATATAAGTAGTAATCCACATTCGGAGTTTGTGGAAAAAGTTTGTATCAAAAATATAATGAAAACAGATGAAATAAGTTACTTATCTATTAAGTCAGGTGGGAAACCATTTGTGGTCACCTGACTTATATAAGTAGTAATCCACATTCGGAGTTTGTGGAAAAAGTTTGTATCAAAAATATAATGAAAACAGATGAAATAAGTTACTTATCTATTAAGTCAGGTGGGAAACCATTTGTGGTCACCTGACTTATATAAGTAATAATCCACATTCGGAGTTTGTGGAGAAAGCTTGTATCAAAAATATAATGAAAACAGATGAAATAAGTTACTTATCTATTAAGTCAGGTGGGAAACCATTTGTGGTCACCTGACTTATATAAGTAGTAATCCACATTCGGAGTTTGTGGAAAAAGTTTGTATCAAAAATATAATGAAAACAGATGAAATAAGTTACTTATCTATTAAGTCAGGTGGGAAACCATTTGTGGTCACCTGACTTATATAAGTAATAATCCACATTCGGAGTTTGTGGAAAAAGTTTGTATCAAAAATATATTGAAAACAGATGAAATAAGTTACTTATCTATTAAGTCAGGTGGGAAACCATTTGTGGTCACCTGACTTATATAAGTAGTAATCCACATTCGGAGTTTGTGGAAATAGTTTGTATGAAAAATATAATGAAAACAGATGAAATAAGTTACTTATCTATTAAGTCAGGTGGGAAACCATTTGTGGTCACCTGACTTATATAAGTAATAATCCACATTCGGAGTTTGTGGAAAAAGTTTGTATCAAAAATATATTGAAAACAGATGAAATAAGTTACTTATCTATTAAGTCAGGTGGGAAACCATTTGTGGTCACCTGACTTATATAAGTAGTAATCCACATTCGGAGTTTGTGGAAATAGTTTGTATGAAAAATATAATGAAAACAGATGAAATAAGTTACTTATCTATTAAGTCAGGTGGGAAACCATTTGTGGTCACCTGACTTATATAAGTAGTAATCCACATTCGGAGTTTGTGGAAAAAGTTTGTATCAAAAATATAATGAAAACAGATGAAATAAGTTACTTATCTATTAAGTCAGGTGGGAAACCATTTGTGGTCACCTGACTTATATAAGTAGTAATCCACATTCGGAGTTTGTGGAAAAAGTTTGTATCAAAAATATAATGAAAACAGATGAAATAAGTTACTTATCTATTAAGTCAGGTGAGAAACCATTTGTGGTCACCTGACTTATATAAGTAGTAATCCACATTCGGAGTTTGTGGAAAAAGTTTGTATCAAAAATGCAATGAAAACAGATGAAATAAGTTACTTATCTATTAAGTCAGGTGGGAAACCATTTGTGGTCACCTGACTTATATAAGTAGTAATCCACATTCGGAGTTTGTGGAAATAGTTTGTATGAAAAATATAATAAAAACAGATGAAATAAGTTACTTATCTATTAAGTCAGGTGGGAAACCATTTGTGGTCACCTGACTTATATAAGTAGTAATCCACATTCGGAGTTTGTGGAAAAAGTTTGTATCAAAAATATAATGAAAACAGATGAAATAAGTTACTTATCTATTAAGTCAGGTGGGAAACCATTTGTGGTCACCTGACTTATATAAGTAGTAATCCACATTTGGAGTTTGTGGAAAAATTTGTACCAAAAATATAATGAAAAGAGATGAAATGCTGCATACAAGTTAAGCTTGTTGATTTGCAAAACATGTGCTTGGGCCAAGAATTTTAAATATGCTTGAAAATTCGCAAAATTCCACACACAATTTGCGCCTCGTAACGGCACATTAGTTCCAATCCATTTTAATGTACCGCGCATTATTTGCAAACATATTTGTGAAGAAGTTTTGCAAACATATTTTTGAGGAAGTTTTGCAAACATATTTTTCAGTGATGACTTCCTCGATGAAATATTTCTGTGGTTTTAATTGCGCCGCTCATTTTGTTCCATGACCGATCGGTTTTGTCGTGCATCTTCGCGACTATTTATAATGGGAGTCGTATAATTAAATTTGGCGGCGGACCAAAAATTTTAACATGGACTTCTCCAATCTTCTGCTTCATCCTGGAAATCTGGACCGGAAACGTCTTCCAGAAATCGCGAGCGAACATGAAGGACGTCTTCCTTGCGGCGTTGTTCTTATGTTTTTTGGTGCCTGTGCTGTGCAGGAACGTGCAGCTTACCATTGGTGAGTAGGGCAGTTTATGGGCAAAATTGGGCAAAATTGTTGCACATAATTTAAATTGGGTCAGTATAAGTTAAGAGATGAAAATTTATTTACAACTTTTTAATCAAATGAAAAATTGATATTAGAAGTTAATTTGTTTTGAATTATTATATAATTAGATCCAGCAGCATAATATTTGTATTAAACACCGCTGGATAGTTGTCAAGTTCAATAGAAATATACAAATAAGTGGATTGGTGAAAAAAAACTGTATCAAAAAAATATTCTTCTCTTATGATCTGTACAACCACCTAAATATATTCTAAAAGTAAATCATAAATATTACAAATGTAATGAAATTATTTACAATTTTTCTGTCAAAAATTATACAAAATTAATGTCGTATAACGTCGTAAGAGGACTTATGAATATTTTTTGAATCGTCTACTTGGAGCAAAATTATCTGAAATTTTGTTTCGGCCTCAAAAATATAAGTGCTCAATAGGCTTAAAGTGCTCGAAATTAACAACTGTTCAAATTATTGAAAAATCTCCAGCAATCATAATATTTATTAGGAAATCTATAGATATCTCGGAAAATATTGAGAAATCGTGGAAAGTATTGAAAAATCTCTCGGAATTTTGATCAAATATAGACATATTCAGATATTTTAAGAATTATAAAAAAATGTTGGTGAATGAAAAAATTATCTCCAGAAATCTTGATAATTATTAGGAAATCTGTAGAATTCTCGGAAAATATTGAGAAATCGTGGAAATTATTGAGAAATCTTTCGGAATCGTGATCAAATTTAGAAATGTTTAGATGTACTGTTTACGAATTAGCGAAAAATGTTGGTGAATGAAAAAAACTATCTCCAGAAAATTTATAAACATCTCAGAAAGTATTGAGAAATCGTCGAAAATATTGAGACATCTCTTGGAATCTTGATCAAAGTTAGAAATGTTTTGATAATTTTAAAATTATGGAAAATTGTCGGTGAATGAAAAATTGATCTCCAGGAATCATGATATTTTTTAGGAAATCTGTAGAAATGTCGGAAAATATCGAGAAATCGTAGAAATTATTGAAAAATCTTTCGAAATTTGACTAAACATATTTAGAAATGTCTTAATATTTTTTTTTTAATTATCAACAAATTTCAAGAATGAAAAAATATGAGTAATAATCATGTCAATCATTTTTAATTTTTATGGTCTCGAAATTATCTCTCAAAATCTTAAAAATTATTGAGATATCTGTAGAAATTTCCAAATTGAGTACGAAATCTAGAGTGTTATTAAAAAGAAATTGAATTATTGACATCTATTAGTAAATCAGAGGAAATCAGAAATAAAAATAATTATTGGGAAATTGCAGATATCTCCAATATAATTGAGAAATCAGAGACATGATTGAAAAATCTCTGGAAATTCGACATTACATATTTAAAAATGTCTTGATATTTTTTAAATGTTGGACAAATTTGGACAAAATTATGAGTAATAATCATGTCAATCATTTTTTATTTTTATGATGTCGAAATTATCTCTCAGAATCTTAAGAATCATTGAGATGTCTGTAGAAATCTCGAAATTTATTAGGAAATCTTAGGTGTTATTGAAAAATATCTGTAATTATTGATCTTTATTAGTAAATCTGTGGAAATCTCGAAAATTATTGAGATATCTTTAGAGTTATTGAAAATACCAATTTTCATTTTTTTATATCGAAATTATTTCTTGAAATAATTGAAAAATCTTTCGAAATTTGACTATACATATTTAGAAATGTCTTAATATTTTTTTAATAATCATGTAAATCATTTTTGACTTTTATGATATCGAAATTATCTCTCAAAATCTTAAGGATTAATGAGATATCTTTAGAAATCTCGAAATTTATTAGGAAATCGTGGGTGTTATTAAAAAATCTCTGGAGTTATTGCTATTTATTAGTAAATCTCCGGAAATCTTGAAAATTATTGAGAAATCTTCAGAGTTATTGGAAATATCAATTTGCCTCGAAATGATCTCCAGAAATGATTGAAAAATATCTCGAAATTTGACTATATATAATTAGAAATGTATTAATATTTTTTTTAAATTATCCACAAATTTGGAGAATGTAAAAATATTAGTAATCATTATCATGTAAATCAGTATCATAATAATAATAATAATAATAATCATGTCAATCATTTTTGACTTTTATGATTTCGAAATGATCTCTCAAAATCTTAAGGATTATGAATCTTGATCCGATCTTATCGGAATTTTGATAAAATTTAGATGTGTTTGGATATTTTAAGAATTATCGAAAAATGTCGGTGAATGAAAAAATGAACTCCAGAAATCATGACAATTTTAAGGAAATCTGTAGAAATCTTGGAAGATATTGAGAAATCGTGGAAATTATTTAAGAATCTCTCGGAATTTTGATCAAATTTAGAAATGTTTAGATATTTTAAGAATCATCGAGAAATGTTGGTAAATGAAAAAATGATCTATAGAAATCATGATAATTTTAAGGAAATCTGTAGAAATCTCGGAAAATATTGAGAAATCGTGGAAATCATTGAAAAATTTCTCGGAATCTAAATAAAATGTTTCGATATTTTATGAATTATCGAAAAGTGTTGGTCAATGAAAAAATTTTCTCCAGAAATCATGATAATTTTAAGGAAATCTGTAGAAATTTCGGAAAATATTGAGAAAACGTGAAAATTATTGAAAAATGTCTCGGAATCTAGATCAAATTTAAAAATGTTTAGATATTTTAAGAATTATCGAGAAATGTTGGTGAATAAAAAAAATGATCTATAGAAATCATGATAATTTTAAGGAAATCTGCAGAAATCTCGGAAAATATTGAGATATCGTGAAAATTATTGAGAAATCTCTCGGAATCATGGTCAAATTTAGAAATGTTTATTGAAAAATCTCTCGGAATCTTGATGAAATTTAGTAATTATAGATATTTTAAGAATTATCGAAAAATGTTGCTGAACGGAAAAATTAATCCCCAGAAATCATGATAATTTTAAGGAAATCTGTAGAAATCTCGGAAAATATTGCAAACTATTACATAGTGGCATAGTTTGCTAGCATATTTCTCAGAGAAATAAGATATGATAAGATATTTATTGGTGTTAATAACATCAATGTATCCAGACAGGTCATCCACAAAAATAATCACAATTTTTTTATTAATTTCGAGTTAAAAAAATTCAAATTGTTTCATTTTTTTCAATAATTCCCAAGATTTCTCAATAATTTTAGAGATTTGCACTGATTTTCCAATAAATATCGATAATTGCAGAGCTTTTCGAATAATTCCCGAGATTTGCACATATTTTCCAATAAAATATTGATAATTGCAGTGATTTTTGATTAATTCCCAAGATTTCCCAATCATCAAAATCAATCAAACTCAATTAATTCCAAAAATTACAAGCTATTACATAGTGGTATAGTTTGCTAACACATTTTCTCAGATAGATAAGATGCGATAAGATATTTATTGGTGTTAATATACATTAATGTATTTAGACAGGTTATCCACAAAATAATCACAAATTTTGCATCCATTTCGAGAACAAAAAATGCAAAACTTTTGATATTTTTTAATAATTCCCATGATTTTTCAATAATTTTGGAAATTTGTGCAGATTTACTAATAAATATCGATAATTGCAGAGATTTTTTAATAATACCTGAGATTTTCACAAATTATCCAATAAATATCGACTAATAATTCCTAGGCATGTAAATATTGAGTTTGTAGACTCATGGCAAGACATCAGTAATGTATGTTTTAAGATTTCCCAATCATCCAAATCAATCTAAATCATTTGATTTACAAAAATCAAAATTAATTGCAAAAATGACAAGCAATTACATAGTGGCACAGTTTGCTAGCACATTTTCTCAGATAAGATAATTATAAGTGTTAATATACATTAAAGTATTTACACAGGTCATTCACTAAAAATAATCACAAACAGTTTGTGGCACTTGTAATCATACTTTTATTTTACTTTACTACGAATTTGGCAAGGAATTTGGCACAGCATTTACGTACATAATAATACTTTGATTATTTCTGCGCCTGTAATATCTCATTTTTACATGTGCACTGTTTACCGACTGTATTGCAGAGTAGATTCTATATGCGCGCACTTATTTTTAGACCTGTCATTAATTGGAACCAAGCTTGAAGGAGAACGAAATGACTTATGTTAATGAACGCAACATTTCAATCGATACAGGCTCTAAAATGCAAATCTGTAATTTTGAATTGAACATGATCAAATGAGGAAAATTTCAATGAGGTACATATATTTGCAATAATAAAGTAGACTGCTTAATAAATGATCAGAAATTGTAAACAGATAAGAAAGAAATATGCAAGTTCTTCCCTTGCGAATGAATCATAACCTAAATATACTAAATATACCATACTATACTAAATATACTATAATAATAATAATAAATATACAGGGTGTCACATGCAAGTTATTGGTTAAAAGTTAATGTCAAAGAATATGCATTTTTTCATCTCGAAATTAATGAAAAAAATGTGATTATTTTTGTGGATGACCTGTTTAAATACAATAATGTTATTAACACTAATTAATAATTACACAATAAATTAATTAACACCAATAAATAACTTATCGTACCTTATCTATCTGAGAAAATGTGCTAGCAAACTATGCCACTATGTAATAGCTTGCAATTTTTGGTATTAATTTTGAGTATGATTAATTTTGATTTTTATTGATTTTGATGATTGGGAAATCTTAAAACATCTATTACTGATGTTTTGCCATGAGTACAAATTCAGTAATTACATGCCCAGGATTTATTTATGAATCTCTGCAATTATTGATATTTATTGGTAAATCTCTGCAAATCTGAAAAACTATTGAAAAATCTTGGGAATTAATAAAAAAATGTCAAGCATCTTTTGGTCTCGAAATTAATGAAAATATTGTGATTATTTTTGTGGATGACCTATCTAAATACATTAATATATATTAACACCAATAAATATCTTATCTATCTGAGAAAATGTTCTAGCAAACTGTGCCACTATGTAATTGCTTGTAATTTTTGCAATGAATTTTGATTTTGATGGATGGAATCATCAAAGATTGTGAAATCTTGGGAATTATTCAAAAATCTCTTTTTTACATAATATAAATAATAATAATCTTTATTTGGTGTTACCAGTAGGTTTACCTAAGTCAAAAACAGAAATATACAACACATCTCTGCAATTATCAATATTTTTATTGGTAAATATGAGCAAATCACGAGAATTATTCAACAAAACTCTGCCCAGAAATTATTCAAAAATCTCTTTTATTGTCGATATTTATTGGAAAATATGTTAAAATCTCAGGTATTATTCAAAAATCTCTGCAATTATCGATATTTATTGGTAAATCTGTGCAAATCTCTAAAATTATTGAAAAATCGTAGGAATTATTAAAAAAATGTCAAACAGTTTACATCTTTTGATCTCGAAATTAATGAAAATATTGTAATTGAAAATATTTTTGTGGATGACCTGTCTAAATACATTAATGTATATTAACACCAATAAATATTTTATCTAATCTTCTCTATCTGAGAAAATGTGCTAGCAAACTATGCCACCATGTAATTGTTTGTAATTTTTGCAATTAATTTTGATTTTGATGGATTTTGATGATTGGAAAATCTTGAGAATTATTCAAAAATCTCTGCAATTGTTGATATTTATAGGTAAATCTGCGCAAATCCCAAAAAATATTGAGAGATCTTGGGAATTATTAAAAAAAATTGCCATGAGTCTACAAATTCAATATTTACACGCCCAGGAATTATTCAAAAATCTCTTTTATTGTCGATATTTATTGGAAAATATGTGAAAATCTCAGGTATTATTCAAAAATGTCTGCAAATATCGATATTTATTGGCAAATCTGTGCAAATCTCCAAAATTATTGCAAAATCTTGGGAATTATTTTTAAAAAATGTCAAACAATTTGCATTTTTGTCTCAAAATTAGTGAAAAAATGTTATTATTTTTGTGGATGACCTGTCTAAATACAATAATGTATATTAACACCAATAAATATCTTATCTTATCTATCTGAGAAAATGTGGTAACAAACTGTGCCACTATGCAATTGCTTGTAATTTTTGCAATTAATTATGATTGATTTTGATGATTGGAAAATCTTGGGAATTATTCAAAAATATCTGTAATTGTTGATATTTATTGCTAAATCTGTGCAAATCCCAAAAAATATTGAGAAATCTTGAGAATTATTTAAATAAAATTGCCATGAATCTACAAACTCAATATTTACATGCCCAGGAATTATTCAAAAATCTCTTTTATTGTCGATATTTATTGGAAAATATGTGAAAATCTCAGGTATTATTCAAAAATCTCTGCAATTATCGATATTTATTGGCAAATCTGTGCAAATCTCCAAAATTGAAAAATCTTGGGAATTATTGAAAATATATCAAACAATTTGCACGTTTTGATTTTTAAATTAATGAAAAAAATGTGATTATTTTTGCGGATGACTTGTCTTAATACATTAATGTATAATAACACCAATAAATATTTTATCTAATCTTCTCTATCTGAGAAAATGTGATAGCAAACTATGCCACTATGTAATTGTTTGTAATTTTTGCAATTAATTTTGATTTTGATGGATTTTGACGATTGGGAAATCTTGGGAATTATTCAAAAATCTCTGCAATTGTTGATATTTATTGGTAAATATGTGCAAATCTCGGAAATTATTTAAAAATATCTGCAATTATCGATATTTATTGGTAGATCTGTGCAATCTCCAAAATTGTTAAAAAATCTTGGGAATTATTAAAAAGATGCCAAACAATTTGCATCTTTTGATCTCGAAATTAATGAAAATATTGTGATTCTTTCTGTGGATGACCTGTCTAAATACATTAATGTATATTAACACCAATATATATATATATATATATATATATATATATATATATATATATATATATATATAATAAATGTCTTAGCTTATATATCTGAGAAAATGTGCTAACAAACTGTGCTACTATGTAATTGCTTGCAATTTTTGCAATTAATATTGATTATGATTGATTTTGATGATTGGGAAATCTTGGGAATTATTCAAAAATCTCTGCAATTGTTGATATGTATTGGTAAATCTGGCAAATTCCAAAAATTATTGAGAAATCTTGGGGATTATTAAAAAAATGCCAAACATTTTTTTTTGTCTTGACATCAATGAAACATCACCAGAAATCATGATTATTATGATATTTATTGCTAAATGTGTACTCCGAAATTTATCAAAAATCTCTGCAGTAATCGATACTTATTAGGAAATCTGTGCAAATCTGCAAAATGATTGAGAAATCTTGGGAATTATTAAAAAATATCAGACAATTTGCAATTTTTTTATCTCTAAATTAATGGAAATTCTCCGGCAATCATGATAATTTTTAGAAAATCTGTAGAAATCTCAGAAATCATTGAGAAATCTCTCGGAATCTTGATCAAATTTAGAAATGATTAGATATTTTAAGAATTATCGAAAAATTTTGGTGAATGATACAATGCAATTTTATTACGGGATATTTTTCGAATTCTCGCCTAAGCCCTAACTCATGGAGGACCAGTGATGGTTTGTGGCCACAGATTCTTTCCTTGATGAGACCAGCAATCACCTACAAGGTATTAACTTTGCTGTGCCTAGGCAATGGGCAAATAGGCCCATAGGTTCCCTCTCTTTGTACCCTATTCTGTTTGTACCTTCACTCTCACCCTTTTTCACCAAAAAGGGTGAGATACCCTCACCCTTTTTCAACCTGGCTTGGGACAGGCTTTGGCGGGTTTACCTTCGAACACCAGTATTCGTTTCAAGTTTCAAGACTCGCCTCCTTTGTCGCCTCGTCATTTCACTCGTACTGTAAAATATGAGTTCCCGGACTTATAACGATAATTACTATTACAGCTATCAAAATCAGTAAAAAAATTTAAAAGTAATATTTTGTTGGTTAACCTGTAGAAATTTTGTGAAATCTAATTATACCTTCGAGTAAAAATATGTGTGTAGCTTTCAGCAGTTTTTCTGCTTTCTAAGAAAAGCAGATATTTGGTAGTTAGAATCAGATTTTGAAAAGTTTGTGTGCAAATTTTTAATATAATAATAATAATAAAGAATATTTGTTAGCAAAAAACGCTACATAATATACAAAATTTCAACAAAACAACAAAAGAATCACGGAATCACAAAAATTTTCACAGAAACTTCATGAAATTTTAGTTTATAAATCAATTCAGAAAGATATATTTAATGGCTTTGTGTGAGTATGGATTTAAAATGAAGTCAAGCACTAAACACTTTTTTTTTTAAATTAAGAATAACGAAAATGAAAACTACTATCAAAAATAAAATAAAAATTAATTCTACCCTGTTTCTGATTTGAAATATATTGAAATATTTGTAATAAGTATTCTCTTTCAAAATGTACGTGTTTTCTATTTCAGTGATTTTTTTTAAACCATTGCATTGTTTTTAATTTTCTTACATTTGCTAAATTTTGATAGCTGTAGAAAATATTTTAAGTTTTAAAATTGCAAAACTATATTACAAATCACAAAAAGAGTAAAATTTATTTGGATTTTGCATTTGATAGTAGTTTTCATTTTTGTTATACTTAATTTTTAAATAGGAAGTTTTTAGTGCTTAACTTCATTTTAAATTTATTGAAAGATTTGTTGCAGATATAAGCAATAAATCTGTGAAACTCAAACAATCTAGTATTTTATTTACCAAATCTAGAATTAGATTTGTATGCAACACTAGGAAAACTGTGCTCAAGAAAAAATACGTCACTTTATCTTATAACTTTGTAAATAACTATCAATAAAGTGAATGTTCTTTTTATCATCATGGCTATATGTTTTACTTCTGTAATGACAATTTTTCTTAGGGGCTCTATTCCACAATGGCAATCATGAGGCAGAAATGGCGTTTAAGTATGCAGTACTCAAACATAATCTCTTCAGCAATGAAATCAAGTTTGATACAATCATGGAGAACATTAGTACATCAGATACATTTACGACGAGCAAAACTGGTAAGTTTTCCAAATATTAAAAAATACACACATATATATATATATATCATATTCCTTGAATAATGAAAAAACGTAATATTAATTTGTTATAGTTTCATCCATTGTATATAAATACCTGTTATTATTAAGTTATATCGGTTTTTCTTCTTTTTATTATTCTTTTGAAGTACTTACTGGTAGCTAACTAGTTTAGGATTAATGTTTCACCAAGTAGTATATACACATAGTTTCAATTTAATTAGTTTAGGTTTATTTAGGCCATCTTCAGAGGTGTTTATTTTTTTATATATAGTAAATATGATATTGGAATAATTTTGACTTTTTATCAATATAATCAATATAAATTAAAGCACATGATTAACGACATAAAATGTTATTAAAAATTGTGAGGGTATTTAAGGTTCGTGCGTTGTATTAGTATAAATAAATTGAGGAATCTTAGGTAGAAATAGTTCTAGTACCAAAATCAACTTTGTAAGATTTCTGATTTCATTTGTTCTATCAGTGTGCAACATGATATCTTCAGACTATGGCTTGGTGGCTGTATTTGGTCCACCATCCTTGAGGACAGGATCGATGGCACGTTCCATCTGTTCAAACTTTGAAATACCATACATCCAGACTTCTTGGAGCCCTCATGTCCAATACAGCCATCCAACTGTCCTGAATTTCTACCCAGATCACATACTTCTATCTACTGGTATCGCAACTTTAGTAAGGCACATGAACTGGAAGTCGTACGCCATTCTGTATGAAGACTACAACAGCCTTACATATCTTCAGGAGGTTTTGAAGATTGCCACTGTTGATGATGAACCAGTAATTGTGAGGCAGCTGAGCGATGGACCAGAATACAGGTGAGTTCATATCATTATCGATATATTCATATCGTGCTCAACTATACAATGCTACTTACTACATCACTTACTACAAATTACTACATATAATACTACATCGTGTAGTAAAATGATACAGTACAGCAAAAAAAGTATAACTTGTCTTAGACTGGTTTTTTACTAAAATCTAGTGGTGTAAATTAGGCTAAACAGTTCTTATCTACATTAACGTCTCATCGTTGTACATATAAATTAAACTAAAAAAAAATGATAGTATACTTTTACTAAATTATGAACTATCCAATTTTCTTCTTTTTCTATTTTCTAACCTTTAAGTCATCTAAGTCTTCTTAACTTGGTTACTTTTTCCAATAATACCAATAATGTTAGCATAGAGTTTTATGAATATTTAATCAATTTATCATTTTACCAAGTGTTCAATTTTCTTCTTGTTTTTTTTCTAACCTTTTAGTTTTCCAAGTATTTTTTGACTTAGTTACTATTTCTTGAAAGTCAAAAATGTTATCACAGAGTTTGAGGAACATTTAATCAATTTATCATTTTACCAAGTGTTCAATTTTCTTCCTTTTCATTTTCTAACTTTTTAGTCTTCTAAGTTTTTTTTATATTTGGTTACTTTTTCTTGAAAGCCACGAATGTTAGCATAGAGTTTTATCAATACAAATTTAACAGTACAGTACAGTACAGTACATTTAATCCATTTATCATTTTACCAAGTGTTCAATTTTCTTCATTTTCTTTTTTCTACCCTTTTAGTTTTCCAAGTTTTTTTTGACTTGACTATTCTTACTGTTTCTGGAAAGTCAAAAATGTTATCATAGAGTTTTAGGAACATTTAATCAATTTATCATTTTACCAAGTGTTCAATTTTCTTCCTTTTCATTTTCTAACTTTTTCGTCTTCTAAGTTTTTTTTTATTTGGTTACTTTTTCTTGAAAGCCACGAATGTTAGCATAGAGTTTTATCAATACAAATTTAACAGTACAGTACAGTACAGTACATTTAATCAATTTATCATTTTACCAAGTGTTCAATTTTCTTCGTTTTCTTTTTTCTAACCTTTCAGCCTTTTAAGTTTTTTTTAACTTGGTTACTTTTTCTTGAAAGCCAAAAATGTTATCATACAGTTTTATGAACATTTAATCAATTGATAATTTTCCCAAAAGTTTAATTTTCTTCTTTCGCTTTATTCTAACCTTTTAATCTTCTAAGTCTTTATTTATGTATTTATTCTGTCATACATTTGTATCTGTCATATTATTATGGATTCTGTCATACATTTTCGTACAAAATGCCTGTCCAATATATTTTTTTATGTAACACGCATATTTTCATTTATGTATTTGTATTGAAATTAGTGGTTCAGTTATTTTGTGTACATCTAGATAAACACATCATCTTTTCGTTTTCAGGACACTGCTGAAAGAAATTAAAAACTCTACGATAGCACAGATAATACTCCACTGCTCTACACATCGCATAATCGATATACTAAAGCAAGCAAAGGAAGTTGACTTACTGGATTATTTTCACAGTTATTTATTAACAGATCTGGTAAGTAAGTTCACCTGTAAATGCTGAAAGTTATATCCTCGATTTTCTCACTTATTCATTACAGAAACTTTGCCAACTTTTCAGGAATAATGTCTTTATGTATAGGAAATACAAATCTAATATCAAATATGTAATTCAGAAATTTTCAGAAATTTCAGTAATAGCTAAGCCTCACATGTAAATGCTGAAAGTTATGTCCTCAATTTTCTCACTTATTCATTTAAGAAAGTGTACCAAATTTTCAGGAACAATGTCTTTATGTGTAGTAAACATAAATCTAATATCAAATATGTAATTCATATATTTTCAGAAATTTCAGTAATAGCTAAGCCTTAGATGTAAATGCTGAAAGTTTTATCCTCAATTTTCTCACTTATTCATTACAGAAACTTTGCAAACTTTTTAGGAATAATATCTTTATATGTAGTAAATACAAATCTAATATCAAATATGAAATGCAGAAATTTTCGGAAATTTCAGGTAAAGCTAACCCATCCCTCTAAATGCTGAAAGTTATATCCTCGATTTTCTCACTTATTCATTACAGAAACTTTGCAAAATTTTCAGGTATAATGTCTTTCGGTGTAGAAAATAAAAATCTAATATCAAATATGTAATTCAGAAATTTTCAGAAATTTCAGTAAAAGCTAACCCATTCCTGTAAATTCTGAAAGTTATATCATCGATTTTCTCACTTCTTCATTACAGAAACTTTGCCAAATTTTCAGGTATAATGTATTTAGGTATAGTGAATACAATTATAATATCAACTGTGCAATTAATAAATTTTCAGAAATTTCAGTAATAGCAAAGCCTCACATGTAAATGCTGAAAGTTTTATCCCTGATTTTCTCACTTATTCATTACTGAAACTTTGCCAAATTTTTCGGAATAATGTATTTAGGTGTAGTTAATACAAATCTAATATCTAATGTGTAAATAATAAATTTTCAGAAATTTCAGTAATAGCTAAGCGTTACATGTAAATGCTGAAAGTTATATCCTCGATTTTCTCACTTATTCATTACAGAAACTTTTCCAACTTTTCAGGTATACTGTATTTAGGTGTAGTAAATTCAATTATAATGTCAACTGTGCAATTCATAAATTTTCAGAAATTTCAGTAATAGCTAAGCGTCACATGTAAATGCTGAAAGTTATGTCCTCAATTTTATCACTTATTCATTAAAGAAAGTTTACCAAATTTTCAGGAATAATGTCTTTATGTATAGTAAATCTAAATCTAATATTAAATATGTAATTAATAAATTTTCAGAAATTTCAGTAATAGCTAAGCCTCACATGTAAATGCTGAAAGATTTATCCTCGTTTTCTTACTTATTCATTACAGAAACTTCACCAAATTTTATGGTACAATGTCTTTAGGTATAGTAAATACAAATCTAATATGAAATATGAAATGCAGAAATTTTCAGAAACTTCAGGTAAAGCTAACCCATACCTGTAAATGCTGAAAGTTATATCCTCGATTTTCTCACTTATTCATTACAGAAACTTTGCCAACTTTTCAGGAATTATGTCTCTATGTGTAGTTAAAACAAATCTAGTATCAAATATGCAATTCATAAATTTTCAGCAATTTCAGTAAATCTAAACCCTCACTTGTAAATGCTGAAAGCTATATCCTCGATTTTATCACTTATTCATTAAAGAAACATTGCTGAATTTTCAGGTGTAATGTCTTTAGGGGTAGAAAATACAATTCTAATATCAACTATGCTATTCATAAATTTTCAGGAATTTCAGTAAAAGCTAACCCATACCTGTAAATGCTGAAAGTTATATCCTCAATTTTCTTACTTATTCATTACAGAATCTTTACCAAATTTTCAGGAATAATATCTTTATATGTAGTAAATACAAATATAACATCAACTATGTAATTTATAAGTTTTCAGAAATTTCAGTAATAGATAAGCCTTACATGTAAATGCTTAAAGTTATATCGTCCAATTTCTCACTTATTGATTACAGAATCTTTGTCAAATTTTCAGGAATAATGTCTTTATATGCAATAAAAACAATTCTAATATCAAAGATGCAAGTCATAAATTTTCAGAATTTTCAGTAATAGCTAAGCCTCACATGTAAATGCTGAAAGTTATGTCCTCAATTTTCTCACTTATTCATTAAAGAAAGTTTGCTAAATTTTCAGCAATAATGTCTTTATGTGTAGTAAATACAAATCTAGAACCAAATATGTAATTTAGAAAATTTCAGAAATTTCAGTAATAGCCTAAGCCTTACATGTAAATGCTGAAAGTTATATCCTCGATTTTTTCTCACTTATTCATCACAAAAACTTTGCCAACTTTTTAAAAATAATGTCTTTATGTGTAGTAAATACAAATCTAATATCAAATATGTATTTCATAAACTTCCAGAAATTTCAGTAATAGCTAAGCCTTACATGTAAATGCTAAAAGTTATATCATCGATTTTCTCACTTATTCATTAAAGACACATTGCCAAATTTTCAGGAATAATGTCTTTAGGTGTATTAAATAAATATCTAATATCAACTATGCAATTCAGAAATTTTCAGAAATTTCAGTAAAAGCTGACCCATACCTGTAAATGCTGAAAGTTATATCCTCGATTTTCTCACTTACTCATTGCAGAAACTTTGCCAAATTTTCAGGAATAATGTCTTTAGGTGTAGTAAATACAATTATAATATCAACTGTGCAATTATTAAATTTTCAGAAATTTCAGTAAAAATTATCCCATACCTGTTAGTGCTGAAAGATATATCCTCTATTTTCTCACTTATTCAGTACAGAAACGTTGCCAATTTTTCAGGAATAATGTATTTATGTGTAGTAAATACAAATCCAATATCAATTATGTAATTAATAAATTTTCACGAATTTCAGTAATAGCTAAGCCTCACATGAAAATGCTGAAAGATGTATCCTCGATTTTCTCATTTATTCATTACAGAAATATTGCCAAACTTTCAGAAGTAATGTCTTTAGGTGTTGTAAATACAAATCTAATATCAAATATGTGATTGATCAATTTTCAGGTATATCAGTAATTGTTAACTCTCACCTGTAAATACTTAAAGTTATATCTTTGATCAATTTACTTATTCATTAAAGAAACTTTGCCAAATTTTCAGGAATAATATCTTTAGGTGTAGTAAATACAAAATTGAGATTTCTGTGTACTGCACTTTTTGCACTTAAGATTTTGCACAATCATTGCACTAATGATGAAAATACAGTTTTACCTTAAAGTTTAAAATATGCCAACATTATTTCGTCTTGTACTTCGCCTTCGTCTTCATCTTCATCTTAGACTCGTCTTAGTCTCCTCTTAGTCTCGTCTTAGTCTCGTCTTAGTTTCGTCTTAGTCTCGTTTTCGTCTTCGTCTCGTTTTCGTCTTCGTCTTCGTCTCGTCTTCGTCTCGTCTTCGTCTTCGTCTCCGTCTTCGTCTCGTCTTCGTCTTCGTCTACGTCTTCGTCTTCGTTTCGTCTTCGTCTTCGTCTTCGTCTCGTCTTCGTCTTCGTCTCGTTTTCGTCTTCGTCTCGTAACTTCTGCATTTTAACACTTATTATTTCATGTGGTTAGTTACAGTTTTTCCTTAAACTTGAAAATATGTCAACATTATTTCGTCTCGTACTTCGTCTCGTCTTCGTCTTCGTCTTAGTCTCGTCTACGTCGTCTACGTCTTCGTCTTTGTCTCGTCTTCGTGTTCGTCTTCGTCTTCGTCTTCGTCTTCGTCTACGTCTTCGTCTTCGTCTTCGTCTCGTCTTCGTCATCGTCTTCGTCTTCGTCTTCGTCTTCGTCTCGTCTACGTCGTCTACGTCTTCGTCTTTGTCTCGTCTTCGTCTTTGTCTTGGTCTTCGTCTTGGTCTACGTCTACGTCTTCGTCCTCGTCTTCGTCTTCGTCTTCGTCTTCGTCTCGTAACTTCTACATTTTAACCCTATTATTATTTCATGTGGTTAGTTACAGTTTTTCCTTAAACTTGAAAATATGCCAACATTATTTCGTCTCGTACTTCGTCTCGTTTTCGTCTTCGTCATAGTCTCGTCTACGTGTTTGTCTTAGTCTTGTCTTCGTCTTCGTCTTCGTCTTCGTCTTCGTCTTCGTCTTCGTCTCGTCTTCGTCTTCGTCTTCGTCTACGTCTTCGTCTTCATCTTCGTCTTCGTCTTCGTCTTCGTCTTCGTCTTCGTCTTCGTCTTCGTCTTCGTCTTCGTCTTCGTCTTCGTCTTCGTCTTCGTCTTCGTCTTCGTCTTCGTCTTAGTCTTGTCGACGTCGTCTACGTCTTCGTCTTAGTCTCGTCTACGTCTTCGTCTCGTCTTCGTCTTCGTCTTCGTTTTCGTCTTCGCCTTCGTCTTCGCCTTCGTCTTAGTCTCGTCAACGTCGTCTACGTCTTCATCTTTGTCTCGTCTTCGTCTTCGTCTACGTCTTCGTCTTCGTCTTCGTCTTCGTCTTCGTCTTCGTCTTCGTCTTCGTCTACATCTTCGTCTACGTCTTCGTCTTTGTCTTCGTCTTCGTCTCGTCTTCGTCTTCGTCTCGTCTTCTTCTTCGTCTTCATCTCGTAACTTCTACATTTTGCCACCATTAATATTTCACGTGATTAATTACCCATTATGTTTAGTGCTCATAATGCATTTTTTATTGAGTTAATTAGTTAGTTACAATCTGTATTTGCTATCTACCAGAGGTCTTTCTGCTTTTACAGTTATAGTTTAATTATATGTAGTTTGATGCATCAAATATTAAAATTAATAATCATTCAAATTTAAAATATTAAATTAAAAGATATAGAAGAAAAACAAAACAAAAAAAACAAAAAAACATCAGATATGATGGAAGTATAAAGTGTTAAGTATGTATATGAAAATGATTTTTACTGATTAATTTAGATCGATAATTATTTTTATATAATATTCTAATAATAAAAACCATCTCCTTCTATATTCAACATTTAATCCTGAAAACTATTTGTATTCTCCCATTTTCCCCATCTTCCATTTTAGTGAGAAAAATGGTTATATTATTGTAACTTACTTTTCGACCTATTTATTTTACGAAGGTGGCAAAATTTTCTTAAACTAACAATATTTCCCTTAAGTACTAAATTTTTGAATTTGCATTTTTAGGACGCTCACACCCTTGACTACTCAATTCTTGATACCAGAGCCAACATAACTTTGGTCAGAATTGTCGATCCTGATGACCACATCCTTCACAACGCCGTGCGTGACTGGCAGCAAGGCGAAACGAAGAATAACATGTACAACACCGTCTCTTTGTCCCCATATAAAGTAAAGGTAAGTCGACAATTCCAATAGAAATTGAGAGATTGGGAGTGAACGAATTACCATAAAATTCATACCACAACCAAATTTGCATACAGATCATGATAGGCAATGGCTTACACGAGCTGTACGTTACAAAATACCATAAAATTCATACCACAGCCAAATTTGCATATATATCCATGATAGGCAATGGCTTACACGAGCTGTACGTCACGAATTACCATAAAATTCATACCACAGCCAAATTTGCATACATATCCATGATAGGCAATGGCTTACACGAGCTGCACGTCTAAATCATTAAGGAAGCATAACGAAGCATACGAAGCCACAAACCTGTGCTTTCTTATACTAATCCATGATTTGCGTTCATTAACCAATACATTACCAATAGCAAGTTTTAAAAAAACATAAAAATATTTTGTTATTGCGTGAAGTTTTCGTCTTGTAGACGGAATCTGCTCTCATGTACGATGCCGTCAACTTCTTCACCACAAATTTGCCTGGACTTTACGCAACGGAAGAGATTCACACCTTGCGAATGAGCTGCGATGACAGGAACGATAAATGGCAGGGAGGTTTTCGGATCAGCAATTTCATGAAGATAGTAAGTACACAGTATGTTCGATAAAAAAGCACCCAAAGACTATAGCGATTTCATTTGTTATTCAATCATCAACAACCATATATATTCTTAGTTATTCTTATTCTTCATTACCTCTTACAAATTGTTATGCCTTAAAGCAATTGATAGTTTTAAGTTAGCAATTGTCTTGCAGCTTATTTTAGTGAACATTTATTGTTCCTATATTTAGAATTAGTACTTGTTTCTATGTAGGCTAAATTGGTATTACCGTAATAAAGATTATTATTATTAGCTACAAGTTGGTGAACAAAATTTTTTATAAGAAATTTGCCACCGATATTTTTTCTATCGGTATAATTTTTTTTATGTATTCTTGTAGATATTTAATTTACCTTGTAAAATTTAGAGACATGAGTTCAATTCCATCACCGGCCCCATAAAATTCGACGATAATGGGCGCAGAATAGACTTCCGGTTGCAAATAGTGGAACTGAACAATGGGAGAGCCGAGAAAACTGCAACATGGAGCCCCATGGCACCAAATACCATAAGTTTCTCGCGCAGTGCCAGCGAGCAAATGCAACAGATTGTCGAGAACTTGCAGAAGATTACAGTAATAGTATCATCAAGGTAACTAAAATACCATATTTATCACATGATATACCATCTGGTATATCACATGATATACCATCTGGTATATCATGTGATATACCAGCTGATGTTTCGTTCAAGGATCGGACCACCGTATTTAAGAGATGTGGAGCCTAAAGATGGCCAAACATTAGAAGGCAACGATCGGTACGAAGGCTTCTCCAAGGATCTGATCTACGCCATCTCCAAAGTCTTGAACTTTACCTTTCGGATAGAGCTGACTCCCGATGGGAAGTATGGAAGTTATGATGAAAAGACGAAGAGCTGGAATGGCTTAATCAAGGACCTTTTAGAAAGGGTATTGTTTTTTTTATTATTATTTAATTCAATCCACCTATTTGGAGTACCCAAACCTGTACTAAGTATTAACTGTACTGTACTGTAAGCTGAAGGCTATTTTTATGTTTTATGTTTTGCCTTATTTCTTCCCATCCTTTTACTAATCCATGATTTGCGTTCACTAACCAATAGAGTACCAATAGCAAGTTTTAAAAAACATAAAAATTAAAAAAAAAAAGTTATTGCGTGAAGTAATTAAAGTTTTAAAAAACATAAAAATAAAAATAAAAAAATTGTTATTGCGTGAAGTAAGATTTCTTTGTACAGATTTCTCTTTTTTCTATGCTTCTTCTCTAATTCTCAATCATTCCGTATTTTTCTGCTCTTGTAGCTTTTCCCTGTTCCTCATGCTCATAGATATTACACATAGATCTAGTTTTTTTTAAATCCTTTTAAAACTTTTAAAAACCTAAATTCTTCTATTCCTAAATTTTATTAAGAAGTGCTAATTTTTCGAATCTTTTGTAAATGTTGCAGAAGGCGCACCTGGCAATATGTGATCTTACGATCACTCACCAAAGGAGGGAAGCAGTCGATTTCAGCATGCCATTTATGACTTTAGGTATTTTGCAACAATTAGAGCTGATTTTTGAATGGTGATTTGTACACAATTTGAACCTCAAATTTGCGAAAATTTGCTTTTGGAAGTATATTAAATCTTAGTCACGACTATTCATTTTGGCAGAATTGGAGAAAAAAAATTACCACAAACAACAGCTTAGTAACCACATTAGTCAGATCATCATAGAAAAACTATGTCATCACAACTATGTAGTTTTGAACAATTATTCATCAGAAATTTATAATAATGAGACCAATCAAGTTTAAATAGAGACCAATCAATTTCAAATTGAGACCAATCAATTTCAAATTGAGACCAATAGAGTTCAAATTGAGACCAATCAATTTCAAATTGAGGCCAACCAAGTTAAAATTGATACCAATCAATGTCAAATTGAGACCAATCAATTTCAAATTGAGACTAAACAAAATCAAGTTGACACCAAACAATATCAAGTTGAGAGTAAACAAATCAAATTTATTATGACAACATGATTTTGTTTAGTCTCAATTTGAAATTGATTGGTCTTAATTTGAAATTGATTGGCCTCAATTTGAAATTGATTGGTCTCATTTTGAAATTGATTGGTATCAATTTGAACTTGATTGGCCTCAATTTGAAATTGTTTGGTCTCAATTTGAACTTGAAAAGGTATAGTCGACTACAAAATAGTATATGAAATTCGTTTATAATTCCGAATTATGGCATTCGTGAAATGCCATACTATGCCATACTATTCATTGACTAATGCCATAGTCATATGAATTATAAACTCATTTCATAATAAACTATTATCACATTGATAAACCAAAATTACCATTATTTTCAGGTGTAAGTATTCTTTACAGTAAGGCCAAAAAGCAGAAGGACAATAAGTTTGCCTTTTTGGACGTCTTTGGCCTTGAGGTGTGGATGTACACTGCTACATTATATTTGGGAGTTTCCATTCTCCTCTACGTAATAGCTAGGTAAAACATCAATTTTAAATATTCAGATTTAGAAGTTAGAATTTACTTACAGAATGGCTCCTGGTGATTGGGAAAATCCACATCCTTGTGACCAAAGCCCCGATGAATTGGAAAACATATGGGACTTAAAAAATTGCCTATGGATCACTTTAGGCTCCATAATGACCCAAGGATGTGATATTTTACCAAAGCAAGTACCCAAATCATTATAATTTCCAGTAAAGTTTTAATTTAAGGTTGTTTTAAACTATACCTTTTCAAGCTCAAATTGAAACCAATCAAGTTCAAATTGAGACCAATCAATTTCAAATTGAGACCATTCAAGTTCAAATTGATACCAATCAATTTCAAATTGAGACTAAACAAAATCAAGTTGAGAGAAAACAAATAATATTTATTATGACAACTTGATATTGTTTAGTTTCAACTTGATTTTGTTTAGTCTTAATTTGAAATTGATTGGTCTCAATTTTAAATTGATTCGTATCAATTTGAACTTGATTGGCCTCAATTTGAAATTGATTGGTCTCAATTTGAACTTGATTGGTATCAATTTGAACTTGAAAAGGTATAGTTAGGCGATAAAAAAAAAATTAAAAAAAATTGCTAGCTTGAAATATTTTGAAATGATGATTTCTAATAATTTCAAAATCATCATTTCAAAATATTTCAATAAGAAATATGTATTATGTAAATTGTAGATCATCTGGTTTGACTTTTTTTGTGCCTTGTAGCAGTAAATACAAAATTAAATCTTTGCTAAATGAATTAGATTTTTTCGATTTTAGTGAAATTTCTGATATTTTTCAGACAGTTTTTGACATCTGTCAGTTGTTTTGACAAATATTACTGGCAATTTTGAAACATTCATATATTTGTAGATTTCTACAGATTTCCGAATAATTATCATGATTTCTGAAGATAATTTCGAGGCAAATTGGTTGTAGAGATTTGTAGAGATTTACTAATAAGTACCGATAATTCTAGAGATATTTTTATAACACCCACGATTTCCTAATAAAATTCGAGATTTCTAAAGATATGTCATTAATCCTTAAGATTTTGAGAGATAATTTTGAGATCATAAAAATAAAAAAATAATGACATGATTATTACTCATAATTTTGTCCAAAATTGTCCAACATTAAAAAAATATCAAGACATTTATAAATTTGTAATGTCAAATTTCGAGAGATTTTTCAATCATGTTTCTGATTTCTCAATTATATTTGAGATATCTGCAGATTTTCCAATAATTATCTTGATTTCTAAAGATAATTTCGAGATAAAGAAATGCAAATTGGTATTTTCAATAACTCTAAAGATATCTCAATGATTTTCGAGATTTCCAGAGATTTACTAATAAATATCAATAATTCCAGATATTTTTTAATAACACTGTAGATTTCCTAATAAATTTCGAGATTTCTACAGACATCTCAATAATTCTTAAGATTCTGAGAGATAATTTCGAGATCATAAAAATAAAAAATGATTGACGTGATTATTACTCATAATTTTGTCCAAATTTGTCCAACATTTCAAAAATATCAAGACATTCATAAATATGTAATGCCAAATTTCGAGAGATTTTTCAATCATGTCTCTAATTTCTCAATTTTATTCGAGATATCTACAGATTTCCCAATAATTATCTTGATTTCTGAAGATAATTTCGAGATAAAGAAATGCAAATTTGTATTTTCAATAACTCTAAAGATATCTCAATAATTTTCGAGAGTTCCACAGATTTACTAATAAATATCAATAATTTCAGATATTTTTTAATAACATCTAAGATTTCCTAATAAATTTCGAGATTTCTACAGACATCTCATTGATTCTTAAGATTCTGAGAGATAATTTCGAGATCATAAAAATAAAAAATGATTGACATGATTATTACTCATAATTTTGTCCAAATTTGTCCAATATTTAAAAAATATCAAGACATTTATAAATATGTAATGTCAAATTTCGAGAGATTTTTCAATCATGTCTCTGATTTCTCAATTATATTTGAGATATCTGCAGATTTCGCAATAATTATCTTGATTTCTTAAGATAATTTCGAGATAAAGAAATGCAAATAGGTATTTTCAATAACTCAAAAAGATATCTCAATAATTTTCGAGATATCCAGAGATTTACTAATAAATATCAATAATTCCAGAGATTTTTTTAATAACACCAAAGATTTACTAATAAATTTCGAGATTTCTAAAGATATCTCAATAATCCTTAAGATTTTGAGAGATCATTTCGAGATCATAAAAATAAAAAATGATTGACATGATTATTACTCATAATTTTGTCCAAATTCCTCCAACATTAAAAAAATATCAAGACTTTTATAAATATGTAATGTCAAATTTCGAGAGATTTTTGAATCATGTCCCTGATTTCTCAATTATATTTGAGATATCTACAGATTTCGCAATAATTATCTCGATTTCTGGAGATAATTTCGAGATAAAGAAATGCAAATTGGTATTTTCAATATCTCTAAAGATATCTCAATAATTTTCGAGATTTCCACAGATTTACTAATAAAGATCAATAATTTCAGAATTTTTTTAATAACATCCAAGATTTCCTAATAAATTTCGAGATTTCTACAGACATCTCAATGATTCTTAAGATTCTGAGAGATAATTTCGAGATCACAAAAATCAAAAATGATTGACATGATTATTACTCATAATTTTGTCCAAATTTGTCCAACATTTAAAAAATACCAAGACATTTATAAATATGTAATGTCGAATTTCGGGAGATTTTTCAATCATGTCTTTGATTTCTCAATTATATTTGAGATATCTACAGATTTCCCAATAATTATCTTGATTTCTGAAGATAATTTCGATATAAAGAAATGCAAATTGGTATTTTCAATAACTCTAAAGATTTCTCAATAATTTTCGAGATTTCCACAGATTTACTAATAAATATCAATAATTCCAGATATTTTTCAATAACACCTAAGATTTCCTAATAAATTTTGAGATTTCTACAGACATCTCAATGATTCTTAAGATTCTGAGAGATAATTTCGAGATCATAAAAATCAAAAATGATTGACATGATTATTACTCATAATTTTGTCCAAATTTGTCCAATTTGAGATCTCTACAGATTTCGCAATTATGGTCAAATTTCTGGAGATTTTTCAATAATGATTTTCAGAAGAAAGTAATAAGCATTTTAAAAAAATAGCAGCGACTAAAGAGAAGGTTCGTCAGTTATGTGATTTGTTCCATCTTCTGTATTTTCTGTTTCTTCGTTTATATTGTCTTCTGTTTCTGTATAGCTTCCTTCATTGTTATTTCTGCCTAGTAGTTCTATGAAGTCTTCTCGCCATCTTTCCATAATTTCCTCTTAATCTGTCAGTTTCTTTTTGTTTTTATCTTTGATGCATATATTTCTTCTTTTCTCTTTGTACTGCCTCTCTTTACGACTCTGTAGAGTAACTTCTACAGAGCTTCCACTTCTACTTCATTGAAATGTTATTTATGTATTTATGGTGCAATTATGGTGCAATAATGCACCTAGTTTAATTATGCTTTGAAATGACTTCAGTAAGTACCTAGAGCAATCAAGATAGTTCTCTGAAGTCTTATCGACATCTTTCCATAATTTCGTCTTCATCTGTTAGTCTGTTTTTGATGTTATCTTTGATGCGAATATTTCTTCTTTTTTCTTTGTACTTCCTTTCTTTACCATGCTGTAGAATAACTTTGCTATTTGCTTATGTAACTACGTCCAATTTCTGCTGCTAATGCCTAATTATATTCTTGTATCAATTTTAGAGGCATATCAACGAGAATGGGAGTGTCCCTATGGTGGTTCTTCTCGTTAATCATGACTTCTTCGTATACTGCTAATCTGGCAGCGTTTTTGACCATGGATAAGATGACACCAACCATCGACAGTGCCGACGCACTTGTGAAGCAGACGAAGATCAAGTATGGTACAGTGGATGGTGGCTCAACACAGGTCTTCTTCAGCGAGTCGAACTTTTCGACTTATGCCCGAATGTGGACCAACATGGTGCAGGCGAGGCCTTCAGTCTTCGAGAAGAACAATGCCGAAGGTGTTAAGCGCGTCTTGACCACGAAGAACCAAGGTTATGCGTTCCTAATGGAGAGCTCTTCACTGGAATATGAGGTGTCCAGGCACTGTGATCTGAAGCAGGTCGGAGGAAGACTGGATTCCAAAGGATATGGCATAGCCATGCCAATGAGTAAGTTCATTGGAAGTCTTTGGAAGTTCCATTGGAAAGAATTGTCGTTCAAACCAGTTTTTATTGGTACTATTTATCAATTATTAACTGGTGCTAAAACACCTTCAAATTCAATTGGAGATGTCTCCATTTATATTTGAGGGCTAGATATCTAGCCAAGAATCGAGAAAAAATTAATCAGGGTGGACAATTCGTATCATTTCTTCTCGATTCCTGGCTATGAACCACCAGTGCTGTCGACAATGACCAGAAGGTTCTTTCAAGATCATTTGCAGAAGAAGTGTTTTCGGCAATGACCAGAAGGTTCTTTCAAGGTTATTTGCAGAAGACGTCGTCAACTTCTTCAGCAAATTATATTATTCCACAAAATCTCTATATATCTTCCCAAAATCTCGAGATTACATCAGAATTTCAAACTATATCTCTACAATCTGCACATTTCCGGCAAATATCTTGAGATTTAATAAACACCTGTAATTTTTTCCGGAATCTCAATATACATTACCAGAATCTCAATATACATTTATGGAATCTCAATATTTCTT
The DNA here is from genome assembly GCA_951805005.1 of Othius punctulatus. NCBI lineage: Eukaryota > Metazoa > Arthropoda > Insecta > Coleoptera > Staphylinidae > Othius > Othius punctulatus. The sequence continues at coordinate 3,257,776 of OX638141.1, read as the reverse complement.
ACAAATATGTCAAGATTCAAGTGAAATGTTGAGATTGTGCCAAAATCTTGATATTTGTATCGATTTTAACAGAACACTAGCTATTTTAGAAAAATGTCGAACTTGAGATTCGATACAGATCTCGATATTTATAGAAATATTTTAGAGAAATATCTAATTTCTGGTCAAATCTTGGATTTCAAATAAATTCTTGAGAGATAACTTTAGATTTTTCACTGAAATCTCCAGATTTTAGAAACAAATGTCGAAATTATGAAAAGATATTCTGGCGATACTTCTATTATTCCACAGAATCCCGAAGTATCTTCCAAAAATCTTGAGATTACTGCAGAATCTCAAAATATATCTCGAGAATCAGTATATTTCCCGTAAATATCTTGAGATTTAATAGACACCTGGAGATTTCTCCGGAATCTCAATATACATTTCCAGAATCTCAATATACATTTATAGAACCTCAATATTTCCTACAAATATCTTAAGATTCAAGTGAAATGTTGAGATTGTGCCAAAATCTTGATATTTTTATCGATTTTTACAAAACACTAGCTATTTTAGAAAAATGTCGAACTTGAGATTCGATACAGATCTCGATATTTATAGAAATATTTTAGAGAAATATCTAATTTCTGGTCAAATCTTGGATTTCAAATAAATTCTTTAAAGATAACTTTAGATTTTTCACTGAAATCTCCAGATTTTAGAAACAAATGTCGAAATTGTGAAAATATATTCTAGCGATACTTCTATTCTTCCACAGAATCCCGAAGTATCTTCCAAAAATCTTGAGATTACTGCAGAATCTCAAAATATATCTCGAGAATCAGCATATTTCCCGCAAATATATTGAAATTTATTAAACACCTCTAAATTTTTCCGGAATCTCAATATACAGTACCAGAATCTCAATATACATTTATAGAACCTCAATATTTCCTACAAATATCTTAAGATTCAAGCGAAATGTTGAGATTGTGCCAAAATCTTGAAATTATTATCGATTTTTACAGAACACTAGCTATTTTAGAAAAATGTCGAACTTGAGATTCGATACAGATCTCGATATTTATAGAAATATATTAGAGAAATATCTAATTTCTGGTCAAATCTTGGATTTCAAATAAATTTTTGAGAGATAACTTTAGATTTTTCACTGAAATCTCTAGATTTTAGAAACAAATGTCGAAATTGTGAAAAGATATTCTGGCGGTACTTCTATTTTTCCACAGAATCCCAAAGTATCTTCCAAAAATCTTGAGATTACTGGAGAATCTCAAAATATATCTCGAGAATCAGCATATTTCCCGCAAATATCTTGAGATTTATTAGACAGGTAGAGATTTCTCCGGAATCTCAATATACATTTCCAGAATCTCAATATACATTTATAGAACCTCAATATTTCTTACAAATATGTCAATATTCAAGTGAAATGTTGAGATTGGGCCAAAATCTTGATATTTTTATCGATTTTTAAAGAACACTAGCTATTTTAGAAAAATGTCGAGCTTGAGATTCGATACAGATCTCGATATGTATACAAATATTCTAGAGAAATATCTAATTTCTGGTCAAATCTTGGATTTCAAATAAATTTTTGAGAGATAACTTTAGATTTTTCACTGAAATCTCTAGATTTTAGAAACAAATGTCGAAATTGTGAAAAGATATTCTGGCGATACTTCTATTTTTCCACAGAATCCCAAAGTATCTTCCAAAAATCTTGAGATTACTGCAGAATCTCAAAATTCATCTCGAGAATCAGCATATTTCCCGCAAATATCTTGAGATTTATTAGACAGGTAGAGATTTCTCCGGAATCTCAATATACATTTCCAGAATCTCAATATACATTTATAGAACCTCAATATTTCCTACAAATATCTTAAGATTCAAGCGAAATGTGAAGATTGTGCCAGAATCTTGATATTTTCGACAAATACCAATTTTTAGGGAACACTAGCTATTTTAGAAAAATGTCGAATTTCTTTACAAAACTGGAGTTTCGTAACAACTTTGTGAGATAAATTCCGGGGAGATATTCTGAAAAAAGCTCTGTGTCTTCACAGAATCTCGAAATTTCTCTAAAACACCTTGAGATTTAATGGAAATCACGAGTTTTCTGAAGCTGAAGAAGTGTTGTCGACAATGGCCAGAGGGTTCTTTCAAGGCCACTTGCAAAAGAAGTGTTTTCGGCAATGGCCAGAAGGTTTTTTCAAGGTCATTTGCAGAAGAAGCCGTCAATGACCAGAAGATTCCTTCAGGGTAATTTGCTGAAGAAGTTGACGATAATGTCCAGAAGGTATTCGATCCTCTGTCTGTCTATTTGGTAATAGATTTGGATAATCTATGATAATCTATAATCTATGAAATGATAATATCATTTTTAAGCTGAAAACTTTGAAAAATGTCTGAACTTAAATTTCATCTCCCAATTCTGCAAACGGTTCAAAAATTTTAGACAGGCAATTTATTTTAGTAATGTTAGTAAAACTCGTAATAGCAATCCTAACTACTAACAACTACAATATTTTGGCGGAGACAATACATGTAATGTAGAATTGTTAATAAGAAAACTGTTTTGCTAAGTTATTTTATTTTATTCTAAGTTATAATATTTTTATTATTAACATTTTATGTACTATATACTTGTACTATACTTAGTATACTATACTTATATACTTGGTACTATATTTTGGAAACAAAAGCGATTTGAAAAAAATACATTTTCGTTTAATTTTGCCATGCTGCTAGATTTATGCCACGAAGTTGTGGGATACCTTGCATAATTCCTATTATTTATTTAAATAATACTAAGCAGCTATTATTATTAGCTATTACCTTCTTGTGGAAACAAAAACCATTAGACAAAATTACATTTTCGTTTAATGTTGCCATGCTCCTAGATTTATGCCACGAAGTTGTGGCATACCTTGCATAATTCCTATTATTTATTTAAATAATACTAAGCAGCTATTATTATTAGCTATTACCTTCTTGTGGAAACAAAAGCGATTAGAAAAAAATACATTTTCGTTTAATTTTGCCATGCTCCTAGATTTATGCCACGAAGTTGTGGGATACCTTGCATAATTACTAATATTTATTTAAATAATACTAATCAGCTATTATTATTAACTATTACATTCTTATTATGGTTTATTAGCTGAAATTCCTTTTTGTTACAGATTCTCCATACCGAAGTGCAATAAATAAGGCAGTATTAAAACTTCAAGAAGACGGAAAACTTCGAGATTTGAAGAATAAATGGTGGCATGAAAAAGTCGTAGTGGAAAAACCTTGTAGCGTAAGTTTTTTTTTTAGTTCACTAAAGAATCAAAGCAAATTTATGTACATTAACATTTTACTTAAAGTATTCAAACTTTCCCCACATATGGGAAATAATTGCTTCCATGAAAGTCTGCAATTTCCACATTTCTACTAAAACATATGTTTCGAAGTTTCCTTTAACCGTTTAAATGAAAACTTTTTGATAAATTAAATATAAAGAAAAGAAAAATATATTCAAGATGAATAAAAAAAAATTGCAAATTATAACCTTTTGTTCTCCACATATGGGAAATAATTGCTCCCGTGAAAATCTGTAATTTCCAGATTTCTACGAAAACATCTGGTTTGAGGTTTCCTTAACCGTTTTTATGAAAACTTTTTGACAAAATAAAAATTGAGAAATAAAATATATATACAGGGTGTTACTACTAAGTTGTAACACCCGAAAATGGAAGTTAGAACTCAATGAAACAAACAACTTTTCTTAGTTAAAATTTTTGAATTGGAGCCTAAGTTCATAGTTATCGGCGTTCTTTTGTTTTTCGAAAAATCGTCATTACTCCCTTATTTTAAGAAATATTTAAAAAATACAAAAACGTTCAGCATGCGCTAGCGGTTCTCTAAAACATTTGTATTTACAATTATTTTCTATTTTATCAAATAACAAAATGGCGACCGAAGAAAAATTTCGAAACAAGATATTTTGAAAATCACTCGATTGATTTTTGAAAATAAAACATTTATGAAATCCTTAAACTATAATTGGAGTTTTCCATTAAAAAAAAATCGATGGCACATAACTCAAAACTAAATTTTAACAAAAATTTTCAAAATTCGACATCGATTTGCAGGAGAGTTGTCTGCAGTTACACTGTATACAAATCTGGAATAATATTTGTACAGATAGTGCTCAAATATTCCTCAAATGGTTTCCTTGATATTCAGTGAGGATTTTTCAAAAATATTTTTAATTTCGGAAATAATAAATTTCATAGATTATGAAAGACCTAATATATTTTCAACACCGAAATCGCAATTTATTAGTTTTTAATGAAGATGGCCTAAACGTGATTTTTTTTTTGTGTGCGTTTCTTAAGAGTATTTTGAATACACAGAAGTTACTTAGTACTTGCAAAATACAACTTGCAATAATGAATTTCATACATTATGAAAGACCAGTATATTCTCTACACCGAAATCGCAATTTGTTAGTTTTTTATGAAGATGGCCTAAACATGATTTTTTTTGTGTGTGTTTCTTAAGAGTATTTTGAATACACAGAAGTAACTTAGTACTTGCAAAACTGTAAAACCAGAGCTGTAAGTTTGCAAACTTGAATTACATATCTACTTGAACCTGTATATAATTTTGGGCACTTTTTTTGTAATTTAGAACGAACCTGTTGCTTCCGGTGCAGATTTGGCATTGGCCAACGTCGGAGGAGTCTTCATCGTCCTGGGAATGGGAATAGCTATCGCATTCCTCCTGGCATTCTTAGAATTCTTGTGGAATGTACGCAAAGTTGCCATCGAGGAACACGTAAGTATTTTAATGCACTTACACTTACCTAATGATATGAAATCTGATTGAATTGCTTTACAGATTGGATATTGGGAAGCTTTCATACTCGAATGCAAGTTTGCTATAAAAGTCTGGATCACCCAAAAGCAAGTCAAGCCAAACATATCTGAATCCACGACCTCTTCAAGAGCAGGCTCCGAAACGAGAAGTGTTGCTACAAGGATGCTGAAAGGAGAAGGATCCTTCTTAAATCTTGATATGCCGGAGAGGAAGAATCATCCGATTGGTTGGTCGGTTAATGCCAAAAACAATTGATGTGCGTTTAGTAGCATTAGTTATTTTTATAGTATCAGAACTGAAGTAGTAGGCAAAATTTCAAGATTTGTGTTTCAATGCATTTCCTGAAATATGTAGTATTACGTTTGCAAACTTTTAAACCATTTCTGAAAAAGTTATTGATTAACTATACCTTTTCAAGTTCAAATTGAGACCAATCAATTTCAAATTGAGGCCAATCAAGTTCAAATTGATACCAATCAATTTCAAATTGAGACCAATCAATTTCAAATTGAGGCCAATCAAGTTCAAATTGATACCAATCAATTTCAAATTGAGACTAAACAAAATCAAGTTGACACTAAACAATATCAAATTGAGAGAAAACAAATAAAATTGACATGGCTTAGTGTCAACTTGATTTTGTTTAGTCTCAATTTGAAATTGATTGGTAGCAATTTGAACTTGATTGGCCTCAATTTGAAATTGATTGGTCTCAATTTGAACTTGAAAAGGTATAGTATAGTTTCATATATTCATATTGGAGGTGGTCGTCATCAGCATAGAATAGTCTACAGAATCATAGAAATATGAAAATATAGAACTATATAGAATATAGAAATATAGAAATATTGAACTATATAGAATATAGGAATATAAAAATATAAAAGATATAGAAATATACAGAAATATAGAAAACAGAAAATAAAGACAAAAAATATCATATTGATAGAGGTGTGGATTAATTTTTAATAAACTAAGTTTCAAATGTTTGATTAAATATTTAGTGTTTCAAATGTTAATGAGTCAATAAATCTGTCAGTAAGACACTTTCATAACTTCAATAATTTGAAATTTAAAAACAAAAGCAGCGTCACAAATACAAAGTGACAACTAAATTGTACTACCAACATAAAAAAGTCTCGCCCTAAATAAATAACCCTGTATATTATTATACATGGTGTCTCCAAATTGACGCCCGTGCTTTTGAAATTTGATTCAGGAGCTAAAACAAATTGTAAAGTTAGAGTAGAAAATTTTCCAGGTGTCCCTCATTATTGAGTTTAACTTTAAGTCATAACTTTTAGCTTAAACTTTTAACGTTATATCTATAACTTTTTTCTAAGTCCACTACTCAAAACACTTTAACTTTAACTCCTAACTTTTAACTTAAACTTTTAACGTTATAATTTTGTCATAACTGTCAGATTTGACAATTTACATGGTTTAACAGTGATTTTGAAATTTGATTCAGGAGCTAAAACAAAATGTAAAGTTAGAGTGGAAAATTTTCCGTGTGTCCCTCATTATTGAGTTTAACTTTTACTCCTAACTTTTAACTTAAACTTTCAACGTTATATCTATAACTTTTTTCTAAGTCCACTACTCAAAACACTTTAACTTTAACTCCTAACTTTTAACTTAAACTTTTAACGTTATAACTATAACTTGTTTCTAAGTCCACTACTCAAAACACGATTTTGATTTGTTCATTTTGTCATAACTGTCAGATTTGACAATTTACATAGTTTAACAGTGCTTTTGAAATTTGATTCAGGAGCTAATACAAATTCTAAAGTTAGAGTGGAACATTTTCCGTATGTCCCTCATTATTGAGTTTAACTTTAACTCCTAACTTTTAACTTAAACTTTTAACGTTATAACTATAACTTTTTTCTAAGTCCACTACTGAAAACACGATTTTGATTTGTTCATTTTGTCATAACTGTCAGATTTGACAATTTACATTGTTTAACAGATATGGACAATATGTTGGTTTTTAATATTATTAGTTTTTAGTAAAGTTTACTACTTTTTAAAGTTGAAATTTTATATTTTTTTTTCTATCAATAACTCTATAACGAAAGACAAATGGAATATTTTCTACTCGTAATTTTTACTTTGTTTTAGCCCCCTCAAACCAGTCCAATAACTACTTTTTCTTTTCTATCAATAACTCTATAACGAAAGACAAATAGAACATTTTCTACTCGTAATTTTCACTTCGTTTTAGCCCTCTCAAACAAGTCCAAAAACTCCGGGCGTCAATTTTGAGAAACCCTGTATATAGAATGTAGATAGAATATTAGAATTAGAATAATTTATTAATGTAGATGTAAAATAATGTAAATAGAAGTATTTTAGCTTACTTGTAATAAAGAATATGTTTCAATTCCTGTTTACAGCTGAGATGATTGACCATAAGCCATGAACTTATCGTAGATCTAGAGGAAAATGGTTTGTACAGTATAATCTCTCTAAAGAAAAAGTTGATTAATTTTCATTTTTGTTATATGTATGCTGAGAAATGTAATGACAATTTTGAACAATTTAACAAGGAAATTGTAATGATTCAGATTTTTTTCTTTTTTAAACAAACTCGAACATAGTTTTTTTTTTCAGTTATGCTATATGTATGCTGAGAAATGTAATGCCAATTTTGAACAATTTAACAAGAAAATGTTTTTTTTCTTTTTTAAACAAACTCACCCGTAGTTTTTTTTTTTAGTTTTCGTATAAAGCTAGGCAAGAAATATATTAAAAAATGATTTTGTTTGGCATTTTCAATTTTTGTTTTTGTTTAAATTTCTCTCAATTATAAAAAATGCTTCATTATTCAAATTTCGTGTAAAGTATTAATAAAAATTACAATTAATATATAAATAAAACACAATTAGTGTGAGTTTCACTAAAATATTTAATCTTGTACTGTTACAATTATTTCGGCACAAAGTGGCTTCATTAGGCAGATGAAAAGTGAAAATCATTCACTAGTGGCTTCATATCAGATAAAAACTGAATAATTACAATTAAAAAAAATTGTTATTTTCGATTTTCGCTGCAGCTGAAATTTCATATGATTATAAAGAGTGTTTTCAAATTTTAGAAAATGAGAAAATCAAATTATACCTTATCTACAGTTTTTATAAACTTTTTCTTTAAAATTTGCTTGCAATTTTCATACTTATATTGAGCTCAAATTACAAGCTAATTATTCTTTTCAGAATATTAATCTAAAGTTCGAGAAGCAATCCAATTGATCTTTTATTTTAAATTTTGGACAAAATTGAAAATATTCTTGTATAAAGAGTGTTTTTAAATTTAAGAAAATGTGAAAATCAAATTATACCTTATCTACAGTTTTTATAAACTTTTTCTTTAAAATTTGCTTGCAATTTTCATACTTATATTGAGCTCAAATTACAAAATAATTAGGTATGTTATTCTTTTCAGAATTTTCATATAAAGTTCGAGAAGCAATCCAATTGATCTTTCATTTTAAATTTTGGACAAAATTGAAAATATTCTTGTATAAAGAGTGTTTTTAAATTTAAGAAAATGTGAAAATCAAATTATACCTTATCTACATTTTTTTGCAAACTTTTTCTTTAAAATTTACTTGCAATTTTCATACTTATATTGAGCTCAAATTACATCATAATTAAGTATATTATTCTTTTCAGAATTTTCATCTAAAGCTCGAGAAGCAATCCAATTGATCTTTTATTTTGAATTTTGGACAACATTGAAAATATTCTTGTATAAAGACTGTTTTAAAATTTAAGAAAATGTGAAATTTAAATTATACCTTATCTACAGTTATTACAAACTTTTTCTTTAAAATTTGCTTGCAATTTTCATACTTATATTGAGCTCAAATTACAAAATTATTAAGTATGTTATTCTTTTCAGAATGTTAAGCTCAAGTTTGAAAAGCAATCCAATTGATAATTTATTATAAATTTCGCACAACATTGAAAACTTTCTTGTATAAAGAGTGTTTTAAAATTTAAGAAAATGTGAAAATCAAATTATACCTTATGTACAGTTTTGCCAAACTTTTTCTTTAAAATTTGCTTGCAGTTTTCATACTTATATTGAGCTCAAATTATAAATTAATTAAGTATGGTATTCTTTTCAGATTTTTAATCTAAAGTTCGAGAAGGAATCCAATTGATCTTTTATTTTAAATTTTGGACAACATTGAAAATAGACTTGTATAAAGAGTGTTTTAAAATTTAAGAAAATGTGAAAGTTAAATTATACATTTTCTTTAAAACTTGCTTGAAATTTTCATACTTATATTGAGCTCGAATTACAAAATAATTAATTATGTTATTATTTTCAGAATAATAATCTAAAGTTCAAGAAGCAATTCAATTGATCTTTTATTTTAAATTTTGGACAACATTGATATTCTTGTTTTATTTCATACAAAATTTATCAAATTTTAGCTGTTTTTCATAATAGCTGTCGTAGAAAAAACTTTGTATGTTACATTTTCGTAAAGTAGTGCTTTACGAACTTGTCCCATAAATAACTATTACAGTTGTTCCTGAACGTTGTTCGAAATTGAAAATCCCCATTGTTATGGTACCAATATAACATTTTGAGAATTGTAACTTTGATGCAAAATAGTTATAATTAAAATATAACTGTTCAGTGATACTATATTTGCTAAATAGGAGTACACTTAATTTAGGTGAATAATGAATTCATTATTTTCTCAAAGTGAATAAAAATTGTGCACACGTGTACCATAAAATCTGCATAACCTCCTAATTGTTATTACATCATATTTTATTTAATATAAAATAATACGTAGTTTTTAGTTAAAAATAATCCACATTGGCACAATAATAATTTGAAAAGTGTAAAAATGCAAAAGAGCGAGTGCCAGAAAGTTTGCAGCATATTTTTCAAATCCCGAGAAAAACTATTCCTGGCCTACACACAAGTGGAAAAAAACTGGAATAATGCGTTGGCGCTTTGATAATCGGGTTCTATTTTTAATTGTCACCTATATTCTGATTCTCCGGGCTGCACTTGTACAGATTTGTCGGGAAATCAAAAAAACATACGTGGCACGAAGTGGCCACTCGTGTGCCCTAATTACTCATTTCTAAATAAATCCGCAAACATTATCGCAGCTGTTGTCCGATTCATTTTCGATGACGGATTATATCAATTGTGCATTTTGATTTATATAAATCCACATTAACATAGTTGCGTCTCGTAGTACTGCACACATTTGTTGATTTGTACATTTGTACGAAATAGCGTTTTTTTTTTTAATTTTGCGAAATGAATTGTGATGATCTACTAGTTCGGAACTAAACGTTGAAAAATAAAAGATAACACTACCTTAAAAAAAACATGAACACAGGTCCAATTTTATCAATACAAAATTGGCAATTAATTGCAAAATTCGCAAGTTTTTGGCTTTTTAAATTATTTTCCACAAACGTTTTTCTTTTATTTTTCGCTACAGTTGACAGCTTTCAATACAAAATTGCGAAAAGCATATTTTTGTAAAATTGCAAAGCTACATCTATACAAAAAAATACTTACTAAATATTTACTAAATAGTTACTACTTATTTAGAGCTAAAAAATGATAAAGTAATGAATATGCTAGAATAAGATTGATAAAAATAATCTAGTATGCCCTTTTTTGCCAAAACATGAAACATTGTAAGAACGAAAAGTTATTTTATTTTTTGTTGTTTTCTTTTTAATAAGACAATAATATAAAAATATAATAATAACTGGTATCCAAAAATGCATGAAACTATTACGAAAAGTTATTTATTTATGTTATTTCAGTAGTAGTATATATAATTTATTGAAGCATTTTTTTTTCAAAAATATTGTTTTATTACAAGTGTATGATGGTAACGGGGGTGCTTCAATTGGCCATCAGCCGGAGCCTTTCAGCCTTATGTTATTTCATTTATTTGTATTATTTTTCTTTTTGACCATAAAAGATTTTGGATTTTAAACTATTATCCAAAAACATTAAAACATTATTATTAATTGGCCACTCTTTTTTTGTTACAGTTAAGTTAACAGATTAAGTTGAAAACTTGCACAAAAACTTTTACGATTATATGCTTGAAAATTAAAAGAAACGAATATTCTTATTAAAATTTGAAAATCAGTCATGGATGCCATTAGATTTTTCATAAAACTGTTTTTTGCATTGAAATCGTTACCTTTACAAACACATGCAAACATTTCGTAGTTTTGCATTAATATATATATATATATATATATATATATATGTAGTATTTTTGTGTCTTTGCTTTAGCATGGTTATTTTTGATGTTTTGTTGTGTTGTTTATTGTCATGTACATATTTACCTTTAGTAAATTATGTAGCTTTTCTGCTAATAAATATTCTTTATTATTATTATACAGTACAATTGCTGGCAAAAAAATTAAAACATCATAGTTAATCTCCTATTTTATTAATTTTGACTTAGTAAACTATTAAGACCCAGTTATACGATCGTAGATTATCTTTGATCGTGGTCCAGTTTTTAAGAATACCAATGTATTAACAATTGTATCGTAGGTAATTAAACCATAGTCAAAAATGATCAAGATGAAAAATTAAAAGGAACGAAAATTCATAACAAAATTTTAAAATTTTACACGAATGCCCTATATTTTTTCAGAAACTGTTCTTTTTCTATTAAATTATTTTTCTTCACAAAGATATCTACTATTTTCGTAGTTTAGCATTAAAGTAGTACAATTACGTCATTAAAAAATGAAAGCACCAAAGTTAATCTCGCTCTTAATATCAAAATTATTAAGAGTGAGATTAGACAATTAGACGAGAAATTTTTTTTTCTGCAATTTTGTGGTACAAATAAGTTAAATAATAATAATAATAATAATAAAGAATATTTATTAGCAAAAAACGCTACATAATAAACAGTAAGTTTTATTTCTTTGTCGCTAATTGTATTACAAAAGAAAAAATCAATGTTTTCCGGAGCAGGTTAATCATTAAAGTTATTTCTTGGAATACATTTTAGCTTTAATAAGTTATATTATTCTCAGAGCTTTGTGAACAGTATTTCAATAATAATCAATCAAATTCCGTTTATCAATCAAATAAGTTGTCTATTTCTGTTTCATTCGTTTTTGCTACCAAAGAAGAATATTTATTCTGTAAGTAAGTAGAACAAAATTTACATTGTAGGTGAACTTCGAACGTCTGGAATTTGGCGTGTCAAATATTGATAAAATAGTTGGACTGCTTCTTGAACTTTAGCTTAAAATTCTAAAAACAAAATGTTAAAATTGCAGGAAAATTTGCAAAGATCATTTGGACTGGTTTTTGAACTTCAGCTTAAAATCTAAAAAAAATGTCTGAGATATATTCCTTTTTTTATATTTTCTAAGGCATTGAAGTATACTTAATAATTCTGCAAATTATGCTTAACAGAAATCAATTTTGCCCAAGATTTAAAACCAAAGATCACTTGGACTGCTCTTTGAACTTCAGCTTCAAATCTGAAAAATATGTTTGAGATATATTCCCATTTTTTTATATTTTCTAAGGCATTGAAGCATACTTAATAGTTCTGCAAATTATTAGCTTAAGAGAAGTCAATTTTGCCCAAGATTTAAAACCAAAGATCACTTGGACTGCATTTTGAACTTGAGCTTAAATTCTGAAAAAAATATGTTTGGGATATATTCCTTTTTTAATATTTTCTAGTGCAATGAAACAAACTTAATAATTCTGAAAATTATGCTTAACAGAAGTCAATTTTGCCCAAGATTCAAAGCCAAAAATCACTTGGACTGCTTTTTAAACTTTAGCTTAAAATCTGAAATATGTTTGAGATACATTCCCTTTTTCATATTTTCTAAGGCATTGAAGCATACTTAACATTCTGTAAATTATGAGCTTAACAGAAGTCAATTTTACATAAGATTCAAAGCCAAAAATAACTTGGACTGCTTTTTGAACTTTAGCTTAAAATCTGACTAAATATGTTTGAGGTATATTCCCATTATTTTTGATTTTCTAAGGCATTGAAGCATACTTAATAATTCTGCAAATTATGCTTAACAGAAGTCAATTTTGCTCAAGATTCAAAACCAAAAATCACTTGAACTGCTTTTTGAACTTCAGCTTAAATTCTGAAAAAATATGTTTGAGATATATGCCCCTTTTTTAAATATTTTCTAAGACATTAAAGCATACTTAATAATTCTGCAAATTAAGCTTAACATAAGTCAATTTTACCCAAAAGTTAAAACCAAAGATCAATTGGACTGCTTTTTGAACTGTAGTTTAAAATCTGAAATATGTTTTAGACACATTCCCTTTTTTATATTTTCTAAGGCATTGAAGCATACTTAATAATTCTGCAAATATGAGCTTAACAGAAGTCAATTTTGCCCAAGATTCAAAACCAAAGATCACTAGGACTGCTTTTTGAACTTCAGCTTAAAATCTGAAATATGTTTGAGATATATTCTCTTTTTTTAAATATTTTCTAAGGCATTGAAGCATACTCAATAATTCTGCAAATTATGAGCTTAACAGAAGTAAATTTTGCCCAAGATTCAAAACCAAATATCACTTGGACTGCTTTTTGAACTTTAGCTTAAAATCTGAAATATGTTTGAGATACATTCCCTTTTTTTATATTTTCTAAGGCATTGAAGCATACTTAATAATTCTGCAAATTATGCTTAACAGAAGTCAATTTTTCCCAAGATTCAAAACCAAAGATAACTTGGACTGCTTTTTGAACTTTGGCTTAATATCTGAAATATGTTTGAGATATATTCCCAATTTTTATATTTTCTAAGGCATTGAAGCATACTTAATAATTCTGCAAATTTTGACCTTAACAGACGTCCGAAAATTGCTGTATCAAAAACTGAGGTATATTTTCAATTTCATATTTTCGTAAATATCGATTTTTTTTGAGTGAAATTGAGCTCAAACGAAAACTGAAATTTGCAACAAAATTAGTTTTTTCAATTGTATATGTTCCCTAACTTTACACTATTGTATTATTCTATATTAGAATATTCGATTCCAATATTAGAATCAAACATATTTTCAAATTTTCTTAAATTTTAATACATTCATTATAAGCGTGTGAAATTTCGTATGAATAGTCAAGTACTTTTTGTATATTTCCATCGATTTTGTGGGAATCAAAGAATGACAGCTCGTCTGATATGTTTCTTCTAGAAAGTGAAGAACAATTTACTACAGCAGTTTATTTTTAGATTTAGAAATTAATCTCTTTCGGAATCATTTTAATCATGAAATGATTACAATTTTCTTAAAACATTTTCGATAATTGGGTGAAATATGATCTACTGAAAATTGCAAGAAATTTTTGTTATTATTATGTTTGTAGTGCATTAACTTCATAAACTTTAAATCAAATTCTAGAAACATTTTCGATAATTGTGTGAAATATGAGCAACTGAAAATTGCAAGCAATTTGGGTTATTATTTTGCTGGTATTGCATTAACTTCATAAACTTTAAATCAAATTCTTGAAACATTTTCGACAATTGTGTGAAATATGAGCAACTGAAAATTGCAAGAAATTTGGGATACTTTTTTGTTTTTGTTAAGTCATTAACTTAATAAACTTTAAATCAAATTCTTGAAACATTTTCGATAATTGTGTGAAATATGAACAAATATAAAATTTGGGATACTTTTTTGTTTGTATTGCATTATTTTCATTAACTTTCAATGCAAATTGTGGAAAAAACTGAGAACTTCGTATTTTCTTAAATCTTCAGTGAAAAATCGTACTTGGTTAATAAAAGATTTAGTATTTTTTGCAACGGGTTTCAGCTGATCATTCGTCCATCTTCAGGGACAATTCGCAAATATTGAGAGCGCCTGTAATTCCTGGGGATATTATACAAAGTGTTCACAAAATTTGTGGACAAATTTAATACATTGTTGTTACGAATACTCCTACATGAATATTCTGAAAAAAGGTATGATATCATAAATCATTTAGTAAATATTGAATGCATAGGTGAAGTCTCAAATTTTTGTGTATTTTGTAACTCATATAGTAAAATTTGTAGTAAATGATTTGTACGAAAAATTGCAAGAATATTTTCAATTTGGTTCAAAATTTAAATTTGATTGAATTGCTTCTTAAACTGTAATACAAAATTCTGAAAAAAAGAATGACAGCTCGTTTGATATGATTGTTCTAGAAATTGTAGAAAAATTTACTATAGCAATTTTTTTTTAGATTTAGAAATACAACTTTTTCAGAATCATTTTAATCAGCCATTAGGTATACAATTTTCTAATAGTTTAGTACTATCATGTCAAGTACTTTTAGTATTATTCCATCGGTTTTGTGCAAATCAAAGAATGACAGCTCATTTGATATGCTACTTCTAGAGATTGAAGAAAAATTTACAACACTAATTTTTTTTTAGATTTTGAAATTAATCTCTTTCAGAATCATTTAAATCAGCCATTAGGTATACAATTTTCTGCTACTTTTGTACTATCACGTCAAGTACTTTTCCCATCTTCCATCGATTTTGTGTGAATCAAAGAATAACAGCTCATTTGATATGTATCTTCTAGAATTTGAAGAAAAATTTACTACAGCAATTTTATTTTAGATTTAGAAATTAATCTTTTTCAGAATAATTTTAATCAGCGATTAGGTATACAATTTACTGATAGTTTTGTACTATCATGTCAAGTACTTTTCGTATTTTTCCATCAGAATCAAAGAATTACAGTTCATTTGATATGCCTCTTCTAGAAATTGAAGACAAATTTGCTACAGCAATTTGTTTTTAGATTTATAAATTAATCTATTTCAGAATCATATTAATCAGCCATTAGATATACAATTCTTGATAGTTTTGTACTATCATTTCAAGTACTTTTCGTATTTTTCCATCAGAATCAAATAATTACAGTTCATTTGATATGCCTCTTCTAGAAATTGAAGACAAATTTGCTACAGCAATTTGTTTTTAGATTTAGAAATTAATCTATTTCAGAATCATATTAATCAGCCATTAGATATACAATTTTTGATAGTTTTGTACTATCATGTCAAGTACTTTTCGTATTTTTCCATCAGAATCAAAGAATTACAGTTCATTTGATATGCCTCTTCTAGAAATTGAAGACAAATTTGCTACAGCAATTTGTTTTTAGATTTAGAAATTAATCTATTTCAGAATCATATTAATCACCCATTAGATATACAATTTTTGATAGTTTTGTACTATCATGTCAAGTACTTTTCGTATTTTTCCATCAGAATCAAAGAATTACAGTTCATTTGATATGCCTCTTCTAGAAATTGAAGACAAATTTGCTACAGCAATTTGTTTTTAGATTTATAAATTAATCTATTTCAGAATCATTTTAATCAGCCATTAGATATACAATTTTTGATAGTTTTGTACTATCATGTCAAGTACTTTTCGTATTTTTCCATCAGAATCAAAGAATTACAGTTCATTTGATATGCCTCTTCTAGAAATTGAAGACAAATTTGCTACAGCAATTTGTTTTTAGATTTATAAATTAATCTATTTCAGAATCATATTAATCAGCCATTAGATATACAATTTTTGATAGTTTTGTAATATCATTTCAAGTACTTTTCGTATCTTTCCATCAATTTTTGGAAATCTTTGGGAATCAAAGAATGGCAGCTCGTTTGATATGATTCTTCTAGAAATTGAAGAAAAAATTACTACAGCATTTTTGTTTTTAGATTTCGAAATTAATCTCTTTCAGAATAATTTTAATCAGCCATTAGGTATACAATTTTCTGATAGTTTTGTACGATCATGTCAGGTACTTTTCGTATCTTTCCATCGATTTTGGGAATTCTTTGGGAATCGAAGAATGGCAGATCATTTGATATGATTCTTCTAGACAGTGAAGAAAAAAATTTCTATAGCTATTGTTTTTGTATTTTGAAATTAATCTCCTTCAGAATCATTTTAATCAGCCATTAGGTATACAATTTTCTGATAGTTTTGTACTATCATGTCAAGTACTTTTTTATTTTTGCATCGATTTTGAGGGAATCAAAGAATGACAGCTCGTTTAATACGCTTGTTCTAGAAATTGAAGAAAATTCTGCTACAGCAACTTGTTTTTAGATTTAGAAATTAATCAATTTCAGAATCATATTAATCAGCCATTTGATATACAATTTTTTGATAGTTATGTACTATCATGTCAAGTACTTTTCGTATCTTTCCATCGATTTTGGGAAATCTTTGGGAATCAGAGAATGACAGCTCGCTTGATATGATTCTTCTAGACATTGAAGAAAAAATTACAGCATTTTTTTTAGATTTACATTTTTTTTTTTTAGAATCATTATATTCAGTTATTAGGTATATAAGTTGGTGATAGTTTTAGACTATCATATCAAATGCATATCAAACGAGAATGACAGCTCATTTGATATGCTTCTTCAATTTTTAGAAGAAGCATATCAAATGAACCGTCATTGTCGTTTGAAATTCTTCTTTAATTTCTAGAAGAAGCATATTAAACGAGCTGCCATTCTTTAATTTCTACAAAATTGTTGGGAAGATCCGAAAAGTACTACTCATTTTCTAGTAATGTAGTACTTCTAGTACTTCTAGTACTTCAAATACAGCAGATGAAACATTAAGATGTTTTATTACTTTAAGAGTAGAACCTGCTTACGGATTTATGCCAATTCCAGCAATAAAAACATAATATTGAATATACAATAGTTTTATGGTGCGCGTTGAGTTATTTGAAATCCGCTGTTATAATTCTTGGCACGAGCCACATGGCGTCTTCTTCGTGTTTATTTCCGTTGTGGCGTCTTCTCGGTTCGGTCGCATCTTCTTCCTGGTTTCAGCAGTTAGTTTTCCTTTCTGTTTTTGTGTCCCGAGCGAAGCGCGTATTATTAGTTTGGTCAAATACTATCCACAGGGCAGATTACTCGCCCAAGAAAATGCTCTTACCTCACGTTTTCTTCGCGCTATTCCTCATGGGGGCTGCGAATTCCCAGACCTTCACCATTGGTGAGTAGATCTGCACAATTAATTTCACATGGATTTAACACTCACAGAAATTTCACATTAATTATATTAGAGAATTACAGGAAGTTTTCAGTTTAAAATTTTGCAGTAAAAAATAATTAACACTATAATTTTCTGACTGCACATTATTAATGCACAAACTTTACACATACTCATACTCATGCCCATACTCACACACTCATACTCATGCTCATACTCACACACTCATACTCGCATATACTCATATACTCATACTCACACACATAACTCTTTAGTTATATTACATAAACATATGTTTGTTTAACTAATATCTTCTGCCCAGATTATTTATTAAATTTGCAATTAATTAAAATTTGGCTCGTTTTCCATAATTAACACTTCTGCGCGATCACTTGAGCGTCATTCGCGTTTTAGAAAAAAACTAACTGAAGCAGTGGCACATGCGGTAGGGGATTTGTCGAAGGAGGGACCTGTTATCATTATTTTTAGTACAATAGCCCGAGCGGTGCTTTAATATTGCGCAAATGTATATTTAATTTACGCCCACGCTGAAAACTCTATTTTTACAAGCATAATTGGTGGAAATAATAACATTGCTTTGCCTTACGTGATCACTAAGAAACAGATTTTAGGCACTAATAAGTCTTAGAATACGTAGGCAAATAAGCAGTAATAATTATTATAATATGCAGAAACTTTGGGTATAAATGGGCAAAAAATGGGAAATCACTAAAGAGAAGATTGTAGGTACTAATAAGTCTTGGAATATATGATCAAATAGGCAGTAATAATTATTATAATAGGCAGAAATGGGCAGTTTGAGCATAAATGGGCAGAAAAGGGCAAGTGGGCAAATTGGGCAGATTTTCATAGGCAGTTGAATTTTTAATAAGTTTGTTGCACAAACTATAAGAAAACTGCAAAAACATATTACTACTTAAAATACTTACAAATATTTTAAAATTTTAAACAAGTTTATTGCACAACTTATAAGAAAACAGAAAAAGAAACATATTAGTACTAAGTTTAGTAGTCTAAATCAATCAATTTAGGTATTTATTTGATTTATGAAAATATTGAACTAATTATTCATCCAATATGATTAATTGAAGAATAAGCTATAATTTTTCGTATCAACAAGACCGATTATAGTGTCCAGCTATATAGTTATATTAATCTTTCATCTGCGCATTTGAAGTAACAAAATTTGCTGCAGTACAGTTTGTATCTTCCCTAAGATTTTGTGGGAATCAAAGAATAACAGCTCGTTTGATATGCTTCTTCAATTTCTAAATCTCTTTCAGAATAGTTTTAATCGGCCATTAGGTACACAATTTTCTATTTTTTTGGTTGGGTTTGCAACCTTGCAGAGCTTACACAAAAAACTGTAAGCAAGTTCTACTCTTAAAACAATAAAACATCTTAATCTTGTATCTGCTGTATTTGAAGTAACAAAAATTTCTGCAGTACTCTTCGTATCTTCCCATCGATTTTGCGGGAATCAAAGAATGACAAATAGTTTCATAAGCTTCATCAATTTCTAAGTCTATTTCAGAATCATCATAATCTGCCATTAGGTATACAATTTTCTGATATAATTATTGGGATTGCAACTTTGCAATTTTGTTACTTCAAATACATGAAGTAACAAAATTTGCTATAGTACTCTTCGTATCTTCCATAAATTTCGCGGTTATCAAAGAATGTCAAATCGTAAGCTTCATAAGCTTCTTCAATTTGTAAATCTATTTCAGAATCATCATAATCTGCCATTAGGTATACAATTTTCTGATATTTTTGTTGGATTTGCAACTTTGCATAGACACAATTTTGCGCTAAGTAATAACATCAGTGAAACTGTATCTTGTTAATTCGGTTTCTGAGAAATTAAATCATTCTCCTTCCATTATCTTTCTGTTCAGCAGTGTTTAATTTGAAACACCCTGTATAAATTATTCTCTTTTCATTCTCTTTGTATTATCATCTTATTTTCTTGTCGTGCTCGTATTTCATTGCTCGCTTCTGTGTTGTCTTCTTTTAAATTTTACAATATAAATTGCGATATTCTTGCGAAAATCCAAAAATTTTCTTGTAATTTGAAACACTCTGTATAAATTATTTTCTTTTCGTTCTCTTTGCATTATTATCCTATTTCTCTTGTCATTGTCTTGTGTCATTGTCCGTTTCTTTATTGTCTTATTTTCATTTTCTTTGATGTTGTTTTCCTTTCTTTTCCTCAATTGCAGAAAATGTTTAAATATTTCAGTAAATACGAAATTTAAATTGTATCACATCTATAGCTTTTCCAGAATTTTAACGCAAGGTTAAAGAATAACTACAATTTTAGAAAAACTATTACTAATGACTAAAATATGTTGGAATTTTCGATTTTTGTTTTAGCTTAAATTTCACTAATTATAAAGAACGCTAGATAATGTAAAAAAATATGAAAAATAAATGTAGGCCCGTCATAGTTTTTCCGAATTTTCAGTTTAAATTGAAATCTACACCCAATAACTAAAATATCTTGGAATTTTCGATTTTGTTACACCTTAATTTTCACTCAATTAATTCTCCTTACAATTCATTTAAATCTATTTTTAAGAGACATGCTAATTTAAATTAGGCTAGTTTATTTCCACACAAGTTTTTTTTTTATTTAATTTAGTCTATGTATAGATTAACACTAACACTCTGTATAAATTATTCTCCTTTCGTTCTCTTTGTATTATCATCCTATTTCTCTCGTCACTGTATTGTGTCATTGTCCGTTTCTTTATTGTCTTCTTTTCATTTTTCTTTGGTGTTGTTTTCCTTTCTTTTCCTCAATTGCAAAAAATGTAAAAAATGTTTAAATATTTCAGTAAATACGAAATTTAAATTGTACCACTTCTAAAGCTTTTCCATAGTTTAAACGCAAAGCTAACGCATAACTAGAATTTCAGAAAAACTATTCCTAATGACTAAAATATGTTGGAACTTTCGATTTTTGTTTGAGCTTCAATTTCACTAATTATAAAGAATGCTTTATAATAACTGAAATAAAATAACTGTAGGCCCATCTAAATAAGTCTATCTAAATAGTTTTTCCGAATTTTCAGTTAAAATTGAAAACTACTCCAAATAACTAAAATATCTTAGATTTTTCGATTTTTGTTTGATCTTAATATTCACTCAACTGTAAAGAAAGCTTCACAATGAAGAAAATATGTAGAAACAAAATTATAAACCTTTCATAGTTTTTTCGGAATTTTCAGTTAAAATTGAAGATACAATACAATTTATCTGGTATTGAAAATCAGAATTTTGGTTCAATTTTCGTATTTCCCTTGAGATAAAATTTTATTGATATACGTATTTACTTTGATTAAGTATATATTGTGTTGCTGTCATGTATATATTTACCTTTTGTATATAATGTAGCTGTACTGCTAATAAATATTCTTTATTATATATTATTATTATACTTTAATATACTAGAAAATATGAAAATTTGAATGAATATCATCTATATATTTTTTCTGAATTTCATTTAATTTTAGCCAAGCAATACAATTTTTCGTTTATTTTATTTCGTGGAAAAAATCTTCATGCATTCATTAACGACAAATTTCCATAAATAAATGAGAAAACTGTAATATTTTAGATAATATAAATCTTCATGCATTCATTAACGACAAATTTCCATAAATTAATGAGAAAACTGTAATATTTTAGGTAATATAAAACTTCTGCTAAAGCTTTATATCTTCTGCTAAATTTTCAGCTAAAACTAGAGAGGAATTAGAATTAAGAAACTAACATCTATGGCAATTTTATAATGCTAGGTTTCGATTAAGCTCAAATTTCACACAATTATTAAAAATTCCTCAACATTTACGAAAACATATAAACGAAATTATTCCAATCATAGATTTTTCAACAGTGAGATAATAAATACAAATTATAAAATTACATTTTTTATTATGAATTCTCTATTTCACAAAATTGTAAATAACACGTCAATAAGAAAAGTCAAATTAAGAAAATATATAAATGAAATTGTAAACCGTTCGTAGTTTTTCCAGAATTTTCATTTAAAATTGTAGAAACGAAGTTGTACATTTTCTCGTATGTTAAAACCTCAAATTTTCTGTGTCTTCTTTTCGTGTGTATTCATATTTCACACAATTATAAATAACACGTCAAAATTTAAGAAAATATGTAAATGAAATTGTAAACCGTTCGTAGTTTTTCCATTTAAAATTGTAGAAATGAAATTGTACATTTTCTCGTATGTTAAAACTCCAAATTTTCTGTGTATTCTTTTCGTGTGTATTCACATTTCACAATTTAAAATAACACAAATTTTGATAGGTATTTAAATTTTTAATAAGTGTGTTGCACAAACTATTAGAAAACTGAAAATATACAAAATACTAATACTAAAATACTAATATACTAAAATAATACTAACTAAAATAATACTAAGTAAAATAATACTAAAATACTACGTAAAGTACTAAAATTTTAATACAAGTATTATAAAATTTTGAATACGTTTATTGCACAAATTATAAAAAATAATAAAAAAATTACTACTTAAAACACTACAGCAGTCACAAGACCGATTATAGTGTCCAGCTAGCTAACGGAGATGCACCATACAGCATTTTGATCTAACTACTTCTTCAAAATCCTGAACTCCCAAAGAAAGTCAAACTGGAATTTTGAACCACCCTGTATATAGTACCATATAATAATAATTTATGTACCAAGAGCGTTATGCCCATGATAATGCTTGGAGGGCAACGTGAAGCAGCCCGAAGCTCTCTGGCCTGAGAGGTGGAGGCAGCCCGAAGCTCTCTGGCCTGAGAGGTGGAGGCAGCCCGAAGCTCTCTGGCCTGAGAGGTGGATATTGCCCGACGGGCATTATCAGTGAATAACGCTCGTGGTGCTTTCAAGATCTTATTTTTCAACAGAGAACATAAAATAATTAATGAAATTTTCAGGAGGACTGTTCCATGAGGACAACTATTTATCGGAAATAGCCTTCAAGTATGCAATTGCTCGGCATAATATGTACACCACATCAGTTCACTTCAAGGCAAACATTCAAAGGATTACTAAAAACGATTGTTTTGCCGTGAAGAAAGTAGGTAGGTAAAAATTTTCAAACTTGTATCCATTTAACGATATTTCACACATTCAGTGCCTTTCATTTCAAGCTATCCATTAGTAGTTAGTCAGACAAATAATGAACATTCAACGATATTTTGCTAGAGTTGTAGGCCAGATATTTGTGTTAAATAAGAAGTCGAATTGCTTATTCATGCAGTCATTCAGTGCCTTTCATTTCAAGCTATCCATTAGTAGTTAGTCAGACAAATAATGAACATTCAACGATATTTTGCTAGAGTTGTAGGCCAGATATTTGTGTTACATAAGAAGTCGAATTGCTTATGCATGCACTCATTCAGTGCCTTTCATTTCAAGCTATCCATTAGTAGTTAGTCAGATAAATAATGTATATGCAACGGTATTTTTCTAGATTGGTCGGCCAGACATTTGTGTTTAATAGGAAGTCGATTTGCTTATTCATGTACTCATTCAGTGCCTTTCATTTCAAGCTATCCATTAGTAGTTAGTCAGATAAATCATGTATATGCATCTTAATCTCATTATTTAAAGCGAACTTAGCGTTTGTCTGACTGACCAACGTTTTAACACAGATTATGACATGAAAATAAATGAAAAAATGTACCACGTCATTTTTTTCCAAGAACCCAGCGTTACTGTTTCTTGAACAAAAACAAGAAACTTTTTCTTGAACAAAAACAAGAAACTTTTTCTTGAACAAAAACAAACCCCTTGCTTTGTCTCGAGTGAGCCAAAACCCCCCTTGATCTTTCTCGGGTGAGCCAGAACCCCCCTTGTTTTTTCTCGAGTGAGCCAGAACCCCCCTCCATCCTGCTTATCTACTCAAATTTATGATTTAATGATTCTACACAGTTAAAAGTCTGATGATTTTAAAGTTTCATAAATTTGAAATTGAAACATACGTAGAAATGCTTTTTCTCTAGTGAACCAGAACCCCCATTGCTTTTCTTGAGTGAGCCAGAATCCCGTTTGCTTATCTACTCATATTGATGATTTAATTATTCTAAACTGTTAAATCTAATGATTCTAAAGCGTAACAAAATAGAAATTGAAACATACGTAGAAATGCCTTTTCTCTAGTGAACCAGAACCCCCATCGCTTTTCTCGAGTGAGCCAGAACCCCCCTTGCTTATCTACTCAAATTGATGATTTAATTATTCTAAACTGTGAAATCTAATGATTCTAAAACGTAACAAAATAGAAATTGAAACATACGTAGAAATGGGAAAAACAAGTGACATCGGAGTGTACAAAAAACCAATGTGACGCCCATAAAAAACCAAGTTGGCGTCAATTAACTAAAAAATGATCCAATTTGAATCATCCTGCACACATGTACTAAGTAATCATTTAACAGCAAACGGGATTCTGGCTCACTCAAGAATAGCAATGGGGTTCTGGCTCACTCGAGAAAAAACAAGGAGGAACCCCCCTCCATCCTGCCTATCTACTCAAATTTATGATTTAATGATTCTACTCAGTTAAAAGTCTAATGATTTTAAAGTTTCATAAATTTGAAATTGAAACATACGTAGAAATGCTTTTTCTCTAGTGAACCGGAACCCCCATTGCTTTTCTTGAGTGAGCCAGAATCCCCTTTTCTTATCTACTCACATTTATGATTTAATGATTCTACACTGTTAAAAATCTAATGATTCTAAAGTGTCATAAATTTGAAATTGAAACATACGTAGTAATGCTATTTTTTGAGTGAACCAGAACCCCCATTGCTTCTCTCGAGTGAGCCAGAACCCCCCTTGCTTATCTACTCAAATTGATGATTTAATTATTCTAAACTGTGAAATCTAATGATTCTAAAACGTAACAAAATAGAAATTGAAACATACGTAGAAATGGGAAAAACAAGTGACATCGGAGTGTACAAAAAACCAATGTGACGTCCATAAAAAACCAAGTTGGCGTCAATTAACTAAAAAATGATCCAATTTGAATCATCCTGCACACATGTACTAAGTAATAATTTAACAGCAAACGGGATTCTGGCTCACTCAAGAATAGCAATGGGGTTCTGGCTCACTCGAGAAAAAACAAGGAGGAACCCCCCTCCATCCTGCTTATCTACTCAAATTTATGATTTAATGATTCTACTCAGTTAAAAGTCTAATGATTTTAAAGTTTCATAAATTTGAAATTGAAACATACGTAGAAATGCTTTTTCTCTAGTGAACCGGAACCCCCATTGCTTTTCTTGAGTGAGCCAGAATCCCCTTTTCTTATCTACTCACATTTATGATTTAATGATTCTACACTGTTAAAAATCTAATGATTCTAAAGTGTCATAAATTTGAAATTGAAACATACGTAGTAATGCTATTTCTCGAGTGAACCAGAACCCCCATTGCTTCTCTCGAGTGAACCAGAACCCCCCTTGCTTATCTACTCAAATTGATGATTTAATTATTCTAAACTGTTAAATCTAATGATTATAAAGCGTCACAAAATTGAAATTGAAACATACGCAGAAATGGGAAAAACAAGTGATAAAAGCAAGTGTACAAAAAACCAATGTGACTCCCATAAGAAAAACCAAGTTGGCGTCAATTAAAATAAAATTGATCCAAGTACTTGTAGATCAATCTTTTTTAGGCTATTGACCTAACCGGTCTTTCCGCTTGGATTCTTCGATTGGATCTTTGATCCAATTTAAATCATCCTGTAAACATGTACTGAGTGATCATTAAAATTTTAGCTCTAGTTATCCATGGGAATTTTCGCTGGCAATTTTTTGTTCGTTTAACTTATTTAATAGATAGATAGATAGATGATTTAATATTAGGTACTATATCGTTAAGGTGCAGAGTATATCAATAACTTTTCGTTCTCTAATTAAAGTGTGCGATATGGTATCATAAAGTGCAGGTTAAGGTGCAGAGCATATCAATAACTCTTCGTTCTCTAATTAAAGTGTGCGATATGGTATCATAGCCTACAAGTTAAGGTGCAGCGTATATCAATAACGTTTTGTTCTCTAATTACAGTATGTGATATGGTATCATCTGACGATGGTGTGGTAGCCATCTTCGGCCCTGAATCGCCCATGGTGAGCCCAATGGTCCAGTCGATCTGTGCAAACTTAGAGATACCTCACATTCAAAGCAACTACAAACCTAAAACCGTATACTCTTCGCAGACTGTACTTAACATGTACCCTGATCCTGTTCTGCTATCACTAGGACTAGCAACTGTAGTAAGGAATCTGAACTGGAAGACTTACGTGATAATTTATGAAAATCCCGAAGGCCTGGTGAGGCTCCAAGAAGTGTTAAAAATTACAGAGCCTTTCTCACCATCGGTTATGATCCGGCAATTGGCAGATAGTGCAGATCACAGGTAATACTAGAACTATCGCCAATATTCGAAGTGCAGCATGGTTTTTTTACGACAGCCTTATAGAAATTTGATGACGAAGCAGTTTTGCATGTGTATTTGTTCTTGTACATGCCTAAACTACGATTACCAGTAAGGTCGAAATTTTTTTGGTTTTGGTCATTTTGGTTTATGGCTTTTCATTGCACTTCAAATAGACCATTTGAATTTGCATTTGTACAATAACAAATTGTTTGTAGTTGTAAAATAAAATTTGTACATAATGCTTATACAAATCAAAAGACTAAAATATCCTAACAACAAATTTTTCTTTAATGTTTGCAAATATAACAAATTTAGCCTTCAGTTACACTACTCAAAAGAATTATCGCATCTTCCAAAAAACACCATTATACTATTTTTAATTTTTAAGTAGCCGATGTGATTCGTGTTTGTAGGAAGAAACAAAAAAAAAATATGCGAAATTTTTTTTGTGTAGTGTATTTATTTAAAGGAATTTGAATAAATTTATGACAAAATCAAGGACGATTGAAAGTTATCTTAAAAGAGATGCATTTCAGGCCTCTACTGAAAGAAATTAAGCAATCAACTGAAACCAACATTATCCTGGATTGTGCCACAGATCATATAATCGACATCCTCCTGCAAGCCAAAGAAATCGGCCTTCTGGAATACTTTCATAATTACATGTTAACAACTTTGGTAGGTGTATCATCTAACTCAAATTTGAAAAATATGTATTTTGAAATAAAACACGACTGTGATAATATGATATAATAATATGATATGATATGATATGATTCATATCATAGATGGTATGATATGATTTATATCGTAGATGGTATGATATGATCTTTATCATAGATGGTATTATATGATTCATATCATATATGGTATGATGGTATGGTCAATAAATGAGCCATTGAAAGCTAGAATGGTCTATTTTCGGAAGTCCATTTTGTTTGAATTCAAATGTCTTTGAATCCATTTCTGGTCTTAACAGAATTAAAACAAAGATATGATTCATAGCATAGATGGGATAATATGATTTAAAATTTAAATCATAGATGGTATGATATGATTCATCAACAATCATCGCAGTGGTAATAGATTTGTGTAAACTTTAGTACTGTGTAAGTTTACATAAATCTATTACCACTGCGATGATAGTTTATACAGATGAATCATATCATACCATATCATATCATAATCTTTTATTTTGAAGTTTGAAATGAATGGTCAACAATTGAGCCGTTGAAAGCTAGAATGGTCCATTTTGGGAAGTCCATTTTTTTCCAAAAAGGTCCTACACCACTCTGGTTTTTAACTGCTCTAATATCAGCTTCATCGATACTAATTTTTCAAAAACTGATATCATCTGAAAGGATGATATCATAATCTTTTATTTTAAAGTTTGAAATGAATGGTCAACAATTGAGCCGTTGAAAGCTAGAATGGTCCATTTTGGGAAGTCCATTTTTTCCAAAAAGGTCCTACACCACTCTGGTTTTTAACTGCTCTAATATCAGCTTCATCGATACTAATTTTTCAAAAACTGATATCATCTGAAAGGATGATATCATAATCTTTTATTTTAAAGTTTGAAATGGATGGTCAACAAATGAGCCGTTGAAAGCCAGAATGGTCCATTTTGGGAAGTCCATTTTTTTCCAAAAAGGTCCTACACCACTCTGGTGTTAAACTGCTCTAATATCAGCTTCATCGATACTAATTTTTCAAAAACTGATATCATCTGAAAGGATGATATCATAATCTTTTATTTTAAAGTTTGAAATGTGTGGTCAACAAATGAGCCGTTGAAA
The DNA here is from genome assembly GCA_951805005.1 of Othius punctulatus. Taxonomy (NCBI): domain Eukaryota; kingdom Metazoa; phylum Arthropoda; class Insecta; order Coleoptera; family Staphylinidae; genus Othius; species Othius punctulatus. The sequence goes on along the minus strand of OX638141.1, from coordinate 3,229,526 downwards.
GCTAGAATGGTCCATTTTGGGAAGTCCATTTTTTCCAAAAAGGTCCTACACCACTCTGGTTTTTAACTGCTCTAATATCAGCTCCATCGATACTAATTTTTCAAAAACTGATATCATCTGAAAGGATGATGTCATAATCTTTTATTTTAAAGTTTGAAATGAATGGTCAACAAATGAGCCGTTGAAAGCTAGAATGGTCCATTTTGGGAAGTCCATTTTTTTTTCCAAAAAGGTCCTACACCACTCTGGTTTTTAACTGCTCTAATATCAGCTTCATCGATACTAATTTTTCAAAAACTGATATCATCTGAAAGGATGATATCATAATCTTTTATTTTAAAGTTTGAAATGGATGGTCAACAAATGAGCCGTTGAAAGCTAGAATGGTCCATTTTGGGAAGTCCATTTTTTCCAAAAAGGTCCTACACCACTCTGGTTTTTAACTGCTCTAATATATGCTCCATCGATACTAATTTTTCAAAAACTGATATCATCTGAAAGGATGATGTCATAATCTTTTATTTTAAAGTTTGAAATGAATGGTCAACAAATGAGCCGTTGAAAGCTAGAATGGTCCATTTTGGGAAGTCCATTTTTTTTTCCAAAAAGGTCCTACACCACTCTGGTTTTTAACTGCTCTAATATCAGCTTCATCGATACTAATTTTTCAAAAACTGATATCATCTGAAAGGATGATATCATAATCTTTTATTTTAAAGTTTGAAATGGATGGTCAACAAATGAGCCGTTGAAAGCTAGAATGGTCCATTTTGGGAAGTCCTTTTTTTTTCCAAAAAGGTCCTACACCACTCTGGTTTTTAACTGCTCTAATATCAGCTTCATCGATACTAATTTTTCAAAAACTGATATCATCTGAAAGGATGATATCATAATCTTTTATTTTAAAGTTTGAAATGGATGGTCAACAAATGAGCCGTTGAAAGCTAGAATGGTCCATTTTGGGAAGTCCATTTTTTCCAAAAAGGTCCTACACCACTCTGGTTTTTAACTGCTCTAATATCAGCTCCATCGATACTAATTTTTCAAAAACTGATATCATCTGAAAGGATGATATCATAATCTTTTATTTTAAAGTTTGAAATGGATGGTCAACAAATGAGCCGTTGAAAGCTAGAATAGTCCATTTAGGGAAGTCCATTTTTTTCCAAAAAGGTCCTACACCACTCTGGTGTTAAACTGCTCTAATATCAGCTTCATCGATACTAATTTTTCAAAAACTGATATCATCTGAAAGGATGATATCATAATCTTTTATTTTAAAGTTTGAAATGTGTGGTCAACAAATGAGCCGTTGAAAGCTAGAATGCTCCATTTTGGGAAGTCCATTTTTTTCCAAAAAGGTCCTACACCACTCTGGTGTTAAACTGCTCTAATATCAGCTTCATCGATACTAATTTTTCAAAAACTGATATCATCTGAAAGGATGATATCATAATCTTTTATTTTAAAGTTTGAAATGGATGGTCAACAAATGAGCCGTTGAAAGCTAGAATGGTCCATTTTGGGAAGTCCATTTTTTCCAAAAAGGTCCTACACCACTCTGGTTTTTAACTGCTCTAATATCAGCTTCATCGATACTAATTTTTCAAAAACTGATATCATCTGAAAGGATGATATCATAATCTTTTATTTTAAAGTTTGAAATGGATGGTCAACAAATGAGCCGTTGAAAGCCAGAATGGTCCATTTTGGGAAGTCCATTTTTTTCCAAAAAGGTCCTACACCACTCTGGTGTTAAACTGCTCTAATATCAGCTTCATCGATACTAATTTTTCAAAAACTGATATCATCTGAAAGGATGATATCATAATCTTTTATTTTAAAGTTTGAAATGTGTGGTCAACAAATGAGCCGTTGAAAGCTAGAATGGTCCATTTTGGGAAGTCCATTTTTTCCAAAAAGGTACACCACTCTGGTTTTTAACTGCTCTAATATCAGCTTCATCGATACTAATTTTTCAAAAACTGATATCATCTGAAAGGATGATATCATAATCTTTTATTTTAAAGTTTGAAATGGATGGTCAACAAATGAGCCGTTGAAAACTAGAATGGTACATTTTGGGAAGTCCATTTTTTTCCAAAAAGGTCCTACACCACTCTGGTTTTTAACTACTCTAATATCAGCTTTATCGAGACTAATTTTTCAAAAACTGATATCATCTGAAAGGATGATATCATAATCTTTTATTTTAAAGTTTGAAATGGATGGTCAACAAATGAGCCGTTGAAAGCTAGAATGGTACATTTTGGGAAGTCCATTTTTTTCCAAAAAGGTCCTACACCACTCTGGTTTTTAACTGCTCTAATATCAGCTTCATCGATACTAATTTTTCAAAAACTGATATCATCTGAAAGGATGATATCATAATCTTTTATTTTAAAGTTTGAAATGAATGGTCAACAAATGAGCCGCTGAAAGCTAGAATGGTCCATTTTGGAAAGTCAATTTTTTTCCAAAAAGGTCCGACACTACACTGGTTTTTAACTGCTCTTACATCAGCTTCATCGATACTAATTTTTCAAAAACTGATATCATCTGAAAGGATGATATCATTATCTTTTATTTTAAAGTTTGAAATGAATGGTCAACAAATGAGCCGTTAAAAGCTAGAATGGTCCATTTTGGGAAGTCCTTTTTTTTCCAAAACGGTCTTAAACCACTCTGGTTTTTAACTGCTCTAATATCAGCTTCATCGATACTAATTTTTCAAAAACTTATATCATCTGAAAGGATGATATCATAATCTTTTATTTTAAAGTTTGAAATGAATGGTCAACAAATGAGCCGTTGAAAGCTAGAATGGTCGATTTTGGGAAGTCCATTTTTTTCCAAAAAGGTCCTACACCACTCTGGTTTTTAACTGCTCTAATATCAGCTTCATCGATACTAATTTTTCAAAAACTGATATCATCTGAAAGGATGATATCATAATCTTTTATTTTAAAGTTTGAAATGAATGGTCAACAATTGAGCCGTTTAAAACTAGAATAGTCCATTTTGGGAAGTCCATTTTTTTCCAAAAAGGTCCTACACCACTCTGGTTTTTAACTGCTCTAATATCAGCTTCATCGATACTTATTTTTCAAAAACTAATATCATCTGAAAGGATGATATCATAATCTTTTATTTTAAAGTTTGAAATGGATGGTTAACAAATGAGCCGTTGAAAGCTAGAATGGTCCATTTTGGGAAGTCCATTTTTTTCCAAAAAGGTCCTACACCACTCTCGTTTTTAACTGCTCTAATATCAGCTTCATCGATACTAATTTTTCAAAAACTGTTGAATTTCAGGATGCCCAAACGTTGGACTATACCGTCCTCCAAACAAGTGCCAATATCACAATGATTCGACTGATTGATCCCAATAATCCATCATTACACAATGCTGTTAGGGATTGGGAATTAGGCGAACAGAACAATAACCACCAGACATCTATATCGGTTACAGAAGTTTCAGTAAGTCTGAGATAACTCTTTAAATAGTGCAAATTTGACTCATTTTGCAAATTGTCTTTAAAAATACTGCTAACTATAGATCAAACAAATTAATAAAAATTGACAAGGTAGTTTTAAAGAAAACTGTATTTACTCTTAGGACAACTCTTAAAATGATATCTTCATACTAAATACTAAATATCTCAAGAATCACCCATTAGATTGTAAACTCTTTTTGCATATTATTTTTTTTAAATACTGCTCACTATGAATTAAAAAAATAGTGAGCATTAATGGGTCAGTTTTTAAGATATTTCTATTAAAACTTGAGATACATCAAGCTCAAGTATGTACTATAGATATGGGCTACTAGTACTACTAATACTAAGACTAATACCAAGACTACTACTCTTTCAGGCTGAAGCTGCTCTCATGTACGACTCTGTTAACTTCTACACGATGGCATTCCAAGAGTTGCACATTACTGAGCCAATTGAGTCCAAGTCGTTGAGCTGTGATGATGTTCAAAAGTGGGAGCATGGCTTCAGAATTGCTACTTACATGAAAGTGGTGAGTATTTTGTAGAAGCAGTAATTGTTATATGCCCACACATCAGATATAGTAATTAGCACTGTTGTTTGTGCAATACTTATGTCTTCTAATTCTATTCTTCTAATTGTATTATCCTTCTCAATGAGAGAAGTTCTCATACAACGTCAAAACAAATTAAATGGGTACCTAGACTACCTAGAGAGAAGTTCTCATACAACATCAAAACAAATTAAATAGGTACCTAGACTACCTAGAGAGAAGTTCTCATACAACATCAAAACAAATTAAATAGGTACCTAGACTACCTAGAGAGAAGTACTCATACAACATCAAAACAAATTAAATAGGTACCTAGACTACCTATTTCATTTTTTTTGACGTTGTATGAGAACTTCTCTCATTGAGAAGGATAATACAATGAGAAGAAAAGAATTAGAATTATGTCTTCCAATTCTATTCGTCTAATTGTGTTATCCTTCTCAATGAGAGAAGTTCTCATGCAACGTCAAAACAAAAGAGGTACCGACGATTAAGTTGCCCCAATCTGTTAACAGCTAAATTTGAATCTCTCTGTTAGGGAATAAATTTGAATCTTCCCATTTACAATACCACTGCTTTAGTAGTAACCTTTTCTATGTCCAGAAACCAATGATGAATACCATCACTGGAGCTGTTAAATTCAACGATTGGGGAAAACGCGTGGAGTTCAATTTGGAAGTAGTCGAGGTAGTTTCCGGACGCATTGACAAAACTGCCAATTGGTCTCCTTCGAATCCCGAATCCTTGCACTTCACACGCAGCGCCAATGAGCAGATGCAGCAGATCGTCGAAAATTTGCAGAAGACAGTCGTCATTGTTTCCTCCAGGTAAAAAAAATTGTTAGGCTAAACAATAAGTCTTACCTAAAGGTCTAAAACGGCCGAAAATTTGCAGAAGACAGTCGTCATTGTTTCGTCCAGGTAAAAAAATTGTTAGGCTAAAAAATAAGTCTTACCTAAAGGTCTAAGACGGCCGATCAGTGTTGTAATATGAAGTCGTAAAAGGCCTTACCTAAAGGTCTAAAACAGCCGATCAAAGTTGTAACCTGAAGTCGCATGGTCCACTCCCTGACTGATAGTGGTGGTCACAATTCCGGTATTTTATGGACACAAATATTTAATTTGATTTTAATGAGTGCAAAATTATTCTTCTATGAGGACCAAAACAACATACATGTGAAAAGTGTTTAGATCAATTATGATTACAGGTCAATTCAACAGTTGAGGTCAGCACTACCAGGTAGTATAAAGACAGTCCATGTAAACTAAAGACTGACTAAACTACTGATGACCTCACCTGTTAAATTCACATACATTTAGTTTCATTCAAATTGTCCAGCGAAAATTAGCAGAAGATAGTCGTCATTGTTTCGTCCAGGTAAAAAAATGTGTTAGGTTAAAAAATAAGCCTTACCTAAAGGTCTAAAACGGCCGATCAGTGTTGGAATCTAAGGTCGTCAAAGGCCTTACCTAAAGGTCTAAAACGGCCGATCAAAGTTGTAACCGAAGTTGTAAAAGGCCTTACCTAAAGGTCTAGAACGGCCGATCAAAGTTGTATCCTCAAGTCGTAAAAGGCCTTACCTAAAGGTCTAAAACGGCCGATCAAAGTTGTAACCGAAGTTGTAAAAGGCCTTACCTAAAGGTCTAAAATGGCCGATCACAGTTGTAACCTGAAAGAGTTTACCTTTAGATGATTAAAATTTTTAGAATTGGACCTCCTTATCTGGATTATCGGGCACCAAGGTTTGATGGCGATGTCCTAGAAGGCAACGCAAGGTACGAAGGGTTTTCAATGGACCTCATCGATGCCGTGGCCAAAGAACTCAATTTTACGTACAAATTCGCTCTAACAGCAGATGGCAAGTATGGCAGCTACGACAAGGTAGCCAAAGGTTGGAATGGACTCATAAAAGACTTGCTGGAAAGAGTGAGTATATATGAGTATAACATACAGTACGATAAGTACTGATAAGTACTGATAAGTACGAACTAGAGTTATAGTATGTTGATGTACTTACTATGATCTTTCAGTGTATGTACAATTGTTAAAATGATTACCTTCTTTGATATATTAAATAGTTCAAGTACTTCAAGTACTACAAAATGGAACACTGTTGTTTCACATGCATTCAATTGCTTATCAAATATCAAAGATATCACTAAATTAAATTTGAAACAGTTATTTCTTCCTCCTGAATCCTCTATTGGTCTTGCCTATCTTTAGTCTCACTGCTTCGGATTCTGCCATATGCTTTTCTGGGATGTATCAATTTATGAAACCATGATAATTGAGGATTAGCATGTAGGCAAAACCTTCAATATCAGAAAAGGCAAACGTTATTTACGAATTCAGGTTTTTTGATTTATGATGGGGAGATACCGTTTGAAGTTTAGTAGTCTAAAACAATCAATCAAATTCATCAAGTAAATTCAAATTTATTTTAGTTATTTCTTCTTCATCTTGTTTTTCAGAAAGCTCACTTAGCGATATGTGACTTGACCATAACTCATCAAAGAAGAGAAGTGGTGGACTTCAGTTTACCATTCATGACCCTGGGTAAGATAGAAAACATATAAACAATACTGTAAAAGATATTTTTGGATTATTTTGATGACTTAAGAGTAAATTTGTAAAGAGTTTATTAGTTGATCTTGATTACTTGAATTTGTATTGAAATTAGTTGATCTCCTTAGAGATTAGTATCTCTGATTAGTACTCTTTAGTCATAACAATGTATAAATGTTATTTGCAGGTGTCAGCATAGTTTACAGTAAGTCAAAGCCATCAGAGAGAAATATCTTCGCTTTCATGGAACCTCTGGACTCCAACGTTTGGATCTATATTGTTTCTGCTTATATCTCCGTCACTTTAACTATGTACTTAATAGCAAGGTAAGAATTTGCTGATTTTTGATATATTTGCTTAGTATTTTCAAGAAGACGAAATGAAAACTAATTCAAAATTGTCCTTTGATGATTCTTGATATGATTTGCTAGTAATTTCGCGCAGAAGAATATAAAAACTAAATCAAAATTGTCCTTTGATGATTCTTGATATGATTTGCTAGTAATTTCGCGCAGAAGAAAATAGAAACTAAATCAAAATTGTCCTTTGATGGTTCTTGATATGATTTGCTAGTAATTTTGCGCAGAAGAAAATAAAAACTATTTGCAAATTCTTGATATATTACATTGTGAAATTATTTCTGTTACTTAACCGACGTTTTAAAGAATGAAGACGAAACAGTAAATATTTAATTTGCACTTTTACAATCATTACATGATAGCAAGAGAGATAAGCTGGAAACTCCCAAATTGAAGAAGTCAAGTTAATAAGTATTTTTAAGTTGAAAGTTTGCATAACTGAATAAATAAAGTTTTTGAAGTTAAAATTTAAGAAATGATACTTGCACACACATAAAGTAACATAACAGGAGTGCATAATAGTATCAAAGAAAGAAATTTGATGTTTCATTAAAATAGAATAATGTGAAATTGAAAGTTTCTAAATTTTGTTTTTGAATTGGATTTATTAAGTTATATGTGTAAAATTGAAAGTTTTTTTAAGTTGGAATTTTATAAATCTGGATAGTGAAAATGTGAAGTTGAAAGTTATATAGTGTAACCTGAAAACTCTAAATTGAAGAAGTTAAGAAGTTAGTTTAGAAATTAACATCTGGATAATGAAAATATCAAGTAGAAAATTAAATAATATAAGTTGGAAACTCCAAATTGAAGAAGTCAAGTTAATAAGTATTTTTAAGTTGAAAGTTTACATAACTGAATAAATTAAGTTTGAGTAGTAAAAATTTAAGAAATGGAAGTTCAATTTGCTCACATATGAAGAAACATAATAGGAGTTAGGAGTTAATAATGGTATTAAAGAAAGAAATTTGATAAGTTGGAAGTTTGTAAGATTAGAGAATAGTTGGTTTCATTAAAATAAAAAAATGCGAAATTAAAGGATTCTAAATTTTGGTTTGAATTGGATTTATTAAGTTATACGATTGTAAAGTTGAAAGTTTTTTTAATTTTTAAATTTATGAATCTGGATAATGAAAATGTGAAGTTGAAATTTAAATAACGTAAGTTGGAAACTCCAAATTGAAGAAGTTTAGAAATTCGGTTGGAATTCATACGTCTGGATAATGAAAAGTTTAAGTTGAAATTTAAATAATTTAATCTGGAAAATACAAATTGGAGAAGTTAAGTTAAGAAGTTAAGTTGGAAATAAACATTTAAATAATGAACTTGGCAAGTTGAAATTTAAATAATGTAAGCTGGAAACTGCAAATTAACGAAGTCAAGTTTTTGGACATAACTTGACCAAATGTTAATTTCAAACAATTTCAAAATTTTATACGAATGTAAAGTTGATAGTTTTTTTCAAGTTGGAATTTATAAATCTCGATAATGAAAATGTGAAGTTGAAAGATGAATAATGTAAGCTAAAAACTCCAAATTGATGAAGTAAAGTAAGAAGTTAAGTTGGAAATGAACAATTCTATAATGACAATATTAAGTTTAAATTTAAATCGTGTAAGCTGAAAACTCCAAATTGAAGAAGTCAAGTTAATAAGTCAAGTTTGAAATTATCATCTGGATAACGAAAATGTCAAGTTGAAATTTAAATAATGTAAGTTGGAAACTCCAAATTGAAGAAGTTAAGAAATTCAGTTGTAATTCATACGTCTGGATAATGAAAATGTTAAGTTGAAATTTAAATAATGTAAGCTGGAAAAATACAAATTGGAGAAGTCAAGTTAAGAAGTTAAGTTGGAAATAAACATTTAAATAATGAACTTGTCAAGTTGAAATTTTAATAATGTAAGGTGGAAACTGCAAATTAATGAAGTCAAGTTTTGGACATAACTTGACCAAATGTTAATTTGAAACAATTTCAAAATTTAATACGAATGTAAAGTTGATAGTTTTTTTCAAGTTGGAATTTATAAATCTCGATAATGAAAGTGTGAAGTTGAAAGTTAAATAATGTAAGCTAAAAACTCCAAATTGATGAAGTTAAGTAAGAAGTTAAGTTGGAAATTATCAATTCTATAATAACAATATTAAGTTGAAATTTAAATCGTGTAAGCTGGAAACTCCAAATTGAAGAAGTCAAGTTAATAAGTCAAGTTTGAAATTATCATCTGGATAACGAAAATGTCAAGTTGAAATTTAAATAATGTAAGTTGGAAACTCCAAATTGAAGAAGTTAAGAAATTCAGTTGGAATTCATACGTCTGGATAATGAAAATGTTAAGTTTTCTTGATCTTGATCTGACGCTTGTTGACCCAGAGCTAGCTATAAAATTAGAGTGGAACATCTTGGAAGATTCGTACAGCTCTGATCACTTCCCTATTGTGATTAGATCCGGAGAATATAGTATCGCGAATCAAATTATCTTTCCGTCTAGAAGATGGAAAATACTCCCAGAAAATATGCTCGACTTTAACAGAGCAGTTGGCAGGATATTTGGAGATGCGAATAACCTTACCATGTGGAGCGCGGAGGCTAAGCTGGAACATATTATAACGTGTATTCACCAGGCAGCCGACGAAACATTCAAAATCAAGAAGCCGGTGATTACCTCAGCGAAACCGCCACCAGTTTGGTGGGATGAGGAGTGTACTAAAATAATAATGGAACGAAAAGCCATGGTTAAGCAGTATAAACGAGACCCGATACTAGATAATTATATCAAATGGCAAGAAGCCTCCGCGTATTCGAAAAAAATTCTCAAATCCAAGAAAAGAGAGAGCTGGAGAGGGTTTATAAACAACTTGAATAAGGATACCCCCCTAAGCGAAATATGGTCCAAAATAAAAAAAATTAGAAGGGCCAATCAGCCGGGCTCAGTAACCTCAGCGACGGATCTGGAGGAAATAATAGACTCGCTAGCACCGGCTTTTGTGTCCAACGAGGTAACTCCCCTTCCGGCTAATCAAAAGCATTGTACTGATAAATTTATGGCGGACCCGTTTATAAGGGTAGAATTAGAGAACACATTAGCAGACAAAAAGTCCAGTACTCCAGGACTGGATGATGTAGATTTTGCTTTCATAAAGCACCTCCCAGACAATGTTAAAGAAGTCCTGCTAACAATCTATAATGAATTATGGGTAAATGGAGTAGTTATCGGTTCATTAAAACAAATTTTAATAGTTCCTATTCCGAAACCTAATCTTAACATGGATCAAAAACCTTCCTTTAGACCGATTTCGCTGCTTTCCTGCTTCACGAAAGTGTATGAGCGCATGATAAAGGCCAGGCTTGAATACTGGGTGGAAAAAAACTCTATCCTCCCCAACAACCAGTACGGATATCGCCGAGCCAGGGGTACAGTTGAGGCAGTATCTCATTTAGCGATGGATGTTCAAATTTCCTTCTCTAAAAATGCATACTTAGGTTGCATCTTCCTTGATATTAGAAGCGCGTATAATAACGTAAACCTTGAGATTCTGGAGGCTAAACTGATCAAATTGAAATTACCTGCCAAAACTGCAAGGGCTATTACCAGCATTTTCCGAGAGAGATCCATTTACGCACGAGCCACCAATCGGGAGATGGTGGGTCCGCGGACAGTGTCGGTAGGAATTCCGCAGGGTTCGGTGCTAAGTCCACTGCTATTCAATATATATACCGCAGACTTCCATAAGCTCTTCAGTGGTTACACAAGCTCAATTCAATTTGCAGACGATTTCGCAGTATACGTGTCCAGCACATCGCTAGAGACAACTGTGAGGAGACTATCCATGATCATGGAGCAGGTAAATGTCTGGGTGAGAATGAACGGTCTCGAACTATCGTTAGATAAATGCTCTGCATTATTCTTTTCGCGACGTCGGGATAGTCCAGTAGATAGTATATCACTGGGAGGCATGAAAATATCCGTGCGACAAAACATCAAATATCTGGGGTTTGTCATTGATAACAAATTAAAATGGACCAATCACATTCAACACTTAGCAAGCAAATGCGAGAAGTATATAAACCTGTTGCGGGTTATCTCAAAAAAGGGGTGGGGCGCAGACCTATTTGTAGCAAAAATGTTTTATAGGGCCTGTATACGAGCCCATCTAGACTACGGTTCCTCTGTGTATGGCTCGGCAAGTTTAAATCAGCTGAAAGCACTGGAAAGAATCCAAAATAAGGCACTTAGAATATGTCTGGGAGCAATGGGCTCCACGCCTACTGATGCCCTGCACGTTGAAGCTGAGGAGCCACCGCTGGACCTCAGAAGAAGGTTTCTGGCTTGCAAAACCTGTATACAATGGTCTACAAGAAACAACGAGGAGATGCTAAAGAAAACGCATGAAATAACTCTCGAAAACCTCCAAAACCAGTACTGGCGAAAAAGAAATTCTCCTCCTTTGGCGGAAGCCTTTATCACCACCGCATCGATTCGAGAGGAATTGTACAAGGCGGTCCAAGTTGAACCGGACAACTTCGCGGATCTATTACGTCGTCCTGCAGTAATTACCCCCGTATACAGTGTATCGGTCGCAGTTAATATAAAGATTCATAACAATCTGCTGGAGGCTTTAAGTGAACATAGAGCAATATACACGGATGCCTCCAAATACAAAGATGGATGCGGCTGTGCGTTCTTGGATAATACGAACAATAAGACAAGACAGTTTTCCCTGAACAAGCACCTTAGCATATTCTCAGCGGAGGCTAGGGGAATAGAGGAAGCTATGAGGTATATATTAGGAATTGAGGGAACTAAATTTGTTATCATGAGTGATTCACAAAGCGTATTAAAATCCATCAGCAATAGGAAACACCCGTCTCGAGCGCATGAAAGCATTCAGAGGATATGGAACCTGTCAGCGGAGTCACGGAAACAAGGAAAAACGATCGTTTTTGCGTGGATCAAAGCTCACACGGGCATAAATGGCAACGAATTAGTGGACAAGGCAGCAAAAGAAGCTGCTTACGCAGGGGGAGCCCCAATAAACGAGATGCCGTCGAAAGATGCAATTAACTTGTTAAAACATAGAATTTTGAGGGATGAATGGGATGTCCGCTGGAGGAAGCGGTGTGCCCTAAAACAAACGCAGTATGCTAGGATACAACCTCATATTAAGCACAAGCCTTGCTCCAAGAACGTCAAAATATCTCGAGCGCATCACACGATGGTAGTTAGACTGCGAATTGGGCATTGCAGATGTCCATCGCACCTGTTCAGATTAGGTATTATCGACTCACCTGAGTGTGAATGTGGCACTGATGAGGGGAACCTCAATCACCTTTTGTTTGGATGTCCGAGGTACGAGGAAGAGCGCTGTGCATTTTTCGAGAAATTGGCAAATCTAGGTATCAAACGTCCATGCAATCTGGTTCATCTCCTCTCTGGCAATTATTCAGAGATCAATATGGCAATATGCGTGTTCTTAGAAGAATGCCGCATTATAATTTAATTAAGTATTAGCTATTAAGAATCCTATGTGAGCAGTCCTATGTGGGTTAACCCTTTTTCCAGCGGCCGTATTGTTGTTTGTGTTAAACAAGTCCTTACGATAGGCCTCGTAAGGTGAAGTCAGTGTCCCTTGTCTTTCCCAATTGTAATAAGTAAAGTGGCGGATGGGTTGAGTAGCCCGAAAAAGCCAATCATAAAAAATAAAAAAAAAAAAAAAAAAATGAAATTGTCAAGTTGAATTTAAATAATGTAAGCTGGAAACTGCAAATTAATGAAGTCAAGTTTTTGTACATGACTTGACCAAATGTTAATTTCAAACAATTTCAAAATTTTATACGAATGTAAAGTTGATAGGTTTTTTCAAGTTGAAATTTATAAATCTCGATAATGAAAATGTGAAGGTGAAAGTTAAATAATGTAAGCTAAAACTCCAAATTGAGGAAGTTAAGTAAGAAGTTAAGTTGGAAATTAACAATTCTATAATGACAATATTAAGTTGAAATTTAAATCGTGTAAGCTGGAAACTCCAAATTGAAGAAGTCAAGTTAATAAGTCAAGTTTGAAATTATCATCTGGATAACGAAAATGTCAAGTTGAAATTTAAATATGTTAGTTGGAAACTTCAAATTGCAAAAGTTAAGAAATTCAGTTGGAATTCGTACGTCTGGATAATGAAAAGTTTAAGTTGAAATATAAATAATGTAAGCTGGAAAAATACAAATTTGAGAAGTTAAGATAAGAAATTAAGTTGGAAATAAACATTTAAATAATGAAATTATCAAGATGAAATTTAAATAATGTAAGCTGGAAACTGCAAATTAATGAAGTCAAGTTTTTGGACATGACTTGACCAAATGTTAATTTCAAACAATTTCAAAATTTTATACGAATGTAAAGTTGATTGTTTTTTTCAAGGTGGAATTTATAAATCTCGATAATGAAAATGTGAAGTTGAAAGTTAAATAATGTAAGCTAAAAACTCCAAATTGATGAAGTTAAGTAAGAAGTTAACTTGGAAGATAACAATTCTATAATGACAATATTAAGTTGAAATTTAAATCGTGTAAGCTGAAAACTCCAAATTGAAGAAGTCAAATTAATAAGTCAAGTTTGAAATTATCATCTGGATAACGAAAATGTCAAGTTGAAATTTAAATAATGTAAGTTGGAAACTCCACATTGAAGAAGTTAAGAAATTCAGTTGGAATTCATACGTCTGAATAATGAAAAGTTTAAGTTGAAATTTAAATAATGTAAGCTGGAAAATTACAAATTGGATAAGTTAAGTTAAGAAGTTAAGTTGGAAATAAACATTTATATAATGAACTTGTCAAGTTGAAATTTAAATAATGTAAGCTGGAAACTGCAAATTAATGAAGTCAAGTTTTTGGACATAACTTGACCAAATGTTAATTTCAAACTATTTCAAAATTTTATACGAATGTAAAGTTGATAGTTTTTTTCAAGTATGAATTTATAAATCTTGATAATGAAAATGTGAAGTTGAAAGATAAATAATGTAAGCTAAAAACTCCAAATTGATGAAGTTAAGTAAGAAGTTAAGTTGGAAATTAACAATTCTATAATGACAATATTAAGTTGAAATTTAAATCGTGTAAGTTGGAAACTCCAAATTGAAGAAGTCAATTTAGTAAGTCAATTTTAAAATTATCATCTGGATAAGGAAAATGTCAAGTTGAAATTTAAATAACGTAAGTTGGAAACTCCAAATTGAAGAAGTTTAGAAATTCAGTTGGAATTCATACGTCTGGATAATGAAAAGTTTTAGTTGAAATTTAAATAATGTAAGCTGGAAAAATACAAATTGGAGAAGTTAAGTTAAGAAGTTAAGTTGGAAATAAACATTTAAATAATGAACTTGTCAAGTCGAAATTTTAATAATGTAAGCTGGAAACTGCAAATTAATGAAGTCAAGTTTTTGGACATAACTTGACCAAATGTTAATTTCAAACAATTTCAAAATTTTATACGAATGTAAAGTTGATAGTTTTTTCAAGTATGAATTTATAAATCTTGATAATGAAAATGTGAAGTTGAAAGATAAATAATGTAAGCTAAAAACTCCAAATTGATGAAGTTAAGTAAGAAGTTAAGTTGGAAATTAACAATTCTATAATGACAATATTAAGTTGAAATTTAAATCGTGTAAGTTGGAAACTCCAAATTGAAGAAGTCAATTTAGTAAGTCAATTTTGAAATTATCATCTGGATAAGGAAAATGTCAAGTTGAAATTTAAATAACGTAAGTTGGAAACTCCAAATTGAAGAAGTTTAGAAATTCAGTTGGAATTCATACGTCTGGATAATGAAAAGTTTTAGTTGAAATTTAAATAATGTAAGCTGGAAAAATACAAATTGGAGAAGTTAAGTTAAGAAGTTAAGTTGGAAATAAACATTTAAATAATGAACTTGTCAAGTCGAAATTTTAATAATGTAAGCTGGAAACTGCAAATTAATGAAGTCAAGTTTTTGGACATAACTTGACCAAATGTTAATTTCAAACAATTTCAAAATTTTATACGAATGTAAAGTTGATAGGTTTTTTCAAGTATGAATTTATAAATCTTGATAATGAAAATGTGAAGTTGAAAGATAAATAATGTAAGCTAAAAACTCCAAATTGATGAAGTTAAGTAAGAAGTTAAGTTGGAAATTAACAATTCTATAATGACAATATTAAGTTGAAATTTAAATCGTGTAAGTTGGAAACTCCAAATTGAAGAAGTCAATTTAGTAAGTCAATTTTGAAATTATCATCTGGATAAGGAAAATGTCAAGTTGAAATTTAAATAACGTAAGATGAAAACTCCAAATTGAAAAAGTTACGAAATTCAGTTGGAATTCGTACGTCTGGATAATGAAAATGTTAAGTTGAAATTTAAATAATGTAAGCTGGAAAAATACAAATTGGAGAAGTTAAGTTAAGAAGTTAAGTTGGAAATAAACATTTAAATAATGAAATTGTCAAGTTGAAATTTAAATAATGTAAGCTGGAAACTGCAAATTAATGAAGTCAAGTTTATGGACATAACTTGACCAAATGTTAATTTGAAACAATTTCAAAATTTTATACGAATGTAAAGTTGATAGTTTTTTTCAAGTCGGAATTTATAAATCTCGATAATGAAAATGTGAAGTTGAAAGATGAATAATGTAAGCTAAAAACTCCAAATTGAAGAATATAAGTAAGAAGTTAAGTTGGAAATTAACAATTCTATAATGACAATATTAAGTTGAAATTTAAATCGTGTAAGCTGGAAACTCCAAATTGAAGAAGTCAAGTTAATAAGTCAAGTTTTAAATTATCATCGGGATAACGAAAATATCAAGTTGAAATTTAAATAATGTTAGTTGGAAACTCCAAATTGAAGAAGTTAAGAAATTCAGTTGGCATTCATACGTCTGGATAATGAAAATGTTAAGTTGAAATTTAAATAATGTAAGCTAAAAACTCCAAATTGAAGAAATTATGAAAGAAGTTAAATTGGAAATTCATAATTGGATTATGACAATGTTAAGTTGAAATTTACATCGTGTAAGCTGGAAACTCCAAATTGAAGAAGTAAAGTTAATACGTTAAGTTGGAAATAAACATCTGGATAATGAAAATGTTAAGTTGAAATTTAAATAATGTAAGTTGGAAACTCTAAATTGAAGAAGTTAAGAAGTTCAGTTGGATTTCATACATCTGGATAATGAAAATGTTAAGTCGAAATTTAAATAATGTACGCTGGAAAAATACAAATTGGAGAAGTTAAGTTAAGAAGTTAAGTTGGAAATAAACATTTAAATAATGAAATTGTCAAGTTGAAATTTAAATAATGTAAGCTGGAAACTGCAAATTAATGAAGTCACGTTTTTGGACATGACTTGACCAAATGTTAATTTCAAACTTAACTTACGAGTTAAGTTTGAAGTAACATTTGGATAATGAAAACGTCTAGTTAAAATTTAAATAAACTACAATATATGAAAGAAAGGAACATACCAATCTAAAATCAGTGCGAAATAGCATTTTTAATACACGTCATGCTTTAAAGTTGCCTAGGCAACAATAAATATATTGACCAACTTTCACCGCCAATAATAAACATATATTAAGTTTAACGTTTTATAGAAGATACAATATGCAATTTTTTTTGCCTACATTTATACATTTTATATATTATGTATATACGTTTTTATGTATATGTATATAGCATACTTTGTATGTTCCAGAATGGCACCAGGTGATTGGGAGAATCCTCATCCATGTGACTTCAATCCAGAAGAGTTAGAAAATATATGGGACCTAAAGAACTGTCTGTGGCTGATATTGGGATCGACGATGTCACAAGGATGTGATATATTACCTAAGTATGTATGCAAACTTATAATTCTTAACTATTGCTACATGTTAAATTAAAATTCTGCAATAATACATAGTCAATCAAGTATGTAGTAGTAGTAGTAGTAGTAGTAGTAATAGTAATAGGAGTAGCAGTAGCAGTAGAAGTAGCAGTAACTGTTACTGTTATTGTTACTGTTACTGTTACTGTTACTGTTACTGTTACTGTTACTCCTACTGCTACTGCTACTGCTACTGCTACTGCTGCTGCTACTGCTACTGCTACTGCTACTGCTACTGCTACTGCTACTGCTACAGCAACTGCTACTGCTACAGCAACTGCTACTGCTACTGCTACTGTTACTACAGTAACAGTAACAGTAACAGTAACAGTAACAGTAACAGTAACAGTAACAATAACAGTAACAGTAACAATAGCAGTAGCAATAGCAGTTGCAGTTGCAGTAGCAGTAGCAGTAGCAGTAGCAGTAGCAGTAGCGGTAGCAGTAGCAGTAGCAGTAGCAGTAGCAGTAGCAGTAGCAGTAGCAGTAGCAGTAGCAGTAGCAGTAGGAGTAACAGTAACAGTAGTAGTAGCAATAGCAGTAGCTGTAGCAGTAGCAGTAGCAGTAGCAGTAGCAGTAGCAGTAGCAGCAGCAGTAGCAGTAGCAGTAGCAGTAGCAGTAGCCGTAGCAGTAGCAGTAGCCGTAGCAGTAGCCGTAGCAGTAGTAGTAGTAGTAGTAGTATTTATTGCGAACTTGATACAATTAGTGTTGTACATTGCAAGATACAGTTTTATGTTTTATGTTTTATGGATATGGATTTACACTTAGACTGAACAAGTCTGGCGTTAAAAAATATTCAGTTAACTGCTTGCAATATATTTTTATTTAGTACTTTTTAATACTTGTTTTTTTCACTTCAGAGGAATATCTTCACGTATGGCAGTCTCCATGTGGTGGTTCTTCATTCTCATCATCTCATCATCGTACACAGCCAATCTGGCTGCTTTCCTCACCATGGACAAGATGGCACCCACCATTGATAGCGCTGAGGCTCTTGCGAAGCAGACCAAGATCAAGTATGGTACTGTTGATGGTGGTTCCACACAGACTTTCTTCAAAGAATCAAATTTCACAACTTATGCTCGAATGTGGGCTAACATGCAACAAGCAAGGCCTTCGGTCTTCGAGAAGTCCAACGAAGATGGAATCAAACGAGTACTAACAACGAAGAACCAAGGGTTTGCTTTCTTGATGGAAAGCTCTTCAATTGAGTATGAAGTGGCAAGGAATTGCGAGCTCAAGCAAGTTGGAGGAAGAATGGATTCTAAAGGATACGGAATCGCCATGCCAGTCAGTAAGTACCATGCTACTAGTACTAGTAAGTACCTACTAAGTAAGTACTAAGTAAGTATTAATAAATCGCCTCCTCCTTTAGGTAATTAACACCGGTATTATCCTGTTGTGTATTATTTGTTCAAGCCAAGATGAGATCTCCAGTTTTGCAGTACACAAAACAATATAACTATATCTGTACAGCTAATAGCTGTAATCCATAAAAATGTTGAATATTCTATATTATTTATGAAGCTAGAAATCAAGCTTCTTCAAGTCTTTCTCCAAGTACATTCCATTATATTGAATAATTAACATTCCACGTTTTCGATTCTGGATATTTCATAGTTTTCCTCTTCGGAATATTTTGGATATTTTTCTATATTCTGGATTTAAATTACAGACTCGCCGTACAGAAGTGCAATCAACAAGGCAGTACTTGACCTACAAGAAGCAGGTACCTTGAAAACTCTTAAGGATAAATGGTGGAGCAAACCAGGCGGAGATAATTGTAACGTAAGTGCTCGCTTCAATAAATAATATCTTCATAAAGGTACAAGTGCCAAGAATGAAAACCTATTTTTAAAATTTGTAATAGCTCATATGACAAGCTCAACAAATTCAGAATACCCCTAAAACTTTCAAAACTTTGTCCAACAACCAGAAGATGAATGAACCATCATTAATGGACCACCAATGCATTAATTTATGTATTGTGTCAATAATAACTAAATAACTAAGAAGTTTAATTTCCTTTGAAGCCTATGTTTTAAAACTTACAATAGTTTATATGCCAAGCTCAACAAATTCAGAACAACCCTAAAATTTTAAAGCTTTGTCCAACAACCAGAATTTGACTGAACCATCAGGACTAAACATTAATTTATGTATTGTATCAATAATAACTTAGAAGTTTCACTTCCTTTGAAGCTAAGGTTTTCATTGTGATGAACTTTGTCAACCTCAACTTCATAAAGGTTCAAGTGTCAAGAATGAGAACTTATTTTTAAAATTTGTAATAGTTCATATGACAAGCTGAACAAATTCAGAATACCCCTAAAACTTTTAAACCTTTGTCCAACAACCAGAAGATGAATGAACCATCATTAATGGACCACCAATGCATTAATTTATGTAATGTGTCAATAATAACTAAATAACTAAGAAGTTTAATTTCCTTTGAAGCCTATGTTTTAAAATTTACAATAGTTTATATGCCAAGCTCAACAAATTCTGAACAACCCTAAAACTTTTAAAGCTTTGTCCAACAACTAGAAGATGACTGAACCATCAGGACTAAACATTAATTTATGTATTGTATCAATAATAACTTAGAAGTTTCACTTTCTTTGAAGCTAAGGTTTTCATTGATATGAACTTTGTAAACCTCAACTTCATAAAGGTACAAGTGTCAAGAATGAGAACCTATTTTTAAAGTTTGTAATAGTTCATATGACAAGCTCAACAAATTCAGAATACCTCTAAAACTTTTAAACCTTTGTCCAACAACCAGAAGATGAATGAACCATCATTAATGGACCACCAATGCATTAATTTATGTATTGTGTCAATAATAACTAAATAAGTAAGAAGTTTAATTACCTTAGAAGCCTATGTTTTAAAATTTACAATAGTTTATATGCCAAGCTCAACAAATTCTGAACAACCCTAAAACTTTTAAAGCTTTGTCCAACAATCAGAAGATGACTGAACCATCAGGACTAAGCATTAATTTATGTATTTAATCAATAATAACTTAGAAGTTTCACTTCCTTTGAAGCTAAGATTTTCATTGTGATGAACTTTGTGAACCTCAACTTCATAAAGGTACAAGTGACAAGAATGAGAACCTATCTTTAAAATTTGTAATCGTTCATATGATAAGCTCAACAAATTCAGAATACCCCTAAAACTTTTAAACCTTTGTCCAACAACCAGAAGATAAATGAACCATCATTAATGGACCACCAATGCATTAATTAATGTATTGTGTCAATAATAACTTAATAACTAAAAAGTTTAATTTCGTTTGAAGCCTATGTTTTAAAATTTACAATAGTTTATATGCCATGCTCAACAAATTCAGAACAACCCTAAAACTTTTAAAGCTTTGTCCAACAACCAGAATTTGACTGAACCATCAGGACTAAACATTAATTTATGTATTGTATCAATAATAACTTAGAAGTTTCACTTCCTTTGAAGCTAAGGTTTTCATTGTGATGAACTTTGTCAACCTCAACTTCATAAAGGTACAAGTGTCAAAAATGAGAACCAATTTTTAAAATTTGTAATAGTTCATATGACAAGCTCAACAAATTCAGAAGACCCCTAAAACTTTTAAACCTTTGTCCAACAACCAGAAGATGAATGAACCATCATTAATGGACCACCAATGCATTAATTTATGTATTGTGTCAATAATAAATAAATAACTAAGAAGTTTAATTTCCTTTGAAGCCTATGTTTTAAAATTTACATTAGTTTATATGCTAAGCTCAACAAATTCAGAACAACCCTAAAACTTTTAAAGCTTTGTCCAACAACCAGAAGGTGACTGAACCATCAGGACTAAGCATTGATTTATGTATTGTATCAA
The DNA here is from genome assembly GCA_951805005.1 of Othius punctulatus. Lineage (NCBI taxonomy): Eukaryota > Metazoa > Arthropoda > Insecta > Coleoptera > Staphylinidae > Othius > Othius punctulatus. The sequence continues at coordinate 3,208,770 of OX638141.1, read as the reverse complement.
TATTAACTTTGAAGTTTCACTTCCTTTGAAGCTAATATTTTCATTGTGATGAACTTTGTCAACCTCAACTTCATAAAGGTACAAGTGTCAAGAATGAGAACCTATTTTTAAAATTTGTAATAGTTCATATGACAAGCTCAAAAAATTCAGAAGACCCCTAAAACTTTTAAACCTTTGTCCAACAACCAGAAGATGAATGAACCATCATTAATGGACCATCATAAGCATTAATTTATGTATTGTGTCAATAATAACTAAATAACTAAGAAGTTTAATTTCCTTTGAAGCCTATGTTTTAAAATTTACATTAGTTTATATGCTAAGCTCAACAAATTCAGAACAACCCTAAAACTTTTAAAGCTTTGTCCAACAACCAGAAGGTGACTGAACCATCAGGACTAAGCATTGATTTATGTATTGTATCAATATTAACTTTGAAGTTTCACTTCCTTTGAAGCTAATATTTTCATTGTGATGAACTTTGTCAACCTCAACTTCATAAAGGTACAAGTGTCAAGAATGAGAACCTATTTTTAAAATTTGTAATAGTTCATATGACAAGCTCAAAAAATTCAGAAGACCCCTAAAACTTTTAAACCTTTGTCCAACAACCAGAAGATGAATGAACCATCATTAATGGACCATCATAAGCATTAATTTATGTATTGTGTCAATAATAACTAAATAACTAAGAAGTTTTATTTCCTTTAAAGCCTTTGTTTTCAAATTTACAATAGTTTATATGCCAAACTCAACAAATTCAGAACAACCCTAAAACTTTTAAAGCTTTGTCCAACAACCAGAATTTGACTGAACCATCAGGACTAAACATTAATTTATGTATTGTATCAATAATAACTTAGAAGTTTCACTTCCTTTGAAGCTAAGGTTTTCATTGTGATGAACTTTGTCAACCTCAACTTCATAAAGGTACAAGTGTCAAGAATGAGAACCTATTTTTAAAATTTGTAATAGTTCATATGACAAGCTCAACAAATTCAGAAAACCCCTAAATCTTTTAAACCTATGTCCAACAACCAGAAGATAAATGAACCATCATTAATGGATCACCAATGCATTAATTTATGTATTGTGTCAATAATAACTAAATAATTAAGAAGTTTAATTTCCTTTGAAGCCTTTGTTTGAAAATTTACAACAGTTTATATGCCAGGCTCAACAAATTCAGAACAACCCTAAAACTTTTAAAGCTTTGCCCAATAATCAGAAGATGACTGAACCATCATGATTTAGGTATTGTGTCAATAATAACTAAGAAGTTTAAATTCCTTTGAAGCTAAGGTTTTCATTGTGATGAACTTTTATTTCCAGGATGGTTCTGATGGTGGTGGATCCTCAGCTGAGCTAAAACTTGCCAACGTTGGTGGTGTATTTTTGGTACTAGGCATTGGTGTGTCGATTGCCTTATGTTTCTCTGTAGTTGAATTTGTCTGGAACGTGCATACAGTTTCGGTGGATCAAAAGGTTGGTTCATATCTCTCATCAGTTTGGTGTCACGGTTATTCATGGGTTCATTACCAATTATGCTTCTTGTAGGTTCCTTATTTGGAGGCATTTAAGATGGAGATCAAATTTGCTGTGAAGGTCTGGGTCACTCAGAAGAGAACCAATCCATCACAATCGGAGATGTCTTCGACCAACAATGATGAAGAGAATTCTGCCGTTATCCCAAAGAAAAGTTCACGAGATTACACCTCATTAGACAGCTTCTCAAATAATGGCAAACGATCGAAATGACTGCAGCACACATCTTACAGTAAATGTTGTAATATTTTGTTTGCTAACGTAGTTTCTACAAACTATGCCAAAAACGACAATATTCTTGAAGTAGTGATATTTTTGAGTAGAAATGTTAACATATACAAGCTGTAATCGTTACAGATTTCTTGTAACCCAAAACTGCATGTATAAATATTTATTAAGAATTCAAGTATAACAAATTGTATCCATGTTCATTGAAATCCCTTATCCACACCTAAAATATAGAAGAACGCGTTTCAAATTCAGAAGACTAGTGAGGGAAGTACCACTGAATATTTATAAAAATTCGATCTGCTCGGAAAGTTAATTACTCGATTTTCTCACTTATTTGAGACTTTCTGGTGGTCAAATTTTCAGAGGATTTATCTTCAGGCATACTGTATACAGTTCTGGCATAAAATATTCAAATTATCCATCAGATAAATTTTCAGGCTGTTTTATAGCGAAAGCATTTGGGCAAATAAAGTTGCATACAGCGCAAAGACGAAGACCTGCGCATGAGTTTTGGACGTTTTGGCACCCGGGAAAGGTGCGCAATCTCACCTGTGCGCATCTCGTGGACAGCACTTGGTGGGGATTTATTATGGTTTTTTCGCAGAGGGACAGGTGAATCGGCCAGTTATGCCAGACCTTCTGAGGACGAGGCGCGGCGCGAGTGCAACCCGTAGCCGGAATCGAACCCACGCAGTCGCGCACACAGACAGACGGACGAACGCCCCCGTGCCTGACGCACGCCCGGAATATAATTTTACGTGATGTGATTCCCCGCTTTTGACGAAAAATTAGACAATATAAGACGCGAAAAGAAAAGTTGAGTGCGAGCGAGCCTGCCCGCAAGAAATCCGTCTTGCCCTCTCCGCTGGGAACCGCTGCGGGCCGAAGAACCCGTTGGTGAGTGCCTGTGTGTCCATTCCACATGAAATCGCATAAGAATCGCTTAAATAACAAACAAACAAACAAATAATTGACAAATGTTATTTAATTTCTTATACCCCACTAAACCTCATTTGTTTTCAAAGTATCATTTTTGTCTGTATGAAAACAATAGCTTAAATAACAAACAAATATTTGACAAAAGTTATTTAATTCACTAAACTTCATTTGTTTTCAAAGTATCAATTTTTGTCGGTATGAAAACAATAGCTTAAATAACAAACAAACAAACAAATATTTGACAAATGTTATTTAATTCACTAAACCTCATTTGTTTTCAAAGTATCAATTTTTGTCTGTATGAAAACAATAGCTTAAATAACAAACAAACAAACAAATATTTGACAAATGTTATTTAATTCACTAAACCTCATTTGTTTTCAAAGTATCAATTTTTGTCTGTATGAAAACAATAGCTTAAATAACAAACAAACAAACAAATATTTGACAAATGTTTTTTAATTCACTAAACCTCATTTGTTTTCAAAGTATCATTTTTTTTGTAATGAAAACAATATTCGTCAACCTCCAAATATCTTAACTGTTCTGTATCCGGTACGGTGACCTACAAACTATTATTTGCACCTACTCATTGGCATTACTGTAGAGCAGGGGTCTCCAAAAGCAAGAAAGGCCACATAAGAATTTTGCAAATTTTTGCAATTTTACACCTGGAAACCTAACTGCAATGAAAATGAATGCAAATTGCGGAAAATTAATTAAAAATATCAAATTCTGCAGGTAGAATAATTATCTGAACATTTTATGAACAAATGTTCTAATATGCACATCTAAAACACTATAAAGGGTAATAAAAAAACAAATAGTCGCATTAGAACAATTATCTGAACATTTTATGAACAAATTTTCTATAATGTACATCTAAAACACTATAGAGGGTAATAAAAAAACAAATAGTCGCAATAAAATTTACTCAAATTGCAGTAAATTTATGCATATTGCACATTTATGTATAATTTCTGCAAGTAGAATAATCTACTGAAAATTTCGGAATTAATTTTCTAATACGTATAAAAGACACAATTGAGAGTAATAAAAAACAAACCTTCGCAACAAAAATCACTCAAATTACAGTAAATTTATGCACATTGCACATTTATGTACAAATTCTGCAAGTAGAATAGTCTACAGAAAATTTTTGGATTTAATTTTCTAATACGTCCAAAAGACTCAATTGTGAGTAATAAAAAACAAAAAGTCGCAACAAAAATTACTCAAATTACAGTAAATTTATGCACATATACGCATTTATGTACAAATTCTGCAAGTAGAATAATCTAGTGAAAATTTTCGGAATTAATTTTCTAATACATCAAAAAGACTCAATTGAGAATAATAAAAAACAAAAAATCGTAACAAAAATTCCTCGAATTGCATTAAATTTTGTACATGTACATGAACAATAATGTACAACATATAGAATAATATTTTGAAAATTTTATGGATCAATTTTCTAATACATCTAAAAGACTCAATAGATAGTAATAAAGGAACAAAGAATCGCAACCAAAATTACTCATATTACAGTACATTTATGTACAAATACTGCAAGTAGAATCATCTTCTGAAAATTTTCGGAATTAATTTTCTAATACGTCTAAAAACCTCAATAGATAGTAATAAAAAACAAAAAATTGCAACAAAATATCACTCAAATTTTATTAAATTTATGTACATTACACATTTATGTACCAATTCTGCAAGTAGAATAATCTACTGAAAATGTTTGGAATTAATTTTGTAATGTGTCTAAAAGAGTCAATAAGTAATAAAAAATAAAAAGTCGCAACAAAAATTACTCAAGTTAAAGTCAATTTATGCACATTGCACACTTATGTACAAATTCCGCAAGTAGAATAATCTTCTGAAATTTTTTGGAATTAATTTTCTAATACGTCTCAAAGACTCAATAGAGAGCAATAAAATAACAATAAGTCGCAACAAAACTTACTCAAATTACAGTAAATTTATGTACATTGCACATTTATGTACAAATTCTGCAAGTAGAATCATCTTCTGAAAATTTTTTGACACAATATTGTAATACATCCAAAATACTCAATAAAGAGTTAAAAGAAACAAAAAAATTGTAACTAAAATTACTCAAATTAAAGTACATTTATGCACAGTGCATATTTATGTACAAATTCTGCAAGTAGAATGATGTTCTGAAATGTTCGGAATTAATTTTCTAATACGTCTAAAAGACTCAATAGAGAGTAATAAAAAAATAAAAAGTCGCAATATAAATTACTCAAATTACTGTACATTTATGTATGTACATTGCACATTTATGTACAAACAACTCTGCAAGTTGAACATGTTCAAAAAATTTTTGGAATCAATTTTCTAATACGTCTTAAAGACTGAATAGAGAGTAATAAAAACACAAAAAATCGCAACCATAATTATTCAAATTGCATTAAATTTATGTAACAAAAATAAATAAAAAAATCTCACAATTAGCTTCGAAAATACTATGAGCAATTGTAAATGAAAGACGAAAATGTTTTTTTAATATATATAATCTTTATGTAAATAGTTTCAGAATATAGACAAAACTTTCAGAAAATTGCATTAAATGTATGACAAACATGCAAAAATTAATAAAAAATCTCACAATTACCTACGAAAATACAATGAGAAAATGCAAATGAAAGAAAAAAATGTGTTTTTAATGTACAATATCTGTATGTAAATAGTTTCAGAATATATACAAAACTTTCAGAAAATTGCATTAAACATATGACAAACATGTAATCCTTAATAAAATATCTCACAATTACCTACGAAAATGCTATGAGAAAATGTAAATAAAAGACGAACATGTTTTTTTAATGTACAATATCTTTATGTAAATAGTTTCAGAATATTCACAAAACTTTCAGAAAATTCCATTATACATATGACAAACATGTAATCCTTAATAACATATCTCACAATTACCTACGAAAATACTATGAGAAAATGAAAATGAAAGGCGAAAATGTTTTTTGATGTACAATATCTTTATGTAAATAGTTTCAGAATATTCAAAAAACTTTCAGACACTTTCATTAAACATATGACAAACATCTTAACCTTAATAAAATATCTAACAATTACCTACGAAAATACTATGAGAAAATGTAAATGAAAGACGAAAATGTTTTTGATGTACAATATCTTTATGTAAATAGTTTGATAATATTCACAAAACTTTCAGAAAAGTGCACTAAACTTATTTATTTATTTATCCACGGGAAGACCTCCCAATATACAATAATTATACATAATTTACAAAATAATCAATATTTATAATTTGGTTTGAGAAATAATTTTAGTTGTGATGTAGACATATTAAAACTTACAGCAAACATACAAAACTTAATAAAAAATCTAAGGATTAACTGCAAAAATTCTATGATAAAATATTAAATAAATGAAAGGTTCAACTAGTAGTCACAGTAAAAATTTGTAAAACACGATTTTGTATAGAATACGATAGAGAGTAATAAAAAACAAATAGTCGCAATAAAAATTACTCAAATTACAGTAAATTTATGTACATTGCACATATATGTACAAATTCTGCACGTAAATTAATTTTCTGATCATTTTCGGAGTTCTTTTTCTAATACATCTAATAGACTCAATTGAGAGTAATAAAAAACAAAAATTCGTAACAAAAATTACTCAAATTGCATTAAATTTATGCACATTGCACATTTATACACAATTTCTGCAAGTAGAATAGTCTACTGAAAATTGTCTGAATATATTTTCTAATACGTCTAAAAGACTCAATTGAGAGTAATGAAAAACAAATCGTTGCAACCAAAATTACTCAAATTACAGTAAATTTATGCACATTGCACATGTATATACAAATTCTGCAAGTTAAATCATCTTCTGAAAATGTTCGCAATTAATTTTCTAATACGTCTACAAGACTCAATAGATAGTAATAAAAAACAAAATGTTGCCACAAAAATTACTCAAATTGCATTAAATTTATGTACATTGCACATTTATGTACAACATCTGTAAGTAGAATAATCTACTGAAAATTTTTGGATTTAATTTTGTAATACATCTAAAAGAGAGTAATAAAGAAGCAAAAGGCCACAGCAAAAATTACTACTGAAAATTTTCCCAATTACTTTACATTAAATGAACTGTATTAATTTTGAAGGATTTTTTTGAAACAATTCTCCATAATTGTGAGCAATAGTTCAAATTTTCCAAAACCTAATAATTTTTTATGAAACTTTTAGAATATTGATTCAAATTTTGTAATTGACTATCGTTCTCATTTATCATCGTAAATTTTTGAATCGTGATAAACTTTTATTAAATTTTCCCTTATATTAGACGAAATTTACTAATTTTTAAAGAAATATTTGCATTTTCTTGACATTTTTGAGTTTTAATATGGATTAAGATATGTTTAGATTGATTTTCTGAAATATAATGAATTCTAATGTATGAAATAAAGTTACGTACTTTTTAAAAAAATTCAAAATTGTTTTTTATTGTTCACGACAATTGTTTCGCCACACTGTGGCTTCTTCAGGTGAAGAAATCATTTCTTTAGTAATTTAGTAGTAAACTTTAGTTACATTAGTAATTATGAATTTTTAACAAATAAAAGCCACATCGATCAACTTAATGAATTCTGAAGGATTAGATTGATTTTCTGAAATACAATGAATTCTGAAAGATTTTTTCCGAACAATTTTTCATAATTGTGAGAAATAGTTCATATTTTCTAAGACCAAATATTTTTTTATGTACCTTTTAGAACATTATTGCAAATATTGTAATTAACTATCGTTCTCATTTATCATCTTTCCGAATTTTTTGAATCATGATATACTTTTGATTAATGTTATTGATTCTGTAATGTTAGACAAAATTTTGGAATGCACTATGTTTTCATAAATCTTTAAATGTTTTTAAAGAGATATTTGCATTTTCTTGAAATTTTTGAGAGTTTTAACATGGATTAAGGTATGTTCTGATTTATTTTCTGCAATATAATTAATTCCTTAAGATTTTTCGAAACAATTCTCCATAATTTTAAACAATAGTTAATATTTTCTAAAACCTATTATTTTTTATCAAACTTTTAGAACATTGATTCAAATTTAGTAATTGACTGTTGTTCTCATTAATCTTCTTTCTGAATTTTGAGAATCGTGACAAAACTTTTGATTAATTTTCCTTTATTTTAGACGAAATTTACGAATGTAATTTTGTTTATAAATCTTTGAATGTTTTTAAAGAAATATTTGCACTTTGTTGACATTTTTGAGTTTTAATATGCATAATATGCAGGTATGTTCAGATTCATTTTCTGCAATATAATTAATTTTGAAGGATTTTTTCGAAACAATTATCCATAATTTTGAGCAACAGTTCATATTTCTAAGATGTAATCAATTTTTATTAAACTTTTAGAACATTAGTGCAAATTTTGTAATTGCATGTCGTTCTCAATAATCATATTTCTGAATTTTGAGAATCGTGATAAACTTTTGATAAATTTTCCTTTATTTTAGACGAAGTTTGCGAATGTCATTCTGTTTATAAACCTTTCAATGTTTTAAAGAAATATTTGCACTTTATTGTAATTTTTGAGTTTTAATATATATTAAGATATGTTTAGTTTGATTTTCTGAAATATAATGAATTCTGAAGGATTTTTTCGAAACAATTCTCCATAATTTTGAGCAATAGTTTATATATTCTAAGACCTATACTTTGTTTATGAAACTTTTAGAACATTGATTCTAATTTTGTAATTGACTATCGTTCTCATTTATTATCTTTCCGAATTTTTGGAATTAGGATAAACTTTTGATAAAGTTTCCCTTATTTTAAACGATATTTTGGACACTATGTTTTTATAAATCTTTGAATGTTTTTAATGAGATATTTACACTTTCTTGAAATTTTTGAGTTTTAATATGGATTAAGATATGTTTAGATTGATTTTCTGATATCTGATGAATTCTGAACGATTTTTTCGAAACAATTCTCCATAATTTTGAACAATAGTTAATATTTTCTAAAACCTATTATTTTTTATGAAACTTTTAGAACATTGAGTCAAATTTTGTAATTGACTGTTGTTCTCATTAATCTTCTTTCTGAATTTTGAGAAACGTGACAAAACTTTTGATTAATTTTCCCTTATTTTAGACGAAATTTACGAATGTAATTTTGTTTATAAATCTTTGAATGTTTTTAAAGAAATATTTGCACTTTGTTGACATTTTGGACTTTAAATATGGATCAAGGTATGTTCTGATTGATTTTCTACAGTATAATTTATTTTGAAGGATTTTTTCAAAACAATTTTTCATAATTGTGAGCAATAGTTCATATTTTGTAAGACCTAATAATTTTTTATAAACATTTTAGAACATTATTGCAAATTTTGTAAGTGACTATCGTTCTCATTTATCATCTTTCCGAAGTGTTCTAATCATCATAAACTTTTGATAAATTTTCTCTTATTTTAGACGAAACTTGGGAATGTACTTCTTTTATTATAAATCTTTGAATGTTTTTAAAGAGATATTTACAATTTCTTGTTTTTTTTAAGTTTTAATATGGATTTAGGTATGTTCAGATTTATTTTCTGCAATATAATTAATTTTGAAGATTTTTTTCAAAACAATTCTCCATAATTGTATGTAGTAGTCAATATTTTTTGAGACCTAATCAATTTTTGTGAAACTTTTAGAACATTAATGCAAATTTTGTAATTGTATGTCGTTCTCAGTAGTCATCTTTCTGAATTTTTGATTCATAATAAACGTTTGATTAATTTTCCCTTATTTTAGACGAAATTTTAGAATGCACTATTTTTTATAAATCTTTGAATGTTTTTAAAGAGATATTTACGCTTTCTTGAAATTTTTGAGTTTTAATATGGATCAAGGTATGTTCTGATTGATTTTCTGCAATATAATTAATTTTGAAGGATTTTTTCGAAATAATTCTCCATAATTATAAGTAATAGTTCATATTTTCTAAGATCTTATCAATTTTTATAAAACCTTTAGAACATTAATGCAACTTCTGTAATTGTCTGTCGTTCTTCTAAATTCTGAATCATTTTTCTGAATTGACAATTGCAACGTTTTTGGTTCCGGTTTAGGAAGCGGTTTTTGGCCCGCCATTCGTCTTCTTTGGTCTTCATCATCATCTTTCATCTTCTTCGCTCTTCATCTTCATCTTCTTCGCTCAGTATCTCCATCTTTCACCTTCTTCGCCCTTCATAATTAATCTTTTTTTGCTCTTCATTTTTATCTTTCATCTTCGCTCTTTATATTTCACTCTTCATCTTCATCTTCGCTCTTCATCTTTCATCTTCGCTCTTTATCTTTCATCTTCGCTCTTCTTCTTTCATCTTTTTCGCTCTTCATCTGCACCTTTCATCTTCGCTCTTCGTCTTGATTTTTTATCTTCTTCGCTCTTTATCTTCATTTTTCATCTTCTTCGCCTATTTCCAAAGTGTGCATATAAAGGCTTTTGCTCCAAAACATGAAGTTTAAATTTTGAGTTTGCAAGATAGAAATGGTTTTGGTCTCTTGTAAGTTAAACATTCGACAGAGCTCACGAAATTTCGTACACTTTTGGTGAAATATGGATATAACCGATTTTGTACATGACCTCGCCAATTAGACAACCTAGTCAATTAGCCCATCTTCATCTTTCATCTTCTTTGCTCATTATCTTCATTTTTCATCTTCTTCGCTATTCATCTTTATTTTTCATCGTCTTGGCTCTTCATCTTCATCTTTCATCTTCTTCGTCTACTTCCAAAGTGTGGATATAAAAGCTTTGCTCCAAAACATGAAGTTTAAATGGCAAGTTTGCAAGATAGAACCGGTTTTTGTCTCTTGTAAGTTAAACATTCGACAGAGCTCAAGAAATTTCGTGCACTTTTGGTGCAATATGGATATAACCGGTTTTGCACATGACCTCGTCAATTAGACAACCTAGTCAATTAGCCCTACAATTATATAGGGCTATCACTAGACAATGTAGTCACGAAACAGCGCGCAAAATTATTAAATGATAATTTACGCCCTTTAATATTGAATATAACTCCATTAGCAGTAAGTTTATTGTTATATGTTAGATATTAATTTCATCAGTCGTTTTAATGGGTTTATATGCCCTAATTTAATTCTCCTAATTATACGTCCGACATGAAGAATTCGCATCGTTCTCCGCTTACGTGCTCAACAGGCAGCTTCTGTTTCGCGCGTGTACAGTTCCTATTACCTCCTCCTTTCTCGGTAAACCGTATGTAACTGTATACTGTACACATATGTAAAGGCGTACGTAAAGGAGCTGATAATCACGGGCGTGAGGTGAACCACAAACAGGTTTTTTAAAAAATTACGCAAGAATGCAGCGATTTGGGATTGATTTTAATCGCTTGTTTTCATCTGATGCTGTTACAAATTAGTGAAATGTAACTGCAATTTACAAAACACCTTGCACATAATAAATTGTTATCTACACCGTATACATTTGCATAGATTATTGTCAATAATTTAACTGCACCGTCAGTAGTCTTTATTGAGATATTACTATGAGCTGTGTATATCATTATTAATCATCGTATTAAAGTGCTGTATTTTGCTTAAGCGTGATCAAAATTGCAGCGCAGATATCATTTCAATATTAAATTGCTTACTTTATTACACACTCACTGCAAATACCTGTAATCTTAAGGTCGTATGTTCGAATCTCGCAGTTCAATTTTATAAGCGACTAAAATTCTGTGTTAAAATTGCAATGGAAATTAATATTGCGATTCTGAGTACTGTAAAGATTACATAATTCACGTTATCGATGAATAGGAGGTAAATTTCGGTACAGAATTCAGTGTAAAGTCGAGCATATTTAAAATTTGGAGAAAGAAATTAAAAAGAACAAAGAAAATCAAAATAAAAAAAAAAAGGAAAATGAAGAAGCAACTAAATAAAAAAAACAAGGACATAGGTCGATCATCACAACACAAATAGAATTTACACAAATTGTTACTTCTAAAGAAATTTGAAAAAAGGAAATAAGATTATCAGATTTACAAATTGAATTTACACAACTTATAATTGCGCTAAAAAAAGATCAGATATTCATAACTTTCATATACTGTATCGCATGTTGCAATCCATGGTTTCATATACAACAGAAGATGTGCGATGAAGAAAGTTTCACCTGCATCATATCTCCAAGGCGCCGTCTGTCTGGATGACTCCTTCAGATAATTGCAGACGTAATTAGGATAATTCCCTCCGAGGTTAATGGCAGGTGCGCTTAAGGGACACGAGGAGCATGTTCTTGTGGACTAATCGCCCGACCATTACTGAACTCAATCGCTGTTAGCTACCAAGTGAGCGTGTCATCTAATACTTTCTCTTGGCCTCGTGTGCGCTCAAGACTTACCACCGCATGACAAACCGTACGGGAAACCAAATGCAAGTAAAATGAACACGTAAAAACGTAATGGCTAAGAAATTTAAGGAAATGGTTCAAAATTATCAATATCAACATCCAATCAACTATTTAAATCAGTTGTCAATAAAGTAAATATTATCATGATGATATCTAATCGCCAAACATAAATGAGAAAAAGAAAACTTAAGAAAGAAACATAGGTCTATTTTATCGAAAAATCTATCGTAAGATGAAGAGCGAAGATGAAGATGATGAGCGAAAAAGATTAAAGATGAAGAACGAAAAAGATGAAAGATGAAGAACGAAAAAGATGAAAGATCTAGAGCAAAGAAGATGAAGATGAAAAGCGAAGATAAAATATGAAGATGAGCGAAGAAGATGATAGATGAAGAGCGGTGATGAAAGATGAAGATGAAGAGCGAAGAAGATGAAAGATGAAGATGAAGAGCGAAGAAGACGAATGGCAGGCTAAAAACCGATTCCTAAACCGGGACCAAAAACGTTGCAATTGTCAATTCAGAAATATGATGATCATAATTCAAAAGAACGACAGACAATTCCAGAAGTTGCATTCATCTTCTAAAGGTTTAATGAAAATTAATAAGATCTTAGAAAATATGAACTATTATTTACAATTATGGAGAATTATTTCGAAATAAATCCTTCAACATTAATTATTCTGCAGAAGAGCAATCAGAACATACCTTGATCCATATTAAAACTCAAAAATTTCAAGAAAGTGCAAATATCTCTGTAGAAACATTCAAAGATTTATAAAAAATAGTGTCAAATTTCGTCTAAAATAAGGGAAAATTTATCAAAAGTTACTCATGATTCCAAATTTCCAGAAATATGATTAATGAGAACGATATACAATTACAAAATTTTCACCAATGTTCTAATAGATCATTGAAATAGAACCATATTTTTACATAAAAGTGATAAGATCTTAGAACATATCAATTATTGCTCAGAATTTTGGAGAATTGCTTAGAAACAAATCTTTCAAAATTAATTATATTGCAGAAAAACGATCAGAACATACCTTAATCCATAAAAATATTACCATATAGGAGAAAATTAATTAGAACATCCTTTAGTTCACAATAGAACCCAAAAAATTTCAAGAAATCCTTAAATTCTTTCCAAGTTTACCAAAAATTGATCATATCCTGTTCAAATTTAATTTTCTTAAGGTAGTACAAATATATTTTTTTAAACATTCAAAGATTTATTATAAATGCTATTTATGATAAAACATATGCAATGCAACATGCAACATATTATTGATATGTTTTTCTGTGCTGAAATAAGGGAACTTTCATTAAAACTTTATTATGAAGCGAAATATTCAGAAAGATGATTAATAGGAACGACAGATAATTACAAAATTTTCATCCATGTTCTAAAAGTTTCATAAAAATTGATTAGATCTTAGTAAATATATATTGCTTGCTCAAAATTTTGAAGAACAGTTTCAAAAAAAAACTTTCCAAATTAACTATATGAGAGAAAATGAATCAGAACGTACCTTAATCCATAACAGAACCCGAAAATTTCAGGAAAATAATTAAATATTTTAAGTGCAACAATTTCTTTAAAAACATGCAAAGATTTTTATTAAGGTACCATAATAAAACATGAAAATTTCAAGGAAAATTTGAAATACATTCGAAGTTTACTAGAAATTCATAAAATCCTGTGCAAATTTAATTCTTTCAAGGTAGTGCAAACATTTCTTTTAAAACATTCAAAGATTTATTACAAATGGTAACATATTATCGATATGTTCTTATGTTCTGTCTAAAATAAGGGAACTTTTATTAGAAATTTATCATGAATGAAATATTCAGAAAGATGATTAATGAGAACAACAGGCAATTACAAAATTTGCATCAATGTTCTAAAAGTTCATAAACATTGATTAGATCTTAATAAATACATACTGCTTGCTCAAAAGTTTGAAGAACAGTTAAAAAAACTTTCAAAATTAACCATATAAGAGAAAATGAATCAGAACATACCTTAATCCACAACAGAACCCGAAAATTTCAAGAAAATATTTAAATATTTCAAGTGCAAACATTTCTTTAAAAACATGAAAAGATTTTTATTAAGGTACCATTATAAAACATGAAAATTTCAAGGAAAATTTGAAATACTTTCCAAGTTTACTAGAAACTGATATAATCCTGTGCAAATTTAATTCTTTCAAGGTAGTGCAAACATTTCTTTTAAAACATTCAAATATTTATTACAAATGGTAACATATTATTGATATGTTCTTATGTTCTGTCTAAAATAAGGGAACTTTTATTAGAAATTTATCATGAATGAAATATTCAGAAAGATGATTAATGAGAATGACAGATAATTACAAAATTTGCATCAATGTTTTAAAAGTTTCATAAAAATGTAATGGATCTTAGTAAATATGAACTTTTGCTCAAAATTTTGCAGAATTATTTCGAAAAAATCTTTCAAAATCAACCATATTGGAGAAAATTAATCAGAACTTACCTTATTCCTGAAAATTTCAAGAAAATATTTAAATGCATTCCAAGATTACTTAAAATTGATAAAATCCTGTGCAAATTTAATTTTCGTAAGTAGTGCAAACATTTCTTTAAAAACATTCAAAGATTTATTACAAATTCTAACATATTATTGATATGTTTTTCGGTTCTGAAATAAGAGAACTTTTTTTAAAACTTTATCATGAAGCGAAATATTCAGAAAGATGGTTAATGAGAACAGCAGACAATTACAAAATTTGCATCAATATTCTACAAGTTTAATAAAAATTGATTAGATCTTAGTAAATATAAACTGTTTGTTCAAAATTTTGAAGAATTGTTACGAAAAAGTCCATCAAAATTAATTATACTGCAGATAATCAATCAGAACATACCTTAATCCTCATTAAAACGGAAAAATTTCGAGAAAGTGCAAATATCTTTTTAAAAACATTCAAAGATTTATAAAAAAAATACGTTGTTAAATTTCGTTTAAAATAAGAGAAAATTTATCAAAAGTTATCAGGATTCCAAAAATTCTGAAAGATGATTAATTAGAACGATAGTCAATTACAAATTTTGCAATAATGTTCTATGTAAAAGTTTCATAAACATTGATTTAAATTGACTAACGACAGACAATTACAAAATTTGCATCAATGTTCTAAAAGTTTCATAAAAGTTGATTAGATCTTAGTAAATCTGAACTGTTTTCTCAAAATATTGAAGAATTGTTTCGAAAAAATCCTACAAAATTAATTATACTGCAGAAAATCAGTCAGAACATACCTTAATCCTCATTAAAACTGAATAATTTCAAGAAAGTGCAAATATCTTTTTAAAAACATTCAAGACATTTCTTTGCAAATGCAAAGTCTTGATGTCGTTAATTTGATTTCCATTACTAAGGTGTCTGGTTAATTTTTTTTTCGCCTTAAGTATCTAATTAAATGCGAAAATACGATATTTAATAGACACAAAACACATCGCATTAGAACTTATTTTAATTGGAGTTTTTTTCTCGGTAATAGAGTTTTTTTATTTCCACGTGCTGTAGTGGTGATATTGCATCATGGCACAGCCCGGGAAATGCGATTTCCCGTACCTAGCCTCACAGCTCATCACAGCCCTGGTATTTGGTGTAGTCTTAATCACTGAAGAATATTCTTTAAGTTTATACCCTCTCTAATTATTGATATTGTAATTTAAACCAGAAATATATTGCAATGGTATTATATTTATTAATTTATTCTTATTCATATTTAGTCTTATTTTTATTAGTTTTTATTAGTATCTTATATTAGTCTTATTTTTAAAGGTGTACAATTTCACATTTTGCACAATACTATAATTGTTATACTCGTCCTCGTTATTAGTTATTATTAGTATCTTATATTAGTCTTATTTATAAAGGTGTACACAAAGTGTTATACTTATACATAAATCTTTAAATTATTGGTTTTTATTTTGTTCTTCAAATATAGCTGTTCATCTTTTATTAAATTTATCGGGCGAAATTATGTTGTACGATTACAATACATTATCTATCCAACGTATGAGAAAGAAAAATATCACTACATTAATTCCGATGTAAACAATTCTAATTACTCTACTGCAAATAGCACCAGCTTACAGACGGCCTATAAGCAAATAGTTTTATATAGGTAGCAACTACTTATTTTAATTAGTGATGATCCCGACATACCCTTGTAAAAGATTTAATTTTTAAAGTATGAAATTAATAATGAAATTAATTTCATTAACATATATTGTTCTTTGTCATAAAGCTTCGAAATTATGCTTAAAACTGATTTTATATGCATCTGCATTTTAACGTGCTTTGGTACTTTTGTATTTTCAAATATTGATATGACTTTATTAGCGATATCTCTCAAACTAGCGTACCAATATTAATGCAATTTATTACTGATATTCAGAAATATTAGGATATCTAATATATTTAATTGTATCAATATCCAATGGATTATTCTTGAAATATCCTCCATTAGGTGATATGTGTTACTATTGTTTGTACATTATTAGTGATATCTCATAAACTGGGTTGTCAATATTAATATAATAATATTATTTATATTAAGTGATATGTTGATATCTTATATATTAAATTTGATTAATATCCAATAAGTATTTCTTGAGATATTTGCTTTTTATTGTCAGCTTGTATTTTCCATTGATACTTTCAAATATTGATATGACTTCATTAGCGATATCTTAAAAACTAGCGTACCAATATCCATGCAATTTATCACTGATATTCAGAAATATGAGGAAATCTAATATATTTAATTGGACCAATATCCAATAGATTATTCTTGAAATATCCTCTATTAGGTGATATGTGTTACTATTGTTTGTACATTATTAGTGATATCTCAAAAACTGGGTTGTCAATATTAATATAATAATATTATTTATATTAAGTGATATGTTGATATCTTATATATTAAATTTGATTAATATCCAATAAGTGGTTCTTGAGATATTTGCTTTTTACTGTCAGCTTGTATTTTCCATTGATACTTTCAAATATTGATATGACTTCATTAGCGATATCTCTAAAACTAGCGTACCAATATCAATGCAATTTATCACTGATATTCAGAAATATGAGTATATCTAATATATTTAATGGGACTAATATCCAATGGATTATTCATGAAATATCCTCTTTTAGGTGATATGTGTTACTATTGTTTGTACATTATTAGTGATATCTCAAAAACTGGGTTGTCAATATTAATATAATAATATTATTTATATTAAGTGATATGTTGATATCTTATATATTAAATTTGATTAATATCCAATAAGTGGTTCTTGAGATATTTGCTTTTTATTGTCAGCTTGTATTTTCCATTGATACTTTCAAATATTGATATGACTTCATTAGCGATATCTCTAAAACTAGCGTACCAATATCCATGCAATTTATCACTGATATTCAGAAATATGAGGACATCTAATGTATTTAATTGGACCAATATCCAATGGATTATTCTTGAAATATCCTCTATTAGGTGATATGTGTTACTATTTTTTGTACATTATTAGTAATATCTCAAAAACTGGGGTGTCAATATTAATATAATAATATTATTTATATTTAAGTGATATGTTGATATCTAATATATTAAATTTGATATATATCCAATAAGTGGTTCTTGAGATATTTGCTTTTTACTGTCAGCTTGTATTTTCCATTGATACTTTCAAATATTGATATGACTTCATTAGCAATATCTCTAAAACTAGCGTACCAATATTTATGCAATTTATCACTGATATTCAGAAATATGAGGGTATCTAATATATTTAATTGGACTAATATCCAATGGATTATTCTTGAATTATCCTCTTTTAGGTGATATGTGTTACTATTGTTTGTACATTATTAGTGATATATCAAAAACTGAGTTGTCAATATTAATATAATTATATTATTTATATTAAGTGATATGTTGGTATTTTATATATTAAATTTGATTAATATCCAATAAGTGGTTCTTGAGATATTTGTTTTTTCTGTCAGCTTGTATTTTTCGTTGATACTTTCAAATATTGATATGACTTCATTAGCGATATCTTTAAAACTAGCGTACCAATATTAATGCAATTTATTACTGATATTCAGAAATATTACGATATCTAATATATTTAATTGGATCAATATCCAATGGATTATTCTTGAAATATCCTATATTAGGTGATATATGTTACTATTGTTTGTACATTATTAGTGATATCTCAAAAACTGGGGTGTCAATATTAATATAATAATATTACTTATATTAAGTGATATATTGATATCTTATATATTAAATTTGATTAATATCCAATAAGTGGTTCTTGAGATATTTGCTTTTTACTGTCAGCTTGTATTTTCCATTGATTCTTTTAAATATTGATATGACTTCATTAGCGATATCTTTAAAACTAGCGTACCATATCAATTCAATTTATCACTGATATTCATAAATATGAGGATATCTACTATATTTAATTGGACTAATATCCAATGGATTATTCTTGAAATATCCTTGTTTAGGTGATATGTGTTACTATTGTTTGTACATTATTAGTAATATCTCAAAAACTGGGTTGTCAATATTATTATAATAATATTATTTATATTAAGTGATATGTTGATATCTTATATATTAAATTTGATTAATATCCAATAAGTATTTCTTGCGATATTTGCTTTTTACTGTCAGCTTGTATTTTCCATTGATACTTACAAATGATATGACTTCATTAGCGATATCTTTAAAACTTGCGTACCAATATCAATTCAATTTATCACTGATATTCATAAATATGATGATATCTACTATATTTAATTGGACTAATATCCAATGGATTATTCATGAAATATCCTTTTTTAGGTGATATGTGTTACTATTGTTTGTACATTATTAGTGATATCTCAAAAACTGTGTTGTCAATATAATTATAATAATATTATTTATATTAAGTGATATGTTGATATCTAATATATTAAATTTGATTAATATCCAATAAGTGGTTCTTGAGATATTTGCTTTTTACTGTCAGCTTGTATTTTCCATTGATACTTACAAATGATATGACTTCATTAGCGATATCTTTAAAACTAGCGTACCAATATCAATTCAATTTATCACTGATATTCACAAATATGAGGATATCTACTATATTTAATTGGACTAATATCCAATGGATTATTCTTGAAATATCCTTGTTTAGGTGATATGTGCTACTATTGTTTGTACATTATTAGTAATATCTCAAAAACTGGGCTGTCAATATTAATATAATAATATTACTTATATTAAGTGATATGTTGATATCTTATATATTAATTTTGATTTATATCCTATAAGTGGTTCTTGAGATATTTGTTTTTTACTGTCAGCTTGTATTTTTCGTTGATACTCTCAAATATTGATATGACTTCATTAGCGATATCTTAAAAACTAGCGTACCAATATCCATGCAATTTATCACTGATATTCAGAAATATGAGGAAATCTAATATATTTAATTGGACCAATATCCAATGGATTATTCTTGAAATATCCTCTATTAGGTGATATGTATTACTATTGTTTGTACATTATTAGTGATATAGTCAAAAACTGGGTTGTCGATATTATTATAATAATATTATTTATATTAAGTGATATGTTGATATATTTTATATTAAATTTGATGTATATCCAATAAGTGGTTTTTGAGATATTTGCTTTTTACTGTCAGCTTGTATTTTCCATTGATACTTTCCAATATTGATATGACTTCATTAGCAATATCTCTAAAACTAGCGTACGAATATCCATGCAATTTATCACTGATATTCATAAATATGAGGATATCTAATATATTTAATTGGACCAATATCCAATGTATTATTCTTGAAATATTCTTTTTTAGGTGATATGTGTTACTATTGTTTGTACATTATTAGTGATATCTCAAAAACTGGGATGTCAATATTAATATAATAATATTATTTATATTAAGTGATATGTTAATATTTTATATATTAAATTTGATTAATATCCAATAAGTGGTTCTTGACGTATTTGCTTTTTACCGTCAGCTTGTATTTTCCATTGATACTTTCAAATATTGATATGACTTCATTAGCGATATCTTTAAAACTAGCGTACCAATATTTATGCAATTTATCACTGATATTCAGAAATATGAGGATATCTCATATATTGAATTGGACTAATATCCATTGAATGATACTTGAAATATCCCATTTTTGGTGATATGTGTTACTATTCAAAGTATTGGAGCTTGTGAACATTTTTAAATTAAACAAGGAGAAAAACCTTCTTCACAATAAACATGTATTACAATAAATTGTAAAAAATTGTAAAAAATAATAGTTTTGTACACAGTTCTGGTACACAGTTTTGAAAAACTTCATATTTGAGAACAAGTCTGCGATAAACTGTTGACATTTGTATCAGAGGAATGACCTACGTAAAAACCAAATCAATACAACATTTCCTATTATCTAGATAATTTATTTCGCATATCTGTTGTATCAAATAATGAAAATTGTTATCTAAGTATTGAATGTCGATAAAATTGATTTATTAGATAGCTTCCCAATCATCGTTTAATTATTCCATTGTTGCATAGGTCAGTAAAAAAATCGCACTGATAAAATACTATTGTAATCATGCTCCACAAAAAAAATGCAATGTGTAGATACATGAATTTATTTGGTTTTGCTGATGATTCAAAATCAATTGAAGGGTTTAGAAGTAAAAGTGTTTAAGTGCATTTTTGATAGTTCTGAGATATACGGCTTTAAAGTTAATTTAAATTTCAAAATCCCAGGAATAAGTTTAGAACAATGATTTGTGTTAAAGCGTCTGTGGATCTCCACTTCAGTTCTGTTTCTGTTTATCAATTAATGATAACAATTATCTGTTATAAAGCGTTTTTGAACCTTCACTTTAGTTCCATTTCTGTTTATCAATTAATAATGTCTGTGTTAAGGCGTCTACGAATCTTCACTTTAGTTCTATTTCTGTTTATCAATTAATAATATCTGTGTTAAAGTGTCTTTGAATCTTCACTTTAGTTCCGTTTCTGTTTAATTTTCGCAGATTATAATTACTCATAGCGACAGACACGAGCACTCGAAACCTTGGGCCAAATCAAGGTAATTTCACCTTAAACCACTTACTGCAGCAATTTGCAGATTTTTCCGCCATAATATTTCGGCATGTAACACGAATTTCCTTGCAATTTACATTTTAATGTATTCATACGCAAAAGTGATCCGTCTTGTGGTCAACATTTTGCAAGGACAGCTGTCACGCAATCCGACATGATCGCAACTATTTCAGGGTTTTTTTTATTAGTAACTTTGCGTCTGGGAAATAATTTGCTTACACGTTAATTTTGTGGAGTATTGTTTTTGGAAAAATTTGATGACGTAAATTGTCGATCATTTGTTCTAAAGGTACCTTTTTCGTATTCGAGTGTTATGGAATTAGATCCGAGCACAGGTCATGAAATTGGATAGCTCGGCTAACGCAAAATTGTATAAACATCTTACATTGTCGTGCAATTTAGACCATTCAGGCATAAATGGTTCGTAAGTGATATGTGCTGCTGGTGGATGACCTCTATCGGTCGAAATACCTCTTCGTTCGTGGAATTCAGGAGCGATGGAGCGAAGATTGCTTGACGTCACGTGCATGGGTCGGTGTGTTGGTGTTATTTTTTTCTTCTTCTGTGGAACGAAGATGCCATTGTGCTCAGAGCCAGCGGATGTGAGTAATGCTTTACGTCAGCAAGAAACGAGAAACCTGCTGTACCAAGAACTAGTTACGCAAATATTATGTTATTTACACTCTGATAATTGCTGGGCATCAAAAATATGCTTAACTAGCAGTTCGCATGCTTTGAGTTCAGAAAACCGGATGCAAAAACTATGGGCAACAAAAAAGTGGTTTTGGCACAATTATTTGGGACAATGATTAAGAAAAGTTTAGGATCAAAGTTTATTTCTTAATCAAATAACTACTGTTAGGTGTAAGGTGTAAAGATTAAGGTAAGGAAAAATATCATCACATGGTCCAAATTTAAAAGTCCAAAGTTAAAAAAAGCTCCAAAGTTAAAGAATATTCTAAGTAAAATTGAATAAAACAGTTTGTTTAGTTTCACTGACTTCAATAGAGAAATCTATTAAATTCAGCGAAACTTAACAAAGTGTTTAATTTCTTTAACTTTCTTTAAGCTTTCTTTAACTTTGGACTTTTAAATTTGGACCTAATTCGGCGATTTTTTTTTCTGATTGGTTCTCATTGTTTATCAAAACATTACAATGCAACCGTCCGGGAATTGGGAACCACATAATTGCAATGGCAATGAGAAGAAAAAATATCTGGCTGAACGTACGAAATGACTACCGATTATAATCGCGAAGGTTGTTTTCGCAATGTAAGAGTAATTCATACGAATTGGGAGACGTGACTCTGACGAATTTGGCGCTTAATTACCAAATTTAATGACCTCCATATTGGCCAAAGTTAAGGAACTGGTTGTGGTCTGCTGGCGATGTTTGCTTTTGCAGATAATTTTGCAGATAGCAACAGAAGTAGAACACCCTGTAAACGTGTTTCAATTGTTTGCCACTATTATTAGAATATTTATTTATACTATATATTATAAGTTTCGTTTAGTTTAAAGCCAAGAAAATTATATCTGTCGCATCTCAAAAAATCCAATTTTTATAAATAATTCTGTAATATTATCTAATCAGAGAAAAGAAATTCCTTTTCTTTGTTTATATCACACTGCTTATTTATATTTGTGACTATAGTTTCGATCACGTTCTGATCTTAGATCGTCTTCTAAGTTTCTTATCAAACTTAGAGTCTAAGTTTGATAATGATCAGAATTTTATCATTTTTGAGACATTTTTGTCTATACCCTTTTAACTTCAAGTTGCAACTATCCACAATGATGATTGCATTAATAATGATCAATTTGGCATTAATTAAAACGGTGTTGGCATAGTTTTGATTAATGCCAAATTGATATTGATTAATGCCAACTTGACTGTGATTAGTGCCAAGTTAAAGTTGCAAAGGTAAAAATCTATCTTGACTAAAATTAAAAGTATTTTAATGAAACAAATCCTTATCATAAAAAATAAGCAACAAACATTACATGTACAATCGCCATTCGAAGTGCATTACAAGTGCACATTCTAAATGCAACATAGTTTTCTTACGAACACCTTATGGACATTTCAGGGCGAAGCTGTTTTGCATCTGTATTTGTACTTGCACGTGCCTAAACTTCGATTACCAATAAGGTCCAAATTTGCTCTGGTTTACGTTTTTCGTTGCACTTCGAATGTTGGCGATTGTACAGTGATGCTCACATAAATCTAGTATAATAAATTAGGTTACAATAGCAATTTTATATAGCAATGTCAATATGTTTGTACTAGATTTATGTGAGCATGACTGTACCTATCACTCAAAAATGTACAATTGATCATATGTAATGCACAAAATGCTGGTCATTATTCGCTTGGTCAGAATTGGTGAAGTTTAACACCATCCAATGGTGGACTTTAGTGCGCAAACAAAGTTTGGGGTTCGACGTAGCATATTAAAACACAAAAGAATAACGTGTTCGGTTGATGCCTCGTGTAATAACTGTCCTTGGTGTCACGTTTAATTACCTCCTTAATGTGTTCAACAATCACCATCAGTGGTTTTAGAAATCGCTTGTTGGGTGCCTTTGTGTATTTTCTACTGTTAACGTGAAGCCATATAAACATGAATAACCCTGAACTATGATAAATGATCTATTCCAACTTCATATATCTAAAAAATCTAATGTGACTAATCATACAGTAATTAAACATTGGATTTCTTCGTCATGAAAAAAAAATCTAATGTGACTTTATCATACAGTAAATAAAACATTGGATTTCTTCGTCACGAAAATTTTTTTTTATTTCCAATCTAAAGATCTCATAAATTAGTACTAATAATTATAATAATACTACGTATTATAATACTTTATATTTCAATTGAGTCTACAAAGTCCCTATAAAAAGTAAATAAAAAATACAAAAGAATAGTAAATATAGCATTAAAAAAAATACCTGAAATGTTTCAGAGAATTTTCTAAAATATACCTTCTGTATTATATAATAATTTAGTTATATTAGGATTTTATTTTAGTAGTATTTAGTATAGTAGTATTTTATGTTAGTATTATTATTTATTTATTTTGTGCAGAACCCTTTATTCTAGAGAAGTAATACACAAAAAGTACATTTTGTTCTTTAAATTTACTATTTATTTACCATACTTTTGGATCTCTACTACTAGATGCCATTTATTGTCGTATTATTTACTTGATTTTTTTTTTCAAAAATTGTCAAATTTTACCTTGGGAATCAGTCGTTTAAAAGTCTCAAAAAGTCGTTTACTTATTAATGTTAAAAAAATATCAAGGTGTTTTTTGTCGATTTGTTTTCTACTTAATTTAGAAAATCGTCCACATTATTTTTTGAGACCCATTGCGTTAGACTTTAAAAAAAATTGACAGTATATGTACCAATGTTAAAAAAATACTACTAATACTAAGATATTGCTTCCGATATTTTCAAAAATTGGTGAGACGTTACAGATTTGCAACGTTGCAAAAACTTTTAAGATATTCCTAATCCGTTTAGTCGTATTACTTTCATGGGAATTTTTCAAGTATTATTGAACTCTCAATTTCATAAAATCGTCTACTTAGTAATGTTAACAAAATACATTCATCTTTTTTTTTTAAATTGCCGAATAGTTTTATTTTTATCTTAAAACTATTATCCCACTTTTTTGTGATTCACTTTACTCTTTATTTACAATTTTACAAAAATTGACAAACGCACTTAGTAATTAAGTTTAAGGTTTTATCGCACTTAGTAATGTTAAAAAAATACCAAGCCAGAGGTGTTTTTTATTATCGAGTTGTTTTCTATTCAATTAAAATAAATTGTCCACTTTTTTTTTTAAGACCCATTACTTTAGGATTTGAAAAAACTTGACAGTATACTTAGTATACAGTTACAAAGTTTTACAAAGTTACAAAAATTCTTGAAATATTCCTAATCAGTTTTAGTCATTTTACTTTCTTCAGAATTTTTCAAAAACTGTCGTACTTTGGGAAACTTAGGATATTTCAAAAAGTTGTATACTTATGGGCCAGTAATATTAAGGTGATGTTAAAAAAATATATTGATGAGGCATTTACTTAGTAACATTAAAAAAACAAAACATTTTATTGCTGTTAGTTTTTTTGAATCTTCGAATAGTTTTCTGAGGAATTTTTCAAAAAATAATGTAATGGTATAAAACATGACAGTGTATTTAGTAATGTTACAAAAATATAAAGATATAGTTTGCGATTTAAAAAATAAAAGATAAGGCATTTGCTTAGTAACATTAAAATAAACCAAAACATTTAACTTTCCTCAGAATTTTTAAAAAACTGTCGAACTTTTAATAGGTATATGTCAAAAAGTCGTCTACTTATGGGTCAATAATATTAAAATGACGTTAAAAAAATACCAAAACATTCGTCTTTTGTTTTTAATTGTCGAGTAGTTTTCTTTTCAATTTAAAAATAAATTGTCCATACTTTTTTTTGTGTTCTACTTTACTTTGAATTATAATTTTACAAAAAATGACAGCGCACTTAGTAATGTTAAAACAATACAAAGATATAGATTGCGATTGTTTTTTCAAAAATTGATAAGGCATTTACTTAGTAACATTAAAAAAAATTAAGACACTCTATAGCTGTTAGTTTTTTGAATCGTCGAATACTTTTCTTAGGAATATTCAACAATTGTCAAATATATTTCTGTAAGTTTTGACACCTTTGCTTAGGATTTTTGCAAAAATTGATATGGCACAGTAATGTAACAAAAAATGACAATGTATTTAGTAGTGTTAAAAAAATATAAAGATATAGATTGCGATTTTGTTTTCAAAAATTGATAAGGCATTTACTTAGTAACTTTAAAAAAACAAGACATTTTATTGGTGTTAGTTTTTTTGTATCATCAAATAGTTTTCATTGGAATTTTTCAACACTTTTCCAATATATTTTTGTAAGTTTGTACACCTTTACTTGGGAATTCTTCCAAAATTGATAAGGCACAGTAATGTTATAAAAAATAATAGTGCACTTATTAATGTTAAAAAAATACAAAGATATAGCTTGCGATTTTATTTTCAATAATTGACTTAGTCATTTAAGCCATTTACTTAGTAACATTAAAAAAAAACAAGGCATTTTACTTTCGTCTGAGTATTTCAAAAACTGTCGAACTTTTAATAGGGATATGTCAAAAAGTCGTCTACTTCAGGGTCAATTATGTTAAAGTGATGTTATATAAATACCAAGACATTCATCTTTTGTTTTTAATTGTCGAGTAGTTTTCTTTTCAATTAAAAAAATTGTCCATACCTTTTTTTGTGTTTCACTTTAGTTTGATTATAATTTTACAAATAATGACACTACACTTAGTAATGATAACAAAATACAAAGATCTAGTTTGCGATAATTTATTTTCAAAAATTGATAAAGCATTTACTTAGTAACATGCTAAGCATCTTAGCATCTTACAAAACCAAAATATTTTATTGCTGTTAGTTTTTTTGAATCGAGGAATAGGTTTCTTACGAATTTTTCAACAATTGTCTAATATATTTTTGTAAGTTTTGACACCTTTACTTAGAAATTTAAAAAAAAAATGATAGGGCACAGTAATGTTATATAAAGTGACAGTGTATTTAGTAATGTTACAAAATATAAAGATATAGTTTGCGATTTTAGTTTTCAAAAATTGATAAGGCATTTACTTAGTAACATTAAAAAAAAACAACACATGTTATTGCTGTTAGTTTTTTTGAATCGTCGAATAGTTTTCTTACGAATTTTTCAAAAATTGTCTAATATATTATTGTACTTTTGACACCGTTACTTGGAATTTTTCAAAAATTGGTAGGGCACAGAAATGTTACGAAAAATGACAATGTATTTAGAAGTGTTAAATAAATATAAAGATATAGTTTGCGTTTTTTTTTCAATAATTGAGCAGGCACTTACGTAGTAACATTAAAAAATAAACCAAGACATTTTACTTTCTTGTGAATTTTTCAAAAACTGTCTAACTTTTATTTGGGATATTTCAAAAAGTCGTCTATTATTATGTCAATAATGTTATAGTGATGTTTAAAAAACCCAGACATTCGTCTATTGTTTTTAATTGTCGAGTAGTTTTCTTTTCAATATAATAAAAAACCACACTTTCTTTTGTGTTTCACTTTGAATTACAATTTTATAAAAAAGTGACAGTGCACTTATTAATGTTAAAAAGATACAAGCATACAGTTGCGATTTTGATTTTCAAAAATTAATAATATATTTACTTAGTAACATTAAAAAAACAATTCGACAATTTTTAATTGTCGAGTAGTTTTCTTTTCAATTAAAACAAATTGTCCATACTTTTTTTTAATCAAAAAGAAAACTACTCGACAATTAAACATCGTCTTGGTATTTATTTAACATCACTTTAACATAATTGACCCTTAAGTAGACGACTTTTTGAAATATCCCAATTAAAAGTTAGTCAGTTTTTTACTTTCAAGACATTTTACTTTCTTCAGAGTTTTATAATAATCTTTTAATTTATAAGATAATTACTTAGTAACATTAAAATAAACCAAGACATTATACTTTCTTCAGAATTTTTCAAAAACTGTCAAATACCAACACATTCGTCTTTGTATTAATTGTCGAGTAGCCTTCTTTTCAATAAAAAAAAAAGTCCACATTTTTTTTTTGTGTTTCACAAATTTGCTGTCAGGTTTTTTTGAATCGTCAAATACTGTTCCTCGGAATTTTTCAACAATTGTGAACTGTATTTTTGTAAGTTTTTAACACTATTACTTAGAAATTTTTCTAAAATTGATAGGGCACAGTAATGTTAAAATAGAATAATGTGATACGAGAGCATAAGAGAGTTTTTCAAGCATGCTCTCCGGGTTTAGAAGCACCGTGCTTTTGACGACACAGTGCTTGAAACACTCTTATGCACGTGTTTCATACGTTGTTTTCTATCATACCTGCACCACAATGTTGCAATAAAGAGAAAATAAGAAACATTTAGATTCATTTTGCAAGGTGATATTCTGAAACTATTTTTTTATGTTATACTTGGACACTTAAAAAATATATAAACAATAACATGTTTTGCAATATTCGTTATTTGTAACATTGATTGATACCGAGTGATCATTTAAATTTAAGAGATTGGCGATCTCGCCTTTCTTATTGGCTGCCATTTTTTTAAATTTATATTGGACCGTTTTATATGATTGACACGGAAATTTTTGGAAAAATATTATAATAAGAGATTCTGCATACACAACTTCATACACTTAATGAGTAGTTTTGATTTGATTAAGTTTTGATTTATAACTTCAACAATAACCATTCCAAAGTTTGTTTGTTGATTTAGAGTAATATTGGTTGGTAGTATATGACGTATAAAGGATGGACACCATATTTGAGACACCCTGTATAAAATCTACTATCAATAATGACATGAATTATAAAAAGCAAACTTTGATTGCTTATTATATTAATGAAATATAATATTTTCTTAAAATGCTCTATTTCATCTATTTTCTTATAATAATAATAATAATATTAAAAGCAGACAAGTAATGCATATGAAAAAATACATGAACAAAAATTTATATGAAAATTTCAGGTTAATTTCACTGGAGGGAGCAATTTAAAATTTAACCTGACGACGATAATTAATTATGTGTTAACAAAAATTACAATTCTCCCTCCCTTCATATTTTCTTGTAATTCTCTATTTCATCTATTTTCTGATAATAATAATAAACTAAAATAAATAATAATTATGTGTTAACAAAAATAACAATTCTCCCTCCCTTCATATTTTCGTATAATTCTCTATTTCGTCTATTTTCTTATAATAATAATAAACTAAAATAAATAATAATAATAATAATAATAAAGGCATTCAGGCAATGCTTTAAAAAAATATACATAAACAAAGCAAAACGTATGTAAAATTTTCAAGTTAATTTCATTGGAAGGAGCAATTTAAAAATAAGTCAGAAGAAGTAGAATTAATTATGTGTTAATCAAAATTACAATGCTCCCACCCCTCAGATTTTCGAAAATTCGCTATTTCATCTATTTTCTTATAATAATAATAAACTAAAATAAATAATAGTAATAATAATATTAAAGGCATTCAAGTAATGCTTTTGAAAAAAATACATGAACAAAGCAAAATGTATATGAAAATTTCAGGTTAATTACAATGCTCCCTTCCTTCATCTATTTTCTTATAATAATAATAAACTAAAATAAATATTAATAATAATAATAATAAAGGCATTTAAGCAATGCTTTTGAAAAAAAATACATGAACAAAGCAAAATGTATATGAAAATTTCAGGCTGATTACAATGCTCCCTCCCTTCATAATTTCGTATAATTCTCTATTTCATCTATTTTCTTATAATAATAATAAACTAAAATAAATAATAATAATAATAATATTAAAGGCATTCAGGCAATGATTTTGAACAAATACATAAACAAAGCAAAATGTATGTAAATTTTGAAGGGTAATTTCATTGGAGGGAGCAATTTAAAAATTAATCAAAAGAAGTATAATTAATTATGTAACAAAAATTACAATGCTCTCTCCCTTCATCGGCTTTCCAATTCGTTTTAAATGTTTTGCACAATGAACCCTTTGATGAATAAAACATTTCACGCAAAATTACAATACGGACGGTTCTGCGGAAGTGAGGGCGAGCCCAATTACCGCCGTCTCATTTTCAAGACAATTAGTGTGGGCCCCCATTAACTTGGGGCCTTCAACTTTCCCGGGCGGCGAGCCGCCGCCGCCCTCCTCCGGGGTGGACTTGACTCGACCCTGACCCGCGCCAGGGGCGAGTCCAGGGCGCAGGATCCTCCGCTTCTGGGTCAATGATTCGGTTACGGTGAAGGTGGAGCGCGAAGGGCGGCGGCGTTGGCGAAGGTTCCGGCGGCGGCGGCGGTCGCCCCCGGCCGCCCCCGCGCCGGGGGGATCGATGGCGGGGGCCCTTCGCTTCCGCTTCCGACGGAAATAGAGCCCTGCAACCTGTTGATGCCGCCTCCTGACCGTCTTTCCATTTTTTTTCAGGCTCCCCTGAGGCATGCCCGCCATCCGGCTCTTCGGGAGGAAATGGCTTGCCGCCTCGGATGACCTAGTGATACCAGGACTCTTCGAAATCTCCGTCAGGATATTATGGTAAGGAAGAAATTAGCACTAACAGTTTATCTTCGATGTACAGATATCGTAAATTCTAATGTCAGAAAGCACATCCCTCACAAATTTGTTAAAATGTTCATAGTTATTTGGAGAAAATTTATGAAAAAAAAAAAAAAAAAAGTCATCACAGAACTAATTGCATACACTCATTATTACATTCTAGTAGTTTCCTTTAGATCTTTGCCATGCTGCTGGTCATGTTAATAAGTAAAACACAATTGTGAACTCTGAAATAAACTCTGAAAACACGAAAAACCGAGGCCATGCTTCGTTGATTTCGTCCTTCCAGAGGGTTTACACGATCCACGATCAGTTTAGACTTCAGGAGCAATTGAGTCGGAACAAATCTGTAGCCCGAGAACCGTGGCTAATGCTGCGAAAGAAGAAGCAGGCGATCCTGAAACTAATCCACTCTGTTTTCTAAAATCCCCTGTCCGCTTATATTCTCGAGCACGATACTCATTGTCCTAGCACTGAATCACTATAAGTAATCGATACAGTTTCTTGTACAATCAGGCGACATAAATAGTTAAAATTCACCCAACTTAATCTGCACGGTTTTAAGGCAATGTTATATCTTTGACTAGCAATATTTCAAAAGGTAAAGCCCGAGGATTTTTTTTTTGTATTTTTTAAGGACTCAGTTGGCATCCCCGAGTGGCATGCTGTTGAGCTTGTCCACTATTTTTGGGACACCCTGTATAGATATATTTGTTTATTGTATAACAATTCAGTCATAATTAATATATTGTTTATGTAATCTCATTTTCTCAAATTAACCAATATCCGTTTCACATGCACACATGAAATGTATGTGTTAAACCAACTAAATCTAATAAATGCTTTGATCATCAGTAATTACTTCAGCGCAATTTCAACGTTTGTGCAATGCTCGTTAACTATTAAATGTAAGCAAAGCGATTTCTTCTTGGAAGCTCAGATAACAGTTAATTGAAGATTTCTTAACGAGCCATGCAGAAAAATTTAATTAGGATGCATGGATTACAAAAATGTTTTCCGTACAGAAATATTTGATCGATACAGACATGACTGAAAGAGAAGTCACACATGAAGTGCTTGCAAATCTAATTAATAAATTTACAAAAATTTGGTTCTGTCTCTAAAATTATTAACAATCAAAAAATTATTTGGAAAAATAAATGCCCTTGTATTAACTCTACAAAGTTTAACTTTTACATACCTATGAAGGTGTTATACCTTTATTTGTAATTACTAGAAAACTATCGAATTATTGCATTGAATAGAATTACAAAAATATAAGTCATCAATAATCAGTTAGTGGAAAGTTTAGATTTAAATATTCATTAATACTATAGCAGTCAATAATTACTATCAACATTTAAATTTACTCCGTAGAAATTTGGATGATTATTCGCAAAATAAAGTTAAATTGTTTAACTTAAATTTCATTATTTCTGTCATAATCTCAACTATTCTAACAAAATTTCAGTGATTGCTATCAAATATTCAACCATTTCTGTCAAAATGAAAATTATTTTTACCAAAATTTTCCACCAGTTAGTCGAAAGTTTAGATTTAGATATTCATTAATACTATAGCAGTCAATAATTACTATCAACATTTAAATTTACTCCGTAGAAATTTGGATGATTATTCGCAAAATAAAGTTAAATTGTTTAACCAAAATTTCATTATTTCTGTCATAATCTCAACTATTCTAACAAAATTTCAGTGATTGCTATCAAATATTCAACCATTTCTGTCAAAATGAAAATTATTTTTAACAAAATTTTCCACCAGTTAGTAGAAAGTTTAGATTTAGATATTCATTAATACTATAGCAGTCAATAATTACTATCAACATTTAAATTTACTCCGTAGAAATTTGGATGATTATTCGCAAAATAAAGTTTAATTGTTTAACCAAAATTTCATTATTTCTGTCATAATCTCAACTATTCTAACAAAATTTCAGTGATTACTGTCAAATATTCAACCATTTCTGTCAAAATGAAAATTATTTTTACCAAAATTTTCCACCAGTTAGTGGAAAGTTTAGATTTAGATATTCATTAATACTATAGCAGGTCATACTGTCAATTATTACTATCAACATTTTGATTTACTCCGTAGAAATTTGGATGATTATTCGCAAAATAAAGTTAAATTGTTTAACCAAAATTTCATTATTTCCGTCATAATCTCAACTATTCTAACAAAATTTCAGTGATTACTGTCAAATATTCAACCATTTCTGTCAAAATGAAAATTATTTTTGCCAAAATTTTCCACCAGTTAGTGGAAAGTTAAGATTTAGATATTCATTAATACTATAGCAGTCAATAATTACTATCAACATTTAAATTTACTCCGTAGAAATTTGGATGATTATTCGCAAAATAAAGTTAAATTGTTTAACCAAAATTTCATTATTTCCGTCATAATCTCAACTATTCTAACAAAATTTCAGTGATTGCTATCAAATATTTAACCATTTCTGTCATAATGAAAATTATTTTTACCAAAATTTTCCACCAGTTAGTGGAAAGTTTAGATTTAGATATTCATTAATACTATAGCAGTCAATAATTACTATCAACATTTAAATTTACTCCGTAGAAATTTGGATGATTATTCGCAAAATAAAGTTAAATTGTTTAACGAAAATTTCATTATTTCTGTCATAATCTCAACTATTCTAACAAAATTTCAGTAATTACTGTCAAATATTCAACCATTTCTGTCAAAATGAAAATTATTTTTACCAAAATTTTCCACCAGTTAGTGGAAAGTTTAGATTTAGATATTCATTAATACCATAGCAGTCAATAATTACTATCAACATTTAAATTTACTACGTAGAAATTTGGATGATTATTCGCAAAATAAAGTTAAATTGTTTAACTTAAATTTCATTATTTCTGTCATAATCTCAACTATTCTAACAAAATTTCAGTTCTTACTGTCAAATATTCAACCATTTCTGTCAAAATGAAAATTATTTTTGCCAAAATTTTCCACCAGTTAGTGGAAAGTTTAGATTTAGATATTCATTAATACTATAACAGTCAATAATTACTATCAACATTTAAATTTACTCCGTAGAAATTTGGATGATTATTCGCAAAATAAAGTTAAATTGTTTAACCAAAATTTTATTATTTCTGTCATAATCTCAACTATTCTAACAAAATTTCAGTGATTACTGTCAAATGTTCAACCATTTCTGCCAAAATGAAAATTATTTTTACCAAAATATTCCACCAGTTAGTAGAAAGTTTAGATTTACTTAACTCCACAAAGTTTAAATTTTACATACCTATAAAGGTGTTATACCTATATTTGTAATTACTAGAAAAATATCGAATTATTGCATTGAATAGAATTACAAAAATATAAGTCATCAATAATCAGTTAGTGGAAAGTTTAGATTTAGATATTCATTAATACTATAGCAGGCCATACTGTCAATAATTACTATCAACATTTAATTTACTCCGTAGAAATTTGTATGATTATTCGCAAAATAAAGTTAAATTGTTTAACCAAAATTTCATTATTTCCGTCATAATCTCAACTATTCAAACAAAATTTCAGTGATTGCTATCAAATATTCAACCATTTCTGTGAAAATGAAAATTATTTTTACCAAAATTTTCCACCAGTTAGTAGAAAGTTTAGATTTAGATATTCATTAATACTATAGCAGTCAATAATTACTATCAACATTTAAATTTACTCCGTAGAAATTTGGATGATTATTCGCAAAATAAAGTTAAATTGTTTAACCAAAATTTCATAATTTCTGTCATAATCTCAACTATTGTAACAAAATTTCAGTGATTACTGTCAAATATTCAACCATTTCTGTCAAAATGAAAATATTTTTACCAAAATTTTCCACCAGTTAGTGGAAAGTTTAGATTTAGATATTCATTAATACTATAACAGTCAATAATTACTATCAACATTTAAATTTACTCCGTAGAAATTTGGATGATTATTCGCAAAATAAAGTTAAATTGTTTAACCAAAATTTCATAATTTCTGTCATAATCTCAACTATTCTAACAAAATTTCAGTGATTACTGTCAAATATTCAACCATTTCTGTCAAAATGAAAATTATTTTTACCAAAATTTTCCACCAGTTAGTAGAAAGTTTAGATTTAGATATTCATTAATACTATAACAGTCAATAATTACTATCAACATTTAAATTTACTCCGTAGAAATTTGGATGATTATTCGCAAAATAAAGTTAAATTGTTTAACTTAAATTTCATTATTTCTGTCATAATCTCAACTATTCTAACAAAATTTCAGTGATTACTGTCAAATATTCAACCATTTATGTCAAAATGAAATGTATTTTTGCCAAAATTTTCCACCAGTTAGTGGAAAGTTTGGATTTAGATATTCATTAATACTATAGCAGTCAATAATTACTATCAACATTTAAATTTACCCCGTAGAAATTTTGATGATTATTCGCAAAATAAAGTTAAATTGTTTAACTTAAATTTCATTATTTCTGTCATAATCTCAACTATTCTAACAAAATTTCAGTGATTACTGTCAAATATTCAACCATTTCTGTCAAAATGAAAATTATTTTTACCAAAATTTTCCACCAGTTAGTGGAAAGTTTAGATTTAGATATTCATTAATACTATAGCAGTCAATAATTACTATCAACATTTAAATTTACTCCGTAGAAATTTGGATGATTATTCGCAAAATAAAGTTAAATTGTTTAACTTAAATTTCATTATTTCTGTCATAATCTCAACTATTCTAACAAAATTTCAGTGATTACTGTCAAATATTCAACCATTTCTGTCAAAATGAAAATTATTTTTACCAAATTTTTCCACCAGTTTGTGGAAAGTTTAGATTTAGATATTCATTAATACTATAGCAGTCAATAATTACTATCAACATTTAAATTTAGTCCGTAGAAATTTGGATGATTATTCGCAACATAAAGTTAAATTGTTTAACCAAAATTTCATTATTTCCGTCATAATCTCAACTATTCTAACAAAATTTCAGTGATTGCTATCAAATATTCAACCATTTCTGTCAAAATGAAAATTATTTTTACCAAAATTTTCCACCAGTTAGTAGAAAGTTTAGATTTAGATATTCATTAATACTATAGCAGTCAATAATTACTATCAACATTTAAATTTACTCCGTAGAAATTTGGATGATTATTCGCAAAATAAAGTCAAATTGTTTAACCAAAATTTCATTATTTCTGTCATAATCTCAACTATTCTAACAAAATTTCAGTGATTGCTATCAAATATTCAACCATTTCTGTCAAAATGAAAATTATTTTTACCAAAATTTTCCACCAGTTAGTGGAAAGTTTAGATTTAGATATTCATTAATACTATAGCAGTCAATAATTACTATCAACATTTTAATTTACTACGTAGAAATTTGGATGATTATTCGCAAAATAAAGTTAAATTGTTTAACTTAAATTCCATTATTTCTGTCATAATCTCAACATTCTAACAAAATTTCAGTGATTGCTATCAAATATTCAACCATTTCTGCCAAAATGAAAATTACTTTTACCAAAATTTTCCACCAGTTAGTAGAAAGTTTAGATTTAGATATTCATTAATACTATAGCAGTCAATAATTACTATCAACATTTTGATTTACTCCGTAGAAATTTGGATGATTATTCGCAAAATAAAGTTAAATTGTTTAACTTAAATTCCATTATTTCTGTCATAATCTCAACTATTCTAACAAAATTTCAGTGATTACTGTCAAATATTCAACCATTTCTGTCAAAATGAAAATTATTTTTACCAAAATTTTCCACCAGTTAGTGGAAAGTTTAGATTTAGATATTCATTAATACTATAGCAGTCAATAATTACTATCAACATTTAAATTTACTCCGTAGAAATTTGGATGATTATTCGCAAAATAAAGTTAAATTGTTTAACTTAAATTTCATTATTTCTGTCATAATCTCAACTATTCTAACAAAATTTCAGTGATTACTGTCAAATATTCAACCATTTCTGTCAAAATGAAAATTATTTTTACCAAAATTTTCCACCAGTTAGTGGAAAATTTAGATTTACATATTCATTAATACTATAGCAGGCCATACTGTCAATAATTACTATCAACATTTTAATTTACTCCGTAAAAATTTGGATGATTATTCGCAAAATAAAGTTAAATTGTTTAACCAAAATTTTATTATTTCTGTCATAATCTCAACTATTCTAACAAAGTTTCTGTGATTACTGTCAAATATTCAACCATTTCTGTCAGAGGGAAATTATTTTTTTCAAAATTTTATTAAATCTCTCAAAATAATTTTCATTTTAACCGACATTTAAATAACATATAACTGACTTCCCAAAATGTTTGTCAAAATGGGTATCATTTTGTCGCTTGTCAAAATAGCTAATATAAATACCGTTTATATACATAAAAACTACATTTTCATAATAAAAGTAATAAAAATTAATATAAAAACTTTAATAATAATAATAGTATGAATCATGAATAATAGTGCGAATCGCACACTTATGTAATACCTTTAATAATAATAATAAGTTAATAGTTATTAATTTCGTAGATATCATAATTACAGGAAGTAAATGTATTTTCTTAG
The DNA here is from genome assembly GCA_951805005.1 of Othius punctulatus. Lineage (NCBI taxonomy): Eukaryota > Metazoa > Arthropoda > Insecta > Coleoptera > Staphylinidae > Othius > Othius punctulatus. Next base: position 3,171,489 of record OX638141.1, on the reverse strand, counting down.
AAAATATTTATATGCATAAATATTTCATTTTTAATTCGGCACGTGAAGATTACATATATTTATTAGAATCAAGCAGAAATAATACATGCATACGAAACATTTGCATACGGAGTCAATAATTATCTTGCACCTAACAATTATATTTGCAATTCCTTTTTAGCAAAACTTCCTCCTATTCACTAATTGCGTGTTTTCAATGTTACACTGGCCGTAAAAGAACGAATAGGTGTGACTTACAAATAACACATATTTAAAGATAATTGTGATGACAAGTAATTTGCGTATTCATTTTTAATAAGCCATATCGCATGCAATTATGTACAACATAAAAATGTACTCCTTGCGTGACTTAAGAACGTTATTTTATATCAAACAATTATTCAATGTAGAAGTTACTAATTACATAAAAATATGTATCTATTACATAAAACTATCTAATAGTAGTAATTGTTGCTCTAAATGAAACAAAACTATAAGATGCAAGTAATATAAAAAAAAAATTATAATAGTAATTGTTGCTCTAAATGAAACAGGAAATATATTTAAAACAAATATGCGCAATATATTATGAAATAACCAGAAATAAACAATAAAAACTACACAATGATGATACAATTTTCAAGTGATCAGTTAAATCTGCGGCCAAGGTTATGTAACTACGAAAGAACTACTGACACTTCTCGTCAGCCACAAAGAAATTATTTTTTTTTTTACGAATTATGTGAACAAAATTATACGAACCACAAACAAAATTTTGACCACTCATTATGAAACCGGTTCTCACCTCTGTGAAACGAAGTGGACAATTGAAGAGTAGAATGGATAATTTTTTGGCACTTAGTCGACTAAATAATTCAATTGTTCGATTGTTGAAGTGCACATTGGGAAGCTGTCTCCATCATCAGGAGCTACAATTTCGTATACACTACATTTTATTCACGAATAAAACGTTACGAATTCGTTTAATTCGTAACGTTTTATTCGTGAATAAAATTGCAATTCTCGTAAAGAAGCCGAAAGTGCGTTAAAATTCCGCGAGGATTTCGTAAAATGAATAACGCACAAAACTAGAAAGCATGATGATGTTTCATAATGCGGTCGTTAATTGCAGTCCGGAAATATTTCTACAGAAGTTCTATAACGGCTCACAACAAGCAAATTTCTCGTCAAATTGACTAATAAACTTTTAAACTTTTCAAATTAGAAGCAATATGCGGCCTAACGAAATCACGTAGTTGATTCAATGCCTTCAAAGGACCCTCAAAAGGACCTTCAAAGGAATACTTTCAACGTTCAGTGAATTACAGTTTTTCCGCAAGCAGCCATCAACTATTTTGTTTTAATGCAATGTCCAGCATACTATTACTTCCCTGTTTAATTTAGTACATGTAAATATGTACGCTAGTCTATTTTTTGGAATTCAGAAAACAAAATTATTTTCGAAAATGTTTGCATCAGAAAATTGTATATAAAAAGTGACGAAAATTTTCTTAAATTAAACTTCTCGTGAATAAAATCAACATAACACAAAATTATTTTCGAAAATGTTTGCATCAGAAAATTGTATATAAAAAGTGACGAACATTTCTTAAATTAAACTTCTCGTGAATAAAATCATATTATTATTTATTCACCCATCTATAAAACGAATATATTGACAATTATCTTGATGAATTTTGCATTATCTTGACAAATATCTGGACAAATAATCATGTAAATATGTAACGTAGGCTTGTCTGTTTTTTGAAATTTAGAAAAGAAAGTTATTTTCAAAAATTACAAATATCTTGATAAATAATCATGTAAATATGTAACGTTTCCACTATCTTGACAAATATCTAGATAAATAATCATGTAAATATGTAACGTATGCTTGTCTATTTTTTGTAACTTAGAAAAGAAACTTATTTTCTAAAATTGCAAATATCTTGACAAATAATCATGTAAATATGTAACGTAGGCTTGTCTATGTTTTGAAATTTAGAAAAGAAAGTTATTTTCTAAAATTACAAATATCTTGATAAATAATCATGTAAATATGTAACGTTTCCACTATCTTGACAAATATCTAGACAAATAATCATGTAAATATGTAGCGTATGCTTGTCTATGTTTTGTAATTTAGAAAAGAAACTTATTTTCTAAAATTGCAAATATCTTGACAAATAATCATGTAAATATGTAACGTAGGCTTGTCTATTTTTTTTACTTTAGAAAAGAAAATTATTTTCTAAAATTGCAAATATCTTGATAAATAATCATGTAAATATGTAACGTTTCCACTATCTTGACAAATATCTAGACAAATAATCATGTAAATATATAACGTATGCTTGTCTATTTTTTTGTAATTCAGAAAAGAAACTTATTTTCTAAAATTGCAAATATCTTGACAAATAATCATGTAAATATGTAACGTAGGCTTGTCTATGTTTTGAAATTTAGAAAAGAAAGTTATTTTCTAAAATTACAAACATCTTGATAAATAATCATGTAAATATGTGTAACGTTTCCACTTTCTTGACAAATATCTAGACAAATAATCATGTAAATATGTAACGTATGCTTGTCTATGTTTTGTAATTTAGAAAAGAAACTTATTTTCTAAAATTGCAAATATCTTGACCAATAATCATGTAAATATGTAACGTAGGCTTGCCTATTTTTTTTACATTAGAAAAGAAAATTATTTTCTAAAATTGCAAATATCTTGACAAATAATCATGTAAATATGTAACGTAGGCTTGTCTATGTTTTGAAATTTAGAAAAGAAAGTTATTTTCTAAAATTACAAATATCTTGATGAATAATCATGTAAATATGTAACGTTTCCACTATATTGACAAATATCTAGACAAATAATCATGTAAATATGTAACGTATGCTTGTCTATGTTTTGAAATTTAGAAAAGAATATTATTTACTAAAATTGCAAATATCTTGACAAATAATCATGTAAATATGTAACGTAGGCTTGTCTATTTTTTGAAATTTAGAAAAGAAAGTTATTTTCTAAAATTACAAACATCTTGATAAATAATCATGTAAATATGTAACGTAGGCTTGTCTATTTTTTGAAATTTAGAAAAGAAAGTTATTTTCTAAAATTACAAATATCTTGATAAATAATCATGTAAATATGTAACGTTTCCACTATCTTGACAAATATCTAGACAAATAATCATGTAAATATGTAACGTATGCTGGTCTATTTTTTGTAATTTAGAAAAGAAACTTATTTTCTAAAATTGCAAGTATCTTGACAAATAATCATGTAAATATGTAACGTAGGCTTGCCTATTTTTTTTACATTAGAAAAGAAAATTATTTTCTAAAATTGCAAATATCTTGACAAATAATCATGTAAATATGTAACGTAGGCTTGTCTATGTTTTGAAAATTAGAAAAGAAAGTTATTTTCTAAAATTGCAAATATCTTGACAAATAATCATGTAAATATGTAACGTATGCTTGCCTATGTTTTGAAATTTAGAAAAGAATATTATTTACTAAAATTGCAAATATCTTGACAAATAATCATGTAAATATGTAACGTAGGCTTGTCTATTTTTTGAAATTTAGAAAAGAAAGTTATTTTCTAAAATTACAAACATCTTGATAAATAATCATGTAAATATGTAACGTATGCTTGCCTATGTTTTGAAATTTAGAAAAGAATATTATTTACTAAAATTGCAAATATCTTGACAAATAATCATGTAAATATGTAACGTAGGCTTGTCTATTTTTTGAAATTTAGAAAAGAAAGTTATTTTCTAAAATTACAAATATCTTGATAAATAATCATGTAAATATGTAACGTTTCCACTATCTTGACAAATATCTAGACAAATAATCATGTAAATATGTAACGTATGCTTGTCTATTTTTTGTAATTTAGAAAAGAAACTTATTTTCTAAAATTGCAAGTATCTTGACAAATAATCATGTAAATATGTAACGTAGGCTTGCCTATTTTTTTTACATTAGAAAAGAAAATTATTTTCTAAAATTGCAAATATCTTGACAAATAATCATGTAAATATGTAACGTAGGCTTGTCTATGTTTTGAAAATTAGAAAAGAAAGTTATTTTCTAAAATTACAAATATCTTGATAAATAATCATGTAAATATGTAACGTTTCCACTATCTTGACAAATATCTAGACAAATAATCATGTAAATATGTAACGTATGCTTGTCTATTTTTTGTAATTTAGAAAAGAAACTTATTTTCTAAAATTGCAAATATCTTGACAAATAATCAGTAAATATGTAACGTATGCTTGCCTATTTTGAGAAATTTAGAAAAGAAAATTATTTTCTAAAATGTTTGCATCAGAAAAATGTATTTAAAAAGTGGCGTAAATTTTCTTTAATTAAACTTCTCGTGAATAAAATCAACATGGCAAGATTAATTGACCCTTCTATAAAACGAATATCTTGACAAATTTAGGCACTATTGGGACAAATATCTTCATTTCATCTCGAATTATACCTGAAAGATTCCTAATGGAATATTTGGCAAGTTTCAAAAATTTTTATTTCAAAAATTCCAATAATAAAGTATCTAATCTAGTTTACTTATCTAATGTAGCTCAAAATGATGAGTGATTTCTAGGCCTTGCTCAATTTACATATTGTATTGTATACATAAGTATTGTTATGTATATATTTACATAAATATAATGACCACGCTGATATCCTTGAACGCCCAGGTCATTTGCAATGAACTACATAGGACATTCAGGAAACAATTGTTTTAATGTGAAAGTAAGTTGTACCTGCATGCAATTGCATGTTTTGTCATTGAATTTAGTTCATTTCTGTATATTATACAACACAGCAAATTCAATATTTTGAGTTTGTATTTACATACTTTCTGTAATCTCTTCTTTCTCAGTTTACACCTTTTTCGTATTTTGAAATGTATACTAAACAACAGAATACTATTAAACATGTATACTAAACAACAGAATATAATTAAACATGTATACTAAACAACAGAAAACAATTGAACATGTATACTAAACAACAGAATGTAATTAAACATGTATAGTAAACAACTGAATACATTTGAACATGTGTGCTAAACAAGTAGTATACATTAAACACAAAAATTAAGAGGATTCAGGCCTTGGTCTATTTAACTATTTAATTTAAGTACCTAAACAGAACGTTTATTTATATCGGCTATTTATTATCGGCTTTGTTTGGCTATTATCAGAATCACTAAGATTATTTTGACCGTTACTATGTGGTAATCGATATTTATATTCATAATTAGATATTAAATTACCATGTTTTTACCACATTTTATTCTGTAAAATTTATTACTGGAGTCAGTATCAAGTAACATATTTCAAGTGACAAATTACAAGTGACTTGAAAATGACTGTTATAAGTCGAAATTTGAGTAGTAAGTTTTAAAGAATCAAATGAGACAAAAATATAATAATTAACATACTAATAGAGTCATTATCAAGTAAAAAAATTAGAAGTGAAATATTCCAAGTAACAAATTACAAGGGACAAATTACAAGTAACAAATTACAAGTGACTTGAAAATGACTGTCATAAGTCGAAACTCGAATAGTGAGTTTTAAAAAATTGTGACAAAAACATAATAAAAGTTATCTGTTCGATTTTCTCACCTATTTACTTCTTTGAATTCGTCAAATTTTCAGAGGATATATCTTCAGGCATACGGTATCCAAATCTGGCATATTTTTTTTCAAAATATCCATTAGACAAATTTTCAGAAATTTCAGTGACAGATATAGCGATACCTCTCAACTGGGAAAGTTATCTGTTCGATTTTCTCACTTATTTACTTCTTCGCATTCGTTAAATTTTCAGAGGATATACCTTCAGGCATACTGTATCCAAATCTGGCATAATTTTTTTCAAAATATCCATTAGACAAATTTTCCGAAATTTCAGTGACAGATATAGCGATACCTGTCAACTGGGAAAGATATCTGTTCGATTTTCTCACTTATTTACTTCTTTGCATTCGTCAAATTTTCAGAGGATATATCTTCAGGCATACGGTAGTTGGTATACTTTGCATTTAGCAATCAAATCTATTGTTTAATATTTTATTCAAACGAATACTTTGTTAATATGTTAACTAGAACGATGCCCTTGCAAAGGGCTCTTAGAAGGAATTAAATTAAAATCATGTGTTAAGTTGTTTAATTATATATATATATATATATATATATATATATATATATATATATATATATATATATATATTTAAATAATCTTGTGGGGTATTTCCATTTGTAATAGCGAGTTTAAATATTTCAAAATGAAAATTGTTCAAAAATCAACGTGACAACAATCTACTGTACACAAACTGTCGTCTATGATTTATGTTTTTTGAAAGTTAAAGTTTGTTTCGTTAATTTTTTTATTTATTTAAAAAAAATAGTACTTTCTAAGTACTCAGTGGCCAATCCTCCGTGGAGTGCTATTGAACTTGTCCACTATTTTTGGGACACCCTATGTATAACTGGTAATAATAATAATAATAATACCTTTATTCCTTGAGACACCAAGTATAGGAAACGTCCAAATATTACAATTGTTTTACATATAATAATTACAGTTATATTACATATTATTAAATTATTTACATTACATATTATATTACAAAATATAATATTTTATTTCGTGCAACAATATTACAATTGTTTTACATATAATAATTACATGGTAGAATCCTGTTCTTTTAGAACTATCTCTGATTTTGAAAGGTTTTGATAAAAAAAAAACATTACAATCAGAAGTGTTTTTTCGTTCAAATCATATGTTTGCTTTTTTGCTTTTTATTAAAATTTCGAAAATATCACTACTATTTAAAAAACTGGATGTATTTTTTGTGTAATTAAATTTCCTTTTTTTTGGTGCTATTGACAAATAAGTCTTGCACAGGTCATAAGGAAAAATAGGTACAAAAGTTTTTTTGTAGTCCTAGTTTGTACTCTTCTAGTTTTCCTAGCTTTCCAAGTTTTCCTAGCAATCTTGCTTTGCTGGGAAAACTACGTTAAATGATATTTTAATTCTTACCTATTATAAGGTATAATCTTACCTATATTATATAATTATAAATATATGGACAAAGTTTCAGATTTTTTTCTAGTTAAAACCATATAGAATAAGCCTTGATTTTTGAATGGTTATAACTTAGTACAAAATGATTAAACTGCTTACATGCCAATGATGGCAAATTTAATGAAATTAAATACACATTTTAAGCAAAGAACGATCAAATTGCTTGCATTGTGATCACTGGCTTAACGAATTTAACAACAATAATTTTATAGTCAACAATAAGATTACTGCGTGCATTGTTCACAACAACTTTACTACAGGAAGTGTCCTTGTCTTTGTAAAAAACATATCGAATTTAACAGCTTAAATAATTCCAAAAAAAAATTCCAACTTGAGCAAAAACTTTACTAGACAACGTACTGTTATACATAACAGTACATATATAAACATTGTATAACAATGTTTATATAAACATAAACAAACATTTTCCGTTCGTTCCTCAGTCTAAAAACCAAGCATGCTTCTATCTCTATAATCCCAGGTCTATTATCCCTCTATTATCCCAGATTCTTACATTTTTTATAAATTTTCATGGAATTCTAATCTTTTTTATAGAAATTTTAAACGGTCTTGCATTTATATTGTAGATTTTTGAGTAAATTTCAAATTCAATTTGGAATATTTGTTCAAATGCTGATCAATGTTATAAGATTTTAAATTTACTCTTCTTAAAGAATTTTCATAGAATTATAATCTTTTTTATAGAAAGGTTAAACATTTTTATATTTTTAATGAATTTTGTTTATAGAAATATCGTGGATTTTTTTAGTTCGTTTCAAATTAAATTTGGCATGCCATGATTTTGGCATCTGTGCAAACATTTTCAGTTCATTCCTCAGTCTAAAAATCAAGCATGCTTTTATCTCTATAATCTATTATCCCTCTATTATCCCAGATTCTTACATTTTTTATGAATTTTCATGGAATTATAATGTTTTTATAGAAACTTTAAACGTTCTTGCATTTATATTGTAGATTTTTTAGTTGATTTCAAATTCAATTTGGAATTGTTGTTCAAATGCTGATCAATGTTATAAAATTTTAAATTTACTCTTCTTAAAGAATTTTCATAGAATTATAATCTTTTTTATAGAAAGATTAAACGTTCTTATATTTTTTATGCATTTTGTTTATAGAAATATCGTGGATTTTTTTAGTTCATTTCAAATTCAATTTGGCATGCCATGATTTTGGCATATGTGCAAACATTTTCAGTTCATTCCTAAGTCTAAAAATCAAGCATGCTTTTATCTCTATAATCTATTATCCCTCTATTATCCCAGATTCTTACATTTTTTTATGAATTTTCATGGAATTATAATCTTTTTTATAGAAATTTTAAACGTTCTTACATATATATTGTAGATATTTTAGTTCATTTCAAATTCAATTTGGAAATTTTTGTTCAAATGCTGATCAATGTTATAAGATTTTAAATTTACTTTTCTTAAAGAATTTTCATAGAATTATAATCTTTTTTATAGAAAGGTTAAACGTTCTTATATTTTTAATGCATTTTGTTTATAGAAATATCGTGGACTTTTTTAGTTCATTTCAAATTCAATTAGGCATTCCATGATTTTGGCATCTGTGCAAACATTTTCAGTTCATTCCTCAGTTTAAAAATCAAGCAGGCTTCTATCTCTATTATTCCAGGTCTATTATCCCTCTATTATCCCAGGTGTATTATCCCTCTGTTATCTCAGATAATCGGACTTTATTATCCCAGATTCGACTGCAATAAAACTTTAATTTAACAATCAACAATTAACAATTGTTTTTAACAATTTTACAATTTAAAAAGTGTTGACGTGAGTGTATTAACAGCTTTCAAGCAAGAACTTGATGACTTTTGCGTGGATTTTCGCGGTCATATCTAGAAACAAAACCTGGAGTACTCCCATTAATGTTTATTTAAATAATGAGAAAGTTAAAAATGCTTTCCTTTTGCCGTAATTACGGCAGCATGTGCAAATTTACTGCACAATGTAAGACATGTGAATGTTCTGCTTCTAGTGCAACAAGAATATATCGTCACGAAAGTGCAAAAATTTCATTTTTCACTTAGGAGTAATTCATTCAAATTTTACCAGGTTTTGACCTTAAGTGTAATTGTTATACTTATATTTTAATAATTGCGTGATTTTTTTTTGAAGGTATTTACCACATTTCAACAAAATTTGTAATTCTATCTGTAATTTTAAACTGTCATATTCCATTGTCCTTTGTTAGAGTCCAATACTAACAATGATACTTATAAAATCTGAATTATCAAATTCTGACTGTAGTTATCAAATTTAATGATAAATGTATGTATCTTATATAAATCAACTGGATTTTAACACTTTCGTGTAATAAATCAGATCGACTTGAATTTCTTGTGGTATTATTTTCAAAGACAAGGTCCTCACTGTCTAATAAACAGGATGGTGAAGATTGTAGCAGACAACCTTCACTACGATGAATCGCAATATCGCTCAAGTTTCAAGAGCATTTTTTTGGTACATGCATATACACGTCCATAACAGACCTCAATTGCCATGACCCAATAAGTTTTAACGTACGAATCTAGATATTACAAGTAAAACCTGTAATATATCCTTACATGAGGCCTATAATTGATGTGGAAGTTGAGTTGGAAGTTGATATCCGTAGACAAAAGGATTGAGTAAATTTATTGGACTTTTTCGCATTTGGAGAATAGTTTGTATTATTATGCCTATGCATAATTGTATTATTGTAATATTATATTATTGTATTTTTGTATTATTGTTGTATTAACGTTGTAAGTCTGAGAACTCATATGTTACAGCACTTTACGTCAACATTTTCAGTCGGGAAAAACTCAAAAAACGGCCATGTCCGGTAAAGTGTTGCTAACAATTGCCAAACAGCTGTTGCTAATTAAATCAATTTCAAAATAAATTAGCAAATCCTCCAAATTAGGTTACATTTTCGGAACTTGATTAGCAAAAAACGGCCTTGTCCGGTAAAGTGTTGCTAATAACTGCCAAACAGCCGTTTCTAATTAAATCATTTTCGAAATAAATTAGCAATAAATTAGCAAATCATGAAAATTTAGTTACATTTTCGGAACTTGATTAGCAAAAAAACAGGCTTGTCCAGTAAAGTGTTGCTTACAATTGCCAAACAGCCGTTGCTAATTAAATAAATTTCAAAATAAATAAGCAAATCCTGCAAATTTTGTTACATTTTCGGAACTTGATTAGCAAAAAACGACCTTTTCCGCTAAAGTGTTGCTAAGAATTGGCAAACAGCCGTTGCTAATTAAATCAATTTCAAAATAAATTAGCAAATCCTCCAAATTTAGTTACATTTTCGGAACTTGATTAGCAAAAAACGGCCTTGTCCGGTAAAGTGTAGCTAACAATTACCAAACAGGCGTTACTAATTAAATCAATTTCAAAATAAATTAGCAAATCCTCCAAAATTAGTTACATTTTCGGAACTTGATTAGCAAAAAACGGCCTTGTCCGGTAAAGTGTTGCTAACAATTGCCAAACAGCCGTTGCTAATTAAATCAATTTAAAAATAAATTAGTAAATCCTCCAAAAATAGTTACATTTTCGGAACTTGATTAGCAAAAAAACAGCCTTATCCAGTAAATTGTTGCTAACAATTGCGAAACAGCCGTTGCTAAATTTGTGGAAATCTCGAAAATTATTGAGATATCTTTAGAGTTATTGAAAATACCAATTTGCATTTCTTTATCTCGAAAGTATCTTCAGAAGCAAGATAATTATTGGGAAATCTGCAGATATCTCAAATATAATTGAGAAATCAGAGACATGATTGAAAAGTCTCTCGAAATTTGACATTACATATTTATAAATGTCTTGATATTTTTTAAATGTTGGACAAATTAGGACAAAATTATGTGTAATAATCATGACAATCATTTTTTATTTTTATGATCTCGAAATTATCTCTCAGAATCTTAAGAATCATTGAGATGTCTGTAGAAATCTCGAAATTTATTCGGAAATCTTGGGTGTTATTAAAAAATCTCTAGAATTATTGCAATTTATTAGTTAAACTCTGGAAATCTCGAAAATTATTGAGAAATCTTCAGAGTTATTGGAAATACCAATTTGCCTGGAAATTATCTCCAGAAACCATGATAATTATTTGGAAATCAGTAGAAATCTCCAAAAATATTAATGTTTCAAAATTGTCAGTAATATTTGTCAAAACAACTGACATCTGTCAAAAACTGTCTGAAAAATATCAGAAATTTCACTAAAATAGAAAAAATCTAATTCATTTAGCAAAGACTTAATTTGGTATTTACCGCTACAAGGCACAAAAAAAGTCTAACCAGATGATCTACAATTTACATAATACATATTTCTTATTGAAATATTTTGAAATGATGATTTTAAAATTATTAGAAATCATCATTTCAAAATATTTCAAGCTAGCAATTTATTTTTATTTATTTTGTCGCCTAACTATCCCTTTTCAAGTTCAAATTGAGACCAATCAAGTTCAAATTCTGAACAATCAATTTCAAATTGAGGTCAATCAAGTTCAAATTGAGGCCAATCAAGTTCAAATTGATACCAATCAATTTCAAATTGAGACCAATCAATTTCAAATTGGGACTAAACAAAATCAAGTTGACATTAAAAAATATCAAGTTATCATAATAAATTTTATTTGTTTACTCTCAACTTGATATCGTTTAGTGTCAAATTGATTTTGTTTAGTCTCAATTTGAGCTTGATTGGCCTCAATTTGAAATTGATTGGTCTCAATTTGAAATTGATTGGTCTCAATTTGAAATTGATTGGTCTCAATTTGAACTTAATTAGCCTAAATTTGAACTTAATTGGTCTAAATTTGAACTTGAAAGGGTATAGATTTGCCTAATTATTTTGAAATTGATTTCATTGTTTCTTTAAAACTAAATTTGACACAGGCTGAAAAAAAATACATAACATTATTCCTGGGAATTGCTTGAGTTAGTAAGCTGCAAGATCTGATAGATTATGAATAAATAATATTATAATATTTGTTATCTTCTGCATATGCAGATAACAGAATTATTTTTTTTTATCTATTCCCCTAAAATCGATTTTACTCTATGCAGAATCTATGAAAATTAAAATTCCCCTTTTTCTTGCTCTGCTGCTACACGTATAATTATTGATAATTAGAGTAATTCTGCGAAGTTGTAACACCATTAAAACCATGACAAATCATAGCATGACATATAATTAAAGACTATACATCATGTTTTAATTAGTTCTGGATAATTTCACTTACTAGAGCATTCTGCTTACAGATATTATTATATCAATGTATAATAATAATAATAATAATAATAATAATAATTTATTGGTATCAAATGCCAGTAAGGCTTATACAAGTCAGAGTATATATACAGGGTGTTCCAGTTATCGTACTCAACATGAGGATTTCGTGAATAATAAGAGATAGAGAGTTGGATAAATTAGACAATATAATTTTTTGGGCAAGGTTCATTTGATTTAAACGATTAATTAAAACTGGAAATTAAAAACTGGAGTTTTAATTAATAAGTAGTTTCTTGCAGCTTATGAAAGGTTTACAGAAATAAGAAAAGCAAAACACATTTTTCACAAAACACATTGATTCACATTTATTACACATTTAATATTTAGTAATGTTTCTACTGAAGATTGAATAAATGTGTTGTGAAAAGGGTGTTTTGTTTTTCTTATTTCTACGAACTACTTATTGTTTAAAACTATTAATATTATAAATGTATATTATGTATAATTATACTTGTTTTGATTCATATATTTTATCAGTTTCCTGACAGTGTTTCGGATTATTCGGCCATTTTTAAAGGATTATGTAATAATTGTAATTATAACATTAATATGTATACTATACATAACATATATTTGTAATAATAATAAAATGTATGTAAATAATGTTAAATTAGACAATATAAACTTTAGGGAAAGGTTCATTTGATTTAAACTATTAATTAAAACTGGAAATTAAAAACTGGAGTTTTAATTAATAAGTAGATTCTTGCAGCTTGTGAAAGGTTCATAGAAATAAGAAAAACAAAACACCTTTTTCACAAAACACATTTATTCACATTTATTACACATTTATTATTTAGTAATGTTTCTACTGAAGATGATCGCCTATCCATTCAGATGGAATCAATGTGTTTTGTGAAAAACGTGTTTTGTTTTTTCTAATGTCTACGAACTTTTTACAAGCTCAAATGTGTTTGGTGAAAAATGTGTTTTGTTTTTCTTATTTCTACGAACCTTTCACAAGCTTAAATGTGTTTTGTCAAAAAGGTGTTTTGTTTTTCTTATTTCTACGAACCTTTCAGAACCTCCAAGATACTACTTATTAATTAAAACGATTAATATGTACAACTATTTTTAATTAAAACTTTGACTTACATCGTTGAAAAGAGAAATAAATATTCTATTTAACTATGTAAAATTCCTACATGACATGTATTTGGAATAAGAAGTTACTATGACTACCTCAAAAATCATTTTTAAGTGTGTTTAATGAACTCAAGTAACTTTTGTCGAAAACTTTTCTACGTAACTTTTATAATTTCCAAAAAAAATAATGTTTTATCAAATTTAGTTTTGGTATTTTATGAATATGAACATTTTTGTTTAACTTTTATAATTTCAAATAAAAATGACTTACATAAAACTGCAATTTTCAATTTTCTTAGAATTATGTCCAAACTGTAAAATTGTTTTGATATTTAATCCAAACAATTTTACAGTTTGGAGATAATTCTAAGAAAATTGAAACTCGTAGTTTTATGTCAAGTCAATTTTATTGGATTTTTATAGTTTGGACATAATTCTAAGAAAATTGAAACTCGCAGTTTTATGTCAAGTCATTTTTATTGGAAATTATAAAAGTTATGAAGAAATGTTTTCGACAAAAGTTACTTGAGTTGATTAAACACACTTAAAAATGATTCGTATTCATAAAGTATCAAAACTTAATTCATTAAAGGTTTACATTAAATCATTAACTCAGGATGGATTCTTATACTTTTAAATATCCAAATTATTCGGATTTTTGAAAAATATTCAACGTTACAACTCTCAAAACTGCATAACATTACCTTTTAGGGCCTCAATGCAATTAACTTAATGTGATGATACCATGACAAAGGCCTTCAGCTTGTAATTAGAACCGCTACCATGACATATTGTTCGAGGATTAAATTTTGTGCCTGTCTGAGAATTTCGTAAACACTTTGGGAATTGTATTTTTCCAAAAAGTGAGATACTTAATCTAATGCCTTTATGGCCGGTGCTATTACAAGTTCTTGCAAAACATAATTTGTACGGAGTTTTAGAAACCGTTGTATTAGGTCTTTTAAAGGCACTTAAATGACTTGCTCAATCCAAAAAACCTATTACAGGCTTATGAAATCCAGGAATTAAGACGTGGACCAATCCGAGACCTTGGAGCCCCCTGCCAAAACAAGAAGCCCTCAAAATTTCAAATTTGAAGATTGTAAAGAGTAGTCTCTAAGCAAACCTTGGCAATGACCATCACGTCTGTACCTTCAACATTAAATATAAAACTGTGTAGTTCAATCGACTAGTTAAGTGACTTTAATTTTACTATCCTTTGAACTGATTTGATAAGGTAACAATACCATATTCCTCGCAATGCAAAGAAACGTATGGATTCTCGTAGCCGAAAATTCCACACGTAATGTTGCATATTTCAACGAATTTCTATCTCTAATAATAAGAATGATATCCATAGTAGCCTACTCAATTAGGCAGAGAACACCCTGTACATTGACATGTAGAATTTTAGTGCTATCTAGCGGAATTTTGGCGATTTTTGATAAAACCTTAAACTTAATAACTAATTGAGTCATTTCTTTTTCAGGTTGATATTAATAGCAATAGTTCACACAAAATACTACGAATACACGTGGGAATGCACGGCCGGAGGGGAGTACGTGAGGACCTACATCATCGGGATGATGACTCTCCTGAGCGTCGTCATCGTGGTGCTGATTGCCCTGGTGAACAGGAGCGCCCAGGGCTCCATCACGGACACCAATGCACGCAGGCATGTGGCCCCCATACTAATCCTGAAGATCTTCCTCATCATACCAGAGAGCGTGCTCAACGTCTTCGGGACGATGTGGGCCTTCTGCAGGGACGTGGTGACCTGCCCCTACGAGGGACACTTTTCCAGGACGGTCATAGAAGGTAACTTGAAGATATTTGTTAAGTTTCTTACATTTTGCTAGTTTCGTTTTCTCAGAATAAAAGTGACTACGTATACACCTTTGGACTTACTTTGGCTTTAACACAGTCTCATTTCGATTTGGCCCTTTTTTGTATATTGAAAGTTAAGTCTGCTGTTGAAAATTTCCATGTGCATTGTATATCATCGATACAACTTCTTAGGAGCCCTCTTAGGAGTAACAAAGTTACTTCTTAGGAGCCCTCAGAATGTCTGTCACTGCAAGGATCTTGGGCCACTTCAAAATTACAGCCCAGGCCTGCCCTTAAGGGGTTTGTACTGTTCTTCGTTGCTTCTTCAAAGTAATAATAAATTTCACCTAATTCTACTAATCTAATTTTTCACTCTCGTTTATTCTGAGGATAGGATGTTAAAAGCCTCATTTAGTTATACATGCTGTGTAATTTCTGGATTATTTGCTATAAGTTGCTATATTAAATATCAGTCTCGTGAAACTCAATTAGTTCTAAATATAGCTGAATGGAAGAAGCTACGTAATGTATATTTAATGAATAATTCCCGGAATGACTGATGCCCTGGAATGTAATAAATACTAACATTAGTAAACGACAAAACAGAATATGAAAGTAGTTAGTGATGGTCAGCCTCGTTGAAACTTTGTAACATGTGCTAGCCAATATATTCCATATGTGTACTAATTACATTATACACACATGCAAAAATCTGATGTTTCTAACTACAGACAGATACATGTATGACAAATGCATCTGTATCATTATGTATGGCAAACGCTGAATAAAGATTCTATAGTTTTTATTGTTTTCTATTGATATTGAAATTGTATTGTACTGCTATATTCACCATATCCCAAATTGAGGATATTTATATTTGAAAGTGTCAATTAAAAATTTGACAGGTTTGATGAAGTTAGAACCTGAACAAATTTTAAGAATTGCATCTGCAAACTTTACAGATAATTTTTTTTAAAGCTGACAAGTTTTCAGTTGCAAATATTTCGAAACCTGTCAGATTTTTAATTAACACTATAAAATATAAAAAGAATTGTTAATGAAACTGACAAGTTTCACTGTCAGATTTGTGGATTTGATCATTAACAATTAAAATTGAATACATTTGGTTTGCTGTTTTTGGAAATTTAGGCATTTGTTTCACTGTCAAATTTGTGGATTTGACAATTAACAATTAAAATTGAAAACATTTGGTTTGCTGTTTTCGGAAATTTAGGCATTTGCATTTAAAAATTGGCAAGATTTTCACATTTTAACATTAATACCTAAATATTAACAGCTTTCGACAGTTGCATTCGAAACTTTGGCATGTTTGAATTTGCTATTAGCTGACAAGTTTTCAGTTGCAATTTTTTTTTTCATCTCTCCTAACCTGTCAAATTATTAATTGACACTGTCAAATATAAACAATTTTGTTAATGAAACTGCCAAGTTGCACTGTAAAATTTGTGGATTTGGCTATTAACAATTAAAATTGAAACATTTGGTTTGCTGTTTTTGGAAATTTAGGCATTTGCATTTGAATATTGGCAACATTTTCACATTTTAACATTTATAAATTGAGGATATATATATTTGACAGTTTCAATTAAAAATTTGACAGGTTTGGGCAGATGAAATCAAAACCTGAACAAGTATTACGAATTGCAACTGAAAACTTTATAGATAAATATTTTAGAGCTGACAAGTTTTCAGTTACAATTAAATTTTTTTTTCATGCGTCCAAACCTGTCAAATTTTTAATTGACACTGTCAAATATAAAAAAAATTGTTAACGAAACTGCCAAGTTTCACTCTCAAATTTGTGGATTTAACCATTAACAATTAAAATTGAAAACCTTTGGTTTGCTGTTTTTGGAAATTTAGGCATTTGCATTTGAAAATTGGCAAGATTTTCACATTTTAACATTTATACCTAAATATTGACAGATTTCGACGGTTGCATTCGAAACTTTGGCATGTTTGGATAGTTTGAACTATTAGCTGACAAGTTTTCAGTTGCAATTAATTTTTCATATGTCCTAACCTGTCAAATTTTTCATTGACACTGTCAAATATAAACAATTTTGTTAATGAAACTGCCTAGTTTCACTGTCAAATTTGTGGATTTGTCATTAACAATTAAAATTGAAAACATATGGTTTGCTGTTTTTGGAAATTTGGGCATTTGCATTTGAAAATTGGCAAGATTTTCACATTTTGATATTTATATCTAAATATTGACAGAATTCGACAGTTGCATTCGAAACTTTGGCATATTTGGATAGTTTGAGCTATTAGCTGACAAGTTTTCAGTTGCAATTTTTTTTTTTATCTGTCCAAACCCGTCAAATTTTTAGTTGACACTGTCATATATAAACAATTTTGTTAATGAAACTGCCAAGTTTCACTGTCAGATTTGTGCATTTGACTATTAACAATAAAAATTCAAACATTTGGTTTGCTGTTTTTGGAAATTTAGGCATTTGTATTTGAAAATGGGCAATATTTTCATATTTTAACATTTATACCTAAATATTGACACATTTCAACAGTTGCATTCGAAACTTTTGCATAGTTGCATAGTTTCAGCTATTAGCTGACAAGTTTTCAGTTGCAATTAAATTTTTTTTTTCATCTGTTCAAACCGATCAAATTTTTAATTGACACTGTCAAATATAAACAATTTTGTTAATGAAACTGCCAGGTTTCACTGTCAAATTTGTGGATTTGACCATTAACAATTAAAATTGAAAACATTTGGATTGCTGTTTTTGGAAATTTAGGCATTTGCATTTGAAAATTGGCAAGATTTTCACATTTTAACATTTATACCTAAATATTGACAGATTTCGACAGTTGCATTCGAAACTTTAGCATGTTTGGATAGTTTGAGCTATTAGCTGACAAATTTTCAGTTGCTTTTTTTTTTTCATCTGTCCAAACCTGACAAATTTTTAATTGACACTGTCAAATATAAACAATTTTGTTAATGAAACTGCTAAGTTTCACTGTCAAATTTGTGAATATGACTATTAACAATTAAAATTGAAACATTTGGTTTCCTGTCTTTGGAAATTTAGGCATTTGCATTTGAAAATTGGCAAGATTTTCACATTTTAACATTTATACCTAAGTATTGACAGATTTCGACAGTTGCATTCGAAACTTTGGCATGTTTGGATAGTTTGAGCTATTAGCTGACAAGTTTTCAGTTGCAATTATTTATTTTTTTAACCGTCCAAACCTGTCATTTTTTTAATTGATACTGTTAAATATAAACAATTTTGTTAATGAAACTGCCAAGTTTCACTGTCAAATTTGTGGATTTGACTGTTAACAATTAAAATTGAAAACATTTGGATTGCTGTTTTTGGAAATTTAGGCAATTGCATTTGAATATTGGCAAGATTTTCACATTTTAACATTTATAAATTGCGGATATATATATATATATATATTTGACAGTGTCAATTAAAAATTTGACAGGTTTGGGCAGATGAAGTTAGAACCTGAACAAATTTTATGAATTGCAACTGAAAACTTTACAGATAAATATTTTGGACCTGACAAGTTTTCAGTTGCAATTAATTTTTTTTTCATCCGTCCAAACCTGTCAAATTATTAATTGACATTGTCAAATATAAAAAAAAATTGTTAATGAAACTGCCAAGTTTCACGGTAAAATTTGTGGCTTTGACCATTAACAATTAAAATTGAAAACATTTGGATTGCTGTTTTTGGAAATTTAGGCATTTGCATTTGAAAATTGGCAAGATTTTCACATTTTAACATTTATACCTAAATATTGACAGATTTCGACAGTTGCATTCGAAACTTTAGCATGTTTGGATAGTTTGAGCTATTAGCTGACAAATTTTCAGTTGCATTTTTTTTTTCATCTGTCCAAACCTGACAAATTTTTAATTGACACTGTCAAATATAAACAATTTTGTTAATGAAACTGCTAAGTTTCACTGTCAAATTTGTGAATATGACTATTAACAATTAAAATTGAAACATTTGGTTTCCTGTCTTTGGAAATTTAGGCATTTGCATTTGAAAATTGGCAAGATTTTCACATTTTAACATTTATACCTAAGTATTGACAGATTTCGACAGTTGCATTCGAAACTTTGGCATGTTTGGATAGTTTGAGCTATTAGCTGACAAGTTTTCAGTTGCAATTATTTATTTTTTTAACCGTCCAAACCTGTCATTTTTTTAATTGATATTGTTAAATATAAACAATTTTGTTAATGAAACTGCCAAGTTTCACTGTCAAATTTGTGGATTTGACTGTTAACAATTAAAATTGAAAACATTTGGATTGCTGTTTTTGGAAATTTAGGCAATTGCATTTGAATATTGGCAAGATTTTCACATTTTAACATTTATAAATTGCGGATATATATATATATATATATTTGACAGTGTCAATTAAAAATTTGACAGGTTTGGGCAGATGAAGTTAGAACCTGAACAAATTTTATGAATTGCAACTGAAAACTTTACAGATAAATATTTTGGACCTGACAAGTTTTCAGTTGCAATTAATTTTTTTTTCATCCGTCCAAACCTGTCAAATTATTAATTGACATTGTCAAATATAAAAAAAAAATTGTTAATGAAACTGCCAAGTTTCACGGTAAAATTTGTGGCTTTGACCATTCACAATTAAAATTGAAAACATTTGATTTGCTGTTTTTGGAAATTTAGGTATTTGCATTTCAAAATTGGAAATATTTTCACATTTTGACATTTATACCTAAATATTGACAGAAATCGACAGTTGCATTCGAAACTTTGGCATCTTTGGATAGTTTGAGCTATTAGCTGACACATTTTCAGTTGCATTTTTTTTTTCTTCTGTCCAAACCTGTAAAATTTTTAATTGACACTGTAAAATATAAACAATTTTGTTAATGAAACTGCCAAGTTTCACTGTCAAATTTGTGAATATGACTATTAACAATTAAAATTGAAACATTTGGTTTCCTGTCTTTGGAAATTTAGGCATTTGCATTTGAAAATTGGCAAGATTTTCACATTTTAACATTTATACCTAAGTATTGACAGATTTCGACAGTTGCATTCGAAACTTTGGCATGTTTGGATAGTTTGAGCTATTAGCTGACAAGTTTTCAGTTGCAATTATTTATTTTTTTAACCGTCCAAACCTGTCATTTTTTTAATTGATACTGTTAAATATAAACAATTTTGTTAATGAAACTGCCAAGTTTCACTGTCAAATTTGTGGATTTGACTGTTAACAATTAAAATTGAAAACATTTGGATTGCTGTTTTTGGAAATTTAGGCAATTGCATTTGAATATTGGCAAGATTTTCACATTTTAACATTTATAAATTGCGGATATATATATATATATATATTTGACAGTGTCAATTAAAAATTTGACAGGTTTGGGCAGATGAAGTTAGAACCTGAACAAATTTTATGAATTGCAACTGAAAACTTTACAGATAAATATTTTGGACCTGACAAGTTTTCAGTTGCAATTAATTTTTTTTTCATCCGTCCAAACCTGTCAAATTATTAATTGACATTGTCAAATATAAAAAAAAAATTGTTAATGAAACTGCCAAGTTTCACGGTAAAATTTGTGGCTTTGACCATTCACAATTAAAATTGAAAACATTTGATTTGCTGTTTTTGGAAATTTAGGTATTTGCATTTCAAAATTGGAAATATTTTCACATTTTGACATTTATACCTAAATATTGACAGAAATCGACAGTTGCATTCGAAACTTTGGCATCTTTGGATAGTTTGAGCTATTAGCTGACACATTTTCAGTTGCATTTTTTTTTTCTTCTGTCCAAACCTGTAAAATTTTTAATTGACACTGTAAAATATAAACAATTTTGTTAATGAAACTGCCAAGTTTCACTGTCAAATTTGTGAATTTGACCATTAACAAATAAAATTGAAAACATTTGGTTTGCTATTTTTGGAAATTTAGGCATTTGCATTTGAAAATTGGCATGATTTTAACATGTATACCTAAATATTGTCAGATTTCGACAGTTGCATTCAAAACTTTGGCATGTTTGGATAGTTTGAGCTATTAGCTGACAAGTTTTCTGTTGCAATTTTTTTTTTCATGCGTCCAAACCTGCAAATTTTTAATTGACACTGTAAAATATAAACAATTTTGTTAATGAAACTGCCAAGTTTCACTGTCAGATTTGTGGATTTGACCATTAACTATTAAAATTGAAAACATTTGGTTTGCTGTTTTTGGAAAATTAGGCATTTGCATTTGAAAATTAACAAGATTTTCACATTTTAACATTTATAAATTGAGGATATATATATTTGACAGTGTCAATTAAAAATTTGAAAGGTTTGGGTAGATGAAGTTAGAACCTAAACAAATTTTAAGAATTGCAACTTAAAACTTTACAGATACATGTTTTAAAGCTGACAAGTTTTCAGTTGCAATTAATTTTTTTTATTCATCCGTCCAAACCTGTAAATTTTTTAATTGACACTATCAAATATAGACAATTTTGTTAATGAAACTGCAATGTTTCACTGTCAAATTTGTGGATTTGACCATTAACAATTAAAATTGAAACGTTTGGTTTGCTGTTTTTAAATATTCGGGCATTTGCATTTGAAAATTGGCAAGATATTCACATTTTAACATGTATACCTAAATATTGACAGATTTCGACAGTTGCATTTTGTATTTAAATCTTACATCAGTTTCATTCAAACTTTTCTTTAGAATTTTCATTATAATTGTTTTTTTTAAATCTTACATCAGTTTCATTCTAACTTTTCTGCAGGAGATATTGACTCCTACTTTGCTTCTTGTTCTTCAGCAAATATTGACCCCAACTTTGCTGCATGCTCTTCAGGAGATATTGACTCCAACTTTCGTTCTTGTTCTTCAGGACATATTGACTCCAATTTTGCTTCTTGTTCTTCAGGAGATATTGACTCCAACTTTGAACATACATAGACATTTGTATGTTGTAGTTGTTATTCAAGATATGAATACATTTTTTTTTTATATTATTGGGACGCTTTTCATTATAATTGTTTCTTTTAATCTTACATCAGTTTCATTCTAACTTTTCTTCAGGAGATTTTGACTCCAACTATGCTTCATGCTCTTCAGAAGATATTGACTCCAACTTTAGTTCTTGTTCTTCAGAAGGTATTGACTCCAACTTTGCTTATTGTTCTTCAGGACATATTGACTCCAATTTTGCTTCTTGTTCTTCAGGAGATATTGACTCCAACTTTGAACATACATAGACATTTGTATGTTGTAGTTGTTATTCAAGATATGAATACATTTTTTTTTTATATTATTGGGACGCTTTTCATTATAATTGTTTCTTTTAATCTTACATCAGTTTCATTCTAACTTTTCTTCAGGAGATTTTGACTCCAACTTTGCTTCATGCTCTTCAGAAGATATTGACTCCAACTTTAGTTCTTGTTCTTCAGGAGATATTGACTCCAACTTTGCTTCTTGTTCTTCAGGAGATATTGACTCCAACTATGCTTCTTGTTCTTCAGAAGATATAGACTCCAACTTTGCACATACATACACATGCATTTGTATGTTGTAGTTGTTATTCAAGATATGAATACATTTTTTTTTATATTATTGGGACGCTTTTCATTATAATTGTTTCTTTTAATCTTACATCAGTTTCATTCTAACTTTTCTTCAGGAGATTTTGACTCCAACTATGCTTCATGCTCTTCAGAAGATATTGACTCCAACTTTAGTTCTTGTTCTTCAGGAGATATTGACTCCAACTTTGCTTCTTGTTCTTCAGGAGATATTGACTCCAACTATGCTTCTTGTTCTTCAGAAGATATTGACTCCAACTTTGCACATACATACACATGCATTTGTATGTTGTAGTTGTTATTCAACAGATACATATACTGATCAATATAATATGTCCCAATAATATTTAAAAAAATGTCTTCATATCTTGAATAACTACTAGTTATGAAGGAAAACGAACATTGCAAATCAGTTTTTTTATGTGTGCTGAAGATCAACTTTTTTATTACTTGTACACATTTCCCTCTATTTAACCAGCTCTCCATTTATTGCTTTTTTGACCATTTTTCTGCTCAATTATTGATTGATTAGTGATTACTAATCAATGCAGTTCTGTGCATCAATACTATGCAGTTATTTTAGTTCTGTTTCTATAACAGTAGATACCGAAGTATTTTATCGAAAAACAATAATAACTTTAGACTGCAAATAAAGGTTTAGCCATTCTAACTTCAAAAATAAATTCCAATGCACCCTCGGGAAATCGATTTCCACGCTAGACATATATAACATAGCTGTTAAAGTGAGTGGGATTCGATAAAACGGAAAACAATGGGAGCTAGATCAGGGAAAACTAAATTTGTTTGTGTTTTCCAAGCACACGTCGCTTCCACATCGGCGCCAATTCATTGTAAAGGCTCCAAAAGAAAATCGGGAAAACCCGTCAAATAACCGAATCGGTTTTCCATTGCAAACGCTTTATTCCGACACGTTTTCAAATGGCGACGTTATTCTTAAATTTAATTACTTTATTCCACATGTCTATTTGATATCCAAATGGAATAATGTGTACGTGTTAACCAGTTAGTTGGTTAACAGTCTGGGTATACATACTAACTAATAAGATAAATAATGCAAAAATAAAAAATAAACATAATGTAATTTTAACTTTGTTGGTATTGCATGTTATTACCTTATGGTGACTATAGTTTCAACCTAACAGTCAGTCATTTCATAAACATAATGTATTATTAGGTAAAAACCTTCAGTGTTGATAAAAAAAGCAATACAAAATATAATATACATTTTTTTTAAACAATTGACTTTAAGTTATAAATAAAAAAGTGGAGTTTAATTTTAATATTTTTGGAATATGTCTTTTTCAACTCTCTCATTCAATTGATGATGACTTACCTAAGATTCTGATCTCTCTTTGAACTCACTCATTCAATTACTGATTAATTTCCTAAGATTCTGATCTCTCTTTGAACTCACTCATTCAATTACTGATTAATTTCCTAAGATTCTGATCTCTCTTTGAACTCACTCATTCAATTACTGATTAATTTCCTAAGATTCTGATCTCTCTTTGAACTCACTCATTCAATTACTGATTAATTTCCTAAGATTCTGATCTCTCTTTGAACTCACTCATTCAATTACTGATTAATTTCCTAAGATTCTGATCTCTCTTTGAACTCACTCATTCAATTACTGATTAATTTCCTAAGATTCTGATCTCTCTTTGAACTCACTCATTCAATTACTGATTAATTTCCTAAGATTCTGATCTCTCTTTGAACTCACTCATTCAATTACTGATTAATTTCCTAAGATTCTGATCTCTCTTTGAACTCACTCATTCAATTACTGATTAATTTCCTAAGATTCTGATCTCTCTTTGAACTCACTCATTCAATTACTGATTAATTTCCTAAGATTCTGATCTCTCTTTCAGCTCACTCATTCAATTACCATTGCATTACCTATTATTCTGATCTTTCTGGTATCATTCAGGCAGTAGTTAAATAAATTTTCGTTTTCGAAGTAAACGAATCAATTTTGCATATTTTTTTTAATTAAAACACATCTCCTATTGCCTCCAATAGACGATATCCAACATCCATAAAAACGCATTGGTCATTCAATGTTATTGATCAATATTGACTCAAGTATCACAAGTCTTTATGACGTTGCACATACGTGTAATAAGATAGTTTTTATTGCATACAACCTGCGATAATTACACATAGCAGATATTAATAGGTCAAGTGAGAAGATATTTAATGCATCAATGCCATAAAAAGCAAACAGAAATATGCTGAATATTGAAACATAGCACGCAATAGATACAAATGCTTTTCATTGAACATAACAGTTGCGACTAATATTAACAACTAAACAGTTATTCAAGTGTATTGTGTATAAAAAAAAATGTTAACTTTAGTTAACCTTACCTTTAACCTTACCTTATGCTTTGACTAAGAAAATTTAATTGTAAATTATAAAATCTTCATTATAAAAGACAAAGTTTAATTAGATCCTGCAATTTCTATTCAGACAGCATATCCCTCACAAAGTTGTTAAAATTTTCATAGTAATTTGCAGAAAAATTAGGGGTGAAAATCAATAAAATTTGAAAAAAAGTACATTTTTGTTAATATTTTTCTTATTAGTTAATCAATTGATTCCAGAATCACACAGCATGTATAACTTAATGTGTCTTTTAACATTTCATGCTCAGAATAAACGAGATTGAAAAATTAGGGGGTCGAAATTTATTAACCTCTAATAAAATTGTAAATAAAGAACACTTATGTTAAAATTACACTTATTACGCTTCCAAAAAATTCCAGAATCACACAGCATGTATAACTAAATGTGCCTTTTGTTATCTTATCCTCAGAATAAGCGAGATTGAAATATTAGGGGTCAAAATCAATAAAATTTGAAAAAAAGTACATTTTTGTTAATATTCTTCTTATTAGTTAATCAATTAATTCCAGAATCACACAGCATGTATAACTAAATGTGTCTTTTAACATTTTATCCTCAGAATAAGCGAGATTGAAAAATTAGGGGGTCGAAATTTATTAACCTCTAATAAAATTGTAAATAAAGAACACTTATGTAAAACTTACACTTATTACGCTCCCAAAAAATTCCAGAATCACACAACAAGTATAACTAAATGTGCCTTTTAACATCTTATCCTCAGAATAAGCGAAATTGAAAAATTAGGGGGTCGAAATCAATAAAATGTAAAAAAAAGTACATTTTTGTTAATATTTTTCTTATTAGTTAATCAATTGATTCCAGAATCACACAGCAAGTATAACTAAATGTGTCTTTTAACATTTTATCCTCAGAATAAGCGAGATTGAAAAATTAGGGGGTCGAAATTTATTAACCTCTAATAAAATTGTAAATAAAGAATACTTATGTTAAAATTACACTTATTATGCTTTCAAAAAATCCCAGAATCACACAGCATGTATAACTAAAAGTGCCTTTTAACATCTTATCCTCAGAATAAGCGAGATTGAAAAATTAGGGGGTCGAAATCAATAAAATTTGAAAAAAAAGTACTTTTTTGTTAATATTTTTCTTATTAATCAATCAAATAATTCCAAAATCACACAGCATGTATAACTAAAAGTGCCTTTTAACATCTTATCCTCAGAATAAGCGAGAGTGAAAAAATAGAGCTCTCATTAAAAATAATGGTAAAAAATTACTAAATTGGAAAACACATTTCCGAAAGGAGTTCTGTCTATTACATACTATAATATACAGCATATTAACTTGAAACTGAAACGATAAATGCAAAGTGCCTTAATTAATCTAACTATGAGTAAAAAGTTGCAGAAAAACTGGCTGTACTGTTTGGGCAGTCGTTTTTCTTTTAATTGTGATACTTTCAGTACAAAACTAAAACTACACCTGGAAAGTGAGAGCGAAAGTCGTTAATTCACGAATAATATTTAGAAACATGTTTTCGTGGCAGGTTTATAAGTGCAGCGGTTGTGATCCACTTAAGTGTTGTTTTCATTTCCGCTAAAACATTGTCGTAAAAGACACCTGGACATGATGATGAATGTAGAGAGAATTGGGTGGAATGTGGAAGATACGTGGAAGATACGTCAACTGTGCGAGATTTATTATTATTTATATTTTTCTCAAATTTTGACTTTTAGTCAAACTTTTCTTTTATATTATTTTTCTGCTGCAATTTGCTGAAATTTACAAGGCACGATAGAAACAGCAAATCAGGTACGACAGTAACGTGCAGTAAAGGCTAGTTCATACATGAGCGATTTGCGATTTGTGATTATTGTTCTGATTGGTTAATTTTTTTTTTTTTTTTTGGTTAATTTCATCAGATTTTTGATTCTGATTTTTGCTTTGATAGCATTTTACGTGGTGACTTATACTATACCAATCAGAATATCAGAATTAGAAAATAGCAAATCGCCAATGCATGAACTAAGCTTTACATTACGACAGCAACTTTTGGCAGTAACGAGCAGCATCACATTCAGATGTCAACTGCAATAATGGCAAATTTCTTTACTATCCTGTACATCTGCCACAGAATGTTTCTCTGAATCTTATATCTTTTTCAGCTCTGGTCATCTTCAACTGGGCCCTCTTCGGCCTGGCGATCTTCGGGCTGGCCCTGATCTTCGACCCTCTGGGCTCGCGCCGCTACCAGGAGAGCCAGGAGACGCCCAGCGCCGGCGAGAGCATGCGCCACCGGAAGGTGACGTCGCTGTGGCAGAAGCGCTTCCGGTGGATCTTCTGCTGGGTGCGCTCCGACGAGCACGGCCACGAGGCCTTCCAGCAGGTGGCCGCCCTCCTCAGCGCGCTCTTCAGGAGCACGGACCTCGTTCCGTCCGACATCCTCGCAGGCTGCGTCCTGCTTAGGGTCAAGCAGAAGAGGGAGACTCGGGAGATGCGGAGGATTCAGATGCTGACCGACGAGGACCCGAAGTATGCGACTGGTAGGTGAAGAAGAGTTCGATTTTTGGTAACCAGGTGTGGGGTTTTAAGGATTATACCGAGTGGTCATCTAAATTTCAGCTCTGGTTTTCCTTGGAAATTTAGGTCATGGCTCTCAGCCAATAAGAAAGACAAGACCTGTGATTTCGCCTCTTCAATTGTTTCATATATCAACTGAACTAAATACAATTATTTCGAATGCCAACTTATCGAAATACGATTGATTCATGACAATTTTTCGAAATAAAATTGTTGTCAATCATATTTGTTCAAAATGCACCATTTTTTTCTCTTCAAAATTCAATTGTTCTAACGTCAGGTTTACGGAAAATGGCATTTATAACTGTTGAAAATTGTATGTTAAAAATATTGAAGATTCTAATACATTAATTTTAAAAAAATTATAAATGTAACAATGATTTTTCAAAATTTAAGTTTACTCACTTATTTGTTTGATGTTTGATTGCCAAAAATATATAGTCATGCGGATGACTGCCTAGAATTTGAGTACGACCATTATAGTGTGACCGTTAAATCTTTGAGCTGACGACATCAATTATCGAAAATTCTACTAGTATTATTTTTATAATTTTATATATGTAACGATGATTTATCAAAATTTAAGTTTACTCACTTATTTAGTTGAAGTTTGATGACCAAAAATATATAGACGTGGGGATGACTGCCCAGAATTTGAGTACCACCATTATAGTCTGGCAGTTGAATCTTTGAGCTGATGACATTAATTATTGAAAATTCTACTAGCTTTATTTTTATAATTTTATAAATGTCACGATGATTTATAAAAAATTGAGTTTAATCACTTATTTGGTTGAAGTTTGTTAATCAAAAATATATAGACGTGGGGATGACTGCGAAGAATTTGAGTATGACCATTATAGTCCGATTGAATCTTTGAGCTGATCAAGAAAATGCTTAGACATTTAAAAAAAAATCAATGATATTGACATTTGACACAAATTATCGATTTTTATAATCTAACCCATTTTAATGTCAAATGTTAATGTTGAAAAATTGACGTCAAGAATTACTGAAATATTTCCAAAAACGTTTGACACAAATTATCGATTTTTATCATTTTGACCATTTTAATGTCTTTCAAATTACTGAAAATTTAGTAAGAAATGTCTCGACAAATACAAATATTCAATCTGTAATACGTATGGTATTATCCAGTAAGTGCATTATCAATTTCTGAAATATTTACGTCAAGAATTACTGAAATATTTTCAAGAAATTGACATTTTACACAAATTATCGAAATTTAATACACACATTATTATTTTGAAAAACTTCTAAGTGATTTAAGCAAGTTTCTTTCTTGACGTCCGATGGCATCAATTTCATCAAGTTTTGAAAAACTTCTCAGGTTTCTTCTTTTAGTGCAATTGCATGAATGTCATTAAGTTTTGAAAAACTTATAAATGATTTAGCAAGTTACTTTCTTTTCGTGCAATGGCATGAATTTCGTTAAGTTTTGAAAAACTCCTAAGTGATTGTTTCGGCAACTTTTAGACTTTTCCAAATTTCTAGAGAATTAGGTACTACAATAGATCCAAGAAAATGCGTAGACATTTAAAAAAATCAATGATATTGACATTTTACACAAATTATCGATTTTTATAATGTAACCCATTTTAATGTCAAATGTTAATGTTGAAAAATTGACGTCAAGAATTACTGAAATATTTCCAAGAACGTGACATTTGACACAAATTATCGATTTTTATAATTTTGACCATTTTAATGCCTTTCAAATTACTGAAAATTTAGTAAGAAATGTTTCGACAAATACAAATATTCAATCTGTAATACGTATGGTATTATCCAGTAAGTGCATTATCAATTTCTGAAATATATGTCTAAGTAAATGTTTTAGCAACTTTTCAAAATGTACGTCAAGAATTACTGAAATATTTTCAAGAAATTGACATTCTTTGAAGTTTGATGACCAAAAATATATAGTCGTAAGGATGACTGCCCAGAATTTGAGTATGACCATTATAGTCTGACCGTTGAATCTTTGAACTAACATCAATTATCGAAATTTATACTTTATAATTTAATAAATGTAACGATGTTTTATCAAACATTGAGTTTACTCACTTGTTTGGTTAAAGTTTGATGAACAAAAATATATAGACATGGGGATGACTGCCCAGAATTTGAGTATGACCATCATAGTCTAACCGTTGAATCTTTGAGCTGACAACATCAATTGTCGAAAATTCTACTAGTTTTATTTTTATAATTTTATATATGTAACGATGATTTATCAAAAATTAAGTTTACTCACTTATTTGGTTGAAGTTTGATGACCAAAAATATATAGTCATGAGGATGACTGCCCAGAGTTTGAGTACGACTATAATAGTCTGAGCGTTGAATCTTTGAGCTGACGACATCAATTATCACAAATTATACCAGTTTTATTTTCATAATTTTCAAATATTCAATATACTCACTAATTTGTTTGAAGTTTGATCACCAAAAATATATAGTCGTGGGGATGACTGCCCAGAATTTGAGTATGACCATTACAGTGTGACCGTTGAATCTTTGTGCTGATGACATCAATTGTCGAAAATTCTACTAGTTTTATTTGTATAATTTTATAAATGTAACGATGATTTATCAAAAATTGAGTTTACTCACTTATTTGGTTAAAGTTTGATGACCAAAACTATATAGTCGTGGGGTTGACTGCCCAGAATTTGAGTATGACCATTATAGTTCGTCCGTTGAATCTTTCTGCTGACGACATCAATTATCCAAAATTCTACTAGTTTTATTTTTCTAATTTTATAAATGTAACGATGATTTATTAAAAATTGAGTTTACTCACTTATTTGGTTGAAGTTTGATTACCAAAAATATATAGTCGTGAGGATGACTGCCCAGAATTTGAATACGACTATAATAGTCTGGCCATTGAATCTTTGAGCTGACGACATCATTTATCGAAAATTCTACAAGTTTTATTTTTATAATTTTATATATGTAACGATGATTTATCAAAAATTGAGTTTACTCACTTATTTGGTTGAAGTTTGATGATCAAAAATATATAGACGTGGGGATGACTGCAAAGAATTTGAGTATGACCATTATAGTCTGACCGTTGATTCTTTGAACTGACGATTTGAGTAAAACTGACGGTTTTAGTAATTTTTGAAGTCATGGAAAAAGAAAAAAAATCGATAGCGATGAAAACTTAATGAAAACTAAATTTTCGCAATTGTGGTAACGAGTGTAACCAAAGGGATATTATTTTTAAGATTCCTTACAGGTTTTGAAGCCTAATGCCCAAGCAGGAGCAAAATCCTGCAGATCATCTTCTGTTCGGTGTGCTGTTGTTGCAGTTTACATTGAGAACGCGTTCAATGTTCCGTTCTATGATGTTCAGGTTATTTTACAATATCAAAGTATTGGAGCTTGTGATTTTTTTTTACATAAAACAAGGCTAATAACCTTTTTCAAAATAAACATTTATTACACTAACTGAATTCAGTATTTGTCTGTCTTCTGATGTTTGCTATACAAACATCTGTAATCGCAATCTTTGCAATCGAAGTGCAATTACATTTAGTGTAATAAATGTTTATTGTGAAAAGGTTTTTCTCCTTGTTTTATTTTACAATAGCTTTAGCCATTGAGCCTTTCAGCCTTTTACAATCAGCTTCAAGATTTCGTCCTTTATGGCCGCTCCTTGACAACGCTCTTTTTTTGTTTTTTATTATTAGTAGATAATATTGCATGTTTCAAACTTTGTGCAGCGTTTTTAAAATGAATATTAAAAAAAAACGCACGTTCCCTATAAAGTTGCTAAAGGACAACAATACCATCAACATACTTCTTCATTTTTGTTGTTATTCCATCCATTTAGCAAATCTGCTGTATTGCTTTCTATATGCAACTTCTGCGAAATTAATCAACTTCCGGCACATAAATTATAAAATTTTATCAGTATAGAGTTATTTTAAGTTACAGTTATTTTATCAGTACGTATCTACTACTGAAGATGGTCGCTTGGCGACTGAAATGTACATTTAGAAAAAATAAATGTTTTTTTTGTGAAAAAGGTGCTACGTTTTATTTCTATAAAATTTTGTTTAAACAAAATTGAGTACAAATTTTTGTCGTGTAGAACTATCAATTTTTGATTGCCTATTTTATAAGCTAATGCCAAATTTGCTTCCTGTTTATTCAACATTTTGACAACCAAAGCTGCAACTGTTATATCAAAATTGCTCAAAATTTTAAATTTTCAGGTCAATAATGGTATTAAAATGCACCAATAATAAAAAATGGCGTATGTTTACGTGGATATCTGGTCTTTCAAGCACTTGCTCTATTGCAAATTTGCACTTGGTTGAAAGACCTAAATATCCACTTATACTTTTACATACAATTTGCTGCTGCTCCAGCTGTTTGATATTTTCCAATTTATGTTTTGAGAATTTTGGGTCTTTCAACACTAACACTACCTGTGATATCTTTAAATCTGGATATTCGAGAATCCAGTGCTTTATAAATTGCTATTTTGCAAACTTAATATTTTTGGCTTCACTCCCACGAGACATACAAGACTTGCCAGCATTTCGCAGACTTGAAACTTTTACTGCTTTTACAGTTAATTTGTTCTTACAATATATTTTAGAGTCCATAATTTCTGAGAACTGAACTATTTAACTGAACAGTTCAGTTTGAAGAATCATAGTTTTTTAATTAAGTAATTAAAATAGTTAAACAGGAAGTTAAATCGGCTCCTAATACTAACTAACTATTTATACTCTCAACGATTACAAAAAAATAGTTACCAACAATTCCTGAAATATATGCTTTAATATCAAATTAATCCGAGAAATTAAAAAATGGAAC
Organism: Othius punctulatus; assembly: GCA_951805005.1. Taxonomy (NCBI): domain Eukaryota; kingdom Metazoa; phylum Arthropoda; class Insecta; order Coleoptera; family Staphylinidae; genus Othius; species Othius punctulatus. The sequence continues at coordinate 3,138,656 of OX638141.1, read as the reverse complement.
TTTTGGAGCATTATTGTTTCGTTTCGGGCATTTTGGAGTTTTTGGAGAATTTCTAGTATTTGTTTCGGGATTAGAAACTATTGTAGAACCTAAATATAGTTATATTTGTTACCAAGCAAATACCTGAAATGAAGTTTTGAGCTTTTGGGGCATTTTTGCTTCGTTTTGAGCATTTTGGAGTATTTGAAGAATTTCTAGTATTTGTTTCAGGATTAGAAACTATTGTAGAACCAAAATATAGTTATTTTTGTTACCACGCAAATACCTGAAATGAAGATTTTTGTGAGGAATGAAATATTAAGAAAATATATCCACGAGATGATTGAACTATTAGTATTATTGTAATGTGGCCTAAATGATAAATACATATCTATCTATCTATATATTTTGAGCTTTTGGAGTATTTTGTAATTTTTGGAGAATTTCTAGTATTTGATTCAGGATTAAAAACTATTGTATAACGTAAATATAGTTATTTATGTTACCAAGCAAATACCTAAAATGAAGTTTTGAGCTTTTGGAGCATTTTTGTTTCGTTTTGAGCATTTTGGAGTTTTTGAAGATTTTCTAGTATTTGATTCAGGATTAGAAACTATTGTAGAACCTATATATAGTTATTTTTGTTACCAAGCAAATACCTGAAATGAAGATTTTTCTGAGGAATGAAAAATTAAGAAAATATATCCACGAAATGACTGAACCATTAGTATTAATGTAATGTGGCCTAAATTATAAATAAATATCTATCTATATATTTCGAGCTTTTGGAGCATTTTGTAGTTTTTGGAAAGATTTTAGTATTTGTTTCGACATTAGAAACAATTGTAGAGCCTAAATATAGTTTTTTCTTACCAAGCAAATATCTAAAATGAAGTTGTGAGCTTTTGGAGCATTTTTGTTTCGCTTTGAGCATTTTGGAGTTTTTGGAGAATTTCTAGTATTTGATTCAGGATTCGAAACTATTATAGAACCTAAATATTGTTATTTTTGTTACCAAGCAAATACCTGAAATGATTTTTTTTCTGAGGAATGAAAAATTAAGAAAATATATCCACGAGATGACTGTACTATTAGTATTATTGTAATGTGGCCTAACTGATAATTAAATAAGTATATATCTATATATTTTGAGCTTTTGGACCATTTTCTTGTTTTTGGAGAATTTCTAAGTATTTGTTTCGATATTAGAAACTATTGTAGAACCTAAATATAGTTATTTTGTTACCAAGCAAATACCTAAAATGAAGTTTTGATCTTTTGGAGCATTTTTGTTTCGTTTTGAGCATTTTGGACTTTTTGGAGAATTTCTAGTATTGTTTTCAGGATTAGAAACTATTTTAGAACCTAAATATAGTTATTTTTGTTACCAAGCAAATACCTGAAATGAAGATTTTTCTGAGGAATGAAAAAATAAGAAAATATATCCACGAGATGACTACTATTACTATTACTATTAGTACTATTAGTATTATTGTAATGTGGCCTAAATGATTAATATCTATATATCTATTTATCTATCAATCTTTATATTTTGAGGTTTTGGAGCATTTTTGTTTCGTTTTGAACATTATGGAATTTTTTGAGAATTTCTAGTATTTGTTTCATGATTAGAAACTATTGTAGAATCTAAATAGTTATTTTTGTTATCAAGTTAATACTTTAAATGAAGTGTTTTCTGACGAATCGAAAAATTAAGAAAATATATCCTCGAGATATATTTTATATATTGTATAGTATTATTGTAATGTGACCTAAATGATAAATAAATATCTATCTATCTATCTATGTATCTATCTATCTATCTATATATCTGTATATTTTGAGCTTTTGGAGAATTTTTGTTTCGTTTTGAGTATTTTAGAGTTTTTTTTAGCATTTATAGTATTTTTTCAGTATTATTGTAATGTGGCCTAAATGATAAATAAATATCTACCTGTCTATCTATCTATCTGTATCATTGTAAAGTGGCCTAAATGATAAATAAATATCTATCTATCTATCTATCTATCTATCTGTATATTTTGAGCTTTTGGAGAATTTTTGTTTCGTTCTGAGCATTTCGTAGTTTTTTGAGCATTTCTAGTAATTTTTTCAGTATTATTATAATGTGGCCAAAATGATAAATAAATATCTATCTGCCTATCTATCTATCTGCATTATTGTAATGTGGCCTAAATGATAAATATCTATCTATCTATCTATCTATCTATCTATCTATCTGTATTATTGTAATGTGCCCTAAATAATAAATAAATAGCTATATATATATATATATATATATATATATATATATATCTATATATATATATATATATATATATATATATATATATATATATATATATATATATATATATATATATAGATATATACATATATATATTTATAGATATATACCTATATATCTGTATATTTTGAGCTTTTGGAGCATTTTTGTTTCGTTTTGAGCATTTTGGAGTTCATGGAGCATTTCTAGTATTTTTTCAGGATTTGAAACTATTAGATTAGAACCTAAATGGTTATTTTTGTTATCAAGTAAGTAAGTAAATTGTAGTTTTTTCTGGCGAAGCGTTGCTATTTCTGAACGAAAATATAGAAAACAATTTAAATCAAACTAATAGCTGGAATAGTCCGAATAGTCCTTGTCCTAGTCCTTGGAATAGTCCTTGGAATAGTCTGAAAAAACTTAATTTTAGGAATAGCTTAATTATTGGAATAGCTGGAATAGTCCGAATAGTCCTTGTCCTAGTCCTTGGTATAGTCCTTGGAATAGTCTGAAAAAACTTAATTTTAGGAATAGCTTCATTATTGGAATAGCTTGGATAGTCCGAATAGTCCTTGTCCTAGTCCTTGGAATAGTCCTTGGAATAGTCTGAAAAAACTTAATTTAGGGAATAGCTTCATTATTGGAATAGCTGGAATAGTCCGAATAGTCCTTGTCCTAGTCCTTGGAATAGTCCTTGGAATAGTCTGAAAAATCTTAATTTTGGGAATAGCTTCATTATTGGAATAGCGTGGATAGTCCGAATAGTCCTTGTCCTAGTCCTTGGAATAGTCCTTGGAATAGTCTGAAAAAACTTAATTTTAGGAATGGCTTAATTATTGGAATAGCTGGAATAGTCCGAATAGTCCTTGTCCTAGTCCTTGGAATAGTCCTTGGAATAGTCCGAAAAACCTAATTTAGGTATGAGTTACAAAAACACTTTTTTTTTGTATATGCTCCCAAAAACACTTTCAAACCTTTTTATTGTGTATGATTATTGTGATCAGAGTAAATATTTCTAAAGAAGCTTAGTATTTGGTATAATTACCATGCCGCCATAGTAACCACATTGTTTTAACCTAGCTATTTGTTTAATTGCCATGCCACCATAGTAACCAGATTGTTTTAACCTAGCTATTTGTTTAATTACCATGCCACCATAGTAACCAGATTGTTTTAACCTAGCTATTGTTTTAATTACCATGCCATCATAGTAACCATATTGTTTTTTACCATGGCAATATTTTGGGATTCAGTCCGAAAAGGTCTCATCTTAAGGAACTTATATCAAATGAGTCAGAAAAAACTTAATTTACGTATCTGTTACACTTTTTTTTTGTGTATGCTCTCAAAAACACATTGAAACCTTTTATTGTGTATGATTAATGCAATCAGAGCAAATATTTCTCGAAATGTTTAGGATTTGGTTTAATTACTATGCCACCACAGTAACCAGATTGTTTTAACCTAGCTATTGGTTTAATTACCATGCCACCATAGTAACCGAATTGTTTTAACCTAGCAATTTGTTTAATTACCATGCTACCATAGTAACCAGATTGTTTTAACCTAGCAACTGGTTTAATTACCATGCCACCATAGTAACTAGATTGTTTCAACCTAGCTATTTGTTTAATTACCATGCCATCATAGTAACTAGATTGTTTTAACCATGGCAACTGTTTGGAATTGAGTCCGAAAAAAGCTCATTTTAGAAACTTATAAGATATAGATAGAAGTTCTAAAATTTAATCATTGGAATAAATCCCAGATAAAAATGGTAATCCCCATAATGATAAATTTGAAATATTAAAAGACCCTAGCAAAATCCCTGTCCCTAAGTAAAATAACAATTTTTGGGAGCATGCACAAAACATCCTATTTTTGCAATTAATTTCATAAAACTGAAAATGCTAACATCACAGCCATAGAAACATAGATATACTTGGCATATGCTTGGCAATTGTAGACGATCAATATGAAAACTGGTCTTCTTAAGCTGCTTTTTCACGGCATTAAACGCTGAATTCCATCTAATACTTTTACAGCTTCGCGCATTATTTATATATTTCCCATTGTGTGAGTTTTTTGGTTTTTCTTTTCAGATTTGAACCGTGTTTTTTCCGTCGCTCCGCGCTGGATGAATCTCGAGCATGCCAGGCATTTCCTGAGACTGTCGATGGCCGCATATGGATGGCCATTTGTGATGTATAGATATTGTGCCACTGGCATTTTCCGGCTTATGACCAAAGTGACCTGCTGTTCCTGCTTCCGCACGAAAACGACTATGGTTGTCGAAGACAACTGCTGCCTATGCCATTTGGCTGGCGTCAAGTATATCTCGAAGATGCGAGAGGAGGATATCCTGTTCGCATCATTCCGCAACCACGTCTTCGAGGTAAGCATACGACAATTTTTGCAGTTTTTGGTGAAGAAAAATGGTGTTTTTTGGTGAATTTTGAATGTTTGAGTAGTAATACTGGCGGGCTGACATGACACTTTCTAGATGCCCCCGTATATTTTTGATCATTGAAAGTTCATAATAGTATCATTAAACCCAAACTTCTTCAGCTTCTGGTCATTGGTGACACACTTCTTCAGCTTAAAGTCTTTCTGGTCATTGGTGACACACACTTCGTCAGCTTAAAGTCCTTCTGGTCATTGGTGACACACACTTCTTGAGCTTAAAGGTCATTAACCTACAAACTTCTTCACCTTCTGGTCATTAGTGACACACTTCTTCAGCTTAAAGTCCCTCTGGTCATTGGTGACACACACTTTTTCAGCTTAAAGGTCTTTGACCTACAAACTTCTTCACCTTCTGGTCATTGGTGACACACTTCTTCAGCTTAAAGTCCTTCTGGTCATTGATGACACACACTTCGTCAGCTTAAAGTCCTTCTGGTCATTGGTGACACACACTTCTTCAGCTTAAAGGTTATTGATCTACAAACTTCTTCACCTTCTGGTCATTGGTGAAACACTGCTTCAGCACTTCTTTTGAAGCGTTTTTTGGTGAAGAAATATGGGATTCGAATTGAATCTGTAGTATCTAATAATTTTTGTTGCAGCTGCCATTTTGTGTGATGGCCGATCACAAGACCTCGAACATAGTGATAGCCATCAGGGGTTCGATTTCGCTCCGCGATGTCTTCACCGATCTGACCGCCACTTCGGACAAGTTCGATGCTGAGGGCTTCCCTCCGGACACGATGGCCCATAAGGGCATGAAGATCGGCGCAGAGTTCGTCGCCAGGAGGATCAGGCAGGTCGGCATCGTGGACAAAGCCTTGGCCAAGTACCCTGAGTACGGCCTGGTACTCACAGGGCACAGCCTAGGCGCAGGAGTCGCAGCCCTACTTGCCATTAAGATGAGGCCACAGTATCCTGACCTCAAAGTCTACGCTTTTGCCACCCCAGGTAAATAGAAAAGAAGACGAACTTGTTTAGTAGATAAGTCCAAAATTACAAGATTTTACTTAGAATTTTATTTTGTTTAGAAGATTTTCTGAACGCTGACATTAAAACAAATTAATTTGTAAGATTAAATTATAAGTCTCGATGGTTACCCCTTGGTGAAACATATTTGAATTAAAGGAAAAATACTTCGTTGAGTCCCCTAACCTAGAAAAAGTTTTTTAAGCCAATGAGGAACTTATAGGATTTGGTCAAACAGTCAATCCACAAGAAAATGAGGAAATACTGGGTCATACCCAAGGAAGTAGCCAATGAAATAAAACACAATATGAACACAAAAAATCCTTAGATTTCGACTTGTAAATATAGCATTTCGGTCAGACTAAAAATGTTTATTAATCTTAAGATTAGGTGCATTGCAAATTTAATAAAAAACGGAAAAAAAACTTGCTTGAGTTTTTGTATAACTCAAGAGTTATACATATCTAACTCTATCAAATCTATCTATATCAGAGAAATCTATAAAAAAAAGTGAATTTTTATAGATTTCTCTGATATAGATAGATTTGATAGAGTTAGATATGTATAACTCTTGAAGATGGTCGTGGGGCCGAATCAACTGTCAAAATCAGTGAAACTCAATGAAGCGTTTTATTTTCCATTTATTTTTTAAGAGTTAAATAATAACTAATAATAATAAATTAAATAAATAATAACTAAAGTTTTAGAATTTTGAAATTTCGAGTTAAACTTTTTGTTGCTATAATATAATGTTTCTACGACAGTACGTAAACCAAGTTTTTACGCACTGTTGTGCCTAAAGTAATACATTTTAGCACAAGTACGTAAAAAAACCACCTGTTCATAAAAACATCCAATGATATACTATGAAAGTCTAGAATTTTAAACAAATTTTCTATAATATTTATGGATTTATTCGAACATTTTTATGGGTTGTTTGAAAATCTTGAACTTTATGGACTCTTAGAAATGTCCATAACATTTTGATTTTAATTTTATAGAATTACTATTAAATTTATCTATATGGATGGTTGAAAATTCGGTTATGATGAACAATGTTCATTGCATTTTTATATATTAGAGAGTTTTTATGGAATTTTTTGTAAACATTTTGTTTATGAGTCTTTTTATGGCATTTTACTCAAAATGTTTATGCACTGTTTATGAACATATTCAAAACGGATTGTTTACTGATTGGGAAAATTACTAAAACTTTGTAGATTTTCGAAATTTTTCGAAAATGTATTGATTTAAAAGAAATATCTTTATATTTTTTATTGTTTTCTTGCTTCTTTGTTCGTCTTTTTATGGCATTTTACTCAAAATGTTTCTGCACTATTTATGAACGTTTTCAAAACGAATTGTTTACGGATTGTGAAAATTACTACTACAATGTAGATTTTTCAAAAAAAATCGAAAATGTATGAATTTAAAAGAAATATTATTATATATTTTTATTCTTTTCTTCCTTCTTTAGTGGAGTACTTACTGGTAGTGTTTAGATATAAAGATGTTTTGTTGTTTTAAATTTTATTAAAATTATTTCTATTTTCAAAACATTTTTATATCTAAACAGTAACAGTAAGTACTCCAATAAAGAAGAAAGAAAACAATAAAACATGTATGTGGTAATCTAAAAACTGGTATCTAAAACTAATACAAAAATATCATTATGTTTTATGATGCAGAATTTGAATAGTATTTTCTGTAAGATGTGAGGACTTCTTGGAATATTTTTATGGGTTTAAAAATCTCGATTTTTTAACATTTTTAACAATTTTCATTACATTTTTATTAGATTGTAGATTTTTTTCCTAATATTTAATCAAATTCAATTCCGATTCCATTTAAAAAAAAAAAACTATGGATTTTTAACAATTTCCATTTCATCTTTATAAGATTATAAAATTTTAATCAAACTTCCTATAATATTTTCTAATATTTTTATAGGTTGTTTGAAAGCATATTTTTATAGGTTGTTTGTTGGTGTGATTTAAATCATGATTTAAATCAATTGCTTGAAATCAAATGATTTTTTTAAATAAATCAATGATTTAAATCTTTTTTTTTTCAATTAATCATTCAATTTTGCACATTCAATTTTGCAGTATAGATACACCCATTTTGTTTATAATCATTGTCTTGTTCAAATTTAAGATTTTTAAAAAAAATCATAATTTGAAGTATGGTGTAAAGCAATTAATTTAAATAACATCTAAACTGGAAAAAACTGATCATAAATATTAAAAAAAATCAATCAAATAAATCACGACACACGAAAGTTTATTGATTTTTCACAATTTTCATTTCATTTTCATAATATTATAGAATTTTAATCAAATGCTGTTGTAACTTTCAATTATTTTTATGGATTGTTTGAAAATTGTCGACAGTTTGAAGATTTCTAACATTCTTAAAGGGTTATGACAATTTAAGAATTTTCGTTTCATTTTTCAAATAAAAACTTGTGGCAATTTGTGAATAATGTAGATTTTTCATCAATTTTTTTCTGTAATATATATGGATTTTCTCCATAAACTCTCCATAAACTGTCATTTTTTGTTGTGGATTTTTTATAGTTTCTAAAAGTTTATTCGTTTTAACACTTTTATCACATTTTCCGAATGTTATAGAATTTTCATCAAATTTTCTATAATATTTATTAATTTTTGTATAATATTTCTATGGGTTGTCTGAAATATCCCCACAGTTGATGGATGTTTTAAGAATTCTTTAAAGTTTGTGACAATTTAACAATTTTCCTTTCATTTTTCGAATGATATAGATTATTCATCAAATTTTCTGTAATATGTATGGATTTTCTCCATAAACTCTCCATAAACTGGCGTTTTTTGTTGTGGATTTTTTATAGTTTCCCAAAGTTTATGCCTTTTATCACTTTTGCTCACATTTTCCGAATATTATAGAATTTTCATCAAATTTTCTATAATACTTATTAATTTTTGTAGAATATCTCTATGGGTTGTCTGAAATATCCCCAAAGTTTTAAGATGTCTTAAAAATTCTTAGAAGTTTGTGGGTTTTTTATAAACATTTTCAAATACTTTTTCGAATTGTTTGAAAATTACTAAAAGTTTGTAGATATTTTGAAACTTCTCAAATTTTATCTTAACCATTTTCGTTATACTTGATGATATTGTAGAATTTTAAAAGAATTTTCTGTAATAGATACCTATTTATGCTTCCAGTCCTCTTCGAATATTATTATAGGACAGACGAAAGTTTATGGATTTGTAACAATTTTCATTACATTTTAATAATATTATAGAATTTTAATCAAATGCTCTTTAAAACTCTCGAAAATGTTTATGGATTGTTGAAAATTGTCGACAGTTTGTAGATTCCTAACAAAAAATTTAAAGTTTATGGCAATTTAATAATTTTCCTTTCATTTTTCGCATAATATAAATTTTTCATCAAAGTTTCTGTAATATTTATGGATTTTCTCCATAAACTCTCCATAAACTCGGGTTTTTTGTTGTGATTTTTTTAAGTTTCCAAAAATTTCTGAGTTTTAACACTTTTTCTCACATTTTCCGAGTATTATAGAATTTTCATCATATTTTCTATAATATTTATTAATTTTTGTAGAATATTTCTATGGGTTGTCTGAAATATCCCCACAGTTGATGGATGTTTTAAGAATTTTTTTTTAAGTTGGTGACAATTTAACAATGTTCCATTCATTTTTCGAATAATATAGATTTTTTATCAAATTTTCTATAATTTTTATGGATTTTCTCCATAAACTTGCATTTTTTGTTGGGGATTTCTCAAAGTTTCCAAAAGTTTATGCGTTTTAACACTGATTCTCACATTTTCTAAATATTATAGAATTTTGATCAAATTTTCTATAATATTTATTAATTTTTGTAGAATATTTCGATGGGTTGTCTGAAATATCCTAACTGTTGATGGATGTTTTAAAAATTCTTTGGAGTTTGTTGGTTTTTAATAATTTGCGTTACATTAGAGAAAACTTATCACCGTTTCTGTAATTTTTCATAAATATTTTCAAATCTATTTAGAATTGTTTGAAAATTACTGAAAATTTGTAGATATTATGAAAATTCTTGAAAGTTTCTTTAACAATTTTCATTATGCTTTATGATATTCTAGAATGTTATTAGAATTTTCTGTAATACTTATGTTTCGAGTTCCCTTCGAATATTTTTATAGAACAGACGAAAGTTTGTGGATTTGTAACAATTTTTTCGAATAATATAGATTTTTCATCAAATTTTCTGTAGTTTTTATGGATTTTCTCCATAAACTCGCATTTTTTGTTGGGGATTTCTTAAAGTTTCCAAAAGTTTATGTGTTTTAACACTGATTCTCACATTTTCCAAATATTAAAGAATTTTGATCAAATTTTCTATAATATTTATTAATTTTTGTAGAATATTTCGATGGGTTGTCTGAAATATCCTAACTGTTGATGGATGTTTTAAAAATTCTTTGGAGTTTGTTGGTTTTTAATAATTTGCGTCCATTAGAAAAAACTTATCACCGTTTCTGTAGTTTTTTATAAATATTTTCAAATCTATTTTGAATTATTTGAAAATTACTGAAAATTTATAGATATTATGAAAATTCTTGAAAGTTTCTTTAACAATTTTCATTATGCTCTATGATATTCTAGAATGTTATTAGAATTTTCTGTAATACTTATGTTTCGAGTTCCCTTCGAATATTTTTATAGAACAGACGAAAGTTTGTGGATTTGTAACATTTTTTTCGAATAATATAGATTTTTCATCAAATTTTCTGTAATTTCTATGTATTTTCTCTGTAAACTCTCCATAAACTCGCATTTTTTTGTTGTGGAATTTTAAAAGTTTCCAAAAGTTTATGCATTTTAAAACCTTCTCTCACATTTTCCGAATATTATAGAATTTTCATTAAAATTTCTATAATATTTATTAATTTTTGTAGAATATTTCGATGGGTTGTCTGAAATATCCTAACTGTTGATTGATGTTTTAAAAATTCTTTGGAGTTTGTTGGTTTTTAATAAGTTGCGTTACATTAGAGAAAACTTATCACCGTTTCTGTAATTTTTTATAAATATTTTCAAATCTATTTTGAATTGTTTGAAAATTACTGAAAATTTGTAGATATTATGAAAATTCTCGAAAGTTTCTTTAACAATTTTCATTATGCTTTATGACATTGTAGAATTTTAATGGAATTTTCTGTAATAATTATGTTTCCAGTTCCCTTCGAATATTTTTATGGAATAGACGAAAGTTTATGGATGTGTAACAATTTTCATTACATTTTTATAAGATTGTAGAATTTTATTCAAATGCCCTTTAAAACTCTTGAATATTTTTATGGATTGTTTGAAAATTTTCGACAGTTTATAGATTTCTAACAAAATCTTAAAAGTCTATGACAATTTAACAAAATTTAACTTTCATTTTTCGAATAATATAGATTTTTCATCAAATATTCTGTATTATTTATGGATTTTCCCCATAAACTCGCGTTTTTTGTTGAACGAGGCACAGCCGAGTACAAAATATTGTACTAATACTAGTATAGTACTAGTACTTGTACTAATACTAGTATAGTACTAGTACTTGTACTAATACTAGTATAGTACTAGTACTTGTACTAATACTAGTATAGTACTAGTACTTGTACTAATACTAGTACTAATAAAGATTTGAATAAGATTGAGATAAAGATTTGAAAATATTTATAAAAACTACAGAAACGGTGATAAGTTTTCTCTAACATAATGCAACTTTGCATTAAAAACTTTACTAACATGTATCATAAACATTTTTTTACGTCCCATAAGTAGGTAGGTACCTATTACAGAAAATTCTATTAAAATTCTACAATTTAAGCATAATAAGTTGTGAAACAAATATCAAAAATTCGAAAAATTCGAGTAGATAAAATATCTACAAACTTTCGGTAATTTTCAAACAATTCGAAATAGTTTTGAAAGTATATGTGCCATCTTATATACTTTCAAATCTATTTCGAATTGTTTGAAAATTACTGAAAGTTTGTAGATATTTTCAAAATGCTCGAATTTTTTTTTTACAATTTTATGGTAGTAAAATTGTTCCATCTTATGTTGAGAAATAATTGTAGATTTGCCGATTGTAATGAACCGAGCATTTAAATATCAATATATGGTTTTTAATTAACCTATTAAAGTTTATTACACTATATTATTATTGCAATTATATTTTCCAGATGCGTAGTAGTTCAATAATTTAATTACCACTGCGCGCAATTACACTAATCACACCACTTTATAGCTTCTGGGAATTAAATGTCGCACGGACATTTAATTACCGGTTCATCTATATCAGGCAGTTTCGCAAGTCTGGAAGTTTGCTACCAAATTTATATATATATATATATATATATATATATATATATATATATATATATATATATATATATATATATATATATATATATATATATATATATATATATATATATATATGTATATATATTTGGCCATGAACGTAATACACACACGTAAGAATTTGGGTCAGGTGCTCCTTGAACGCGACAACTTTTCTGCTCAAACGTAATATATTTTTTCTTCTGTAGAGAGATTAAATTTATCTTTGCGCTTCAGAGGAAAGATGAATTGCTTTGAGATATTAAGGTTTACATCGTTATTTTTTCTTTAATATGAATAAAAACGCTTAGTCGAGTTTCGCAAATGCTCGAAAATTATTTCTGTCCTTCGAGTACCATCAGGGGTCAATTTCGTCGTAATTTCAACGTAAATTTCAAAAAAACAAAAAAAAAACTGAAAAAGAAAGGTATTAAGAACCTTGAATTTTATGACCATATATCATATACTAATCATAATCATATACTATGACAATTTCATCGTACATTTAAAAAATAAAAAAACGTTTCCTGAAAAAATCTGATGATCTGAGAAGAAAAGGTATAAAGAACTTTGAATTGTATGACCATATATAATGGTCCATGACCATATATCCATATATAATGGTCATCATATCATGGTCATCATGGTCATGGTCATCACTAATCATAATCATATATTAGGTCAATTTCATCGTACATTTAAAAAATCAAAAAACGTTTTCTGAAAAAAATCTGAATATGTGAGAGAAAAAAAGGTATAAAGTATTTTGAATTATATGCCATATATCATATACTAATCATAATCATATACTAGGACAATTTCATCATAAATTTCAAAAAACAAAAAAGTTTTCTGAAAAAATCTGAACATCTTAAAATAAAAGGTATTAAGAACCTTGAATTTTATAACCATAATCATATACTAATCATAATCATATACTAGGACAATTTCATCGTAAATTTAAAAAAAAAAAACAAAACAAGTTTTCTAAAAAAATCTGAAGATGTGAGAGAAAAAAAGTATTAAGTATCTTGAATTTTATGACCATATATCATATACTAATCATAATCATATACTAGTATAATTACATCGTAAATTTAAAAAAAAACAAAAAACGTTTTCTAAAAAAATCTGAACAGAATTAGATGATTAAGCTGAAGATTATGATTAGTATAGAAAAATCTATACTAATCATAATCATATACTAGGACAATTTCATGTTTTCACGTTTTCTGAAAAAATCTGATATAAAGGAATAAAAGGAATGATATAATCTGAATAAAGCTATTAAGAACGTTTGAATTTTATGACCATCGTTCGCCAATTCTAACCTGTAATAAAAGTATAAGTCAAAAATCGACCTTTTATTTTGTTTGCTCCTAAGAGTATAAGTCATAATATGTTCAAAGTTGAATTATGGTATTTAAAATATCTCTAAATGGGTTTTGGTTTTGGGAATTATGTAATTATGAAATTATGGTCCATAATTATGGAATTATCGTCCAAGGCATTTTGAAAGTAATTTTCTACAACATTTCTAGGTTTTTCAAAATAATCGAATTCTAAATTTTGAAGTACCAAGTTATTTTTGGCATCCAATATAAGAAACAAAAGTTGACTATCAAAATTGACGAGGCATAATTGAAATATCAAGACGCGTTTTCATTTGTTTAAAAAAGCAGTTGGAAAACAACAACAAAATTGATGGACCAATTTTTTTTTGTGTCACCTGTGAATAAATAATAAAAAATATTGAATCATATTTTCATCAGCCTTTCCAAGTTGGACGATTATTCAATTTACCTTCAATTTTCATTTCTTATAAAAAGTAGTTGGAAAACAACAACAAAATTGATGGACCAAATTTTTTTCGACATTAAAAAAAACTGGTACTCATTACAGGTGTGCCAAATCTCGGAATCTCGTTAAGTGCGAGCACATGATTATACAACTTTGGTCTACTTTAATAAGCAGTCTAGTAGAATTAATTTGGCGGGCCAAACTCCTCTCATTATTAGTTGGCCATGAAAAAGTGTTGCAGGAATTCTGGTTTTCACGCCGTCTTGATAAACAGTTTTTTTTTCTATAACTACGTATGGAAAAAGAGATTAATTTTAATTGGGCTATTGGCCATCCGCATTTCTGTGCTACAATCAAATTTTATCGCAATTTAAATGTATTAGAGTAATTAAACTAAGACATTTAATAACAGAAATATCGTCATAGAAACATATTTTTTTTGTATCATTCGGATTTCTCACATTAGATACTTATAAATAGACTATATATAAAAGACTATATAATAACGCCAAATGAAAGTTTTTTTAAACTTGACAAAAATGCATGTTTTGAAACGGATTGCTTCGTGCAGTTGAATTTTTCCAAAAGAATGTGTTTTTTAAGACTTGGTCTAATCATATTTAACTGGAAAGGAATGATTTAATACTGATGCTGTCTGTCGGCAACGTCTATAAAAAAATTGAAAGCAATGACCCTAATTTAGGATTTTATTAAAAAAATTGAAAGCAATGACCCTAATTTAGGATTTTATTGTCTTGGCACACTTATTAGTTATTCTTTATTGTATTGAAAACGTACGACTGCATTTATACCAGAGACGTATAATACTGTACAACAACGTTGTAAAATAACAACAATAACAGGAAATTCACGTGTTGCGTAGAAAATTGGACTGCCATTAAATTAATAATTATCTTCAATTTATTTGCAATTCCTGATCATAACACCAGTTGTGTGAGTTTTTTTTTACCATGGGAGCTACAATGAATGGGCGAGCATATTAGATTTGACATTGAGCAATTATAATCTGCATTTTCAATTTGAGGAATTCAAATGGCAAAAAATAGCCTGCAAATGAAAACACGTTTGAAAGTAGCCTAAAATTCAACCACGTGAAAAAGGATAATTTGTTTTCTTTAAGCTTTTAAGAAATTTAGAAATAATTTCAAAAATTACTTTGAAGATGAATAAATATACTGTTAATCCTTACTGACTAAATACCATTGAGATTTGTAAGCATGTGGCTCTGTGATTTCTGTAAATAATTCTTCTGACTAAATACCTAGCCAATACTTTTTGAAAAGTTAAGTAATCTTTTTAAAGATGACTTTCAAAATATAACTATTTCTCCATGAGAGAGACTGCTGAAAATATTATTCAGAACATTCTCGTAATGTGTAATACGTTCTCAGAAGTTCAAAAATAATTTTCAAGATAACTTTAAAAACAAACTGAAATACTATACTTGCTCACTAAATACCATTGAGATCTGTAAGCATGTGGCTCTGTGATTTCTGTAAATCATTCTTCTGACTAAATACCTAGCCAATACTTTTTGAAAAGCTAAGAAATCTTTTTAAAGATAACTTTCAAAATATAACTATTTCTCCATGAGAGAGACTGATGAAAATATTATGCAGAACATTCTCGTAATGTGTAATACGTTCTGAGAAGTTCAAAAATAATTTTCAAGATAACTTTAAATACAAAATGAAATACTATACTTGCTGACTAAATACCATTGAGATCTGTAAGCATGTGGCTCTGTGATTTGTGTAAATCATTCTTCTGACTAAATACCTAGCCAATACTTTTTGAAAAGTTAAGAAATCTTTTTAAAGATAACTTTCAAAATATAACTATTTCTCAATGAGAGTGACTGATGAAAATATTATTCAGAACATTCTCGTAATGTGTAATACGTTCTGAGAAGTTCAAAAATAATTTTCAAGATAACTTTAAAAACAAAATGAAATACTATACTTGCTGACTAAATACCATTGAGATCTGTAAGCATGTGGCTCTGTGATTTCTGTAAATCATTCTTCTGACTAAATACCTAGCCAATACTTTTTGAAAAGTTAAGAAATCTTTTTAAAGATAACTTTCAAAATATAACTATTTCTCCATGAGAGAGACTGATGAAAATATTATTCAGAACATTCTCGTAATATGTAATACTTTCTGAGAAGTTCAAAAATAATTTTCAAGATAACTTTAAATACTAAATGAAATACTATACTTGCTGACTAAATACCATTGAGATTTGTAAGCATGTGGCTCTGTGATTTCTGAAAATCATTCTTCTGACTAAATACTAGCCAATACTTTTTGAAAAGTTAAGAAATCTTTTTAAAGATAACTTTCAAAATATAACTATTTGTCCATGAGAGAGACTGATGAAAATATTATTCAGAACATTCTCGTAATGTGTAATACGTTCTGAGAAGTTCAAAAATAATTTTCAAGATAACTTTAAAAACAAAATGAAATACTTTACTTGCTGACTAAATACCATTGAGATCTGTAAGCATGTGGCTCTGTGATTTGTGTAAATAATTCTTCTGACTAAATACCTAGCCAATACTTTTTGAAAAGTTAAGAAATCTTTTTAAAGATAACTTTCAAAATATAACTATTTCCCCATGAGAGAGCCTGATGAAAATATTATTCAGAACATTCTCGTAATGTGTAATACGTTCTGAGAAGTTCAAAAATAATTTTCAAGATAACTTTAAATACAAAATGAAATACTATACTTGCTGACTAAATACCATTGAGATCTGTAAGCATATGGCTCTGTGATTTCTGTAAATCATTCTTCTGACTAAATACCTAGCCAATACTTTTTGAAAAGTTAAGAAATCCTTTTAAAGATAACTTTCAAAATATAACTATTTCTCCATGAGAGAGACTGATGAAAATATTATTCAGAACATTCTCGTAATGCTTAATACATTCTGAGAAGTTCAAAAATAATTTTCAAGATAACTTTAAAAAACAAATGAAATACTATACTTGCTGACTAAATACCATTGAGATCAGTAAGCATGTGCCTCTGTGATTTCTGTAAATCATTCTTCTGACTAAATACCTAGCCAATACTTTTTGAAAAGTTAAGTAATCTTTTTAAAGATAACTTTCAAAATATAACTATTTCTCCATGAGAGAGACTGCTGAAAATATTATTCAGAACATTCTCGTAATGTGTAATACGTTCTGAGAAGTTCAAAAATAATTTTCAAGATAACTTTAAATACAAAATGAAATCCTATACTTGCTGACTAAATACCATTGAGATCTGTAAGCATGTGGCTCTGCGATTTGTGTAAATCATTCTTCTGACTAAATACCTAGCCAATACTTTTTGAAAAGTTAAGAAATCTTTTTAAAGATAACTTTCAAAATATAACTATTTCTCCATGAGAGAGACTGTTGAAAATATTATTCAGAACATTCTTGTAATGTGTAATACGTTCTGAGAAGTTCAAATATAATTTTCAAGATAACTTTAAATACAAAATGAAATACTATACTTGCTGACTAAATACCATTGAGATTTGTAAGCATGTGGCTCTGTGATTTCTGTAAATCAATCTTCTGACTAAATACCTAGCCAATACTTTTTGAAAAGTTAAGAAATCTTTTCAAACATAACTTTCAAAATATAACTATTTCTCGATGAGAGAGACTGATGAAAATATTATTCAGAACATTCTCGTAATGCGTAATACGTTCTGAGAAGTTCAAAAATAATTTTCAAGATAACTTTAAAAACAAAATGAAATACTATACTTGCTGACTAAATACCATTGAGATCTGTAAGTATGTGGCTCTGTGATTTGTGTAAATCATTCTTCTGACTAAATACCTAGCCAATACTTTTTGAAAAGTTAAGAAATCTTTTTAAAGATAACTTTCAAAATATAACTACTTCTCCATGAGAGAGACTGATGAAAATATTATTCAGAACATTCTCGTAATGTGTAATACGTTCTGAGAAGTTCAAAAATAATTTTCAAGATAACTTTAAATACAAAATGAAATACTATACTTGCTGACTAAATACCATTGAGATTTGTAAGCATGGGGCTCTGTGATTTCTGTAAATCATTCTTCTGACTAAATACCTAGCCAATACTTTTTGAAAAGTTAAGAAATCTTTTTAAAGATAACTTTCAAAATGTAACTATTTTTCCATGAGGGAGACTGATGCAAATGTTATTCAGAACATTCTCGTAATGTGTAATACGTTCTGAGAAGTTCAAAAATAATTTTCAAGATAACTTTAAGTACAAAATGAAATAATATACTTGCTGACTAAATACCTTTCAGATCTGTAAGCATGTGGCTCTGTGATTTCTGTAAATCATTCTTCTGACTAAATACCTAGCCAATACTTTTTGAAAAGTTAAGAAATCTTTTTAAAGATAACTTTCAAAATATAACTACTTCTCCATGAGAGAGACTGATGAAAATATTATTCAGAACATTCTCGTAATGTGTAATACGTTCTGAGAAGTTCAAAAATAATTTTCAAGATAATTTAAAATACAAAATGAAATACTATACTTGCTGACTAAATACCATTGAGATTTGTAAGAATGTGGCTCTGTGATTTCTGTAAATCATTCTTCTGACTAAATACCTAGCCAATACTTTTTGAAAAGTTAAGAAATCTTTTTAAAGATAACTTTCAAAATATAACTATTTCTCCATGAGAGAGACTGATGAAAATATCATTCAGAACATTCTCGTAATGTGTAATACGTTCTGAGAAGTTCAAAAATAATTTTCAAGATAACTTTAAAAAACAAATGAAATACTATACTTGCACCTTCTAATTGCCTTCTTGGATGACAGAGGCTATATTATTGTGACCAAAATTATACAAAATGATGTGATTTTCTTTTCAAGCTGGAGTTTTGAGCCGGGAAGCAGCCAGACTGACAGAGAGCTTCATCTTCACTGTGGGCGTTGGTGATGACTTCGTCATGCGTTTGGGTGTTGATAGCATCGAGAACCTACGCACAGGAATCATCCAGACTCTTCACGCTAGTCGCCTACCAAAGGTATCCACTACCTACCACTAGTTGGTTGTATGAAACTACCAATGGTGCTTACCATAAAACAATATTATCTTGAAACATTCGAAAGTTTCTTATATCATATAGAATCATTTATCGCAAAATATCGAAATATCAACTACATTTCAGTATCGCATTTTGCTCAACGGCTGTGGTTACGCCTTGTTTGGGGTTCCCCCAGGAGACCTGGAGTCTACATGGCGTGACGATGCTTCCCTCTCGTCTCCAGGGCTGTCACCTCTCCTAGGACACCGGTCGATTCCTACGGTGGCGGCTTCCACGGTAAGTTTTTGCCTCTCTTAATTTTTACTTTTAATGTTAATCCAAAATCACTAATTTTCTAAAAAAAATCGAAAACCCCCGTATAAAATTGTTAATTTCAATTAGATAGTTTCATCATTTGTTCTAGCATGATATGATTTGCATACGTAAGTAGTTAAGCTGTGAGAGTTCTACTTCACCCCTCGCAGAGTTGTCGATTATAATAATTCGCGCTTTTAATTCGCGGTTTTAATCGATATCTCTGCGGGGGGTGAAGTAGAACTCTCACAGCCTAACTACTTACATAATGTATTTGTTATTGAATTGGTATACATATATATATATATATATATATATATATATATATATATATATATATATATATGTGTATGATCAAGGTAATGTTATAAAACGAGCTATTATTACATTTTTTCAACAGGAAGCAGCTCTTCTCTCCAGGGACATAACAGTACGGCGCTTCTCAAAGACCCGTCTGTTCACACCTGGAAGAATCCTTCACATAGTCAGCAGGAAGAAGACTAAAGCGGAAAGGTAGGGCAGGTTTTAAAGTGAAGTCATTCTACCAGCAGGTAGATTATGACGTTATTATTCGTTTTACTTATCAGATTTGTGTGGAACAGTGAGTTATGTATACAACTGATACTGTATACAAATCTGGCATAAAATTTTCAAAATATCCAAGAGATAAAGTTTCAGAAATTTCAGTGACTGATATAACGATACCTGTCAAGTGGGAAAGTTATCTGTTCTATTTTCTCACTTAATTTCTTCACAACTTTCATCAAATTTTCAGAGGATATATCTTCAGGTATACTGTATCCAAATCCGGCATACAATTTTCAAAATATCTTTCAGATAAATTTTCAGAAATTTCAGTGGCTAATAACTTATACTGGCCAACTCGTAAAGTTAATAACTCGCTTTTCTCATGCTTGAGACATGCTTGTGCAAAAATTTTAGAAGATTTATCTTCAGGCGTACTGTATACAAATCTGGGATAAAAAAATTAAAATATCCAACAGATAAATTTTCAGAAATTTCAGTGGCAGTGGCAAACTCAGAAAGTTAATAACTCGATTTTCTTACTTATTTGAGACATGCTCGTGCTAAAATTTTTAAAAGATTTATCTTCTGGCATACTATATACAAATCTGGCATAAAAATTTTAAAATATCCAACAAATAAATTTTCAGAAATTTCAGTGGCAGTGGCAAACTCAAAAAGTTAATCACTCGATTTTCTCACTTATTTGAGATATGCTCGTGGTCAAATTTTCAGGAGTTTTATCTTCAGGCATACTGTGTATAAATCTGGCATAAATTTTTCAAAATATCAAACAGATAAATTTTCAGAAATGTCAGTGGCAGTGGCAAACTTAGGAAGTTAATAACTCGATTTTCTCACTTATTTGAGATACGCTCGTGGTCAAATTTTCACGAGTTTTATTTTCAGGCATACTGTGTATAAATCTGGCATAAAATTTTCAAAATATCCAACAGATAAATTTTCAGAAATTTCAGTGGCAGTGGCAAACTCAGAAAGTTAATAACTCGAGTTTCTTACTTATTTGAAACATGCTCGTGCTAAAAGTTTTAAAAGATTTATCTTCAGGCATACTATATACAAATCTGGCATAAAAAATTTAAAATATCCAACAGATAAATTTTCTGAAATTTCAGTGGCAGTGGCAAACCCAGAAAGTTAATAACTCGATTTTCTCACTTATTTGAGATATGCTCGTGGTCAAATTTTCAGGAGTTTTATTTTCAGGCATACTGTGTATAAATCTGGCATACAATTTTCAAAATATCCAACAGATAAATTTTCAGAAATTTCAGTGGCAGTGGCAAACTCAGAAAGTTAATAACTCGAGTTTCTTACTTATTTGAGACATGCTCGTGTTAAAAGTTTTAAAAGATTTATCTTCAGGCATACTATATACAAATCTGGCATAAAAAATTTAAAATATCCAACAGATAAATTTTCAGAAATTTCAGTGGCAGTGGCAAACCCAGAAAGTTAATAACTCGATTTTCTCACTTATTTGAGATATGCTCGTGGTCAAATTTTCAGGAGTTTTATTTTCAGGCATACTGTGTATAAATCTGGCATACAATTTTCAAAATATCCAACAGATAAATTTTCAGAAATTTCAGTGGCAGTGGCAAACTCAGAAAGTTAATAACTCGATTTTCTTACTTATTTGAGACATGCTCGTGTTAAAATTTTTAAAAGATTTTGTCTTCAGGCATACTATATACAAATCTGGCATAAAATTTTTAAAATATCCAACAGATAAATTTTCAGAAATGTCAGTGGCAGTGGCAAACTCAGGAAGTTAATAACTCGATTTTCTCACTTATTTGAGATATGCTCGTGGTCAAATTTTCACGAGTTTTATTTTCAGGCATACTGTGTATAAATCTGGCATAAAATTTTCAAAATATCAATATTATCAGATTAATAACAGATAAATTTTCTGAAATTTCAGTGCCCGATTACTTATACTTTCCAACTCGGAAAGTTAATAACTTGATTTTCTCACTTATTTGTGACATGCATGTGGTCAAATTTTCAGGAGTTTTATCTTCAGGCATACTGTATACAAAACTGGCATGACATTTTCAAAATATCCAACAGATAAATTTTCAGAAATTTTAGTAGCAGTGGCAAACTCAGAAAGTTAATAACACGATTTTCTCACGTATTTGAGACATGCTCGTAGTCTAATTTTCGGAAGACTTATCTTCAGGCATACTGTATACAAATCTAGCATATTTTTTTTTAAATATCTAACAGATAAATTTTCAGAAATTTCAGTGGCTGATAACTAATACTAGCCAACTCGGGAAATTAATAACTCGATTTCCTCACTTATTAAAAATATACTAGTAGTCAAAATTTCAGAGGATTTATCTTTAGGCAAACTGTATACAAATCTGTTAACAATTTTTAAAATATCTCACAGATAAAGTTTCAGAAATTTCAGTGGCTGATGACTTATACTCGAAAAGTTAATAACTCGATTTTTTCACTTATTTGCTAGCATGATACATGCTAATCTACATTCACAACTATAAATACAAAACTGTTTTTGCTTCTCCTGTAAAATAACAAAAATTACAGATATTAATAATTTATTATATTACAATGTTTTTACCACTTTCATTTTCCTTTAAAACTCACAACTAGTTTCGACTTCTTACGGTCACAATTTATTGATATGTGACAAATTAAAAATATTAATCATAAGGTATTATTATAAATATTATCATAAAATATACCACCAAATACTACAAAAACAATAGATTGTAAAGTAAATCACTTTAAAGGAAGGCACATGTTTAGGTATTGCTTTATTTTAATGCAGCGCTATAATGCTTGGTATACAATACAAAAGTATTTACAATACTTAGTGGTAATATACAACAATATATACAATATCAAAGACAATTTGTTATACAATAGTAAGTGGTATTATTATACCAATAATACGGAATTGGTATTAGACAAATTTCGTGCCCGGCGCCTCCACCATTTATACGAAACTTGCGATCTCTGTTTCCATCAAATTTTCCTCTTAATGTAGTCAAATTAAGCATTGAGCTTTTGTCAAAATGAGTGATTCCACTCTCAACTTCATATCCCAATATCCACAAAATCTTTTTTCAAGTGAAAAGTTAATAAATATCATGGTATTCCTTTATTTTAATGGGTTGTACAATAGTAAGTGGTAATTTATTATACCAATGCCATACCCGGCGCCTCCACCATTTATACGAAACTTGCGATCTCTGTTTGCATCAATTTTTCCTCTTAATGTAGTCAAAATAAGCATTGAGCTTTTGTCAAAATAAGTGATTCAACTCTCAACTTCATATCCCAACATCCAGAAAATCTTATTTCAAATGAAAAGTTAATAAATGTCATAATTAATACAAAACATTCTTGTATTGAATATTCATTCAATTAATATTGAATATTCATTAAATGATCATTCGATCATTTCGAATCATTCGAAATCTGGATTATGGATTTAGACACCTTGTAAAAAAGGTGATAATTAAACCTTATTCGGTTGATTTAGTTAATGGTATTGTATTGTTAATTGTAATTTGTATTGTTGGCGAGTTGCAAATAAAAAAGAACGAAATGTGTGTAATCTAGATATTTGAATAACTGTAATATACAAAACTGTAACTGTAACTGTAACATATAATATTATTTTTCAACCAAGTATAACATACATTTGTATGCTGTATTTGTACAATTATTGCAAAAAAAAATACAACAAAAACGAACACTACAGTAATTGCGGATAATTAGCAAATGGAAAAGGTAATCCAACTAATGCATCTACGTTAAAGTTTTGAATTAATTTAACTACCTACTGACATGTTCGCAGAAACAGCTTACTCATTACAAACCATGTATTAGCCGCAACTCTCCTGCAATACATCAATCCATTTTTATCTTCGCTTCAATCATTTTGCAGATACATAGTAATTGTTATATGAGTTATGTATAATGGTGGATGCAGGAAATCTATACATACATGCATACAAATCTGAATGAATAATGCAAAATAAGTCATCAGCTTTTTATCTTTTTTACCAGTTATTATATGATAATCTAAAGTTTTTATTTTTGTAGTACTTGCTGGTATATTTTATTAATATACTTATTAATCAAAATCAGTAGTGTTATGGCAAAACATAATTGTTATTTTCTGTTGCAATATTCTAGTTCTCTCTTCATTTACTTGCTTGTTCGTCTTGTATTCTCCTCTGTTCTGGTTCTTAAGACTAGTTCTCCTGCTGAAAAAAAAAAAAAATATATATATATATAGAACCAGTCTCCTTCTTCTTCTCGTCTCTGTTCCTGTGACCTTAAGACTATTTAGCTCTGCTCTGCTCTGCTTTTGACCTGCTCGATGCAAATATGCTCAAATGTGCTTAATACATTTGGTATAAAGTTAAAGTGATTAGGCAAAAGATGAATGTAATTTAGCATATAACCTCTTGACATTTGATAAAGTTCTCTCTTCGTTTTGCAGCTCCTCTGCGTTGCAGCGTAACTATTTTTCTATTCCTTTTCTCTTCTTCTCTTTCCCTATCTCTTCTTCTTTTTCTCTTCTTCTCTTTACCTCTCTTCTTCTTTTTCTCTTCCTTCTTCATCGTCGATATTCAGCTGAATTAATTTTTGTTTCTTCTATTTTGCAGGAAGTCGGGTACTGGCGGTCCGAGCTACGAGATGCGCTGGGCGACCGCCGAGGACTTCATGGACCTGAAGGTGATGCCGCGCATGGTGCTGGACCACCTGCCGGAGAACGTGTACAAGACCATCGACACGATCCTCAGGGAGCAACGGGACGACGCCAGCGAGATCATATGAGACTTGGGGCGGGACCGGCTGCAGAATCGGGCGAAACGGGTTACAGGACCACAAAACGAAATGGAACAATCAATACTTTATAGATTCCAATGATAATTGTAATAACTATGCATAGGGTATTTTCAGATAAAACGTACAAACCGTAGGGACTTTTAAATTTCGATATTATACACACACGTAAGATGTCAATTGTTCGAGCACTTCTGTTTTGTTGGTTCGTCGAGTGTACGCAGACTTTTTCTTTTGTTTTTCCCCTTTTGTCGATTGTTTCACGTGTGGATTGTTTCACATGTCGATTATTTCACATGTGGATTGTTTCACATGTGGATTGTTTCCCATGTGGATTGTTTCACATGTGGCTTGTTTCACATGTCGATTGTTTCACATGTCGATTGTTTCACGTGTGGATTGTTTCACGTGTGGATTGTTTCACATGTGGATTGTTTCACATGTGGATTGTTTCGCATGTCGATTGTTTCACATGTCGATTGTTTCGCATGTCGATTGTTTCGCATGTCGATTGTTTCGCATGTCGATTGTTTCACATTTTGGCAAATGCCTTTCCAGTTTTACATCGAACTACATTCAATTGTTGGCAAATGACGTATCAAAAGCTTTTGTCCATCTTACGTATAAATATGGGCATTTGGTACACAGGTTCACTGGTTTTGGTATACTGGCTTCATACCAAAGGATTTGGCATGAAGCAAAAGTGGTCAAAGATGAATGTAATTTGGCATAGAACTTCTTGACATTTGATAAAATGGAAGGACAGTTGAGAAATTGTGAAACAAATGACATAAGGGTAAAAACAAAAGAAAAATCTCTTTTAATTTGGACCTCAATTGGCGCATAAACGGATTTCAGTACTTTCCTGACTGTAATTGATTGATATTAACGTTTACCTGTTGTACTTAATTATTGATAATTTTTGATTTGTGTAAATTGTTTGAACCCAAATATTTGTATATTTTTATATGATGACATATCTTTGTAAATACACATTTATTTTAAATAAACATGGTGTTTTTATGGAAGCCTGTCTTTTTGAGGTGAAATCTGTATTTAGGCCCTTATTTTTAGAAGCATTTTTGTAATTCAAGCGACGCGGGAGATGGACTCCATGAAAATAGAGATTGGTGCGGTGGTTGTTATAAATGAAATTTCAAATCCAAAGAAACCAAAGTGAATGGTATTTTCTCATCTTGTTTGCTTTCGTATTCTTTGATTGTTATAAGGAGTGTGTGAAATAAGCCTGGGAATTGTTTGCTTAAGCTATATGTTCATCAAACGTAGCTCACGTGACTTATATTTATCACGCACATATCTCTATTTAGTACCGTCATTTGTGAATGGCCTCAAGCAGAGTGTCAGAATCAAAATAATGGATTTTCTCATTTCGCACTGGCAATTAGTTAAATAAAATAATTCTCATCTGTTGGCTGTTAATATGTGATTAATCTTCGAGCTGCAATTAAGCGCAGTTCAGGCGTGGTAGTGCTAATTTTCGTATTATTTTCTGACGTTTTAAGGTAAGCCAAATGTGCCTTTGCCCCATTTATGTATTTTTGCACGGATTCACACCGCGAAAATCCCTCCTGCAAAGCACCCACAAAACCAGGGGGGCATTCGAACACAAACAACACCCGTGGCCCCACAAATCACATAACCTGCAAACATTACACTTGTCAGACTAGTGAACGATTAAAACATCAACAATTAGTGTAAGTAAACACAATCAAACCTCTTCTTCGCTCACCAAATCTCATTGCGAACTCACAGATAATGGTCGTGCGGTCGGCGCCGAAGCGGAACGTGCGGATCCTCCTCGTCGGGGACAGGGGCGTGGGCAAGACCTCGCTGATCCTGTCCCTGGTCAGCGAGGAGTTCCCCGAGAACGTACCCTCGCGCGCCGAGGAGATCACCATACCCGCGGACGTCACGCCAGAGCAGGTGCCCACCAACATCGTCGACTACTCGTACGCCGACCAGACCGACGACGAGCTCGCCGACCAGATCAAGAGGGCCAGCGTGATATGCGTCGTGTACGCCGTCGACGACGAGGACTCCATCGACAGGCTCTCGTCCTACTGGCTGCCCAAGATACGGGAGGTCTGCGGCGACGTGCAGTGCCCCCTCGTGCTCGTCGGCAACAAGATCGACCTCGTCGAGTATTCAACGATAGAGGTAAAACAATAATTCTCCTCAATCCAATTCAATCTTCTATCAATCCTATGAATTGGTTGAAAAAACATTTTGCAAAGTAAACAAATACGTAATATTTGAATTAACAACAAAATGAATAACAATCATTTAATATCAACAAATATTAATTATTAAAATTGATGTAAAACAATAGATATCTGCAACTATCTCACGTAAACAGTTTGATTCATTAATGTAAAATCGTAAACTGCAAAGTTAAATCTATCGTTTTACATCAATTTAAATTGACTCAGAATTGTAATGTACGTTGCTATATTTTCATTATCTAAGTCAACATGTGCAACTATTTCAGATAAACATTTATTCACTAATGTAAAATCATAAACTGCAAAGTTAAATCTATCGTTTTACATCAATTCAAATTGACTCAGAATAGGATCCATTTAATAATTATTAAAATGTTTAAGTTAATGTACGTTGCTATATTTTCATTATCTAAGTCAATAATTCTAGAGCCTACAAATTGGTTGAACAAACTTATTGCAAAGTAAACAAATTTGTAATATTTTAATTAAAAACAAAATAAATAACAATCATTTAATATCAACAAATATTAATTATTAAAATTGATGTAAAACGATAGATATCTGCAACTATCTCAGGTAAACAGTTTGATTCACTAATGTAAAATCGTAAACTGCAAAGTTAAATCTATCGTTTTACATCAATTCAAATTGACTCAGAATAGGATCCATTTAATAATTATTAAATGTTACAAGTTAATGTACATTGCTATATTTTCATTATCTAAGTCAATAATTTTAGAGCCTATAAATTGGTTGAACAAACATATTGCAAAGTAAACAAATTTGTAATATTTTAATTAAAAACAAAATAAATAACAATCATTTAATATCAACAAATATAAATTATTAAAATTGATGTAAAACGATAGATATCTGCAACTATATCAGGTAAACAGTTTGATTCATTAATGTAAAATCGTAAACTGCAAAGTTAAATCTATCGTTTTACATCAATTTAAATTGACTCAGAATTGTAATGTACGTTGCTATATTTTCATTATCTAAGTCAACATGTGCAACTATTTCAGATAAACATTTATTCACTAATGTGAAATCATAAACTGCAAAGTTAAATCTATCGTTTTACATCAATTCAAATTGACTCAGAATAGGATCCATTTAATAATTATTAAAATGTTTAAGTTAATGTACGTTGCTATATTTTCAATATCTAAGTCAATAATTCTAGAGTCTATAAATTGGTTGAACACACATATTGCAAAGTAAACAAATTTGTAATATTTGAATTAACAACAAAATAAATAAAAATAATTTAAGATCAACAAATATTAATTATTAAAATTGATGTAAAACGATAGATATCTGCAACTATCTCAGGTAAACAGTTTGATTCATTAATGTAAAATCGTAAACTGCAAAGTTAAATCTATCGTTTTACATCAATTTAAATTGACTCAGAATTGTAATGTACGTTGCTATATTTTCATTATCTAAGTCAACATGTGCAACTATTTCAGATAAACATTTATTCACTAATGTAAAATCATAAACTGCAAAGTAAAATCTATCGTTTTACATCAATTCAAACTGACTCAGAATAGGATCCATTTAATAATTATTAAAATGTTTAAGTTAATGTACGTTGCTATATTTTCATTATCTAAGTCAATAATTCTAGAGCCTACAAATTGGTTGAACAAACTTATTGCAAAGTAAACAAATTTGTAATATTTTAATTAAAAACAAAATAAATAACAATCATTTAATACCAACAAATATTAATTATTAAAATTGATGTAAAACGATAGATATCTGCAACTACATCAGGTAAATAGTTTGATTCATGAATGTAAAATCGTAAACTGCAAAGTTAAATCTATCGTTTTACATCAATTTAAATTTACTCAGAATTGTAATGTACGATGCTATATTTTCATTATCTAAGTCAACATGTGCAACTATTTCAGATAAACATTTATTCACTAATGTAAAATCATAAACTGCATAGTAAAATCTATCGTTTTACATCAATTCAAACTGACTCAGAATAGGATCCATTTAATAATTATTAAAATGTTTAAGTTAATGTACGTTGCTATATTTTCATTATCTAAGTCCAAAATTCTAGAGCCTACAAATTGGTTGAACCAATATATTGCAAAGTAAATAAATTTGTAATATTTTAATTAAAAACAAAATAAATAACAATCATTTAATATCAACAAATATTAATTATTAAAATTGATGTAAAACAATAGATATCTGCAACTACATCAGGTAAATAGTTTGATTCATGAATGTAAAATCGTAAACTGCAAAGTTAAATCTATCGTTTTACATCAATTTAAATTGACTCAGAATTGTAATGTACGTTGCTATATTTTAATTATCTAAGTCAACATGCGCAACTATTTCAGATAAACATTTATTCACTAATGTAAAATCATAAACTGCAAAGTAAAATCTATCGTTTTACATCAATTCAAATTGACTCAGAATAGGATCCATTTAATAATTATTAAAATGTTTAAGTTAATGTACGTTGCTATATTTTCATTATCTAACTCAATAATTCTAGAGCCTATTAATTGGTTGAACAAACATATTGCAAAGTAAACAAATTTGTAATGTTTTAATTAAAAACAAAATAAATAACAATAATTTAATATCAACAAATATTAATTATTAAAATTGATGTAAAACGATAGATATCTGCAACTATCTCAGGTAAACAGTTTGATTCATTAATGTAAAATCGTAAACTGCAAAGTTAAATCTATCGTTTTACATCAATTTAAATTGACTCAGAATTGTAATGTACGTTGCTATATTTTCATTATCTAAGTCAACATGTGCAACTATTTCAGATAAACATTTATTCACTAATGTAAAATCATAAACTGCAAAGTAAAATCTATCGTTTTACATCAATTCAAATTGACTTAGAATAGGATCCATTTAATAATTATTAAATGTTACAAGTTAATGTACATTGCTATATTTTCATTATCTAAGTCAATAATTTTAGAGCCTATAAATTGGTTGAACAAACATATTGCAAAGTAAACAAATTTGTAATATTTTAATTAAAAACAAAATAAATAACAATCATTTAATATCAACAAATATAAATTATTAAAATTGATGTAAAACGATAGATATCTGCAACTATATCAGGTAAACAGTTTGATTCATTAATGTAAAATCGTAAACTGCAAAGTTAAATCTATCGTTTTACATCAATTTAAATTGACTCAGAATTGTAATGTACGTTGCTATATTTTCATTATCTAAGTCAACATGTGCAACTATTTCAGATAAACATTTATTCACTAATGTGAAATCATAAACTGCAAAGTTAAATCTATCGTTTTACATCAATTCAAATTGACTCAGAATAGGATCCATTTAATAATTATTAAAATGTTTAAGTTAATGTACGTTGCTATATTTTCAATATCTAAGTCAATAATTCTAGAGTCTATAAATTGGTTGAACACACATATTGCAAAGTAAACAAATTTGTAATATTTGAATTAACAACAAAATAAATAAAAATAATTTAAGATCAACAAATATTAATTATTAAAATTGATGTAAAACGATAGATATCTGCAACTATCTCAGGTAAACAGTTTGATTCATTAATGTAAAATCGTAAACTGCAAAGTTAAATCTATCGTTTTACATCAATTTAAATTGACTCAGAATTGTAATGTACGTTGCTATATTTTCATTATCTAAGTCAACATGTGCAACTATTTCAGATAAACATTTATTCACTAATGTAAAATCATAAACTGCAAAGTAAAATCTATCGTTTTACATCAATTCAAACTGACTCAGAATAGGATCCATTTAATAATTATTAAAATGTTTAAGTTAATGTACGTTGCTATATTTTCATTATCTAAGTCAATAATTCTAGAGCCTACAAATTGGTTGAACAAACTTATTGCAAAGTAAACAAATTTGTAATATTTTAATTAAAAACAAAATAAATAACAATCATTTAATACCAACAAATATTAATTATTAAAATTGATGTAAAACGATAGATATCTGCAACTACATCAGGTAAATAGTTTGATTCATGAATGTAAAATCGTAAACTGCAAAGTTAAATCTATCGTTTTACATCAATTTAAATTTACTCAGAATTGTAATGTACGATGCTATATTTTCATTATCTAAGTCAACATGTGCAACTATTTCAGATAAACATTTATTCACTAATGTAAAATCATAAACTGCATAGTAAAATCTATCGTTTTACATCAATTCAAACTGACTCAGAATAGGATCCATTTAATAATTATTAAAATGTTTAAGTTAATGTACGTTGCTATATTTTCATTATCTAAGTCCAAAATTCTAGAGCCTACAAATTGGTTGAACCAATATATTGCAAAGTAAATAAATTTGTAATATTTTAATTAAAAACAAAATAAATAACAATCATTTAATATCAACAAATATTAATTATTAAAATTGATGTAAAACAATAGATATCTGCAACTACATCAGGTAAATAGTTTGATTCATGAATGTAAAATCGTAAACTGCAAAGTTAAATCTATCGTTTTACATCAATTTAAATTGACTCAGAATTGTAATGTACGTTGCTATATTTTAATTATCTAAGTCAACATGCGCAACTATTTCAGATAAACATTTATTCACTAATGTAAAATCATAAACTGCAAAGTAAAATCTATCGTTTCACATCAATTCGAATTGACTCAGAATAGGATCCATTTAATAATTATTAAAATGTTTAAGTTAATGTACTTTGCTATATTTTCATTATCTAAGTCAATAATTCTAGAGCCTATAAATTGGTTGAACAAACATATTGCAAAGTAAACAAATTTGTAATATTTTAATTAAAAACAAAATAAATAACAATCATTTAATATCAACAAATATTAATTATTAAAATTGATGTAAAACGATAGATATCTGCAACTATCTCAGGTAAACAGTTTGATTCATTAATGTAAAATCGTAAACTGCAAAGTTAAATCTATCGTTTTACATCAATTTAAATTGACTCAGAATTGTAATGTACGTTGCTATATTTTCATTATCTAAGTCAACATGTGCAACTATTTCAGATAAACATTTATTCACTAATGTAAAATCATAAACTGCAAAGTAAAATCTATCGTTTTACATCAATTCAAATTGACTTAGAATCGGATCCATTTAATAATTATTAAAATGTTAAAGTTAATGTACGTTGCTATATTTTCATTATCTAAGTCAATAATTCTAGAGCCTATAAATTGGTTGAACAAATATATTGCAAAGTAAACAAATTTGTAATATTTTAATTAAAAACAAAATAAATAACAATCATTTAATACCAACAAATATTAATTATTAAAATTGATGTAAAACGATAGATATCTGCAACTATCTCAGGTAAACAGTTTGATTCATTAATGTAAAATCGTAATCTGCAAAGTTAAATCTATCGTTTTACATCAATTTAAATTGACTCAGAATTGTAATGTACGTTGCTATATTTTCATTATCTAAGTCAACATGTGCAACTATTTCAGATAAACATTTAGTCACTAATGTGAAATCATAAACTGCAAAGTTAAATCTATCGTTTTACATCAATTCAAATTAACTTAGGATAGGATCCATTTAAAAATTATTAAAATGTTTAAGTTAATGTACGTTTCTATATTTTCATTATCTAAGTCAATAATTCTAGAGCCTATAAATTGGTTGAACAAACATATTGCAAAGTAAACAAATTTGTAATATTTTAATTAAAAACAAAATAAATAACAATCATTTAATATCAACAAATAATATTTTTATCATTATCAATAGGCCCTTTACGTTTCGGTGTGGGCTAATCAACAAATATTTAATTATTAAAATTGATGTAAAACGATAGATATCTGCAACTATATCAGGTAAATAGTTTGATTCATTAATGTAAAATCGTAAACTGCAAAGTAAAATCTATCGTTTTACTTCAATTCAAATTAACTCAGAATAGGATCCATTTAATAATTATTAAAATGTTTAAGTAAATGTACGTTGCTATATTTTCATTATCTAAGTCAATAATTCTAGAGCCTACAAATTGGTTGAACAAACATATTGCAAAGTAAACAAATTTGTAATATTTTAATTAAAAACAAAATAAATAACAATCATTTAATATCAACAAATATTAATTATTAAAATTGATGTAAAACGATAGATATCTGCAACTACATCAGGTAAATAGTTTGATTCATGAATGTAAAATCGTAAACTGCAAAGTTAAATCTATCGTTTTACATCAATTTAAATTGACTCAGAATTGTAATGTACGTTGCTATATTTTCATTATCTAAGTCAACATGTGCAACTATTTCAGATAAACATTTATTCACTAATGTAAAATCATAAACTGCAAAGTTAAATCTATCGTTTTACATCAATTCAAATTGACTCAGAGTAGGATCCATTTAATAATTATTTAAATGTTAAAGTTAATGTACGTTGCTATATTTTCGTTATCTACACTATTGTAAAAGTAAAAACATAAAGTGTTCGTGCTTTGATATTTAAATATTTACTTTACGCCTATATAACTCTTGATTTATGTGTGTTGCATATCATAAAACGTTAACAGTTTACTTACAGAACTGTGAATCATATAGACTGCAAGAGACGAGAAAAGAAACTTTGAATTTTAGAATTTTACTTCAAACTGAAACACAATTAGATATACAGGGTGTTAATTAAGTACGTTGACAAACTTAAAGCGATGATTCCTTGATCAATTCTAAGATAAAAAGTTCAAATAAACATGGGGTCTTAACGGCTTCGTTTTCAACATATAGTTTATAGGAATTTTAAAATAAAACGTACTTAATTAACACCCTGTATAATATTACTAGAT
Organism: Othius punctulatus; assembly: GCA_951805005.1. Classification (NCBI taxonomy): domain Eukaryota; kingdom Metazoa; phylum Arthropoda; class Insecta; order Coleoptera; family Staphylinidae; genus Othius; species Othius punctulatus. Next base: position 3,104,866 of record OX638141.1, on the reverse strand, counting down.
CATAACACGTGGCAATTAAATCACCAACAACTTTAAAATACCCGGCAAAATAGTTAAGTTACGGAGAAAACTAGAATGCTTCATAAATTGTAATTTCAAATTTCTTGTGTGTGACGATGATAATTGCGTACGTGTCATAAACTGCCAGTTCTAATGAATTCTTCTTCTCGGAGTGCCGTACTCGATCCCTCGAGCGTAGGCGATTTCCCCGTAATTCAGTAATTAAAATAAATTAAAACAGTAATTCATTAGTAATTCTAATGAATTACTGATGCTAAATCAAAATGTACAATACAATTATAACCACTAACTATTGCAACTATTTGACTTATTACTAATTACAGGGATTTGATCTTTTGTTTAAAATATTACCTTCACTTTAGCTCGCCTAATTATTTTGCATGCCTACCAACAAAAATGTCACCCTAACATGGCAAACTTTGGCATAAATTGATCGTGAAAGGTATTTAGGCCCGTATCTATAGTCCGTACTTGAGCATGAGTACGAGTCAAGTCGTATATTTGGTTGCGTATTTTCTATAAGCGTTTATGCACCAAACGCATTCAAATATACGGTTTGAGTCGAACTCATGCTCAAGTACGGACTATAGATACAGACCTTAGTATTCACATAATAATAATTATGATATTGTTGTTTGTTAAAACAAAATTTTACATTATTTTCTAGGGCGTCTATTCAATAATGGATGAGTACTCAGAAGTGGAGACTTGCATAGAATGCTCGGCCAAAACACTGAAGAATATTTCGGAAATGTTTTATTACGCACAGAAAGCAGTACTGCACCCCACTGGCCCCATATATTCCGTTGAGAACAGTGATGTAAGTTTTTTTTCCAATACGCATGAATAATGTCGGTGATAATTTGCAACTTTCACCACACGAAGTAGCGAATGGGAGACAACACGTAATCCCCAATTTTTTTTAACACGTAACTTTGTACTTATTGATATCACACTTTTTAAAAAAATTCAAAATTGTTTTTTATTGTTCACGACAATTGTTTCGCCATACTGTGGCTTCTTCAGGTGAAGAAATGATCATTTCTTCACCTGAAGAAGCCACAGTGTGGCGAAACAATTGTCGTGAACAATAAAAAACAATTTTGAATTTTTTTAAAAAGTGCGTAACTTTATTTCATACATTAGTACTTATTAATTTCGCTACATGATCATCGTTTCTCTTCCACTGATTATAACATGACTCTGTTTTCTTCCGTTTTGCACCCGTCGATAATGTATAAAAATAGGTAATAAAATCGCGCCGCTGCCCGTTAATTGCAACCTGACACAAAAAAAGACGTTTCAGCTGACCGAGGCGTGCAAGAAGGCGCTGATCAGGATATTCAAGATATGCGACATCGACTGCGACGGCCTGCTGAACGACATGGAGCTGAACAACTTCCAGAGCCGCTGCTTCAACACGCCGCTGCAGCCGCAGGTGCTCGACGACGTCAAGGGCGTCCTGCGGAAGAACCTCGAGGACGGCGTCACCCACAACTGCGTCAACCTGAAGGGCTTCCTCTACCTGCACAGCCTCTTCATACAGCGGGGCCGCAACGAGACCACCTGGACGGTGCTCAGGAAGTTCGGCTACAACGACAATCTCAACATGTCCAAGGAGTACTTATTTCCCAGGTAAAATTATTATTATTTTTAGTTGTTATTCGGATTGTTAGTTGTTCAATTGTTTCTTATTGTTAATTATGAATATTTTATTAAAAGATGAATAAAACATTTGGTTTAAAGTTTCACGGAATGTATAGATCACTCTACAATCGTTTCGGCAGTTAAGCCATTCTCAAGAGTACAAGTTATACTCAGTATACTGAGTATAACTTGTACTCTTGGGAATGTCTTTATACTGAGTATACTGAGTATAACTCATACTTGTTTCGGCAGTTAAGACATTCTCAAGGGTATTCTCTAATATCCGTTCCATTTAACAAATTTTATTACTAAGGATTAGGCACTTATTAAGCATGTTTAAAAATCCTTTAATCACCATAGTTTTAGTTAAATTTATATAATTTGTAATTAATTTGCAAATGTGTTCGACTGATGCAATCTAACTGCTACACTAAACACTATTTACTAAATCTCATGTTTTCCTGTTGCTAAATTATGAATTAAGTGTGTCAAAATTTCTCATTTTTGCTCATTGTTTCTGTCAAAATTTCAATTGTTTTAATCAATTTTTCAATTATTTTCAGCAAATTATCAATTAATTGTTTAGATTTACTTCATTATTCAGTCAATATTTCGATGATCAATAATTATGTTTGCAAATTAAAGTTTTATTTTATCAATGACACTCAATGCATGTCAATACTTGATGTTTCTGTCAAAATTTCAATTGTTTCATTCAATTGTTCAATTATTTTTAGCAAATTATGAATTAATTGTATAAATTTTCTTCATTATTCAGTCAATATTTCGATTGATCAATAATTACGTCTGCAAATTAACGTTTTATTTAACCAATGACACGCAATACATGTCAAAACTTAATGTTTCTGTCAAAAGTTCAATTGTTTCATTCAATTATTCAATTATTTTTAGCAAATTATGAATTAGTTGTATAAATTTTCTTCATTATTCAGTCAATATTTCGATTGATCAATAATTACGTCTGCAAATTAACGTTTTATTTAACCAATGACACTCAATGCATGTCAAAACTTAATGTTTCTGTCAAAAGTTCAATTGTTTCATTCAATTTTTCAATTATTTTTATTTATCATACTTGTTTCGGCAGTTAAGACATTCTCAAGGGTACAAGTTATACTCAGTACAAAAACATTCTCAAGATTACAAGTTATACTCAGTATACTGAGTATAACTTGTACTCTTGAGAATGGCTTAACTGCCGAAACGTTTGTAGAGTGGTCTATAAATTCCGTGAAACTTTAAACCAAGTGTTTTATTTACCTTTTAATTAACATGTTTCGCCAAGTGGTAACCACAAATACATCTAATTTAAATATTTTATTAGTCTAAAAGTGCCGACCGGATGCACAACGGAGCTTTCGCACCGAGGCCAGCAGTTCCTCACGCACATCTTCGAGCGCCACGACAAGGACCGGGATCGCGCGCTGTCGCCCACGGAATTCGAGGAGCTCTTCTCGACGTGCCCGACGCCGGCCTGGGGTCCAGACGTCAAAGACATGGTGCCCACGAATGACAAGGGTTGGATCACTTATCAGGGCTACATGTGCCAGTGGGCGCTGATGACCCTCTGTGATCTTCCCCGGACCTTCGAGTACCTCGCCTATCTTGGGTACAACATCTACGAGAATGACGTACAGAACTCTGCAGTCCAAAGTAAATAATTCATTAGATGAGTAACTGTTGACGGCTCTACTTTGTGATACATTGTTAAATAGGTAAAATTATTGTTTATATCACTTGAGTTTATTAAATGGTGACTATAGTTTCGACACTTAGCGTGTCATTTTCGAACGTCATTGTACGTTCGAAAATGACACGCTAAGTGTCGAAACTATAGTCACGATTTAATAAACTCAAGTGATATAAACAAAGTAATCTGCGTTTAATTTTACCTATTTAAATAATTCATGTTTGTATTTTGGTGGCAATCGATCATGAACGGTGTTTAACGTAGTAATTTTTAATATAATTATTTATAGTAACACGAGAAAAGAAGCTGGATTTGGTGAAGAAGCAGTCCAGCAGAAATGTATACCAATGCCATGTAATCGGGCCGAGCTCTTGTGGAAAGACAAGCTTTTGCAGAAGTTTTATTAGATCTGTTAGTGAGGTGAGTTCTCGTCTTTGTTCCCAAGTGAATGGACCGAAGTAATGTCTCTAATTATCTTTAGACTAAAAGTCCAACCGAAGAATCGTCGAGCTCCACGGTGAACATGGTGCAGGTCTACGGCCAGGAAAAAATAATGGTGCTGAGAGATATAAATATGAGAAACATGTCGGACCCTCTTCTGCCGCAGGAGGTTCAGTGCGACGTCGCCTGCCTCATGTACGACAGGAGTAACCCAAAGTCTTTCGAGTACATTGCAAGAATCTATATTGTGAGAACACATAAGTTTTTATCGATTGTCGGTGATGTTAATTTTTTTCTTGCGCAGAAATATTTTGCCGAGAGCAAAATACCAGTACTAGTTGTTGCGAGTAAAGGCGATCAGGAAGAGGTCCGGCAGGAGTACCTTTTGCAGCCGGTGACGTTCTGTCAGAAGTATAAGGTGTTGCCTCCGCAGCCATTTAGCATTAAGGGACACGTGCGTAAGGAGGTTTTTGTTAAGTTGGCCACGATGGCAGCTTTTCCGTAAGTATAATTTTGGAATGTTTAACCATTTCACCATTTTCTATTATTATCTATAATATGAAAAGTTAATTAGAGATCTAAATTAATTGAGAATGTATCCAGCCGGCCGTACATGTGTCAACAAAACCTCAAACAATTCTAGAAGGCGAAACTATTTACCATGAAGTACCAAACAAAATGAAAGTGAAGTAAAATTTGAAAGTTTGAAAGAATATGAAAATGACCAATAATCAAAAGTCTCACGACAATATAAATTGTAAAACCACCTATAAAAACAAATTAAAAATAAAATTTACTTAAAACTATCAAAATTAAATATCAAAAGTGGAGAAATGCATATTTTTAGATTTTTACAATCTTAAAGTTTCGATGGAAAGTATTAATTAAAAAAGTAGGGAAAAGTAACTTAATACTCGTAATAAAAATAAATTTACTTACTTAAAACTAGCAAAAATAAATATCAAAATTGGAAAAATGCATATTTTTAGATTTGTACAATGTTAAAGTATCGATGGAAAGTATTAATTAAAAAAGTAGTGAATGAAATGTAACTTAATACTCGTAATAAAAACAAATTAAAAATAAATTTACTTACTTAAAACTATCAAAATTAAATATCAAAAGTGGAAAAATGAATATTTTTAGATTTTTACAATGTTAAAGTTTCGATGGAAAGTACTAATTAAAAAAGTAGGAAATGAAATGTAACTTAATACTCGTAATAAAAACAAATTAATAATAAATTTACTTACTCAAATCTATCAAAATTAAATATCAAAAGTGGAAAAATGCATATTTTTAGATTTTTACAATGTTATAGTTTCGATGGAAAGTATTAATTAAAAAAGTAGGGAATGAAATGTAACTTAATACTCGTAATAAAAACAAATTAAAAATAAATTTACTTAATACTATCAAAAATAAATATCAAAATTGGAAAAATGCATATTTTTAGATTTTGACAGTGTTATAGTTTCGATGGAAAGTATTAATTAAAAAAGTAGGGAATGAAATGTAACTTAATACTCGTAATAAAAACAAATTAAAAATAAATTTACTTCCTTAAAACTATCAAAATTAAATATCAAAAGTGGAAAAATGCATACTTTTAGATTTTTATAATGTTATAGTTTCGATGGAAAGTATTAATTAAAAAAGTAGGGAATGAAATGTAACTTAATACTCGTAATAAAAACAAATTAAAAATAAATTTACTTCCTTAAAACTATCAAAATTAAATATCAAAAGTGGAAAAATGCATATTTTTAGATTTTTACAATGTTATAGTTTCGATGGAAAGTATTAATTAAAAAAGTAGGGAATGAAATGTAACTTAATACTCGTAATAAAAACAAATTAAAAATAATTTTACTTACTTAAAACTATCAAAATTAAATATCAAAAGTGGAAAAATGCATATATTTAGATTTTTATAATTTTAAAGTTTCGATGGAAAGTATTAATTAAAAAAGTAGGGAATGAAATGTAACTCAATACTCGTAATAAAAACAAATTAAAAATAAATTTACTTACTTAAAACTATCAAAATTAAATATCAAAAGTGGAAAAATGCATATATTTAGATTTTTATAATTTTAAAGTTTCGATGGAAAGTATTAATTAAAAAAGTAGGGAATGAAATGTAACTTAATACTCTTAATAAAAACAAATTAAAAATAAATTTACTTACTTAAAACTATCAAAATTAAATATCAAAAGTGGAAAAATGCATATTTTTAGATTTTTACAATGTTAAAGTTTCGATGGAAAGTATTAATTAAAAAAGTTAGGAATGAAATGTAACTTAATACTCGTAATAAAAACAAATTAAAAATAAATTTACTTACTTAAAACTATCAAAATTAAATATCAAAAGTGGAAAAATGCATATTTTTAGATTTTTACAATGTTAAAGTTTCGATGGAAAGTAATAATTAAAAAAGTAAGGAATGAAATGTAACTTAATACTCTTAATAAAAACAAATTAAAAATCAAATTTACTTACTTAAAACTATCAAAATTAAATATCAAAAGTAGAAAAATGCATATTTTTAGATTTTTACAGTGTTATAGTTTCGATGGAAAGTATTAATTAAAAAAGTAAGGAATGAAATGAAACTTAATACTCTTAATAAAAACAAATTAAAAATTTAATTTACTTAAAACTATCAAATTTAAATATCAAAAGTGGAAAAATGCATAATTTTAGATTTTTACAATGTTATAGTTTCGATGGAAAGTATTAATTAGAAAAGGAAGAAATGAAATATAACTTAATACTCAAAAGTGTCGGATTAAAATAATTAATATCTACATCAAAATTTCAATTAAATCTGAATGTGTGAAAATTACATAGAAAATTTTTGTTTTGACAAATTCCTCATGAGTTATACTGGCAGAATATGTAATTAACACCATCTATTCCCTAATTACATTAAATTTTGTCTTAGTCGTTTTCAAGCCGCTTGGATATTATTCTACAAACACAGGTTTGTAGCTGTTTAATTAAAAGGCACTTTTGGCGGCGGCGGCCTGCGCCCCCCACGCTACGCCCCGTTTTTCCACACAGACACGTATCAGCATTTTGTTTTTTATAATTGTTCTGCCGCTGCCCACTCTGCCCGCCTCATTCTTGGTGAAACCGTGCCGACACATACCCACACGGCGCACAGGAAGCCGGATGTGTCCGACTGTTGTGTGTCGCTTGTCCGTGGGCCCCCCGTTCATTGCAGTGTTCTTTGTTTTGCAGTCCGTTGCGTCGGATGGTTAACATGTTACTGTTAAGACAACAGCCGACCGAATGGTTCAATCGGTTATACAGGTTGTTATTTATTGTTTAACTGACTGAGGGTTTACTTTGCATTAATAAGTGGTCTTTGGATTAATGTTTTTAGCATAAATATTAATACTTAGTAGTACGATTCTCTAATATCTGTTCCGTTTAACAAATTTTATTACTAAGGATTAGGCACTTATTAAGCATGTTTAAAAATCCTTTAACCACCGTAGTTTTAGTTTATATAATTATATTTTATAATTATATAATTATAATTTATATAATTTGTAATTGATTTGCAAATGTGTTCGACTGATACAATCAAACTGCTACACTAAACCCTGTTTAAGAAATCTCTTATTTTCCTGTTGCTAAATTATGAATTAAGTGTCAAAATTTCTCATTTTTATTCATCGTTTCTGTCAAAATTTCAATTGTTTTAATAAATTTTTCAATTATATTCAGCAAATTATCAATCATTTGTATATATTTTCTCATTATTCAGTCAATATTTCGATGATCAATAATTATGTCTGCAAATTAAAGTTTTATTTTATCAATGACACTCAATGCATGTCAAAACTTAATGTTTCTGTCAAAATTTCAATTGTTTCATTCAATTGTTCAATTATTTTTAGCAAATTATTAATTAATTGTATAAATTTTCTTCATTATTCAGTCAATATTTCGATGATCAATAATTACATCTGCAAATTAACGTTTTATTTAATCAATGACACTCAATGCATGTCAAAACTTAATGTTTCGGTCAAAATTTCAATTGTTTCATTCAATTGTTCAATTATTTTTAGCAAACTATGAATTAATTGTATAAGTTTTCTTCATTAATCAGTCAATATTTCGATGATCAATCATCATGTCTGCAAATTAAAGTTTTATTTTATCAATGACACTCGATGTATGTCAAAACTTAATGTTTCTGTCAAAATTTCAATTGTTTCATTCAATTTTTCAATTATTTTTACCAAATTTTCAATAATCCCTGTATTAATTTCATTAATAACCATTACAATTTCAAAAATAATCATCTAAATTTCATTGACTTTTGCCAAATGATGATTTGTGTCAAAATTAGTCATTTTTATTCATTGTTTCTGCCAAAATTTCAATTGTTTTAAACAATTTTTTAATAATTTTTACCAAATGTTCACTAATTCCTGTCTGAATTTCATTAATAATCTTTACAATTTCAAAAATAATCATCAAAATGTCTTTGGCTGTTGCCAAATAATCATTTGTGTCAACATTTTTCAATTTTCATTCAATATACCAACAAAAAAAATCACTCAATCACAGCCTACTTTAGCAAAAATAGATTGTGAACGCTGTTTATTAATGTGATTTGAATCATTTTTATAAATGTGATGAAATCAAAATCAATAGTTGAGATTGATGACGAAAACCTTTCATTTAATTTGATTTGTAGTTATGTGAATTGCTAGTTTATAAATAGATTTTAAATAACATTTTTTAGTTATGCATGGTAAAGTAACTTTTAATAGGAATATCGTTTGTTATTAGTGAATCTGCTATGACCTAAAATTTATTAAAACATAGTTTTCCCTTCCTTTAACTGCACGTTGCACCCCTATAATTTCCAGCATGAATTTATTGTCCGACTGATACTTCACACAAATCTCAAACAGAACTGAGAGTTAGTGCATGAGCCGTGATTATAGATTTAGTGCATGCGTTTACTTTATATTTAGTAATTTTGTTTTAATTGGTGTTAATTTTTTTAGAAACCTGCGTGAGTTCGGCCTCCTCTCCGGCGACTCGACGATGTGGTGGAAGGCGGGCATCGGCATAGCGGCGGCGACGGCCTTCGGACTGATCGTAGTGAAGGTCTTGAATACGGCGGACAAAGTGAGATAGTTCACTTGTCCGGGTTAAGTTATCTGTTTGTGTGAATGCATAGGGAAATAAAGCAATATTAAGTGTGCATTGTTATTCCGTTATTTCCCTGTGCGCTTCCGGGGCGTCTTAAATGATGTATATCAGCTAGTTGTAACTCAGTGCAAATTAGTAACCAGTATGATTCTACGTTTCGAATGTTCGGGCGGGCGCTTGGTTCCGCCCGAGCCTTTTATTTCTTTACGACGGCAGGATTGCCGTGTTCTTTTCGGCCGTTTATTTCGGCGCCTGTTTGGTGTCTACGTCTTTTCTAGTCTTGTAATGAGTATGATGAACAAGAATTCGATGGTGAGGTATATGTTTCAAGTTGCTGCCAATATTTTTTCATGTTTGTTTTTTTTTTGTTAGATTATAGGTATCTTTTATCAAGGTAATAATGAAACCGTGTGGCAGGAAGTTGTAGTTATACAAGTAATATATTCAGTGTAGCTTAATTATTTTGTATAGTACCTTAATTTTTAATAAACCAATTTAGATAAAATTATTGCATTTGTGTTTTCTACTTTATACTTATTTTGGGCTAATTGCTGAGCCTTGAATTTCCTAATTAAATTTCTGACAGTAATCATTGAAATTTTAACAGAATAATTAATATTATGTGTATGACAGTAATCATTGAAATTTTATAGAATAATTGGTACCGTAAACTGGGGTTACTTTGCTCCATTTTTAGAGGAGAAATTGAAAATCGTTTTTAAAAAAAAAGTAAAGAACGTATATAAAAGTATAATTTTTGCACAAAACACAGAGAAGGGTTTTAGTAATGTAGCTGTAGTATTATTTAATACAAAAACAAACGGCAAATATATAATTTCTTTTGCTGAAGATCGGAGCAAAGTCTACCATAGGACGGGGTTACATTGCGCCGGGGTTTAAATCTCTATGTAATGCATGACTGTGAACGTCTGGAGTAAAGTAGTACTGCTCTCTAGTCAAAATTTCTCCAACGTGTCATATCTACTTATATAAAAGTAATAAAAATTATTTTTTTTGCATTTTTAATATCAAAAAACAAGAGCTGCATCTAAAAATAGCAAATGAACAACACATTCTTAAATTATTAAGGTAGGTATTCACAAACAAAAAGATGGTTTATTAAAACAAGTTGTTCAGCTCAGGAACTGCAAAAAAGCTGGAAACTTGTTTATGCCACCTAAAACGTCAGACCAGCAGTAAGTCATTTCATCACGCGTTATGGGCCATTTCCACATTTTTAAAGCCTTAACCATTGCATTAATGGTGACTTCATTGTCGTTAAACCCCATAATTTCACCAGGATACAATTCTCCTTCATATGAAAAAACTACGAAACGTCCTATTTCTCGAACAACGTTTGCAAACTGAAAAGCTTTGTTCTTAGTAGGCTTGCCTTCCACGTAATCCATAAACTCTATTTCTTTTTGTTGCTCGTCAACTAGGTCATGCAAATCAAAATCATCATCTGAGTTGTCCTTGAAATAGGGTTCGTCTTCATGTCTAGAGGAAATTGCAGGTTCATCCTCTAACATATTTTCATTTGCTACGACTTCTTCGTTAACCCCGTCTTCATCGCTCAATGTATTTTCAGCACAAACGCTTTTTCCTGCTGGAATGTTTTTTTCTCCGGTTCCGGATTTTTGTAGAATCTGATCTTTTAGCTTCCAAGCTCTGCAGGAATACAGATTGAATGTCGTCTTCATTGCAGGACGATCTTGGCAAGCGGTTTAAAAGTTCTTCCACATTTAAAGGCACTATGCCACATTTCCGAAAGCCAGTTTTTAAGTTGTCTTGTACGTCTTGTCTTAAACACTCCTCTAATGCTTCTTTCGTGTAGTCAGCATATTTTCTTGAACCAATTGCCTTTGGTAATTTCTTGGCATTTCTTTAACCAAGGAAAAAGTATTTTAGCCTGTGAGGTAAAAAAGAATAAGAAAAAGTGGGTATACTTTGCTCCGGAGCAAAGTAACCCCAAAAGTGTAACATTTTGTAGGTTAAGGACAACAAATATAGTTTTTTTCTTTCTAATGGAGCATTTCAACAAATTTTAAGTGCAAAACAGCTACGGAGTACTACAAAACCAATGTGCAAATACTTACTTGTAAATCAAGAACAATAACTTCTACAGACACTAAATTTTATCGGCAAACAAACACGTGAATTTCAGCTGATTACTTTATCACCGTCTTATTACCACTCTAAAAGCGCGGGAACGTAAGCCGACTGCGTAAGACATTGTTATATTGGTCAAACTTTAATACAGCGCTAAGTATTTTGTGTTGTCTAAGTCTAGTTCCTGTGTAAAATCATATTTAACTCTTTTTGACAGTGGGGCAAAGTAACACCTTAAGGCGCAAAGTAACCCCAGTTTACGGTAATTTAACATCAATAATTAAAATTTTGTAAGAAATAATAGATAAATTGACAGTAATCTTTGAAATTTTGGAAGAATTATTAAAATTTTGGTAGTTATCATTGATATTTTGACAGAATAATTGATAATATGACACTAATCATTGAAATTTTGACAGAAATCAGTGTCATGATATCAATTGATTGTCAATTTAACAGTAATTACATGATAAACATATAAACATGATTAAGTCATTAAAAAAATTGATAAAATAAAACAATTGATATTTTGATAGAAATAATTAAAATATACCAGAATAATCGATAATTTCTAAGATATCATTGAAATTTTTATAGAAGTAATTGATAAACTAACTTTAATTTTTATTTTTGTTATAAACTAATTAAATTTTTGACAGTAATCATTGATATTTTAACAGAATAATTAATTATATGGGTATGATAGTAATCATTGAGATCTTAATAGAATAATTGGCAATTTCACATAAATAATTAATATTTTGTAAGAAACTATTGATAAATTGACAGTAATCTTTGAAATTTTGCTAGAATTATTAAAATTTTGGTAGTTATCATTGATATTTTGACAGAATAATTGATAATATCACAGTAATCATTGAAATTTTGACAGAAATCAGTGTCATGATATCCATTGATTGCCAATTTAACAGTAATTACATGATAAACATATAAACATGATTAAGTCATTAAAAAAAATGATAAAATAATTAATATTTTGATAGAAACAATTAAAATATACCAGAATAATTGATAATTTCTAAGATATCATTGATATTTTTATAGAAGTAATTGATAATTTAACTTTCATTTTAATTTTTTTATAAACTAATTAAATTTCAGACAGTAATCATTGATATTTTAACAGAATAATTAATTATATGTGTATGATAGTAATCATTGAGATATTGCTAGAATAATTGGGAATTTAACATAAATAATTAATATTTTGTAAGAAATGATTGATAAATTGACAGTAATCTTTGAAATTTTGCTAGAATCATTAAAATTTTAGTAGTTATCACTGATATTTTGACAGAATAATTGATAATATCGCAGTAATCATTGAAATTTTGACAGAAATCAGTGTCATGATATCCATTGATTGTCAATTTAACAGTAATTACACGATAAACATATAAACATGATTAAGTCATTAAAAAAAATGATAAAATAAATAATATTTTGATAGAAATAATGAAAATATACCAGAATAATTGATCATTTCTAAGATATCATTGAAATTATTATAGAAGTAATTGATAAACTAACTTTAATTTTATTTTTTATAAACTAATTAAATTTTTGACAGTAATCATTAATATTTCAACAGAATAACTAATTATATGTGTATGACAGTATTCATTGAGATATTGATAGAATAATTGGTAAGTTAACATAAATAATTAATATTTTGTAAGAAATTATTGATAAATTGACAGTAATCTTTGAAATTTTGCTAGAATTATTAAAATTTTAGTAGTTATCATTGATATTTTGACAGAATAATTGATAATATGACAGTAATCATTGAAATTTTGACAGAAATCAGTGTCATGATATGCATTGATTGTCAATATAACAGTAATTACATGATAAACATATAAACATGATTAAGTCATTAAAAAAATGATAATATAATTCAAATATACCAGAATAATTGATAATTTCTAAGATATCATTGGAATTTTTATAGAAGTAATTGATAAACTAACTTTAATTTTAATTTCTTTATAAACTAATTAAATTTCTGACAGTAATCATTGATATTTTAACAGTATAATTAATTAAATGTGTATGATAGTAATCATTGAAATATTGATAGAATAAATGGTAAGTTAACATAAATAATTAAAATTTTGTAAGAAATAATTGATAAATTGGCTATAATCTTTAAAGTTTTGAAAGAATTATTAAAATTTTGATAGTTATCATTGATTTTTAGACAGAATAATTGATAATATGACAGTAATCATTGAAATTTTGACAGAAATCAGTGTCATGATATCAATTGATTGTCAATTTAACAGTAATTACATTATAAACATATAAACATGATTAAGTCATTAAAAAAATTGATAAAATAATTAATACTTTGATTGAAATAATTAAAATATACCAGAATAATTGATAATTTCTAAGTTATCATTGAAATTTTTATAGAAGTAATTGATAAACTAACTTTAATTTTAATTTTTTTATAAACTAATTAAATTTTTGACAGTAATCATTGATATTTTAACAGAATAATTAATAATATATGTATGAACTGTCATACACCAATTATCCAATTATAATTACCAATTATTCTATAAATATTTCAATGATTACTGAATCATTGAAATAATTATAGAATAATTGGTAATTTAAAATATATATTTCAAGTTTTGTAAGAAATAATTGATAAATTGATGGTAATCGTTGAAATTTTGGATAAAATTATTAATATTTTGATAGTAATCATTGATATTTTGACAGAGTAACTGATAATATGATAGTAATCATTGAAATTTTGACAGAAATCAATGTCATGATATCCATTGATTGTCAATTTAACAGTAATTACACGATAAACATATAAACATGATTGTCATTAAAAAAATTGATAAAATAATTAATACTTTGATTGAAATAATTAAAATATACCAGAATAATTGATAATTTCTAAGATATCATTGAAATTTTTATAGAAGTAATAAATAAACTAACTTTAATTTGATTTATTTTTTATAAACTAATTAAATTTCTGACAGTAATCATCGATATTTTAACAGAATAATTAATTAAATGTGTATGACAGTACTCATTGAGATATTTATAGAATAATTGGTAATTGAACATAAATAATTAATATTTTGTAAGAAATTATTGATAAATTGGCAGAAATCTTTGAAATTTTGCTAGAATTATTAAAATTTTGGTAGTTATCATTGATATTTTGACAGAATAATTGATAATATAACAGTAATCATTGAAATTTTGACAGAAATCAGTATCATGATATTCATTGATTGTCAATTTAACAGTAATTACATGATAAACATATAAACATGATTAAGTTATTAAAAAAATTGATAAAATAAAAAAAATATACCAGAATAATTGATAATTTCTAAGATATCATTGAAATTTTTATTGAAGTAATTGATAAACTAACTTTAATTTTAATTTTTTTATAAACAAATTCAATTTTTGACAGTAATCAGTGATATTTTAACAGAATAATTAATTATATGTGTATGGCAGTACTCATTGAGATATTGATAGAATAATTGGTAATTTAACATAAATAATTCAAATTGTGTAAGAAATTATTGATAAATTGACAGGAATATTTGAAATTTTGCAAGAATTATTAAAATTTTGATAGTAATCATTGATATTTTGACAGAATAATTGATAGTATGATAGTAATCATTAAAATATTGACATGATATCAATTGATTGCCAATTTAACAATAGTTAACATAAGAAACATATAAACATGATAATGTCATTACAAAAAATTAATAAAATAATTAACATTTTGATGGGAGTAATTGAAATCTACACATAAATTTGATTGGGCAACAATTTAATGCACCCTTATTATGATTTTTATAAATATTCAGGGTTGATTTACTACCCTTTTATGGCAAATTGGAAAGTGCCAATTACAGAGTATATTGATAGATCCTTCAGGACTAACATACATAAGTTTTATTGAGCAACAATTTAATGCCCCCTTTTTATGATTTTTTTAAATATTCAGGTTTGATTTATTTCCCCCATACTTCAGGGTATAATATCAGGCCCTTTGCTTTATATACATATAGACCTGATGATGGCTAATTACAGAAATATCAAACTGCTTGTTGCTCACTTCTATAGTTTTAAAGCTAGATTTATTTTAAATAAATTCATGGACTTTTGTATGACAAATGTACATTTGGTTGCCTAGAGTTGAACGAAATTTTAATTTGTAATGTACATTTGGTTGCCTAGGGTTGAACAAAATTATAATGCAATTAAAATTTCTAACTTTAAAACTTATAAGTCAATATCAGAACATTATTAATAACCGGTTAATAATTTTGCCATTTATCATACAATAACTTTAATTAACAAAAATATAACTATTCAAAATAACTGTCAATTTCAAATTTCCCGGGCAAATGAAGTAATTCACGAGGTGCGCCCTCATCGGTCCATTTTCGAACTACCTTCCTTTTTCCTGCGTTGCGTTAGCGTGTATGGTTCCACGGTAAACACAAAATAAATCGCAGGTAATCTCACGTTCTAAGCACCATCCGTTCATCCAAATTAACCATGGCATATTCCTAAACACTCCACCGTTCATCTGTGTCCCCATTGTGCACGTATTTTCGCGAAAAAGGGGAAAAACCTAAGTTGTCAAAAAGGTAACCTCAAAGTGGTTCTAACTGTTTTCATCTGGTTCAGGGTACAAAGCCACTTAAAAACCTTCCAGTGCACCGGTTTTGTAAAATTTGAGTTCGTGTGGTTACATGTGTGATAATGGTTTTTTGCAAATTGTGGTTGTTCCTTTGCTTGTTTACAAGTCGTGGATATAACCTTAGTGATGTTACTTACAGTTCAAATGCTATCGTATAGTTGCAATTTGTATTATTATGTTATCAAGAATTGTATAATAAATTTCCGAGGCACCTTAGCATGTATTTCAATTCAAAACATTCTCTCGACTTGGGTCGAGCTTTCATATCATAAAGCGGAAAAAATGGCACTTCATATGTTATGACCCTTTAACTATACATTGCTCAGTACGACAATAATCGAGTGAAACATCACTGGTGTGAACAATCGGCACCAATTTTGTTCGCAAGTAAATTCAAGTTTGTCCTGCAACAGGCAGTCAGTGTCTCTCGACATAAAGTCTGTTCATAATCCCCATATTTTGTTGATAAACGAGGCTGAAGTTCATTACATTGGTACTTCTAGAAACAAGTTCTAAGATTATTAATTCGTGAACAACCAGTAAATATACTTCAATAGATTTAAATTAATGTTCCGATTCTGTACATATTTTAACAGTGATATTAGCTAACACCACTGTTTATATCGCTTAATGAATCAGCCACAAACATTTGAAAACTACTCAGTCCAGTTCGTTTGATTGGTACTTCTAGAAATAAGTTCAGAGATTATTAATTCGTTCACAGCAAGTAAAGATACTTCAATAGTTTAGTAGCTTTAAATTAATGGCCCGATTCTGTAGGTATTTTAACAGTGATATTAGCTAACGCCACTGATCAAATTGCTTAACGAATCGGCCACAAACATTTGAAAACTATGTGATTGCCCTATAAACTGATTTAAATACGTTGTTGAAATGTATTTCTTCTCTCAACCTATTTTTTAGTTGTGCGATAAATTTCAATCCTGTGTATTTCCCCCCGTTTTAAAACTACTAATATGTACCTCAAATGAGACTAGATTACATTTTGCACGGGAATTTTGTTTTTGTAATAAACCTAACACAACCTAACCAACTGAACTTTACAGAGCCATAGTACTTGCCAAAGGCATCTACTTGTCAATAATTACCATTTCGTGCCTTGAAAATTTAGAATATTGGGTTTTATCATCATTTCATGTGTCGAAAATTTAGAATATTGGTTTTTACATGTCTTGAAAATTTATAATATTTGTTTTTATCATCATTTCATGTTTTCAAAATTAGAATATTTGTATTTTAACATTATCTAAATAATGTTAAAACACAAATATTCTAATTTTCTTAGTTTAATATTATTTAAATAATTCAATACATTCCAATTTTGTTACATTAATTTGAAGACATTAATGTCTTCAAATTTTGGTATATTCGTTTCATTCTATATTATGCAGTCTTAGGCTGTGATTTATACATTTGTAGTGTTAATGTTTCCAAAATTTAGAATATAGGTTTTTATCATCATTTCACATTTTCAAAATTAGAATATTTGTATTTTATCATCATTTAAATAATGTTAAAACACAAATATTCTAAGTTTCTTAGTTCAACATTATTTAAATAATGTTAAAATACAAATATTCCAATTTTGTTACATTAATTTGAAGACATTAATGTCTTAAAATTTTGGTATATTCGTTTCATTCTATATTATTATGCAGTCTTAGGCTGTGATTTATACATTTGTAGTGTTAATGTTTCCATCGGTTTTGCAGTCATGGTGCATTTAGAATATTTGTTTTTTTCATCATTTCATGTCTTGAAAATTTAGAATATTGGTTTTTATCATCATTTCACATTTTCAAAATTAGAATATTTGTATTTTAACATCATTTAAATAATGTTAAAACACAAATATTCTAATTTTCTTAGTTCAACATTATTTAAATAATGTTAAAATACAAATATTCCAATTTTGTTACATTAATTTGAAGACATTAATGTCTTAAAATTTTGGTATATTCGTTTCATTCTATATTATTATGCAGTCTTAGGCTGTTATTTATACATTTGTAGTGTTAATGTTTCCATCGGTTTTGCAGTCATGGTGCATTTAGAATATTTGTTTTTATCACCATTTCATGTCTTGAAAATTTAGAATATTGGTTTTTATCATTTCATATTTTCAAAATTAGAATATTTGTATGTTAACATTATTTAAATAATGTTAAAAAACTAATATTCTAATTTTGTTAGTTTAAAATTATTTAAATAATGTTAAAATACAAATATTCTAATTTTGAAAATTCTAATACTAATTTTTAGAATATTGGTTTTTATCATCATTTCATGTTTTCAAAATTAGAATATTTGTATTTTAACAGTATTTAAATAATATTAAAACACAAATATTCTAATTTATTAATTAGAATATTTGTGTTTTAACATTATTTAAATAATGTTAAAACACAAGTATTCTAATTTTCTTAGTTTAACATTATTTAAATAATGTTAAAATACATTCCAATTTTGTTACATTAATTTGAGGAATTTCTTCAAATTTTGGAACATTCGTTTCATTCTATAATATTGTGCAGTCTTAGGGTGTGATTAATACATTTGTACTGCTAATGTATCATTTGTTTTGCAGTCATGGTGCGTATGAATGTACTGAGTGATGCCCTGAAGTCGATAAACAATGCCGAGAAGAGGGGCAAGAGGCAGGTGCTGATCAGGCCCTGCTCGAAGGTGATCGTCAAGTTCCTGACCGTCATGATGAAGCACGGTTACATCGGCGAGTTCGAGATCGTCGACGACCACAGATCGGGCAAGATCGTCGTGAATCTTACTGGAAGATTGAACAAGTGCGGCGTCATCTCGCCCAGATTCGACGTGCCCATCACGCACATCGAGAAGTGGACGAACAATTTGCTGCCTTCCCGTCAGTTTGGGTGAGTCCGCGGTTTACATTGCCGTGGGCGCAACAGTTTACTAACCTTTGATTAGTATGTGGGCAGTGTTTCTACGATTCTTATAGTTTTCAAATGGTTTAGGACGTTATTATCGTATCGATCATAAGCTGCATTACATTATACATATTTTTTTCTTAGATTTCTCATATGGCACAAAAAATGTGAAAAATCAGAACTTTGCCATCAAAATGAATACAAAACAAAAGAATGGTTATAGTTGTATTGTATAGTTTTATCCATTATGATGAAACAAAAGTTTCATAGTTTCCAGTTTTCCAGTTTCTATGGATACTATTGTATCAACAATTCGGAAAATCAGAACTTTGCTATCAAAAGGAATACCTTCCTAACAAAAACAAAGAATTGTTATAGTTGTATTGTATAGTTTTATCCATTATGATGAAACAAAAAAAAAACAATGTGATTATGACAAGTCACAATAACAAAAAAGAACCCTTTTTTGACTAAATTAATACGATATTGACAAAATCACATAATGATATTAGTATTGTAAATAAATCTGTACATGAGGGATGTACAGATTTGAAAACGATTATCAACTCATATATCCTATGTGATATATGGTTGTCAATATAAATTAAAAAAATCTGTACTTCCTTAATTTTGTTTAAAAAATTATTTGCGACCGGTTTCTGTGTTTAAACCATCATCCGGCAAAACTTAAATAGATTTTAACATAAATATTACATGCTACTTGTCATAAAATGTACATTTTCTTAATATGTTTGCCTGATAATGGTTTAAACACCGAAACCGGTTGAAAATAAAAATGGTTAATTAAGGAAGAACTAACTAACTCGTTACTGTTAACGTAAATATTACATGCTCCTTTTCATAAAATGTACATTTTCTTAATATGTTTGCCTGATAATGGTTTAAACACCGAAACCGGTTGAAAATAAAAATGTTAAATTAAGGAAGAACTAACTAACTCGTTACTGTTAACGTTCTTTGATACGCAATACACCTGATTAACACATTTCTACGTTTTACATTTTTAGACGTATACCTGATTGTGTTTTTTTGTTTGTTTTCAGTTATGTAGTGTTGACAACGAGCGGCGGTATAATGGACCATGAAGAAGCCAGAAGGAAACATCTCGGAGGAAAAATCCTTGGATTTTTCTTCTAATGTATAATTAAAATAAAAGTTTAATACAATACAACTTATTTTATTTGTTGATATTACATGCCTATGAATTTTATCTGATATGAACGAATAAATTATTTAAAAAGACTCCTGTTATGATTGCCGGATTGTTACGAGCGTTTGCATTTCGCCGGTTCACTTCTGAATTTGTGATTAAATTTTGGTACCGTTAAATATTTTGGATTTTTAGTTACCTCTTCCCTCAAATCACTTCTGGATTGTGATTAAATTTTGATACTATTAAATATTTTGGATTTTTAGTTACCTCTTCCCTCAAATCACTTCTGGATTGTGATTAAATTTTGATACCATTAAATATTTTGGATTTTTAGTTACCTCTTCCCTTGAAATCACTTCTGGATTGTGATTAAATTTTGATACCATTAAATATTTTGGATTTTTAGTTACCTCTTCCCTCGAAATCACTTCTGGATTGTGATTAAATTTTGATACCATTAAATATTTTGGATTTTTAGTTACCTCTTCCCTCGAAATCACTTCTGGATTGTGATTAAATTTTGATACCATTAAATATTTTGGATTTTTAGTTACCTCTTCCCTCGAAATCACTTCTGGATTGTGATTAAATTTTGATACCATTAAATATTTTGGATTTTTAGTTACCTCTTCCCTCGAAATCACTTCTGGATTGTGATTAAATTTTGATACCATTAAATATTTTGGATTTTTAGTTACCTCTTCCCTCGAAATCACTTCTGGATTGTGATTAAATTTTGATACCATTAAATATTTTGAATTTTTAGTTACCTCTTCCCTCGAAATCACTTCTGGATTGTGATTAAATTTTGATACCATTAAATATTTTGAATTTTTAGTTACCTCTTCCCTCGAAATCACTTCTGGATTGTGATTAAATTTTGATACCATTAAATATTTTGAATTTTTAGTTACCTCTTCCCTCGAAATCACTTCTGGATTGTGATTAAATTTTGATACCATTAAATATTTTGGATTTTTAGTTACCTCTTCCCTCAAATCACTTCTGGATTGTGATTAAATCTTTATACCATTCAATATTTTGAATTTTGAGTTACCTGATTCCTCAAATTATTTAGAAATTTTGAGTTTGAGATACCTATGAGTTAACAGCAATAAACGGACAAAACAGACATATCACAAGAAAGCCCATTTTGATTCCTGATTAATGGTACTATTTTTAATCGAAAATACGTTCTATTTATTGATTTGTAGGTCAATTAAAAAAACATTTGTAACTAGGCAGCCCAGTGTACACTTTAAACCCTAGTGGACCAATTCGTCCATTTGGTGCCATTTAAGTTGCCTATATCAAATAGTAAAATTCCAATTCAAATAGGCATATTCAATTTAAATTTGGGCATTTAAGGTCTTAAGTGTTGTTATTTCTAACGAATTACCCAAATTAATTATTCTCCATCAATAATTTGAGCTTTAGTTACGAAGCTGCTGTACTGTACTGGAATACCTACATTAAATTGTACTTCGTTTTATAACGAATTTATTGTTAATTAATAATTAATTAAAAATTGGTGTCATACAAATGATAACAACATAATACAAAAGATTCAACTTATTTCGTCTTATAGTGGCTCATACATGTAATTAACAATTATTCTACAGGATAAACTACACCGAGAAGATCATGTTATAAAAATTGGATATTAAAAAATATTAGTGATTATTACTAAAAGGTAGAACTATAATAAAAACAACATAAACAAAGGATTTTTTTAACTTTTATGGGGGTTTGGCACTATCAGGTTATTAATAATATCAATTGTTAGACAATTTGTCTAATTGTAGTCTATCAATTGCAGTATTAATCAATTGTCACTAGCCCTGTTGTAGTTAATTGTAATTTACTTAGATAACTATTTATAATCCTGAAAACAGCAGATTAAAAGTTAATTAAGGCCAGTGAATAATTAAAAGCACAAATTACTTGCTTTCTGCGCTAATGTAAGGTACGTTGTTTGCCATGTAAACAATAATGCATCACCGCATGGTTTGCGTTACGAAACGTAAATATTGATAAAACACAAGATAAATTTTTTGATTGCAGAATTTATTAAGCGTTATCTCGTCCTTATCTGCAGTTATTCGTGTTAAATAAAAGGGAACGTACAGAAACCATGATCTATGGTTTAATAAATTTGTTCAAGTTAATATATTATGCAGCATATTTTATGTACAGAAATGTAATTACTTTAAAGCTCAGGAATAATCTACATGAGCTTTCTGAATTACAGCAATTACTTACGAATTGCAGACTTAAGAATTACGAATTATTCGGCATATATCAAAAATTAAACTTTAATTTTATTACTAATACTCAACACATATTAAAACTTCTATGTTTTGTCAAAATTTCGATTGTTTTTATTATTTTTCAAATATTTTTTTCCAAATTTTCAATCAGTTCAATCAAATTTCAATAATAACCATCAAAATTTTAATAGCTTGCCCAATTATCAATTAATTGTGTCAATTTTTTATTATTCAGTCACTATTTGGACAATTATTAACGATTAAGTATGTAAATATCTAAATTTAAAGTGTAATAAGAAACATCAACGTGCCAAATTATCAATTAGTTGTGTAAAAATCAAAACATCTATGTTTTGTCAATATTTCGATTGTTTTTATTGTTTTTCAAATATTTTTCTCCAAATTTTCAATCAGTTCAATCAAATTTCAATAATAACCATCAAAATTTTAATAGCTTGCCAAATTATCAATTAATTGTGTCAATTTTTTATTATTCAGTCAATATCTCGATTATTATTAACGATTAAGTATGTAAATATCTAAATTTAAAGTGTATTAAGAAACATCAACGTGCCAAATTATCAATTAGTTGTGTAAAAATCAAAACTTCTATGTTTTGTCAATATTTCGATTGTTTTTATTGTTTTTCAAATATTTTTCTCCAAATTTTCAATCAGTTCAATCAAATTTCAATAATAACCATCAAAATTTTAATAGCTTGCCAAATTATCAATTAATTGTGTCATTTTTTTATTATTCAGTAAATATTTCGATTATTATTAACGATTAAGTATGTAAATATCTAAATTTAAAGTGTATTAAGAAACATCAACATGAAAAATTATCAATTAGTTGTGTAAAAATCAAAACTTCTATGTTTTGTCAATATTTCGATTGTTTTTCTAATATTTTTTTCCAAATTTTCAATCAGTTCGTTCAAATTTCACTAATAACCACCAAAATTTTAATAGCTTGCCAAATTATCAATTAATTGTGTCAATTTTTTATTATTCATTCAATATTTCGATTATTATTAACGATTAAGTATGTAGATATCTAAATTTAAAGTGTAATAAGAAACATCAACATGCCAAATTATCAATTAGTTGTGTAAAAATCTAAACTTCTATGTTTTGTCAAAATTTCGATTGTTTTTCAAATATTTTTTTCCAAATTATCAATCAGTTCAATCAAATTTCCATAATAACCATCAAAATTTTAATAGCTTGCCAAATTATCAATGAATTGTGTCAATTTTTTATTATTCAGTCAATATTGCGATTATTATTAACGATTAAGTATGTAAATATCTAAGTTTAAAGTGTATTAAGAAACATCAACATGCCAAATTATCAATTAGTTGTGTAAAAATCAAAACTTCTATGTTTGTCAAAATTTCGATTGTTTTTATTGTTTTTCAAATATTTTTTTCCAAATTTTCAATCAGTTTAATCAAATTTCAATAATAACCATCAAAATTTTAATAGCTTGCCAAATTATCAATTAATTGTGTCAATTTTTTATTATTCAGTCAATATTTCGATTATTATTAACGATTAAGTATGTAAATATCTAAATTTAAAGTGTATTAAGAAACACCAACATGCCAAATTATCAATTAGTTGTGTAAAAATCAAAACTTCTATGTTTTGTCAAAATTTCGATTGTTTTTCCAATATTTTTATCCAAATTTTCAATCAGTTCAATCAAATTTCAATAATTACCATCAAAATTTTAATAGCTTGCCAAATTACCAATTCATTGCGTCAATTTTCTATTATTCAGTCAATATTTCGATTATTATTAACGATTAAGTATGTAAATATCTAAATTTAAAGTGTAATAAGAAACATCAACGTGCCAAATTATCAATTAGTTGTGTAAAAATCTAAACTTCTATGTTTTGTCAAAATTTCAATTGTTTTTGCAATATTTTTATCCAAATTTTCAATCAGTTCAATCAAATTTCAATAATAACCATCAAAATTTTAATAGCTTGCCAAATTATCAATTAATTGTGTCAATTTTTTATTATTCAGTCAATATTTCGATTATTATTAACGATTAAGTATGCAAATATCTAAATTTAAAGTGTATTAAGAAACATCAACATGCCAAATTATCAATTAGTTGTGTAAAAATCAAAATGAATGAAATAAAACAATTTTACTTTGTTGCTTCCACTAACACCTTTATTTTACAAAAAATAATTTAGTGACTGCAGTTTCGACTACTTTATAGTCATTGTCAAACTAAGTCTGACTATAAATGACTATAAAGTAGTCGAAACTGCAGTCACTAAATTATTTTTTGTAAAATAAAGGTGTTAGTGGAAGCAACAAAGTAAAATTGTTTTATTTCATTCATTTACCATGTTCCACAAAGTAACGGCTACCAGTATACAGTGTTTAAAAATCAAAACTTCTATGTTTTGTCAATATTTCGATTGTTTTTAAAATATTTTTTTCCAAATTTTCAATCAGTTCAATCAAATTCCAATAATAACCATCAAAATTTTAATAGCTTGCCAAATTATCAATTAATTGTGTCATTTTTTTATTATTCAGTCACTATTTCGATTATTATTAACGATTAAGTATGTAAATATCTAAATTTAAAGTGTACTAAGAAACATCAACATGCCAAATTACCAATTAGTTGTGTAAAAATCAAAACTTCTTTGTTTTGTCAAAATTTCGATTGTTTTTCAAATATTTTTTTCCAAATTTTCAATCAGTTTAGTCAAATTTCAATAACAACCATCAAAATTTTAATAGCTTGCCAAATTATCAATTAATTGTGTCAATTTTTTATTATTCAGTCAATATTTCGATTATTATTAACGATTAAGTATATAAATATCTAAATTTAAAGTGTATATAGAAACATCAACATGCCAAATTATCAATTAGTTGTGTAAAAATCAAAACTTCTATGTTTTGTCAATATTTCGATTGTTTTTCTAATATTTTTTTCCAAATTTTCAATCAGTTCGTTCAAATTTCACTAATAACCACCAAAATTTTAATAGCTTGCCAAATTATCTATTAATTGTGTCAATTATTTTATTATTCAGCCAATATTTCGATTATTATTAACGATTAATTTTGTAAATATCTAAATTTAAAGTGTATTAAGAAACATCAACATGCCAAATTATCAATTAGTTGTGTAAAAATCAAAACTTCTATGTTTTGTCAATATTTCGATTGTTTTTCAAATATTTTTTTCAAAATTTACAATCATTTCAATCAAATTTCAATGATAACCATCAAACTTTTAATAGCTTGCCAACCTATCAATTAATTGTGTCATTTTTTTAATATTCAGTCAATATTTCGATTATTATTAACGATTAATTTTGTAAATATCTAAATTTAAAGTGTATTAAGAAACATCAACATGCCAAATTATCAATTAGTTGTGTAAAAATCAAAACTTCTATGTTTTGTCAATATTTCGATTGTTTTTATTGTTTTTCAAATATTTTTTTCCAAATTTTCAATCAGTTCAATCAAATTCCAATAATAACCATCAAAATTTTAATAGCCTCCCAAATTATCAATTAATTGTGTCATTTTTTTATTATTCAGTCACTATTTCGATTATTATTAACGATTAAGTATGTAAATATCTAAATTTAAAGTGTAATAAGAAACATCAACATGCCAAATTATCAATTAGGTTTGTAAAAATCAAAACTTCTATGTTTTGTCAATATTTCGATTGTTTTTCAAATATTTTTTTCAAAATTTACAATCATTTCAATCAAATTTCAATAATAACCATCAAACTTTTAATAGCTTGCCAACCTATCAATTAATTGTGTCATTTTTTTAATATTCAGTCAATATTTCG
Organism: Othius punctulatus; assembly: GCA_951805005.1. Lineage (NCBI taxonomy): Eukaryota > Metazoa > Arthropoda > Insecta > Coleoptera > Staphylinidae > Othius > Othius punctulatus. The sequence continues at coordinate 3,078,788 of OX638141.1, read as the reverse complement.
ATTATTATTAACGATTAAGTATGTAAATATCTAAATTTAAAGTGTATTAAGAAACATCAACATGCAAAATTATCAATTAGCTGTGTAAAAATCAAAACTTCTATGTTTTGTCAAAATTTCGATTGTTTTTATTGTTTTTCAAATATTTGTTTCCAAATTTTCAATGAGTTCAATCAAATTCCAATAATAACCATCAAAATTTCAATAGCTTGCCAAATTATCAATAAATTGTGTCAATTTTTTATTATTCAGTCAATATTTCGATTATTATTAACGATTAAGTATGTAAATATCTAAATTTAAAGTGTATTAAGAAACATCAACATGCCAAATTATCAATTAGTTGTGTAAAAATCAAAACTTCTATGTTTTGTCATAATTTCGATTGTTTTTATTGTTTTTCCAATATTTTTTTCCAAATTTTCAATCAGTTCAATCAAATTTCAATAATAACCATCAAAATTTTAATAGCCTCCCAAATTATCAATAAATTGTGTCAATTTTTTATTATTCAGTCAATATTTCGATTATTATTAACGATTAAGTATGTAAATATCTAAGTTTAAAGTGTAATAAGAAACATCAACATGCCAAATTATCAATTAGTTGTGTAAAAATCAAAACTTCTATGTTTTGTCAATATATCGATTGTTTTTATTGTTTTTCAAATATTTTTTTCCAAATTTTCAATCAGTTCTGTCAAATTTCAATAATAACCATCAAAATTTTAATAGCTTGCCAAATTATCAATTAATTGTGTCAATTTTTTATTATTCAGTCAATATTTCGATTATTATTAACGATTAAGTATGTAAATATCTAAATTTAAAGTGTATTAAGAAACATCAACATGCCAAATTATCAATTAGTTGTGTAAAAATCAAAACTTCTATGTTTTGTCAATATTTCGATTGTTTTTCAAATATTTTTTTCTAAATTTTCAATCAGTTCTGTCAAAATTCAATAATAACCATCAAAATTTTAATAGCTTGCCAAATTATCAATTAATTGCGTCAATTTTTTATTATTCAGTCAATATTTCGATTATTATTAACGATTAAGTATGTAAATATCTAAATTTAAAGTGTAATAAGAAACATCAACATGCCAAATTATCAATTAGCTGTGTAAAAATCAAAACTTCTATGTTTTGTCAAGATTTCGATTGTTTTTCAAATATTTCTTTCCAAATTTTTAATCAGTACAATCAAATTTTAATAATAACCATCAAAATTTTAATAGCTTGCCATATCATCAATTAATTGTGTCAATGTTTTATTATTTAGTCAATATTTCGATTATTATTAACGATTAAGTATGTAAATAGCTAAATTTAAAGTGTATTAAGAAACATCAACATGCCAAATTATCAATTAGTTGTGTAAAAATCAAAACTTCTATGTTTTGTCAATATTTCGATTGTTTTTATTGTTTTTCAAATATTTTTTTCCAAATTTTCAATCAGTTGAATCAAATTTCAATAATAACCATCAAAATTGTAATAGCTTGCCAAATTATCAATTAATTGTGTCATTTTTTTAATATTCAGTCAATATTTCGATTATTATTAACGATTAAGTATGTAAATATCTAAATTTAAAGTGTATTAAGAAACATCAAAATGCCAAATTATTAATTAGTTGTGTAAAAATCAAAACTTCTATGTTTTGTCAAAATTTCGATTGTTTTTATTGTTTTTCAAATATTTTTTTCCAAATTTTCAATCAGTTCAATCAAATTTCAATAATAACCATCAAAATTTCAATAGCTTGCCAAATTATCAATTAATTGCGTCAATATTTTATTATTCAGTCAATATTTCGATTATTATTAACCATTAAGTATGTAAATATCTAAATTTAAAGTGTAATAAGAAACATCAACATGCCAAATTATCAATTAGTTGTGTAAAAATCAAAACTTCTATGTTTTGTCAATATATCGATTGTTTTTATTGTTTTTCTAATATTTTTTTCCAAATTTTCAACCAGTTCAATCAAATTTCAATAATAACCATCAAAATTTTAATAGCTTGCCAAATTACCAATTAATTGCGTCAATTTTTTATTATTCAGTCAATATTTCGATTATTATTAACGATTAAGTATGTAAATATCTAAATTTAAAGTGTAATAAGAAACATCAACATGCCAAATTATCAATTAGTAGTGTAAAAATCAAAACTTCTATGTTTTGTCAATATTTCGATTGTTTTTATTGTTTTACAAATATTTTCTTCCAAATTTTCAATCAGTTCAATCAAATTTCAATAATAACCATCAAAATTTTAATAGCTTGCCAAATTATCAATTAATTGCGTCAATTTTCTATTATTCAGTCAATATTTCGGTTATTATTAACGATTAAGTATGTAAATATCTAAATTTAAAGTATATTAAGAAACATCAACATGCCAAATTATCAATTAGTTGTGTAAAAACAAAAACTTCTATGTTTTGTCAAAATTTCGATTGTTTTTATTGTTTTTCCAATATTTTTTTCCAAATTTTCAACCTGTTCAATCAAATTTCAATAATAACCATCAAAATTTTAATAGCTTGCCAAATTATCAATTAATTGTGTCAATTGTTTATTATTCAGTCAATATTTCGGTTATTATTAACGATTAAGTATGTAAATATCTAAATTTAAAGTGTATTAAGAATCATCAACATGCCAAATTATCAATTAGTCGTGTAAAAATCAAAACTTCTATGTTTTGTCAATATTTCGATTGTTTTTATGGTTTTTCAAATATGTTTTTCCAAATTTTCAATCAGTTCAATCAAATTTCAATAATAACCATCAAAATTTTAATAGCTTGCCAAATTATCAATTAATTGTGTCAATTTTTTATTATTCAGTCAATATTTCGATTATTATTAATGATTAAGTATGTAAATATCTAAATGTAAAGTGTATTAAGAAACATCAACATGCCAAATTACCAATTAGTTGTGTAAAAATCAAAACTTCTATGTTTTGTCAATATTTCGATTGTTTTTATTGTTTTTCAAATATTTTTATCCCAATTTTCAATCAGTTCAATCAAATTTCAATAATAACCATCAACATTTTAATTGCTTGACAAATTATCAATTAATTGTGTCAATTTTTTTATTATTCAGTCAATATTTCGATTATTATTAACGATTAAGTATGTAAATATCTAAATTTAAAGTGTAATAAGAAACATCAACATGCCAAATTATCAATTAGTTGTGTAAAAATCAAAACTTCTATGTTTTGTCGATATTTCGATTGTTTTTATTGTTTTTCAAATATTTTTTTCCAAATTTTCAATCAGTTCAACCAAATTTCAATAATAACCAACAAAATTTTAATAGCTTGCAAAATTATCAATTAATTGTGCCAATTTTTTATTATGCAGTCAATATTTCGATTATTATTAACGATTAAGTATGTAAATATCTAAATTTAAAGTGTAATAAGAAACATCAACATGCCAAATTATCAATTAGTTATGTGAAACTCAAAACTTCTATGTTTTGTCAATATTTCGATTGTTTTTTAAATATTTTTTTCCAAATTTACAATCAGTTCTGTCAAATTTCAATAATAACCATCAACATTTCAATAGCTTGCCAAATTATCAATTAATTGTCTCAATTTTTTATTATTCAGGCATTATTTCGATTATTATTAACGATTATGTATGTAAATATCTAAATTTAAAGTGTATTAAGAAACATCAACATGCCAAATTATCAATTAGTTGTGTAAAAATCAAAACATCTATGTTTTGTCAATATTTCGATTGTTTTTATTGTTTTTCAAATATTTTTTTTCCAAATTTTCAATCTGTTCTGTCAAATTTCAATAATAACCATCAAAATTTTAATAGCTTGCCAAATTATCAATTAATTGTGTAATTTTTTTAATATTCAGTCAATATTTCGATTATTATTAATGATTAAGTATGCAAATATCTAAATTTAAAGTGTATTAAGAAACATCAACATGCCAAATTATCAATTAGTTGTGTAAAAATCAAAACTTCTATGTTTTGTCAATATATCGATTGTTTTTATTGTTTTTCTAATATTTTTTTCCAAATTTTCAACCAGTTCAATCAAATTTCAATAATAACCATCAAAATTTTAATAGCTTGCCAAATTACCAATTAATTGCGTCAATTTTTTATTATTCAGTCAATATTTCGATTATTATTAACGATTAAGTATGTAAATATCTAAATTTAAAGTGTAATAAGAAACATCAACATGCCAAATTATCAATTAGTAGTGTAAAAATCAAAACTTCTATGTTTTGTCAATATTTCGATTGTTTTTATTGTTTTACAAATATTTTCTTCCAAATTTTCAATCAGTTCAATCAAATTTCAATAATAACCATCAAAATTTTAATAGCTTGCCAAATTATCAATTAATTGCGTCAATTTTCTATTATTCAGTCAATATTTCGGTTATTATTAACGATTAAGTATGTAAATATCTAAATTTAAAGTATATTAAGAAACATCAACATGCCAAATTATCAATTAGTTGTGTAAAAACAAAAACTTCTATGTTTTGTCAAAATTTCGATTGTTTTTATTGTTTTTCCAATATTTTTTTCCAAATTTTCAACCTGTTCAATCAAATTTCAATAATAACCATCAAAATTTTAATAGCTTGCCAAATTATCAATTAATTGTGTCAATTGTTTATTATTCAGTCAATATTTCGGTTATTATTAACGATTAAGTATGTAAATATCTAAATTTAAAGTGTATTAAGAATCATCAACATGCCAAATTATCAATTAGTCGTGTAAAAATCAAAACTTCTATGTTTTGTCAATATTTCGATTGTTTTTATGGTTTTTCAAATATGTTTTTCCAAATTTTCAATCAGTTCAATCAAATTTCAATAATAACCATCAAAATTTTAATAGCTTGCCAAATTATCAATTAATTGTGTCAATTTTTTATTATTCAGTCAATATTTCGATTATTATTAATGATTAAGTATGTAAATATCTAAATGTAAAGTGTATTAAGAAACATCAACATGCCAAATTACCAATTAGTTGTGTAAAAATCAAAACTTCTATGTTTTGTCAATATTTCGATTGTTTTTATTGTTTTTCAAATATTTTTATCCCAATTTTCAATCAGTTCAATCAAATTTCAATAATAACCATCAAAATTTTAATAGCTTGCCAAATTATCAATTAATTGTGTCAATTTTTTATTATTCAGTCAATATTTCGATTATTATTAACGATTAAGTATGTAAATATCTAAATTTAAAGTGTAATAAGAAACATCAACATGTCAAATTATCAATTAGTTGTGGAAAAATCAAAACTTCTATTTCGATTGTTTTTATTAACTTTTTCAAATTTCATATCAGTTCTGTCTGTATTTTCAATAATAACTATCGAAATTTCAGCTTGCCAAATTTTATTATTCAGTTATTCAGTTATTCAGTCAATATTTCGATTATTAATGATTAAGTCTGCGAATTACTAAAATCAAAGTTTAATTTTGTTATTGATATTCTCACTATCAATAATACTACTACTAATATTGCAATAAAATAACTGATTTTTCCTGTATTCCTGTAAAGTCCTCATTTACTCGCCAGTAAATGTTGAGGTCAGTAAAGTATTGATTACATCAGTACAGTGATGTTATTAAAGTGCTGATTTTGTCTGCATCATATTTATTTTGCCATAAATGTGCTGATTTCTCTAGTGAAATACAAATTACTTTGCCAGAAAAGTGCTGATGTCTCAAGTAAAATACAAATTTACTGATTACGTTACTGATTATATTAGTGATTTTGTTAATAAAGTGCTGATTTTGTCAGTAAAGTATTAATTATATCAGCAAACTGAACTTTTGGCAAGTTGCTGATTTTGTTAATGTACGAGGAGAAATCAAATAATAAATGAGATAATTGCCATCTTTGTAAGATGGTAGGCAACACATAATGCATCATGACTATTCATAACCTCAGAATTTTGTCGTGATTTCGAAAGTGGTGACTTATTTTCTACCATGTTTGTTGTGATTTCAAGACAATTCAGTGCTCAGTGTCAGACTATATCATGTTTTCTTCACTTAAAAGATGCGAAACCAGCAGATTATTCAGAGGATGCAGTAGTAAAAAGGTAATAATGTTTTTAACAGCAGCAGGATATATGAGTTGATAATCGTTTTCAAATCTGTACATCCCTCATATACAGATTTATTGACGATACTAATACCATTATGTGATTTGGACAATATCGTATTAATTTTGTCAGAAAAGTGTCTTTTTGTTATTATGACTTTGTTATAATCACTTTGTTTTTGTATTTTTTTTTTGTTTCATCCTAATGGATGAAACTATACATGACGCCATCTTGTTAAGATGGTAGGTAATACAGAAAGCGTCATGACTATTCATAACCTCAGAATTTTGTCGAGATTTCGAAAGTGGTGATTTACTTTCTACCGTGTTTGTTGTGATTTTAAGACAATTCAGTGTTCAGTGTCAGACTATATCACGTTTTCTTCACTCAGAGGATGCGAAATCAGCAGATTATTCAGAGGATGCAGTAGTAATAAGGTAAAAATGGTTCTAACAGTAGCAGGATATATGAGTTGATAATCGTTTTGAAATCTGTATATCCCTCATGTACAGATTTAATTACAATACTAATATCATTATGTGATTTTGTTAATTTTCGTTTGAACAACAATAAAACGTAAGACAATCGTTTTATTTTTGTCAGAAAAGTATTCATTTGTTATTGTGACTTTGTCATAATCGCTTTTGTTTCATCGTAATGGATGAAACTATACATTACAACTATAACCATTCTTTGTTTTTGTTAGAAAGGTATTTATTTTGATGGCAAAGTTCTGATTTTTCACATTTTTTGTGCCATTGCGAATTGTTGATACAATAGTATCCATAGAAACTGAACCACGATCAAAGATAATCCACAATAGTACAACTGAGGTTCAGTTGTACGATCGTGAATCATCTTTGACCATGGTTCAGTTAGTAGGATACAATTGTTTAAACAATGGTATCTTTAGAAACTGAACCTCGATCAAAGATAATTCACAATTGTACAACTGAGGATCAGTTGTACGATCGTGGATCATTTTTGACCGTGGTTCAGTTGCCTAAGATACAATTGTTTAAACAATGGTATCCTTAGAAACTGAACCAATATCAAAGATAATTCACAATTGTACAACTGAGGATCAGTTGTATGATCGTGGATCATTTTTGACCTGGTTCAGTTGCCTAGGATACAATTGTTAAAACAATTATATCCTTAGAAACTGAATCAAGATCAAAGATAACTCACTATCGTAAAACTGGGCCTGAGCCTTACTACTAATATTGTTCTAAAGAGTTCTGATTTCTCTACTAAAGTATATATTTTAGTGTTGATATTGTTGTAAAGTATTGATGTTACCAGAAAAGTACTGATTTGTCCACTAAAATATGGTTTTCGTTGCAGTACTAATTACACCAGTAGCGTGATTTTGTCAGTAAAGTATAATTTGATATAAGTATTAAATCAGTACAGTAATATTATTGGTAAAGTGCTGATGTCCATTAAATATTCATTTTGTTAGCAGAGTACTGATTTCTCTACTAAAGTATAGATTTTAGTGCTGATATTGCTGTAAAGTATTGATGTTACCAGAAAAGTACTGATTTTTCTAGTAAAATATTGTTTTCGTTGCAATACAAATTACATCAGTAGCGTGATTTTGTCAGTAAAGTATAATTTGATATACGTATTAAATCAGTACAGTAATATTATTGGTAAAGTGTCGATGTCCATTAATTATTCATTTTGTTAGCAGAGTACTGATTTCTCTACTAAAGTATAGATTTTAGTGCTGATATTGTTGTAAAGTATTGATGTTACCAGAAAAATACTGATTTGTCTAGTAAAGTATTGTTTTCGTTGCAATACTAATTACATCAGTAGCGTGATTTTGTCAGTAAAGTATAATTTAATATAAGTATCAAATTAGTACAGTAATATCATTGGTAAAGTGCTGAAGTCCATTAAATATTCATTTTGTTAGCAGAGTACTGATTTCTCTACTAAAGTATAGATTTTAGTGCTAATATTGTTGTAAAGTATTGATGTTACCAGTAAAGTACTGATTTTTCTTGTAAAATATTATTTTCGTTGCAATACAAATTACATCAGTAGCGTGATTTTGTCAGTAAAGTATAATTTGATATAAGTATTAAATCAGTACAGTAATATTATTGGTAAAGTGCTGATGTCCATTAAATATTCATTTTGTTAGCAGAGTACTGATTTATCTACGAAAGTATAGATTTTAGTGCTGATATTGTTGTAAAGTATTGATGTTACCAGAAAAGTACTGATTTGTCTAGTAAAATATGGTTTTCGTTGCAATACTAATTACATCAGTAGCGTGATTTTGTCAGTAAAGTATACTTTGATATAAGTATTAAATCAGTACAGTAATATTATTGGTAAAGTGCTGATGTCCATTAAATATTCATTTTGTTAGCAGAGTACTGATTTCTCTACTAAAGTATAGATTTTAGTGCTGATATTGTTGTAAAGTATTGATGTTACCAGAAAAGTACTGATTTTTCTAGTAAAATATTGTTTTCGTTGCAATACAAATTACATCAGTAGCGTGATTTTGTCAGTAAAGTATACTTTGATATAAGTATTAAATCAGTACAGTAATATTATTGGTAAAGTGCTGATGTCCATTAAATATTCATTTTGTTAGCAGAGTACTGATTTCTCTACTTAAGTATAGATTTTAGTGCTAATATTGTTGTAAAGTATTGATGTTACCAGAAAAGCTACTGATTTTTCTAGTAAAATATTGTTTTCGTTGCAATACAAATTACATCAGTAGCGTGATTTTGTCAGTAAAGTATAATTTGATGTAAGTATTAAATCAGTACAATAATATTATTGGTAAAGTGCTGATGTCCATTAACTATTCATTTTGTTAGCAGAGTACTGATAAACTAGACTACTAAAGAATAGACTACTAAAGTATAGATTTTAGTGCTAATATTGTTGTAAAGTATTGATGTTACCAGAAAAGTACTGATTTGTCTACTAAAATATTGTTTTCGTTGCAATACTAATTACATCAGTAGCGTGATTTTGTCAGTAAAGTATAATTTGATATAAGTATTAAATCAGTACAGTAATATTATTGGCAAAGTGCTGATGTCCATTATATATTCATTTTGTTAGCAGAGTACTGATTTCTCTACTAAAGTATAGATTTTAGTGCTGATATTGTTGTAAAGTATTGATGTTACCAGAAAAATACTGATTTGTCTAGTAAAGTATTGTTTTCGTTGCAATACTAATTACATCAGTAGCGTGATTTTGTCAGTAAAGTATAATTTGATATACGTATTAAATCTGTACAGTAATATTATTGGTAAAGTGCTGATGCCCATTAAATATTCATTCTGTTAGAAGAGTACTGATTTCTCTACTAAAGTATAGATTTTAGTGCTGATATTGTTGTAAAGTATTGATGTTACCAAAAAAGTACTGATTTGTCCACCAAAATATTGTTTTCGTTGCAATACTAATTACATCAGTAGCGTGATTTTATCAGTAAAGCATACTTTGATATAAGTATTAAATCAGTACAGTAATATTATTGGTAAAGTGCTGATGTCCATTAAATATTCATTTTGTTAGCAGAGTACTGATTTATCTACTAAAGTATAGATTTTAGTGCTAATATTGTTGTAAAGTATTGATGTTACCAGAAAAGTACTGATTTTTCTACTAACATATTGTTTTCGTTGCAATACTAATTACATCAGTGGCGTGATTTTGTCAGTAAAGTATACTTTGATTTAAGGATTAAATCAGTACAGTAATATTATTGGTAAAGTGCTGATGTCCATTAAATATTCATTTTGTTAGCAGAGTACTGATTTCCCTACTAAAGTATAGATTTTGGTGCTAATATTGTTGTAAAGTATTGCTGTTACCAGAAAAGTACTGATTTTTCTAGTAAAATATTGTTTTCGTTGCAATACAAATTACATCAGTAGCGTGATTTTGTCAGTAAAGTATACTTTAATATAAGTATTAAATCACTACAGTAATATTATTGGTAAAGTGCTGATGTCCATTAAATATTCATTTTGTTAGCAGAGTACTGATTTCTCTACTAAAGTATAGATTTTAGTGCTAATATTGTTGTAAAATATTGATGTTACCAGAAAAGTACTGATTTTTCTAGTAAAACATTGTTTTCGTTGCAATACAAATTACATCAGTAGCGTGATTTTGTCAGTAAAGTATACTTTGATATAAGTATTAAATCAGTACAGTAATATTATTGGTAAAGTGCTGATGTCCATTAAATATTAATTTTGTTAGCAGAGTACTGATTTCTCTACTAAAGTATAGATTTTAGTGCTAATATTGTGGTAAAGTATTGATGTTACCAGAAAAGTACTGATTTTTTTAGTAAAATATTGTTTTCGTTACAATACAAATTACATCAGTAGCGTGATTGTGTCAGTAAAGTATAATTTGATATAAGTATTAAATCAGTACAGTAATATTATTGGTAAAGTGCTGATGTCCATTAAATATTCATTCTGTTAGAAGAGTACTGATTTCTCTACTAAAGTATAGATTTTAGTGCTAATATTGTTGTAAAGTATTGATGTTACCAGAAAAGTACTGATTTTTCTAGTAAAACATTGTTTTCGTTGCAATACAAATTACATCAGTAGCGTGATTTTGTCAGTAAAGTATACTTTGATATAAGTATTAAATCAGTACAGTAATATTATTGGTAAAGTGCTGATGTCCATTAAATATTAATTTTGTTAGCAGAGTACTGATTTCTCTACTAAAGTATAGATTTTAGTGCTAATATTGTTGTAAAGTATTGATGTTACCAGTAAAGTACTGATTTTTCTTGTAAAATATTATTTTCGTTGCAATACAAATTACATCAGTAGCGTGATTTTGTCAGTAAAGTATAATTTGATATAAGTATTAAATCAGTACAGTAATATTATTGGTAAAGTGCTGATGTCCATTAAATATTCATTTTGTTAGAAGAGTACTGATTTCTCTACTAAAGTATAGATTTTAGTGCTAATATTGTTGTAAAGTATTGATGTTACCAGAAAAGTACTGATTTGTCTAGTAAAGTATTGTTTTCGTTGCAATACTAATTACATCAGTAGCGTGATTTTGTCAGTAAAGCATACTTTGATATAAGTATTAAATCAGTACAGTAATATTATTGGTAAAGTGCGGATGTCCATTAAATATTCATTTTGTTAGCAGAGTACTGATTTCTCTACTAAAGTATAGATTTTAGTGCTAATATTGTTGTAAAGTATTGATGTTACTAGACAAGTACTGATTTGTCTAGTAAAGTATTGTTTTCGTTGCAATACTAATTACATCAGTAGCGTGATTTTGTCAGTAAAGTATACTTTGATATAAGTATTAAATCAGTACAGTAATATTATTGGTAAAGTGCTGATGTCCATTAAATATTCATTTTGTTAGAAGAGTACTGATTTCTCTACTAAAGTATAGATTTTAGTGCTAATATTGTTGTAAAGTATTGATGTTACTAGACAAGTACTGATTTGTCTAGTAAAGTATTGTTTTCGTTGCAATACTAATTACATCAGTAGCGTGATTTTGTCAGTAAAGTATACTTTGATATAAGTATTAAATCAGTACAGTAATATTATTGGTAAAGTGCGGATGTCCATTAAATATTCATTTTGTTAGCAGAGTACTGATTTCTCTACTAAAGTATAGATTTTAGTGCTAATATTGTTGTAAAATATTGATGTTAGCAGAAAAGTACTGATTTGTCTAGTGAAGTATTGTTTTCGTTGCAATACTAATTACATCAGTAGCGTGATTTTGCCAGTAAAGTATACTTTGATATAAGTATTAAATCAGTACAGTAATATTATTGGTAAAGTGCTGATGTCCATTAAATATTCATTTTGTTAGCAGAGTACTGATTTCTCTACTAAAGTATAGATTTTAGTGCTGATATTGTTATAAAGTATTGATGTTACCAGAAAAGTACTGATTTTTCTAGTAAAGTAGTGCTTTCGTTGCAATACTAATTACATCAGTAGAGTGATTTTGTCAGTAAAGTATAATTTGATATAAGTATTAAATCAGCACAGTAATATTATTAGCCAAGTGCTGATGCCCATTAAATATTTATTTTGTTAGCAGAGTACTGATTTCTCTACTAAAGTATAGATTTTAGTGCTAATATTGTTGTAAAGTATTGATGTTACCAGAAAAGTACTGATTTGTCTAGTAAAGTATGGTTTTCGTTGCAATACTAATTACAACAGTAGCTTGATTTTGTCAGTAAAGTATAATTTGATATAAGTATTAAATCAGTACAGTAATATTATTGGTAAAGTGCTGATGTCCATTAAATATTCATTTTCTTAGCAGAGTACTGATTTCTCTACTAAAGTATTGATTTTAGTGCTAATATTGTTGTAAAGTATTGATGTTACCAGAAAAGTACTGATTTGTCTACTAAAGTATTGTTTTCGTTGCAATACTAATTACATCAGTAGCGTGATTCTGTCAGTAAAGTATAATTTGATATAAGTATTAAATCAGTACAGTAATATTATTGGTAATGTGCTGATGTCCATTAAATTTTCATTTTGTTAGCAGAGTACTGATTTCCCTACTAAAGTATAGATTTTAGTGCTGATATTGTTGTAAAGTATTGATGTTACCAGAAAAGTACTGATTTGTCTAGTAAAGTATTGTTTTCGTTGCAATACTAATTACATCAGTAGCGTGATTTTGTCAGTAAAGTATAATTTGATATAAGTATTAAATCAGTACAGTAATATTATTGGTAAAGTGCTGATGTCCATTAAATATTCATTTTGTTAGCAGAGTACTGATTTCTCTACTAAAGTATTGATTTTAGTGCTAATATTGTTGTAAAGTATTGATGTTACCAGAAAAGTACTGATTTGTCCACTAAAACATGGTTTTCGTTGCAATACTAATTACATCAGTAGCGTGACTTTGTCAGTAAAGTATAATTTGATATAAGTATTAAATCAGTACAGTAATATTATTGGCAAAGTTCTGATGTCTATTAAATATTCATTTTGTTAGCAGAGTACTGATTTCTCTACTAAAGTATAGATTTTAGTGCTGATATTGTTGTAAAGTATTGATGTTACCAGAAAAGTACTGATTTTTCTAGTAAAATATTGTTTTCGTTGTAATACAAATTACATCAGTAGCGTCATTTTGTCAGTAAAGTATACTTTGATATAAGTATTAAATCGGTACAGTAATATTATTGGTAAAGTGCTGATGTCCATTAAATATTCATTTTGTTAGCAGAGTACTGATTTCTCTACTAAAGTATAGATATTAGTGCTAATATTGTGTAAAGTATTGATGTTACCAGAAAAGTACTGATTTTTCTAGTAAAATATTGTTTTCGTTACAATACAAATTACATCAGTAGCGTGATTGTGTCAGTAAAGTATACTTTGATATAAGTATTAAACCAGTACAGTAATATTATTGGTAAAGTCCTGATGCCCATTAAATATTCATTTTGTTAGCAGAGTACTGATTTCCCTACTAAAGTATAGATTTTAGTGCTGATATTGTTGTAAAGTGTTGATGTTACCAGAAAAGTACTGATTTTTCTAGTAAAATATTGTTTTCGTTGCAATGCAAATTACATCAGTAGCATGATTTTGTCAGTAAAGTATAATTTGATATAAGTATTAAATCAGTACAGTAATATTATTGGTAAAATGCTGATGTCCATTAACTATTCACTTTGTTAGCAGAGTACTGATTTATCTACTAAAGTATGGATTTTAGTGCTGATATTGTTGTAAAGTATTGATGTTACCAGAAAAGTACTGATTTGTTTAGTAAAATATTGTTTTCGTTGTAATACAAATTACATCAGTAGCGTGATTTTGTCAGTAAAGTATACTTTGATATAAGTATTAAATCAGTACAGAAATATTATTGGTAAAGTGCTGATGTCCATTAAATATTCATTTTGTTAGCAGAGTACTGATTTCTCTACTTAAGTATAGATTTTAGTGCTAATATTGTTGTAAAGTATTGATGTTACCAGAAAAGCTACTGATTTTTCTAGTAAAATATTGTTTTCGTTGCAATACAAATTACATCAGTAGCGTGATTTTGTCAGTAAAGTATACTTTGATATAAGTATTAAATCAGTACAGAAATATTATTGGTAAAGTGCTGATGTCCATTAAATATTCATTTTGTTAGCAGAGTACTGATTTCTCTACTTAAGTATAGATTTTAGTGCTAATATTGTTGTAAAGTATTGATGTTACCAGAAAAGCTACTGATTTTTCTACTAAAATATTGTTTTCGTTGCAATACAAATTACATCAGTAGCGTGATTTTGTCAGTAAAGTATAATTTGATATAAGTATTAAATCAGTACAATAATATTATTGGTAAAGTGCTGATGTCCATTAACTATTCATTTTGTTAGCAGAGTACTGATAAACTAGACTACTAAAGAATAGACTACTAAAGTATAGATTTTAGTGCTAATATTGTTGTAAAGTATTGATGTTACCAGAAAAGTACTGATTTGTTTAGTAAAATATTGTTTTCGTTGCAATACTAATTACATCAGTAGCGTTATTTTGTCAGTAAAGTATACTTTGATATAAGTATTAAATCAGTACAGTAATATTATTGGTAAATTGCTGATGTCCATTAAATATTCATTTTGTTAGTAGAGTACTGATTTCTCTACTAAAGTATAGATTTTAGTGCTGATATTGTTGTAAAGTATTGATGTTACCAAAAAAGTACTGATTTGTATTGTTTTCGTTGCAATACTAATTACATCAGTAGCGTGATTTTGTCAGTAAACTATACATTGATATAAGTATTAAATCAGTACAGTAATATTATTGGTAGAGTGCTGATGTCCATTAAATATTCATTTTGTTAGCAGAGTACTGATTTATCTATTAAAGTATAGATTTTAGTGCTAATATTGTTGTAAACTATTGATGTTACCAGAAAAGTACTGATTTGTATAGTAAAATATTGTTTTCGTTGCAATACTAATTACATCAGTAGCGTGATTTTGTCAGTAAAGTATGCTTTGATATAAATATTAAATTAGTACAGTAATATTATTGGTAAAGTGCTGATGTCGATTAAATATTCATTTTGTTAGCAGAGTACTGATTTCTCTACTTAAGTATAGATTTTAGTGCTGATATTGTTGTAAAGTATTGATGTTACCAGAAAAGTACTGATTTTTCTAGTAAAATATTGTTTTCGTTGCAATACTAATTACATCAGTAGCGTGATTTTGTCAGTTAAGTATAATTTGATATAAGTATTAAATCAGTACAGTAATATCATTGGTAAAGTGCTGATGTCCATTAAATATTCATTTTGTTAGCAGAGTACTGATTTATCTTCTAAAGTATGGATTTTAGTGCTGATATTGTTGTAAAGTATTGATGTTACCAGAAAAGTACTGATTTGTCTAGTAAAGTATTGTTTTCGTTGCAATACTAATTACATCAGTAGCGTAATTTTGTCAGTAAAGTATAATTTGATATAAGTATTAAATCAGTACAGTTATATTATTGGTAAAGTGCTGATGTCCATTAAATATTCATTTTGTTAGCAGAGTACTGATTTCTCTACTAAAGTATAGATTTTAGTGCCAATATTGTTGTAAAGTATTGATGTTACCAGAAAAGTACTGATTTGTCTAGTAAAGTAGAGATGCAAGATAAGATTTGTTAAATCAGTATATTTTATTGATCCATGCTTCTCATTATGATTTCGTTGCTGATTTTGTATTTCAACCACATTACAAATGCATAATGCATTGAGTCAATACAAATGGATGCAAACATTTTCAAATGATTGCCTCATTTTCTGATTCACTGAATTACCCTAAGAAAAACTATGTTTATTGTTATGGTTGTAAATTATGGACTTCTAAAAGCAAAAAAGGATTTATATTATCAAACAGTCAACATCTATTTATCTAACTGCGAAAAGAGAGAATTAAATAATGCGGAGTTTAGCATCCAAATCACGTTCAAAACTATACCTTCATTGTGTAATTTCCCAAGTGAGTAATAATAAGCAAGTTATAAAGATTGCCAACGAGATAAAACTTGTATCTCTAATCGTGACACGGAGTAAATTACAACGGGGAAAATCGACCCAGTTACAGAAGTGACAATATTAATTAACGCTGTAACATTAACTCAGCAGATTTTCTTTTGGAAAAAATTGGAAAAATTAAAATTTTGGTATTTACTTCTAAAGTTTCTTAAATCAATATACACCAGCAATGACAGACAAATGACTCTAAGCAAGCAATGATAAACTAAAACAAATGACTCTAGAAACAAAAAGTTTTTTTTTAATGATTCATTATCACAGTGGCTTATTTTATACAATAATGCATAAAAAATATTTCTATCTTGATTTCCAAATTGTATAATTTGTATTGCAAAATTCAAAATCATAGTACCTTATTTTATACAAAAATGCATAAAAAATATTTCTATGTTGATTTGCAAATTGTATAATTTGTATTGCAAAATTCAAAATCACAGTGCCTTATTTTATACAAAAATGCATAAAAATTATTTCTATGTTGATTTCCAAATTGTATAATTCGTATTGTAAAAATCAAAATTAAATGCTATTACATGCTATTACTGTAAAACAAAACATAATCGGCGAATTTTAAATCTGCGAACTCGAAGCTCAAATGATGTGAATTCTATACCCCAAATTTCAAATTGTTAGCTTGAAAGATAACGTCAAAAAACGTCTGATTTTTCGTGGTGAGCCACCCTGTATATTATTACCCTTTTATAATCACCGGACTAATTACGTTAATTTTACTTGACTAATTAATTAGTAGCTCTTTGTTAAAAATACAATCGCAAAAATTTTCGCAATTTTACACATTAATAACAAAATTTTAATTAACCAACTAATTTTCAACACCGTACTTTATTATCTCTATATTTAGGGTCCGCTTCAGTACGTATTTGTTTGTTTGCTTTCAATTAAGCCAATGTGTTAGCGGTTCAGAGTATGAATATGTAATTGGAATTGGGCCCTTTTGCCATAGTTTGATTCACATTTATAATTTTGTACTTCGTGATGAACTGCTAATTCGTAATTGATGTACTCTTATGCAATGAGACATACGAGTATTATTTTCGTTGTAAAGATTGTGCATTAATTTAGAAAATTTCTCACTTCTCAAAAAGGATTTTCTTTGTTCTTGCGAATGGCCCCTTGAAAATCACGAGTAACCCTAACCTAACCCTGACCCTAACCTAACCTAGCCTAGATTTATTATAATAATTATCACAATAATTATCATTTATTTCCCTAAAACAACATACATTGTAGTGGATGTATCAAATAAAAAATATAAATGATAAGTTACTCATAAATAAAAAATAATATTTTTTTTTTCCAACGAAAATTTCATTAGTTTATATTATAATTACATTGTTTCACAAATAATTAGAATGTATAGGCGGAAAGACCGCAGGTCGATAGCCAATAAAATATTGTTACTATTACTAAAAAATAATATTATTTTATTGTTTTAAAAATCGATGAATCTATAACAAAAATATATCAAAATATTAATAGGTTGAGAAAGTTCCATTAGCAAAATTTGAAATTGTCAGGCAGCCAACTTCTGTATAGATCGTGAACTGTCTAAACTTAATCAACATAAAGGCGATAAAATACCCCCTCTACCTAAATTTTAAACCGGATGTTGGGAACACTGCAATACAGACAAAGTAAAGCCTAATGAACTTGACCGAAAGGGTCGACATTTACCAGAGAATTCGTTTAGTTTTATGACTGAAAATGGTTATTCAGGTCACTCACAAACCAATAAGGTCGAAATTCGTAACTCACCCAATGCTTCGATTTCTCGATGGGGGCCCCAAAATTAATGCCCCTGTGTGCACACAAAGGCGTTCCCTTCGCGGATTATATGGGGGTGAGAAACTAAAGGGCCATCAAGTAAATTGAAACGGCGAAGCTGATTAACTAAACAATGTATTTGTAAAAATACAAATACAAATATTTGTAAAAATATTTGTAAAACCGAAGATTCCAATTCCAATTCCAAATAGTGAATACAGTTTTCACAATAAGCCAATATTAGGAAAGAACGAATTTTTAAAATTAGATATTTTAAACAATAATTTATAAAAACCTATGAAGTGGATAATACACTACTCAAAAGTATTATCGCACATTCAAATTTTATCATTATTAATTTTTTTGTTGTCGGTGGGATTCGGTAGAAAAGAAAAAAGGAAAAAAATGCAATAATTATTTTGAGTAGTGTAGTATATTATTTAACGAACATATAATGTATGCTATTCATCAATTTTTCAAAGAATATACCTTCAGGCATACTGTATCCAAATCTGGCATACAATTTTCAAAATATCCATCAATCAATTTTTCAGAAATTTCTGTGACAGATATAACGATACCTGTCAAGTGGGAAACTTATCTGTTCGATTTTCTCACTTAATTTCTGCACAACTTTCATCAAATTTTCAAAGGATATATCTTTAGGTATACTGTATTCAAATCTGGCATAAAATATTCATTAGCCAAATTTTCAGAAATTTCTGAGACAGATATAACGATACCTGTCAAGTGGGAAAGCTATCTTTTCGATTATCTCACTTAATTTCTTCACAACTTTCATCAAATTTTCAGAGGAATATCTTCAGGCATACTGTATCCAAATCTGGCATAAAATTTTCAAAATATCCATCAGACAATTTTTCAGAACTTTCTGTGCCAGATATAACGATACCCGTCAAGTGGGAAAGTTATCTGTTCGATTTTCTCACTTAATTTCTTCACAACTTTCATCAAATTTTCAGAGGATACATCTTTAGGTATACTGTATTCAAATCTGGCATAAAATATTCATTAGACAAGTTTTCAGAAATTTCAGGGACAGATATAACGATACCTGTCAAGTGGGAAAGTTATCTTATCGATTTTCTCACTTAGTTTCTTCACAAATTTCATCAAATTGTCAGAGGATATATCTTCAGGCACACTGTATCCAAATCTGGCATACAATTTTCAAAATATCCATCAGACAATTTTTCAGAAATTTCTGTGGCAGATATAACGATATCTGTGAAGTGAGAAAGTTATCTGTTCCATTTTCTCACTTAATTTTTTCATAACTTTCATCAAATTTTCAGAGGATATATCTTCAGGCATACTGTATCCAAGTCTGGCATAAAATTTTCAAAATATCCATCAGACAATTTTTCAGAAATTTCTGTGGCCGATAAAACGATACCTGTCAAGTGGGAAAGTTATCTGTTCGATTTTCTCACTTACTTTCTTCACAACTTTCATCAAATTTTCAGAGGATATATCTTTAGGCATACTGTATCCAAAACTGGCATAAAATTTTCAAAATATCCATCAGACAATTTTTCAGAAATTTCTGTGGCAGATATAACGATACCTGTCAAGTGGGAAAGCTATCTGTTCGATTTTCTCACTTAATTTCTTCAGAACTTTCATCCATTTTTTAGAGGATATATCTTCAGGCATACTGTATCCAAATCTGGCATAAAATTTGCAAAATATCCATCAGACAATTTTTCAGAAATTTCTGTGGCAGATATAACGATACCTGTCAAGTGGGAAAGTTATCTGTTCGATTTTCTCACTTAATTTATTCACAACTTTCATCAAATATTCAGAGGATATATCTTCAGGCATACTGTATCCAAATCTGGCATAAAATTTGCAAAATATCCATCAGACAAATTTTCAGAAATTTCAGTGACAGATATATCGATACCTGTCAAGTGGGAAAGTTATCTGTTCGATTTTCTCACTTAATTTCTTCACAACTTTCATCAAATTTTCAGAGGATATATCTTTAGGCATACTGTATCCAAATGTGGCATAAAATATTCAAAATATCCTACAGACAATTTTTTAGGAATTTCTGTGACAGATATAACGATACCTGTCAAGTGGGAAAGTTATCTGTTCGATTTTCGCACTTAATTTCTTCACAACTTTCATCAAATTTTCAGAGGATATATCTTTAGGTATACTGTATTCAAATCTGGCATAAAATATTTATTAGACAAATTTTCAGAAATTTCAGAGACAGATATATCGATACCTGTCAAGTGGGAAAGTTATCTGTTCGATTTTCTCACTTAATTTCTTCACAACTTTCATCAAATTTTCAGAGGATATATCCTCAGGCATACTGTATCCAAATCTGGCATAAAATTATCAAAATATCCATTAGACAATTTTTCAGTAATTTCAGTGAGAGATATAACGATACCTGTCAAGTGGGAAAGTTATCGGTTCGATTTTCTCACTTAATTTCTTCACAACTTTCATCAAATTTTCAGAGGATATATCTTCAGGCATACTGTATTTAAATCTAGGATTCAATTTTCAAAATATCCATCAGACAATTTTTCAGAAATTTCTGTGACAGATATAACGATACCTGTCAAGTGGGAAAGTTATCTGTTCGATTTTCTCACTTATTTTCTTCACAACTTTCATCAAATTTTCAGAGGATATATCTTCAGGCATACTGTATCCAAATCTGGCATTAAATTTTCAAAATATCCATCAGACAATTTTTCAGAAATTTCAGTGACAGATATATCGATACCAGTCAAGTAGGAAAGTTATCTGTTCTATTTTCTCACTTAATTTCTTCACAACTTTCATCAGATTTTCAGAGGATATATCTTCAGGCATACTGTATCCAAATCTGGCATAAAATTTTCAAAATATCCATCAGACAATTTTTCAGAAATTTCTGTGAGAGATATAACGATACCTGTCAAGTGGGAAAGTTATCTGTTCGATTTTATCACTTAATTTCTTCACATCTTTCATCAAATTTTCAGAGGATATATATTCAGGCATGCTGTATCCAAATCTGGCATAAAAGTTTTAAAATATGTGTCAGACAATTTTTCAGAAATTTCTGTGATAGATATAACGATACCTGTTAAGTGGGAAAGTTATCTGTTCGATTTTCTCACTTAATTTCTTCACAACTTTCATGAAATTTTCAGAGAATATATCTTTAGGCATACTGTATCCAAATCTGGCATAAAATTTTAAAAATATCCATCAGACAATTTTTCAGTAATTTCAGTGACTGATATAACGATACCTGTTAATATGTTCGATTTTCTCACTTAATTTCTTCACAACTTTCATCAAATTTTCAGAGGATATATCTTCAGGCATACTGTATCCAAATCTGGCATAAAATTTTCAAAATATCCATTACACAATTTTTCAGAAATTTCAGTGAGAGATATAACTATACCTGTCAAGTAGGAAAGTTATCTGTTCGATTGTCTCACTTAATTTCTTCACAACTTTCATAAAATTTTCAGAGGATATATCTTCAGGCATACTGTATCCAAATCTGGCATATAATTTTCAAAATATCCATCAGACAATTTTTCAGAAATTAGTGTGGCAGATATAACGATACCTGTCAAGTGGGAAAGTTATCTGTTCGATTTTCTCACTTATTTACTTCATAACCTTGGGATATTGGAGGATATATATTGGTATAAGGTGAAGCTATTTGGTGATTTTCGACTTTTCGCCAAAAATCGACATTTTTCCATACATTTGCCTTGAAATTTCGTGAAATTTTTTTTTGCTTCAGAAAATTTTGAAAAAAATCTCACAGACTACTTATCACCAACTTAAGCGCGTGGGCTAGTTAGTTTTGACAAGAAAAAATTATTTCTGCCACTTTGGTCGCCCAGAAGTGCGCCGATTGTCTTTACATTGGCTCTTATGGGAACGGAACAGTGCCAGTTGTCCCGGCCCTCGGTTTCGGAGGTGCGCTCAGTTTATCGCCCATTACTTGGTTCACAGAGGTGACAGAAGTTTTTTTCTTGCACCATTCTACTCGGGAATAATGTGGGATTATCACCTACAAAGTTGAAGAAAATCCATAAACAGATAGGCAGCTAGCCTCGTTCTGAAGTTGGTCGAGTTTCGGTGGCTCAAAATGAAATGTTCACTTTGCCGGCGGATTGTAAAATAAATATTTTTTTTATAGCGCTGAAATTTTGACATGTTATTCTCCCATTCATTGGGAACATTTTGGTATAAGGTGAAGTTATTTGGAGATTTTTGAGTTTTCGCCAAAAATCGATAGTTTTCCATAATAAATTGAAATTTCGCGAATTTTTTTTTGCTTCAGAAAGTTTTGAAAAAAATCACACAGGCTATTTATGACCTAATAAATTGCGTGTGCTAGTTAGTTTTACGAGAAAAACATTAGTGTCTGTAGTATGATTCTAAATTCTAAGTATGAAAATTTGATTACAAAATGTAGTGTTTTCATAACAATGTTTTCATACGAATCTCTTAGCATATGAGTTAACATAGAATGTCACAATATAAATTTTTGTAAATGCATTAAGATTCTAAATATGGAGATTTTATTACAAAATCTGGTGTTGTTTTCTAAAGCAATGTTTTCACATATTTTTTGCTTGTGAGTTAATATACCAAACTAAACTGTTATTATTGATTAGGAACAGGATAAAAATATTAAAATAAAATGATAAAGGGAACGTAGAAAGAAAAACAACATCATGAATATTTTATTGAAAAACCTTTTAAACGTGTCTTGAATTTTCACAAATTTCTTATGAAATTTTAACCTCTGAAGGAGACTTAATAAATTTGGCATTAAATATAAAAATTGTGAAAGAATCTTTCATAATTCGTCCTTAATCATGATATTTGGCATGAATCTTACCAATTCTAGCAAGAAAATGTCTGAATTTGTCTTCAATCTAGAATCGATGGAACAGTATTCCTAAATTGTGATGACAACTTAATCTTAATTGAGAAAATCTGCCAAAAAGAAAAACCATTAAAATCTAAAAAAGCCAGAAAATTGCATTTTTTTAAAGCAAAATTGAAATTTTTTTGAAAGCAAAATTGTTTATTTTTTAAATCCTTTAAAATCTAAAATAAATGAAAACCTTGACAACACGCCAGACAATTGCAATTTATTAAAACAAAATTGATTTTTTTTCAAGCAAAATAGAAAATTTTTAAAAGCAAAATTAAACATTTTTACGTAAGAGCTAGAGCTAGACCTAAGAGCTTTACAAAGAATACAAATTATACTTCAAAAATACCAAAATGTAATAGCATACAAATTATACTTACAATATACTGATTTTGAATTTTTTTTTTTTTGGAAATAGCCTATACAGGAAGCAGAATGCTGAATTTTGCTGGACGCTGTATTCTATCAAAAAATGTAAAATAGTCCCGAAACCATTTATGTACTTTAGAAGCTTCTTCTGTTTTATCTCTTCCTCTTCTGTTGCAGTTTTCCTAATTTCTTTTTGTACTTCTCTTTATGTTTTGGCCATGTCAATTACCTATGTGTACTTTGATAGTGTTCAGCTTACAGTCCGTTGCTTTCATGATTTCTTCCTTTTGGAGAACTGGGCTACTGCCATTTCTGCAATCTGTCCCTCATGTTTATATTTACCTTGGACTACTTCCAGCGTTTTGGTTCTCTAGAATTTTTTTGGCAATAGCCTGTACAGGAAGCAGAAGGCTGAATTTTGCTGGATCTACATTTTTTTTTGGAAATAGCCTGTACAGGAAGCAGAATGCTGAATTTTGCTGGACGCTGTATTCTAGCCAAAAATAGTCCCGAAACCATTTATGTACTTTGGAAGCTTCTTCTGTTTTATCGCTTCCTCTTCTGTTGCAGTTTTCCTCATTTCTTTTTGTACTTCTCTTTATGTTTTGGCCATGTCAATTAGCGATGTGTACTTTGATAGTGTTCAGTTTACAGTGCTTTGCTTTCATTATTTCTTTCTTTTGGAGAACTGGGGTACTACCATTTCTGTAATCTTCTGCATGTTTATATTTACCTTGAACTACTTCCAGCGTTTGGGTTCTCTAGAATTTTTTTGGCAATAGCCTGTACAGGAAGCAGAATGCTGAATTTTGCTGGACGCTGTATTCTAGTCAAAAATAGTCCTGAAACCATTTATGTACTTTGGAAGCTTCTTCTGTTTTATCTCTTCCTCTTCTGTTGCAGTTTTTCTCATTTGTTTTTGTACTTCTCTTTATGTTTTGGCCATGTCAATTACCTATGTGTACTTTGATAGTGTTCAGCTTACAGGGCTTTGCTTTCATTATTTCGTCCTTTTGGAGAACTGGGCTCCTACCATTTTTGCAATCTCTCCTTCATGTTTATATTTACCTTGAACTACTTCTAGCGTTTTGGTTCTCTAGATTTTTTTTTGGCAATAACCTGTACAGGAAGCAGAAGGCTGAATTTTGCTGGATCTACATTTTTTTTTTGGAAATAGCCTGTACAGGAAGCAGAATGCTGAATTTTGCTGGACGCTGTATTCTAGCCAAAAATAGTCCTGAAACCATTTATATACTTTGGAAGCTTCTTCTGTTTTATCTCTTCCTCTTCTCTTGCAGTTTTCCTCATTTGTTTTTGTACTTCTCTTTATGTTTTGGCCATGTCAATTACCGATGTGTACTTTGATAGTGTTCAGCTTACAGTGCTTTGCTTTCATTATTTCCTTCTTTTGGAGAACTGGGCTACTACCATTTCTGTAATCTCTCCTTCATGTTTATATTTACCTTGAACTACTTCCAGCGTTTTGGTTCTCTAGAATTTTTTTGGCAATAGCCGTACAGGAAGCAGAATGCTGAATTTTGCTGGACGCTGTATTCTAGCCAAAAATAGTCCCGAAACCATTTATGTACTTTGGAAGGTTCTTCTGTTTTATCTCTTCCTCTTCTGTTGCAGTTTTCCTCATTTCTTTTTGTACTTCTCTTTATGTTTTGGCCATGTCAATTACCGATGTGTACTTTGATAGTGTTCAGGTTATAGTGATTTGCTTTCATTATTTTTTTCGTTTTGGAGTACTGGGCTACTACCATTTCTGTAATCTCCTGCATGTTTATATTTACCTTGGACTACTTCCAGCGTTTTGGCAATCTTCTAGTTCCTGTTTTATATTTTCATCAATGGTTTTTATCCTATTATTACTATTTTGTTTCTTTCCTTCTCTCATCATCTTCCATTCTTTTCTAAGCCATTTTTTGCGTAGAAATCGTTGAAATATTAAAGAAGACTTCTGAAAATTTGTCAATGACCCAATTTTTGTATTAGGTCCCAATATAGGGCAATGTTTTGGTCGATAGTGCTTCACCTGTCCGCAAGGTGGAGCGAGCGCGTTCGAGTGCATTCCACTACCTGAGCGGGCCTCAAGTGCGCATGTGCCGCAAGTTTCTCAACATTCTTCCGCTGGAACGTTGGAACTCGGCGAACTTGTATTTGTATCGTACGCGACTTCAACGTGAGCGCCTATCGGAGCCCCGCACTCTGTGCACGCGATAATCATTCACCAAAGTGCGCGTTAGCCCCACGAGCCCCACGGACAACCTCACCGCCGAAGAAGTGCAGTGAAGCAGTGCGTCCACCAGGTCCTCGAAGATGAACCCGCGACGTCCGAAGTGACCGCCAACGTCCGCCTCGCGGTGCGTCCGGATGAAGTGGAAAAGTTATAACGGTGTGTGTCCTAGCCACAGGTGTTAGTGATCTCTTCGGTGTGACTGGGATTACAAATGGAGTTCCTCGAGGAATAGTGTTTCTTCGTTTCTTCGTCTGCGGGCTGGGCCCCTGGACGCTGCCATCTGCGTCCTTTGTGCGATCCGCCGCAAGAAGCCGCTCCTGAGGAGCACTCGGCCGAGATGGAGGCCGGCGCACGAAGACCGTTTGGATTACGATTTTTTTGCTTCGCCCTGCTCGTCGCTCTCAGCTCGCAAGGTAAGGCTTCGAAATCCCCATCCGGTCAATTACTGAGTCAGGGCCGTCTTCAGCAGCACGCGAATCCTGCAAGAAAAGTACTTTACTTTCGTTAAAGAAAACAATCAAAATTTGTTGTAAATACATGTTTCGATCAACTACAAGATTTACTATTTAAGCTTACCTTGCTGTAGCAAATAGCAAGGTTAGCTCAAATTTTCGTTTTCGAAAAGTAGATTTCTTATTAGTAGAGGCGGAGAAATATTTTTCGAAAATAGCAAGGTGTTGTTCGTCTATTAAACTTTCGTTTTCAAAAAGCAGATTTCTTATAAGTACAGACGGAGAAATATTATTCGCAAATTGCAAGGTGTTTTTCGTCTATCAAAGTTTCGTTTTCGAAAAATTGATTCCTTATAAGTAAAAAAGGAGGAATATTTTCGAAAATAGCAAGGTGTTGTTCTATCAAATTTTCGTTTTCAAAAAGTAGATTTCTTGTCAGTACAGACGGAGAAATATTTTTCGAAAATAGCAAGGTGTTTGTTGTCTTCTATCAAAGTTTCGTTTTCGAAAAATTGGTTCCTTATAAGTAAAAAAGGAGAAATATTTTTCGAAAGTAGCACGGTTCTTCTAAATTTTCGTTTTCAAAAAATAGATTCCTAGCAAATTTATTCCCAAATAGCATGGGGTTTTTATTACCAAAGTATCGTTTTCGAAAAATAGATTCCTTATAAGACGGAGAAATATTATTCGCAAATAGCTAGGTGTTTTTTTTTCTATCAAATTTTCGTTTTCGAAAAGTTAATTTCTTATATGTAGAAATATTGAGAAATATTATTCGCAAATACCAAGGTGTTTATTTTTCTATAAAATTTTCGTTTTCGAAAAGCAGATTTCTTTTGTACTTCTCATGTACTCCGTGTATACTTGGAGAAATATTAGATATTCTAATATTAGATAGATAATATAATATAGAAAAGAGTTCTGAAATGGCTTAAAAGTCATTAAAAAAAAGCAAAAAACAAAAATTCAACAAACATCGTCAATCTATATCCGCTAGTTTATTATTCATTGCAGAGAGGATGAAAGAGGTTTAGAAAGATATGAGAAAGGAAACTTGGAAGGGCACAAAATTTGGTTCAATAAGTATTACAAAGTTAAGAAGAAAAAGACTTGACTCAAAAAGCAAAATTAGGGACCGGAAAAGCTTAAAACATCTAATAAGCTTAAGACAGTGAAAAAAGGTGCATACATTTGCTTTATGCTTCAGAAGATATAAGGTCCAAGCAACAAGCAAAAATTGATCAAAAATACTATAAATTTAATCCGGAAAAGCTTAAAACAGCTTATTAGCAATTAGCTGTTTTAAGCTTTTCGGGTTCCTAAGCATTTTGGTTATTGGTAGTTAGTATTAGTGGTAGTATTGGTATTAGTGGTATTGGTTAAGTGTTTTCTAACTTTGTAATATTTTTCATCCTTTCCACCATTCCCGAAACCCAAAAGTTTCCTTTTTGGTTTTTTGGTATACTTTTTTTCAATAGTACGTTTAATAATAAAATAATAATGGCCTAGCTGATTTAGGTTTACGATTTTTTGTAAATTTTAGATTTTTGCTTTATTTTTATGCCTTTTGAGCAATTAACCTTTCGACATCTTATTAGCTGCTATCTATTTTAAGCTTTTCCGGATTAAATATATTGGATTTTTGTTTAATTTTTCCCTGTATTAAGCTTATTAGCTTAAGACAGTGAAAACATGTGCTTATATTTGCTTCATGCTTCAGAAAGCATAAAGTCCTAGCAAATAGCAAAAATTAAACAAAAATCCTATAAATTTAATCCGGAAAAGTTTAAAACTGCTAACATCTAATAAGCTGTTTTAAACATTTTGGCATTTTGGGTTTTGTTTTAAAGTTTTAAGCTTTTCCGATCCCTATGCATTTTGGGTTTTGTTTTAAGTCTTTATCTACTCTGTCTAAGTCTTTATCTTTACTCTATAATACTTTGTGAATCATTTTTTGTGCCTTTCCAAAAACCTTGTTTGTCCTGTCTCTAATCAATAATAACCTAGCTGATTTAGATTTACGATATTTTGCTAATTTTTGTTTTTTGATTTATTTTTATTACTTAAGTAATTTGCCTTTCGACAGATTATTAGCTATTAGCTGTTTTAAGCTTTTCCGGATTAAATTTATTGGATTTTTGTGTTATTTTTCACTGTACTAACCTTATTAACTTTAGACAGTGAAAGAAGGTGTTTAAATTTGCTTTATACTTCAGAAGTTACAAAGCCCAAGCAAAAATTATACAAAAATCCTATAAATTTAATCCGGAAAAGTTTAAAACAGCTAATAAGCTGTTTTAAGGTTATTTGAGCATTTTGCGTTTTGTTTTAAAGTTTTAAGCTTTTCCTATCACTATGCATATTGGGTTTTGTTTTAAATCTTTTTTTAACTTTGTAATACTTTTTGAGCCTTTCTAAGTTTCCTATTTTATTTTTTTATAAACCTTTTTTGTTCTGTCTCATCAATCAATAATGACCTAGGTTATTTAGATTTACAATTATTTTCCTAATTTTTGTTTTTGGCTTTATTTTTATGACATTTAAGCCATTTCCCTTTCAACAGATTATTTGCTGTTAGCTGTTTTAAGCTTTTTCGGATTAAATTTATAGGATTTTTGTATAATTTTTCACTGTTTTAAGCTTATTAGCTTAAGACAGTGAAAAATGGTGCTTAACTTTGCTTTATGCTTTTGAAGGCAAAAGTCGAAGGAAAGGCAAACATTAAACAAAAATTCTATAAATTTGAACGAACTGTTGCTAATAATGATACACTGGAAAAACATTAAACACTAATAGTCCACTGAGAGTCGATATAGAAATAAATTATTATTATTAAAACAAGCCGGAACAAATAAAAAAAGGCAGTTTGAGGCACAAAAACAGTCTACAAAACATTACAAAAATTAGAAAAATGCATAAATTATTTAAATTGTAAGTGTGTGTTGATACACACACAGTATAAATGATAAATTTGACACAAATTATAATGCAAAATCAAAATGAAATTCTTAATATAAAATAGCTACCTTAATAATAATAATTACAGATGAAAGAAGCTGTAAATATTAAAAAAATGGACTTGGAAGAGGTTGCGGAGAATTGCTCGAAATCAATTGCTCGAAAGAAAATTGGTCGAAAACAATTGCTCGAAAGAGAGTTCCGCGAATGGAAAATTGCCCGAAATAAAGAAATAAGTTAGTATATAAAAATTTATGATATTTATATAAATCAAAATATGTAATCAAATGCATATACCAGAATCTTGTTCTGTGAAGCATGTTAGGTTACGTTAGGTTAGGTAGAACCTACCATTATACTCGTAAGCGTTAAGTGTAAATAAATGTAAACTACTTTTCCAGTAGGTACCATCATTTAACTACATATTTTGTATTAATATAACTTTAATAAATTTTCTTTTACTAACTTATTTCATTATTTCGAGCAATTTTCCATTCGAGCAATTTTCCATTCTAACAATATTCCATTAGAGAGAGAGCAATTGTTATTCGAGCAATTTTCCATTTGAGGAACTATTCTTCGAGCAATTGTTTTCGAACAGTTATCACTAAACCACTTGGAAGGCATATAAAATTGCTTAATAGGAACAAAATTAAAACAAAAGAGCAAATGTGACCAAAATCGTATAACTAAACCGTTATTATTGATTAAAGACAAGACAAAAACCTTTAATTAAAATGGAAAACAAAACGTAGAAAGACACAAAATATTGGTTCCAAAATTATTAACACATTATAAAAATAACATCAAATTAATCGAAAAACAAAATGATTAGAGACCGGACAAATATGCTTGAATGCATATGCAAATGAGCAAATATTAATTTTCAAATTGGAAAGAATCTTTTATAATTTGTCCTTAATGATATTTATCATGAATATTTCCATTGTTATGAAAACACTTTTTAAACGCGTCTTGAATTTTCATCAATATCCTATGAAATTTTAACTTCTGGAAGAGACTACATAAAGTTTGCATTAATTTTCAAATTGTGAAAGAATCTTTTAAAATTCGTCCCTAATCACGATATTTGGCATGAATCTTACCATTTCTAATAAGAGAATTTCTGAATTGGTCTTCGCTCTTTACAAATTTTACTATGAAAACCAAATTCCTACAAGAACTTCGTAAATTTACCGTTAATATGCCTAAATTTTGATGAATCTTTTTAAATACGGCCAAAAATATGACATTTAGCATGGATTTTTCCAATTTTATTAAGAAACTTTCTGAATTCATCTAAAAGATATTTTGACCATTTTTTCATTATATTGTAATTTCTGAAATAAACTTAGCACAATTTATTTTTTAACTTTGCAGCAATATTTTTCAATTTATTATAAATCATGGTACTTAGTATCCATAATTCTAATTTTAACAAGAAACTTCGTATATTTGAGACGAATTTTGGGGGAATCTATTTCTATTATTGTTTTTTTTTAATTTGTCTTCACATATCTTGAATCTTAAAGACTAAAATATAAAATTGAACCTGGAAATTAAAAAAAAAAACATGAATGCAATAGCATAGAATTTTTAATCACCTCGTCTTGATAGTGACCTGATAGTGTCTTGATGAAAAATAAAAATTATGGTTTCTTGCAAATTTAATTATTCAAAATTGAAAAACTAGATATCTACTGCAAATCCTCACCGAATAAAAAGCTGCGTGATCAATATCATAAGTTCCTTAAAAACTAAAATATAAAGTAAATGGTACGTCGGAAATTTGAATTTATTGTAAGAAAAACTAAAAATTGAACTTCAAAATTAAAAAAAAAAACATGAGTGCAATAGCATAGAATTTTTAATCATTTGCTCTTGATGGTGACCTGATAGTGGCTTGATGAAAAACAAAAATTATCTTCTACTGCAAATCCTCACCGAATAAAAAGCTGCGTGATCAATATCACGCCTTAAGTTCCTTAAAGTTCCTTAAAAACTAAAATATAAAATAAATGGTACGTCGGAAAATTACATTTATTGTAAGAAAAACTAAAAATTGAACTTCAAAATTAAAATAGAAACATGAGTGCAATGGCATTGAATTTTTAATCATCTGGTCTTGATAGAGACCTAATAGCCTCTTGATGAAAAACAAAAATTATCGTTTCGTTGCAAATTTAGTTATTCAAAATTGAAAAACTAGATATCTACTGCAAATCCTCACCGAATAAAAAAGCTGCGTGATCAATATCATAAGTTCCTTAAAGACTATAATATAAAATAAATGGTACGTCGGAAAATTACATTTAATGTAAGAAAAACTAAAAATTGAACTTCAAAATTAAAAAAAAAACATGAGTGAAAAAAACAACAATAGCATAGAATTTTTAATGATGTTGCATTTATACATAAAAAAACTATATTAATTATAGATGAATATCTAATCCTAACCTAACCTAAAAATTTAATACCTAATTACCTATTTAATATCTAAAAAAATCATCGTTTTTGTACGAGAAAGACGATATTATATTTAATATGGAAATGTGTGGAGATCAATCCTTATTGAATATTATGCAGGTGAATTTGAGAAAGCACTATAAAGTTTAATTAAAGTTTTCAGTGTGTACATGGATCAGTTTGGGCCGAGGGACCGTCTTCAAAATGTCCACTTGTCCCAACATGACTTGACTACTTGGACATGTTGAAGACGGTGCCTCGGCCGAAACTAGTCCGTGTACACTACTGAAAACTTTAATTAAATCTGATAGTGATTTTCCAATTTCACCTACTTGCAGTATATTTCATCTTTCACATATGATCAAAAACTGTAATATTTATATTGTGTAATATTTACTGATGCCTACACCCAGCATGGGTAGAAAGGTTTATTGAATATATATATATATATATATATATATATATATATATATATATATATATATATATATATATATATATATATAATATTTACATTTGGTAACAATTTCATGCCATGCAGAATGCTTAACTAATTATGCTGATGGGGTTATATTTGATTTATTAATATGGATCTTGATGAATAATATATTCGCCTTAAAAATCACCTAAAAGTGCCATTAAAATGGCACTGATCCGAATCGTCATAAAGTGCTGGGAAAACCTCGAGCACAATATTAACAAATCCCGACCCTTTTACCTATTTTCTGGGGTAAGGAAATTCTGACCCAGTTTTAAAAGGGTCCACGCCGTGGGAATGAAGTGGTTGTTTTTACGTGCCAAATTACGGACTCCTCGAAGTTGGTAGTTCAGGGAATTCGGTTTTAATACGATCCGTTTCGCTTCGGAACAATTTGCCACAGAGATTCTCTCTGCTAGCCAATTTCACAGCAATCAGCGTCTTTTTTTATGAAATTAGAAACCAGTGACATTCTTCGAAGGCATTACCACGAACATGTCCATGAGGTTTTGACTAACTTGCAAATATAAATAATGCGATCTTAAACACAATCTAGTGTTGACTGAGTGTATTTAAGTATACATTATTTAATGGTATATCATCTACAGCAGGTAATCTGGTTTTATAGTATGTGATAAGGAAGCTGATAGTGTGAAAAAATATTATTATATGTTCGAATCTCTCACTTATTTACTTCATAACCTTCATCAAATTGTCAGAGGATATATCTTCAGGCATATTGTATCAAATCTGGCATAAAATTTTCAAAATTTCCATCAGATAAATTTTCAGAAATTTCTGTGACATATAACAATACCTCTCAAGTGGGAAAGTTATCTGTTCGATTTTATCACTTAATTTCTTCACAACTTTCATCAAATTTTCAGAGGATATATCGTTAGATATACTGAATTCAAATCTGGCATAAAATATTCATTAGACAAATTTTCAGAAATTGACTGATATAACGATTCCTGTCAAGTGGAACAGTTATTTGTTCAATTTTCTCACTTAATTTCTTCACAACTTTCATCAAATTTTCAGAGGATATATCTTCAGGCATACTGTATCCAAATCTGGCATAAAATTTTCAAAATATCCATCAGACAATTTTTCAAAAATTTCTGTTGCAGATATATCGATACCTGTCAAGTGGGAAAGTTATCTGTACGATTCTCTCACTTAATTTCTTCACAACTTTCATCAAATTTTGAGAGGATATATCTTCAGGCATACTGTATCCAAATCTGGCATAAAATTTTCAAAATATCCATCAGACAATTTTTCAGAAATTTCTGTGTTAGATATAACGATACCTGTCAAGTGGAAGAGTTATCTGTTCAATTTTCTTACTTAATTTCTTAGCAACTTTTAACAAATTTTCAGAGGATATATCTTCAGGCATACTGTATCCAAATCTGG
The DNA here is from genome assembly GCA_951805005.1 of Othius punctulatus. Classification (NCBI taxonomy): domain Eukaryota; kingdom Metazoa; phylum Arthropoda; class Insecta; order Coleoptera; family Staphylinidae; genus Othius; species Othius punctulatus. The sequence goes on along the minus strand of OX638141.1, from coordinate 3,045,432 downwards.
CATAAAATTTTCAAAATATCCATCAGACAATTTTTCAGAAATTTCTGTAACAGACATTACGATTCCTGTCAAGTGGGAAATTTATCTGTTCAATTTTCTCACTTAATTTCTTCACAACTTTCATCAAATTTTCAGAGGATATATCTTCAGGCATACTGTATCCAAATCTGGCATTAAATTTTCAAAATATCCATCAGACAATTTTTCAGAAATTTCTGTGACTGATATAACGATACCTGTCAAGTGGGAAAGTTATCTGTTCGATTTTCTCACTTAATTTCTTCACAACTTTCATCAAATTTTCAGAGGATATATCTTCAGGCATACTGTATCCAAATCTGGCATAGAATTTTCAAAATTACATCAGACAATTTTTCAGAAATTTCTGTGACAGATATAACGAAACCTGTCAAGTGGGAAAGTTATCTGTTTGATTTTCTCACTTAATTTCTTCACAAGTTTCATCAAATTTTCAGAGGATATATCTTCAGGCATACTGTATCCAAATCTGGCATAAAATTTTCAAAATATCCATCAGACAATTTTTCTGTGACAAATATAACGTTACCTGTTAATTGGGAAAATTATCTGTTCAATTTTCTCACTTAATTTCGTCACAACTTTCATCAAATTTTCAGAGGATATATCTTTAAGCATACTGTATCCAAATATGGCATAAACTTTTCAAAATATCCATCAGACAATTTTTCAGAAATTTCAGTGACAGATATAACGATACCTGCGAAGTGGGAAAGTTATCTGTTCAATTTTCTCACTTAATTTCTTCACAACTTTCATCAAATTTTCAGAGGATATATCTTCAGGCATACTGAATCCAAATCTGGCATAAAATATTCAAAATATCCATCAGACAATTTTTCTGAAATTTCTGTGACAGATACCTGTGAAGTTGGAAAGTTATCTGTTCGATTTTCTCACTTAATTTCTTCACAACTTTCATCCAATTTTCAGAGGATATATCTTCAGGCATACTGGATCCAAAACTGGCATAAAATTTTCTAAATTACATCAGACAATTTTTCAGAAATTTCTGTGATGGATATAATGATACCTGTCAACTGGGAAAGTTATCTGTTCGATTTTCTCACTTAATTTCTTTACAACTTTCATCAAATTTTCAGAGTATATATCTTCAGGCATACTGTATCCAAATCTGGCATAAAATTTTCAAAATATCAATCAGACAATTTTTCAGAAATTTCTGTGACGGATATAATGATACCTGTGAAGTGGGAAAGTTATCTGTTCGATTTTCTCACTTAATTTCTTCACAACTTTCATCAAATTTTCAGAGGATATATTTTCAGGCATACTGTATCCAAATCTGGCATAAAATTGTTAAAATATCCATCAGACAATTTTCCAGAAATTTCTGTGACAGATATAATGATACCTGTCAAGTGGGAAAGTTATCTGTTCGATTTTCTCACTTAATTTCTTCACAACTTTCATCAAATTTTCAGAGGATATATATTCAGGCATACTGTATCCAAATCTGGCATAAAATTTTCAAAATATCCATCAGACAATTTTTCAGAAATTTCTGTGGCAGATATAACGATACCTGTGAAGTGAGAAAGTTATCTGTTCGATTTACTCACTTAATTTCTTCAAAACTTTCATCAAATTTTCAGAGGACATATCTTCAGGCATACTGTATCCAAATCTGGCACAAAATTTTCAAAATATCTATCAGACAATTTTTCAGAAATTTCGTGACAGATATAACGATACCCGCCAAGTGGGAAAGTTATCTGTTCAATTTTCTCACTTAATTTCTTCACATTCTATTAAACTTATTCCTGGAATTTTGAAATTCAAGTTAACTTTAAAGCCATTTATCTCAGAACTACCAAAAAATGCACTTAAACGCTTTTACTTCTAGACCTCTCAATAATTCATTACTGTTGAATTATTAAATCAAAAATTGTTTTTCAATTCAACGATGACTGAGCAACTGCATTGTTTAAAATTATATGTGAAAGGTGTGCTGTAGGGTTAAAACCGTGGCTAAAACCATGAATGAAATTGCACACAATGTATTGTGTTCGAATATTGAGGTTATCTGATCTGTTGTTAAGTTAATGGATATCAGCCATTATTGCAGCTCTCGTCGGAAGTGATATGTATTTTATATGAGTAATACTTTTAGTAACGGGATTAGAAGGAATACTGTAATCAGCAGCTTAATCTAATTATTTATTTCAGAATACTATTTAAAATTCACTTTGATTTTGGTTTGTGAAGTTTCTTTTATCGCCATATTCTCTACAGAAGAGTGCTGTAATTAATAATTAAATCTGTATATTACCCAGTAATCTATTTCAGTGATCGCCTTATTCTCTAGAGAAGACTGCAGCATGTTTACTAATTAAATCTGAATATTACCCAGTAATCAATTTCAGTGCAGTTCATTACACAAATTAAAGATGAGGGAATTCATATTATATCCGTTTGGATAATTTCAATGACATGCAATTTAGATTTATACATTTACTAATCCATGGTTGAATAATCATTGACCTAAATATATACCTAAATGTAAGCAACGTGTATTGTGTACAAACTTTGTAATAATTTTACTAATAATCATTTTAAAATACATAAATTGTCTAAAAGTCAAAACATTTATGAAAATGTTATCCAATTTCATATATATTGAACTAAAAAAATTAACACCTCTGAAGATGGCTGAAAGATAGCCGAAACTAGTCAGATGAAGAAGACATAATAAAAATAATAAAAACAATAAACATCTTTACATCTAAACATGTAAACTACCAGTAAGTGATCCAATAAAGAAGGAAGAAATCAATAAAAAATATAATAATAACAGGTATCCAAAATGGATGAAACTATGACAGTAATCATTGTATTACCGGAATTGGAATAATCTACCATATTATTATCCAAGTAAGACAACAAAAGGCAAGAGGAAAAAAGGAAGCTTCCTAATTATTTTTTCTACGATAGTGCGTAAACTATTTTTTTACGCACTGTTCACAGTGCTTAAAGTGATACTTTTTAGCGTAAAAAAATCATCTATGCATAAAAACATCAACTATACGTAAAATAAACTTATTTATTTATCCATTCACCTATTTTAAAAAAAAAGGTACTTTGTGTATCTTTTGTTTTGTTGTTTTGTTTTGTTCTTTTGTTTTGTTGTTTTGTTGTTTTGTATCTTTTCATTGTTTAGAAGTCAACATTTAACGTTTAACGTTTAATTATCAATCAAAATTTCACGAAATTCATGAAAGTCCATTAAAAAGAAATTTTTAATTACAGTCTCGTAATTTTTGAAAAATAATTTATGCGGTTCAATGCAAATTTCAACATTTGCATTAAAAACGTTGAAATTGCCAGTAAATGTTTAAATCTTTGCTGTTGATTTTATAATTTTCACTCCATTTTTTTTATGTACAATCAATATTTCGCAATTTCCAATAAAAAGTTATGTTTCATTTCATTTTCATAATTGTCGGCCAATGTTCTATAAGTTTCAACGAAAATTTTGTATTTTCAAGTAAAACGTTAGCAATTGCCAATGAACTTTTGAATTCGGGGCGAAAACTTTATAATTTTCGCTGTAGTGAATGTAATTTACAATCAAAATTTCACATTTTCCAATGTAAATTCGTTACAAAGTTATTTTTAATTACAGTGTCGTAATTTTTGAAGAATAATTTATGCGATTCAATGCAAATTTCATCATTTGCATTAAAAACGTTGGAATTGGCAGTAAATGTTTAAATCGTTGCTGTTGATTTTATAATTTTCACTCCATTTTTTTATGTACAATCAAAATTTCGCAATTTCCAATAAAAAGTTATGTTTCATTTCATTTTCATAATTGTCAACCAATATTCTATAAGTTTCAACGAAAATTTTGTATTTTCAAGTAAAACGTTAGCAATTGCCAATGAACTTTTGAATTCGGGGCGAAAACTTTATAATTTTCGCTGTAGTGAATGTAATTTACAATCAAAATTTCACATTTTCCAATGTAAATTCGTTAAAAAGTTATTTTTAATTACAGTCTCATAATTTTTGAAGAATAATTTATGCGATTCAATGCAAATTTCATCATTTGCATTAAAAACGTTGGAATTGGCAGTAAATGTTTAAATCTTTGCTGTTGATTTTATAATTTTCCCTCAATTTTTTTATGTACAATAAAATTTTTGCAATTTCAATAAAAACTTATGTTTCATTTCATTTTTATAATTGTCGACCAATATTCTATAAGTTTTAACGAAAATTTTGTATTTTCAAGTAAAACGTTAGCAATTGCCAATGAACTTTTGAATTCGGGGCGAAAACTTTATAATTTTCGCTTTAGTGAATGTAATTTACAATCAAAATTTCACATTTTCCAATGTAAATTCGTTAAAAAGTTATTTTTAATTACAGTCTCATAATTTTTGAAGAATAATTTATGCGGTTCAATGCAAATTTCATCATTTGCATTAAAAACGTTGGAATTGGCAGTAAATGTTTAAATCTTTGCTGTTGATTTTATAATTTTCCCTCAATTTTTTTATGTACAATAAAATTTTTGCAATTTCAATAAAAACTTATGTTTCATTTCATTTTTATAATTGTCGACCAATATTCTATAAGTTTTAATGAAAATTTTGTATTTTCAAGTAAAACGTTAGCAATTGCCAATGAACTTTTGAATTCGGGGCGAAAACTTTATAATTTTCGCTGTAGTGAATGTAATTTACAATCAAAATTTCACATTTTCCAATGTAAATTCGTTAAAAAGTTATTTTTAATTACAGTCTCATAATTTTTGAAGAATAATTTATGCGGTTCAATGCAAATTTCATCATTTGCATTAAAAACGTTGGAATTGGCAGTAAATGTTTAAATCTTTGCTGTTGATTTTATAATTTTCGCTCAATTTTTTTATGTACAATAAATTTTTTACAATTTTCAATAAAAACTTATGTTTCATTTCATTTTTACAATTGTCGATCAATATTCTATAAGTTTTAACGAAAATTTTGTCGGCTAATATTATATATTCTATGAGCATTGGCAACATTGTGATATTTAGTTTTGAAATTGTTAAAATAGTCATATTATGGTCAATATCAAATATTGCCATGAGCTTTTGTAAAAGTCAGTGATAAAAACTAACTAACATTCCGCAAATAATGCTCAATGCGAATACTGATATATTTTCAAATCGCAGTGCTCAAAAATTCCAAATTTCAGCAATATTTGGAAATAAGTAGTTAAACATTCTAAAATTGAACCAACAATTCAACAAACACTGTTAAAAATTGTAAAATTAAGCAGTTTTCATCAGTCAATACTTTAAATATAAAAGTTGACCATACTTTCAACAATAGTACACAATATAATTTTAAAAATTAGCATTTTTGGCAAAAGTCAGTGATAAAAAATAACATTCCACAAATAATGCTTAATGCAAATATTGATATATTTTCAAAACTCCAAAATTGACCAGGCTCTATTTGTCTATATTTTTAATTAACCAATTTTAAAAAATAGTATTTCGAAAATTCCCAGATAGATCACATTTGCATCAATAAATGCTCCAAAAATGAAAAACAACAATTTTAATAATCAATGTGCAAGAATTCCAAAATTGAACTAACATTACCACAATGAAGCCTGAAAATTCCAAAATTGATCGAACTGTATTCATGTGTTATATAATCTTCTAAAATTGGTAACATTTTCAAAGCGCTGTGCTCAAAAATTCCAAAATTGATCAATTTTGGAAATAAGTAGTTCAACATTCTAAAATTGAACAATTGTTCACTAAGCACTATTAAAAATTGTAAAATTGAGAAGTTTTCAACAAAACTACTCAATGTATCAACAAGAACAAAAATGTATCAATTTGTGTATTTTTTTTCAATAATTACGACTGGGAGTAGAAAAAATTTCGTATATTACTTGAGTTGTAAGGCAATTACGCACTCCAGAAACTTTCCCTTCGTGCGTAATAAGCTTCTTACAACTCTCGTTATGTAATATACTATTATTAAATGAATTTCTATAATAAGAGAAATATGTTATCTGTTTACGCACATATGCGAATTACAATCTTCAAAACAAATCATAAATTTTTTTTGCTTCATGAACCAATTTTCACCTATGCGAATTGCAATCTTCATATCAAATCATATATTTTATTTGCTTTATGAACCAATTTTCACATATGCGAATTGCAATCTTCATATCAAATCATATATTTTATTTGCTGCATGAACCAATTTTTATTTAATTTCATAATGCGCACACGATGTGGCTCTAAATTAATTATTAATAAATAGTCTTAATTGGCAGTGATATATAATTCAGAGCCTGGTGATATTAATTATCATAATTATTTATGTTCTATTTGACGCGCTTTGTTGCGTATTAATAATGCATGATAATAAATCACAGCATGTTTGTCGAATGAAAACTGCGACAATAATGCGCTCCAATTTTTTATATTTTGTTAAACAAAAATGTGCTGTGTTGTTATTATGGGTTCATAAATATTCATGATTAATAATCACCAATTAGCCAACTAGTGGAAATACAATACGGCAATTAAAGTATTTACGTAAATATTCGTAATGAGCAGTTTGCGTACTTGAAAGAACAAAAAAGGCTATGCTATCAGAAATCCCCACATTTTTGGAAATTTTGGAAACTCTACTTGTATGTATAGGTAATATGCCTGAAGATATATCCTCTGTAAATTTGATAAAAGCTGTGAAGAAATTAAGTGAGAAAATCGAACACATAACTTTCCTACTCTCAGGTATCATTATATCTGTCACAGAAATTTCTGAAAAATTGCCTGGTGGATATTTTGAAAATTTTATGCCAGATTTGGATACAGTATGCCTGAAGATATATCCTCTGAAAATGTGATGAAAGTTGTGAAGAAATTAAGTGGGAAAATCGAATAGATAACTTTCCCACTTCACAGGTATCGTTATATCCGTCACAGAAATTTCTAAAAAATTGTCTGATGGATATTTTGAAAATTTTATGCCAGATTTGGAACAGTATGCCTGAAGATATATCCTCTGAAAATTTGATGAAAGTTGTGAAGAAATTAAGTGAGAAAATCGAACAGATAACTTTCCCATTTGACAAGTATCGTTATATCTGTCACTGAAATTTCTGAAAAATGTTTGATGGATATTTTGAAAATTTTATGCGAGATTTGGATACAGTATACCTGAAGATATATCCTCTGAAAATTTGATGAAAGTTGTGAAGAAATTAAGTGGGAAAATCGAACAGATAACTTTCCCACTTCGCAGGTATATCTGTCACTGAAATTTCTGAAAAATTGTTTGTTGGATAATTTGAAAATTGTGTACCAGATTTGGATACAGTGTGCTTGAAGATATATCCTCTGAAAATTTGATGGAAGTTGTGAAGAAATTAAGTAAGAAAATCGAACAGATAACTGTCCCACTTGACAGGTATCGTTATATCTGTCACAGAAATTTGTAAAAAATTGTCTCATGGAAGTACAACTGAAACTAATTCTCCTGAAAATTTGACAAAGTTTCAGTATTAAATAAGTGAGAAAATCGAGGCTATAACTTTCTGCAATGACAAGTACTAGTGACCTATTACTGAATTTTCTGAAAATTTATTAATTGCATATTCGATATTAGATATGTGTTTAGTACACCTGAAAGTAATTCTCCTGAAAATTTGACAAAGTTTCAGTATTAAATAAGTGAGAAAATCGAGGCTGTAATTTTCTGCAATGACAAGTACTAGTGACCTATTACTGAATTTTCTGAAAATTTATTAATTGCATATTCGATATTAGATACGTCTTTAGTACACCTTAAAGTAATTCTCCTGAAAATTTGACAAAGTTTCAGTATTAAATAAATAAGAAAATCGAGGCTATAACTTTCTGCAGTGACAAGTACTAGTGACCTATTACTGAATTTTCTGAAAATTTATTAATTGCATATTCGATATTAGATATGTGTTTAGTACACCTGAAAGTAATTCTCCTGAAAATTTGACAAAGTTTCAGTATTAAATAATGTGAGAAAATCGAAGCTATAACTTTCTGCCATGACAAGTACTAGTGATCTATTACTGAATTTTCTGAAAATTTATTAATTGCATATTCGATATTAGATATGTGTTTAGTACACCTGAAAGTAATTCTCCTGAAAACTTGACAAAGTTTCAGTATTAAATAAGTGAGAAAATCGAGGCTATAACTTTCTGCAATGACAAGTACTAGTGACCTATTACTGAATTTTCTGAAAATTTATTAATTGCATATTCAATATTAGATATGTGTTTAGTACACCTGAAAGTAATTCTCCTGAAAATTTGACAAAGTTTCAGTATTAAATAAGTGAGAAAATCGAGGCTATAAGTTTCTACAATGACAAGTACTAGTGACCTATTACTGAATTTTCTGAAATTTTATTAATTGCATATTCGATATTAGATATGTGTTTAGTACACCTGAAAGTAATTCTCCTGAAAATTTGACAAAGTTTCAGTATTAAATAAGTGAGAAAATCGAGACTATAACTTTCTGCAATGACAAGTACTAGTTAGCTATTACTGAAATTTCAGAAAATTTATTATTTGCATATTTAATATTAAATTTGCGTTTGGTACAACTGAAACTATTTCTCCTGAAAATTTGACAAAGTTTCAGTATTAAATAAGTGAGAAAATCGAGGATATAACTTTCTGCATTGATAAGTACTAGTTAGCTATTACTGAATTTTCTGAAAATTTATTAATTGCATATTCGATATTAGATATGTGTTTAGTACACCTGAAAGTAATTCTCCTGAAAATTTGACAAAGTTTCAGTATTAAATAAGTGAGAAAATCGACGATATAATTTTCTGCATTGACAAGTACTAGTCAGCTATTACTGAAATTTCTGAAAATTTATTAATTGCATATTAACTATTATATTTGTGTTAAGTACAACTGAAAGTATTTCTCCTGAAAATTTGATAAAGTTTCAGTATTAAATAAGTGAGAAAATCGAGGACATAACTTCCTTCATTGTCAAGTGCTAGTTAACTATTACTGAAATTTCTGAAAATTTATTAATTGCATATTCGATATTAGATATGTGTTTAGTACACCTGAAAGTAATTCTCCTGAAAATTTGACAAAGTTTCAGTATTAAATAAGTGAGAAAATCGAGGCTATAACTTTCTGCAATGACAAGTATGTACTAGTGACCTATGACTGAATCTTCTGAAAATTTATTAATTGCATATTCGATATTAGATATGTGTTTAGTACACCTGAAAGTAATTCTCCTGAAAATTTGACAAAGTTTCAGTAATAAATAAGTGAGAAAATCGAGGCTATAACTTTCTGCAATGACAAGTACTAGTGACCTATTACTGAATTTTCTGAAAATTTATTAATTGCATATTCGATATTAGATTTGCGTTTAGCACACCTGAAACTATTTTTCCTGAAAATATGGCAAAGTTTCAGTATTAAATAAGTGAGAAAATCGAGGATAAAACTTTCTGCACTGACAAGTACTAGTGAGCTATTACTGAATTTTCTGAAAATTTATTAATTGCATATTCGATATTAGATATGTGTTTAGTACACCTTAAAGTAATTCTCCTGAAAATTTGACAAAGTTTCAGTATTAAATAAATAAGAAAATCGAGGCTATAACTTTCTGCAGTGACAAGTACTAGTGACCTATTACTGAATTTTCTGAAAATTTATTAATTGCATATTCGATATTAGATATATGTTTAGTACACATGAAAGTAATTCTCCTGAAAATTTGACAAAGTTTCAGTATTAAATAAGTGAGAAAATCGAGGCTGTAACTTTCTGCAATGACAAGTACTAGTGACCTATTACTGAATTTTCTGAAAATTTATTAATTGCATATTCGATATTAGATATGTGTTTAGTACACCTGAAAGTAATTCTCCTGAAAATTTGACAAAGTTTCAGTATTAAATAAGTGAGAAAATCGAGGCTATAACTTTCTGCAATGACAAGTACTAGTGACCTATTACTGAATTTTCTGAAATTTTATTAATTGCATATTCGATATTAGATATGTGTTTAGTACACCTGAAAGTAATTCTCCTGAAAATTTGACAAAGTTTCAGTATTAAATAAGTGAGAAAATCGAGGCCATAACTTTCTGCAATGACAAGTACTAGTGACCTATTACTGAATTTTCTGAAAATTTATTAATTGCATATTAGATATTAGATATGTGTTTAGTACACCTGAAAGTAATTCTCCCGAAAATTTGACAAAGTTTCAGTATTAAATAAGTGAGAAAATCGAGGCTATAACTTTCTGCAATGACAAGTACTAGTGACCTATTACTGAATTTTCTGAAAATTTATTAATTACATATTAGATATTAGATATGTGTTTAGTACACCTGAAAGTAATTCTCCTGAAAATTTGACAAAGTTTCAGTATTAAATAAGTGAGAAAATCGAAGATACAACTTTCTGCAATGACAAGTACTAGTGACCTATTACTGAATTTTCTGAAAATTTATTAATTGCATATTCGATATTAGATATGTGTTTAGTACACCTGAAAGTAATTCTCCTGAAAATTTGACAAAGTTTCGGTACTAAATAAGTGAGAAAATCAAGGATATAAGTTTCTGAATTGACAAGTACTAGTGACCTATTACTGAATTTTCTGAAAATTTATTAATTGCATATTCGATATTAGATATGTGTTTAGTACACCTGAAAGTAATTCTTCTGGAAATTTGACAAAGTTTCAGTATTAAATAAGTGAGAAAATCGACGATATAATTTTCTGCATTGACAAGTACTAGTCAGCTATTACTGAAATTTCTGAAAATTTATTAATTGCATATTAACTATTATATTTGTGTTAAGTACAACTGACAGTATTTCTCCTGAAAATTTGATAAAGTTTCAGTATTAAATAAGTGAGAAAATCGAGGATATAACTTTCTCCATTGACAAGTACTAGTTAGCTATTACTGAATTTTCTGGAAATTTATTAATTGCATATTTGATATTAGATTAGTATTTAGTACACCTGATACTAATTCTCCTGAAAATTTGACAAAGTTTCAGTAATAAATAAGTGAGAAAATCGAGGCTATAACTTTCTGCAATGACAAGTACTAGTGACCTATTACTGAATTTTCTGAAAATTTATTAATTGCATATTCGATATTAGATATGTGTTTAGTACACCTGAAAGTAATTCTACTGAAAATTTGACAAAGTTTCAGTATTAAATAAGTGAGAAAATCGAGGCTATAACTTTCTGCAATGACAAGTACTAGTGACCTATTACTGAATTTTCTGAAAATTTATTAATTGCATATTCGATATTAGATATGTGTTTAGTACACCTGAAAGTAATTCTCCTGAAAATTTGACAAAGTTTCAGTATTAAATAAGTGAGAAAATCGAGGATATAACTTTCTGCATTGACAAATACTAGTTAGGTATTACTGAAATTTTTGAAAATTTATTAATTGCATATTTAATATTAGATTTGTGTTTAGCACACCTGAAACTAATTCTCCTGAAAATTTGGCAAAGTTTCAGTATTAAATAAGTTAGAAAATCGAGGATATAACTGTCAGTAATGAGAAGTACTAGTTAGCTATTACTGAAATTTCTGAAAATTTGTTAATTGCATATTTATTATTAGATTTGCGTTTAGTACACCTGAAACTAATTCTCCCGAAAATTTGGCAAAGTTTCAGTGTTAAATAAATGATTTTAGGAAAACACTTGTTTTGGAAACATTTGTTTTAGAAAGCATTTGATTTGGAATATGTCACGTTTCAGTAGTAAATAAAATCTATTTGTGGCTTCATTGGAGTAAATGTGGGGCCACTGACTGGTTCGCAAAGTGACTCGAACATTTCGGAGCAGATTTGCTGTGCAATTCCGGGGACATAATTTCCAATTGCAAAAAAATGCTGGCGTTGAAAAAGTGGCAATCCGGGGAAGTGGAACCGGTCATTATTTTTATATGAACTGCGCGAGCTTTTAAATTATTAATAATTATCAAAAGACAACACGCTGTCCCGCGTGTCCACGCGCGTGCTTCCACCCCCCCCCATTGCGGGGGCGTTGAAAAATTGATCTGAATAAATATTAAATGCGCCTATTTTCTCCGGACACTTGCATTGTTTGCGCTGCGCTTTGAGCCGCTTTAATAATCCGGCCATAAATATTTATGCGTCCGTGTATTTTTTATTTCGCCTTCGACCTAGAAAAAAAAAATAATGTGAATATGTTAATGCGCAGGAGCTTTATCGAAAAATCGCGTGGCCGCTAATTTAAGCCCACGTCCGGACTTGCTGATGTAATTTTCGTGCGACCATAGCAAGAGGGGCGTATCAGCAAAATTGCCTATCAGAGAAAATTATTAACACAACGGGGGATAATTGCAGCTATATGGCAAATTCCTGTTTACGTTTACTTGTCAGAATGCGCCTGTTCTAGATCTGAAACTTGTGAGTTTCATATAAAAAAATTTTATAAGAAAATTCCATTTCCATTTCCATTTCATAAGAAGATTGACCGTATGAAACGAAATTTAAATGTTATATTATTTTTCATATATTGATACAAACGAGATGTATACTGAGTTATAGGGTTAGGTCAACTATAGGGTTATTAATCAAAATATTAAAAATGGTTATGTAGTCGACTAGCTTCATAATGCTATGTTTGTTATAAAGAAAATCATGCAGAAGCACCTACTTTGTAAAAAGTAAAGTGTGCCATATTACGTATTTATATTAAATTGAAATTTAAAAAATAATATTTAATTTAAAGAAATTATTAAACCCATGGGAAAGTATAAAATAACAAGATTTCTTGATTCTGAAAGTGAAGAGGAATTAAACTCATACAACAGAGTTAAAAAAAGAAGGAGCATTTTAGAAGTTCATTCTTCAACAGAGGAAGAGGAAGTAACTGAGAATGAGAATTTACAAAACAGCACCTTCAAAGAAGGATTCAGAGAACACAGAAGTGGTACTTATATTCAGAAAATTCGTAAAATTAAACGGAATTCAGGGAAAAGAGACGATACACAACCGGGAAAAATTATTCCTGCCAAAGTTTTTCAAAATGAAGATTGCCAATGCCGAAAAGACTGCTTGAAAAATTTAAATGAAACAGAAAGAAAACGTATTTTCGAAATGTTTTGGAACTTAGGAGACTTTAATAAGCAAAATATATTGCTATACGAAGCGACCGGGCGCAGTGTTGTAAAAAGAAGACGTCAGAGAAACGGAAAAGGTTCATGTAGAAATGAGAGTTTTACGTATTGGTAAAATTCTAAAACAGCCAAAGTTGCTGTTTGTAAAAAAAATTTTTAGATCCTTTTCAAATAAGCGAAGGACGATTGAAACGTGTATTAAAATCTAAAAACCTTGGCAACGATTTACGTGGGCGTTTGCCTGGATCGTCGAGAAAAATATGTGATGAAGCAAATATGATTGTTCAAAACCATATTAACAGTTTCCCGAAATTTGAATCCCATTATACTAGGGACCATAATCCCGACAGAAAATATCTTCATCCTGAACTGACTATAAAAAAAATGTTTATGAGCTTCACTGTGAAGAAAATAATTTAAAAGCAGTTACATAATGGACTTATAGAAAAATATTCAAAAAGGATTTTAATCTACATTTCCACCAACCACGCAAAGACACATGTCAAAGATGTGATCTATTAAACATTGAAGTCAGAAAACCATGAAGAACAGAAAAAACTTATGGAAGAACATGATATTCATTTGAAGCTAGCAGAATCGGCTAGAAATGCGTTAAAACAAGATCAAGAGCAGGTATCAAGTAATCCATCTCATTATTTTGGCTTTTCATTCGATTTGCAGAAAGCGTTACCATTCCCAAAGTTAACTACTTCAGTAGCTTATTATAAATGTAACATGTATATTTTAAATTTAGGCATACACAATTTCCACAACGATAATGTATACATGTACGTTTGGGATGAAACAAAAGCTTCTAGAGGTTCCCAAGAAGTGGCAAGAAGTTGAGACACCTAAAAACCCTGAAAGGTGAAAAACACATCATTGCATATAGTGTGGAGGACAAAACAGAAACATCAAAATATCTTTAATGTGGTTAAAAATTCTATCGATGGGAAATGATGTGGAAATCATAGACCACAAATTTTTAATATCAGGGCATTCATTTTTACCTAATGACAGAGATTTTGGCGTTATAGAAATGTCGTTCAAAAGAAATCAGTTATTGTATGTGCCACAAGATTATTATAATATAATTAAAAAATGTAGAAAAGGTAATACTTTCATACTAAATGAAATGAAACAAGAGGATTTTATATCAACAAGACTCTTGGAAGAAGCAGTTTACAAAAGATCCAAAAATACAAACGGAGAAAAAATAAACTGGCTTCAAATATGCTGGATGCGATTTTTAAGAAATGAACCATATAAAATTTTATACAAAACAGCCATGGATGAGAACGCAGAATTTAAAATTCTTGATTTATTGCCACGTCGGGGTAGACTTAAAAAATTTGGGAATATTGTATTGCCATCGTTATATAAAAGTATAAGAAGCATACATCACTAAAATACCGACACATGATGGACTTATTGCGGTATATACCTCCATAACTACTTCAAATCACTCCCGCATACTGAGAATATTAACGAATAACTTGTTACTAAATTCATTTCTATTATCTAAAAATATAATTTAAATGTTTTTTGTTCTATTTTTTAAGCTATACGTAACGGACTTAAGCTCTTTCACTTCTTGTAACAAAACAAATTTTTATTTTGAAAGTGACCTAAGTCCTTTTAAGGCAAGCAAGGTCATATTATACACTTAATAATAGCGACTTTTTAATAGGATGTATAAAATTAAATCCCTTAAATGCGATTTAACATTGCAAGTCAACCATATATCTTACGTATATTTTTAATTTTATAAAAACGCAAAACATTAAGTATTTCAAATTAAAGATAAATGGACTTAAGTCACTTTCAAAATGAACGGCTCAAATATTGTTTTACGAAGCAAACAATATTTGATTCAAAAATCAAATCAAATCATGGATTCAAATCAAACATTTTCCACATGGAATAAATGGTGTTTATGCTGAGTTTCACCACAAAATAATCTCACCGTATGCAGGATTTAAAGTATCAACACTAGAGACATTAACATTTAAATTACTGTACGCCATTATGGAGGTAGATGCTGCCACATGCGATATCTTAATTACCGAGATTACATTGAAATGTACGGAGAGACTGCCATTATACACGCCATTATTTATTTGCATCCGACGCCCGAGGATATTTTTTTTAAATGAAAATCTGCTCTTCAATTACAAGAAATTTTCTTTTCATTCGTGAAGTTTCAAGAAATATATTTATAAAAGAAGATCGTTAAAGATGAAAACTAAATTCTCAAATCATTTTACATATATTTTTTACAGATATATGGCATACTAGTCTTTAGTTATATTATCTCTTGACAGTATAAAGTGCAATAGACCAGATATAGTTATATGTAGAATTTTGAATCACACATATCGCGATAGTTAGCCATTCATATTTCCATTCCATTCCATTCATATTCATATTTGCCGTCATATGAATAATATGATAATAATACTAGTCTTTAGTTATATTATCACTTGACAGTATAAAGTGCAATAGACAAGATATAGTTATCTGTAGAATTTTGAATCACACATATCGCGATAGTTAGCCATTCATATTTCCATTCCATTCCATTTATATTCATATTTGCCGTCATATGAATAATATGATAATAATACTAGTCTTTAGTTATATTATCACTTGACAGTATAAAGTGCAATAGACAAGATATAGTTATCTGTAGAATTTTGAATCACATATATCGCGATTGTTAGCCATTCATATTTCCATTCCATTACATTCATATTCATATTTGCCGTCATATGAATAATATGATAATAATACTAGTCTTTAGTTATATTATCACTTGACAATATAAAGTGCAATAGACAAGATATAGTTATCTGTAGAATTTTGAATCACACATATCGCGATAGTTAGCCATTCATATTTCCATTCCATTCCATTCATATTCATATTTGCCGTCATATGAATAATATGATAATAATACTAGTCTTTAGTTATATTATCACTTGACAGTATAAAGTGCAATAGACAAGATATAGTTATCTGTAGAATTTTGAATCACACATATCGCGATAGTTAGCCATTCATATTTCCATTCCATTCCATTTATATTCATATTTGCCGTCATATGAATAATATGATAATAATACTAGTCTTTAGTTATATTATCACTTGACAGTATAAAGTGCAATAGACAAGATATAGTTATCTGTAGAATTTTGAATCACACATATCGCGATAGTTAGCCATTCATATTTCCATTCCATTCCATTCATATTCATATTTGCCGTCATATGAATAATATGATAATAATACTAGTCTTTAGTTATATTATCACTTGACAGTATAAAGTGCAATAGACAAGATATAGTTATCTGTAGAATTTTGAATCACACATATCGCGATAGTTAGCCATTCATATTTCCATTCCATTC